>JBBGZY010001345.1:1407500-2687500 GCA_037952925.1 Lithobates clamitans | reverse complement strand
GTATAAAGGAGGGCCTTTCGCGCGTGTCGTACGTACGTTCTGTGCGTAGGTGATAGTGGACCAGGACGTTCCAAAACGAAGGTAATTTGAGATATATATTTTTTGGGGGGGGGGTTTATGGTCATGACTTTGTAGCAAGCGGCCTATATGGCTTGATAGATTGATGAGGCCTACATAGGGAGAAGATGATGAGGGGTTAGCAGAAACATATAATAAGTTTTTTTGGTCTTGTGACTTTCTCTTTTCCAGATATAATGAATCCCCTATTGAAGGATCCAGAGTTCCTTACTTCTTTTATTTCAAAGTATCGAGAGATGAGGAATTTGTGGGAGGTGAAACACCCTCAGTATTATAACAAGCATGTGAGGAAGTCAACGCTGGAGAGACTTCTGTCCTTTGTCCAGGAGACCATCCCTGGAGCAACAATGGAGACAGTGTACAAGAAAATTGGGGTCTTGAGGAACATGTATAAAAGGGAGCATAGGAAGATCCAGGAATCAAGGAGATCAGGAGCATCAGCAGATGATGTTTATGTACCCAGGCTGTGGTACTACAAACAACTCCGTTTTCTTGATGACCAGAATGAAGCCAGGGCATCACTTTCAACCCTTCCCTCCACCCTTCCCTCCACCCTTCCCTCCACCCTTCCCTCCACCCCAGCAGAGGCTGATGAGGAGCAAGCTGGGTCTTCCATCCTGGATGAACCGGATATGACCATCTGGAGTCAGGTAAATTATTTTAACAAATATTTACTGTACTAATATTAATGATGTTAACTGGATGTTATAATTGTCTCAAATAATTTAGCACTCCAAATTGTGTATACATATCAAATGATAGTAGTGACTAAATATGTTTGGCACCTGCTTGAAATAATTAGGGTGTCTGATTAGACTCTTTTATTAAAGAGATGTATTCACATTGAATTTGCTAGTCATGAGAAGCAAACTGTGTGTCATTGATGAACCCAAAAAAAGAAACTAAAACTATTGTCCTTTTTTTATACACAGGATGAGTCCATCCAGGAGGAATGTGGGGAAAGTGGCAGGCAGGAGGAGACCGGGCCCATGGACAGCCTGGAGGAGGCCGGATTCACCATCATCCTGGAGGAGGCTGGGCCCAGTGTCAGGCAGGAGGTGGCTGCTCCCAGTGAGGTGGCTGGGCCAAGTGAGGTGGCTGGGCCAAGTGAGGTGGCTGGGCCAAGTGAGGTGGCTGGGCCCAGTAGGAGCCTCACCCAATCCCAAGTGCCTCCCCTCCACCTTCCCAAAAAAAGGGCCAGGAAGGGGATGGTCACACAGGACGCGTCCCTGCGCCTCATGCAACAGGCCACCCGTTTTTTAACAAGCCCCCCCGAAGCGGAAGAAGCCTATGGCTGCTACTTAGCCAGCAGGCTTCTTCAGATGGATTGGGAGCAGCGCCTCATTTGTGAGCGCCTATTTGGGGAAACAATCCATAAGGGGCTGCAGGGCACGCTAACCAAAAACACCCAACTACATGAGGCAGCCCCCCCCCCTCCTCCTCCTCCTCCTCCTCCTCCTCCTCCTCCTCCTGCCACAACTGAAACACCAGAGCCACAGCCTCAAAAGAAGGCTACAGGGAAGGCTACAGGGAAGGCTGCAGGGAAGGCTGCAGGGAAGGCTGCAGGGCAGCGTGGAGGAAAGGCTGCAGGGAAGAGAAGAAAGTGATGACCTGGGTTCAGTCTGGTCTGACAGAAGACGCAGGCTGTTGTAGTACCACAGTCTGGGGACATCTAGATCATCTGCTGGTGCTGTTGATCTCTGGGATTCTTGGACCAGATTGTGCTCCCTCTTATATGGACTCCTCAAGATCCCAATTTTCTTGTACACCGACTTTTTCCAGCGTTGACTTCCTCTTTATTTTATTTTGACCATGAATAAATGGATCTTTTTTGAGTTTAGCAAAAGACTTTTATGTGTTTTCTTTTAAATCATTGATTTTACACACAATGTTAAATTAACAAGGGACAACAATCTCATTGAGTTTTAAAAAAACACACCAAAAATACATTACTAATGTTAAGAATGTTCAAGTGGTAAGTCTTGAAAAAAAAATATATACATAAACAAAAACGGTGCTTTGGGTTAACTTTATCTAAAAATTAAAAAATAATCACTAGAAAAAAAAAAAAAAAGAATAATGGGTTCTTTGTGGTAACTTTACAAACCTAAAAAAAAAAAAAAAAAAAAGGGAAAAAGTATTATTAGTATGGAAACATTGTTTATAAAAAGCATACTATATCATTCATGAGATCAAAGAGAAAAAGAATTCAGAAATCAGTTTGGGAGAACTCTGATTATGAACAGCAAAACACCTTCGTTCTTTAGAGCATTCGTAAAGAAGAAATAAAATGCGCTGCATTCAACGATCACAGATTTTGCAGCGTGATGAATGTGCTACCTACAATACGAACACTAGTTTTACTAGACCGAGTGCTTCCGTTTAGTTTTTGCTTATGAGCATGCGTCGTTTTTTTGTCCGTAGGACTAGCATACAGACGAGCGGACTTCGGGGTCCGTCGTAGTTACGACGTAAAGATTTGAAGCATGTTTCAAATCTAAAGTACGTCGGATTTGAGGCTAAAAAAGTACGTTGAAAGTCCGAAGCAGCCCACACACGATCGGATTACCAGCCAGCTTTAGTCCGTCAGCGTCCGTTGGACTTTTGTAGACGAAAAGTCCGACCGTGTGTACGCGGCATTAGTGTAGTGCGTCCTCCTCACAGTGTTCAGTTAAAGCTACAAGTTAGTTTAGTGTGACCTCTGCACAGTGTTCAGCTAAAGCTACAAGTTAGCGTAGTGCATCCTCCTCACAGTGTTCAGCTAAAGCTACAAGTTAGTGTAGTGCGTCCTCTGAACAGTGTTCAGCTAAAACTACAAGTTAGTGTAGTGTGACCTCTGCACAGTGTTCATCTAAAGCTACAAGTTAGTGTAGTGCGTCCTCCTCACAGTGTTCAGCTAAAACTACAAGTTAGTGTAGTGCGACCTCTGCACAGTGTTCAGCTAAAGCTACAAGTTAGTGTAATGCATCCTCTGAACAGTGTTCAGTTAAAGCTAAAAGTTAGTGTAGTGCGTCCTCCTCACAGTGTTCAGCTAAAACTACAAGTTAGTGTAGTGCGAGCTCTGCACAGTGTTCAGCTAAAGCTACCTGTAGAAGGTTGGTGGTGTTTTCCTGATCCTATCACTACCGCAGACAGCTAAATAAGCTAAAAGTTAGTTTTTTGCAAGCTCTGCACAGTGTTCACCTAAAGCTACCTGTAGAAGGTTGGTGGTGTTTTCCTGATCCTATCACTACCACAGGCAGCTAAATAAGCTACAAGTTAGTTTTTTGCGAGCTCTGCACAGTGTTCACCTAAAGCTACCTGTAGAAGGTTAGTGGTGTTTTCCTGATCCTATCACTACAGCAGGCAGCTAAATAGGGTACAAGTTAGTGCAGTGCGTCCTCCTCACAGTGTTCAGCTAAAACTACAAGTTAGTGTAGTGCACAATGTTCAGTTAAAGCTATAAGTTAGGGTAGTGCGTCCTCCTCACAGTGTTCAGCTAAAGCTACAAGTTAGTGTAGTGCGTCCTCCTCACTGTGTTCAGCTAAAACTACAAGTTAGTGTAGTGTGACCTCTGCACAGTGTTCAGCTAAAGCAACAAGTTAGTGTACTGCATCCTCTGAACAGTGTTCAGCTAAAACTACAAGTTAGTGTAGCGCAACCTCTGCACAGTGTTCAGCTAAAGCTACAAGTTAGTGTAGTGCGTCCTCTGAACAGTGTTCAGCTAAAACTACAAGTCAGTGTAGTGCGACCTCTGCACAGTGTTCAGCTAAAGCTACAAGTTAGTGTAGTTCGTCCTCCTCACGGTGTTCAGTTAAAACTACAAGTTAGTGTAGTGCGACCTCTGCACAGTGTTCAGCTAAAGCTACAAGTTAGTGTAGGGCGTTCTCTGAACAGTGTTCGGCTAAAACTACAAGTTAGTGTAGTGCGACCTCTGCACAGTGTTCAGCTAAAGCTACAAGTTAGTGTAGTGTGTCCTCTGAACAGTGTTCAGCTAAAGCTAAAAGTTAGTGTAGTGCGTCCTCCTCACAGTGTTCAGCTAAAACTACAAGTTAGTGTAGTGCGAGCTCTGCACAGTGTTCAGCTAAAGCTACCTGTAGAAGGTTGGTGGTGTTTTCCTGATCCTATCACTACCGCAGGCAGCTAAATAAGCTACAAGTTAGTTTTTTGCGAGCTCTGCACAGTGTTCACCTAAAGCTACCTGTAGAAGGTTGGTGGTGTTTTCCTGATCCTATCACTACCGCAGGCAGCTAAATAAGCTACAAGTTATTTTTTTGCGAGCTCTGCACAGTGTTCACCTAAAGTTACCTGTAGAAGGTTGGTGGTGTTCTCATACTACAGGTAGGCAGTTGATTTTGCTAGCTGCAGTATCAGTATATATATATATATATATATATATATATATATATATATATATATATATATATATATATAATCCCAGCTTAGTGCAGCTACAGGCCATTAGTATGTCTGGAAGGCCAACAAGGAGAGGCAGGCAGTCACAAGCCAATAAAAGAGGGCAAGCAGGATCTGTGTCTAGAGGCTACAGTGCTGGTCATGGAGACGGTGCATCCTCATCAGCACGTGGCCGTGGGACATGCTTGGCCTTTTTTTCGGCAGCTGGCCGTGTTGAGCCGCAACATGTGGAAGACTTGGTCGAGTGGATGACCAAGCCGTCCTCATCCTCCTCATCCTCTCTCACCCATGCTCAGGGTACTTTGTCTGGCAAAGCAGCTGCCAACGCGGCCTCTTCCCTCAGCTCAATGGCATCAGTGACTCCTTCCCTAGCCCCACCATGTCCTCCTGAGGAGTCCCTCGAACTGTTTGACCACAGTGTTGGGTTCATGCTCCAGGAGGATGCCCAGCGTTTAGACGGCTCTGATGATGATACTGAGCTAGATGAAGGCAGTAACGTGAGCACGGACAGAGGGGGTGCCCAAGAAGGACAGCAATATGGCAGTCATGCTCCTCCTGCTGCAGCATACTGCCAGGTTTGCTCCAGTGATGAGGAGGGAGAGGATGATGAGGTCACTGACTCAACGTGGGTGCCTGATAGGAGAGAGGAGGAGGAGGAGGCACATCACCAACGAGGCAGGATGCCCTCCAGGGGCCAAAGCTCCGCATGTGCAGGGAGCTGCAGTCTCTGCGTGTTATTCAAAAAGTTCTATGGTGTGGGCCTTTTTTGAGACGAGTGCATCAGATCGCACCGCTGTTATTTGCAACATATGTCTCAGGCGTATCTCGCGTGGCCAAAACATCTCCCGCTTGGGCACCACATGCTTGACCAGACATATGTTGACCTACCATGCAGTTCGTTGGCAAGCGTATCTAAAAGACCCACACCAAAGAACAAAGAGGACCTCTCCTTGCTCCTCATCAGCTGAGATCTCCAACCCCACTATACCTTCAGTCCTCTCTGAGACCTGCACTGAGAGGAATGAAGGTGTAGAATTAGGTGCGTCACAGCCAAGTACTTGTGGGCAATCTTGTTTCGGTACACCGACGTCAGATTGTACCAGACAAATTTCCCTGCCCCAGCTGCTGCACCGCCGAAAGAAGTTCGCTCCCAGCCGTCCACATGCCCAGCGGTTGAATGCTAGCTTGGCAAAATTGCTAGCACTTCAACTGCTGCCTTTTCAGTTGGTAGACTCTGCCCCCTTCCGTGAGTTTGTGGAATGTGCGGTTCCTCAGTGGCAGGTACCCAAACGCCACTTTTTCTCACAGAAGGCGATTCCGGCTCTCTACTGTCATGTGGAAGGCAATGTCCATGCCTCACTGGACAGGGCGGTCAGCGGTAAGGTGCATATTACCGCTGACTCATGGTCCAGCAGGCATGGACAGGGACGTTACCTAAGTTTCACGGCACAGTGGGTGACTCTGCTGGCAGCTGGGAAGGATGCAGGACAAGGTGCAGTAGTGTTGGAGGTTGTTCCACCACCACGCCTCCAAAATGGTAATGATTGTGACACACCTCCCTCCTCCTCCCCCTCCTCTTCTTCTTCCTCCATGGCCTCTTCCTGTGCTTTGTCCTCGGAACCAGCGGTGCTCCGTAGCCGTTCAAGGGGCTACGCAAGTACGCAGGCCAAAAGATGCCATGCGGTGCTTGAACTGGTGTGCTTGGGGGACAGGAGCCACACTGGGGCAGAGGTTCTGTCAGCTCTGCAGGGGCAGGTTCAGAGGTAGTTGACGCCACGCCAACTTAAGGCAGGAATGATGGTTTGCGACAATGGCACCAACCTCCTCTCTGCCCTCCGACAGGGACAAATGACCCATGTGCCCTGTTTGGCTCACGTCCTTAACTTGGTGGTGCAGCAGTTCTTGAGCAGGTACCCGGGCTTACAGGATGTCCTGAGGCAGGCCAGGAAAGTCTGTGTGCATTTCTGCTGGTCATATAATGCCAGTGCTCAGCTGGCAGACCTCCAAAAGGAGTTTAACCTGCCCAAGAACCGCCTAATCTGTGACATGCCCACCAGGTGGAACTCAACGTTGGCCATGCTGCAGCGGCTGCACACGCAGCAGAGGGCCATCAATGAGTACCTGTGCGACTATGGCACCAGGACAGGGTCAGGGGAGCTTGTTTTTTTTTCCCCACGCCAGTGGGCCATGATCAGGGATGCATGCACTGTCCTGTCCCCATTTGAGGAGCCCACGAGGATGGTGAGCAGTGACAGTGCATGCATCAGTGACACTGTCCCCCTTGTCCACCTGTTGGAGCACACGCTGCGTGGAATAATGGACAGGGCACATGAGGCAGAACAGAGGCAGGAAGAGGAGGACTTCCTTAGCTCTCAAGGCCCCCTTTATCCAGACAGTGTTCCTGCGTGCCCGCCGATCACACAGGAAGAGGAGGAGGAGGAGGAGGAGGAGGAAGATTGTGTCAGTATGGAGGTGGAGCCTGGCACTCAGCATCAGCAGCAGTCTTTAAGGGATCAGTCCCAAGAAACACATGGACTTGTACGTGGCTGGGAGGACTTGGCTGCGGACCATGTCGTCCTTAGTGACCCAGAGGACTCCGGACCGAATGCCTCAGCAAACCTACGCTGCATGGCCTCCCTGATCCTGCAAAGCCTGCGTAAGGATCCTTGTATTTGTGGTATCAAGGAGAAGGACCAATACTGGCTGGCAACCCTCCTTGATCCACGTTACAAGGGTAAGGTTGTGGACCTTATCTTGCCATCGCAGAGGGAGCAGAGGATGAAATATCTTCGGGAGGCCTTGCAGAAAGGTCTATGCAATGCGTTCCCAGAGACTGGGAGGTTACAAACTCCTGTTTCTGGACAACGTGTTGCTGAGGCTTCGGTCAGTCAAAGAAGGAGCGGTGGAGAAGGTGGCCATCTGACCGATGCGTTCAGACAATTTTTTTGGTCCGCAGCCCCAAGGTATGATCGGTTCCAGCAACCATCGCCAGCGTCTGTTTTACATGGTGCAGGAATACCTAGGGGCAAGATCTGACTTGGACACCTTTCCCACCAAAAATACTCTGGGTTACTGGGTCTTGAGGATGGATCACTGGCCAGAGCTTGCACAGTATGCAATTGAGCTGCTGGCCTGTCCTGCATCCAGCGTTCTTTTGGAACGCACATTCAGTGCTGCTGGAGGCTTTGTAACCGATCACAGGGTGCGTCTCTCCACCGACTCGGTCGATCGACTGACCTTCATAAAAATGAATCAGTCTTGGATCACCACCAGCTACCAAGCACCTAATGCTGATGTAACCGAATAATTTTTTTTGAAATCTCAGATCCCTTCAAAGACTGCCTATGCTGATGCTGAGTGACTATCCCTGAGTAATTATCCTCTTCCTCCTCAATGATCACGCTGATAGCTTGTAAGAACATTTTTGGTTTTGGGCGCCACCACCAGTGCCTAAGGCCCAATTTTTCAGCCCCTGTTTAACAGGGGCGTGTAATTACAATTTTTGATGCAATACTTTGCAACAGGGCTCGTTTCTGCGTTACAACTAGAGTATCTGTGAGGGGTTGCAGTGTTGTGGCACCAGCACCAGTGCCTAAGGCCCAATTTTTCAGCCCCTGTTTAACAGGGGCGTGTAATTACAATTTTTGATGCAATACTTTGCAGCAGGGCTCGTTTCTGCATTACAACTAGAGTATCTGTGAGGGGTTGCAGTGTTGTGGCACCAGCACCAGTGCCTAAGTACTAATTTTTCAGCCCCTGTTCAACAGGGGCATGTAATTACAATTCTTGATCTAATATTTCACAGCAGGGCCCATTTCTACACCCACCAAGAGCGAGTGAGGACTTACAGTGTTGTGGCACCAGCACCACCACCACCACCACCAAAGGCCCAATTGTTCTGCCCTTGTTCAACAGGGGCATGTAATTACAATTCTTGATCTAATATTTCACAGCAGGGCCCATTTCTGCACCCACCAAGAGCGAGTGAGGACTTACAGAGTTTTGGCACCAGCACCACCACCACCACCAAAGCCCCAATTTTTCTGCCCTTGTTCAACAAGGGCATGTAATTACAATTCTTGATCTAATATTTCACAACAGGGCCCATTTCTGCACCCACCAAGAGCAAGTGAGGACTTACAGCGTTGTGGCACCAGCACCACCACCACCACCACCAAAGGCCCAATTTTTCTGCCCTTGTTCAACAGGGGCATGTAATTACAATTCTTGATCTAATATTTCACAGCAGGGCCCATTTCTGCGCCCACCAAGAGCGAGTGAGGACTTACAGTGTTGTGGCACCAGCACCACCACCAAAGGCCCAATTTTTCTGCCCCTAATCAACAGGGGCATGTAATTACAATTCTTGATCTAATATTTCACAGCAGGGCCCTGTGAGGGCTTACAGTGTTGTGGCCACAACAACACCTAAGGCCCAAATTTCTGCTGAGTATATAGGGCAGGCCCCTACTTTCAAACATCTAACTTACAAATGACTCCTACTTGCAAACGGAAGGAGACAACAGGAAGTGAGATGAAATCTACCCCTAGGAAGGGAAATTCTCTCCTGTAAGAGTTAATATGGGAAAAACATTTCTCTTTTCCACTGATGCTTTCCAATCCTTGTTCCATGAAAAACCCCAAATTTTCAAAAAACATTTGTCATTGGGACAAAAAGTGAGGTGAAATCTTCTGAAGAGGAGGACAGACAGCAAAACAAATGTCACGGGGTGATAACCCTTCTCTATGTTTTCCAAAAAGCTTAAAAAAGATTTTTTGGCTGGAGCTAAACATGTTAAAAATGTACCCGTTCAAAATTACAAACAGATTCTACTTAACAACAAACCTACAGTCCTTGTCTTGTTTGCACCGCCTGTATACTGCTGTTCAGAGTATATAGGGCCTGGTGGCCCCACACCTTTCCTTATTTTAATTTGGGTGCGGGGTTCCCCTTAATATTCATACAAGACCCAAAGGGCCTGGTAATGGACTGGGGGGTACCCATGCCATTTGTCTCACTGATTTTCATCCATATTGCCAGGACCTGACATTACATTAAACCCGCAAGCAGTTTTAAATGAGATTTTTTCCTTTAAAAATGACATTTTGTGCAGGGACTGTTCTTAACACGGGAAACACGCGATACTTTACAGGCATACTATAGACACACCCCAGGTACGATATTTAAAGGAATATTTCACTTTTTACTTTAAGCATCATTAAAATTACTGCTCCCGAAAAAGCGGACGTTTTTAAAAGTTTGTAACAGAGGGGAGAAAAGGGGGGAATAAGGGAAAATGGGACTTTATATGAAACACAACACTTGGGTATGTTGAATCATTCAAATAATGTAAAAAGCATATTTATTGATATCACAATTGAGCATAGTGTAATAAATAACATGATTGAATAAATAACATAGATAATACAAGATCCAGATAAACATGATTAGTGCATCATATGGTAAAATGGTAGACATTGTTGCACATGGTACATGATATATCAACAGTATACTCAAAGTTGTATAAAAACATGATGGCTAAGTAATTAAATTGATGATTCAAAGTAATCAAACCCATGGTATTCACATGATTGCTGTGGCATAGCATCAAATATGAGGCTCTACGCGTTTCGTGGGTTGTCTCCACTCATCAGGAGCAGCTATACATAAAGGGTACCTGTAGTGGGTTATAAATTAAATTAATAATCAATGGTAATTGATTAACAAATAGGGAGAGAGGGAGCAACAAACTATGGTCCTAGCACTCTTACCTATGGGTATAATTTAGCAGGAATGTAGATACTAATGAATAGGATGAAGGGCGTTTGGGGGTGAAACAAACATGACCCCCCCGGGAGCTGGGGTAATGGCAGAGTAGCAGCAGGAGGGCCAAACCAAGTATTTCCAATGGAGGTGGATGTTAGGTGAGTAACTGGAGTGGAAGGTGAGGGCCCCTAGGGGCTACTGAAACAATAAAAATAGATGAAATTAGTGACCGTGAAGGAAATCCAAAGACAGAATATGGAATTGTGTACTGGATAGTCACTTCTCATATAAAGTCCTAACTTCTCGTCTGTTTATTAGTAATTGATTAGGGATGGAAACACACACTTATCTATCTATTTACCCCATGTATTTCTGTTGACAGGCATTAAGTGCCAGCCTAGGTACATGCTTTACTGGGTTAACCTGTATAGTACAGAATTTTGTAAGGCTATTACATCTTGGGGGTGATATCCATTTCACTCCCGGGAGCTGCGACGCGCACCGGGGTTATCCCCCATCCCCCCAATCTGGTTGTTTGTGGGGGCGGGGGCTCGCGCTCGCTGCGTGTCGACGTCACGTCTTGCACGCCGTCACGTGGGGCGTCATCCATGGCGCCGCACCTGGCGCGCTTTTTCCATCGGCGTGCAGCATGGGGGAGCTCAGGTGCCTATTTAAGAGCGCTAGTCGCTCAGACATGGTCGCCTCTCTCTCCCCAGCACGCCAGCGTGACGTCGGTTCTGGCTCTGTTCTGCCGGGTGGGCCACTCGTTCACTATCCCATCACTCCAGCTTCGTCACCCCGTGTTTGCACATTTATTCTGGCACATTTACCCTTCACATCCTGACTACACGCTTCACCCACAGCTTCAGGTAATTCAATTTCCATGCTCCTGTTCACCTTTCTTCACCACTTTTGGTGTTCCTTCTGGCCCCATTCACCCTCTTTCTCTTCCCTATAGATCTAATCTTTTCTTTTCTTATATTCCATATTCTGTCTTTGGATTTCCTTCACGGTCACTAATTTCATCTATTTTTATTGTTTCAGTAGCCCCTAGGGGCCCTCACCTTCCACTCCAGTTACTCACCTAACATCCACCTCCATTGGAAACACTTGGTTTGGCCCTCCTGCTGCTACTCTGCCATTACCCCAGCTCCCGGGGGGGTCATGTTTGTTTCACCCCCCAACGCCCTTCATCCTATTCATTAGTATCTACATTCCTGCTAAATTATACCCATAGGTAAGAGTGCTAGGACCATAGTTTGTTGCTCCCTCTCTCCCTATTTTTTAATCAATTACCATTGATTATTAATTTAATTTATAACCCACTACAGGTACCCTTTATGTATAGCTGCTCCTGATGAGTGGAGACAACCCACGAAACGCGTAGAGCCTCATATTTGATGCTATGCCACAGCAATCATGTGAATACCATGGGTTTGATTACTTTGAATCATCAATTTAATTACTTAGCCATCATGTTTTTATACAACTTTGAGTATACTTTCGATATATCATGTACCATGTGCAACAATGTCTACCATTTTACCATATGATGCCCTAATCATGTTTATCTGGATCTTGTATTATCCATGTTATTTATTCAATCATGTTATTTATTACACTATGCTCAATTGTGATATCAATAAATATGCTTTTTACATTATTTAAATGATTCAACATACCAAAGTGTTGTGTTTCATATAAAGTCCCATTTTCCCTTATTCCCCCCTTTTCTCCCCTCTGTTACAAACCATTAGGGATGGAGAATTGTGTACTGGATAGTCACTTCTCATATAAAGTCCCAACTTCTCGTCTGTTTATTTGTTTTTAAAAGTTTTTTTTTGCATTGATACATGTCCCCTGGGGCAGGACCCTGGTCCCCAAACCCTTTTTAGGACAATGCCATGCAAATTAGCCTTTAAAATGAGCACTTTTGATTTCGAACGTTCGAGTACCATAGACGTCAATGGGGTTCTAAAGTTCGTGCAAATTTTCGGTCCGTTCGCAGGTTCTGGTGCGAACCGAACCGGGAGGTGTTCGGCTCATGCCTACTCATGAAGACTGAGGAGAAGAATAAATTCAATACCTTTGCCATCTCATGCTTTTATATGCATTTTTACATTGGAGTTAAGCCATCCAGGACTTTTGTTCGCTCTTTTAAATTTATTACCCAATGGGATGCATTGGCTAATGCCCTTATTTAATATGCTCTTAAAGCAAACCCATCTCTCCTCTGTGTTCTTTGTTCCTAAGATTTAATCCCAATTTATGCCTTCTAGCATGGTTCATAGTTTAGGGAAGTTGGCTCTTTTGAAATTCAGTGTCTTTGTACAACGATTCGTATCAGGTCAAATCTTCATACCTGTCACAGTCCGATTAGAGTCTAGCCACATCAGCGGCGCCATGATTCGTATCGGATTCATTTTTCTCACACTCTCCACTACAGCTACATCCAGTTAGGCTCACAGTTCATTCCCACTCTCCGCCTGACAGTGAGGCCACCTTTCTTGCAATCGCTGAAAGCACACCTCCAGCAGAACGGACTCTTGCAATCACTGCAAACACGTCTCTAGCAGCACAATCATCTTGCAATCATGCAATCACATACACAGCAATGAAATCTTCTTACAGTCGCCATACTACACATCTTCCAGAGACACCCTCTTGCAATCGCTGCAAGTTCGCATCCAAACACAGCCTCTTGCAATCGATGCAAGCATGCACGCATCCAAACTCAACCTCTTTCAATCACTGCAAGCACGCATCCAAAACACAGCCTCTTGCAATCAATGCAAGCACGCATCCAAACTCAACCTTTTGCAATCACTGCAAGCACGCATCCAAAACACAGCCTCTTGCAATCGATGCAAGCACGCATCCAAACACAACCTCTTGCAATCGCTGCAAGCGCACATCCAAAACACAA
This sequence comes from Lithobates clamitans, assembly GCA_037952925.1. Lineage (NCBI taxonomy): Eukaryota > Metazoa > Chordata > Amphibia > Anura > Ranidae > Lithobates > Lithobates clamitans. Next base: position 2,674,334 of record JBBGZY010001345.1, on the reverse strand, counting down.
TCTTTTGCAATCGCTGCAAGCACGGATCCAAACAAAGCCCCTTGAAATTGCTGCAAGCACGTATCCAAACACAGCCTCTTGCAAATGCTGCAAAGCACACATCCAAGCAAAGCCTCTTCAAATCACTGCAAGCACGCATCCAAACACAGCCTTTGGCAATCGCTGAAAAGCATGCATCAAAATACTACCTCATGCAATCGCTGCAAGCACGCATCCAAACACAACCTCTTCGCTGCAAGCACGCATCCAAACACAGCCTCTTGCAATCGCTGCAAGCACGCATCCAAACACAACCTCTTGCAATCGCTGCAAGCACGCATCCAAAACACAACCTCTTGCAATCGCTGCAAGCACGCATCCAAACACTACCTCTTGCAATTGCTGCAAGCACACATCCAAAACACAACCTCTTGCAATCGCTGCAAGCACGCATTCCAAACACAGCCTCTTGCAATCGCTGCAAGCAGGCATCCAAACACTACCTCTTGCAATCGCTGCAAGCACAGGCCCAGTGGCACACAATCAGCCACACATCATCTTTTAGTGGCACTTAATTGGCCACTCGTCTCCAGTGACATTTTCATACGAGCCACTCATCGTTTTCTCTGTGATTTCTCCCTTAGGTTAGTCTAGTTCAGCTTCCACCCTGCACCAGGTTGTTGTTTCCTAAAAAAAAAAGAAGAAAAGAACTAAAGAACTAATATATATACACATAGGAATTGCATCTTTGCCAAGGCCAGTCGCATGACAGGGGTGGGACAGCTCATTTTCGGAATAAAGAATATATACATATCACACTTATGTCACCTCACCTCAGGTTTTTCCGGTCAACCGAGTTTGATCCTTACCAGGTTATCGTTACTAGGGTGTCAGTCAGGTGTGTAGTAATGGGCCCCTCTGTCACATTATCTTGCAGCACCCTTTCACTATACGTTTACTCAGGGCTTTTTTTCTCAAAAAATATCTGCTGGAACTCAACCACGACCCCCCAAAACCCCTGCCCCCACACACACCCTCCAAATCACATCAAATAGTGGGTTTGGTCATATTTCACAAACAGTAGAAGGGTCTTAAAGGGGCATTAAATATCAGGATTGCATTATATACAGAGTGCAGAGTTCATGGGGGTTACACACAGAGTGCAGAACTGTCACTTGTAAACACAGAAACCAGACTTCTGTGTTTACAAGTGATTGTGGTGAGCAGGCACCAAAGGGTCTGAGCCAGAGGTGGTGGAACTGAGTTCCACCAAGTTCCCCCTGAAAAAAAGCCCTGTGTTTACTTCACATACAGTGTGTAAGGGGCAAAGTGTGTAACTCACAGCAGTCAATCAAAATTCATTTTACTGAAGACAGACTAGTACAATCTAATAGGTTGCTATAGGGTACATTATTGTACACTTTGCACTGCTTTAATTTTTGCCCCCAGTAGTTGCACAAAAATGTGCGCATGCACCAACAAAAAGCGGGCACTGAATTTATTCAATTCACAATTTTTTTTTGTTTGCAAATAATTGAACCATATCAGTGGTAATTAGTTCTTGCTTGCACCTGATCATATAAACTACTATAAATTTATTCAGCCTCCTATTTTTAACATGTTGAAATGTTTCAAAGATTTCAGTACTTAGTGCTTTCCAAATGAAATGTTGAAATTGATTGGATGTCAAAGATGACATGTGCATTGACATGTCAAAGATCTCTTCATATATCTTCAGTATGCAAGCGAAACATTTGTAGTTGGTTAATGTCAATATACTTCAGAGCAGGAAATTATGCATTTAAGACATGAGCCCAAGAAAACAATCATTTATATTTTAAATCCTACCTGTATGAAGGCATTTCCGATTACTATTTATTATATTTTACAGAGGCGGTGTAAACCACTAACAAGTTGCAAATCCAAAGGGACTGCCATCATTCTGTGAATAATCTATTGAATGAAGAGGTTACAGTAGATGTTGAAGTGGACCTTTCAGTGAATGTATAAGTCTGCATAAATACATACCTGGAATGTCACAATATACAGTAATAGATTATTTTTTGAAATGTTTACCTGTTATCAAAAGCAATCATTGATTTCAAGGAAAGTGGCTTTGCCTTGACTGAAAGGATCACTTTGTAGCAAGTGGAGAGGCTGCAGCAGGGGGCTGATCTGTGTCACATACTTGTGATCACAGCCAGGAAATGCACAGATATAAGAACTTACATGATTATGTCATCTCTGAGCCAGAATCTTAGCCTAGGTAGTAGACTCTGGCCCTGGATGATTGCTGAACAAAGATATTTCTGTCCTTCTGCATCATCAGGATGAGTACAGTCACCTCTGTGAGAGGTGAAAATTACCTTGAAGTGTTACATATACTGTGAATATAACTTAGAACGAATGCACTTGAGGATAAATATATCTGATGCTAGGTCCACTTGTGAGGGGTCAAAAGACACACCGTAGAAACAAGAAACATGAAACCAGCTTTTTTTTCTTCTGTTTGATGGTCTAGATGTTTAAAAGTAGCTAAGAATATAAAGCAAACAGCATAATTTCCTCAATACCAGGGCCAAAAAAAAAAAGGGGGGGGGGGGGCAGAAGGGGCTTGTACTCTGGGTGCAGTGTTGATGTGGAAATTGGGGACAGGCTGGCTGCTTTGGCGGTCTGTTCATCAGAGTCTCACCTACAGGAGTGACTGCAGCATCATTCCTGCCAGAAGAAGATGGGGCCTTAATAGCTACTGGAGGAAGTATTAGGCTCTCTTCTCTCACCACCAGCTTTGGGTGGAAGAGAGCTACTAAGAACACACCTCCATCTCAGCAAGGCGCCACTGGCGAATGAGAGCAGACATGACACATAACATATCACATGACCCGAGATAGGAAGAAGGAAAAGCTGCCATCATTCCCAGCGGATGCCATGCTGAGAAGGAGTTCTGAACTGAGTTAGTACACAGGGTAGAGGAACAGCTCAGGCCCAGACCTCTCCTCTTTTCCTCCACCCCCATGAGTGCCTACCTTAGAGCCCCTCAGTCCCAGACATCCCGGGAGCCCCCAGATCTCTTTAGTTCCATGCACCCCAAAGAGTCCACCTTCCCTCCTTCATCCCTCTGACACAGATGCTGAAGCAGTCCTCTTCAGACTGACACCAGTGATGCAGGGACATTTTTCCCTACCAAAACTGAGCGCCATTTTTCTTTTGGCAATACCATTAATGCAGGGATTTTTTTTCCTTCCAGTTACACCACTTATGCAGAAACATTTTTTTCCTTCCAGTGACACCACCAACCCAGGGATATTTTCCTTTCAAGTGACACCACCTACACAGGGAAGTTTTTTCCTTCCGGAGACACCACCGATGCAGGGACATTTTTTCCCTTCAGTGACACCACTGATGCAGGGACATTTTTTCCTTTCAGTGACACCACCGATGCAGGGACATTTTTTTCCAATCAGTGACACCACTGATTCAGGGACATTTTCGCCTTCCAGTGAGACCACCAATGCAGGGACATACCTTGCTTCCAGTGACATCAACGACACAAGGACATTTTTCCTTTCTGTGACACCACCAATGCAGGAACATTTTTTTCCTTCCTGTCACCACACCAATGCAGGGACATTTTTTCTTTCCAATGATACCACTGATGAAGGGGCATTTTTTCCTTTCAGTTATACCTCTTATGCAGAGACATTTTTTTTCTTCCAGTGGCACCACCTGCACAGTGAAATTTTTCTATCCAGTGACATCACTGATGCAGGGACACTTTTCCTTCCATTGACACCACCACAGCTGAGACATTTTTGCCTTTCAATTACACCACTGAATTAGTGGCAGGTTTTTGCTTCACAACTGTTATCCCCATATTTGTTCACCGATTTTAAACGTTTTAATTCACTGTGGTGTACCGCAACTGCATGCATTGCTTTTAGCCCATATCATCCTCTACTCTACCCGGGGGGGGGGGGCTCAGTTTGCCATTTCCCCCCTGGCACTGGCTGACCTTTTCTTGGTGTTGAATACACCAAATGCAAAAGTGCATCATCCCCTGAAGAAGTCACGTGATCGGTGATGACACGCGTAGGGACGGAATAGGCTGTTTCACATTGCTAGACACAGAACGAGTTCGCTGCTCATAGGAGAGAGGTTTGCTCTGCATTGTTTTTATGTGAGTACATCTACTTAAAGTTTTTTAATAAACTATTACCTGGTTAAGACATGCTTCACTATCAAGTACCTTTGTCCTGCATATTCCTGTACATACATACCTGAGATGTGGAGGCTGAGCTAGGATCCGCGCTGGTCCAGGACCCCTGATAGGACCATAGCCACTTGTAATCAGCTGCCATTAGGATAACCCAACACCGGCAAGCGTGGATATAGGGACGCGATGGAGGCTTAGGACCTGGCGATTTAGATACAATTCATGCGGTTGACCTAGCACCGCTAGGTAAGGGGCCACTGCTTACATTAGTGTTTTATGCACGAAGAGGACACTGAGTGAATTGCATCCCAGACACCCCACTGTTGTTTTGTTGAATACACCAGAACTTGCTTTTGCACCTTCAATTACTTTTACACTGGCACTTTAAGTTTGCTGCACTTACTGGCATGTCATTGGTCATTTGTTTCGCAGGCCAGCACAATATATTTTATATCACTATTATTGGGACATTTATTTATATTACTTATTATCCATATTGCGTTGGATTGATGTGTTTTATTTGCGATATCTAGATCACCTTTAAGCATTGGCACTTTGTACGTTTTGCACCAATTATAAGGATATGTTTTTGATGGTTATTTCTGATTTATTCTATGTATTTTTATTTAGAATTATTCACATGAAGTAGTGTTTATGTCCCTTTGTGCACCTACACATGATTATCTAGATTTATATGTTTTTAGTGTCAACACTTATTTATGCGATTTTACATGCGATTTTTTTTTGTCATTTAGTATATACCAACTGAAAAGGATTTTCTATGCACTTTTTTTCACATACACATGATGCTGATTATTAAGACTTGAATGTTTTTAGTGTCAACACTTATTTATGCGATTTATGCGATTTATTATTATTATGCGATTTTATGTCATTTTATTAATTGACCCTATACATCATTCATATGTGCCTAGGACAGCTTGATTTTTAAATACCCATGCATGCAGGGCCGTAGATAATTTTTTTTCCTGGGGGAGGGGGGGGGGGTTCAGGTCTTTCAAACTTAAAGGCATCATTTACACTTTTATGTTGGGGAAGTACAGTAAAAACATGTGAGAGCAGAGTGGTGCTATGAGATTTTGCAAGGCAACGCAGCAAAAATTATCCTCATTCAACTGAATAGAATGCAATGCACGCAGTTGTGGTGCGGTAGTGTATTCATTAGTACAGGGAGCTCCTCCTAAGCTCCCTAGTTTTTTTTTTCCTTCGGCACGCTGGGTTTAACTAAAAAAAACTTGTGAATCAGGCTTTAGATCTCATTCATATGTTCTAAATGGCCATGGAATGGCAAATATACCATGAATACCTACAGCCAGGATCCCAGATGTTCCCATTTTTGTCAGCTGCTCAGCCTGTTCACCTGAGTGATGGGCTGAAAGGAGCCACTGCTGTTAACATCTATCTGCATATCCAGTGGCCCCCATGTTTAAAGTGGAGTTCCACCCACTTTTACAACTCTTCACCATCCCTCACTAAACTGTGCACTGTAAACAAATTGGATATTTTTTTTTCTCAGCACCTACTGTATATCTACTGTATTCATTTTTCACTTCCTCCTCCCTGGCCGCGGCCCATCGCATGATTTCCTGTTTGCAATGCCTTTTGGGAAGGGGCGGCAACTTCCTCTGACACTGCCGTTGCTATGGAAACCTGATCTGAAACCTATTACACTGCTTGTGCTGAAATAATGAGCATGTGCGAGATCTGCAAGATTGAGATCCAGGAAGAAATACAGTCTGGCTTCAGATGCTCACACTTAAGTTTATAAAATAACAAACTACTGCTATAAACTAACAAAATAGACCTTAGTTTACAGACTAACTTTACTAGAACACATTAAGCTTGTGTATTATAGGGGTATTTTTCTTTAAAAAGTATAATTTCGGCCGCAACACCACTTTAAGCTCCAGGGGACAAAGCAAAACACATTGGGGTATGGCCTGGTGGAAACCCAGGCTGAGGTCTCTCCCATCGCTACTACATTACCATAGGACTCCGTGGATGTGTGGCACCAGGGATTTTTTTTCTCTCTTCCCTTCAGTGACTACAGGAGCTGGGATGAGCTCCATCCCTTGTCGACACTCCTGCAGCACATTCGGTATCATCTACATTACTTCCCATGTCACAGTGGTTACCTGCTGTTAGGGACAAATTTCTGACCCTGGATGCAGAGAGATTTTATCCAAGGGCAAAAATGTATCCCTACCTGCAGGTAACCACTGGATGTGCAGATACAAGTGGATACATGTTTACAACAGCAGACAGCCTTGGCTCTTTTCCAGGGACGTACCTAGAGTATTTGGCACCCTGGGGCGGATTCAATATCTGGCACCCCGCCCCCCATGTTAAAATGTAAAAACACTCCACTGTGCCCTTTGCATACCTCTGCATCCTTCAAAATCTCTTTGTTACTACTGTGTACCCCCTCTCCACAACTGCACCCCTAGACCCTTTTACATTACACAGCACCCTGCACCTCTGGACCCCTTTACATTACACAGCCCCTTGCACCTCTGGACCCCTTTACATTACATAGCCCCCTGCACCTTTGGACCCCTTTACATTACACAGCCCCATGCACCTCTGGACCCCTTTTATATTACACAGCCCACTGCACGTCTGGACCCCTTTACATTACATAGCCCCCCTGCACCTCTGGACCCCTTTACATTACACAGCCCCCTGCACCTCTGGACACCTTTACATTACACAGCCCCTGCACCTCCGGACCCCTTTACATTACACAGCACCCTGCACCTCTGGACCCCTTTACATTACACAGCCCCCTGCACCTCTGGACCCCTTTACATTACACATCCCCCTGCACCCCTGGACCCCTTTACATTACACAGCCCACTGCACCTCTTGACCCCTTTACATTACACAGCACCCTGCACCTCTGGACCCCTTTACATTACACAGCACCCTGCACCTCTGGACCCCTTTACATTACACAGCACCCAGCACCTCTGGACTCCTTTACATTACACAGCCCCCCTGCACCTCTGTACCACTGTACATTACACAGCACCATGCATCTCGGGACCCCTTTACATTATACCGCACCCCGCAGCTCTGGACCCCCTGCATGTTACACAGACCCCCCCTTCAGCGCAGACCCCCTCTTCAGTGCAGACCCCCTTCAGTGCAGACCCCCCTCTTCAGTGCAGACACCCCCCTTCAGTGCAGACCCCCCTCAGGGCAAGCCCCCCTTCAGTGCAGACACCCCCCTTCAGTGCAGACACCTCCCCTTCAGTGCAGACCCCCCTCAGTGCAGACCCCCCAGTGCAAACCCCCCTCAGTGCAGACACCCCCCCTCAGTGCAAACCCCCCTCAGTGCAGACCCCCCAGTGCAGACCCCCCCAGTGCAGACACCCCCTTCAGTGCAACCCCCCTCAGTGCAGACCCCCCTCAGTGCAAACCCCCTAAGTTCAGACACCCTCTTCTGGCAGACCCCCCCCCTCAGTGCAAACCCCCCTCCCCATTCAGTACCTCAGATCAGCATGGCAGCACATGCACAGAAGGTCCCCTCCCCCTCTGTACACATAAACAGTGAGGAGGGGGAGGCGGCTTCATTTGGCTGTGCCTGTGTGACTTCAGGTGTTCTATCGAGAAGTGCAGAACATCGGTGACCGGGATCGCTCAGACAGCCCGCTGCCACGAGAGGAGGGGATAGATGGTGCAGCGCTGTCCCCCCACACTCCCCCTCCCCCTTTGTATCACCACTGTAGCTGCCTCTCCCTGCTGCTCTTATCTGCCACTGCCTAAAGCCACCCCGTGGCGCTGTCACCGCTTCAGTCATAGGGGTCCCCCCAGAATCCATACCAGACCCTTTAGGTCTGGTATGGATTTTAAGGGGAACCCTGCGCCAAATTTAAAAAAAAAAAAAATCCATACCAGACCCTTATCCGAGCACGCAACCTGGCAGGCCGCAGGAAAAGTGGGGGGGAATGAGAGAGTGCCTCCCCCTTCTGAACCATACCAGGCCACATGCCCTCAACATGGGGAAGGTGCTTTGGGGTCTGACCCCAAAGCACCTAGTCCCCATGTTGATGGGGACAAGGGCCTCATCCCCACAACCCTTGCCCGGTGGTTGTGGGGGTCTGCGGGCAAGGGTCTTATCGGAATCTGGAAGCCCCCTTTAACAAGGGGACCCCCAGATCCCAGCCCCCCTATGTGAATTGGTAATGGGGTACGTGGGACAAGTCCTTTATTAAAAAATAAAAAAAATAAAAATGTCTCGCAATGAAAATCCACACCGCCCGACAGCAACAGTTCCACCTCCATGGGAACCTCCCGCCGAGTGCCGCTTTTTCTCAATGACAGCTGTTATATAGTTGAGGACGGGGCCACCCAATGATGTAAACGGATGATCCTGTCCCCCTCTGACGCCCTCTGACGCTGCCCCAAGCTGTCTCTTGTCTTTTTTACCGTTTTTGACCCTTTTTTTGTGAAATGGTAGGGGTACAATGTACCCCGTTACCAATTCACATAAGGGGGCGGGATCTTGGGGTCCCCTTGTTAAAGGGGGCTTCCAGATTCTGATAAGCCCCCCACCCACATATCCCCACAACCACCGGGCAAAGGTTGTGGAAATGAGGCCCTTGTCCCCATCAACATGGGGACAAGGTGTTTTGGGGTCAGACCCCAAAGCACCCTCCCCATGTTGAGGGAATGTGGCCTGGTACGGTTCAAGAGGGGGGCACTCTCTCCACCCCCCTCTTATACTGCGACCGGCCAGGTTGTGTGCTCGGATAAGGGTCTGGTTTGGATTTTGGGAGGACCCCTATGACATTTTTTTTAAAATTTTGGAGCTGGGTTCCCCTTAAAATTCATACCAGACCTGAAGGTCCCATGTCGTTTTTTTCAATGAATTTTATCTATATTGTTGAGACCCGACAATTCATTACAGCCACGATCAGTTTTAAATGACAATTTTTCCTTTAGAAATGTCATTTTGCTGTGGTACTGTTCTAAACACGGGAAAAATGCGCCACTTTACAGGCATACTATAGACACCCCCCAGGCATGATATTTAAAGAAATATTTCATTTTTATTGTTTCACTTTAAGCATTAAAAAAATTCACTGCTCCTGAAAAAATGACCATTTTTAAAAAAAATATTTGCATTGATACATGTTCCCTTGGGCAGGACCCAGGTCCCCAAACACTTTTTATGACAATAACTTGCATATAAGCTTTTAAAATTAGGACTTTAGATTTTTCATGATAGTGTCCCATAGACTTTAACGGTGTTCCGGCGGCCTTCGAATGTGCCCTGAATACCATATTGTTCGTTGTTCGCCGAACATCCGAACAACTAAAGTTCGGCCCGAACTTAGGCTCTGGCCGAACCGTTCGCCCATCCCTAATTAGAACATCTCATCCCGGGTGCAGGTATTTGCAGTATACTTGCTGCACCATGGTCACGTAGGATATATGAATGAGACCCAAGACTGGATTTTAGCTATCCTTACTGTTTAAGTTGAGCAGGTGCAAGGGGCAACATATTGTGGTGGGCAGTAATTCAGTGATTATTTAAATGTTAAAAAAATGTATCCTAAGAAATTTTATGAAATGTTTTAAGAGATGAAAAAATTGAAAATATTGTGCACTGCCTACCACAGGATGGTGCCTTTTGCACCTGGTCAATATGGTTGGATTTTATTCAGTCTTAAACTGTAGCAAACCCAGCTTTTGAACTTGTACCTACAAGTAAGCCTATAATAACGCTTATCTGTAGGTATAGTGAATATTTCCTAAACTTGTGGTGTTTAGGAGATATTCCCATGGAAAGCAGCCGGTGATGTCACTGGTGCATGCGCTCTAAAGGGACGTCATACCGCTTGGTTGTACTTCTCCTGGGGAGGAGTGCAGTATGTTCTGCACTTTTGTGACCCATTTTTAGCCGACAGTCAGCTATAGCCCACAGTCAGCTGACATCGCTCAGCAGGTCCACGCTGTGGAAAGATCCTAACTTTAAAGTCAGGATTCACCCAGATGCCTGGACCAGCAGCTCGTTCAGCCTCTCAGTGAGTCGCAGAGACCCTGATCCAGCCGCTCCTGCCCCCTCCACAGCCTGGCATTCCAGTGAGCTTGGGGGGGGGGGGTAGAGCCAGGGACTGACAGTCACCACTCTTTGCTCACTGAAGGCTGAGAACTGAGTAATCAGCGGTCTTTGATCCCTCTGTTGTTGGGCTTAGATGCAGCTGGGGACAGATGCAAAATTGGATCGATGCTTCATCCACCTAGGTAAGTATAATTTAAAAAAAACCATCTCTTTTAAAGGAAAAAAAAATCCCCCTCTCCCTCCTAAGAACCCTCTCTCTCCAAGAAAAGATTCCCACTGTAAAATATCTCCCTCCCTCAAATATCCCCCCAAAAATTAAACCCCCTGTCTCTAAACCGACCCACCAAAGCAAAAATATTTCCTCAATACCCTCTCCCTAGCAAAGACTTCTTATTATGAATAAAATCTCCCTTCATCCAACCAACTCCCCCCCCAGAAGCAAATCCCTGCCATTAACCACCCCCTGTAAACTTCTCTCCAAACCCCCCCTTCTCCAAAAGCAAACCCACCTCCCTTTCCTTAACCCCTCACCAAAAGAAACTCTGCAGACTGGAATTCTTACATCCTCCTTCCAAAACAGAAAATTGATGCCTCCCCACCTACCAGACCTCAGATTCAGCATGGCACAGATATAGGAAAACTTCTGCATCCCCAGTCTCCTTTTGGCTGTGTCATATGATACCTCGAGGAGGAGTCTAGGAGTTCCCTCAACTGTGCGCTGTCAATTGCCAGCATCTGAGACCCCGCCGTAATTTCATGCTTTTCAGGGGGACCCTTATTAAACTGAGGGGATGGGGCACAATAGAAGGGGGGCTGGCTGCTCCACTCCGAAACTATAATTGCTTCTACTGTGCTGATGCTGAGGCTAAACAGCAGGGACACTGTCTGGGCATTTTGCCAGGATGCTCTGGGGGGTTTGAACACCCCTGACCCCCCCTTATCTACACCCCTGCATGCATGGGTTTTTAATGCATGTGTCTTTTGGAAGCACTTAATAGAACTTAGTTCTTAATCAAGGAAGCAGGTCTCTCAAGATTTATTTTTCATAGGGATGCACAGGATGAGGTTTTGGGCTAACCAAAATAATAGCAGGCAATTTGTAATGTCTTTACTAAAAAATTTTGTTTAATTGGTTAAATAGTCTCAATTTAAAAGAAACATGTCATGACTAAAATTTGGGAACTGCCATTGTTGATCTGCTTTTGAAGGTATAAGACCAAAGGGATTGTGTTGACTAACTTTGGATTTGTGCAAATTGCATCAGTTTGAAATTGGTTTGCAAAGCATCTGAGATCATGTATAATTCATTGACAAGTGCATTTGACCTACAGTTGACATTCTTTTGAGCTACATTTGACCTGCCTGGGTTTTGCTGTCCCATAGGTTAGTGCGGAAATGCAAAAGCCACTTACAGTGAACAAAAGCCCCTCAACACAAATCCTTTACCCTGGCTCCCCTACTTATTTTGTCACTGCCTCAGAAAATACATTCAGCCAGAGCAGTATCAAGACACCTCACCTGCATATATGTTCCAGATCAGTATATAAGTGTGCATGCAAATGGCTAGTAATGGCACCAAGTCCCCACCCTGCTTCTTCTCCTACCAGAACAACAAACCACTTGCTTGAGGTTTTAAGCCTCTACCATCTTGTGCCTATCTCCATGCCAGAGGCCCCCTGACGACAATCCCGGCCTTTGACCTTTATATCCTGAAGGAAGGATAATCCACACAAAAAGTTAGGATTGGTGTACTTTACTGATGTTATTTTCAGATGGCAAGTACAGTCACATCACATAAACATACTTCCGGGGTTACTTGACAGCATTTTGTCAATCACATAAAGTGGATGAACCTCAGCAGTCACATATGAAAGCAGCACACAGTACATTTTAGTAAGCCATACTCCTCACTTTTTCTCTTCTCCCGGGGTCATCAGTACTCACTCATAGGGTCCTGTATTGCCTTAGGCTGTCTGTGTCAAGCTCACTGCTCCTTGTAGTTAGTCTTTCTGAGACAGGATCACTGCAGTAACCTTGCCTTGGGTACACTTCTCCCAGGTCCTCCAGGAGAAAGACCTCACTCCAGGGGACCACTGGCCTGGCCTAAAGGCCTTTTGCAACCCAATCTAGCCTCCTCCATCATAACAGTCAGGATGTCTAAAGCCAGCTCTTCTGACTACAGGTCTATTTCTCCCTGTCCTCCAGCCCTGTCCAGAGCCTTCAATTGCAGACTACATTTTCCTGATGATGGGGTCTCTGGCTCCTATGCCCAGTGGTGCTACCACTAGGCAAACTAGGCAGCCACCTAGGGCGCACTGCTGCCTAGGGTGCCTGGCCACTGCTGTTCCTACCCTCTTCTCTCTGCAGCAACCAACTAAGTCTCAGCATCTGCAGGCAGCCGCCGCTCTGTTTGCACATAGTGTCACAGGTGCAGCTGCGGTGGAGGACTGTGTCTGTGTCCCGATTCCCAAATGAATGGAAGCAAGCAAACATTCATTGATGGGCACTGGTAGGGTGCATTGATGGCCGCTGGTGAGGCTGCATTTGATGGGCGCTGGTGAGGCTGCATTGATGGGCACTGGTAGGCTGCATTGATGGATGCTGGTAGGCTGCATTGATGGGCGCTGATGTTCTAAATTTGATGAGCACTTCATTAAAAAGGTAGGGTGTGCATGGGCAGGGCAAAGGGGGTGGAGTCAGGGATGGAGCCGGGGGGGCGGCAAAATTAGGTTTAGCCTAGGGTGTCAAAAATCCTTGCACCAGCCCTGCCTATTCCCCAACTGCACTTAGGCTCCTTCCAACCTGGCTTATATATGGGTATTTCCTCACCCATGACATCATTATAGGAGGGCTCTAACTAAAAAGGACCTAGCACCGAATTACAATATTTTTGTTGCCAGCACTATTCCGGGACAGAGCCACCTAGTAGCAGACTAGCTGCCACTAGGTGGTTTGGGTAGTACATGTACATTCCAGCATATTGGTAGATATTAGTTGAAGTTTAATCTGCTTATATTTTTGCTGTCCCCAGTTCCTTTTCCTGCCCCCACCCTCATCAACACACATATTAATTTTTTAAATAAAGATTATTTGTTTCCAAAACATACCTTATTTAAGACCCAGTGATCATCACTGGGTCTCTGTGCTTGTCTAAGAAGATAAAAGCAGGTGGGAGGGACTAACAGGGTGCTGTATATCGTTTCTTGAAAACAGCAAAGCACCCTGCTTCAGTACTCGTCTCAAGAGTCCTCAGCCCAAAGTCAAGCAATGGGCTGGCTCTTGGGAGAAAGTATGCAAACATGAAAACTTGGTGGGTGTCAATCTGGAGGAGTGGGTGTTTCTAGGCAGGCTGTATTTGCATGCAGACCACCCTAGGTAATGCCAACATGTGATGCTGAGCCTGAACGATTGAATGAACTAAAAACCAATGAATGAAAAGATTGAGAGTGAGACAGCCAGGTTGAAGAGGAAAGAGTTAGATGATGTTAAATGTCATTCAACAAGGAAATGAGGCAAGCCCTATCTTACTTGCTGTAGCTTTGAATGCACACTATGAAAAGCTCACAGCGTGCAGTAAAATCAGGATAACCAATTTCTGTACAGAAGAGATGCCTGACAGATGCCTGACTCCAGGTAAGGCTGGAGTTCAACTTTAACCACTTAAGGTCCACCCTATAGCAGGTTTACTGCTACAGGATGACACCTCTGCGCTGGATCACGTATGTATGCGTGATCTGACATTTCCAGGTAGGGGGGGCACACGCAGATTCGATGTCTGCCAGCACCCATTTATCATTCTGCAGAAAAACAGAACGGCAGTCTGCCTATGTAAACAAGACATATCGCCGTTCTAACAGGAGGGAAGAGATTAAATTTGTGTCCCTGCAAAGCAGGGACACAAATTTCCCCTAGTACAAGCACCCCACACATTATTGTAAAACACCAGCTGGGCACACAGTTAACTCTTTGATCTCCCCTGATGTTAACTCCTTTCCAGTCAGTGTCATTAGTACAGTGACAGTGCATATTTTTTTATCACTGATCACTGTATTAGTGTCACTGGTTCCCACAAAGTGTCAAAAGTGTCAGCTAGTGTCTGAATGTCTGCTGCAATATCACAATCCCGCTATAAGTCGCTGATCGCCGCCATTACTAGTAAAAAAAAATCTTTTAGTTTGTAGATGCTATAATGTTTGCGCAAACCAATCAATATATGCTTAATGGGATTTTTTACCAAAAATATATAGCAGAATATATATTGATCTAAATTTATGAAGAAATTTGATATTTTCTATTTTTTTTCTTGAATATGTTTTACAGCAGAAAGTAAAAAATATAGTTTTTTTTTTTTTCAAAATTTCAGACTTTCTTTGATTATAGCGCAAAAAACAAACAAATGCAGAGGTGATCAAATAACACCAAAAGAAAGCTTTATTTGTAGTAAAAAAAGGACATAAATGTTATTTGGGTACAGCGTCACACGCTACTTTAATTGCCAGTTAAAGTAACGCAGTGCGTATCGCAAAAAATGGCCTCTTCATGAAGGGGGGTAAATCTTCCAGAGGTCAAGTGGTTAAGGACTACATTTTTCATTGCTTTTGAAAATTAAGCTCTCACATTTTTGTCACTACAATTGAGACTTTGAGTTTTGGCGGATTCATAAACTTGCCACACCTGTGCTCCAGATCCAATATGTGTTTGAGGCTGGGTTCACACTGGTCCGACAAACGCTCCGACATTGGGAGCTCATGTCGCATGACGTGTGAAATGTAATGTTTCCCTATGGGAGCCGTCCTAACTGGTCCGACACAAGTCGTTCCGACTTTAGAAATGCTCCCTGTACTACTTTGGTCCGACTTTGATCCTACTTCAGCCTATTGACTATCATTGAAGTCGGATCAAAGTCGGATTGCCGTCTTGCATGATCCGACTTCGGCACGCGACTTGTGCTCAGATGATCTTGAGGGGGAACTCCGCGCCAAATTTTAAATAAAAATCCGGCATGGGTTCCCCCTCCAAGAGCATACCAGGCCCTTAGGTCTGGTATGGATCTAAGGGGAACCCCTACGCCAAAAAAATCGGCGTGGGGTCCCCCCTAAAATCCATACCAGACCCTTATCCGAGCACGCAGCCCAGCCGGTCAGGAATGGGGGTGGGGACGAGCTGGCGGCCCCCCCCCTCCTGGACCGTACCAGGCCGCATGCCCTCAACATGGGGGGGTGCTTTGGGGCATGGGGGGCGCAGTGTGGCCCCCCACCCCAAAGCACCTTGTCCCCATGTTGATGAGGACAAGGGCCTCTTCCCGACAACCCTGGCCGTTGGTTGTCGGGGTCTGCGGGCGGGGACTTATCGGAATCCGGGAGCCCCCTTTAATAAGGGGGCCCCCAGATCCCGGCCCCCCACCCTATGTGAATGAGTATGGGGTACAGCGTACCCCTACCCATTCACCTAGGAAAAAAGTGTCAATTTAAAAAAAAAACACTACACAGATTTTTAAAGCATTTTATTAGACAGCTCCGGGGGTCTTCTTCCGACTTCGGGGGTCTCTCCGGTTCTTCTCCGCGCTCTCCGGGTCTTCTGCCGGGCACCTCCGCTCTCTTCTGCTCTTTTGCCGCTCTTTTGCTAAAGCGGAGGAGCCTGGTCTTCAATCTTCTGCCTTCTGCCTTCTGCCCTCTTCTCCTGATGTTGACACGACGCTCTCTGGGGCTAGAATGCTCTCTGTGCGCTCTGCTCTGACTTATATAGGCGGTGACCCCGCCCCCTTAAGCCGTCACAGTCCCTGGGCATGCTGGGACTATGACGGCATAAGGGGGCGTGGTCATCGGGTGATGACCACGCCCCCTAAAACGTCACAGTCCCAGCATGCCCAGGGACTGTGACGGCTTAAGGGGGCGGGGTCACCGCCTATATAAATCAGAGCAGAGCGCACAGAGAGCATTCTAGCCCCAGAGAGCGTCGTGTCAACATCAGGAGAAGAGGGCAGAAGGCAGAAGGCAGAAGATTGAAGACCAGGCTCCTCCGCTTTAGCAAAAGAGCGGCAAAAGAGCAGAAGAGAGCGGAGGAGCCCGGCAGAAGATCCGGAGAGCGTGGAGAAGAACCAGAGAGACCCCCGAAGTCGGAAGAAGACCCCCGGAGCTGTCTAATAAAATGCTTTAAAAATCTGTGTAGTGTTTTTTTTTTTAAATTGACACTTTTTTCCTAGGTGAATGGGTAGGGGTACGCTGTACCCCATACTCATTCACATAGGGTGGGGGGCCGGGATCTGGGGGCCCCCTTATTAAAGGGGGCTCCCGGATTCCGATAAGTCCCCGCCCGCAGACCCCGACAACCAACGGCCAGGGTTGTCGGGAAGAGGCCCTTGTCCTCATCAACATGGGGACAAGGTGCTTTGGGGTGGGGGGGCCGCAGCGCGCCCCCTCCCCCAAGGCACCACCCCCCATGTTGAGGGCATGCGGCCTGGTACGGTTCAGGAGGGGGGGGGCGCTCGCTCGTCCCCACCCCCATTACTGTCCGGCCGGGCTGCGTGCTCGGATAAGGGTCTGGTATGGATTGGGGGGACCCCCCACGCCGTTTTTTCGGCGTAGGGGGTTCCCCTCAAGGTCCATACCAGACCCAAGGGCCTGGTATGCTCTTGGAGGGGGAACCCATGCCGGATTTTTATTTAAAATTTGGCGCGGAGTTCCCCCTAAAGATTCATACCAAACACAGTGCCGGGCATTGGCGGGGATCCAAGTCGGATCCCCGTTCATTGAAAGTCGGACACATGCCGGCTTCATGTCGCAGGGCAAAGTCGGATCCAAAGTAGGACGGCTGTCGTGTCGCACCAGTGTGAACCCAGCCTGAAGGCAGGTGCAGTCTACTTTTTCCACTGCAGTTGGAGAGGAAGCCAAGAGGAACAGGGTCCCTCTATGGTTTCCTGGGTCACTGGGGAAGCTATCCTATTGGATGCTGCCGCCCCATGTGTCTCTGGTAGCAATCTTGGGTCAGGCAGAGCCTATTTAAGGCCTGGCTCCCAGGTTTGGCACACATTTCAGGTGTGGGCAGTGTAAGGAAAGGTACCCCATCTGTTAGGGACAGACAGTGTTAGTGGTAGGGAAAGGTTCCTTATGAGGAGGGAAAGAGTAGGGTCTATTACTCCTCTTCCTGACTGGGCACGAGATGGCCAGGCCGCATTCTGTCCTCTTTACAGATGCTGTCAGTCTGGCTGAGCATCACTCCATTCACATTGCTGAAAACTATGAGTGCCCCCCCCCCCCCCCCCCTGGGTTGTGAACTTTTTCTACATACTTCAATACAAGTTCTTTATTGCACCAGTCAGTGTGAATTATTGCCAGTGCACCACACTGCACACCACCTACATGTTGATCCATAATATGCCCTGGAGCTTACACTACATATACTATATTTTTTAAAATCTTTGACAGACAGCTCTAATGTCAATGAGCAACTTTTATGCAAAAAGAGAACAATTTAATTATTTCTGAGATTTGTAACAATCAATATAAATAATTGTCTACACTAGTAAACTATATTTGATTCTTTAGTAAATAATTTTTTTTTTTTTTTTTTTAAAGTAAAAGACTTCTGTAAACAAAGCTTTTGGCAGATGGTAATAATAGTTACAGTAATTGTCTAGAGAACTATTGCCTGTGACAACCCACTGAATGACTTTCTACTTTTATGTGTAGAAAATGGGGTGGATTTACTAAAGGCCAATAAACAGTTCACTTGCAAGGAAATTTTCACTTAGCTTATTGAAAGTGGTTAAAATTTCCTTTGCAAAAAATACCCAACCACGAGCAAGGAAAATAAAAATAAAATGTATTTTTGCTTACATATGATTGGAACATGAAAGTCAGCAGAGTTTCACCCCTTTCACTAAGCTAAAGCCCTGTACACACGGGCAGAATATCCGACATTTTGCCTGTGTGTATGTCAGTCTGTCTGTTCTGCCCACTTATGTCGGAGG
Organism: Lithobates clamitans; assembly: GCA_037952925.1. NCBI lineage: Eukaryota > Metazoa > Chordata > Amphibia > Anura > Ranidae > Lithobates > Lithobates clamitans. The sequence continues at coordinate 2,656,082 of JBBGZY010001345.1, read as the reverse complement.
TGCATGCTGGAAAACCAGCAGCCTTCCGACTACCAATCAGTGCTCTCAGCCAATGGCAGAGAGCGCTGATTGGAGTGTTCTGGCAGGAGGGCCGCCCCCCTGTCAGAACACAACAGCTCAGTCGGGGATATCACTGAACTAACCTTGCACGATTAGTACAGTGTCTCTGATCCAGAGATGTCAGTTTTTGTTTCTGGGTTGCACGAAAAAAAACTGTGTGTACCCGGCTTTAGGGAAAAATCCCCTTTGCAAAGTAAAAAATCCTTTACAAACTGAACCACCAATTCGCCTTTACTAAATCAACCCATTTGCATCAAAAGCCTTGTTTTGTAACAGACACATAAAAGAGGGGCAAACACGTTTGTAAAAATAGTGTAGTTAAGTTGGAGCTGTAGAATGGTTCTGCAAAGTAAATGCAATTTATCCTCCTGATTTACAACATTGTCTTCCACCCCAAAGTGAATTGGTTCCTCCATTATACTGTATGTACACATTAATAGATCTGTAAATGCTGATCCTGGGTACTTGGTGTATTAATTAAACATTTTAATAGTAACATATACAGACAACATGATAAAACCTAAAATAACAAAGTAAAGCCTTTCCAATGGACCATACAAGAGTTCATTTGCTATTTAATAAAGCACTTAAGATTGGTAATTCAAGATTTGACCAGCATAATTCTCAGTCTAATAGAGTGCATTGAAATCCTCTAGACACTTAAAGCGGGCACAAAATAACTTATTTATATGTCCTCTGAAAAAGCCAAATGGGTGAAGCGCAGATGGGTCAGTGAAGTGATGGAGGAGGTAGTAGTAGGAGTGAACAGTGTGCTTCAATAAAAAGAGGTGGGAGTAAGGAGAAAGAAGCCTCTCTTCCATCTGGAGCCTGGCACATTCACTGCCAGCAAATTGGGCTCCCGCATGGTCTAATTTCTGTTTCACCACAGACTGCAAGCACGGCTGGGATAAAAAGAAGAAAAAAAATCTATGCAGGAGGCTGCAAGAGCACATAGAGTCTGTTCTGAGCTCCTTCCACAGGCAGACAGAGATCAATAAATCAATAGAAAATGTTCGTTGGCTGTAAAATGGGTAGAGAAGCCAATGTCAAGCTGCTTTAAGATGGATGGACAGTAGGCTTGCAGTCTGCAGTAAGGCCAGAGGTGACTATCACCTTGAGTTGAGATTGGCGACCAACAGCCTAACAGTCTTTTGAACCCTGAGTTTATGATTAAGGAGCAAAGCAGAGGTAAAAGATAATATATATGTGTGTGTGTGTGCGTGTATATATCTATATATACATATCTATACACTGTATGTCTATATATATAGATATATATAGTTATTTATATACAGTATCAGTAATACAATACCATCTCTGCTCTGCTTGTTCTGATTCACTGGTAGTTTGGACGCCAGGGCTAGGCAGCTGTCCTTCCTTTGCCTGCTGAGCTACTTCATTGAAGGGAAGGCTACAGGAGATCGAATCAAAAATGACTAGATGCCTTGTGGCAGCAAGCATCGATTGAAAGGAGTGGGGAGTTTCTGCCAGACAGTTGGAGTTTTTCGTTAATACAAAAGGCTTTAACATAATACACTTAACATTTTCATTTATCACATTTTTTTCCTTTTTTCCTTTACAGAACAGGGGAGGAAGTGGGTGCATCCTATGTTATGTAGAAATAAAAATATTGTCTTGAAGATGCGGTAATCCAGTGCATCTCTATGTATCTGTCCTTTGTTTAGCTTCTCTGGTTCAATCACTCTTCTTCCTAATGATCTTCTGTGTAGTGTAAATCCAGCAGTCAACAGACAAGCACAGATATCTGTATGCTTCCCTGTGGCTGTTTCCCATTGCTCATGACAAAGTTCTGCCTCAGCAATAGCAAACACATTTTATTCTTTACTCTAAAAATCGCAGGACATTTACATGCAACTGATGTCCTCCACTGAAGCCCCCACAGCACTCTTCCAGATGAGAAGAAATTTTCTCCTGAAATGATACGCTTGTAGTAGAGTATGATTCAGTATATCCTTTAATGCGTTGTAACTGAGCGGACAAAATACAATAATCAGCTTAATTGTCCATATACTATGGGTCTAAACACACATACGTTTTTTGATATTGACATGGACAGACATGACATCCGTTTTTGCTAATTAATTTTTACAGAAAAGATAGTTCACTCTCCTTAAAAGCTTTTAAAACTGATAGTAGCAACAGTATTTCAATCATAAGAGATGTATTGCTCAACGCCAAATCATCATTCATAAAGGAATCATTTCTTGATCCGGTTTTAGGAAGTTATGGCAATTTGTATTGGACTCATGAATTACGTTCAAAGCTAACATAGTAATGGAGATTAAAAAACACAGAGTTCTAAATATTGGAATAAAGGAAAAAAAATTAATGTCGCCCTTCAACCAAAAAAGAACAATAGTGTCTTGTTGTTTGCTACAAGCAGTAGCTTGAGGTCCACACTTGTGCGTTGTGGGAATGCACACTAAAACACATGCATTACCATGTGTTGTATATATAGACTGGTGTTGCACACCTCTAACAGTATACATGTGCATCAACAAAATATAAACAATCCATAACCTGTGATATATATCATAGTAACAATAAATCACATATAAAGTGCATAGCATATAGGGCATCCCGGACCGGAATTGATGTCAGAGACCTGCATGCTGCTTATACTTTTATACAACAAGGCATTTTTAACATTGATTTTGATGTAAGAGTGTCAGGGCTGGGCTCAGCCCTTGCTTATCTGAGCTGGCCGCTCAGCTGTTGGTTAATTGCCAGCTCCTATCTCTCCACAGTTACTCAGCTGTTGATGATATCCTGCTCGTCAGTCCTGCCTACTTAAGCTGTCCAGTCCAGAGGATCTCTGCCTTCGCCTTGGTCAACATCACAGAAACTCCTGCGAACCTGTTCAAGACTTGCTTTGCTGACATCCCTTCTGGCTCCAGATCCTGCATGCTGTTCAACTACATTGATCCCTAACTTCTAGTTCGCCTGACTATCTGTTCAGCTATGAGTAAGCACTAACGATAGTGCGAAACGTCAGCTCTTTTGTGTCTGCTATGATCTTTTGAATTTGATGTGCATCTTCCAATAAACAAGGCTTTATATGAGTGCGGCTGTCCAGAATTCGTTCATGTTCAATCGCTATCTGTTCCGGTTACTGAACTTTGGCTATGTTTTGACTATGTTTGTTGTTTTTACTTTTATTATTAAACACGTGTGATTTAACTGTACTTCTGTCTCGGCATGATTTCATGGTTTCTGACAAAAAGTTACTATTTTTAATAAATTAATTTACTTTAACTACTAATTGGATATAATTGTATCAACACAGGGTAGTGCTGTGGATGCTAGTATCAATAGCAAAGTGCCACGTCCTGTATAAGCCTAAATAGGATGCTTAATCAACCATGGACTTTATAGGCGCCACAATACATCAAATTCTTTAAAAAATGTCATACATTTTATTACAAAATTTCTAAAATATGAAAATGCATTTAAAATATCACAATATCTGCTATGTAAAGTAAACTATTCACACCAACAAAAACACCAAAAACCCATCCCAAAAGGTAGTATATGCACCAGAAGTGTACGGCTGCCAGTATCCAGGTAGGCATGGTGTGAGTTAATGGGGTTGAGTTAATAAAGACAAATAGACTGTGCACTTTGCAAAGTGCAGTTGTACTCTGCAAGTGCAGTTGCTCCAGATATTAGAAAAATGAGCAGAAGCTCTGTTGACTTCCATCATCCATCATGTGCAAGAAATAATGAGTTTTTTTTTATTTTCCTTGCACGTGATTGGATAATCTTTGCAAAGTGAAACTTTACCACATTTACTAAGCTCTAGAGCAACTGCACTTGCTGAGTACACCTGCACTTTGTAAAGTGCACAGTCTATTTGCCTTTAGTAAATCAACCCCAATGTATCTTGTTCTAGCTCTACATGTTTCACACCTCGGTGCTTCCTCAGGAACTTAAGCAGATGTTCTAGGTATGTAAAAATATGTAGTAAGTATTCATGTCATCTGATAAACAATGTACATCCAAAGGTGTCATTATTAACATTGGTTACCATCTTTCTGGCTAGTGCGAGAGTCCAGGCCACATAACAGTGCAGAAGGAACTTTAACTACTACACTATGGGAGGTCACTTTGTTTTATCCTAAAACTACGCATAAGCGCGGTGGACAGCGCCTTAAAAGGACCACTACCAAGGATCATCTAGACATACCTGGCAGATCTGGAACCAAGCTAAGATCAACGGAACATCGTCCTGAGTATTGAATTGTAATCAAAAGGCTTATTTTATTACTCATTATGGTGAGATTTCTTTGAGCACAGAGGTGTCACAAGGAGATGGAAGCACCCATTTGTTTACACAAGAAGTGTTTTTTCAGGAAGCAAGTGATTATATAGGTCACATCACCACTAGAAAATGAACTGTCACACATTATTATATATTTTTAATGCACTTGGAAATGGACTACACTGTTATACACTTTATATAGGATTTATTTTTACTATGATATATATCACAGGTTATGGATTGTTTATATTTTGTTGATGCACGTGTATACTGTTAGAGTTGCGCAACACCAGTCTATATATACACATTACCTTAACTTGTGAGAACACAGTGGGTGGCTGCAGCAACTTGTTCTATTATTGTTTCACAATTATTATCATTTAATAATATTTTAAGATTTTTTCATTGTACACATACGAATTGTGCTCAAATACTGCATTTGGATCACTATTTTGCACTTAGCGCAGAGGTAAACATTTGTTCATTACTGTGTGTTGCCACAATGCACCTACATTGCATTGTTCTGTGGTGCTTTGCATGTTTTTCACCCCTTGTTGTGCATTGATAGCCCATTCAATATGAATAAGCTACCTTTACAGAACACACGTTAACGCATGTTGTAATGCTTGTTAATTACACATTTCGGTTACTTACCATTTGCGTAATCTTTTTTCTTCGTCAAAGGATTATTAATTCTGTTCTGCTAATCTTTTGATACTGACAAAGACAGCACAGTCACATCAGTTATTTTACTTTTAGCCATTAAAGTGTATGTAAACACAAAATCTATTTCTCATTTCTCGTGATGAGCGAACAAAGCAGAGTTAAAGTCGCTAGAAGTTTGCAGAACAATTGAAAATTTTCACAAACCCTGAACATGGCACCTGAACCCCTTTGAAGTCCATGGGAGCGGAATCCTATTATTATTTTCTTTCTGGCTTTTTTCAAGGCCAATTTGCAAGCTATTGAGAAACAATAGCCATGGGTAGCTGGCAACTGCTATAGGGGACTTGGTGTTTGTGTCAGCAGGCTGTGGGGCATCGTTAATTGTGACTGGTGATGGACTTACATCCCTGGATGACGTGATTGATGTTGGATCTACATCTTGGACATTATTTGGGGATTTTTTAAATAAAGGACTTTTTAAATGTCTGCGTTTTTTTTTCACTGTTATTTTATTTTTATTTTTTTTGTGAATGAGTGACCAGGGATGTTAAGTGGGCTTTCAGACTCACATACACCCCCCTCAGAGATTCGAACATCCACTGGGCCAGGTATGTGGGAACAAGACAGTCATGCCACAAAAGATATTTGAATGTAAACAAAGGGGCCAGGTATGCTGTCTGACATCATTGACCAAATATGGTCATAATGACCATATCTGGTCAATGGCATCACCCAGGATGTCTACCCACCAGATTGCTTACAATTTGAAACAACTGGCAGCTTCATTGGTTGTTATGAGTGCAGGTCGCCGCTGCCTCCTACCAACCAATGCTGGGGGGCAGCCCTAAGCAGGAAGTTGTCATTTAGTGACAGTATTGATACCATCAGTAAATTAATGACTTCTGGTTGCAGAAGATGGAGGTTCAGGTGGGGGATCTGAACAAATCTGGGCATTTTGTTTGTCTTTTCGGCAAGCGTATTCCTATTTCTCAATATGTTAGGCATTATGTCTCACTGCATATCATTTTTTTAAGCAAAAACATTTTTTTGTGAATCTATTGTAAAGTTGGTTACCTGGAGATCCTGCCCATCAGGTTTATCACATCGAGAACCTAACAGTCAACTGAAGGAGCATGCTCTGCAAGCTGACCACACTGCTGCTAACTAACTTGCAGGATCCCCAGTAACTCCAGAAACTTCATAACAGAGTTATAAAAAACGATTGGCTTAGGAAAATTGCATACAGTGATTCATAATACCAGATATACTGTAAAATAGATTTTTAGATTACATCCACTTTAAAGTGATTCTAATGGAAAGTGTTTTTAATAAAATAATAACAAGCATGTTTTACTTACCTGCTCTGTACAATGGTTCTGCACAAAGCAGTCCCGATCCTCTTCTTTTTGGGTCCCCTGCCGGTGGTCCTGGCTCCTCCCCACTGCTTAGGTAATAGCAAGCCCCTTGCTATGTGGGCACTCGAGCAGGCACCCTCTCGACCCCAATTTGTGTGTCCATTTACTCACGGAGTGCGGCTTGCCCCCCCTTCTCTCCTCATTGGCTCACTGCCTGTGATTGACAGCAGCAGGAGCCAATGGCTCCCACTGCTGTGAGCCAGTGAGGAAAGAGAGACCCTGGAGAGCCTCTGCTCTCATGCACATTGCTCGATCAAGATGGGGCTCAGGTAAGTATAAGTGGGGGTTGGGGTGAAGCTGCACCCAAAAGGTTTTTTAAAGGATAGGTTCACCTTCAGGAACATGTTACATGTTCCACTTGATGTACAGGCAGACAGTTTATACTGACAGTCTATAGGAGTCATGCATGGCATTCACGATCTGCTGATCACGGGTGCAATGCTTTCCAGGCTCCTACATAAAAAATAGTAAATACATATTTTTTACCCGCAAAAAATTTACATTGATTATTTTTTATAAAAAAGTTAACTTAACCTTTAATGCATAGAATGCATTAAGATAAAAAACCTTAAACCTTTAGAACCAGTTTAAGCAATATTGCTTCATCAAATACTCACCCTAACCTGTGAATGGACATGGAAGGAGCAGCAGCATTTATGAAGTCACCCTTGTACTTTCTTCACCTAGCTGCATGTTCACTGAATAAAGGTTGGTGTACAAAGGATTTGCATTTTGCTTTGGATGTTTCCATGTAGGTTCTTATTTGTCCAAGCCACCTTTTCGCTTCTTGCTTTGGACTAAATTGGACTTGCTTTGGACTAAATTAACACTTGAATTGCATAACAGGAACTTCCACCAATAACCTGGGAGCACAGTTGGGATAATAGTGACCAAACTGCCATGGTCATGTTCACTGGCCCTTCCTTTCTGATGTGCAGGAAGACGGAAGGGGGGGGGGGGCAGATCCCATGACCCTAGTAGATTTATAAAATAGTAACACAAGATGAAGCGCAGACTGTTGACTTGGCACTACATTCAATATACAGTATGCCAAAACCAAACAAGAAAGAAAGAACTAACTTTATAGGTTGGCACATATAAACCCAAAATAAAGGAGGTGAGTACTAGAATATTATATATAAAAATACATAAGTTTATTCATAATCCAAAAAATTGTTAAAATTAGTATAACAATTATATTCCTAATGGGATAGCAATTGACCCATACAGATCTAGTCCAAAAGTGTATATACAACATATCTACATGCAACATAAAAAGCAAATTTCCAAAATTGTATTGGGCAGGATAGTATGGAGAATTCAAATGACAATCTTGATCTCTAGGCATTTTGCTAACAAAATGGCCTCTTTAGGAGATCCTACTTATATTGGAAAACAGATTACAATTACTTACATAACTCAGTTATAATTCCTACCTATAGATACCATATCAAGTACTCACACATATATGGTTAAAAAGTTTAGAGATGCTCAGTCCAAGTAGAGGGATCCAGGATACCCCAGAAACATGGGAACAGTGTGTCAGGGCTAACACAGCTGTCAGGGGAACTCCCAAGGGCAGTTCATAACAAAATAAATTATAGTAATTTCACTAATGAAAATTCTATGTTCCCATAAAATAAAATAAAAAAAAACAAAATTTTTTTAGTGCCTCTCTAGTGAACATTGAATGTTAGTTTCTCTACAATGCATATAAGTACAGAGATGAACGATGACTTGTTTTAAAGTGCTATCAAATAAATACAGCAACTTGGCTGATGTTTACAGGACAGAACATTACTTTAATGACCTTAACCACTTCAATATAAAAAATTGTAAATAAGTAAGTTTTCTCCTTCACTGATGGGCACTGATGAGGCTGCACTGATGGGCACTGATGAGGTGGCACTGATGAGGAGGCACTAATATGCAGCACTGATGGGCACTAATAGTCCACACTGATATGCAGCACTAATGGGCACTGATGGGCAGCCTTTATGGGCACTGATAGGTGACAATGGTGGGCACTGATAGGTTGCAATGATGTACACTGATAGGCAGCACTGATAGGCGACAATGATGGGCACTGATAGGTTGCACTGATGGGCACTGATAGGCAGCACTGATGGGTGGCACTGATGGGCACTGATAGGCGGCACTGATGAGGAGGCACTGACAGGCAACACTGATGAGCACTGCAATGCATCACTGATGGGCACTGATTGGCATCACTGGTGGACATTGCTGATTATGCTTCACTGATAATCACTGCACTGATTATCAGTGCAGATCCCCCTGTCAGGAGAGCTGCTTATCAGCTCTCCTCTACTCACGTGCTGTCAGCGTGAATAGAGGAATGCGATGACTGGCACTTCCTAGTTCCTAATTACACTATGGTCAGCTGTGATTGAACACATAGGCTCTTAACCATATAAGGAGAGGCGGTGTGTCTGAGAGACACACCGCACCACCGATCGCCGCACTGCACACCCGCGAAAATGTGGAAAAAATGTTTTTCTTTGCTTTTGTTACAAAATATTGTAAATAAGTTTGTTTTCTAATTTTGTAAATAAGTTTGTTTTCTTCTTCACTGATGGGCACTGATGAGGCTGCACTGACAGGCACTGATGAGGTGGCACTGATGGGCACTGATGAGAAGGCACTGATGGGCCCTGATGAGGAGGCACTAATATGCAGCACTGATTGGCACTGATAGGCGGCACTGATATGCAGCACTGATAGGCTGCACTGATATGCAGCAATGATGGGCACTGATAGGGTGCACTAATGGGCACTGATAGGCGGCAATGATGGGCACTGATAGGTGGCACTGATGTGCACTGATAGGCAGCATTAATGGGCACTGATAGGCAACACTGATGAGGAGCCACTGACAGGCATCACTGATGGGCACTGAAAGGCATCACTGATGGGCACTAATTGGCATCACTGGTGGGTACCGATTAGCATCACTGATGGGCACGCACTGATAATCACTGCACTTGATAACAGTGCAAATCCCCGCTGTCAGGAGAGCTGCTTATCGGCTCTCCTCTGCTTATGTGCTGTCAGTGTGAATAGAGGAATGGCACCTTACAGATGAAGTCACGCCCATTTGACGTAACGCATATAGGGGGAGGAGTCGCAATGGTGACATCATCCCGCGAGTGTCATGTTGTTCATTGCATCCTTAGCCCGCACTGCTGAAGTGCTTTTTTTTGTGAGTATACCGTATGTTGTTCCTACTTGGTCAAATAAACCTTGGGCAAACAGAGAGCACTAGATGGTGTTTTTTTATCCTATGTTGTACCGGAGTCACCTGAGGGAGGTCTGAGACTGGTTAAGCCCGTAAAGAGAGAGAGGGTGAAATGCAAGGATTAGAAGCTCCATGCCGGGCCGATTCATTGATTACCACCAGAGGGGATCTGCTTTACCTGACCTGCTGGTAAAACAGGGGTCAGATTTTAAAGTGAGCCGCTAGGATATCGAGGTGGAGGAGAGCACCAGCACTTTCAATTTGTTGTGCACTATTTGGTGAAGTCTTCAATTTTGAAGGAACTGAAGACTTTTTTCATCACTTTGGACTTTCACGTTTATCATTTATATGCAATTGAATTGATATAATTTTATGTGTCATTAGCGCAGCACTGTTCTATTTATTTGATCGGTACTAGCAGCAATTTGGTGGAGGTGTAATGTTACATCCTATTTTGCACTGAAATTGTATTTTTGCACATTGTATTTTACACATTTTTTTGCAGGTGAGATAAGTTCAGTATTAATTTTATTATTTGCACACATATACAGTGCCTTGCAAAAGTATTTACCCCCTTGGCTTTTTACCTATTTTGTTACATTACAGCCTTTAGGTCAATGTTTTTTTTAAATCTGAATTATATGTGATGGATCAGAACACAATAGTCTAAGTTGGTGAAGTAAAATTAGAAAAATATATACATAAAACTATTTTTCAGAAATAAAAAACTGATAATTGGCATGTGCGTATGTATTCACCCCCTTTGTTATGAAGCCCATAAAAAGCTCTGATGCAAACAATTACCTTCAGAAGTCACATAATTAGTGAAATGATGTCCACCCATGTGCAATCTAAGTGTCACATGATCTGTCATTACATATACACACCTTTTTGAAAGGCCCCAGAGGCTGCAACACCTAAGCAAGACCAAACACTGCCATGAAGACCAAGGAACTCTCCAAACAAGTAAGGGACAATGTTGTTGAGAAGTACAAGTCAGGGTTAGGTTATAAAAAAATATCCAAATCTTTGATGATCCCTAGGAGCACCATGAAATCTATCATAACCAAATGGAAAGAACATGGCACAACAGCAAACCATGCCAAGAGACGGCTGTACACCAAACTCACAGGCCGGGCAAGGAGGGCATTAATCAGAGAGACAGCACAGTGAAACATAAGGTAACCCTGGAGGAGCTGCAGAGTTCCACAGCAGAGACTGGAGTATCTGTACATAGGATTACAATAAGCCATATACTCCATAGAGTTGGGCTTTATGGCAGAGTGGCCAGAAGAAAGACATTACTTTCAGCAAAAAACAAAATGGCATGTTTTGAGTTTGTGAAAAGGCATGTGAGAGGCTCCCAAAATGTATGGAGGAAGGTGCTCTGGTCTGATGAGACTAAAATTTAACTTTTTTGGCCATCAAAGAAAACTCTATGTCTGGCGCAAACCCAACACATCACATCACCCAAAGAACACCATCCCCACAGTGAAACATGGTGGTGGCAGCATCATGCTGTGTTGATGTTTTTCAGCAGTCAGGACTGGGAAACTGGTCAGAGTTGAGGGAAAGATGGATGGTGTTAAATACAGGGATATTCTTCAGCAAAACTTGTACCACTCTGTGTGTGATTTGAGGCTAGGACGGAGGTTCACCTTCCAACAGGACAATGACCCCAAACACACTGCTAAAGCAACACTTGAGTAGTTTAAAGGGAAACATGTAAATGTGTTGGAATGGCTTAGTCAAAGCCCAGACCTCAATCCAATAGAAAATCTGTGGTCAGAGTTAAAGATTGCTGTTCACAAGCACAAACCATCCAACTTGAAAGAGCTGGAGCAGTTTTGCAAGGGGGAATGGGCAAAAATCCCAGTGGTAAGATGTGGCAAGCTCATAGAGACTTATCCAAAACGACTTGCAGCTTTGATAGCCGCAAAAGATGGCTCTACAAAGTATTGACTTTAGGGGGGTGAATAGTTATGCACATTGACTTTTTCTGTTATTTTGTCCTATTTGTTGTTTGCTTCACAATAATAATAAAAAAAATCTTCAAAGTTGTGGGCATGTTCTGTAAATTAAATAATGCAAATCCTCAAACAATCCATGTTAATTCCAGGTTGTGAGGCAACAAAACATGAAAAGTGCCAAGGGAGGTGAATACTTTTGCAATCAGTATGATTGGCAGCGCAGCACTGTTTTGGTATTTATTCAATTAATGTGAAGTGGACACATTTTCTGTGTTAGCAGCAGCCAGGTGGGGGCATATTTTGCAAATTTGCACATACAGTGGGTACGGAAAGTATTCAGGCAACCTTAAATTTTTCACTCTTTGTTATATTGCAGCCATTTGCTAAAATCATTTAAGTTCATTTTTTTCCTCATTAATGTACACACAGCACTCCAAATTGACAGAAAAACACAGAATAGTTGACATTTTTGAAGATTTATTAAAAAAGAAAAACTTAAATATCACATGGTCCTAAGTATTCAGACCCTTTGCTCAGTATTTAGTAGAAGCACCCTTTTGATCTAATACAGCCATGAGTCTTTTTGGGAAAGATGCAACAAGTTTTTCACACCTGGATTTGGGGATCCTCTGCCATTCCTCCTTGCAGATCCTCTCCAGTTCTGTCAGGTTGGATGGTAAACATTGGTGGACAGCCATTTATAGGTCTCTCCAGAGATGCTCAATTGGGTTAAAGTCAGGACTCTGGCTGGGCCATTCAAGAACAGTCACGGAGTTGTGGTGAAGGCACTCCTTTGTTATTTTAGCTGTGTGCTTAGGGTCATTGTCTTGTTGGAAGGTAAACCTTCGGCCCAGTCTGAGGTCCTGAACACTCTGGAGAAGGTTTTCGTCCAGGATATTGTAATGGAAATTTGCATTGCGAGCTTTGCCTTAGGAGGGGATTCCAGGTGACCCTGAGTATCGGAAACGAGGAGCTTGAGACGATCCGGGAATTTCTGATAATCAGCCGGCTGAGGTAAGACCCGGTTCACACAGGGGCGGCACGACTTGCATGTCACCTCAGCGAGGCGACCTGCAAATGACTTCCGCGGCGACTTGCAAAACGACTTCTGTATAGAAGTCTATGCAAGTCGCCCCAAGTCACCCCCAAAGTCTTACAGGAACCTTTTTCTAAGTCGGAGCGACTTGCGTCGCCCCGATTAGAATGGTTCCATTGTACAGAACGGGAGGCGACTTGTCAGGCGACTAGGTCGCCTGACAAGTCGTCCCTGTGTGAACCGAGTCTAAGCCTTTTGCTTACATTTGAGTTATCAGACTTCCTTGATCGGTAAGGCATTTTCGGGAAAAAGGGTACCTATTTTACTCCCCTTAATCGAACTGTATTGATTGGTGGTTATATGTTATGTTGTCCCTATCTATTGTCCATTGGAGTGTTATAGATAAGAAAGGGAAGAATAGTGCTGTTCATAGCTAAATGTAGTAAATCAGCTAGATAAAGTAGTTTAGAGGCAAGAGGGTATAGGCACACGTAGAGAAGAGAGAAGACTGGCCAGTCATTATGGGCATTGAATTAAGTAAGGGAATGAAGGGTAAGAGACCCTCAAAAATGCCCAGCGCAAGAGGAGCGCTATATATGAACCAAAGGAGCGGTTCCGCCTATACTGAGCTCCTAGATTAATGGTAAAAGTGGACAGGGATCCATAATGGGTAACTGGGTTACCAAGGTCCACAGGGACTAAGAATCATGCAGAGTAAACAGCTAGAGAAACAGCTATCTATGTGAGCAGGATGGATCGAGGGTGACATTAACACTAGACAGAAAGGGACATTTTCATGTTAAGTTGTGGGATAAATTTGGGGTCAGTCACTACAACTAGTAAAAATCAGAAACACAGAAATGAGAGGTAAAACACAATACTTTATATGTTGTCAGAGAGGGAAGATGGGATGAGCACTCTGGCTGCCCGTCTGATCATAGAAGCTAGATATAAAAGATATCTGAACAAAATAAGGAAAGCAGAATTTAGGCAGGGAAATATTAAAGAGTTAAAAGAAAGTGAGAAAATGATATGCATGTGTTTTGTACAAATGGGAAAAAGTAAGCGATTTTAGAGAGATATTGGTGTATGTGTGTGCAAATGCTGGGACCTTTAGTTCTATTGCTTGTGTGTGTCATGTATGCAGATATGACCCCCTCCTTTGTGCTCTCATGAAAGAATGTGGCTGAGATGAAAGGTCAGTGATAAGCTGGAAGGACACCATGCCAATTCCAGTTTTTTAGACAAAACATTTATAACAAAATGTGCCGGGTTAACGGATCTAATGGTAAACAATGTGATCACAATTATTTTGAATCTGTTTTCCAGACATGGTAAAATGAAGGTTACATTTAACCGTGTATTACACAAATTGAATATCCTTTGATAGTGGAAACAGTGCATTTAAAAAAGGGAAATTAAGTAAAATTAAGTAATAATGAGTATTCATTTCTAATATGAGTTTAACAATTTTATTAATAATATAGATATATTGAAACTGGTTTAGACAACCTTTGGTTGGAAATGAAATTCAGGTTAATGGAGAAATTTGTAATGAGTGAGATTAGTTTAGATTAAGATAACAATTTTGTAATTTTACATTTATACAATAAGCCCTTATTGAGAGAAAAAAAGATTAAGATGAGGTTGTTTTTTGGAATACAGCTGCCATAATATTTAACAAAGCCAAGATGGATGGAATACATAAGAAGTTTTTCTACCAAAATGAAATTTTAAGGTTTTTGATAATAACTTGATGTGCGGTCCATGATGTGAGAGTAATAATAAATAAAATTTAAATATAACAGACCCATCATATCAAGTCCACACACCCTGTTAGGATCGATGCCACCTGCAGCCAGTTGTTTTTTAGTTTTTGATGCTTTCTGGTCCATCATACAGATTGCTGGTCCTTTTGTTTTATTTATTTTTATTTTTGAAATCCAAAGCAGAATGTGTGGATTGTGAAATGATGTACCCCTTTTTCTTGTAAGTACAGTGGTATAAGCAGAAGAATAGTTTGGATTTATGGGCATCTCTCCATGACCGCAGGGTATTGTTATCATTTATTATAGTTGTCTTTTGAAACATGAAACTGGAGTTCTTACACAAACAGCATGATAGAAAACAAGCCACTGTAATATATTTATGCAAGCTGGACCCAGTAATGAAGGGTTCACCCCGATATATCGGAGCTGTAGCTTTTATGCAAAGGTGCTATTAGACAAAGTTAGATATTGTTTTGGTCAAACATTTAATTTTTAATGGTCCGACATTCTGTGCAGCAAATATACAGCTAACTAAATGTTTGTCTGAAATGTTTGAAAGGTTTAAAATATGAGTTTGTTTATGTACAAATCTAACAATGAAAAATGCATACATTTGAATCCAGCCACCTTATTGCCTCTATTGGAGGAGGCTGGAGACAAAGGAAGACACGTGTGTTAAATTGATGGTGTAGGAATCAGCTGCTGTGAGCCCAGTGCGGGACATACTCCCTGAAGACCCAGATATTAAATTTTTTGTAGATTTGAGTATGCAGTTTATCACCCAGAAGGATACTCTGTATTCAAAGTCATTGGATCCTTTTTCCCCAGCTCAAGAAGCAGAGCTCCATGTTTTAGCAAAGCCTGTGAGCTATAAAAAGAGTGTATATTTATATATATAGTCGAGATATAGAGAGCTTTTGGTTCCATTTGAAGGGCCAGAAGTTTGTTTTAACTTCGGCAGGTAAACCAATAAAGCATGCCAAGTTAATTTGATTGGCTGTTTTCAGCCTTCCAGGTTCTTGCTGAGGTAGCCATATTAATATTCACACATGGAAGAAGACCAGGTGACTAAGGATGCTGCATTTACAGCCCCGGACACTTGATGGGTCTGTGCAACTCACAGATTCCACCCTAGTTCTGGCCCAGTATAGCTGGGATTAATAATTGAACTTTAAGGACCCCAGAACGAGAAGAACAAGTGGTCCACAGGGGGCAACTTCTTATGAAACAGGACTTTGGAAAAAGGTGATCATTTATGTCTGTCAACCACTCTTTTCCCTCCAGCTTGACACATGGACCGTGTCATCAGTCACAAGCAGTTATGGCTGCCTTAGTAAATGAGCATGGGATAGAGCCACGGTTCTCCACAGTTGTTTTTATAACATACCACTTGTTTTACCTGTTACCAAAGGTGTTACCAAAAGTTGAACATCCCTTCCAGAGATTACAAAAAAGATATATCCAGATGCCCAAGTCAGGATCTTACAAGTATGCATTTTGTCTGTATGGACATGTTTTTTGGATGTCCAGTGGCAAATGCTACTGCAAAGGCCAAAGTAAAAAGTGTTATCAGAAGTAGTTTGTAAGTACAGAGTGCCAGAAAGTACAGAGAGTAACAGAGGAAATCATTTTTATAGGAGAGTCTTTACTAGAAGTTTTGAGGTTTTATTTTTACACCCTCAACTGTCTACAATGTAGTGGACAAAGTAGAGTAAGAAACTAGAAAACTTTTGCCTGAATGTTTTCTTATATTTGATGAAGCCACTAAGGGGGATGTTGGACCCTCCCCCTATGGGATTTGGTTTGGGAGTGTGTTACTCACTTGCTTATATTTTGTCTCAGCAGCTGAAGTCCTCCATTCGGATCTCACAGAGAATGTTGCTGATCTTTTAAGGTTTTATGTGTTTTCTCCCCAAATTCCAGATCCTAAAAGTTTGGAAGGATCTAAAACTAAAGCCAGGTGACTTGTGGATAGTTAAGAGACATTTATATATAAGGAAATGTTTGGAGACTCAATACAGCATCTATTTCATGTACAGTTTTTGCAAAACTTGAAGGAAAAGTCACCTGGATCCACACCAGACACTGCAAAAATGACTAAATTAAAGAAATCTCTGTGTTTGATTTGTTTCCCTCTTGTGATCACAGTCTAGGGTACTTTTTGATTCAATGACTTTAATTGTAAGGGATATATATATATTTGAAAAGTAGTTTAGCCATGTTGAAGTCACATTTGTCTTTTGTATGTCTTCCATTTTATGTAGAATTGTCTGTGTTTACATATGCCGATAAGTCAGCATGCTCACAATTCAGCTAGAAGGCCATTCTGGCCACAGGAGTGTACAGCCTGTACTCTGTAAATATGTCTTATCAATCATTTGTTTTTCACAATGAAAAGTCATTTGGTAATGAAAAAAGTTGCTCAGCTATTATTTTTCTCCACAATGGAGTTTTTTTGCCTCTTTGGCCAGGACTACCTCCACCTAAGCGTGTGGAGGTTCCAGGTTAAAGGTTATAGCAGGTATGGTTAGTGGTCAAAATATTGATCAAAAGAGGGGAGACTGTAATGGAAATTTGTAAGTTCTGTATATAATTGTATTGTATTTTGTATGTATTGCACACTGCCCTCACTGTGCACACAGCACTAATAATGTTTTCAGTAAATGTTTCGAGTCCTGATTAGAAATTGCCTTCCTATGTAACGCCCCTTGTTACCATAAACGTACAATTGTAATATTAATGTGATACCTACGTAATCATGTGCATAAAAACCTTCAATTGCGTCATAATAAAGCAGAACAGTTATTTGGAAAGATGCTGAGCGTATCTTTTGTGTCTGTTCCCTACTGCAGTAGTTATTATTAATTTGGAACCACTGATCAATATGAGGTTAGGAGTTGACTATCATCAATTTAACCAAGTCAATATCCCTGTACTTGTGCTGTATCCCTTACTTCATCTTTCCCTCGATTGCAACCAGTCGTCTTGTCCCTGCAGCTGAAAAACACCCCCACAGCATGATGCTGCCACCACCATGTTTCACTGTTGGGACTGTATTGGACAGGTGATGAGCAGTGCCTGGTTTTCTCCACACATACCGCTTAGGATTAAGGACAAAAAGTTCTATCTTGGTCTCATCAGACCAGAGAATCTTATTTCTCACCATCTTGGAGTCCTTCAGGTGTTTTTTTAGCAAACTCCATGTGGGCTTTCATGTGTCTTGCACTGAGGAGAGGCTTCCGTCGGGCCACTCTGCCATAAAGCCCTGACTGGTGGAGGGCTGCAGTGATGGTTGACTTTCTACAACTCTCTCCCATCTCCCGACTGCATCTCTGGAGCTCAGCCACAGTGATCTTTGGGTTCTTCTTTACCTCTCTCACCAAGGCTCTTCTCCCCCGATAGCTCAGTTTGGCCGGACGGCTAGCTCTAGGAAGGGTTCTGGACGTCCCAAACGTCTTCCATTTAAGGATTATGGAGGCCACTGTGCTCTTAGGAACCTTAAGTGCAGCAGAAATTTTTTTGTAACCTTGGCCAGATCTGTGCATTGCCACAATTCTTTCTCTGAGCTCTTCAGGCAGTTCTTTTGACCTCATGATTCTCATTTGCTTTGACATGCACTGTGAGCTGTAAGGTCTTATATAGACAGGTGTATGGCTTTTCTAATCAAGTCCAATCAGTATAATCAAACACAGCTGGACTCAAATGAAGGTGTAGAACCATCTTAATGATGATCAGAAGAAATGGACAGCACCTGAGTTAAATATATGAGTGTCACAGCAAAGGGTATACTGAATACTTAGGAACATGTGATATTTCAGTTTTTCTTTTTTAATAAATCTGCAAAAATGTCAACAATTCTGTGTTTTTCTGTCAATATGAGGTGCTGTGTATACATTAAAGAGGAAAAAAATTAACTTAAATGATTTTAGCAAATGGCTGCAATATAACAAAGAGTGAAAAATTTAAGGGGGTCTGAATACTTTCCGTCCCCACTGTATGTTGTTATTTTGCACATATTTTTTACAGGTTTATCATAGAGTATTATCGATAACTGGCACTTCCTAGTTGCACTGTGATCAACTGTGATTGGACACAAGGCTCTTTACCGCGATCAGAGATGCCGTGTGTCACCCGGGGGCATGCACATGTGGCCCGTTCTGAAGGACGCCATATGACGTCGTCCAGTCAGAACGGGAAAGCCACCGCCCAACCATCATTTTGCTATTGGCCGGGAGGGATGTGGTTAAAGCTAAGTTCCAGGTATGATATTTATTGCATAGTTACATTGGTCCAGTTTGGTATGCTTATTTCATAATCGAGGAATCACTGTGGAAGCTGACAATCACTGTAGTAATTGTCGCTACTACAGTGATCACCACAATCTTCCAGGTCTTGTGCCAAGCAGATACCCTACTGCACACTGACCACTGGGGTCACTCATTTTAGTACTGCCACCATTTACAGAACACCTTGATTTTCTTTCAGTGAATACAAAAAATTATCTGGATGAGGTTGAGAGGAGTGACATCACAATCTCCATCTTGTTCAGCCAGAGGATCAAATTAAGTATGCAGCTAAGATTATAACTGGAATTTAGCTGTTGTCTAAGTTTTTGTAATAAACATAATAAATGAATGTAGGGCTACCCTCAGAGGTTTTGTGATTTCTCTACACACCTGAAGTTGACAAACCTTGCTCACCCAGCACTTACCAACATTCCTTGACATATTTCAAAGAATTTATTAGGCCAAGCGTAGCCTAAATGAAGATAGTATTAACAGGTGTGCTCAAACAAATAATCAAAAAGGCAATAACGATACTTTGAAAGATAGGGTTAAACAACCGCAGTATTCTCACTAAGAGTAATTAACATAAACTGAATTACTTTTACCTATCAACAGTATATAAAGACGGTCCTAACTTGCTGTGACAGTCCCTATTTTATCACACTGGCCAGTGAATGATGAAAAAAAAGCATTGGCTGGCAAAGTTGAGGGCCTTGAAGATACCACAACAATTCAAGACAACAGGTTAACTTGTGCAATGCTGGTCTCTTATCAGACCCCGACTCCCTCTTCTGGGTCTCCATACATGTGCTCTGATTCAGTTCAAGGCTTCAGACAGAAATATGAGTTGCTGTGATTTCTCTATTTTAATCCTGCTGAGACGGTCCATCCTTTCCTTCCTTACAAGTGGTGAAATTGCTCAGTAGTACAGTCTGATCCCACCAGGCATCCAAATTACACCTCACACCTTCCCAGGGAGAAAGATCCATCCTGTGTCTTGCGCAATGAGCAGTCTCTTTGAGATCTTACCTGATTATGGTCAGATATGGCAGGGATATGTTTAGTCAGCAACAGCAGCTCAATCTTTTCCCCCACACACCTGCTTCTTCAAAACTAAGGCTGTTGCCAAAACGTGTCAGCTGTTTTGCTTGTCACTTCATGAAACCAACCATTAAAATCGGTAAATGGACTACAGAGTTGCCGCCTCAATCCTTTTACTTGTTTGCTTCCAGACAGCCCTCTACTCTTTCTCTCAGCAGCCTGCGGACCCTCCTCTACTTGCTTGCAGCCAATCCCCATCTTCCAGGCTCAACGTAGACCCAGCCAAGATGGCTGCCCCCTGCACTGGAGACACTCCATAGACAAGCATTACAAAGTGGTCTCCTTAAAGATGCCTTAAAGACCACTCAGAAGCTCCTTGGTTTTATATATTAGTGCTGTCTGTTCAAGTGGATGCCAGGAGTACTGGGGCACAGAGATCCACCACTGTTTGGCCTTGTCTAGAATAATAGCTTTATACTTACTCCTAATGTCCTGGGCTACCATTCCAGCTGCTTCTGGTGATGTACATAGAATAGAGTGCTGTATTCTGTGATGTTTCCCCTTTCCATATGAATGAGTTAAGAGTCCGTTGGGGTGTGGGAAGTTGACTGAGTAGCAATGTGTCTGGAATGGCATGGAATAAGTACAAGATATGTGACATAAGGAACTTTAATCAAGACTCTAAAGCACTGGCAGGGACAGTAATGGGTTAGAGATTATTACATTGTCTGCATATAGGCCAATTTTGTGCATGAGGCTACCAATTTTCAAACCCAAGATTATAGGATAAGCCCTAACAGCTTCTGCTAGTGGTTCTCTCACTAGAGCGAAAACAAGGGGCGGTAGGGGAATCCTTGCCGAGTGCTATTAGTGATGTTAAAGGGTGTTGATAACATGCTCAATGCCCATACTCTGGCAGTTTGGGAAGGCATTCTATGGTGCTCGGCCCATTGAATGAAGTCGATAAATCTCCTGGTACGATCAGAGGCCTACTTGCAAGGCACAAAGCCTACCTATGAAACAAACACATATAGCGCTGGTAAGAATGTGCTATACCATGAATATCCTAAATATAAAGTGCTCTATGCAATACTGATATGCTTAAATCCATAAATGACATGAGTAGTGGATATTAATATACACTGGGTGCAATATACAAATCAACTACTGGTTCTCCATAAACCTCATACATAAAGTGCAAATTCCAATGGATCCGCAATCAGTATTATCCAATTGCTAGTGAAATAGTAAATATATATTAAGTGCTAACAAAGTAGATATAGTGCTAATAAATAGTCCTAAATAGATACCAGCTGGGCTATTAGACAGTCTCACTAGAAGCAGACAGCATCTCTTCAGCATGCGCTGTCAATCAATCCCCATAGATGTTAAGCAGTGATGTCTCTAATATAGGAGCCGATATAAAAGTTCTTGCAGATAGGTCATATACTTGTGGATGTTGGCTCCAAAAGGAAAAGAAAGGCAATATGGTGAAATATTGTATAACTGGGAAATCACTTGCGCATCACAGCGCTACTCACAGACTCCCCGGTTGCAATCAGGCATATCAGAATACTTCCGCGATTGCCGCTTGCAGCGTGCGTTCCACGGAAACAGGAAATGAGTCACTCATTTCCTGTTTCTGCACAGAGGGGTCAGCCTCAACCGGATGCATTTGAAAGGCAAAAGAATCACATATAGAAATCATGACTCACCTCACCTTTTTGTTAGCATTATCCAAAATTGGTGTGGAAAAAAGTTTATGACATGAAGGGACCTTGTTTTTGCACAAAGTGTGTTTCTTGCACACAAACAATGTCAGTCTTCTGATAAAGTACTTCCTTCCAGAGTCTCGACCTCTTGAAGGGGCTGTTAAGTCCCTTAGCATTAATTGTAGTGATATGGGGAATAAAGATTAGCAGTCAGAGCACCGGACAGAGAAGGACCATTACATTCACTGCACATGAATAGCAAGGGGCTTTTTGAATATGAACGATTAGTGAAATACCCGAGTAAGAACCCAAAAAAAATAATTATAAACATTTTCCATACATAGCAAAAGCATAATAATAGAAAACCTAGTGTGCTTGGCACACAATCTACCTGGGAGGGGTGATAACACATTTGAGGGAGCTACACTCTCAGGGTGTTAGAGATGAACACTGAGTGGACATCATAATGAGCCTGCAAGGTTGAAAGGGATGCCACACGGCTTAAAGGAGGAGAGTCCTATATTATTTGTGGCCCTCTACATCCCATGGAGTTGTGTTATTGCCTAAATCCCTCCTTCAGAGATATGATAGTGACCTGTTGGGTATGAAATGTAACTAGGAGCTTGGTTGTAAAGCCCAATATATAAAGAATGTTGCAATCTCTTAACAGTGTGGTGACAGGTGCAAATTCCTTCCTTTTCCTGGGAGATCGCTGCTGAGAGGTCTTGAAAGAGGGAGATGCTGGTGTATGGTGAAGGCAGGGTATGTGTGTTGTTCCGGCAGCCATAAGGAGATTATACCTAATATGGTAAAAGTGTATGCATGCTAAAAGGTCCCTAGGGAAGTCGGGCAGGTGCTGAGACTTAAGGATTCTGTGTGCTCTGTTAATGAGTAGATCACGTGGAGTGAGCTCAGGGATCAGTTTGAGAACGAGTGGTTGGAGGTAAGGTACCAAGTCCTTAGCTTTAACAGATTCTGGTATGGCCCTGAATTTATTGCAAGATTACAAGATTATATTGGTGTCACAGTGATGTTTTGAAATATTACAGACCTATCACCAGGTACAATGACACCATAGCCCATGTGATTACCCCCCAAGCGCTGGTCACTTGAAACTTGGAACATGACAGCTGTTATCAGCTACAGTCCAGATAACACTAATAAGATGTTATAATATATATGATCATTAGGAGAGCAGTAGGTGTGTATCTCCTGAAGCCTATGCTGTGTAACATCTCTATCTGATTCTTGCATTAATAATCACATTCAAAGACAGACACAGACAGAAACAGACACAGACTGATTAGCTGTGGGATATTTCATAGTACTGCCATTTATTTTTACCTAAGGCTTTATGTTTGTAAAGGACAGAAAGGAGGGTGGTTCAATATTACCAGCCGGATAGTTAGTCCATTATAGCAATATATGGCTGACAAATGCACAAACTTTTTGATATGGCATACTGTCTGTGGTCACTCTATTCCAACTTTCCATGGGAACTCTTCCCATTACTCAAATGAATGCACAAACTAGACAGTGGCATGTGCATTTTGTTATCATCTCAATATATATTTTTACAATTTAACTGGAGTGTATTTTTATTTAAAATAATATTTTATTTATTTTTCTAAGCATATTTAGTAGTGGCTATAGATAAGCATTCTGAATTTGCACTAATGTATACTGTTGGTACTGGTAGAGTACTGTTGGAGGGGGATGTGTTATTTGAAGGTATATATACTGCTGGGGCTGAGATGATTTGTAGCTATACTTCTCCACTCTCTACTTTATGTTACTTTCTGAATATACAATACATTATTGTAGTATAATGTTTCTAAAATCTATGTTTGGCTAACAGAAATGCTGTCTTACAATATGATCACATAACAAATAGTATCCCATTTCATATTAGCAATAATAAATTACTAAAATGACCAGTGCCTTGTGGTAGTCATAGATAAGTTTTTTTTTCTTTGTTCAACCAGCATGTTGAGTGAAAAAACTGATTTGATTCCCCATTCACAAATTTGAGGTGAACAGAGGAATCCCCCCCACTGTGTCATTATATTCTGGGAGCAGGGAGACTTCCCCACCATCAGAATACATGCTGTAGATCAGTGCTGCAGTCTATAGCCTGATCGAGCAAACAGAAGTTGATCGGTAGATTGACCTCTGTTCGGTAGACTGACTTCTGTTCAACCACAGTGGCCCTACATGGATCGAAATGTAGCCAGTCCCTGCTAAACTGGGTGAATTTTGATCCACATATGGCCAGCTTTAGTCTGGTTCTCAATAGATAAATATTGTTTTCTCTAAGTAGAAGTATATTCTGGAGCTGTCATATTTGGGTACTCTAAAACTGCATAGAAAAATTACTCATTGGTGTCATCTGTCCCGTCACTGCTTCTGAAATCTCAGACTTCATACTGGCAGTAAATGTAGAGACAGCTGCGCAAACTGTGCCAGGAAAAAAGGAGATTGCTGAAATTGTACATGACCACAGGGTTCTAGACTTTTTTGGACTGACCTTTGCATTGGTTTACTGAACACTTATATGTATTTATGCATTTATTTATGATTGGTCTGACTGGAGTATATGAGATGTATGAGCCAATGTGTTAGAGTCAAAAAATAGTTTACACTTCATTTATAAATACCTGGAAAAACACTTGGATGAATTCTAAGTGGTGGTTGACAAAACCCTCATTTAGCATTACGCTGGCAACCACAAACACAACAAAGCATTTTTACTGTCTACAAAATACCTAATTTACCATCCTCTCGTTGTGATGAGTATGATACACTCCACTTCAATTAAAGGCAGCTAAAACAACTAAGTGATGGATATAGAGGATAGTTGGAGGCTTCTTAGGTTTGTTGACTTGACAAGGAAGCCTTCTAATGCCGCGTACACACGGTCGGACTTTTCGTCTACAAAAGTCCGACAGCCTGTCCGGCAAACTTTCGACGGACTTTTGCCGGACTTTTGTCGGACTTTTGGCGGACTTGCGGCAGACTTTCTTACGAACGGACTTGCCTACATACGATCACACAAAAGTCAGACAGATTCGTACGTGATGGCGTACACCGGACTAAAATAAGGAAGTTGATAGCCAGTAGCCAATAGCTGCCCTAGCGTGGGTTTTTGTCCGTCGGACTAGCACACAGACGAGCGGATTTCTGGGTCCGGCTTAGTTACGACGTAAAGATTTGAAGCATGTTTCAAATCTAAAGTCCGTCAGATTTAAGGCTGAAAAAGTCAGCTGAAAGTCCGCTGAAAGTCCGGGGAAGCCCACACACGATCGGATTGTCAGCCAGCTTTAGTCCGTCGGCGTCCCTCGGACTTTTGTAGACGAAAAGTCAGACCGTGTGTACGCAGCATAACAGGGCTTAAATGCTAAGTTCAACTTGTCCAGGAAAAAGTCTATGCTGTCTATTGGTTCCAGTAAGTGTAAAAAAAAACTGTGTAGCTTTGTAAAATGTTCATAATTTTTTTTGACATACATGTAAATTAATTAGGACCCCCAGAAGCCAAAAAAGTCTCCGTTAGCAAATTTCACATCCTGCATTGTTGCAAGGACGTGAAAACAATTGGACAGGAATGGAAATCGACAGTTTTCATGTCGTAGCAATATGGAAGGATGTGGCGATTACTAACTGGGAGTTTTTGACTAGGCTTCCAGGGAGGAATAAAACCTTGTGGTTATCTTAACCTTAATAAAGATCATGCTTTGTTTTTCAGTACTCATTGTGACTAAACACATTGGTTCAACCAGTGGCAGCTGGTGAAGTTTTAGGATGGGGGTCGCCAGGCCCCGCCCTTCCTTTTTGACCCCTCCCACTTGGTTAAAATGGGTGTGGTTTCAGCTAAATAGTGGGCGTGGCTCTAAGGTGGTGTGGTTAGTGTCTGAGTTGAACGAGGGATGGAGGGAGAGAGGGATGGAGGGACAGCAGGCCCAGATCCTACACAACAATAGAGATGTGTATTCTAGAAAGTTTAACAATCAGCAGATAAAGATAATCCAAACACCTGGTGTTAGCACTTCAATCATCCCGACACCATGGTTGTTATGGTGTCTGGACGATTGAAGCGCATTATTTCTATTATTACATTGTAATACAAAATTAACTCATTCAACTCACCATAATGCAAAATCAGTGGGAGCCCCGAGTGTGTCACTAGCCACGTCGCCTGCCACCAGATGCCATCAGGTGTCCCCAGCGGAGTCCCTCCTTACATCAGGTGCCCCCAGCAGAGTCCCTCCTTACATGCAGCCTGTGTCACAAAAAATGCAGCCTATGTCACCACCAAATTGCAGCAGCATGTGTCACCGCCAAATTGCAGCAGCCTGTGTCACCAAATTGCAGCAGCCTGTGTCACCACCAAATTGCAGCAGCATGTGTCACCACCAAATTGCAGCAGCACGTGTCACCACCTGTCAGAGAAGATCCCAGAACAGAATTAATGTCAGGCACTCTGTTGTGTGCCGGTTCGCGCCGGTCCGCGCCGGCGTGCGTGGTCGCGTGCCCCTGTGCGCCACCCTATTTAGTGTGCTGGCACACTTTGCTCGGTGCTGTCTGATCTGCAGCTCCCAGTTCCTGTGTTTCCTGTTTACCTGTCTGAAAGTTGATCTCCCTGTTACCCAGCTTGTCTATTGGATTCCTCTCTGCTATCTGCCTGCATCTGACCCCGGCTTGCCTTTGACCTTGAATCTGCCTGCTCCCTTGTACCACGCTGACTGCCTGCTGCTGACCCTGCCTGTGACCTGGACTTTGAACCTGCCTGCTCTCTTGTACCGTGCTGACGGCCTGCTGCCAACTCTGCCTGTGACCGGACCTGCCTACTTGCTCCTGCTCTGCACCGACTGACTGTGCTCCAGCTTACCAAGTACCTCCAGTCCACTTGCACCAGGATCCTGGGCCTTAAATCCACAAGTTACCTGCCAGGCTCTCATACCATTCTGCACTCCCGTGCCTTCTGTTTTTACTACGAGGGGCCGGGAACCAGATACGTAAGGGAGGCCTTTCCTTGCTGTATCGGGTTTGTCAGTCAGGTACGTGAAAGTCTGACACCACCAAATTGCAGCAGCACGTGTCACCACCAAATTGCAGCAGCATGTGTCACCAAATTGCAGCAGCATGTGTCACCAAATTGTAGAAGTATATGTCACCAAATTGCAGCAGCATGTGTCACCAAATTGCAGCAGTGTCACCAAATTGCAGCAGTATGTGTCCCCAAATTGCAGCAGTATGTGTCACCAAATTGCAGCAGTATGTGTCCCCAAATTGCAGCAGTATGTGTCCCCAAATTGCAGCAGTATGTGTCACCAAATTGCAGCAGTATGTGTCCCCAAATTGCAGCAGTATGTGTCCCCAAATTGCAGCAGTGTCACCAAATTGCGGCAGTATGTGTCCCCAAATTGCAGCAGTGTGTGTCCCCAAATTTCAGCAGTATGTGTCCCCAAATTGCAGCAGTATGTGTCCCCAAATTGCAGCAGTGTATGTCCCCAAATTGCAGCAGTATGTGTCCCCAAATTGCAGCAGTGTGTGTCCCCAAATTGCAGCAGCGTGTGTCACCACCTAACCTCCCTCCCCCATTACTTTCCTTGCTATGTGTTTTCCTCTCCAGCCGTGTCTCCTGTGGAGAGCTCCGTTGTTCTCATACTTCCTGTTTCCGAGAGAGAGAGAGAGAGAGAGCGAGAGAGAGAGAAACAGGAAGTGACATCATACTCAGATGTCAATCAAACCGCCCGGCCTTAGTAATAGATACTAGGGCCGGGCGGAAGCTACTCGGCGCTTCACAAAGCCCCGCAAGGCGGGCTAAACGCCTGCAAATGCAGCGCCACGTCTGCAATCTCACGATTGCATAGACGTGGCACTTCCCATAAGTGCACTGTGTCCGGCGTCGCACTGTGTCCGACGTCGCACTGTGTCCGACGTCGCACTGTGTCCGGCGTCCGAACACAGTGCACTTAAGAATCGTTTTTTGTATTATTTTTTTTTAAAGGGCCAGCTTTAAATTTTTTTTTTTTTTACATTTTTTTTTGACTGCCTGGAGGGGGCGGCACCCAGGCGCCCCCTATGGATGGGCCGCCACTGGGTTCAACCATGGCATACCTCCTTCCCTGCCATGCACTTGCATTTTTCATGGTGTTGGTTGGCTTCTGTCATCTCTATACCTAAATGTAAGAAGAAAACTGCTCTGTGTATAAACCCAGTAAGCCTAGCTGCAACTCAAAGTGAAATACACACAAGTAAAGATAGATAAAAAAGGGAGCTGCGCTCTCAAATGACGTATTAATCCAAATATGATAACAAACAAATATAAATGAATGAGTGGAAAAAATAATAATGATAAGTCCCAAAACAATGAATCCTGTGACATATATAAAGTCCTCCAGTATCAAACAAAATTTGTGAACAATTGACTTAATAAATGATCAAAAAAGAAAAATTGATATATACATGTATAAAAAAATATATTGTGATGAAGATGCCAAAAAATATATCAACAGTCCTAGAGTCCTCAATAAGAGAATAAGTGATTGTAGCAACACAATATAGTGAAGTCCTCTGTGACTTCACATCGTGCTTGTATGGGCGTTTTTGTACTATTGCTTGCCGGCCGGCTAATTTTTATCTAAATAAAATACCACCCAGTTTTACAGATGGCGATTCCTTTCTATTTTCTTTTTGGATCGTTATGAACACTTACATCAAATTGATTCTAGTGGCTGGCTGCTGAATACATCCACAGTATCCAGGAATGCCTGGTTAATCAGCTATTGGAGGTGCTGGGAGGATTAACCCTTTCGATGCCAGAGCTGTTTTTGCTTTTTTTTAAACACATGTTTAAAAAATCACTCTAGGCCTGAAGGTTACACAAAACCCCAAACATTATATATTTTCTGAAAGCAGACACCCTAGAGAATAAAATAGCAGTAGTTCTAATTTTTTATGTCGCATGATATTACCACAAAGGTCTAGGAAACGCAATATTTCAGTAAAAAACACACTAACATGAATCTTACGGCAAACAAATGCAATAAATTACCCACATTTTTGGTAAAATTTAAAAGATGAGGTTGCTCCGAGTAAATAGATACCCAACATGCCAAATAGCATCAAAAATCGGTACCCTATATTTTCTATAGGCGATGCTTCAAAGACCCCCTATAGGTATCAGTTAAGTGTTACGGAGGAGGTCTGGTGCTAGAATTATTGCTCTCACTCCGGCGTACGCGGCGATAACATGTGTATCGCAATTAAAGTTTTTAGGTGTAGGCGCCCCGACACATGAGTTTACATTCATGTGTGTGTATATGTGGGGGGCCTTTTTGGGGGGGATTTTATGTGCTTAAGTGTAACTTTATTTTTTGCAAAAAAAAAAATGTTGCTTTTTTTTTACTTAACTTTTTTTTTCATCACATAGGGGACAAAACAGTCCCCTATGCGATGATTTTTTGGTGACAGGTTCTCTTTATTGAGATATGCAGGGTCTAAAAGACCTTGCATGTCTCCCCTGTATTTCACTGAATGTTTTGCAATGCAGAGCGCAATACAAAACAACCGGCAAAGCGAGCCGGGGACATTCATTTATATTTTTTTGTTATCATATTTGGATTAATACATCATTTGAGAGCGCAGCTCCCTTTTTTATCTATCTCTATACCCAAGTTGTGAACCTTACTCAAATTCTTTTCAGGATCTTTTCATGTGGATGTGCAAACACATCCTGTACATTTCAAGAGTGGGGGACACACATTGTTACCTTCACATTGGGTGCCAAAGAACCTTTTCATGTCACTGTATATACTAGCTAGGTTGTATTGCACTTAAATTACTTACCACCTCATAGAAAGAAAATGTCCTCTTTTCTCCTCTGAATTGTATAATAAATTTGTATGGCTATGAAATATGCAACACATGTAACACACAGTATATGAAGTATTGTTTATATTGCACACTGTACTTGTAGTAAATAGAGCTTTCAGTGGCAGATAGAGCTATAACAAATAAAGATGTTTGGCAATATTTTATATAATGTTCTGTTGGTCCAGGGTGAGCAGTCAGGTTCCTGATATATATAAAAAGTGAGAAGGGATAATAAAAACAAGAGGAACTGTGCCTTAAGCCAACAATGTCCAAACAACTGGGAGACTTGGCATTTTAAGATTTTATTGTGAAATGGATTTTCCACAGTAAAACAAACTGCAAAAACGGAGTCTCATTTATTGGTTTCCTATACTTATGTTACCTTCCTTACTCTTTGCATGGATTACTGTTTATAGTATCTTTTGCTAGAAATTTATTAAGAACCCCTCAAACACTATATATATATATATATATATATATATATATATATATATATATATATATTTAAAGCAGAGGCCCTAGAGCATAAATTGGTGGGTTTTGAAATGCTTTATGTCACACGGTATTTCCGCAGCATTTTTTCAAACGCAATTTTTTTGGGGAAAAAAATACACTTTTTTTTGAAATTTTAACGCAACAAAACACAATACATAACCTGATTTTTTGTAAAATATAAAAGATGAAGTTATGCTGAGTAAATAGATACCACACATGCCTTGCTTTAGAATTGCGCATTTCCTTGTACAAACGACAAACATTATACATTTTCCTATCCATAGGCTGTGCTTCAAAAGCCTTTACAGGTTAGCACTTTAGATGTACGGAGGAGGTCTGCTGCTAGAATTACTGCTCATGATCTGATGTCTGAAGTGATACCTCACATGTGTGGGATGATCGCTGTTTGTGTGCATGTGGGAGCAAAGCACGTGTTTGCCTTTGCACGCAAGCAACAAAATGTTTTATTTATTTATTTTTTTTTTTTTTTACACTGTTGCCTTAAAAAAAAAAAATGTAAACACTTTTATTGCTGTCACAAGGAATGTACATATCCTTGTGACAGCAATACGCATGTGATAGGTCCTCTTTATGGAGAGATTACTATCACAAAAGAGCTGGAGGCATCACCCCGGTATAACCACCAAAAGTCCAGCGACGTACGGATTCCTGGACGGAAAGTGGTTAATGGAGAACTCCAGGATAATCCAATAAAGGTTGTGGAATGGATCAGTGAATACTTCAAAATGAATGGGTGTTTAAAATAAATATCTGTTCATGGGTGATCTATGTATATTGCAGGGATTTACCAAACTTTGTTGCAGATTCCTACCTTTTGTTTTTCTAAAGAAATAGCTTGTCTGTGTCCATGTGTAAAGTGAATGTGAATGGGAGTGACTTTACAATTATTAATCAGCTGCTGCACATGCAGGGTAATAATGAGGAAAGTGGCAGGGTCTGCATCCCTTTAAATGTGAATTCCCTTACGGGAATCTCACCAAAAATGACATATTTGTTGCAGGGGATGCCCAAAATTTGACTTGCATCTTAGTACAGGTTTCTGGAAAAATCAGTAAGCTAATCACACAAGCAGGAAATTACATTTTTGGGGGACTTTCTGTACACCATCCGTGTACAGAACACCTCTAGTTTGCCATATTGCATTAATCACAAGAAATTGTGTCATGCTGCCAGACAACCAATATAGACAATACCCCCCACAAAATGAAAATCCCGACCATAGCAGGCCTTTTTTAGACAGAGGCCGGGAGAACCCTCCCCAGAGACATTTAGACGAAAACAGAAGCCAGAGAAGAAGCGACGAAAGAAGAGAGGAAAGCGATCCGGAAAGAGAGAGCAAAAGAAGAAGAGTATAAAAGGAGAAGGTATATTTAATCTGAGTGGCCAGACCCTGACGCATAAAGAAATAGGGGTTCTGGACAAAGGATTAAAATATGCACCTCACAAAAATATGGACAAATTCCAAACCTATTTGGGAATTCAAAAGTTTGTGAGAAAACTGAATATTACCAAGTACATGGCAGGTAACTCAGTGAGGCCCAAATATACGGTACCCTATGATGAAGAGATTGTACACAGCACACTACGAAATAAATCTGTTTTTAATCCACCTGTAAAAAACAATAAGTACACTGAAGTTTTTAAACAAGCTGTTTTAGATGATATTAAAGTTTTAAAAATTAAAAAGAAAGAAGAACCAAATCATATAAAAAGCGGTATTAAGAAATTAACAAGAAGGAAAGATCTAGTCATAAGACCAGCTGACAAAGGAGGAGGAATCGTGATTTTATCTAAAGAACAATATCACATGAGCATGACCAAGATGCTGGAAGACGAAACGACCTACAATAGACTGCTAAGTAATCCAATGTTCAAGTGCAGGAAGGAATTAGAAAAGGTGGTGTGCCTGGGAATCAAGAAAAATATACTTAATAAAAAGGAAGCCCGCTATCTGATACCGGACTCCTGCCGAACTCCAATCATATACTCGCTGCCGAAAATACATAAAAATAAGACGGATCCACCACCAAGGCCCATTGTAAACGGCATAGATTCTCTAACATCAAGGATTGGACAATATATCGATGTATTCCTACAGCCAGCGGTCCAGAAAACAGAGGCATACCTTAGAGATACGAAGCAGATGCTACAAATATTAGAAGAAATTCCGAAAGAAGAAGGACCATGGATCCTAGCCACGGCAGATGTCTCTTCCTTATATACAGTGATATTACACCACCAAGCATGTGAAGCCACAAAATGGGGCCTTAGACTACACACCAAATTACCCTGCGTCCAAAGGAAGTTCCTAGTGAAATGTCTAGATTTTTGTCTTAAGAATAACTACTTCTGGTACAATAAAAATTATTACCACCAACAAACAGGAGTAGCCATGGGGGCCAAGTTCGCCCCAAGCGTGGCAGGCCTCTTCATGGCCCAGTGGGAGGAGCAAAATGTTTTGAAGAACAGACCCACTGAACTAACCATCTATAAGAGGTATATTGACGATATTTTTATGCTTTGGAAAGGCGAAGCAGACCAACTCACCAGATTCTTGGAAAATCTAAACATTAATGACCGAAATATCAGGTTATCCTGGGAAATTAGCGAAGAAAAGGTAACATTCCTAGACCTAGACATTACATAGGAACACGGCAAATTATCATCGAGGACGCATTTTAAAACAGTAGACAGAAACAGCTATCTTCCGAAAGATAGCTGCCACCACAAGAATTGGCTGTTCAACGTCCCCAAAGGCCAACTGATGAGGGTCAGACGTAACTGTACCCACTTAAACACCTACTTGGAACAGGCAGAGCATATTGCACAGAAATTTACCAACAAAGGATACGATCAGCAATTTATAAAAAAGAAGATATTGGAAGTACAAAATATGGACCGGAATGAACTTATCAGAGACAAAACCAAGAAAGAAACGGAATCTGTGCCAGTACCATTAATTTTGGATTTTAATGTTCAACATAAAAGAATAGAGAAAATTATCAGGAAACACTGGCATATACTTTTGGCCGACAAAGACCTACAAGATAAACTTCCCCCCAATCCCAGATTCATATACAAAAAAGCACCCACCTTGAAAGACAAAATCGTAAAAAACGTTATTGACCCCCCTAAGAAAACGATCTCCTTCTTCACACGCAATGGTTTCTTCCCCTGCAAAAGGTGTTTCGCGTGCTTAAGAACTAAGCGCCCAAACGAAAAGAAACTCCATTTTGCATCAAATAGTACTGGAGAGACATACGAGATTAAAGAGTTCATTTGCTGCAACACAGAGGGAGCAGTATACGCTCTAGAATGCAGTTGCGGCCTACAATACATAGGCCGCACCAAAAGACCCCTCAGAGTCAGGATTAAGGAACATGTGAATAACATCCTGAAGGGGTATGATAAACACAGTGTTTCCAAACACTTTCTGTTGTGCCATAACAAAGACCCCACACAACTAAAATTTTGGGGAATTGAACCGTATGTAAGACACTGGCGGGGAAGTCACAAAGTAAGAACCCTCAGTCAACTAGAATCCAAATGGATATATACCTTAGATACTTTTGCCCCGAGAGGTTTAAACATTGAGTTCGATTTAAACAGCTTTTTAAGTGATTTTTAATATGACTGTCTTTTAGCGACTTTTAATGCGATTTTTTAATACGCCTGTTTTTAAGTGATTTTTAATGTGACTTTTTATGCGATTCCCAATGAGTAGCGTGCATTACAATCTCCTCTCACTTAATACATATATTCTGGATGTTGATATTTATTTCCCTGGATTCCCCCCCTCCCCTCCCCCCCCCTCCGTTCCCCCCCCCCTCCCCCACCTCCCCCCTCCCCCTGCCTCCCCCCTGCTTACCATAGTGTATTGTTTACAGGATAGGGGAAATAAGCCTATTCCACCACCTCCCTGTGAAGTAACTAACCTATTACCACGTTTTTTTATATATACAGATTTTATACAGAAGGAACTGGTCCTTTTTACCAATTAATATACCCCTGAAGTCGTACACAAGTTTTTATACTAAGAACCTGAGTGTTCTTCCGTTTTTTGAAGTTTAATATTTATAATAAAGATTTCTATATATGCCCCATTCACATCGCTACAAAGAATCAGAACCCACGATTAGCCCTCCATTTAAACTGCATGCTGGCGGGTCTGCGTCTTCTCGGAGTCTGGCGTGGTGTGACAGCCACCTCTGAAGGATGCACAGGCGAGATGGGGGCGTCCCGCTCCATCGCCATGGAAACACATCAACAATTTGGCCTCCTCCCACTGAATACATTTGCCATACCTTTTACCAACCAAGAAAATGGCCGCGCACATGGGTGACCTAATGATGGCCGGCGCGGCTACAAGAAAATGGCCGCCAATCTATTCTTATGGGAGAGACTATTTAAGACTAACATCAGCCTATTTCGTTTATCCCCTGAAGAAGTCACGTGATCAAGTGACGTCACGCGTAGGGACGGAATAGGCTTGTTTCGTTTTACCTTCCTTGCTGAATGCATTACGAGCCCACTGCTCGTAGGATACCATGCTTTATAAGAACAACTGCTAATGTGAGTACCTTGCATATGGTTTATGTGAATAAAGTGACCTATAAAAACATACTTCACTATCTGGGTACTTTATCCTATATCTTACATACAATGGAGATATGATGTGGAGGAGGAGCTAGGAGCTGCACTGTCCCAGGACCTCAGCTAGACATATCCCAGCCCCCTATAGGATCCTGTAGAGTCAGCAAGTCTGGACACAGAGACACAGGAGAGACCCAGGACCTCGAGAGTTAACAACTTATATGCGGTTGACCTAGCACCGCTAGGTAAGGGGCCATTACCTACACTAGTGCATGCTGCATGAAGAAGATATAGAGTGTCTGATCTGCAAATAACACCCCACTGCCATTGGAGTTATTGCGTTTAAGCACTGGCTTTGTGAACACTATTTTTTTCTTTGGACACTTGAATTATTATTTTTACTCTGGACACTAATTATCAGAGTGGGTTTATTCACACACGTGATTATTCACAATATATTTGCACTGTCGCACAGGGTCGCAATATAAGGATCAGGCGACCATTTTGTTTTCCTTGTTTGCTTCACTTGTTTTCTGTTTATTTTCACTTGATATATGACTTGTTTGTTTTCATTTATTATTTCATTTTTGCACTTTAACATATGTATGAGTTTGATCTTGAGATTTAAGGCACAAGAGCACGAGCACTTTGGCTATATTGAATTTTTACACATCTTTAACATATGTAAAATTGGTTTTTATTACTTTTTTAATCTACTCATACACCAGTATTTATTCTTATATCTATAGCATTGATTGGATCTACATAATTAATTTTGAATCACTACATCCATGCATACTCTTTATTTTAATCTATGCGATTTTCTGACGTTTCTCACTATTTAAATTTTCGTGATCTATGGAGATTAGGAAATATTACCTATTCCTATAAGCCGAGACCCCTCTGGTTAGCGCAGCACCACCCCCCTCCCTCTCTTACCATTTGATTTGGGCTGGTGTTTGAGCCCTTGTTTTCGGTGCATGCAGCTTTCCAACAAGAGAAGTTGCATATAGTCTCAAAAAATCGATTATTAGACCGACTTTCCCAATTGGTAGCGCAGGAATAACCCCCGTTTTTACATGCTGCCAGACAACCTGTCTTTATCAATTAGTGTCTAAGCAGTTCAAATTATATATCCTGATTAGCAATAGTGATAAAGTCCAAATAAGGGTTACACCCATAAAAGTCTAGCATAAACAGAAAGAACAGTGTCCACTAATAAGTGAAAAACTAATTTAGAAGTGAAAAGGTGAAAGTAATCTAGACTCTACAAGAAATGTGCTTCAGCCATCGCATGTAGAAGCTTACCTGACATATGAAGTCTGATAGAGTTTTAAATGACAGATCCCGCCTGGGTGGATGGATAGTTCTAGCCTTCCTTTTCACATCTGATTACACCTGAAGCCTCTCTTATTATTTACCTCATATGGTCACAGGATTGCTTCTACACACCAGATTGCCTCAGTATCACAGCCACATATCAGGGTAAAAGACAATGAAATCTCATAGTGAATTATAGTTAAAACATACTTTAATATAAAAACCGAATGGGTACTCACAGAGCATTAAACATCAAAAGCTTATCGCACCAGCCCGCCGACTCCTCCAGCAGACGTGATGAAGTCAATGCTACACTCCGCCCTATGCACGTTTCTTCCGACAGGACGTCTTCCAGCAGCAATGTTTTTGGTGGACTTTTATGGGTTAACCCTTATTTCGACTTTTTCACTTTTGCTAGTCAGGATTTATAATTTGGACTGCTTAGACACTAATTAATAAAGACACGGGTTGTTTTGCAGCACAACACTATTTCTTGGGATTATTGTTTTTAGATATCTGGATTTGTAGATATCAGTGAGTTCTGCTGTCATGTTATTTCCTTTGTATTTACTTTGTTTTTATTTATTTGTTATTTGGTTTGTGTTGGGTGAGTGCATATAATTTTTAGTACGGGTTGCATTTGGTTTTATATTTTTGCCATATTGCATTGCATTTTACAGAAAATTACAGTACTGCACATTGAAAATGAAAGCACATTTTTAATAATATTCAAATACAATATGACTTGTGTAGCAATGGTATATGTTATAGTATTATTATTTTTTTTAATTTGGTATTTTTTTCCCATGAAAGTAGAGTTACCCTTTATGAGAACATAACCTCACTGTATTCACTAATCTAAGTAAACATTAACTTAACAAAGTGAACATGCTCTATTCTCTAAATCAGTCCCATAGACTTTCATTGTTATATTGAGCAATAGAGTATAAACAGTGTACAGCACTGCAAGGTCAGAAACAGAATCTTCATACATCAAGCAATACTTTAATACATAAAAAAAGTTATAGAGATGTAGGTGCCAACAGGTCAGGTGGCTTAAATATGATATAAAAGGTCCATGAATAAGAACATCATGTAACAGTCTATATGTAAGAAGCTAACAGTTAATGCACTTCGGCAGCTCTTCTAAGGAGCAGAAGCAAGACCCCTATAGGAACAGGGAAAACTAACAGAGAAGCACCTCTAAGTGCGAAACGTTTAGCAAGTTGAATGCATTATAATATGCCAAATGGCAACTTACAAATGTTGATAGGTATCAGGCTCATCAACAAAGAGTATTTTGGGAACAGAGTGCAATTCCGCACTGAGGAGCCACCAGTGTCCGCTGCTCAACCGCGGGGTGTTGGAGGAAGCCGGCTGAATGCTTTCAAGATGGTGGTGGAGAGCACATGTGACACATGGCGCACCAGAATGTGGGCTGCGACACGTTTCAGAGCAGAAGAAAATATTACAGCGCACACATGCAAAAAAGACATTTACCTCCAGCAAAGCTAGTTTAAAACACCTAAACATTTAAAAAAAAAACATTATCAAAAAATATGTGGATTTGGTCACACCATATTGCTATATGGTGCTAAGCCCACTTACTGCGACAAAATACCCCATAATCAGTGGGTCCTACACTATCCATGGAATGGGAGATCCTGCATCTCTGAACCATGAGAGCATTACACTCTTCTAAATGGGAGAATCATAAGGTCTCCACCCATGACACAAGTGGACACTAATGAGAGGTACTTTAGTGAGGGAGTGGGGTGCTCCGCACCCAAAGGGATTTGGTCAGAATCAATACAAAATACAAACAAGATATTTGGGGTGCACACCCTAAAAGATGCATTAAAGATGGTGCAGCCATAAGACCATACAGTAGAAGAAAATATTACAGCGCACACATGCAAAAAAGACATTTACCTCCAGCAAGGCTACGTTTCAGAGCATGCACAGTATCCCACTCTGTTCCCAGAATACTCTTTGTTGATGAGCCTGATACCTACTTATGTTTATAAGTTGCCATTTGGCATTTTATCATGTAATAAACCTGCTAAATGGTTTGCATTTAGAGGCGCTTCTCTATTTGTTTTCCCAATACTTTAATACATTTCTACCATAAGCAAAAATACAACCAAAATTGCTTGTCCAGGACAGAAAATGATGGAGAATCTTATCAGTTTGGGGGCAGAGGCTGCATCAACACTCTTTTTCAGATTAGAAGTTAGTTAATTAGGTTATTACTGTCTGTGTCTCTTTGTTCCTGCCACAATTGCTCCCCTTATTTCTTCTCCTGTTGTCACAGGAATTGAGAGAATATCTCCCCAACAAGGTCATGAAAACTTCACAGAAATATTTACGCTTCTGAGTTCTGTGTAATAGAAATATAAGTTTTGGCATGAGTTTAAAAACCACTGAAAAATTACACATTCACTTTAAGAATTATTTAGTTGTACACTTAAACATAATTTTCCTGATATTTCGGTGAAGGCAAAATCGGTAATTGTGCTGTGAAATGAAATTTGGTTAAATCTCTTGCTTATCCCTAGTTATAGCCTGTTATTGTCTACTCTAAATTATTGGTTGAATCAACAGGTTTGCAAGGCTGGAAAATATAAAAGTAAATGGGACTATGGATAAAATACAGTTTTTACCCTGCATGACATGAAGAAGTAAAGATGCACTGTTGCCATTTGTGTGTTAAAATATATTTTAGTGCAGTCGTGTTTTTCTTTTTTCTTTTTTTGCGTGTTGTAATAACAGCTTTTAACAGAAGAGTCAATGCCATGGGTTTACACTAACTGAGCAAAATTATAAACACAACACTTTTGTGTTTGCCCCTGTTTATTAGGGATGGGCTGAACACCCCCCTGTTCAGTTCGCAGCAGAATATGCGAACAGCCAAAAAATTTGTTCGAACACGCGAACACCGTTAATGTCTATGTGACAAGAACGTGAAAATCAAAAGCGCTAATTTTAAGGATTAATATGCAGGTTATTGTCATAAAAAGTGTTTGGGGACCTGGGTCCTGCCCCAGGGGACATGGATCAATGCAAAAAAAAGTTTCAAAAACGGCCGTTTTTTCGAGAGCAGTGATTTTAATAATGCCTAAAGTGAAACAATAAAAGTGAAATATTCCTTTAAATTTCGTACCTGGGGGGTGGCTATAGTATGCCTGTAAAGTGGAGCATGTTTCCCGTGTTTACAACACTCCGAGAGCAAAATGACATTTCTAAATGAAAAGAAAGTCATTTAAAAGTACTAACGGTAGCGCCGGCAGCTATAATGAATTGTTGGGTCTCTGCAATACTCATAAAAGCCATTAAAAAAAAACGGCCTGGGGTTCCCCCACAGTGCTTTACCAGGCCCTTTGGGTCTGGTATGAATATTAAGGGGAACCCCGAACCAAAATAAAAAAAAAAATGCGTGGGGTCCCCATAAATTCAATACCAGGCCCTTCAGGTCTGGTATGGATATTAGGGGAACCCCGCACCAAAATGTAACTAAAATGGTGTGGGGGTCCCCCTAAAAATCCATACCAGACCTTTATCCGAGCATGCAACCTGGCAGGCCGCAGGGAAAGAGGGGGGGACGAGAGAGTGCCCCCCCTCCTGAACTGTACCAGGCCACATGCCCTCAACATGGGGAGGATGTCCCCATGTCGATGGGGACAAGGGCCTCATCCCCACAACCCTTGCCCGGTGGTTGTGGGGGTCTGCGGGCAGGAGGCTTATCGGAATCTGGATGCCCCCTTTAACAAGGGAATCCCCAGATCCCGGCCCCCCCTGTGTGAAATTTCACAAAAAGTGTCAAAAATTTTAAAAAAGACAAGAGACGGTTTTTGACAATTTCTTTATTAATGTCTTCTTCTTCCATTTTCTTATGGTCTTCATTCGGTTTTCTTCCTCCATCTTTTCTTCCCCTGCTTCTTCCTCTTTTTCCTCTGATCCTCTGATTCTTCCTTCGGTCTTCTCGTATGTATCTTCCTCCGCCGTCTTCTTCCCCGATTCGTTCTCCGGACGATCCGCATCCATGGGAGGTTCCCGCTGTGTAACGCTCCTGTTCTTCTGACAGTTCTTATATAATCGTCCGGAGAACGAAGTGGGGAAGAAGACGGCGGAGGAAGATACATACGAGAAGACCGAAGGAAGAAGCAGAGGATCGAAGGAAGAAGAGGAAGAAGTAGGGGAAGAACAAGATGGAGGAAGAAAACTGAATGAAGACCAGAAAGAGATGGAAGAAGAAGCGGGAAAGAAGAAGCTTGCATATTAACCTTTAACATTAGCACTTTTGATTTCTACCATAGACTTTCAAAGGATGTTCCGCCGCTTTCTAATTTGCCGCGAACACCCCAAATTGTTCGCTATTCATCGAATGGGCGAACAGCCAACTCATGCTCGACCCGAACAGACAGCACATCCCTACTGTTTATCATGAGCTGAACTCAAAGATCTCTGACTTTTTCAATGTACACAAAAGACCTATTTCTCTCAAATATTGTTCACAAATCTGTCTAAATCTGTGTTAATGTGCACTTCTCCTTTGCCGAGATAATCCATTCACCTCACAGGTGTGGCATATCAAGATGCTGATTAAACAGCATGATTATTGCACAGGTGTGCCTTAGGCTGGCCACAATCAAAAGGCCACTCTAAAATGTGCAATTTTATCACACAGCACAATGCCACAGATATCACAAGTTTTGAGGGAGCGTGCAATTGGCATGCTGATGGCAGGAATGTCCACCAGAGCTGTTGCCCTTGAATTGAATGTTCATTTTGCTACCATAAGCCGTCTCCAAAGGCATTTCAGAGAATTTGTCAGTACAGCTGCAGCTGCTTTTGTCACTGTTGGCTGCAGCTGAAAGGTTGGTTCTGTGAAGTGAGAACTCAGTGAAGGATCAGCTGGCCTCTGCTCTACTCCTGGTCCTTGAAGAAGAGGAGCCATGCCCTCCCAGAGAAGGGTTACCTGGCTTGCTTCTTCTTCATGCATGCTGCATGCACAAACTTTGCTGGAATGGTTTGCTCAGCCCTTACAGAGGCAGCATCCTCTGCCACTAACACTTATGCCCCGAACACACGGTCGGATTTTCCGACGGAAAATGTGTGATAGGACCTTGTTGTCGGAAATTCCGACCATGTGTAGGCTCAATCACACATTTTCCATCGGATTTTCCGACACACAAAGTTTGAGAGCAGGATATAAATTTTTCCGACAACAAAATCCGTTGTCGGAAATTCCGATCGTGTGTACACAAATCCGATGGACAAAGTGCCACGCATGCTCAGAATAAATAAAGAGATGAAAGCTATTGGCCACTGCCCCATTTATAGTCCCGACATACATGTTTTACGTCACCGCGTTCAGAATGATCGGATTTTCCGACAACTTTGTGTGATCGTGTGTATGCAAGACAAGTTTGAGCCAACATCCGTCGGAAAAAATCCTAGGATTTTGTTGTCGGAATCTCAGAACAAAGTCCGACCGTGTGTACGGGGCATTACACTTTCAGCATGGCTGCCAGAAGTACAGATGGGAGATGAAGTTTCGGACTGCCCGTTCCGCTTAAAGGGAGAACAACACAGGAAGCAGGAGCGCTGCACTGGCAGGAGGGAGAAGGGGAGCTCTCTCCTCCTCACTCTCAATGCTGAACTGACAGAAGTAGTGATGTCACTGTCACTACTCCTGTCAGTGGCTGTTCCCCTCTCTACCTGGCACCCTGAGCACATGCCACCATGCCCGCCCTCTAGTTTTGGGCCTGATTCCAACAACTTCCCAATTCTGGCTTTCAGGCAACCACCCAACCTCAGACATAATCTAACCAGCAGCAAACTTCGTTCTGCTTATAAAGTCACAAATAAAGGAACCAAGCCCTGCAACAAAGAAACGCTGCAAACTGTGCAGCCAAGTCAATTCATTAAAACGTGTCACACACACAAAATGGATCTTTAGTATTACGGGATCATACAGCTGTACCTCCAGTAATGTTATTTACCTCATCCAATGCAAAAATTCAACAGAGGATCTTACTTTGGCGAAACAGGACAGAAATTACAAACATGAATGAATTTACACAGACACACCATTAAGGAACATAAGGAGGATGTTTTGTGCAAACCTGTGGGACATCATTTCTCACAACCAGACCACAATATGGAAGGCATGAATGTGAATTCTTAAAGGTAACTACAAAACTAATCAGGAAAGGAAAACCTTTGAACTAAGAATGATAATACTATTTGACACAAAAGATAATGGACTAAATGTGGACCACAGTTTACTAAATCGATATCCAAATTTTACAACCACTATCACTTCTGTGACTCTACTCTACCATTGCAGAGCCATCTCCCTGCCTTATTTTATTGACTATCCAAATTTAATTGGCATCGCTGTGTGTATTGGTACTGCTTGGACCTTGAAGAAAGAGCTACACCCCAAAAGCTTGTCCTGAAAATTTGGATATTAGTGCAAATAAAAAAGTATCACAGACACAGACTGTACTCAATTGTTTTTGATGACAATAGTATCATTAGTGGTAACCAACATGAATTTTTGAAGGACAGTTCTTGCTTGACCAACTTTTTAACATTCTGTGAGGAGGTGAGCTGTAATTTGTAAAAAGGAAGAAACACTAAATTTGCAAATTTAGATAATTTGGCACTGATGATATTGTATTTACCTGGGTAGAAATCTAGTTGCACATCTAGAGGGTGGTGATTTTCTAAATGGTCCAGAGCAGTGTTTCTCAACTCCAGCCCTCAAGGCGCCCCAACAGGTCATGTTTTCAGGCTCTCCATTATTTTGCACAGGTGATTTGATCACTTTCACTGCCTTAGTAATTACCACAGCTGTTTCATCTGAGGGAAATCCTGAAAACATGACCTGTTGGGGCGCCTTGAGGACAGGAGTTGAGAAACACTGGTCTAGAGTTGTGTGTGGTGTACTCCAGGAATCTCCTCCTGGGACCAGTTCTGTTGAACTTGTTTATGAATGATATAGAGGTTGAAATAAGTAGTTCGATCTCAGTGTTTACCAATGATAAAAAGCTAAGCAGGGCAACTACTGCACAGGATATAATGGCAACCTTACAAGAAGCCCTAGTTAAGATAGAGGGGTGGGCAGTGATATGGCAGATGAGGTTTAATATTGAAAAATGTAAAAGTAATGTACTTGGGAGTTAAAAATATGCATGCAAGTTACTTGCTAAGTGGAAAACCTCTGGGCGAATCAAGAATTGAAAAATCACCTGGGGCCCTAGTGGATCACAGGCTCAGCAAGCTGCAGCAAGCAAGGCGAGCAGACTTTTAGCATGCATTAAAAAGAGTATTTATTTAGGAGTGGAAACTATAATGTAAGGCCATAGTAAAGTTGTTACTCTCTTGCAACCATATTCCCCCGTTATCTCTTAATTTAAAGCTGAACTCCAGCCTTAGGTTCAGTCTGGCACAGTTGTACAGGTTGTCTGCAGGCTGGTCGGTAAGTTAAGCTTGTTTTTTTCCTTGGATTTATCCTTGGCCTTCTTTATAACAGTTGTACAGGCTCCTGTCCTGTACATCACTGGGTCTAAAATAAGGTATGTGATACAAAAAAAGGATTTTTTTTTTAATTTTATTAGCATGTGGATAAGAAGAGAAAGGATGAACCCAAGAGGCAAACTATTAACAGATTAAACTTCATCTTTAAACTTTAGAAAATGCATCAAAGGCATGTGACATTATTTGACTTTACAATGACCATAGCATTTAGCTGGCACTTGTAATTCTGGTATAAAACAAAATGTAAACATTAACTTTCAGAGGAGTTGGTTTTTAATGTTTTGTTCTAGTCAGTTTATTTGAAAAAGTAAAGTATGTGTTTCCTGTCATATATTACATGTTTATATAATTTTTCAGGCAATTACATAAAAAAAAACAACACTGCAATACCGATAGTGACCATTTTCATGCCATTTAAAAGTCAGTATGGAACTGTATGTGGATTTACAGGTCATATATCAAAATATACATCAGTATTGATTCCAGCTCATGAAATCAATAGAGTTTTATGTCTTATGAGTTATGCATGACTTTAGTTGCATTTAGGTTAGCAATATATTGTTAATTTAGCTCACAATTTCATTATCATCATTCATATGTTGCTAATTATGTTTAATTCACAAAGTATAACACCAAAGCCTGAAAGTCCCTTGCATAAGTAAACCTCAACAAAGTATTGTTTTCTATGTAATTTTGTGGGAATGCATTGCATTATAAGTCCATTTGTAATTAGCTGCTATGAGCAAGGTTTTTGATTT
Source organism: Lithobates clamitans (assembly GCA_037952925.1). NCBI lineage: Eukaryota > Metazoa > Chordata > Amphibia > Anura > Ranidae > Lithobates > Lithobates clamitans. The sequence continues at coordinate 2,611,979 of JBBGZY010001345.1, read as the reverse complement.
ACTGTTGCTCCATAACCTATACCACAGTCAGAAAAATGACACTGCCACTTACTAGAGTGATGCAGCTCACGGAAACTTGGCTGTGATGTATTAGCTCAGTTACCATGATGGACTGCACTCTAGCTGACTGACTGAGAATTATGGGAGATATTGGTTAAGAGCTGCTTTTGGAGTACCCTTGCCTGAAACAAAGAACCCATGAATGGAAATGTTCAATGACAGTAGCAGGAAACATGGAATTATGAATTCATAATGCATTGGTGTAAAAATATGAAATCTGAACTCCAGACTAAGCCAGCTAAGTACACAGATGAAATACATACAGTATATGAGAATTGTTTATTTTCCAAAGGATTTATATTCCTGTCCATCCATTTCTAAGAACTAAATTGCTCTGGCATACTGCACAGCCCTGTTTGGCGGGGCAGGAGACTTAATATTTGTATGCTGCAGTTCCATTTTCAAAGTCTCCCCCCACCACCATTCTATGACTGGACAGTGAAAACAGAAGCATCAAACTGATATTCTTTGTCACTCTGATCTATCCTCCTATTAACTTGCTTCTTGTGCTGCTATGCACCTGATCAGCTGCTTCTGCTTTTTTCTCCTCCCCTTCTCTGAGCTCTTCTTTACAGGAAATACAATAGGCTGATGCCAATACAAATTTAGGTACTTACACTGCTTGCATTAAAAATAATATGCTTTACTTGTTTGATGATTACAGAGCTGCATTAATTTGTGCTTTATACCGTATTTCTGCCTGGATTTCAGTTTTAGGAAGATCATATTTTCTAATTTTTTTGCTTATGATTAGAAGGAGGTCATGTTAACCGACAAATCAGATTTCAGTTTAGTGCAAAAGGTACATTAATTAAAACAACTGGCTTCTAACTATTACGTTTCACCTAAATTTTAGTTTTAAATGGAAATTTATAGGGTCCGACCTTTTAATATTTCCTCCCCCACGTGCCTCTTCCCCTGATTTCTCTGTCAAAATCAACAGCATAACTATCAACCCGTTCCCACACACCATGGTTCTAGGTGTAATCCTGGACTCTGAAGTATCCTTTCAGCCCCACATCTATTCACTGTCCAAAGTTTGCCGCCTCAACCTCCGCAACATCTCCAAAATACGCCCCTTCCTAACCAATGACTCCACAAAACTTCTAATCCACTCCCTGGTAATCTCTTGCCTCAACTACTGCAACTCCCTCCTCATTGGCATACCCTTACATAGACTATCCCCCCTTCAGTCCATCATGAATGCTACTGCTGGGCTCATCCACCTCATCCACCTTAAAAAACCACTACCCCTCTCTGTTAATCCCTCCACTGGCTTCCACTCACCCAACAAATTAAATTCAAAATACTAATGACAACTTACAAAGCCATCCACAACTCTGCCCCCAGCTACATCACTAACCTAGTCTCAAAATACCAACCAAATTGTTCTCTTCAGTTCTCCCAAGACCTCCTGCTCTCTAACTCTCTTGTCACCTCCTCTCATGCTCACACCATGCAGGACTTCTCCAGAGCCTCTTCCATCCTCTGAAATTCCATATCCCAATCTGTTCGACTATCTCATACTCTGTCCACTTTCAGATGATCCCTGATAACGCATCTCTTCAGAAAGAGAAATACAAGAAAAGCACCGCTCTGAGCTGCGAAGCCAAAGGTAGGCTAATTAATAACGGCAAACACACTCCAGGTGCTCTGGCTCAGATGTCCTTCTTACATCCATAGACGATAGTTCAAGAACATAGACAGAGAGGCCGGCAACTCTGGAAATTCCATCTAAAGTCTTTATTGCAACATGACCATGTTAAAAGTAACAGCTAACGCGTTTCGACACAAGCCTTGTTCACAGCACAGTTAGAATGAAAAAAACACAATATATATATATATATATATATATATACACGAAAGATAAAAAGATACTGTAGACCACTCCCACTAATTAGATGTTGTAATCAATTGAAGTAAACGAGAGACACTGCTGCAGGTGTACAATCCCTGGGGAGTGAAAGTTTACAAAACATATCATGACGTAGTCAGAATCACTTGGTAAGCAATATGGATCTATATAAGAAAACAAAATGAATTGAAATAAACAAAGTAAACTATTTAAAACAAAAAATACCACAAGACTACACAGTTAACGAAGGAAGAGATCAACATCATATTTGAAGGTTCATACTACATGGTATCCTGATCTGAAGGTTAAAAATCCACCAGACTTCTATTTTGAGAAGCCTGCACTGTAAATCTCCTCCACGGGGTGGACTTTTAACCTTTTCCAGACTATAAAAGACAATACTTTTAACATAATCATATTGCAATAAAGACTTCAGATGGAATCTCCAGAGTTGCCGGCCTTTCTCTCTATGTTCTTGAACTATCATCTCTTCAGAAAGGCCTATCCAGCCCCCACTTAACAACTGTGAATGTATTTTCTCCATCAGCCTATCCCCCACAGTTAATAACTTTTGTATCTCTTGACCCTCCCTCTTAGATTGTAAGCTCTAACGAGCAGGTCCCTCTGATTCCCACTGTATTAAACTGTATTGTAATTGTACTGTTTGCCTTTATGTTGTAAAATGCTGCGCAAACTGTCAGCGCTATACAAATCCTGTATAATATTCCAAAATGATTACGATTAGCTACAATCATATATGGCAATGGTCTTATATGGTCATATATGGGTATGCCAGAGAACATAGGGACTCTTGTTTTTGGAAAAACAGCTAGACTGAACATGCTACTGTCCTATGGCTTTTTAGTAAATCTTACTGCAAATCATCCAAGGGGAATCAAAATGATGCAGGTATAAGGTGTGGCCACCTAGAAGTACCTGAACATAACTACAGTAGTCTCCAAAATTTTCCTGTCATGACTGAATCGTAGGCCATTCTGGCAGGTAAAGATTCATCACTTCATCATAGCACTGAAGCTGGACTGCGCTTTCCTACATGCCACACATTCATATCGGCCAAGTGAGGCTTTTCTTTCCCATCAAAATGGTAGGCTAACAGGAATTTGTGGAGGTGGCAATAAGCTGTAATTTTAACACTACTTGGAAGTTTCAAAGCTTTGCATTTCAAGATGGCCTATAATTGGTTTTGACAGGAACCTTTTGAAGATTGCTGAAGGCGTCTGCATTACCCCCTTCACTTCCTCCAGACAGAGATACTTTTAACATCTCCTGCTTCATTTACAGTATATGTCAGTTGAAAGGGCAGCATCCCAGTTTTTTTTCCTTGTTTGGTGAAATGTGCTCAGTGTAGGTTGGGAACTACTGTATAGTACCTGGCCTTAATGGGTTATTGAGACTATTTACTGCTGATGGACCACTACATCTAGTGAATGTTTTCTTAAAACCCAGTGGAAAAGTGACTTCAGTCTCATTGCAGTGCTGATCAAGACTTCTTGGTATGGGTGATAAAGTTGCAAGAATGTTTATAAACTTTATAAATTGCTTGAATTTCTGTACAAAGGACTCCTTAAATACATTCATCTAAATCAGAGATCTCCAAACTAAAGCCCTCCCGCTGTTACGGAACTACTTGTCCCATGAGGCATTTTAAAACTCTGACATTCACAGACATGACTAGGCATGATGATAATTGTAGTTCCTACACAACTTGAGGGCCGTAGTTTAGAGACCCCTGATTTAAATCATAGAAAACAAACACGTTCTTCTTTAACAAACAATACACACAACATTTTTCATTGTTACTGATTTAACCACTTCCGGAACGCCGTACGCCATATATACGTCCTCACTTTGAGGATGGATATCGTTGTTATGGCAGCAGCTAGCTGCCATAACCCCGGTATCGCCGTGTTCGCCCCCTTGCCGCGATCAGGTGCCCTCTGCCGCTTACGGGAGCCTTGGCAGCAGCGGAGGCAATCAGATCCTTCTCGTGGCTGTGCATGGAGACGAGTGAGGGGAAGATGGCCCCCACCCGTCTCCATGACACTGCAGGGTGGAAGCGACATCATTTTTTAAATGACAACATTTTTTTTTTTCTTATTGCATTTTAGTGTAAATATGAGATCTGGGGTCTTTTTGACCCCTGATCTCATATTTAAGAGGACCTGTCATGCTTTTTTCTATAACAAGGGATGTTTACATTCCTTGTAATAGGAATAAAAGTGACACATTTTTTTTTAAACAGTGAAAAAATAAAAAATAAAAGGTAAAATAAATAAGAAAATTTTTTTTTTTAAAAGTGCCCCATCCCGCTGAGCTAGAGTGCAGAAGCGAATGCATATGTGAGTAGTGCCCACATATGAAAACGGTGTTCAAACCACACATGTGAGGTATCGCCGTGATCAGCAGAGCAAGAGCAATAATTCTAATCCTAGACCTCCTCTGTAACACAAAACATGCAACCTGTAGAATTTTTTAAATGTCACCTATGGAGATTTTTAAGGGTAAAAGTTTGTAGCCATTCCAAGAGCGGGCGCAATTTTGAAGCATGACATGTTGGGTATCAATTTACTCAGCATAACATTATCTTTCACAATATAAAAAAAATTGGGCTAACGTTACTATTGTCTTATTTTTTAATTCAAAAAAGTGTATTTTTTCAAAACAAAGTGCGCTTGTAAGACCGCTGCGCAAATACGGCGTGACAGAGCGTATTGCAATGACCGCCATTTTATTCTCTAGGGCGTTAGAAAAAAAATTATAATGTGTGCAACACATCTAAAAAAGAGGCCCGGTCCTTAAGTGGTTAATCAGTCAAAATTGTCGATGGAAAAATATTGCAAACCTCTAGGATAAACACACCTTAAAACTAGAGGTTTTCCAGTCAGTGAAGAGATATTGGAACTATATTCAAAAATAATGATGGCATGTGTGGGACATGATAGTGTCTCAGTCCCAATATATATATATATATATATATATATATATATATACAAAGAGGGACTTTATGAGACACAAGCCAAAAAGTGTAAAATATACAAAATGTATTAAACATTTAAACATATTTGATTCATACTGTTAAAATTTTTCTGATAAACATAAGAACAAACACATACAGTATGCATAAATATCCATAGTTACATAGATCAACGCATGGCTGAGAATCCAAGATGTAGATGCTTATGTAATACATTTCTCAATTTCTTGACGTGTTTCGTGAGACAGTGCTCCCTTCTTCAGGAGAAATATAGATATAAACGTAATAATGTAAAATAGTCCTATCGAATTCTAAAAAAGGTTAACAGTCATGTGGATTCTTGGTTCTCATAAGTCTCCCCAATGGGAATAAAGGGAATGAACGAAGGATGGTCTACAAAGGTCTACATTATTCTCCACAGCGGCCGTGGAGGGGAAGAGGACCAGCCAGAGCAAAGCAAACATCCCAAGGAATCCCCAGTGGTCACATTGGCAAGGTGTACACTGATACTTCCCAGGATATATCAGTGAGTTAGGATACCACAAACGACAAGCCAGATCTTACCTGAACCAGGCACCCTCCAGGCAAGAGATTGCAGCAACCACATAGGGATAAAAAATAAAAGAACAAAGAAATAAGGGTATCACCAACATTGTCTCTATACAGACATACACATTACATATAAATAACAAATCAAGTAATAAATACATTAAGAAACATAATTAAATATCAAATTAAAAAGAATTAGTCTGAAAATAATACAGGTAAAAAGGGCTTAAATAAGGTGGCATCATTCAAACCCAGGGCTGAGGTAGCCCTGAGTGAATGAATCCACCTCATTATTCTCTGCAAAATATGCCTGTCCCAATCCCCCCCCCCCCCCCCATGGGTCCTGTGGGATATGTTTCAGAGCTAGAAATTGTACCTTAAAGGGACAGTATAAATGCTCATGGGCTCATGTCTCCCTATTGGGGAATAAAGGTCACCAATTTCAATAGCATAAACATGGTCATGTATCCGTCTCCAAAATTCTCTGAAGGTTTTCCCCTACATAAAAAGCCCCACATTCACACATCATGAGATATACTATCCCCTGGGTCTGACAGTTGATGAATTTCGTAGGAACACATTTTTTACCATTAGGCAAGATAACATTTTTGGTAGTATTCAAATAATTGCAGTAGGGACAGAGCCCACATTTGAAGGTACCTCGCAATGGATTGGTTCTAATACTAGATCCAGGGAAGTGACTATGTACCAACTTGTCCTTTAATGAGGAGGCTCATCTGTTTAAAAAAGCAGTTGTCTAAAGAAATCAATAGCTCAACTGAGGTTTTAATCAGAAAAGGCAAGACTTGAAGGACTGCTGTGTTAAAAAAAAGCAAAAAAAAAAAAAAAAAAAAAAATATATATATATATATATATATATATATATATAAATTTAAAAATTATTAAACTTATCAAGAACAAGTAAATAAATTTGACCAGAACCATTATTAAGATGTGCTCTACAGAATGTGCGTGTAAACATTTTACATAAGAATAAAAACAGTGCAACAAATACTAATCTGACAAGCACCACCGTTGCTCACTAAGGAATACAGTATAATGTCCAATGTGCCAAGAAATTCCATATGCCAAAAGAGCCATACACTGTGCTGTCAGAACAAAAAAGACATCATACATGTACAATTATCACCGGCACTCCCATTGCAAAAAGCATTGTATGAAATTGTGCACATATACTTGTCCATGACCACAGCATGCATATTTGTATATACACTCTGATATCAGTATAAACTTCCTGCTGTTTTGTTCCTACACAAGATCATCAATATTGGTAGTTAGATAGACACAAAAAATAGGGAAAATTATGTTTTTATTTTCCCCCAGCCACCATTTAGTCAGCATACATTTGGACTCGGGCACTTACACTATCACAGCAAACCACATTTTTGTGCACTGTAGCCTGTGTCCGCATATCAGTGCTCATTGCTTGACATGCTTGGTGCATAGCCTAAAGCCTTGTACACCTGATCGGATTTTCCGCAGACAAAACCTCTGACTTTTGTCCAAAGGCGCGTGCCTGGATTTTGTCTTGCATACAAACAGTAAGGAATTGTCAGCCAACAAACACGTACGTACTGATGTACTATGTGGTTTTTCAGCTCTTTAGCACCACCCTTTGGGCTCCTTCTGCTAATTTCATGTTAGTAGAAGTTTGGTGAGTGTTGATTCACGCTTTTCATTTCGCACTTTTCATTTAGCGCTTTTCATTTAGCCCTTTTCAGTTTGCGATTTTCATTTTGTGCTTTTCAGTTAGTTCCTGAACGGCCGTTCGTCAACCAGACATGTTGCGGAATCAGAAGAGATAACGTTTTATTTATTATTGGCCTTGGAGTTATTGCTTTGACCCAAGTCCCAGGAACAGGAGGAGGAGGAGTTCCTGGATCAAAAAATGGTTGCGTTATTACTCGTGACCAATTATGTCATATCCCTTTGCTGCGGGAGCTCCAGGAGAATAATCCAGATGATTTTCCCCTGCTTTTCACCAACTCTTGGCATTGTTGACCCCCTATATTAAGAAGTAGGACACATGCATGAGGCTTTTATTAAATTTTTTGGTTGAATAATAATGATTTGATTTGGTATATTTTCTATATTTTTGGATGCATAGAATGCACTTTTTGGTTAAGTTATATTGGCAGATAGCATGTCTAATTGTATTTGTTTTCTTTTTTTTAATGCATGATAAAAAATGGTCTAGAATAATACTTGGTTATGTGTTTTACTTCAAAAGACAGTTTGGGAGTAGGCAGTTACATTTAAAAAAAATACAATGTAAAATTGACAAGGGACACAAACATAGTTATATCTTTGATCTTAACCACTTCAGCCCCGGAAGGTTTTACCCCCTTCCTGACCAGAGCACTTTTTACAATTCGGCACTGCGTCGTTTTAACTGCTAATTGCGCGGTCATGCAATGCTGTACCCAAACGAAATTTGCGTCCTTTTCTTCCCACAAATAGAGCTTTCTTTTGATGGTATTTGGTCACCTCTGCCGTTTTTATTTTTTGCGCTATAAACAGAAAAAGACCGAAAATTTTGAAAAAAATGATATTTTCTACTTTTTGTTATAAAAAAAAATCCAATAAACTAAATTTTAGTCATACATTTAGGCCAAAATGTATTCGGCCACATGTCTTTGGTAAAAAAAATGTCAATAAGCGTATATTTATTGGTTTGCGCAAAAGTTATAGCATCTACAAACTAGGGTACATTTTCTGGAATTTACACAGCTTTTAATTTATGACTGCCTATGTCATTTCTTGAGGTGCTAAAATGGCAGGGCAGTACAAAACCCCCCCAAATGACCCCATTTTGGAAAGTAGACACCCCAAGGAAATTGCTGAGAGGCATGTTGAACCCATTGAATATTTTTTTTTTTTGTCCCAAGTGATTGAATAATGACAAAAAAAAAAAAAACCCCAAAATACATTCAGCTGCTTCTCCTGAGTACGGGGATACCACATGTGTGGGACTTTTTGGGAGCCTAGCCGCGTACGGGGCCCCGAAAACCAAGCACCGCCTTCATGATTTCTAAGGGCATAAATTTTTGATTTCACTCTTCACTACCTATCACAGTTTTGAAGGCCATAAAATGCCAAGATGGCACAAAACCCCCCCAAATGACCCTATTTTGGAAAGTAGACACCCCAAGCTATTTGCTGAGAGGCATGGTGAGTATTTTGCAGCTCTCATTTGTTTTTGAAAATGAAGAAAGACCAGAAAATTTTTTTTTTTCTTTTTTCAAATTTCAAAACTTTGTGACAAAAAGTGAGGTCTGCAAAATATTCACTATACCTCTCAGAAAATAGCTTGGGGTGTCTACTTTCCAAAATGGGGTCATTTGGGGGGGTTTGTGCCACCTGGGCATTCCATGGCCTCCGAAACTGTGATAGGCAGTGAAGAGTGAAATCAAAAATTTAAGCCCTTAGAAAGCCTGAAGGCGGTGCTTGGTTTTCGGGGTCCCGTGCGCGGCTAGGCTCTCAAAAAGTCCCACACATGTGGTATCCCCGTACTCAGGAGAAGCAGCAGAATGTATTTTGGGGTGTAATCTCACATATCCCCATGGCATGTTTGAGCAATATATCATTTAGTGACAACTTTGTGCAAAAAAAAAAAAAAATGTGTCTCTTTCCCGCAACTTGTGTCACAATATAAAATATTCCATGGACTCGACATGGCTCTCAGCAAATAGCTTGGGGTGTCTACTTTCCAAAATGGGGTCATTTGGGGGGGTTTTGAACTATCATGGCATTTTATGCACAACATTTAGAAGCTTATGTCACACATCACCCACTCTTCTAACCACTTGAAGACAAAGCCCTTTCTGACACTTATTGTTTACATGAAAAAGTTCTTTTTTTTTTGCAAGAAAATTACTTTGAACCACCAAACATTATATATTTTTTTAAAGCAAATGCCCTACAGATTAAAATGGTGGGTGTTTCATTTTTTTTTTCACACAGTATTTGCGCAGCGATTTTTCAAACGCATTTTTTGTGGAAAAAACACACTTTTTTAAATTTTAATGCACTAAAACACACTATATTGCCCAAATGTTTGATGGAATAAAAAAGATGATCTTAAGCCGAGTACATGGATACCAAACATGACATGCTTTAAAATTGCGCACAAACGTGCAGTGGCAACAAAATTAATACATTTTTAAAAGCCTTTAAAAGCCTTTACAGGTTACCACTTTAGATTTACAGAGGAGGTCTACTGCTAAAATTACTGCCCTCGATCTGACCTTCGCAGTGATACCTCACATGCATGGTGCAATTGCTGTTTACATTTGACGCCAGACCGACGCTTGCGTTCGCCTTAGCGCGAGAGCAGGGGGGACAGGGGTGCTGTTTTTTTTTTTTTTTTTTTTCTTTATTATTTTTTTGCTTTTTTATTTTATTTTTAAACTGTTCCTTTCATTTTTTTTTAATCATTTTTATTGTTATCTCAGGGAATGTAAATGTCCCCTACGATAGCAATAGGTAGTGACAGGTACTCTTTTTTGAAAAAATTGGGGTCTATTAGACCCTAGATCTCTCCTCTGCTCTCAAAGCATCTGACCACACCAAGATCGGTGTGATAAAATGCTTCCCCAATTTCCCAATGGCGCTGTTTACATCCGGCAAAATCTAAGTCATAAAATGCTCGTAGCTTCCGGTTTCTTAGGCCATAGAGATGTTTGGAGCCACTCTGGTCTCTGATCAGCTCTATGGTCAGCTGGCTGAATCACCGGCTGCTTTCTCAGGTTCCCTGTTGAGACAGGAGAGCCAGAGAAAAACACGGAAGACGGTGGGGGGTCATTCCCTCCCACTGCTTGTAAAAGCAGTCTAGAGGCTAATTAGCCACTAGGATTGCTTTTACATGAAAGCCGACCGCTGGCTGAAAAGAATGATACCAAGATGATACCTAAACCTGCAGGCATCATTCTGGTATAACCACTCAAAGTCGTGAATGGCGTATCTGAAGACAAAAAATGGTTAACAATAAAGCACAGTAAACAGTAAAGTATAAAAAATTGCATACCTGAAAAGCAAACATGATAAAACATAATAACAATAAAACTTTGCAGAATAGAACACAGTAAAAAAGAGCAGAACAATAGAGAGAGAATAGAGAGAGAGAGAATAATGAAATGACAACTATTTTTTTTTTTTTTTTTGTTTGTGTTTTTTTTGCAAACTTGTAACTTTTATAACGGTAACCGGTTCCAGGTTCGGGTCTCTCAAAATGCGATGGCATCTTGGGAGACCCTGTGAAAGTGTGCCTAGTCTGTGCAATGCTGTACCCTACACTAATACTCAACTAGTGAATGGTAGCATTCAAAACATTCACCAATGCAAAGACCAGGATTGTCAGGACAGGAGGGACAATAATAGTGGGTGTCACGCCTATATCTGCGCTTGCTGCAGACACGACATCTTTTTTGGGGGGGTTTGTTGGGTAGGGGTACTCGGGAGGACATAAAAATGCCTCTCATGCAGCCGACTGCATTTGGTTGGGGATGTGAATGGGGGAAGTACGGGCGCTGCAGAAGCGGTGGGTTCCCAATTAGGATTGGCGAATGCAGCAGGAAGGGCACTATGGGCACGACGGGCCTGTGTTTGTCTTTTTGGTGGCAGCGGGACACTACTTGTGCTTGCCACCTCACCAGCTTGAACTGCACTTATGGGACTCGCCACGTCACCAAGTGTTACTGCAGTGCTGGTTTGACTACGACCGGGGTGTACTAGGCCGCTGGCGCTTGCCAGTTCACCAAAACGCTACCAAAAAAACTGTTAGCGATCGCAGGGATCAGGCCTGACTCTGCGAACGCTGCAGTTATGCGTTTAGTGTTTTGTAAGTGACAGTGATCGATCGATACTGCACTTGGGTGGGCTGGGCTGGGCTGGGCTGGGCCGGGCGGAGGGGCAAAACGCAGGTGCTAGCAGGTATCTGGGCTGATCCTGCTAACACTGCGTTTTTGGGAACCCTAAACTGCTGGGGACGCCAGTATAGATCTGATCGGATCAGAGATTGATCCGATCAGATACTATACCACTAAAGGAGGCGTATGCTGCGTGCGTGGGTGTTAGCGGTACTGGCGCTAACCTGACGCTGCCTGGGGCTGGTGCTTGCCAGTTCACCAAAACGCTACCAAAAAAACTGTTAGCGATCGCAGGGATCAGGCCTGACTCTGCGAACGCTGCAGTTATGCGTTTAGTGTTTTGTAAGTGACAGTGATCGATCGATACTGCACTTGGGTGGGCTGGGCTGGGCCGGGCGGAGGGGCAAAACGCAGGTGCTAGCAGGTATCTGGGCTGATCCCGCTAACACCGCATTTTTGGGAACCCTAAACTGCTGGGGACGCTAGTATAGATCTGATCGGATCAGATATTGATCCGTACAGATACTATACCACTAAGGGAGGTGTACGGTGCGTGCGTGGGTGTTAGCGGTACTGGCGTTAATCTGACGCTGCCTGGGGCGACGCATATCACCGCCGGGCGATCAGGGGGCTAAACCTTTATTCGGTAATAAATGGCGGGTGCCCTGACACTATAAAAAATAAACGAACTAACCAGCGTCACCCGTAACACTTATACGGTGATCAGTGGTGAAAGGGTTAACTAGGGGGCAATCAAGAGGTTAAAACATTTATTAGGTAGTATATGGGGGTCCCTGACGCTATAAAACGCTGATGGCGAACCTAAATATTTACGTTCCTAACTAGCGTCACCAGCGACACTAATACAGCGATCAGAAAAATGATCGCTTAGCGACACTGGTGACGGGGGGTGATCAAGGGGTTAAAACTTTATTAGGGGGGGTTAGGGGGGTACCCTAGACCTACAGGGGGCTAACAGTAACTGTCCTACCACTTCTAACTGTCACAAACTGACACTATGCAGTAATCAGGAAAAAAAAAAAACCTTCTTGGTGTCAGTTTGTGACGGGGGGGGGGGATGATCGGGGGGGTTCGGGGTGTTTAGTGTGCCTGGCATGTTCTACTGTGTTGTGTAGTGTTGTGCACTCACTCACATGTCTTCTCTCCTCGGCGCTGGAACGGAAACTCCCGAGCCGAGGAGAGATGACATCACATCCTCTGCCTCTGTGTACTATACAGAGGCAGGGGATGTTTCTCATTGGCTGGGAGCGATCGCGAGGGGGGGGCCACGATCGGATGGCCTCCCCCTCATCTTTGATCGCTGCCAGACAAATGCCGACTGCCGCTGGCACCGGGGGGGAGGGGGGTCCGATCGGACCCCCCGCTCGCGGAAAGGCAATCACGTACCAGGTACGTGATTTTGCCTGCCCGTGCCATTCTGCTCACGTATATAGGCGTGAGGTGGTCGGCAAGTGGTTAAAAACTACAGGATAATGGTGTTGTGGTAACTTGCCCAAATAATAAAAAAAAAGCATAATAATATTATTCTTGATATCACTAGAAAAAAAAGCCTTTGAAAATTTGTTTGCAATAACTCCATCAGTATCACCAGCAAAGCAGCTTCATTATTATCCCATTAAAGAAGAAGATAATGTGCGCTGCATTTTGAGAGTTCATAATTTGCCGCGTCACGAATGTTAATTCTCCATTACGATCGCTAGTTTACAAGACCGACCGCTTCTGGCTCGTCCTTGCTTCTGAGCATGCACGTTTGTACTTTTGACTTTTGTCCGACGGACTTGTGTACACATGCTCGGAAAATCCAACAACAGACATTTGTCTGCGGAAAATTTTAAAACCTGCTATCCAACATTTGTCCGTGGAAAATCCGACAACAATTGTCCGATGGAGCGTACAAACGGTCAGATTTTCCGCCAACAGCCTGCCATCACACAATTCCCTTCGGAAAATCTGATCGTGTGTACGAGGCTTAACCACTTAAGGACCAGCCTCGTTTTGGATTTTAGGAGTTTACATGTTTAAAACAGTTTTTTTTTTGCTAGAAAATTACTTATAACCCCCAAACATTATATATGGTTTTTTTCTAACACCCTAGAGAATAAAATGGCGGTTGTTACAATACTTTTTTTTTTGCACCGTATTTGCGCAGCAGTCATATAAGCGCACTTTTTTTGGAAAATATTCACTTTTTTGAATAAAAAAATAAGACAACAGTAAAGTTAGCCCAATTTTTTTTTATATTGTGAAATATAATGTTATAATTGCACCCGCTCGTGGAATGGCATCAAACTTTTACCCTCAAAAATCTCCATAGGCGACGTTTTAAAAATTCTACAGGTTGCATGTTTTGTGTTATAGAGGAAGTCTAGGGCTATAATTTTTGCTCTCGCTCTACCGGTCCCGGCAATACCTCACATGTGTGGTTTTACCACCGTTTTCATATGCGGGCGCTACTCGCGTATGCGTTCGCTCCTGCGAAATTTTTTTTATTTTTATTATTTATTTTACATTATTTTATTTATTTTTACACTGTTTAAAAAAAAAAAATTGTGTCACTTTTATTCCTATTACAAGGAATGTAAACATTCCTTGTAATAGAAAAAAGCATGACAGGACCTCTTAAATATGAAATCTGGGGTCAAAAAGACCTCAGATCTCATATTTACACTAAAATGCAATTTAAAAAAAAAAAAAAAAAGTCATTTAAAAAAATGACATTGAAAAAAATATGCCTTTAAGAGGCGTGGGCGGAAGTGACGTTTTGACGTCACTTCCGCCCAGCAGTGTCATGGAGACGAGTGGGCGCCATCTTAGCCTCACTTATCTCCAGGCAGAGGAGGAAGATGGACGCGATCGCCTCCACCGCTACCGATGGCTCCGGTAAGCAGCGGAGGGCACCGGATCACGGCGGGAGGGGGGCAGCCCTCTCCCGCCACCGATAAAAGTAATCTTGCGGCGAATCCGCTGCAGGGACCACTTTTATCAAAAAGAGGACTGCCGCACAAAAACGGGGATACCGGGGTTATGGCAGCTAGCTGCTGCCATAACAACGATATACCCCTTCAAAGTTTGGACGTACATCGGCGTGCGGCGGTCCGGAAGTGGTTAAGACTCTCTGGTTGAAAATCTCCACATAATAAAGTTATGAATATTCACTTTAATTATCCAATCATGTGCAGATGGAATAGGTAGACAGGAGTTTGTACACGAGCCCCTGGGACAGAACCTAGAAGCATGCAGTTTCTCCAGAACAACTATCTTTTGTGGGGATCCTTTCCCTAATTGCTGCCAAAAGAACTTCAGTTCCAGCAATGTGGGCCTTTGTTCCTGAAGCTTGGAACCCTCCGGCTGTTTGTTACCAGAGCTATGGTAAAGGTCATATTACTCAAGCTATATCTCTGTGGGAGATAATTTAGATATTTAAAACTTAAAGTGGATGTACAGCTGATTAATGACATTTAACCTAAGCACATACAGTATATCTGTAGTGTTTACTTATCTCTCTTGAAAGTTCTATGTCCCATGTCTTTCTGCTGCTCCTTTCTTCTGTTATCAGCATAACTTCTGACAAGTTCTCCAACAACTGAGACAAAACCAGCCTGACATTTGAGTCAGGTGGGTGCTATAAATAGATGGGTAGAGAGCTGGTCTATTCACAGCACAGCTCTGCATATCCCTTCCTTCCTCTGCCTATGTGGAGTGAGGGTGTGTCCCTTTCCTCCAATCAGCTGTCAAACAGTGTATGCCAAGACTTCACTCCCACTGCTGAACAGTAAGAAAAAAATCTCTAACATGATGTGCACCTTCTAAAGAATATAGCAAGCTGAAGACAGCAGATATACATGTAAAACGTATGTAGGGAGATTTGTTTCATCTCTGTATATCATCTGAGGCCGTTCACTTCACTGGGTATAGGAGAGGGTTATAACTTATATTAAAGTCTTATTATAATAATTGTTATAATGTCGTTGTATTTATTTGTCACTTACCTGCACCTTACACACCACCATGTGAATGCTATTAATGGGAATTGTGCAAACTTTTGGTCCTTATTATGGCAGCCCATCAGTACAATATACAGTAGATATGAGATATTCTCTTTTCTCTAAATTCATAGACGATATGCAGTAAATGTCTTCCCTTTGAATTTTCTCTCTTATCTTGATAACTCATTTAGAGTTGCTCTTTAGGCCTTATGTACACTGGGCATTTAGTTTAAATACAGGAGACTGGGACATTTAGGTGTGGGTGGTAGGTACAGGCACACCGTCCAACCTGCTACTGGCAGCCTGTCAAACTCTATAAGAGGGGGTTAGAAAGATGCACCAGGAGGTACCGTATTTATCGGCGTATAACACGCGCCGGCGTATAACACGCACACCAAGTTTAGGAGAGAATTTTAAGGAAAAAACATTTTTAGGAGGGAAGTTTAAGGAAAAAAACTTACATTACAATGCCCATCAATGCAGCCTTATCTGTCTATCTGCAGCTTTTTCAGTGTCAGTGCAGCCTTGCCCCAGTGCAGTCTCATCAGTGCAGCTTTGTCAGTGCAGCTTTGCCCCAGTGCAGCCTTGCCCCAATGCAGCCTTGCCCCAATGCAGCCTTGCCCCAGTGCAGCTTCGTTCGTGCAGGTCTGCCCCAGTCCAGCCATGTCAGTGCAGCTTTGTGCACTCAGTGTAGATTCAAAAAATGGCGCCAAGACTGCAGGGAGATACACATACACGAGTGTTCTCGGCTTTTTCCGGCGCCGCCGTCACGCCCAGTCCCGCCCCTGGACCTGTGTTATGTCCATCATAGGGCGGGACTGGGCGTGACTGTCAGCGGCGCCGAAAAAAGCTGAGAACACTCGGGTATGTGTATCTCGGATCCGACAAGAGCAGAGATACACATACCCGAGTGTTCTCGGCTTTTTTCGGCGCCGCTGACAGTCACGCCCAGTCCCGCCCTATGATGGACATAACACAGGTCCAGGGGCGGGACTGGGCGTGACGGCGGCGCCGGAAAAAGCCGAGAACACTCGAGTATGTGTATCTCGGCTCCCTGCAGTCTCGGCGCCATTTTTGAATGTACCCACGGCTGTGTATGTCGGCGGCAACTGCGGCAATTGCCACGATCGCTCCGATGACACAGAAATCGGCGGGGATCGGCCTATAACACGCACCCACGATTTTCCCCTGATTTTCAGGGGAAAAAAGTGCGTGTTATATGCCGATAAATACGGTACTTACATTTGGTGCAGTATGTGCCAATGGGTGACTTCCCAGAATGCAAGCAGTCTGCACCTATACCTGCCACCCACATTTAAATGCCAGAGGGGGGATAAATGCCAAGTGTGCATGGGGCTTTATAGTTGCTATAAGCCTTTTTTCTGTTCAAAATAAATAAATGTAGATAAGGTTTTCTTGTAGATAAATGTAGATAAGGTTGTAGATAAAGTTTTCTTGTAGATAAATGTAGATAAGTTTGTAGATAAATGTAGATAAGGTTTTCTGAGCATACTACATACACTCAAGGTCTTCACATACATAACTGTTCTGCATTATTTGTGGCTCCAGCAACAATAGCTATGTAGTGCATGGACTTCTTCAATAAATCTACCAACTTGTCACTCATCTCTGCTTGCTTTGCTTCATAATATTACTGACAGTGTGTTTAAGCCTAGTAGATGGCTCTGTCTGCTGTGTGTCAGTATCATTTTGATGGCACATTGGTTATGGCTTACTGTACGTATGCTGTGAATATGCAGAGCCGTGCTGAGACAAAATGCTGTTTGTGTAGCCTAGCAGATAATACAAAATGCCTGCATACAAGAATTTACCTGTTAAAATATGTCTTTCTACCCTTGGCATGTAAAACACCATGGTTGTGTTTAAAGGAATCTGTGGGTACTTATAGTACATTCAGCATAATAATACGGTGCAAAGTGGCACAAGTAGCTGACCACACCAGAGTCTACTTGGTGAATATTGGCTTTTATAAAAGAACAAACTTTACTTAGATAGAGAGACACTTTGTGGGATGATTCTGGGGTGTTCCATCGTTAATTTTTAATTGCATGCTACTTGCAATCATATATGGACACTCTTCAGGCACACAGAAAAAGGTGTGCTGACAACTAGGGGTCTATTCTTAAATGTTTTTACACAATATTCAAACATCCTTTATCTAATGATAATTTTTTTTCTAATTAGGATCAATTGCAAAACAAACAAATTCTGAATCTTGGGTGAAACTTCTGTGAATCTTGTATGGAAACATTTATAAATAGACCCCTTAGTAACATTTAGGAACCTTGTAATGCCTGCTGTTCTAGGCTTTTATAGATTGAATTTGTTTTTTCGGTGTCGGTTTTACTTTAACAGAGAGACATGAGACTATGCAGAGCAAGGGTCAGACACAGTTTGAGACACATAACGCAACAACAGCAGTAGTGAAAGGTTCAGAAAACAGCACATTTTGTAGTTCCACAAGCACTGCTTCATACAGTGTGCTATACAGACAACTTTTTCCCCTTAGATATTGGGGATTATTTACTAAAGCTGGAGAGTGCAAAATCAGTCTCACTTCTGCATAGAAACCAATCAGCTTCCAGCTTTTATTGCCAAAGCTTAATTGAACAAGCTGAAGTTAGAAGCTGGTTGGCTTCTATGCAGAAGTGAGACTGATTTTGCACTCTCCAGCTTTAGTAAGAAAAAAAACAATATCTAAATCAGGTATCCATTTTTAGATTACAAAAGGAAACCATATAAAAGGTACCATCAGTATATTGCAACAGGTATATGCTCCAACAACAGCAAAGCAAATACAAATACTTAAAGTGGATGAAATTTGAGCTGGGCTCCATTCTTCTGTTATCAGATTGATAACTTCTGACAAGATCTCTGTCAACTGAGATAAAAGCAGCCTGAATTTTGTGTTGGGGAGGATGCTATAAATAAATTAGCAGAGTGCTGAACTATTCAACGAACAGTTCTGAAAGCCTCTACCTATGAGGAGAGGGGGTGTGTGCCTTCCTATTAGCTGTCTTGCCTGTATGCCCAGGCTTTACTGCAGTGCTGAACAGGAAGAGAAAGTCTCCTAACACAATCTGAACTTTCTAAAGAATATATACAGCTGAAGACAGCAGATATACATGTAAAGCTTATGTAGGGAGATTTGTTTAATCTCTGTGTATAATCTGAGGCTGTTCACTTAACTGGGTATATGTGTGGGTTTACATCCACTTTAAAGTGGAACTAAACCCTCCTGTTCTTTTTAGCTAAGGAAGCTGCCATCTTAGCCTCTGTTTGATCTGAAACTGCCATGTAGCTGCACATGTGATCAGTTATGACACCAGTCAGTTGATGGTTTCACAGTTTGGTTGAGAGCACAAGCAATCGTGACAAGTTAGCATTCCTGGAATTCCGGGAAAATCAATGCTTTTTAAACCATTAAATCAATGGGTTTAGTTCTGCTTTACGTAAAGAGATTGTTAATACTTTTTTTAAAAACAAATAACACACAGGTCTATACTTACCTGCTCTGTGCAATGGAATTGCACAACGTGGCCCAGAACCTCCTCTTTTTGGGCCCCCTGCCCGCTCTCCTGGTTCCACCTATCTGGTCAGTGCCCCCATAAAGAGTGTCTCTCTGTCTGCATCTATAGACACAGACAGAGAAACTCAGCCCTGCCCCCTGCTCCCTCATCACTGGCTTTAATTGACAGCAACGGGAGCCAATTAATCCCACTGCCTCAACAAATTCTGTGAGGCAAGGAAGTGAGGAGAGAGAAGAGCTGCAGATGTGCACAGCACTGGATCGAATCAGGGCTCAGGTAAGTAAAAGGGGGTGTGAGGAAGGGATAATGATGCCTAAAAATGTTTTACCTTAATGCAAGAAATGTATTAGTTTAAAAAATGTTTAGGCTTTATAATCACTTTAACGTATATCTAAAGGCAAAACATTTTTTTCATTTTGGAGCAAGGGAGTGTTAAAACTAATGTGCAGAAAAAGTAACAAGCGTAATTGCATTGAAAGTGCAAACAAAAGCTATAAATTGGTCAGATTTTACACTAAAACTGCTTTCACACTGAAAGCACCAGCCGTTAGCAGTAAAGCGCCGCTCATTTTAGTGGAGCTTAACCCTGTTTTAAGTGGCGCTTTTGTGCTGCTTTTCAGCCACTTGCGGGGCGCTTTTAACCCTAAAAAAGGGGGTTAAAAATTCCCGTGTTGCGATGCTTCTGAGGCACTTCAGGCACTTCAGAAACTCTTCCCATTCATTGCAATGGGCAGGGGCGTTTTTGGAGCGTTGTATTCTAAACGTCCTGCAAGCGCACTGCCCGGGTGTGAAAGCACCCATTGTAATGAATGGGAGGCAGTTTTCATATACGCTTTTCAAGGGGCTATTTCTAGCGCTAAAACGCCTGAAAACTGCCTCAGTGTGAAAGGGGTCTTAGAGTTAAAACTAATGACAGTTTTTCTCCTTTTGCTATCAGTGTCTCATTAGGGAGATTTCCCTTAACTTCTGTGTAGAGTCAACAGTTAGTGAGTCCAGTGTAAGGGAAATCTCTGCTTAGGCAGTTGTCACCAGAATAAGTGTCCTCGCTAGATTTCCCCTCTGTTCCTGTTCTAATGGCAACACAGAATTTTGCATTTACCCTCACCTTTGTACTTGGTAACATTGGTTGTCAATACAATGAGAGAAAGTGACACCATTCTATCCAAGTTTAAAATAATTGTAAATGCTAAATTTCAAATTAAAATAACAAACAAGTCATACTTACCTGCTCTGTTCAATGGAGGCACTTGTGCGTGCTCCCTCCCAGCCCCACCCTGTTCCATACTCATTGGCTGTGATTGACAGCTGTGTCTGAGCCAATGAGGAGGGAGACAGTGGAGAGAGCCTCTGCACATTGCTGGATCAAGATCGGGCTTAGGTAAGTATAAGAGGGCGGGGGCTGGAGGGAGAAACTGCACACTAAAGGTTTTTTACCTTAATACAGAGAATGCATTAAGTTAAATCACCTTCTGCCTTTGCAACCTCTTTAATTTAGGAAAAATGTTTTGCCTTTAGTTATGCTTTAGTTAGGTAATTCTCCAGGCTCATGTCAAATGTAATATACACTAACCAATGTATTCCTATTAATATGATTATGTACAAGGCATTATATGGTGTGATCAGTGGATGTAAGTTCAGTTACTGTAATATTTCACCACCTAATGTGATAACTGTATACATGAGCTGCATGCATTGTTTACTAAGAACAACCTGCTCATATTAAAAAGGCCAACAAACCTTGTAAACATGCTGTAAATTCACCACTTAAGAAAATTACATTTTTCTAGGCCATAAGGCTAAATATTTCCATTTTTTAAAGAAAATGCATTTTGAAACATTAAGTAGGATGACTTCATGAAGCATTTTCCTTTAATGTTTTTACATTTTTTTTATCATTACTCATGTTAATAAAAAAAATAGTATGTGTTCATTAATAGATCCTTTTCTTTTTTAGGGTTTTTTTTACCCTAAAATCTTTAAAATGCTCAGCAAAAATATTTATGATGATCTATTCACAGTCTTTCTACACTTGTGTGATTTTCCTAGATCTAGCTTGCATACAGCATTAAGAACTTGCTGTACATATATCTAGCTGGTTCAGAGAGCAGCAGATGTATAAAATAATTAAGAAGCTTTGATAGAGAATTAAAAGAATAACATATATCATGTAATGCTATAAACTCACTTACCCACATTTTATTTCCTACTGTTAAAGAATCTTCTCCGTGATGCTACGAAAACATGATTTGCGATCCAATAAAGCAAAATCCTAATTTTCTGTCTTTTATCTTTTTACCCTTCTTTCGTACACCTCTTTGGCCTTGTCAAAACATATCGTTTAGTTAGAGACTAAAAATATTTTTCTATCGATTGAGGCTATTGATTTTTTTTAATCTGTACTTTGGCTTAGAGAGTTTGGGTGAAAGGTGAAAGTTCGCCAGCTTAGTCCAACGTTTTATCTGGACAGCCACAGAATGTATTGGCAGAAGATTTGATTTACCATCCTAGTCAGAGCAACCCTGTTCTGTGCAGCTTCTGCAGGCTATGTACAAGTTAATTCCAATCATGGTTCTTGTTGACAACATCCAGATTGGTGTGTTGTCTCAATTTCCTCAATGTTTGTCCGAGGACTGCATACATTTCCAGCCTCTCACATAAGCATGGGGAAAATATCTGCACTAAGTGAACTATGTCATCTAAATTATATTCCTGCAGAGCTTTCAGATTGCAAAAGCACTCTTCCCTTCAACACTCTTTATCCCTGATCTTGCATACATTAAGGACTCATCAGTCTGCAAATCTAATTCAGAACAGCTGACCAAGGCAGAATATTTTGCGAAATATGCACTATATGTACAATGACTATTATTTTACCTATAGTAAACCTATCATTTTTTTTATATAGAAATGGATGTAAACCGAATAATAATAATAATAATAATAATAATAATAATAATAATAATAATAATAATAATGATTTTATCAAAATCCCTTTTTTTTTACTTTAATAATATTTAAACTTTTTTCATTTAACGGAGCAGTCATATTTGCTTATTACCTACACATGGGATTGCAATCCGCACCCTTTCCCCCACCATATCTAAATAAAAAACAAGAGGGAGGTTGCCCTGGGACTTTGAGTGAGGTGGGAGAAATTAGGCACACATACATAAGAATGCAATAAAATCATTTAATTTATTACAAAATGCTGTATAACCAAATGGGAATAGCAATAAGTGTGCATTACCCGGCATAGTGGCCAAGTTATCAGCAAAAGTAAGAACAAAACATCAATCATTACACACGATACATATCCATAAAACAACCATACAGTACATGGTAAATTGCTGCATCAGTAGGTAGACGTAAAGAATGAGTAATTATACATGCATAAATAAAGCAATGTGTGAGTAATGGTACCCACAACACAACAACAACCCAGCAGTAAAAAAACATATAAAGAGCATCGGTGGTACCCTACGCGTTTCGCGAGTCTCTGCTCGCTCTTCAGGGGCAGATGCATGGATATAATGTCTGAAACAAAGTATAATAGGGTAAATGGGTATATGTATATGGATGAAAAAATGGGGGTGGGGGGAGTGTAGTGGTTAACAGAAGAGGTCAGAGATAAACAAGACCTCATACTTACCACTCCACTGGGTTAGGTTACTAAACGCTGATGTCAAGACGGCAATGAAAGGAAGTCCAGCTCGGGGGCTGAGGGGGCCCAGCGAACGGAAACCACAATGAGGAAAATCCAGATGCATGGCACAGACTGCATGGGGCATGTAGTAAAGGATGTGCGATGAAACCCAAAAGCGTATCTAAAAAATATATAGTAGGATGTATATAGAAATGTGTGGGTCTCAGACATGTACATATATATATGTGGGGTATACTGGTCTGAGCAGTATATAACGTAAATACCCAAGAGGATTGGCAAAAGGTATAGTTAGGGAGGCTATGGGGTAGAGCAGAATATGGAAAACTAAAAATAAACTAAAAATAAGTAAAAAGAAAAAAGATGATGGAAATATAGGAGTAGGTAGTAACAAGAGAATAACAAACTCTATATGGTATAAGAGGATAATGTCACCCACACAATGAGTGTGAAAAACAAAAATGAAACAATACCTGATGAGGGTTGAGACAACCCCAGCCTGGACGGTGCACTCCCAAACCTAGAACCATAACGTCAGACCAGTAGAGATCAACTGCGAACCACAGCCATGCCATGCACCTAGATAAACCCACGGCGGATCAATAAGCTCCGCCCCCAGCGTCATGTACGGAGGCGACGGACTGGCGTCAAAGACGTCAGCCGTCGAGGGAGGCGTGTGCTAGCAGACACCATCCCTGCCTCCGGGATGTTCCACACAGCCCACAACTGGAGTCAAAGGACGTCACAGTGTGGGCGTGGAGAACATGCCGCCGAAGTGCAGGTGGCCACGCCCGTCCCAGGGGGCAGACGAGGACAGCAGGAGGTTACAAAATCCTCCCTGGTGCACAACGCAGCCCCCGAGCTAGACAAACCACAACACCCTCAAGGCAAAAAGCGAGGGGGAACCCAGCTCACCAAGGTGTGCCCCCAGAGGCAGCGGAAGCAAAACCTAACTGAGCAAAATATAATATTGCACTGGATATGCAAATGAGTTGTGGCCAGCAGTCAGAACAGACCAAAATAGTGGGCAAATTGGGTGTCTTCCACCCGGGTAATACAGAAAAAAGGGAAAATTAAGGTCTGGAGTGACCAATCAACCACCTCCATCCCTAAAAGCATAAAAAACAAGAGGGAGGTTGCCCTGGGACTTTGAGTGCGGTGGGAGAAATTAGGCACACATACATAAGAATGCAATAAAATCATTTAATTTATTACAAAATGCTGTATAACCAAATGGGAATAGCAATAAGTGTGCATTACCCGGCATAGTGGCCAAGTTATCAGCAAAAGTAAGAACAAAACATCAATCATTACACACGATACATATCCATAAAACAACCATACAGTACATGGTAAATTTCTGCATCAGTAGGTAGACGTAAAGAATGAGTAATTATATATGCATAAATAAAGCAATGTGTGAGTAATGGTACCCACAACACAACAACAACCCAGCAGTAAAAAACATATAAAGAGCATTGGTGGTACCCTACGCGTTTCGCGAGTCTCTGCTCACTCTTCAGGGGCAGATGCATGGATATAATGTCTGAAACAAAGTATAATAGGGTAAATGGGTATATGTATATGGATGAAAAAATGGGGGTGGGGGGAGTGTAGTGGTTAACAGAAGAGGTCAGAGATAAACAAGACCTCATACTTACCACTCCACTGGGTTAGGTTACTAAACGCTGAAGTCAAGACGGCAATGAAAGGAAGTCTAGCTCGGGGGCTGAGGGGGCCCAGCGAACGGAAACCACAATGAGGAAAATCCAGATGCATGGCACAGACTGCATGGGGCATGTAGTAAAGGATGTGCGATGAAATACAACAAACATTTAATAATGAAACACCAAACTCGAATATTGGCATAAATTGGCTGCGGCAATTTTATTGGTTTTCACAAAATTGCTTAGCGTTAATGACTCAAACAAATTACATTTCATCAACTTTATAATAACAAGTCCCCCTTAGATGCTAGGTGACGTACCACATGAAGTGCACACGACAGGAGGGAGGGTGGATAGCTCTTCCTAAACCGAACTCTTGACCAGCAGCAACTGTCCTGGACAGTGAGGCCCACTGCTTCCAGAAAATGTCATCAAATCTTATTGGCCCATTCCTATCTGTTCACAGGTGAGCAGGAATATTTAAAGGGCCATTGTCCCTGAATTGCATTGCATATTGAATCAATGCTAAATGGTTTAAATAACAGGGGAAAGGCAGAGGCAACACCATGAAGGTGTGCCCAAAGCAATTTTGCCCCCCTTTTTTCATGGGATTGTACTCCGCACCCTTCCCCCCCATCTCCAAACACAACAAATATTTAATAATGAAACACCACACTCAAATATTGGCATAAATTGGCTGCGGCACTTTTATTGGTTTACAATTCTAAAGCAAATCAAATTTATCATTCACAAAATTACTTAGCCTTAATGACTCAAGCAAATTACATTTCATCAACTTTATTATAAGTCCCCACAAAGCCGGGGCTTAGCCCATTTAATGGCCAAAGCACCCCCTCTGCAACCCCCAGTTGAAAATCTCCAGGCCTGCATCAGAAAGATGGGCCAAATCCTCCCGATATAGGCACAGAAAACCACCCTCCAAATTGAAATGGCGAATGGATAACCCCCCTAAAAGAGGCATGAACTTCTCAATGGAGTCATTCACCCTCTTCCTAATTTTCTAAATATTCTCAAACTTGGGGTGTGATAACCATAGTAGCCTGGGAGTGATGTCTGAAAAAAGAATTGTTGTGTTTGGGGCTGATATCTTCAACTGATGCAGGTCATGTTTGACCTTGTAGATCAAATCCAAGGTCTTCGTACCCACATCATTCCCACCAAGGTGATAATTCAGCACCGAAGGTGATGGCAACACTAAATATAACTGAGAAATATAATAATATAAATTCGACCATTGCAAACCTCTTACTCCTTTCCACAGAATGGTGCAAGTTTCAGGATTGAGATTTAAGTTAGCAGTATAGTAACGATGGGATGCCCTTTATGCACCCAGAAAATGTCCAATTATCCAAACACAAATTCTCTGACCTAAAAAATTTAAAGCAAAAGGTTAGGGCGGACATAAATATGATAACGCTTAGATTCCCATCTTCCCAGCCTCGTGATTAAGGACTCATCAAACCCAAGCCTGGCTGTTTTCGTTGAAGCCCCAATACAAAAAGAATGGGGTGTGAAACGAAATTCCTGCAAACCTAGTCTTTGAATACATTTCTTTAACACTGAAAAAAATTGAAATTTGGTTACAGGAAAAGCATCGTCATGATGTAAAAAACGACCTGAACTAAAAGGCCTTTAGGCCAAGAAATTATCAATTACCGCAACCGGGCAAATGGCTGGGTTCGAACAGGAGAAGAACATTAAGCCAAGTGGCCTTGCCCAACTGATGAGTTTTGAATTTGGCAATATTTATTTTAACCGAGGAATCAATGACCAGCACATGATGGAACAACAAACTTGAACTGCCTTTCTTATTACTAGGTACCATTTCTGATAACCATAGGACACCAAAAAATGCTATGATGTACAAAGCTCTAAAAAGAAGAGCTTCATAGGAGTAATAGCAGACTGCTGACACAACAGACGTCATTTTTTTCTAACATCTCAAATGTAATGGACCTACGGTCATCTGACACCATGTGAGATTTTCTATATCCCATAATAGCCTGTCGTACATAAAAGAATCTACTGCATGCTGGAAAATGCATCATTTTAAAGAAATACCGGCCAATATTTTAGATATCTGGCTATGAGATATATCTTCCTCAAACAAACTACTCAAAAATGCTAAAATAGTTTTCTCAGAAGGTGAATCAGAACAGAAATCCAAAGTATTGTTGAACAATCTCCATCTCCTCCATGCAGCTAAATATTCAGCCCATGTTTTCGGGGTGACAGAAATCTGAACAGCGATACTAATGGGGCTCAAATTATTGCCCACAGATAATCTGGACATGGACATGGAAATGGACCATCTGGAACCGAGACAGAGCATCTGCGATAACATAATGGGACCCAGGTACATAACTTTCTTTAACCCAAATATTCAAATACAAGCATAACAACAAAATACCGAAGGAGTTTATTAACCGGAGGGGATCTAGAGGAAAGGAAGTTAACTGTGAAAACTACCCCTTTACTATCCGATTGAATGACAGTGTGCTTATTATTGAAAAATTCACCCCAGATTTCTAGCGCCACAATAACTAGAACAAGTTTCAGTAGAACAATGTTCTTAATGGCTTTACTACATATCCAAGAGGAAGGCCACCTGCCACAGCACCAATAGCTGCGCCAAACTGCTGCAAAACCTCTTGAACCTGCCGCATCCGAAAACAGTTTGAAATCAGCTGCCCGTATGAAGTCCTCTTGGATGAAAGACCTCCCGTTATATGTATCCAAAAATTGCGACCAAATTAACAAATCTGCTTAAAGGTCATTATTCCTGATGTTGCTAAATAAAGCCTGCTAGAAAAAATTCTGTTGACTGGCATAATGCAACATGCAAAAGCTGAAACCCCCAATAACGACTGAAGTTCCTTCAGCAAAACTTTCCTTTTCTTATTCAAAAAATAAATCAAAGTTTTCGCCTTATCTATCTCCTCTATGGGCAAACTTAATTCTCACAAATTCAAGTCTATGTGAATTCCTAGGAATTGCAAAGAAGTGGAAGGAAAAACAGTCTTTTTCCCTGCCAAGGGAACCCCAAAATGGCGCATAATAAGTGAAAATGGTTTCAAAGAGTAAAAACAAACGAGGTAATCTGCCAGCTCAATTAACAAAAAATTGCCTAAATAGTGGACAACATTGTCAAAACCCGATTCGAAACTAACCACCCAGTGTAAAAATTTAGAGCATATTTTTCAAAATAAGAACAGGACAGGGAACAACCCATTGGCAAACACATATCGTAAAAGAAACATTTCTTGAAGAAAAAACTATAGGAACTATAAGAGCTAGGGGAAATGGGAAGTAGTCTAAATGCAGACTTTATATCAGCCTTTGCCATTAAAGCCCCATGGCCAAAGGACCTGATTTTGGCTAGTGCTTCCTCAAATGAGGAATAAGAAACCAAGGTGAACGAATCATCAATTTCATCATTAAGGGAGGATATGATAGATGGTGGATGATTCAAAACAAATTTTGTTCCTTTTTAGGAACCACTCCTAGCGGTGAAATACGCATGTTTTTGACAGGACGAAAGGGAAAAGGGCCCGCAATGTGACCTTCCAAGATTTCCTTCCTCACTTTTTTTCTAGTAGGTGTATGGGGTAAATCCGCGCAATGAATTGAATGTTTTAGTTATGGATATGGCTGCTGCCTCTACACATACAATACCACCTAAGTGGAAAGTATTTGAAAATGGTAAAAAAGCAGGAGTAGTATGGCGCTGCCCTTATGAAAACAAAAAAAAATAAAAAATTTTCTTCTTTGTAGTGAATGTATTGCCTAGTGTCCTTATAGAATTGCTTCTAAAACCTGTATGTGTTCAAAAGTTGAATAAAACTGTGACTGGTGGCGAATATTTCTATTAGAA
Source organism: Lithobates clamitans (assembly GCA_037952925.1). NCBI lineage: Eukaryota > Metazoa > Chordata > Amphibia > Anura > Ranidae > Lithobates > Lithobates clamitans. The sequence continues at coordinate 2,583,851 of JBBGZY010001345.1, read as the reverse complement.
GTGAAAATACAACAACTGGTGCTCCAATTGTTCAACAAAGGTGCATTGTTCCCTTTAAATTAAGTAATAAAGTAGTTATGGATATGGATACAATATCATCTAGGTGGAAAGTGTTAAAAAGAAAAAAAGAAAAAAGAAAAAAAGGAAAAAAAGGAAAAGAAGGAAAACAGGAATAATATGGCGCTGCCCTTATGGAGACAAAAAAAAAAAAAAAACTCTTTCTTTATAATGACTTTATAATTCCTTAAGTGTGTGTGCCAAAAATGAATAAATATGTGACTGGTGCCAAGTCCTTACTGTTAAAAGTGCAATTGCAACCTAAGGTGCTTCAATTATTCAACAAAAGTGCATAGTGCAGCATCACTAAAGTGACCAGTGTTAAATCATACAAATCCATACAACATTGTGCAAATTATCCATCATAAATAGTGACTCTTGTGCTGTGACCAGTATTAGTTGGATAGAAAAAGTTCTGTTTATGAAAAAACAAGTTCTATTTGGAGTATTTTGTAGTGTTCAAACTTTGAGGGTCAAATATCTATAGGTAAGCTTCTTATCCAGGTGCTGGTTTCTTTAATTAGTGCCTTGTCTGCATGCTCTGACAATGCTTGCACTCACCGGATTCTCCTTTCCCCTGCAGGGGTATGCACGGTCACAGTGTCTGCCACTGTGTAGCAATCAAGGATATCCCCCAAACTTTACTTGCGTATTGTGGTATAGTAATTACATGTAAAGGAAAGAAGGTATGCTCATCGTGTAAAACCATAGGAGAACTTTTATTAAAACTTAATAGACAAATGTACTCACATTTCAAATGAACAAATCAAGCATGGCAAAAGTTAAGGACTTCCCTTTGTTAGAGGAGCTGCAAGACGTTCGTAACCCGCCCTATGCACGTTTCGTCGTCAGACTTCTACTGGGGCCCCAGTAGAAGAACTAAAGAGTGGACTTTATAGGCACACAGGTAGACTTTCTAAAAATGATGAAGTTAATTTATTGAGTACAAAATTCATATAAGACAAACAAAAAATACAAGTAAGGTCATATAAAATTTTTTGTAAAATTGATGATGTATATCCCACGCAGAACCTTAACCCAACTTCATACAATACTTAGAACTAGTGACCAGCAATATGGAAATTGGAATTCCTGTAGTGGTAATTCTGTTGGAGATATAAACAAGCAAACTTGTGGGTGAGGTTATGGATCTGGGTATATTCAATCTTTCAGTTGCTCGACATGTTGCGTGTGGAAGCACGCTTCCTCAGGAGCATATGAAATTCTATTAAATATATATGAAAAAACAAGTGTAAATATATATACAATTTAACATCATGTAAATAGTACAAACATACTGCAGTTAATGAATATAAAAGTTGCTCCAAACAGACCATTTGGCCAGATGTGCGAGGGGGGGGGGGAGAGGGGGGGGAGAGGAGAGGAAAGGGATTTGGAAGGGGGGAAGGGGGAGAGGGTGGAAAAAGAGTGAGAGACAGAAAGGGGCATTGGGCATGCGATGGCAGAAGGGGCAGAGCGGGGCATGTATATATACAACCTTTCTCTTTTTTAGAATTAATATTCGGGGTGTGCAGTTGCTCTATATGTGTCATATCATGCTATAGATGCATTCCTCCATCCAAGATCGTCCCATGCAGAAACAGGATCGTCAAGGTCAGTCAGTACTTGCTGTATCCGCCATAAGACCTCCGCATCCATAGCTACGGGCGTAGATGGGTAAAACACACTGTTACTCTGCCACATTGCAGACTCTTCAGCCAGGATTTCAGAGTTGTCAGCTTGTATTTCCTGATAGTCCCTGGAAAAGAGAGCCAGACCTGCTGCTGAGCAGAATCTAGCAGCTGTCTGTAGAAGATCTCCAGCTCCCATTCCTGATTGGCTAGAAACTCCAAATCTTCCAGTGCCCAGAAAACTTCTGAGTCATTCAGCATCCGTTCTCTGTATTCCAACATTTCCTCCAAACTCTGCTCCAAATTGCGACCAGTATCTTTCCTGGAAGAAGGAGAGATTTTTTCCCTGGTGTCGCTGCTCACGGGCTAGTACTTCTATCCAGAGTTCCCAGCAGACAGAAACATACCATCCCAGGAGGATCTGCTCTGACACTGTTCCTCTGTGCTGTATCCGCATCTCTCGCAACCTCCTTCCGAATTCTTCTTTTATGGCGGCTGGTATCCGTACCTCTCTTCTCCTGCTATCCGGACCTTGGATCCAGGTGGAGGTTTGGATGTCCCAGACTGCAGCATCCCACTGCTTGCCACCAATGTAACCTAATCGCTTCCCACCCTCCGCTTGAGTGCATCCGTCATATACTGCTTCCTCCAGTCTGAAGATAGATATCAGATATTATAGCCGCATATTGCAACCAAGAACTAGGCAGAACTTGTTTGGCTGCAAAGCTGGAACACATTTATTTGAACGAACTAACACAGAATGTATACACCACAGGAGGACATCCCCCTCCTGATCATATTACCCAAACAATACAAACTGTACACAGGATAATAATTAGAACAGACATATACTAAAAAAAATTATGTTAATTAGCCACCTGGATGACTCAGTGCCCACCCAGACAGAAACAATAGGTGAACGAGAATTCACACCTAGACAATGCTTTGATTAATCAGGATCTCACCACAGGTCAGACTTGCTGTCACTGAGCTTCAAACAGTGCAATACACATTATCATAAGTATAAACACAGAACACCTGAAGACAATAGCAGGAGACCTACTTTCAATAAACACATTATGGCAGGAGGGCCCCGAGACAGATGGCTTGCTGATGACATTAACATCAGCTATGAGTCCCAAGCTGGCAGACGCCTTTTTAATAATGGCCTTTTGCATTACATAGCAGAAAATCTTCCTAAATGCTTGTAGCTCCCTCACATGTGTAATGGAAATTTGTACATTCTGTATATAATTGCATTCTATTTTGTATGTATTGCACACTACCCTCACTGTGCACATGGCACTAATAATGTTTTCAGTACATGTTTACATTCTTTCGAGTCCTGATTAGAATTAGCCTGCCTATGTAACGCCCCTTGTTACCATAAACGTACAATTGTAATATTAATGTGATACCTACGTAATCATGTGCATAAAAACCTTCAATTGCGTCATAATAAAGCAGAACAGTTGTTTTATAAAGATGCTGAGCGTATCTTTGTGTCTGTTCCCTACTGCAGTAGTTATTATTAATTTGGAACCACTAATCAATATGAGGATAGGAGTTGCCTATCATCAATTTAACCAAGTCACATGCCAGGGCCAATAGTCGGTAGGCAAGAAGCTAGCATTCAGTCCCCTCTAAAAGCCTCTGCCCTGGGTGAGTCTATCACAGAGATGTCCTGCAAAGAGAATGGGTGAAACTGCCCAAAAACTGCCCAAAAATATTTGTGCCAAGCTTGTAGCATCATACTCAATTAAACTTGAGGCTGTAATTGGTGCCAAAGGTGCTTCAACAAAGGCTGTGAATACTTATGCACATGGGATTTTTTTTATTTTTAAAAATTTGCAAAGATTTCAAACAAACTTCTTTCATGTTGTCATTATAGGGTATTGTCTGTAGAATTTTGAGGAACATAATGAATTTAATGCATTTTGGAATAAGGCTGTAACATAACAAAATGTGTAAAAAGTGCTGTGAATACTTTCCGGATGCACTGTATATTGCACATTTACATCGGTCCCTACCCTCAAGGAGCTTACTATCTAAGGTCCCTAAATCACACGCATACTAGGGCAAATTTTTGACAGGCTCCATTTAACCTACCAGCATGTCTTTGGAGTGTAGGAGGAAACCCGAGTACCTGGAGAAAACCCATGCAGGCACAGGGAGAACATGCAAACTCTAGACAGGTAGTGTCATGGTGGGGATTCGAGCCTGTCACCCTAGCCTAACCACATAGCCACTGTGCTGCGCCGAGGAACCTCTTATTTGGAAGCCCATTAAACAGAGGTTTCTGAACATCAGAAGAGCATCAAAGTAAATATGTACTTTTTAATGTACAGTGCATAGCTAACCAACATACAGTATGTTCTTCTTTCACTGAGGGCACATAAATATTTACAGTATGTAACTATTTTTATTGTCTGTTTTGAGTTTTTAGGTATTTCTAAAAATCTAAATGTTTTTTTTTTGTTTTTGGATAGAGTAGAGAATGTTTTTGCATCTCACTAAAAAAATTCCCTTCACTTTCTGTACTGTAGACACAAGAGGAAACCGGATGATATTTTTCCATAGTGAGGAAAATCCTGTGTTAGGCCCGGTTCACATTGATGCGAGTTTATAACGAATGCGATGCGTCAAAAACACTTTAAATTCGCATGTCATCCCTAAAGTAATTGTTTTCAATGACGGTCATTCACATACAAGTGTTGCGATCCCTCTACGAATGCGATGCGATAAAAAAAGGGTCTTGTGCGAGTTTACTGCGTTGCGTTGCAAATTTAGTCTCCATATACATCAATGTAAATCGTTCTTGAATCGCATTGATGGTTCGCATATGTGCAAATTCCACCACACTACTCTCCACAAAAACCAGGAAGTACACAGGAAGGTAACATCTCTTTTTTTTTTACATTATGATTCCATTGGCTAGAATATCAATTGCAACTCCTGAAATTCGCAGTAAAATCGCGCTAAATTTGCTGTAAATTCGCACCTCACACAGGACAAAAAACGGAACAAATTCACAGCGCAGCAGTGTGAACCGAGACTTAGACATACATTCAGGGCCGGATTAAGAACATCATGGGCCTGGTGCTGAGGATTATGGTGGGGCTTTTTATAAAAAAAAAATTAAAATTGCAAACAATTTTTTGTTATAACAAATTAAAATTAAATAGAGAGAGGAAGGATGAGAGAGAGAAATCAACAAACACAATCCCCCTACATAGTCCCTTCTCAAGCTAGCACATACCATCAAAGATGAGCATCTCCTGCAGGGCTCCGCTGTGTCACAGCCACAAGGCATGGTGAAAAGTGGCTGTGAGAGACGCCAGCAACAGGCGTCCCTTTGTATGCCTGTCTCGGTCGTGATGTCAGAGCGGCGCAGCCAGAAGTGACGCACATCGGCCGTAAGTCACTGTGCATGCGATTGACACCAGAGCTGCTGCGCCACTTTGCATCCCCATTTTTTTTTTTTACATATACAGACTAGCTGGGAATTCATCTGCTGAGATATGCCAGCATCTTTGGCTGTGCTGTGGACTTTGTACCTTGTTTACTTTTTTGTCTACAGTAATGTAAGTTATCTCTCTCACATATACATATACAAGTTGTTAAACTATACACATACTACCTGTATAGATAACACTATTCTAATGTTACGCCTTTTCATATAGTCCCAAAAGCCCTTCTGTGGGCTTGGACCTGTGGCAATTGGTACAATGTGGTCCAGGGAAGCTGAGCAGAAAATGTATACCATTAATAACCACTTCAGCCCCGGACCATTTGGCTGCCCAAAGACCAGAGTGCTTTTTGCGATTCGGCACTGTGTCGTTGTAACTGACAATTGCGCGGTCGTGCGACGTGGGTGTCCTTTTTCCCCCACAAATAGAGTTTTCTTTTGGTGGTATTTGATCACCTCTGCGGTTTTTATTTTTTGCTCTATAAACAAAAAAAGAGCGACAAGTTTGAAAAAAATGCAGTATTTTTTACTTTTTGCTATAATAAATATCCCCAAAAAATATATATAAAAAAAAAAATTTTCCCTCAGTTTAGGCTGATCCGTATTCTTCTACATATTTTTGGTAAAAAAAAAATCGCAAAAAGCGTTTATTGATTGGTTTGCGCAAAAGTTATAGCGTCTGCAAAATAGGGAATAGTTTTATGGCATTTTTAATAATATTTTTTTTTTTCTATTAGTAATGGCGGCGATCTGCGATTTTTATCATGACTGTGACATTATGGCGGACACATCGAACACTTTTGGCTCTATTTTGGGACCATTCACATTTATACAGCTATCAGTGCAATTAAAAATGCACTGATTACTGTGTAAATGTGACTGGCAGTGAAGGGGTTAACCACTAGGGGGCGCTGTAGGGAGTGATTCTAACTGGGGGGGGGGGGTGTGTGACATGACACTGATCACCGCTCCTGATCACAGGGAGCTGTGATCAGTATCAGTGTCACTAGGCAAAATGGGGAAATGCTTGTTTACATCAGCATTTCCCCATTCTTCCTCTCCATGAGACGATCGCGGGTATCCCCGCAGACATCGAGCCCGCGGGACCCGCGACCACACAAACGGAGCTCGCGGCACGGCGCGCGACCACACGGCGGCAAATTTAAAGAGACGTACCTGTACGCCCATTTGCCTGTCCGTGCCATTCTGCCGACGTAAATGTTCATGCGGCGGTCGGCAAGCAGTTAAAGTATTATTGTATTAACAATACTGTGTATTATAATTATATGTTAGAAACTTAATTGTGATTCTCTATTCATAGAATATGCCCTAAGCTCCTGAAGAAGCGTTTTTGAGTATGCGTAACATGTAGAGCTGAGCTGAACCACGACACGCCGCCTTTCCTAAATCACGTTATTACATTAAATCCTTGGTGAGTGTGACCTTTGGGTTTCTCACTACTAAGTATTTTAGTTTCTACGATACATAGGTGGGGTGTTGTATGCTTCAAGGCACAATTGTGGATAGTCAATGTTTTTAAAGTTGGTTCATATGTTTCTGTAAATAAATAATACATTTATATACAGTACTTTTTTTTTTTACAAAACTATGTAGTTAGTATTGTGCCTATAAAGTCCATCATCCAAAAACCTCTTTTCCTGGGGGCTGTATAGCCATCCTTTTTTTTCACTGTGTGGGGGTGCGGACCCCCCACTGGACCCCCCATGTGGTTTCCGGGAGCTCAGGACCACATCCAGCTGCTTCAGGGTGATGAGTGGGAGGAAACTGATCCTCGATTTCCTCTTCACTGACTTAGACTGAAAGCGACAATGGTTTTTTACTTCTGGATTTGGAACTTCAATTCACTGACTGGTATGGCCAGGAGAGCATCTCATCAAGCAGATCTCTGCTCAGTTAGATGCTCTGGAGGGCAAGGGAGACATTGGGGTCTATTGGTCCTCTAATGTTTTCATTAAACGTGCCTGTCACCTGCTCATTGCTATCACAGGGGGTTTTGGTAACTCCTTGTGATAGCGATAAAGTTAAATAAAAAAATAAATAAATAAGTAAAAAAATTAAAATAAAACTATAGTTAAATTTATCAAACTGGCTTTTGTACAAAAATGCTAATGAATGTTGCCCCTCTCACACCCACAGATTCAAATGCATCCAAGGGTGTCCACATGTACGTAAATTGTGATTGCACCACATATTACATAGTTACATAGTAGGTGAGGTTGAAAAAAGGCACAAGTCCATCAAGTCCAACCTATGTGTGTGATTATGTATCAGTATTACATTGTATATCCCTACATGTTGCGGTCGTTCAGGTGCTTATCTAATAGTTTCTTGAAACTATTGATGCTCTGCGCTGAGACCACCGCCTGTGGAAAGGAATTCCACATCCTTGACGCTCTTACAGTAAAGAACCCTCTACGTAGTTTAAAGTTAAACCTCTTTTCTTCTAATTTAATGAGTGGCCATGAGTCTTGTTAACCACTTAAGGACCGTGTCACGCCGATATACGTCGACAGAATGACACGGCTGGGCATATTAACGTACGGGTACGTTGCTTTTAAGACACGGCATTGTGGGCGCGCGCCCGCCGCAAGCTCCGTGAGTGTGACCGCGGGTCCCGTGGACTCCATGTCCGTCAGGAGTCCCGCTGTCGTCTCATGGAGTGGAAGAACGGGGAAATGCTGATGTAAACAAGCATTTCCCCGTTCTGCTTAATGACAGGACACTGATCACAGCTCCCTGTGATCGGAAGCAGTGATCAGTGTCATGTCACATGTATCCCACCCCCCCACAGTTAGAACACATGCCTAGGACACACTTAACCCCTTCAGTGCCCTCTACTGGTTAAATTCTTCACTGCCAGTGTCATTTTTACAGTAATCAGTGCAATGTATAGCACTGATCGCTGTATAAATGATAATGATCCCAAAATTGCGTTAAAAGTGTGTCCGCCATAATGTCACAGTCACAATAAAAATCACTGATCACCACCATTGCTAGTAAAAAAAAAAATTATTAATAAAAATGCCATAAAACTATGCCCTGTTTTGTAGACGCTATAACTTTTGCGCAAACCAATCAATAAATGCTTATTGCGATTTTTTTTAACCAAAAATATGTAGAAGAATACATATCGGCCTAACCTGAGGAAAAAAATTGTTTTTTTTATATATTTTTTGGGGATATTTATTATAGCAAAAAGTAAAAATTATTGCTTTTTTTTTTAAATTGTCGCTTTTTTTTGTTTATAGTACAAAAAATAAAAAACGCAGAGGTGATCAAATACCACCAAAAGAAAGTTCTATTTGTAGGGAAAAAAGGACGTCAAATTTGTTTGGGAGCCAAGTCGCACGACCGCGCAATTGTCAGTTAAAGCGACGCAGTGCCGAATCGCAAAAAGTGCTCTGGTCTTTGGGCAGCCAAATGGTCTGGGGCTGAAGTGGTTAAACTCCCTTCTTCAAAAAAGTTTTACCCCTATTGTGGGGTCACCTGTATGGTATTTGTAAATTGAAATCATATCCCCTCTCAAGCGTCTCTTCTCCAGAGAGAATAAGTTCAGTGCTCTCAACCTTTCCTCATAACTAATATCCTCCAGACCCTTTATTAGCTTTGTTGCCCTTCTTTGTACTCGCTCCATTTCCAGTACATCCTTCCTGAGGACTGGTGCCCAGAACTGGACAGCATACTCTAGGTGCGGCCGGACCAGAGTCTTGTAGAGCGGGAGAATTATTGTTTTATCTCTGGAATTAATCTCTTTTTTATGCATGCCAATATTCTGTTTGCTTTGTTAGCAGCAGCTTGGCAAGGCATGCCATTACTGAGCCTATCATCTACTAGGACCCCCAGGTCCTTTTCCATCCTAGATTCCCCCAGAGGTTCTCCCCCCCCCCAGTGTATATATTGCATTCATATTTTTGCCACCCAAATGTATTATTTTACATTTTTCTACATTGAACCTCATTTGCCATGTAGTATTATGCCCTGTACACATGATCGGACATTGATCGGACATTCCGACAACAAAATCCATGGATTTTTTCCGATGGATGTTGGGTCAAACTTGTTTTGCATACACACGGTCGCACAAAGTTGTTGGAAAATTTGATCGTTCTGAACGCAGTGACGTAAAAACCCCTACGTCGGGACTATAAACAGGGCAGTAGCCAATAGCTTTCGTCTCTTAATTTATTCTGAGCATGCGTGACACTTGTGCGTCGGAATTGTCCACACACGGTCGGAATTTACGCAAACGGATTTTGTTGTCGGTAAATTTTATAGCCTGCTCTCAAACTTTGTGTGTCGGAAATTCCGATGGAAAAAGTCAGATGGAGCCCACACACGGTTGGAATTTACGACAACAAGCTCTGATCACACATTTTTCGTCGGAAAATCCGACCGTGTGTACAGGGCATAAGAGGTATCACTATGAACATCAGAGTGAGAGTGATAATTCTTGCACCAGAGCTCACAGTTAACTCTATAGAAATGAGCTATAAAGGCTATAAATCGACTATTGGGAGTTTTTTGCGATATCATGGGCGCACCCGATTTTAACACTTAGCATGCTTGTTATTTATTTACTCTTTACAACCCCATCATTTATATTTTACCAAAAATGGGGTATTACCGTATATTGTGTGTTTGCACTAAAATAAATGGTATTATATTTTTCCTGAAAATTTGCGTTTGAACAGTTGCGTTAATATCGCACAACAAAATTGTAACTATCAGCATTTTATTCTACAAGGCCTCTGCTTTCAGAAAATATATGTTCTGGGGATTTAAGTAATTTTATGGCCAAAAATGCAGATTTACACATGTGCAAATGACAAAAAAAAGATTGCTCTAGTGCCGAAGTGATTAAAGTATCTGTACTTAAACGTTTTATCTGGGGCTCCAGCAGACACAAACTGAACTTGTCCACCCTGAAACATCCTAAGGATTTGGGAGGCCTGGCACTGCCAGATTTTAATTTATACTAATTGACTACACATGTCTCTTGTTTTCCACTGGGGCACTGCTGAAGAACCCTGGTTTATGCACCGTATTCATCCTGACAGTACAACCCCTACCACAGACCCTCTTGCATTGTCAGTTGAGGGTTTAAAGGTTACAAAGGCCAACCTTATGTTGACTCAGTGTCTTAAGCTATGGGATATAGATATGCCCAAACTAGGGGTGTCCATCTGTACTATGAAACGCTGTCCAATCAACTTTGTTGCATTCATCCAGCTGCTTCTGTCTTTTGTCAAATCATTAATAAACACCAATGACCCAGTGCCACTGGAAGCCATGCATGCCCATGCCATCACACTGTCTCCACCATGTTTTACTGATGAAGTTGTGCGCTTTGGATCATGAGCTGATGCAATCATTAACCACTGTTGTCTTCTGTGGACATCCAGGCCTTTTTATGTTGTGTTCTTGTTTCCTCAGAATGTACCAAACTGTTGGTTTGGCCACTCCTAATGTTGCTGCTATCTCTCTGATGGATTCGTTTAGTTTTTGAAGCCTCCTTGAGGGTAGGGACCGATATGAATGTGCAATGTATGTGTGGAGCACTGCGTAACATTGATGGCACGATATGGGTACCTTAAAATAAATAATAATATAATAGATGAGCATCTTAATGAGACACAATGTACAGGGATAGGGACAATTGTAGACACTCACTCAGGTTGAACTGGATAGACTGGTGTCTTTATTCAACCTTACTAACTATGTGTATTCATAGACACACACAGCGTGGCTCAGCAACACCCTCTGCTCCTTCCTCACAAGTTTTGACTGACAGCAGGAGCCAATGGGTGTAGCCTGTGGGAGCAGGAAGAGGGGAGAGAAGAAATGCAGCTGGGCACAACACGTGATCAATAGAAGACTCTGGTAAGTGTTTGGAGAAAGGGGGGAAATGGTTAGTGGGGTGTTTTTTTACCTTAATGCAGTGAATGAATTAAGGTAAAAAGCACCTAGATTTTAGAACCACATTTCTCTGTGCATCTTTTTGTATGAGGCATTGTTTACAGCCCCAAAGCTGAGGGCCAATCTGGGATGCAAACCTTACAACAATGAAAAGCAGAGATTATTAAAAAAAAGCCCCCATATAGAAAACTGATCTACACTGAGCAAAATCATAAACGCAATACTTTTGTGTTTGCCCCTATTGAGCTGAACTTACAGATCTACGACTTTTTCTATGTACACAAAAGACCTATTTCTAGGCGTCAGAGGGGGCGGGGTCACCCAGGTACGTCACCGGGTGGCCCCGCCCTCAGTTATATAAGAACTGTTATCAGCAAAGAAGCATCACACGGCGGGAGCCTCCCATAGAGGAGGATCGATTGCAGATTTTTTTTTCTTTTTCGGGCTGTCGCGACAAGATAGAAGAAGATGAATGGACAATGTTGGACTTTAAAAAAAAAATTTATTAAAGGACTTGTCCCCAAGCTGTGTCTTGTTGTTTTTAACATTTTCACACTTATTTTGTTAAATGGTAGGGGTACTTGTACCCCGTTACCATTTCACACAGGGGGGAGCCTGGGATCTGGGGGTCCCCTTGTTAAAGGGGGCTTCCAGATTCTGATAAGCCCCCCCACCCGCAGACCCCCACAACCACCAGGCAAGGGTTATGGGGATGAGGCCCTTGTCCCCATCAACATGGGGACAAGGTGCTTTGGGGGACTACCCCAAAACACACTCCCCATGTTGAGGGCATGTGACCTGCCAGGTTGCATGCTTGGATAAGGGTCTGGTATGGATTTTGGGGGACCCCTATGCCATTTTTTTTTTCATTTTGGCGCAGGGTTCCCCTTAAAATCCATACCAGACCTGAAGGGTCTGGTATGGATTTTGGGGGGGGGACCCCTATGCCCTTTTTTTTTTCTTTCAATAGTTTTTTAGAGAAAATACAGAGTCATTGATACATTCTTTTACATAGTGGAATAATAAATCCATAGTAATGCAATGTATAAGAGTATGAATTTCAAATAGATATATTTAGAAACAACTGTGGTTAGTGGGCACAGGTATATCAATCAAACATAAGGGGGGGAGCCGCCCCTCTCCGGACACCCCAAATGGGTACAAGCTGTGTCATGGAAAGGGAAGCCGCACATCCAACCCGCAGATCAAATGCTATTTAAACTTCTAAAGCCTGCTACCCACCTAACCAGGTAATTTTTTAGCAAAGGTGGTATTAAGGAATAAAAATAAAGAGAGAGAGAGAAAGGAAAAAGAAGGGTATAGAAAAGAAAGAATATGTATACAAGGAGGAATAAGATATCCTTCCGGAATGTTCTACCAAGATTGTTTTATCCAATTCTTACGAAGATGTCAAGGCTATGTGCATGTAAACTGCCCAAGGTTCCCAAGTGGCCTCAAATTTTTGAACAGTATCTTGTAGGATACTAATCATTTTTTCCTGAGCCACGATCCAAGATATTTTTCGTTTGGCTTGGTCACTGGAAACCATGGACTGCCCCATGCTTTCGCTATCATAAATTTAGCTCCTAGAAGGATAAAGTGAACGAGGCTCCTTTTACTTTTAGAGGATTTTTCTATTGGGAAGTTCAGCAGTACTATGTGGGGGGACATAGGGATGGACAAATCCGTCGTCTTTCTGCAAAGATCCTATTCCAGAACCCTCTTAGTTTTGGACATTCCCACCAAACATGGATCATGGTGCCTGTGTGATTGCATCCTCTGAAACATAGGGGGGAAGTTGAAGGATATAATTTTGCAAGTCTAGCGGGATCCAAGTACCATCTAGTTAGAACTTTTAGGTCTGCCTCCATCAGAAATACGTTGAGTATACCTTGATTCGACCATGTGATCACTCTGTGCCATTCGTCCAGCTCCCATTCCTGTTTGAGCTCACTTTCTCAGGCCAACATACAGATTGTTTTAGAGTGACTCGTATATCACCGAGATCCCTCCCTCTGCTCCGTAAGCTGGCCACACCAATGTTCATATGGCGTTATGCTAGGTGGCAAGGGTTTGGATTCCCAAATGGAGTGTAGGAAGTGAGAGATTTGTTGGTGTCTGTAAGTTTCATTTGGGGGCATTTCAAGGATATTGAAACAGTGATTGAGGGTGAGTGGACCCGATGAGTTAAAATAATGGTCTATTCTGTATAGCCCCTTATTCAGCCACCATTGGAAGGCTCTAATGTTCATGCCTGGGGGGAATTGGGGATCGTGGAATAAATGGGCCAGCGGCTTAATCGTGGATATTAACTCCGGATTAATTTTGAGTTTGTCCCATACTGACATCGAATGAGATAATGTTGGGGTGAGAATTGCTGGTCGTTTACTAGGGTGACTCCACAGTAAGAAACCTAGTGTGAATTGTGGTACTACTTCCCTTTCCATATGCACCCAATCAGGTTTTGCAATCCGGGAGTAGATCACTGATATTTGGGCTAATTGTGGTGCTTGGTAATACCTGTGTAGGTTAGGTAATCCCATCCCTCCCTTGTTTTGGGCTCTAAAGAGGACCCCTTCAGCTAGCCTGTGCCCCTTTGATCACCAAACAAAGGCTATAATTTTCGCCTGAAGGCGTTTCAAATGGTCCATTTTAATAGGTATGGGTAAGGACCAAAAGAAATAGAGAATATGTGGAAGTAGTGTCATCTTTATAGCAAGGAGGGTTCACGCTACATCTTTATAGCGTGAACCCTCCCTAGCCATTATATAGGTAGTCGAGACCATTCACGCAAATCCGATTCCAATTTGCGAAATATTGGCGGATAATTGGTTGCATATAGCTGATCCATCCTAGACGGTAAATGCACCCCTAGGTAGGGAATCATGCCATGTAAAGGCGAAGTGGCTTTTTAGCTGGGAAACTAATAAATATGGTAGATTTATGTTAAGGACCTGCGACTTTGACACATTGACATGTAGTCCTGAAATATTTCTGAAATCGTCTAGTAGGCGGCAGATCGTCTGCAAAAAAGAGCACATTTGTGTGATTGTGGGCCACATTGTACGCCACGAATATCCGGGTGTGTCCTGATCGCTATGGCTAAAGTTTCAATAGCTGTTGCGAAGATCAGGGGGGATAGGGGGCAACCCTGTCATGTGCTGTAAATGGCTCTGAGTAATATCCCTGAAGACATACTCGCACTTCGGGAATCTAATATAGTGCTCTTAGAATGTTAGTGAAGTGTTGGCCAAACCCCCAATACTGTAATATTTTGAAAAGATAAGGCCATGGGACAGTATAGAAGGGCTTGTGTAAATCTATAGATAGTAAAAGTCCTTCTTGAGATTGCCACCCATCCCAGCCCAATCTCAACAGTGAGATAATGTCAATTGCCCGTCTAATTTGATCTGGGCCTTGCCTACCCGGTATGAACCCCACCTGATCTTTATGTATGTATAAGCTTATGAAGGAGATCACCCGATCCGCTAACAATTTGGTTAGCATCTTTGGGTCATTATTAATTAATGATATGGGCCTGTAGTTGCTAACCTCCCCCGGGTCTTTCCCTGGTTTTGGAAGCACTGTGATAAACGCTGATTTAAGTGAACGTTCCAGGGTCGTTCCCTTCCTCAGGGCGTTAAAGAATCGTGCTAGATATGGGGACAGAATGGGTGCAAACTTTTTGTAATAGGGGTTTGAGAACCCATCTGGTCCGGGAACCGACCTCCGTTTCAAGTTTTTGATTACCAAGAACACTTCTTCCGCCGTTATTGGAGATTCCAATCTAACTATATGGCGGTCTGCCATTTTGGGAATAAGAAAAGAGTCTAAAAAGGAGTCAATACCAGCCTGATCCTCCTGCGCCCCTCCTCTATATAAAGTTTTATAGAAATCATGGAAAGTGCTCATTATTTTCTGAGGGTTGTGCATTCCAAATCCATTTGGGAGACGTATTTTTGGTAAGGTAGTAGAGCAAAGTTTGGGAGTTAGACCAGCTGCTAGCATTGAAACCATTTTATCTCTCATTTGGTAAAATCAGGCCCCACTCCATCGTAAATTTTTCTCTGCTCTTGATGTAAGAGCAAGATTTAAAGCCAGTCTGGCCTCATCGAGTTTGGCTGCCGGAATAGATTTAGGGTCTCTTTAATGTTGCTTACTAGTAGGTGTGGGTGCGAAAAATGGGTATAGCCGGAGTTTGAGAATTAAGTTCTCTCCAAATGTCAGTTAATTTATGTTGATGAATGAGTCTAGCTATCCGTAAGCTTTGTTTGGGTGGGCGGGTAGTATGAGTATCCGATGGATGCTTTTTGTCAAGCCCCGAGTCGAAGGCTATGTTGGTATCTCCTCCCACCACAATTGTGCCTTCCAGCATGGGTCCCAGTTTCTGGAACATTTGTTCAAAGAATTTTGCTTGGCCTCGATTGGGTGCATAATAAGAAACAAAGGAGTAAAGTCGTTCGTCCAACACTCCCTTGATTAGGATGAATCTTCCATCTAGATCTTTATGTTCCAGCTGGAGTGTGAATTTCGATTTGTGTGAGAAAAGAATTATTACACCCTTATGCCCTGTACACACGGTCGGACATTGATCGGACATTCCGACAACAAAATCAATGGATTTTCTCTGACGGATGTTGTCTTGCATACACATGGTCACACAAAGTTGTCAGAAAATCCGATTGTTCTGAACGCGGTGATGTAAAACACGTACGTCGGAACTATAAGCGGGGCAGTAGCCATTAGCTTTCGTCTCTTAATTTATTCTGAGCATGCAGGGCACTTTGTGCGTCGGATTTGTGTACACACGATCGGAATTTCCGCTAACGGATTTTGTTGTCGGAAAATTTTATAGCAAGCTCTCAAACTTTGTGTGTCGTAAATTCTGATGGAAAATGTGTGATGGAGCCCACACACGGTCGGAATTTCCGACAAAAAGGTCCTATCACACATTTTCCGTTGGAAAATCAGACCGTGTGTACAGGGCATTAGTGTGTCAGAAATTCCTATGGATAATGCTTGATGGAGCCTAAACACGGTCGAAATTTCCAACAACAAGGTCCTATCATACATTTTCCATCGGAAAATTCTATCGTATGTACAGGGCATTAGTCTTATTTTCCACATTAGCGAGGTAAAAATTTGGGAATTTAGGATGGATGAACTTGGGGCAATATGATCTTGGGAAGTGTGTTTCCTGTAACAAGATCACATCAATCTTTTGGTTATGGTAGTATTGAAATATTTTTTGTCTTTTAATCTGGGAGTTCAATCTCTGTGTAATATGGGATACTATTTGTAGGGATGACGTCAGTTTATCAGCTTCAGCCATGGAGCAGATGGAGGGGGAGCTCAAGCGAAACACAGCCACTTACCCGTGAGCCTCATGGAAGAGGTATATAGGATTTGTCCTGGTGTCTGGAATTCAAGTCAGGTAGGGAAAGGATGCAATATTTTCCGAAAGGACATCTGGAAGAAAGACCAGCATGAGCAACAGAAAGAGAGGAGAAAAGTATGTAACAATGGTGAGAAGATATAGCTAACTTCAGAAGGGAGGTGGGGCAAGGCCCCAATGCTTCCTTTAACAAAATTAAAGAGGAGCTTCACCTTAAACAAAAAATATTAAAAGCCAGCAGCTACAAATACTGCAGCTGCTGACTTTTAATAAATGGACACTTACCTGTCCCAGGGTCCAGTGATGTCGGCAACTGAAGACGATTGATCGCTCGTCTCTCGGCTGCCCCCACCGCCATCCTCAGTCAGGGAATCAGGAAGTGAAGCATTGCGGCTTCACTGCCCGGTTCCCTACTGCGCATGCGCGAGACGTGCTGCGCCTCTACACAGGTCCCCGTTGTGTTGTGGGAACTGTGTGTTTCCCATAACATAACGGGGGGGGGGGGGGGGGGGCAGGCATTTGCAGCTAGCTGCGGATAGCTATTCCCGGAAGTGGGTGCAGATACCTGTATTATACAGGTATCTGCACCCCCTCCCCCCTGAAAGGTGCCAATTGAGGCACCGGAGGGGGGGGGGGAATCCGATGAGCGGAAGTTCCACTTTAGGGTGAAACTCCGCTTTAAAGAGTCTTCTTCTGCCAGAAAAGAAGCAACCCTGTCCAGGGGAGAGTGGTAATCCATTTCTCCTGTACAGGCAGAGGCACCAATAGGCTGCCCCGACAGCAGCTCCTTTGTATTACAACATATATGAAATGAAATAACTAAACAATAGCAATTTATGATAGTAACGCAACCAGTTTAATTGAAATAAAACCACCTATCAAGGTGTGTAACCTGTTCAAACCCATATGGAGTCCTATGGGATAGAGGGAGGAAAGGCTAACATGTGGGTGGTCGGAAGGGGATCAGCGGTGCTATGGAAAGAAGGTATAGTGGTATAATTTGGACGTGGGGTCCTGTTAATCTTGTTTCCGGTGTAGTTTCAATTGTGTGGTCCTTCCTGCTGAAATCAGCTAGGACATACCCCACAATTAAAATAATATTATAAAAAATAAAAAATAAATTTTTTAAAAGGGGGGGAATCCCCCCCACTACCACACCGTATCTGATACACTACATTTAAAGTATCATGTTTTAAAATATCTAGAACCAGTGTAGAACCCAAACAAACCTTTCCCCAAAATCCCTCCCTACCCTCAAAAAGTGGGAAAAATTGAAAAAGAGAAGGGGTGCAACAAGTGCTCCAAAGAGACCCAGCTGGGACCATTCAAATGGGAAGGACCGAGAGCGAAAAAACAGTTTGAGCTCATCGAGCTTAGATAGTCACATATAGTTAGGTAATTCAGGTAGGTGTGGATTCCTTGTATCTCTTGGTTTTTGGTTTCTGCCACACCGGAGTGATCAGGCTCGTGGGCATCTGTCGTTTAGAGAATCCAGCGGCAGGTCCAGGTGGAGGAGAAGACGGGGTTTGAGTAATAAGTCCCAGATGAAAGAGGAGTTTTTCTCCCTCTTGAAGCTTGGAGAAGGTATGCAACTTGTTCTTATAGGAAAACTTGAGATTGAATGGGAATAGCCACCAATATTTTATGTCCTTTTGAGCGAGCACTGGGAGGAGCAGTTTAAGCGATCTCCTTTTTTGGATGATAGAAGGGGATACATCTGCAAACATTTGAATAGAATGATCCTGGATCTTGAGATTTGCGTGCTGCTGTAGAACTTCTTCCTTAACCGCATAATAATGTGGTTTCACCACAATGTCTCTTGGGAGTACCTCTGAACGGGGGGGGGGGTCCCAGAGCTCTATGAGCCCTGTCCAGCTCCAATTTGCGGGGGTGAATATCGGGGATAAGGCTCTGCATGCACATCTGTGACTTTTTCCGGTAGACCTCTGATCCTGAAGTTATATCTGCAAGATCTATTCCCGGGGTTGTCTATTTTAGACATGGCCGTCTTGAGCTGGTCTTGAAGGTCCTGTATACGATCAGTGTTTTGATTCGCTCTGGCGATCGTGGTGTGCAGGTGTGATTCGATTGTTTCTATGCGGGATCCTAAGGTCTGGATTTCCGCTTTAATGTCTCCTGTAATTTTGGCAGCTGTTTGAGAAAGTCCAATGCTCAGCATGTCTGAGAATCTGGAGAACAAGTCCGCTAAGTTATTAGGCATATCAGGCCGAAGGGCATGGTGATCCTCCCTTAACTCTGGGAGAATGGAGCTTTCTTCCATAGGGGATAATAAAAAGTCCTCCATGGTGTTTCCTATCAATGATTCCGTGGATGCAGAGGATGCAGCTCCTATTAGGTGAATGCTCTCTAATGCCCCTGGGAGAGGACTAAGGTGTATGGATTCTAGGCCTGTTCCATGTGGGAAGTCACCCTGATTATCCCGTGCCAGAGGATGGGTCATGGCCACCATCTTGGTTCCCTGAGGAGAATCCACAGAGGGAGAGATTTGTGCCTTTGGGGCCTATTAACCGTTCCTGTGTATCGGATGTGGTACCTGCTCTTGTCACCTCTCTGGGGCTGCTTGATGAGCTGGTGATGGGACTGGTTGCATGCCTGTGTGGGCGCTTGTGTTGGAGCAGAGTGGCGCTCCTGGACTACGTGGCCATCTTAAGAGCCCCCACCGTGCGTGCATAGCATAGATGTTGTTACTTTATTCCCATTCTAATACTATTAAAAAACATTTTGAATAAAAAAAACCTACAGGGCTGAAAACCCTTTCCTGCATAGGGGTTGATTTACTAAAGGCTGTTCACCTTGCAAGGAAAACTCCATGAATGAGGTGAAGCTCTGCTGACTTCCATCATCCAATCATGTACAAGCAAAAAATACAATTTCTTTAATTTTCCTTGAACTTGGTTGTGTTTTCTTTGCTAAGTGAATTTTCACTACATTCACTAAACTAAAGCCCCATACACACTATTAGATTTTCTGCAGATTGTTGTCTTCAGATTTACCAAAACCATATAATATGAGGTCAAACCTTAAGAGCTTCAATTTGTATGCAATCAGGCAGGCCCTTATACTACATGGTTTTCGTAAATCTGAAGACAAAATGCAGAAAATCTAATAGTGTGGGATGTGACCAGATGGTGAAGAGACAAAGCCACTCCCAGGATGCTGTCTTTGCTGTGCTGCCTACCAGAGTCACCCTAAGCAACGTAAGCGAGTTGACGCCTGATCGAAGAGGCAACTAAATCAGTGTTACGGGACTGGTAAGGGGGCCTTGCGGCCAATATTTGCTACCTCTGCTAGGAAATAAAGTCACTAGGAGCTACTTAACCAGTGACCCCATAGCTCTAATACTGCCTGCAGGTCTTACTGATAACCACAACGCGCGCCAATGAGCTCCAGTGGAACTTAGGACTAAGGACTGTCCCTAGTTATAACTACCTTGAAGCTCTATCTACTGGCCTGTTTAACCACTTCATTACAAGGCACTTATACACCTTCCTGCCCAGACCAATTTTCAGCTTTCAGTGCTGTCGCAGTTTGAATGACAATTGCGTGATCATACAACACTGTTCCCCAAACTAAATTTTTATCATTTTCTTCCCACAAATAGAGCTTTCTTTTAGTGGTACTTGATCACCTCTGCGGTTTTTATTTTTTGCTAAACAAATAAAAAAAGACCGAAAATTTTGAAAAAAATAAACGTTTTGCTTTTGTTTCTGTTAAAATTTTTTGTAAATAAGTAAGTTTTCTCTTTCACTGATGGGCACTGATAAGGCGGCTCTGACAGGCACTGATAAGGCGGCACCGATGAGTTGGCACCAATGAACGGGCACTGACGGGCACTGACGATGGGCACTGATATGCAGCACTGATGGGCACTGGTAGGCAGCACTGATGGGTGGCACTGATATGCAGAACTGATGGGCATTGATAGGCGGCACTGATGGGCACTCATGGGTGGCACTGGTGGGCACTGATAGGAGACACTGATGGGCACTGAAAGGCTGCAAAGATGGGTTCTTATGGGTGGCACTGATAGGCAGCACTGATGGGCACTTATAGGCGGCACTGCTTGGCACTGATGGGCACTGATACGTGGCACTGATGGGCACTGATACGCGGCACTGATAGGCATCCCTGGTGGCACTGGCAGTGGTAGGCATTGTGAGTGGGCACTGATTGGCAGTTGACTGGGCATTGATTGGCAGCTGCCTGGGCACAGATTAGTATTTCCCTGGGGGTCTAGGGGGCATAGCTGGTGGTCCAGTGTGGATGGCCATCCTGGTGGTCCTGGGCAGCTTCCCTGGTGGTCCTGGGCGGCTTCCCTGGTGGTCCTGGGTGGGATCCGAGGGGGGGCTGTGCTGATAAACAATCAGCACAGACCCCCCCTGTCAGGAGAGCAGCCGATCGGCTCTCCTCTACTCACGTCTGTCAGACGCGAGTGAGGAAAAGCCGGTCACCGGCTCTTCCTATTTACATCGTGATCGGCCGTGATTGGACACGGCTGATCACGTGGTAAAGAGTCTCCGTCAGAGACTCTTTACCTAGATCGGAGTTGCAGTGTGTCAGACTGACACACCGTAACAACGATCGCTGTGATGCGTGCCCCCGGGGGTTTGCAGCGGCTTAATATCCTGAGGACGTCATATGACGCCCAGTCAGGATTTTGAAACCACTTTGCAGCCGTCATTTTGCTATATGGCGGGTGGCAAGTGGTTAAAGGGGTACTATACCTCTCTCTATTCATTTGAGCGCACTCAAAACCTAGTGGGGATTTATAAATACCCTTGTTGCATTTAAAGTTTATATGCATTTTTTTTTGCTAACCTGCCTGCTGAGTGTGTTCAATTCGGTTTAACTGTTACTTATGCTATAATAGTCAATCAATAGATTAAGCGTATTTATCACTAAACAGGTGTGTCTGTGTGTGTGTGTATTTATTACCATATCCCACAGCCAGGTAAAAGGTATTTCTCACTTGTGCTGTAAATTGTACTTGCAGTACTTTTATTCAACCTGGTGTACCAGGGGGGGCTGAGTTTGTTCTTGGCGCAGAACAGAGAACCCAAAATTTAACCAGTGGCTCCTTCGGGGGTGACGCTACAAGTGTGTATGGGGCTTTAGGGTAAATTCCCTTGCAAAATAAAAATTCAGTGGATTTATACAATAATGCTTTCCTAGGGTAAGATTAGGAAAAAAGTAGGCTGGAGTGGAACAAAGCAAACCCTTAGTTAAATGTAAAATACAGCAATGGATAAATTACCCCTAGGATCTCCATTCTAACCTCTAAATAAATAGCGTATAGGTATTATTTTTAACATGTGCTATTCTAATGTCTTGACATCTCAGGACCTCTCAGAAGAACATGTAGCCAGTATGTCGGATATGTAGCTCCCGGAAAACTAAAATGTGTTTTATCGTTTAGCCTAGGTTCACATTGATGCGATTTGGTATGCGATTTGACATTCTATGCATTAAGGTGAAAAAACACCCAGCACCCCTGTTTTACTTGCCTGAGCCATAAAACTTGACCCGCCAGGGACACGATGTCTCTCTGCCTGGGGTTCTCGGCTCTTTATTGGATAGATTTATAGCAGCGCAGCCATTGGCTCCCGCTGCTGTCAATCAAATCCAATGACGCGGGCACAGGGGGCAGGCCGAGTCATACATTCGGCGGCTATGGACACTGAATGCTGGACTCAGGAGCGTGCCCACAAGGTAACCCCCTCGGGAGAGCGCTTCCCCTACAGGGTTATCTGATGCGGGGAGGAGCCACGAGAGCCGCTGGGAACCCCAGAAGAGCACTGTGCAAAAAGAGCTGCACTGTGGAGGTAAGTATGATATGTTTGTTATTAAAAAAAAAACAAACCCTTACAATCACTTTGATTTCTAAATTCAAGCAATCCGAAAAGAATTGACAAAGATTTTCTTTTAATTTTACATACACGGTAGTTGAAATCCTGCTATTTTGCCTTACTTTGCCTTGGCCATAAATTGACAGCATATTTAAAGAACATTGTCAAGTCCCTCCTTTTATTTTAGATTTGCAATGTGGGTTTCCATATTTTGTGTGAATTGTAGACTGTAAAAGTAAAATCGATGTACTATTGACTACTGCGGATGATCACAATCATTTTGCCCTTTGTGGATGGTGAAATCCATGCTGCAATTACAGAGACGGGGTGGTAGGAAAAGAGCTTCAATTGGGCTTTCAGCTCCACATTAATCCAAAACTCACCATTTTAATGCAGATATAGATTGCTGCAAGTCAATAACTGACTCCTTGAATTGTGAAGTAGCTGTTCCATAGAATATTGGCAGACCTGGCTGTTACAATAACAAGTATTTTGATATTTTAAAGAGCGTCTACTTGTTGAGTGTCATTGATAGTAGAGAGTGGAGGTAATTTGCATTCTGAACATGGTCTGTTTCATGTTTCACATAAGTTTAGATGCCTTAATAATGACAATGTTCATAAGGTGCTAGAAACATTATTCAGAAGCTGGTATGCCATTCAACAGGTTAACCAACACAGTATTCAGGTCAAAATCATTTTGGGAGGAAATAGCTTAGAATATTTATATTTTATTTATTTTTATTACTTTATTACAGGTATTTAAAGTATATAGCGCTGCTGATTTATATATCCAGAAACCCAAATTAACCTAAATTTCACTGAGGATTTCTGTTTTTTACTTTGATTGAGAATTATGTTAGGTATTTTCAGACACAAAGGAAAAACATGGGATTATTGTGACCTGGGTATAGAGTTTATAATGTTGCCCCCCTGCATCCTGCCTAATAAAAGCAAAACATTTCAATCAACATTTTTGCATGCTGTACCCATTTCCCCTCACCATGAAGTTCTGAGGGTTTTGACAATTTTGGTACAAATGTAACAAGAACAATTGATTACTGCTTGTGACTCTTTTTTTTATCTGCACTAACATCCCAATATTCGTAGCAGGCTTTTGGGGTGTACCCCCTTCTTCAAGGTCCAAGAAGTACTAATAGACAAAGTTTTAGCACAATGTTAAGTAAGGCATTCTCAGAGAAAAAAAAAGTACAAACATACACAGCAATAGTAATTAAACTTGGGTAGTAAGGCCTCATTCACACGGGCACCATCAGTTTAGCCATGTTAAAAACGTATCAGTTCTTATCCGTTGCTTCATCCGTCTTCCTCCGCCTTCTGTTCCGTTAATCTCCGTTTTGATCCGTCTTCCACTCCATTAATATCCGTTTTCATCGATTAATGTACACGTTTACATTCGTCTTTTCATCCATTTTTGTATCCGTTTTGATCCGCTTACAGCAGTTTCTGTGCCTTTAAGGAAATTACACAGAAAGCATTGCTCCTCTCATGCTGCATTGCAGTTTTCAGTGAGTGACTTGTCCTTGTGTGTGCTATCTACATTAAACACGCTGTTTGGGAGTCATGGTGGACCAATTTGGTTTCACAAGCTTAGAGATTTCATCCCATAGTTGCTTCTTACTCTGTCACTGTGGTCCCGACAGGTTGAGTCCCACAAGCCTGGTCTTTCGTGCACCAGGTTTATAAGCTCCTCATGGGAGACATCTCTTGCCATGTTTCTCCTTGGGCATTTACTGGAGATGTACTGGGGATGTACTTCCTATGTCCAACTACTGCCTGGGCCATAGGTTGAGTTCACAGATAAACAAAAAAAAAATTATTTCTTCAAAACGGATCTTAACTGATCGGACATTGACGGACATTGTCACTTTTGTGAGATACTGTATATTGATATGTATATATAATGTGTGTGTGTATATATATATATATATATATATATATATATATAGTGTAGGGGGACAGATATTTTATTAACTAGGTGGGCAGTCTCCCTCGGGAATGTCCATGTACTGAGCAGTAATAATTTACCACTGCTTAATAAACGGACACCTTGAGTGTTTCAATGAATTTCTGGTACTGTAATCTCGTTATGTCTCACGAGATTCCAATATTAGGGGGTGTTATCCACTGTTTGAAGCATTTGTAGACCGATTCACTCCTCTAAAGAAGAAACAATCTACACCGCTTCGGAAACTGGCACTCAGAAGAGAACGATCTCCTCTGTGAATGCCGGAGAATGGAGCAGTGAATATTCTTCACTGCTTCATAAACGGACTCCTAAGTATCATAGGAATTGTCCATTTTAAATCAATAAAAAAACATTGGCCAGAACAGGAAATAGCCTAATAATATTTGATTTGTTGTGCCCCATTCGCACAGAACAAATGTACATGCATTTTCACTAAGCAAATTGCTATGCAAATATTCTATATATACATCCCTAAGTTTTTAAACAACTACTGTAGTTTTAAAAGAATTATTAGTATTAATATGAGTAGTAGTATTAAAATAAATCCATGCAACAATATATTTTCAGGATTACCTCCTAAAATCTAAAGAAAATAAAATGAGAAAATAAAATGAGCATAAAAGTGTTTTTTTCCCCCATGGTGAGCTTTGTGCTTTTATCTTTTCAGTATAAATAAACATCAACTCTACTTTGTTCTCCTTTTCTTTCTCCACTTTAATTCATCAAACTCCTAATGTTTTATAGCACTTAACACACTCTTGTAAGGTGGAGTAACTATTTTCCTTTTATTATATAAATTAGACTTTGTCACTCATGTTTGCATTCTGCATCAGTGACCTATGAAACTGAGAATGTTTTTACTGTTTTCCTAAATGACCACTCATTGAGAAACACGGAGTTCCCTGCTGCTATAAGTGCATAGAAGCTCACGTAGAATATGCAAACACAACTGCCCCTCTCCCAGGTTTCACGGACAGAGCATGATATGCGTTCTAACATATATTTATTCCCTTTCATTGAATTGGATTTCAAACTGGTATTTTGTCCAACAAATTTCAGGGTATCCTTTTTTTTTTGTAATCTTTTATATGACTGTTTATGTATTTCGGAAATTGCTGTTTTCTAGTAAATAACAATGCCATGGAAAGAAAAAGACAAAAATATATAACTATAGAAGCATGAAAAAACCTTGCAGGTAGTGTAGCACAAAGACTGCTGTATCTTGATGTATAAGAAACTTCAAACCAACACTAGACTACAAGTAAGTGACCCATTTTTCCTGCTCCTTGCAAGCTAGCCTACCAGTAACTGCGAGGTGACAATGGTATAAATTGATTCCTTCTATTCTGGAGCTTGCCATTGTGTGTAAGACACAAGTGAGGAAGTAGCTTACCTGTTAGCTACTTCTTTCTACTGAAAGAACTATACAAATACAAGATGTTATTATATCTATTATATCAATTTAGGTGAAAGTGCTTTCTGAATGGAACACATGCTGAATTATATATACTCTTCTGAGTGAAGTGCTCATTTAAAACAGCAATCAAAACAGAGGTCTTTATTTCCCAGGACCATTTGACGTTGTAGCTTTTTGTGAGGCCCTCTTTATTTCCATTACTCAAAAGAGATTTTTCAAGAGTTGTGTGATTGTTTTAATATGAATTTAGCCTTCATGTTGAACTACTGTCTTGAGATTTATGTTTTTTAATAAATACTGTACTAAGACACCTGCTTTGGTGTATCTTTTTATTAACCTTTGCTCACTACTCATTCTTGTGATAGATATTGTCAACAAAACATTCTACTGTATTTTAAGATATTTTCAGTTTCTTAGCTTCACTGACTTTAAATGAATCTGTGCTGTAGAAAAGTTGTTAAACTCAACCACCACACCTTAACGTGAACTTGTGCCCAGAATGAATACTCTAAAGTATGTACATATTCAGAATAAACATTTAAATCACTTTAAAACAAGCCCTCATCCACCTCTGTAACTTTAAGCATGGTGGAGGAATTCATCATCAATATTTCCTGACCAGCCACCGCAGTTACACTGTGACAGGTTGGCTCCCCTGCGTGAATCAGCGTATATGTATGGTGGTCCGTGCACTAGCTTTTTCGGGCGTGTGCCCACTGTGTGCCGTGGGAACTCACCAACGCGGGAAATAGAGGCAGAACAGGGATCTGCCAGTGTAAACAAGGCAGGTCCCCGTCTTGACAGGGGATGAGAGAGAGATCAGCTATTCTTAGTGATCAGGAACAGCGATTTCTCTCTTCTGCCAGTCAGTCCGTACCCCATTCAGCTAGAAACACCTCCCTAGCCACCTGCTATCCGCGCTATGGCCGAATGACGGCCACAGCGCGGACCTGCATTCCCGGGAGGCCGTCATATGATGGCCTCCCCTGTGCACGCTCCCGGGCGTGCTGTGATCACCGAGTCACTGAGACTCGGCTGATCACCAATCCGTGTAAGGGGCCGGTCCCGCCCCCCTACCATGTGATCAGCTGTCAGCCAATGACAGCTGATCACATGATGTAAACAAAAGATCGGTAATCGTTTTTTTTTTACTCACGCTGAGAGCATGAGTAGAAAAAAAAGCCGATCACCGGATCGGATGTCAGGGACATCGATCCCCAAGTGGAAGAGGCAGATCTGCCTCATCAGTGCCACCTAAAAGTGCCACCTAACAGTGCCCACAGTGCCACCTAACAGTGCCCACAGTGCCACCTAACAGTGCCCACAAGTGCCACCTATCAATGCCAACAAGTGCCACCTATCAATGCCCACAAGTGTCACCTATCAATGCCCACCTGTAGTGCCAATCAGTGCCACCTGGCAGTGCTGCCCATCACTGCCACCCATCAGTGCCCATCACTGCCACCCATCAGTGCCCATCACTGCCGCCTATCAGGGCCCATCACTCCCGCCTCATCAGCGTACATCAATGAAGGAGAAAAATGACCCTTTTTAAATTTTTTTTAACAAAATATAAAAAAATAAAAACATTTATTTTTTCAAAAGTCAGTTTTTTACATTTTTTAAACAAAAAGTAAAAACCGCAG
Source organism: Lithobates clamitans (assembly GCA_037952925.1). Lineage (NCBI taxonomy): Eukaryota > Metazoa > Chordata > Amphibia > Anura > Ranidae > Lithobates > Lithobates clamitans. The sequence continues at coordinate 2,556,443 of JBBGZY010001345.1, read as the reverse complement.
AGGTGATCAAATACCACCAAAAGAAAGCTCTATTTGTGCTGAAAAAAATTATAAAAATTTCATTTGGGTACAGTGTTGTATGACCGTGCAATTGTCATTCAAATTGCATCAGTGCTGAAAGCTGAAAATTGGTCTGGATAGGAGGGGGGTTTAAGTGCCCTGTAAGCAAGTGGTTAGGGAACATATAATCCCTTGATCGCCCCCTAGTGTTAACCCCTTCCCTGCCAGTACCATTTATACAGTGTCATTGGTCACCAAAAAGTGTCACTTAGGGTCAGGTTTGTCTGCCGCAATGACGTAGTCCTGCTAAAAATCGCAGATCGCCACCATTACTAGTAAAAACAATAAAAAAAATAAAAAGTCTCTAAATCTTTCCCCTATTTTGTAAACACTATAACTTTTGCGCAAACCAATCAATATACGCCTATTGCGATTTTGTTTACCAAAAATATGTAGCAGAATATATATTGGCCTAAACTGATGAATACATTTTTTTAAATATTTTTTTTTGGATATGTATTATAGCAAAAAGTAAAAAATATTGTTTTTTTTTTTTTCAAATTGTCGCTTTTTTTAATTTTTAGCGCAAAAAATAAAAAACGCAAAAGTGATAAAATACCACCAAAGGAAAGCTCTATTTGTGTGGAGAAAAGGATGTCAATTTTGTTTGGGTACAATGTTGCATGCCTACGCAATTGTCAATTAAAGCGACGCAGTGCCACATCGCAAAAAATGGCCTGGTCATTAAGGGGGTAAATCGTTCCGGGGCTAAAGAGAAGCACTGAAATTTTCACTTCCTCCATAATACTTTCTATTGCTGCAGAATCTTTGCATTCTACCAACCCTCTAAGGTAAACACACAGGAGGTGTTTCTAAGCTGTTAGAAACTGACTAAAATACAACTTTAGAGTCTTTATTATGATTCTCGAGAATGACTTACTTCACAGTACAAGCAGCTAGAAAGGTTAATGAGTATTTTTTAATGCAAGGTATTCTCTAAATAGCCTATAACCAAAAACCAGTGCTACCCTATTATAAATCAACCCAGATAGCAAGTAATTGTGCTGCAGGTTTGAAAATGACTTGCTAAGCTATTGCTAGACTTGCCAGGCTTCACAAGGTTGTTGTACAATTGCAGCAAGTCCGCATTGCATAACACTGTGGCTGTATTTTCATAATTTCTCCCTGCTGTGTGTAACGTTTTTCTTTAATTGATACTGGGGCAGCCATAGAATCACTTTGAGATAGGTGTGCAGAGAGGTGAGTGGTTTCCATGAGATCTGATATGGAGTTCAGGGAGGTAGAAATCAAGAAATGACTAACCCTAATATCCCATTGATGTAGCACAATTTGAAATGTTTTATTTTTCCTTGGTTATATGCTGAGATTTAGCAGAAAATGTGTGTATTTAACAAGATGTGGAAATAGAAACCTCAAAGACCCGGTGCAAGAAACCTCGTAGTTTCATCACTGTATATAGGACTACAGCAATATGGCAACAATGCAGAATACCACCAGCTATAGTGGGTGTATATGGAGAGCCATGCATTGTATATAGAGAGCTGACTGCACTGTACTGTGTTGTAAAGAGATCCATGTACTGTACTGTATAAAGGGAGACCCATTCATTGTGCTGTATACAGAGAGACCCATGCATTGTACTGTATACAGAGAGATCCCTTTCATGGGAAATAGTAAAAAGTGGATACTTTTGTCACCATCTATACCTGGCTCACCTCATTCTACAGAGGTCTCAGGTCACATGACCTTTCTGGTCTAGGCATGCCTTATATACACAAATGAGATATTAGGGTCAGTCCCTCCTTGATTTCTACCTCCCTGAACTCTATATCAGATCTCATGGTTACCACTCACCTCTCTGCACACTACTCACAAAGTGTTTCTTTGGCTGCCCCAGCATCAATTAAAGAAAAACCTTACCTAACCTCACAGCAGGGAGCAATGATGAAAATACAGCCACAGTGATCCCTGTGGTGGGATGACTATTACACAACATAACTGAGCCAGAACTTGCAGCAGACTTGCAGAATGTTTGCAAAGAAAGTTGATCTGGAGTCATGCAATGCAGACTTGCTGCATTTCTGCAACAAACTTGTGAAGCCTGGCAAGTCTAGCAATAGCGTAGCAAGTAATTTTCAAATTTGCAGCACAATTAGTTGCTAACTGGGTTGTTTCATAGAAACAAATAATTTTTTTATGATAGATGAATTATTGTATGCAATGACATAGGGTTTATCATTATATATGATTGTTGGATTGAATGTATTTCACACGTGTACATTTAGGATTAGGTTAATAGCAGTGGGCTCACTATCACCAGATTGTGGGATTATAGGTTTGCGCTGCTTGCTTCTTTTTTCTTGCCAAAAATGGAGACTTGCATAACTCTTGCTGCAGACTTGCAGAGCTCTTGCTGTAGACTTGCGAGGCTCTTGCTGTAAACTTGTGGGTCTCTTGCTGTAGACTTGTTAGACTTGTGGGTCTCTTGCTGTAGACTTGTGGGTCTCTTGCTGTAGACTTGTGGGTCTCTTGCTGTAGACTTGTGGGTCTCTTGCTGTAGACTTGTGGGTCTCTTGCTGTAGACTTGTGGGTCTTTTGCTGTAGACTTGCGGGGCTCTTGCTGTGAACTTGGGGGGCTCTTGCTGTAGACCTGCGGGGCTCTTACTATAGACTGGCAGAGCTCTTGTTGTAGACTCATCACTGCAATTTCGCTCTTGCTAGAGACTTGCTATGCACATTTGCTACAAATTGTAAATGTGTCAACTAGAACTTGTGCTTCAAATGCTCTGTAATTGTACAACTTACCAGGGAAGATGTGCAGCAAGTTAACAAGACTTACAATTCTATACAGTCACAGTATGATACAAGAACCATAAAAAATAATGTATCACATATCAGTGCATACAATAAATGTGCAACAAATGTTCATATATACACAAACGTGAACAAAAATAATAACACAAAACACTGTGATGAATCAACCCATAATAGTCCCAATCCAATAATGTGATCCGTATGCTTCTTTAACTTTCACTCTTCACCCAGTGCCACTCCAAACTGCCCACATTTATAAATTGACCTCTATATAATCATAACGTCTATCTGGTCTGAATATCTACATGGGAGTAAATTGATAATCAGGTCTCATTTACAGTGATCCAGCTCTAACAGCACTCGCTGCCAATCGCCTCAGCATTATTAGATCCATATACAGTATAAGTGAAAAGAACTCTCATAGTGCTCACTGAATGGTTTCATTGTATGAAATAAAAATTAAAAAACACACAAAGAACTTTTACAGAAATAGTGCATATATACATGTAATCTGTCCAGTCTGGGCACATCATAGGACAATACAGAGACATCGCTCACAGAACACACTCCTCCGGCTTTCACATTTTTGTATATATGAATATTTGTTGCACATTTATTGTATGCATCAATATGATTATTGTATCATACGGTGACACTGTATTTTGATTCAGATATTCACTTTTGTATTTATATATCGATATCAGTTGGGAATTGAATATTAATTTATAAAAGGGTAGCGCTGCACTTGTTTTTGATGGAGTAATCACTTTGTACTGTCAGCAAACTCCCTCCAAAAACCTTGTTTTTTTTTTTTTGGATCCTTTCATTTATTGGTCAGGTTAGTTATTGGTTATTGTCATTATCTGAATGGCGCCATGCCGAGCTGTGTTCAGAATGCAGCAGGGCAGCCACTTGACACAGGACCAGGAAGCAAGTGGAGATCACTGGAGTAGCAGTGTCTACTTCAGTGATTTCCAACTGCCGGTTGAATCGACAAGGTATGGTATATACCATAGGTGCTCAACCGGTGGCCTGTGGAGCCCTCTGATGTGGCCTGTGACCTCCTGCTCTGGAATGGTGGATTGGCAAGCCCAGATGGCGGGTTGATGACTCGCCATCCCAGAGCATCAGTGTGGATGGAGCTGGCGTTGGAGGAAGCAAGAGGCTGTGGAGGGAGCAGGAGCCACATAAGCTGATGCTTTCTTATAGTGCCGGCTCCTTTCCCAGGCAGTGCAATTGGTATCACTCCACCTGGAAAAGGAATACTTTTAACAGCCAGCGATGCCAGCAGAAGGGGAAGGATAAAAGGTTAGTTTATGTATGGAATATCACAGTTTAGCAATGGGCATATTAGTTATTATAGTTTTGCAATTAGCATATATGAGCAATGGGCATAGTTTTGCAATGGTTATTAGGCTGCTTTCACACTGATCCGCAGGTGTAGTGCAGTGTGCCTGTGGCTTTCCTGCAGGTTACCTGCACTGAGCTATAGACCAAATCAATTACCGTAAGTAACCCTCGCGCTTTAAAAGTTTGAGCGTCCCTCAATGATATTACAATTGGCCTATTGAAATGTAATATACATACATGGTTTATCCATAGTTTTCTGTGGACACATAGTAGAAAAGTTAGTAAGTAAGTCCACATAGTCCAAGACAAGATGTGCTGAATGGGAGATGAGCTTGGATGATCTAGAGCTCAATTCAATGGGCAGAACCCATCATCCAGGAGAAAAAGAGAAAAATTGCAAAGCATGACCAAAACTTTATTACAAATATAAACGTGGACCAAAGAATAAAATGGTGTGCTTTGCTGTCCCACGACCTGAGTAATTTGCATTTACCCAGAAGCCAAAATGCATTGGGAAGCTACAGAAGAATGTTGGGGTATCTGCTTATGGTCTAAAGCTCATAAGAAGTTGGGTTGCAAACAAGCCAAAACCCTGGATAAAAACCCTGTCTCATGCATAAGAAGTGACCAGGTTGGAAATTCACCTTCTGTATGCGTAGCTTGCTTTTCATCCAAGTGATACCACAAACATATATGCTGTGAAACAGTCCGTATACAAAAACAGATAAAAATACATAGTTAATGGCTGTGTAGGTCTGGTTAGCAACTATAGAAAGCATTTAAGTGTGGATATTGCCAGACATTGTGCTGCCTGGTACCAAGAATGAAATGCTGCCCCCCCAAAAAAAAAAATCATGCCCACTGAAATGCCCCCACATCCATTATTTTATATCATGATAACTAAAGTTGACCTGTCATGGCTCTATACATGTATATAGGAGTATAAAGAGGACCTGTTATGGTTGTTTACATGTATAGGAGTATATAAAGGACCTGTTATGGCCTATTCATGTGTAGGAGTATAAAGAGAACCTGTCATGGTACTAGACGTGTATATATGTATAAAGATGACCTGTCATGGCTCTATACGTGTATATATAAGTATAAAGAGGACCTGTCATGGCACTATACATGTAAAGGAGTATAAAGAGGACCTGTCATGGTACTAGACGTGTATATATAAGTATAAAGATGACTTGTCATGGCTCTATACGTGTCTATATAAGTATAAAGAGGACCTGTCATGGCACTATACGTGTATATATAAGTATAAAGGGGACCTGTCATGGCTCTATACATGTAAAGGAGTATAAAGAGGACCTGTCATGGTTCTATACATGTATATAGGAGTATAAAGAGGACCTGTTATGGTTGTTTACATGTATAGGAGTATAAAGAGGACCTGTCATCGCTCTATACATGTATGTAGGAGTATAAATAGGACTTGTCATGGCTCTATACATGTATATAGGAGTGTAAAAGGACGTGTCATGGCTCAATACATGTTTGTAGGAATATAAAGAGGACCTGTCATGGCTCTTTAAAAAGGACCTGTTATGGCTTTATTCATGTATAGGAGTATAAAGAGGACCTGTCATGGCATTATACGTGTATATAGAAGTATAAAGAGGACCTGTCATGGCTCTATACATGTATATAGGAGTATAAAAGGACCTGTCAGGGCTCTATACGTGTGTATAGCAGTGTAAAAGGACTTGTCATGGCTCTATACATGTATGTAGGAGTATAAAGAGGACCTGTCATGGCTCTATACATTTATGTAGGAGTATAAAAAGACCTGTCAGGGCTCTATACATGTGTATATAGGAGTATAAAAGGACGTGTCATTGCTCAATGCATGTATGTAGGAATATAAAGAGGACCTGTCATGGCTCTATACATGTAAAGGAGTATAAAGAGGACCTGTCATGCCTCTATACATGTATATAGGAGTATAAAAAGGACCTGTCGTGGTTGTTTACATGTATAGGAGTATAAAGAGGACCTGTTATCGCTCTATACATGTATGTAGGATTATAAAGAGGACCTGTCATGGCTATATACATTATATATATTCACGCTAAACCCTCTAACATGTGTGCATATACTTATATTTAAAAATATATGTGGTTTTTATACATTTATTTATATTACTTTTGGTTGCGCATCTAAATTTGTTACACATGGCTCTATACATGTATAAAAGGACCTGTGCATGGCTGGTGGTCACAATGTCAGCCGGCCACCTACGATCGCTCCACAGAGAGCCAGAACGGGGATCTGTAAATGTAAACAAACAGATCCCCATTTGAACAGGGGAGGAGAGACAGATCAGCTGTTCCTAGTGATTAGGAACAGAGATCTCTCTCCTCCTCCAGTCAGTCCCATCCCCCCCAGTTAGAAACACCTCTCAGGGAACACATTTAACCCCTTCCCTGCCAGTGACATTTACACATTAATCAGTGCATTTTTATAGCACAGATCGCTGTATAAATGTCACTGGTCCCAAAACAGTGTCAAAAGTGTCCAATTTGTCCACCGCAATGTCGCAGTCTCACTAAAAATCGCAGATCACCACCATTACTAGTAAAAAAAATAATAATAAAAATGTGTTAAATCTATCCTCTATTTTGTAGACGCTATAACTTTTGCGCAAACCAATCAATATACACTTATTGCGTCTTTTAACCAAACATATGTAGAAGAATACATATTGGCCTAAACTGATGAAGACATTTTTGTTTTTTGTTTATTATAGTAAAAAGTAAAAAATATATTTTTTTTTTTTCCAAATTGTCGCTATTTTTGTGTATAGCACAAAAAATAAAAACCGCAGAAGTGATCAAATACCACCAAAAGAAAGCTCTATTTGCGGGAAAAAAAAGACGTAAATTTCGTTTGGGTGCAACGTCACCATGCAATTGTCAGTTAAATCGACGCAGTGCCATATCGCAAAAAAAAAAAATGATTAAAGTGCAATATTTCTATTATTACATTGTTATATAAAATATAATAGTTCAACTCACCATAATGCAGAATCAGTGGGAGCCCCGAGCGTGTCACTTGCTAACGTCACCTGCCTTCAGATGAGGATTGTTACTTGCCACATGATGCGGATTGTCATTTGCCACGACATCACCTGCCACACATAGCGGATTGTCACTTGCCCCGTCGTCACCTGTTAAACATTGCGGATTGTCGCTTGCCACAATGTCACACATTGCAGATTGTCACTTGCCGCAATGCCACCTGTCACACATTGTGGATTGTCACTTGCCATGACCTCACTTGCCACACGTAGCAGATAGTAGATTGTCACGTGGCACCTCACCTGCCACACATTGCGGATTATCACTTGCCACGATGCCACCTGCCACACATTGCGGATTGTCACTTGCCATGATGTCACCTGCCACAAATTGCAGATTGTCACTTGTCACAATGTCACCTGCCACACGACGTCACCTGCCTCATGCAGCGGATAGCGGATTGTCACTTGCCAAGTCACCTGCCACACGTTGCGAATTGTCACTTACCATGACGTCACCTGCCACACATTGCAGATTGTCACTTGCCACAATGTCACACATTGCAGATTGTCCCTTGCCACGATGCCACCTGTCACACATTGCGGATTGTCACATGCCATGATGTCACCTGCCACAAATTGCAGATTGTCACTTGTCACAATGTCACCTGCCACACGGCGTCACCTGCCACATGCAGCGGATAGCGGATTGTCACTTGCCAAGTCACCTGCCACACGTTGCGAATTGTCACTTACCATGACGTCACCTGCCACACATTGCAGATTGTCACTTGCCACAATGTCACACATTGCAGATTGTCCCTTGCCACGACGCCACCTGCCACATATTGCGGATTGTCACTTGCCACCACGTCACCTGCCACACATTGCAGATTGTCACTTGCCATGACGCCACCTGCCACACGTTGCGGATTGTCACTTGCCATGACGTCACCTGCCACACATTGCGGATTGTCACCTGCCATGACGTCACCTGCCACACATAGCGGATTGTCACTTCCCACGTCACCTGCCACATGTTGCGGATTGTCACTTGCCATGACTTCACCTGTCACACATTGCAGATTGTCACTTGCTATGATGTCACACTTTGCGGATTGTCACTTGCCACAACGTCACCTGCCACACTTAGCAGATAGCGGATTGTCACTTGCCACGTCACCTGCCACACGTAGCGGATTGTCACTTGCTACAACGTCACCTGCCACACATACTGGATTGTCACTTGCCACGACATCACCTGCCACACGTAGCAGATTGTCACTTGCCACAACGTCACCTGCCACACATAGTGGATTGCCACTTGCTGTGTCCCAGATTAAAGGCAGGCAGCAGAGAGATGATGTCAACTCTCTGCTCCCCCACCTGCCGGCCCGCTAATTGGCCAGCAAGCCCGCTCACAAACTGACTGTCCCGCCCGCTGACTGTTCCCCTGTTCCCCTGCTATTGCCAATAATATAATAATTACTTGATTATTTAAAGTGGTTCTAAATTTAATTTTCCTCAACGCCACCTGCCACACTTTGCGGATTGTCACTTGCCATGATGTCACCTGCCACACATTGTGGATTGTCACTTGACACAACGTCACCTGCCACACGTTGTGGATTGTCAGTTGCCATGACGTCACCAGCCACACATTGCAGATTGTCACTTGCCACGACGTCACCTGCCACATGTAGCTTATAGCGGGTTGTCACTTGCCATGTCACCTGCCACACGTTGAGGATTGTCACTTACCATGACGTCACCTGCCACACATTGCGGATTGTCACTTGCCATGATGTCACACATTGCAGATTATCACTTGCCACAACGCCACCTGCCACACATTGCGGATTGTCACTTACCACCACGTCACCTGCCACACATTGCGGATTGTCACTTGCCAAGACGCCTCCTGCCACACGTTGCGGATTGTCACTTGCCATGATGTTACCTACAACACATTGAGGATTGTCACTTGTCACAATGTCACACATCGCGGATTGTCACTTGCCATGATGTCACCTGCCACACGTAGCCACATGGTTGTACACCCTGTACAACCACTTTTACCTACAGGTAAGCCTATATTAAGGCTTACCTGTAGGTGCTTGAAATATCTCCTAAACTTCCATGGTTTAGGAGGTATTTACGAAAGACCCAAGCGCCCATGACTACGGCGCATGCGCGGATATTATTGGCGCATGCGCACTTTAGAAAGGGTACATCGTGACGTTTCTAATAGGGATCAGGCTGTGGCTGGCGGCTCCCGCGTGCATGCGCAGGAGTAACGTCACTCGACTCCGGTAAGTCAGAGAGCTGGAGTTCGCTGCCCCGGAAGGAAGAGGGGTGAAGATGGATTCTCCCTGCTAGTGGGGACAACAGTGGCATTGCAGGCTTTGGTTTCAGGTAGGTTAGACATAATGGGCTACTATGCGATGCATAGTAGCTCATTATGCTTTACCTTTGCAGGGAAATAAAGAGGAAGTAAAACCCACCAGGGTTTACTTCCTCTTTAAAAGATTCCTGCCAATATGCATTTTCAGTTATTGACAATGCTGATCCAGAAGCATATATTGCTCTTTGAAGAGCTTGATGAATGTTCTTCTGATTTTCAGGTCTAATTTTCTCTACAAATGAAGGGATTGTGCATTTTTGGAAAGCAGTGGTTTGTAATACTTCCTTACTTGACGATGCCACTGGCGAAGAAAAACTTTGTGATGTTCCAGAAGCAGCAGAAAGAGTTTCTAAAATGAGAATTCTGGAGGGAAAAGCTACTCTAAAGCCGCGTACACACGGTCGGACTTTGTTCGGACATTCCGACAACAAAATCCTAGGATTTTTTCCGACGGATGTTGGCTCAAACTTGTCTTGCATACGGTTGTCGGAAAATCCGATCGTTCTGAATGTGGTGACGTAAAACACGTACGTCGGGACTCTAAACGGGGCAGTGGCCAATAGCTTTCATCACTTTATTTTTTTTCTGAGCATGCGTGGCACTTTGTCCGTCGGATTTGTGTACACACGATCAGAATTTCCGACAACGGATTTTGTTGTCGGAAAATTTTATATCCTGCTCTCAAACTTTGAGTGTCGGAAAATCCGATGGAAAATGTCCGATGGAGCCCACACACGGTCGGAATTTCCGACAACACGCTCCGATCAGACATTTTCCATCGGAAAATCTGACCGTGTGTACGGGGCATTACTTTCATTATGGTCCTCATCATTTCATTCCATAAAGTATTTGTAATCTGGCATACAAGGATGTTTTTTTATCATCCTTGTAGCCTTTGGAAAATAATATTTCTTCTCAAAATATTTGTAAATTGCAGCTTTGCTCTCAGCAGAAATTGCACTGTGGAAATATTTCCAAACTGTAAATGTTGGTCTCATCAGTTGAGGAGGAGGAAAAGAAAAAAACAATTTACTGACCAGACTATAGGTAAACATTATACTGTGATGGTGGAGAACATTAATTGGAATAATTTAAAGGTTAAAAAGATAAAACTTATTTGTCATACAAATTTACCCTCTTACCTGTCAATTAAAGCCTGAGAGGACAGAAACTCAGAATCATCTACTGTATCCCAACAGTCACCCAACTGCAGGAGGTACAAGATGGAGCCCACAAGCAAACTTAACTGGAGTCCTTCACCTACAGCCCCCCCTAGTGGCAGAATTTCATATTTCTCTTGTTTGAGAACTCCATTGAGAAGTAAAGTGTTACTTGAATTGTACTTCAGGATTTCCTTCTCTTCAGCTGAGAGGACTTTACATAAAGTCTCAGAGATCTTTCTTAAAGTCTTTATGTTATATCATTTGTATACCATGTCATAGATATACTACTTATCATTGTAAAATAACATATTCACACTTCTTTTTTTCCATTTTAACTGAAAAAAAATGGCTTTGAAAAAAACAGAAAATTTGTTTTTACCCCCAACTGTCACACCGTGCCCAGGATTTTATCCTGGGACTTGGGGTTCTGTGGGTGGTTTCCTACTGTCTGAGCCACTGGGTAACATCCTCCTGTGTAGTGCCTTTGTTATGCCCTGCTTCTTGATCTCGGACCCTGGCCCCACTCAGTGTCCAGCTGTAGGCAGTCACATGATTTAGTGACCCTATAAATCATCACTTGCCCTTCCTGTCTATGCCCTAGTATAGGTTCCTGCTTGTTGGTGTATGTTATTGTATTTCTGGTTGGTAACTTTACTTGTTCCTGACTCCGCTTCTTGGATTACCCCTTGGATTAACACTGATTTTGTTGCTGACCCTGCCTGTTCCCAACGCCGCCTTCTGGTTGACCCCCCGTGTATTTTGTTCCGCTGACTTGGATCATTTAGGATTGCTCTTTCTTCCACCTGGTTCCTGTCTTTGGCCTCTACTAACCGTGAGTTATTTGCTGGTGGTTCCTTGTTAGGCTGTTTGCAACTTCTATTGTGCCCTGCAGGATCTCAACCGTCCCTCCACCCGATACTGGGATAACAAGACTACCGGTCAGGAAACCGGAGTGATGGTTGGAATCTCCTGGCAGACCTGACAATATACTAAGGCCAGATGGACCTCAGCGAGCTGGTGCAGGCCGTCTCTCTTCAGGGAAAGCTGTTGGGTGAGCAGGCCAATCATGTACAGTCATTGGAGGAGAAATTTGATGCTATCACGACTATGTTATCATCTTTGTCTACTGCACGTGGTGCTAGTCCTGTTACATCTAATAACCAAGAGTCTGGGACTGGGGAACCTGTTGTCGTGTCTAACCCCCTGGGTTTTCCCGCTCCAAAGATACCTCTCCCTGAGAAGTATGATGGGAACCCCTTGGATTGCAAGGGATTTCTCAACCATTGCCGGTTGCATTTTAGAAATCAACCTTCTTTGTTTGTCTCTGCTCAAGCCAAGGTGACATTTATTATTTCCTTGCTAAAGGGTAGAGATTTGTCCTGACCTCTTCTTGAGAAAGATTCTCCTATACTTATCGACTACCCCACGTTTCTGAAAACCTTTGAGAAAATATTTGACATTTCTGGCAGAGTAGCTGTAGCTGAGTCCTGTATTCTTGATTTACATCAGGGTAATCGCACGGTAGCATCTTATGCCATTGAATTCCACACGCTTGTGGCAGAGACTACCTGGGGTAATTGCACCCGTGAGGTCCCATTGGCCCTGGAGGACTTCATCAATTTGTGTATCCTTGCTTCTCCGAACGCAAGGTTGGAGAGAGGGCTCCAGAGACAATTTATTCCTCACAGATTGGATGCTAAATCTCCCCCTCGGCAATTACTAGTCCCTTATGTCCCTTCTACTGTCGGGTCTGAGGAAGAACCCATGGATGTAGGGGCTTTGCGTTTGTCTGACAATGAACGTATCAAGCGCAGGACCCTAGGCCTCGGGCTATATTGTGGAAAGCCGGTCACCTCCTGTGTTCTTATCCAGTGTGGACGGAAAACTTCTGGGTTTAATGGGTGATTGAGGAGCCCCATTAGGCCATGCTGTTTTGAATCCTCCTCAAGAGAGACTAGTAATCCATATATCCTTGTCCTGGAATGATAAGTGCTGTTCAGTTGCTTTTATTGATTCCAGTGCTGGTGGGGTATTTCTTGATGCAGCGCTGGTTAAGAGTCTTCAGATCCCCACTGTTCTTTAAGATCCACCACTTTGTGTAACTACTCTTGGCAGAGACCCTCTTGGTGATGGACTTATCACTCATGAATCCAAGCCTCTTTCAGTCCTGTTGGGTGCTCTGCATTTTGAAGTCTTATCGTTTGACATCATTCCGTCTCCTAGTTACCCAGTGATTCTCGGTTTTCCTTGGTTATGTAAACACAAACCGTCTATTGACTGGTCCCCTGGTCAGATCTCTGCCTGAAGCACATCCTGCCATGTCAACTGTCTCCAAAAGGTAGTACGTGATGATGTGTCCATTCATATGGTGACTACTGCCCCTGAATTACCTGAGGCCTATGACAATTTTTCTGATGTGTTTTCTGAAAAGGAAGCAGAGATCCTCCCTCCCCACTGCCCTTATGACTGCGCTATAGATTTGCTACCCGGGGCTCCCCTACCTAAGGGGAGAACCTATCCTCTCAGCCTCGTGGAGACTAAGGCGATGGAACATTACATCGAAGACAGTCTAAGGAAGGGGGGCAGGGTTGTTTTTTGTGGAGAAGAAACATGGAGGACTTTGGTCCTGTGTTGACTAGGGCTCTTAATCGAATTACTATTAAAAATCTCTCCCTCTCCCTTTAACTACTGAGCTGTTCAAGGATCTAAGATCTTTACCAAACTGGACCTTCGTTCTGCCTACAATCTCATCAGATTCAAAGCAGGGGATGAATGGAAGACAGCTTTCGATACTTGTAGGGGGCATTATGAGTGTTGTGTGATGCCATTTGGTCTTTGCAATGCCCCCGCTGTGTTCCAAGAGTTCAATGACATTTTCAGGGATCTACTTGACACTTTTGTTGTTGTCTACTTGGACGATATTCTCATTCACTCTAGGGATTTACAGCATCATTGTTGCCATGTATGCACTGTTCTCCAACGTTTAAGAGATCATAGGTTGTACGCCAAACTTTCCAAGTGCTCCTTTGAACTACCGGAAATACCTTTCTTGGGTATATAAAATCTCGTCCGAAGGATTCTAGATCGATTCCAAGAGGCTCTGCCATCTTACTATGGCCCAGACCAACCAATTTAACCGCTTCCCAACTGGCCACTGCATATGTACGGCCGGGTGGGCGCTCTCTCCTTCTGAGTGGACGTTCAGAAACGTCCCTCAGAAGGAGGGGGATAGCGCGCGAGAGCAGCGGTGTGATCCCGATGCGCTCGTGTCACCAGGACATGGCACATCTCACATCGGCAGGAGGGCTCTGTGATTGGCCCTCCTGATCACATGACGGACGGCCGTGTCCAATCAGAGCCGTCATGTGATGTAAACAGAGAGCCAGTTGCTAAGCGATCGGCTCTCCTCTCCTCACACATTAGTTGTCGGTGAGGAGAGGAGAGCGGATCGCTGCAGCCGGCTGGTGATCAGTGTGTATGAGCTGTTTTTTACAGCTTTTTACACACTGATCACCAGCATAGTAACACACAGTGTAAAACACAATGTCCCCAAAACACGTCCCCAAAACACATGTTCCTAAAATACATATCCCCAAAACACATACACATGTCCCCACATAGTAAAAACACCTGTCCCAGTAAAATTACATGTCCCAATGATTATCTACACACATATGTCCGTGATCACCTGCGTACATCTGTACATGATCATTTGCGTACATCTGTCCATGATCACACAAACCAATTATTATATACTTAACAGGATTTTTTTTACCCAAGACATGTAGCAGAATACATTTTGGCTTAAATTTATGACAAAATTTGATTTTATTGGATTTCTTTTAAAATCGAAAAAAGAAAATATTGTTTTTTTTCCAAATTTCCACTATTTTTTCGCTTATATCACAAAAAATAAAAAACTGAGTCGTGAATAAATACCATCAAAAGAAAGCTCTATTTGTGTAAACAAAATGATAAAAATTTCATTTGAGTACAGTGTAGCATGGCCGCGCAATTGTCATTGAAAATGCGAGAGCGCTGAAAGCTGAAAATTGGCCTGGGAAGGAAGGGAGCGAAAGTGTCCAGTATTGATGTGGTTAAAGGAAATTCAGTGATTCAGCGAAATTCAGCGATTCATTGGATTCTGTAATTACTGCCAAAAATTTATCAGGAATTTTTCTAAGATTCTGGTTCCCATCACTACTCTCACAAAATAAAGGGACTAACTGCTCTCTGTGGTCTCCAGAAGCTCTGGAGGCAATCAATCTCCTAAAGTCTGCTTTCTGCTCCACTCCAGTTCTCCGCCACCCTCAGCCTTCTACTCCAGGTTTCTTGGAGGTTGATGCCTAGGCGCCGGAGCAGTATTATCTCAACAAGATCCTACTTCCAATAATCTGGTTGCCTTCTTCTCCAAGAAATTCTCTGTTGCCGAACAAAACTACGACATAGGGAATAGAGAGCTTTTGGCCATAAAGCTAGCATTCTCCGAATGGAGACACTTATTAGAAGGTATGGAACTTCCAATTGTGGTTCAGACTGACCAAAAAAACCTGACCTACCTGGAGAAGACCCAAAGACTGTAATTCCAGACAAGCCCGCTGGGCACTTTTCTTCTCCTGGTTTAACTTTGTGGTAACATTCATTCCAGGTGCCAAGAACATCAAAGTCGATGCCCTGTCTCGACAATTCCCTTGCGAGAATGTGCAAATACCTCCGGATCATATTGTTCCTCCCGAGCAAATCATCACTCAACTGAATATAACCCTACAAAGGAACATGTTGGCTGCACAATCTCAAGAACCTTCCAATCTTTCAGTTCAGCCCAATACCTTGTTTGTTCCCCAAGAATTACGGAAAGAAGTTTTGCAATGGGCCCATGGGCAGAAGTTATCTAGACACGCTGGTATCAATCAAACCTTCTTACGCTTGAAATCGCTGGTTTGGTGGCCCACCCTAAAGAGGGATGTGGTAACCTTTGTTAGAGAGATGCATCAATCTGTTCCACAAGGTCTACTACAACCATTACCTGTTCCTCATGCTCCCTGGACTCATATTACCATGGATTTTATTGTGCACTTACCCACCTCCAGTGGGAATACCATCATTTGGGTTGTAGTATACCGATTCTCTAAATTAGCCCACTTCATTCCTTCGCCCACACTACTGTCTTCTCCTGGCTTAGCTCAATGCTTTATTGTAAATGGCATTCCTGTCAATATTGTTAGCGACAGAGGCCCTCAATGCATATCCTCATTCTGGAGGGCTGTTTGCAAGCATCTGGGGATCAAGAATTCCCTGTCTTCAGGATACCACCCCCAATCTAATGGCCAGACAGAAAGGGTCAATCAAGACTTGGAGATCTATTTAAGGGCTTATATCAATGCTGAACATGACGATTAGAGCGAGATGGTAGCTCTAGCAGAATTAGCGCACAATTCGCAATGGCACGCTTCTCTATGATGTTCACCTTTCCAAGCAGCCTTTGGTTATCAACCCAGGTTCCTCCCCTTCCAGTCTTTCTTGGGAGATGGTATCTGTGGCAGCCAACATGGTGTCAAGATTAACTATGCATTGGAGAAACATAAGAAATGTATCTGTGTACAGACTAAAGCAGAACAAGGGGTACTGTATGCAGATCGTCGCAGAAAACCTGCACCTCGCTATCGTCTTAATCAGCTGGTATGGTTTTCCACCAAGAACATTAAACTGCGACAACTCTGTCCCAAGTTAGGACCTAGATTTATAGAACCTTTTCGCATTCTTTGTCAGGTCAACTCAGTGGCTTATAAACTACACTTGCCCCCTCACCTTCGAATTCTCAATACGTTTCATGTATCCTTGCTTAAACCCTTTGTCAAGAATAGGTTCTCTCTACCCTCTAGATGTCCTTCTCCGGTCTCTGTGGATGACCATCAAGAGTACAAAGTTAGTAAAATTCTGAATTCCCGACGTAGGGGTAGACAATTGCAGTATCTAGTGGACTGGAAGGGCTACTCTGTTGCAGAAAGGACTTGGGTGCCTGCTCGTGATGTTCATGCCCCATGGCTGGTCAAGTCATTCCACGATAGGCACCCATCCAAACAGGTTGGGGGGCATCTTTGTGTGAGGGGTACTGTCACGCAGTGTCCAGGATTTGATTCTGGGGCCTGGTGTTCTGTGGATGGTTCCCTACTGCCTGAGCCAATGGGGAACTTCTTTCTGTGCAGAGCCCTTTTTATGCCCTGCTCCTTGATCTTGGACCCTGGCCCCACCCAGTGTCCAGCTGTAGGCAGTCACATGATTTAGTGACCTATAAATCATCACTTCCCCTTCCTGTCTTTGCACTAGTATAGGTTCCTGTTTGTTGGTGTATGTTATTGTGTTTCTAGTTGCTGACTTTGCTTGTTCCTGACTTTGCTTCTTGGATTACCCCTTGGATTAACGCTGATTTTGTTGCCAACCCTGCCTGTTCCTGATGTCGCCTGCTGGTTGATCCCTGTGTGCTTTTGCCTTTGTCCGTGGATATGGATCGTTTAGGATTGCCCTTTCTCCCACCTGGTTCCTGTCTTCGGCCTCTACTAACCGGGAGTTTTTTGCTGGTGGTTCCTTGTTAGGCTATTTGCACCTTCTATTGTGGTCCCTTAATACTGGCTGCAGGATCTCAAACGTCCCTCCACCTGATACTGGGATAACAAGACTACCTGTCACGAAACCGGAGTGACAGTTGGAATCTCCTGGCAGACCTGACACCAACTTTTTAGTTTCTTTTTAGGGTCTTCCCATCTCTACTTTTGCCACAGGCGATTGTCCCTAAAGTAGAGATGCTTCCATTACCTAAGCTCCGGCTTTTGTGCTTCTCCTTGAATTTCATCTCCCTGCCCTCACACAGCTCCCACAGGAAGACCGGTAAAACCGGTGGCATTTTATTATTATTTTTTATCCTTGTTTTCTTTGAAGTTTTATCTGATTTTGGGTGGTCACACCCATCAAATACATCTACCTCCTGTTTACTCTATAGCTAGTCACTCATGGGGCGCCACTAGGCCAGAATCCCCGTTTTTTACCATGTGAAAGTTAAATATGTCAAATATTAGAAGTGAAGGTTTTTCATTTTTTTACATTTTTTTATTTACTTATTTACTTATGCCTTTGATCTCCAGGCATCCTTCTCTGCTCCTCCCGAAGAAGCAAGATCCTTCTCGCGAAATGTGTCGAGACCTGCAGCACAGCTGTCCTAGACTGTTGGTAGTCATTTTCGTGATACATCCAGGTCTCATGGAAAGGTTTATTATATGAACACAATATCATTAATGTTTTGATGTTTATCATATTTTTTCTTCTGTATTATGTGTTGTTTTTAAATGTTTGTTAATAAATTGTTTATAAATTTTACTCTGCATGTTTGAGGTGTTACTCTTTAAAATTCCCATGGGCAATTCTGTTTTTTGTTGTGTGTCTCTAAAGTAGCCCATGGATAGTGCTTGTGGTCCCTTGTGTGCACTTTGGTGGGTACCGTGGACCTTCTGGCGCCTTTTGGCCTATGGTAAATGGTATCCTTTTAAAGTGCTTCAACCCTTATTTGATAGTGATGCTTTGAATTTTTCAGCTACCCTTTGGCACCTGATGAAGATTTCCAAGGAATAAATTGAAATGCGTTGAGGCTTCCTTGGCAGGGGATACTTAATGAAGAAATTCTATGTTGGATATAATTATATGATTTACCAAGCTAGAGGGCATATAGGTATTGCAATGTGTTAGGGTCTAAATTTTGTAATTATACCGGAACAGTTGTTTTTTACATAATGTGTTTTTTCAACCAAAATTTTTACAAATAAAAAGATACAATGATTGTATGTGAATTTTTCTTTTGTTGCAATGTAAAGTTCCATGAGAGAATATTGGATTGTTTGTTGCATTATTAGGGATGTGGCAATGCACAACTCTGTGTAGACCAACCTCTTTCTTAAGATTCCACCCTAGCAAAACCACTTTATAACCTGTATCCTGCCTCTAGGACACATATCTTATTTCCCAGTATCCCTGGCAGCAGAAAGATGACCCCTCCAGTACACAGAGCTATCTTTCCTATATTATTATCTTGAATTGGAACATTTTTTTTTCTGGAGCACTATAGCTACAAGGGCTGAAGACTCAGCTGCCAACATATATTTACTATGCAGATTTATTTAGACTGAGAGCAGGTTTGTAAATATTACAAACGGCCAGCAAATGCACTATATCAAAGTTCTGGCATGTAATACTGTTAAAGATGTTTAAGTAAGTAGCTATTGAGTGTTTTATGCTCTGGTTGATAATAAGTGAGGTAACACTGTTTTAAACATCCATTAACCAGTGCTGCATGACATAAAACAGCTGAGGAAACAAATATAGCCATAGCTCAATGATAAAGATCTCAAAATGAATTTAGACTGCTGTAATGAAATGCTTCGGATTTGCAATGGCTGGTTTTATATGAAAGCATGCACAATGATCTAAACCAGCAATACTGTGTATCTTGTGCTTAAACAACTATGACCAGGAGCAGGGTTTTCTGTACATGTGTACTATATCATGCGCACCTTAAAGTCCTTTTGGGTATGGTTTGAGTAGACATGACAGACATAATACAAAGCCATTGCACTGTTTACAACCATTAGATTTCCTCACATAATCTCTAGTGCTCAATATTTACAATGTAATTCTAATGCCCTGTACACACGGTTGGACATTGATCGGACATTTCGACAACAAAATCCATGGATTTTTTCCGACGGACGTTGGCTTAAACTTGTCATGCACACACGGTCACACAAAGTTTTCGGAAAATCTGATCGTTCTGAACGCGGTAACGTAAAACATGTGCATTGGGACTATAAACGGGGCAGTAGCCAATAGCTTTCGTCTCTTAATTTATTCTGAGCATGTGTGGCACTTTCTGTGTCGGTTTTGTGTACACACGATCGGAATTTCCAACAACGGATTTTGTTGTCGGAAAATTTTATAGCAAGCTTCTCAAACTTTGTGTGTCAGAAATTCCGATGGAAAATGTGTGATGGAGCCCACACACGGTCGGAATTTCTGACAACAAGGTCCTATCACACATTTTCCGTCGGAAAATCCGACCGTGTGTACAGGGCATAACACCATTGCAAAGACATAGCACTACTAAATGCTGATGCTATATTCTGCACAAAAAATAGGAAATGGTGGTAACAACTACTTAAAGAGTATGTAAACCCTAACATTGAACCTCTATTTCTTTTTTTGGTCTGTTAAATTGACCATTAAAAGTGCTTTGTGTGAAAAAACTGTTGGCAATGCTAGAAATCTTGTCAGCTGGTAACTTCATGTGCGCTCGGCCTGTGCTGCATTCTTATCAGTTACATTGTTCTCAGATATCCCTGAGGATTGGCTACCATGCACAGCTGCACCAGATTTTGCACTCTCCAGTTTCAACCCCAGGTGAGTGTTAACCTAGGACAAGAAATGTGCTACTGTCAGTATCACCGGTAGTAATAGGCAAATATGCCTGTGTTTGATACGTGTAGCGGTGTAGTTACCACTAGTAACAGACATCCACCAAATCACCCCGCTGCCAGACTCCATACATCACTTGTAGAGACAATGAAAAGTAATTTGCTGTGCTTTTTTTTGTTTATTGGGGGGTACGGCTTGGTTGGGGAAAAGGGTTTATGGGATGCCCATAGAATAGTTCACTTTGCCATCATATTTAGAGATTTTTTTTACAGATTAGCACATAATTTGAGTGAAGGAATGATGTGCATATCTTAACAACTACAGTCTTTTCCCTGCATCACCATGCAGACTATTGCTCCTCCTCTGCGTAACTCCTGCAGACTATTGCTTCCAGAACCTCCTCACGCATGACTGTATAAGGATGAGGACATCACTCTTGACCGTGTACAGGTGATGTTCCCAGAAATCCTCTCCTCCTGCACAAACTTATACTGTAGTTATTAGTGTAATGTCACATCTTCTTCTTTAAGCAAATAGTTCCTCCTGCAGAATCTGGTTGCTCGCTGCTACTAGGCAAGAGGCCTGCAGGGTCTCTCCCTGGAGGCCTAGTAGTTTAAAAGCACATACTGTGCGGTGGACTACTGTTCCCTGCTTGAAAATCCTGTGCCCTCAGGCCCCATCGATTTGACACAACTCCCCACAGTCTCTCCTCTGATCCAGGACTCCTCATCATTGACCGTGTAATGATGAGGACTTCACTAATGACCGTGTAGAAGTGAAGTTCCCTCACAGACTTCCTGGCACATCCAGCCCTCCACTGTGGTACACTCACCGACCTTTCTCCGCCCCAAGTCCCTGATGGAGAACTTAACCAGACCATACGTTCCGACAGCTTCAACTGCCCCTCTGCTCCAGGAGTTCCTCATCAATGACTGTGTAATGATGAGGACATTGCCAATGACCATGTAAAGGCAAAGTTCCTTCACAGTTCTCCCCAGGCATCCTCCTGCGATCGGCGCATCCCCCCCAGGCGGGGGTGCCCTCCTGCTGCTGTCTAGTATTCCATTCCCCACTTCATCCGGCCGACAACTCCTCCCAGTGGCATGTTACCTCATCTTATATAGGAGGCCCGCCCCCTGCCAATAAAAGTTGGGGATTGGTCAGGGCTCCCATATGAGCTGCCTGCCACTCCAGTTCCAGGCCCTGCCCCTCTTCCAGAACATTCTCCCTGGAAGAAGGGGAGGCACCTCAGAACTAGAGCACAGGTGGTCACACCCACTGCTACACTAACCTCTCCTTGTCCCCAGATCAAAATAGACAGGCTTAGCTCAAAGCATAAGCCTGCCTAAATTTACCTGTGCTGACAGTCTTCCTAACAAAAATCCTACACTAGCACCTGCCTATTGGTAGAGGGTGCTACATACGTATGTCAAAGGTTCAGAAAATCTTGTTTAAAAATGATCAAACCCAAATTTAACCATAAACCCTATTGAAGTCTCTGAGGCGCAAAGCTTGCTGTTACATTCTGGCCATTCTTCAGGGGAATAGACAATCTATTGTCAAAAAAAGGCATAGGGAGCTGGGCACTGCATATTTAACCAAGCGTGTTTAGCAAAGCAAATTTTTTTTTTTATATATCATAAGATGGGAATAGGGTCCACTTAATGAGACGTTGAGGGTGACCTGGAAAAAAATATCAATCCCTTAAATTACATGCTTGAGAGTTGCCTTAAAGCTGTGCAATCAGTGCAATCTTCACTGACAGTGTCAGTGATACCCTATTCTGGCAGCACATATTTGAGAAACCCTTTTTTTTACTTTAAAAAAAGTAAAATTTCACAGCAGCATTCCTATCGGATTAGTTTTAACTTGAAAAGCCTAAAGTAGATTAGGCTCAATACCTTTCATCGAGCAGTTATAGGCCTGAATTGACAGGTGGAAGTAGCAGATCAAAAAGCTAAGGGCAAGTGTCCTCTTAAAAAAATAAAGCTAAAGCCCTCAAAATGTTACAAATTGGCCAGTGGCACAACAGCTTGACGGTATAGCTTGTGAACAACTTTTATTCAAAAACTTACTATGGAAGATGAGCTGCAGAAACATTGCAGTATCCTCAAAATGCTAGAGCACCAGAATAGGTCACAAACTTTAGGAAACAATACAGAGTTTACCCTGCAGTAATGCTGTATCCTGGCCTAGGCCAACAAGGCCCAGGCCTAGGGCAGCACTTTGCTGCCCCCCCCTGCATGAAAAAAACAGCCTCCTCCTAACCCCCACATGCAAAAAGTCCCCACTGGCTTACACTACACTTTTAGTGTACTTTTTTCGTTCATGGTTTTTGCAACTTGCTGTTTTTTCTCTATAGGAACATCTTTATGCCAGTTACTCCTGTTTTATTTAGAAAAATGTATTGCAATTAAACTTACACAGGTTAAAGATCTTTCAGTCTGTGTGTTGACATATTTTGGGGTTATTTTTGGCCTGATTGAGTCCTAATTCTTTGACTATGAAACCGGTTGGTGAATTTTACATGACCACCATCAAATGGAACATTAGTTGGGCAGGTCCCCATCCCCAGTGTTCTACCTGGGATAAGTGGCAACGACAGCCAAGAGCAGTACCTGTGTGGTCAGATCACCATTGTATGTCCAATAATCCACAAATATGGATTTAGCCCAACCCTATTTGCTGGCCCAATGTGATGTAATTTTGGGGTATTTTAACAGGTGAATATGAACACTTCCAACACAACAAAGTGCCTTTGTTATCACTTAGCACTGGCATTGGTTCTGACATCAGTTTGAGATGTTTCAGTGATTCAGAATCCACTGACAGGTGCATTTGACCTCCTTCTGACCTACATTTACCTGTGCTTCATGAAGAGTTTGCCTTCCAGTAGACTGGAGGGTGAGCTTTAGGAGGAAAAGGTGAGGCCTAAAGAGGAAGGTGTGTGGTTTACAGATGGCAGGGTGGGTCTTAAGCAGGAAGGGGTGTGGCCTTGACAGGAAAGGGTGTACCATATTTAAATTAGGGGGTGCACGAGTTTAGTCAGGCCTAGGGCAGCACAAAACCTAAATACACCACTGCCCTGCAGCAAACATTTGAAGATCTTCAGCCAAAGTTGAGCAATGGATCCATTGTGCAGTACCTTCAGAATGCTGGACCAGATCAGGCCAAGCACTTTGAGGAACAATGCAGAATTTACACTGTAACAAACCTTTGAAATTGTAAAGTGCAGTATCTTTGCAGGGCACCAGAATAGACAATACGCTTTAAGACACAGCCATGCATCAAAGATTAGAAATTGTACAGCTGTAGTCAAGCTGCAAAAATTGTCTAGCATTTTTACAGTGCCAGAGCACAATAAAAGCATAGGTTTAGTTGCAGGTACTAGTAACAATGGCAGATGTCAGGTTTTTTGCCCATATGATACTTTAGTCAGTAGCATCAACAGCATTGTAGCTATTTGTAATCCACGACTGGTTTATTTTAATGAATGTTAGTAAACCCACACTATCTTGGGAAAGGCAGTTTTCGTCTATATAACAAAACCTCCTGCTATGCTCAAGGCCCTTTTGGGCAGTACACTGGCTTCAGGGCAAGCCAGCAGCCAACGTGAGCTATAGAAATAATGTACAGTATGTTTGGTTGGGGTTTGTCACCTGCATCAGCCCTGGACCCAATGAAACCAGTAATCATACAGTTCAGATGCTGTGATTGTTGCCTAGTTGTTGTCACTTAAACAACACTTTGAAAAGTGGTGCTGATGGAGACTTATTCACTGCTGCTTCTCCAAGGATCAGATGTTTGAAAGCACATTGGTCATTAGAGGGGACCATGCTACCATTGGAAAATGCAGGTACAAGATTATTATGAGGGACCTCTTCAAAGTTCACATTTTTGGGCTCTTTCTGGGATGGTCATAAAAGATCAGCCATTTTTAATCAGGCCACCTAATGATGGTTCTCTCATTGGTGACCCAAATCCTAAGGTTCTTGTGCAGGCATTTAAGCATAAAAGGCCCCATTTGCCACAAATTGCCTGCAGCTAAGAATCATGAGTCTTTAGTGTCACTGAGGATAAACATGACCTATTTCTTCCTGCTAATGCTCTCCAACACCCCAAACCACCTCATCCTTCTAAAATTCCTCATCATTCCTCCTGCTGCCTCAGGGCTAAATGTAGTGGAAAGCTGTTCCTGCTGACCCTGGGACAGCAACAAGTCCTCCTCTTCCTGCTGCTGCTGTGACTCCAAGAGAAACACAAGGATTGTCTCTAATCCTGGCCCACTCGTGGCTTACCATTTTGGTTGCCTCTTCAAAAGGTGACAAAATGCTGTACACTTCCTTTTGGTGTGAAAAGAACCTCAGCTCCCCTGAGCCTACCCTCTTACACTAATTGCATAGGTATTTATTGATGATGCTGCAGAAACAGTTGCAGCTTTTTCAGTGTGGCCATTGTAAAGTATAACTTATAATTTAGTTCTATATAAAGTGGAGGGGGATTAGAATTTTTGTCAGTTTTTATTGCTGTCCATGCCCCCCCTGTTATGTATATTCATCCTCTCTATATATCCTGTTTACTATTATCATTGGATAGGGGGCAGATGGATTAGAACACCTGTCAGTTTTTATTGCTGTCTGTGTCCCCATTAAGGAGATCCCCCCTCTCTATATTTTTTCTTTTTACTATTATCATTGAAAGTGAAAGTAAAAGACAATCCCAAATTTAGGTTTGTCTCCAGAAAAGCAGTAGAGGGAAAATCTTCCAATGGTGACACTAGTTCTGATGACCTGTGGGTCCCCAAGGAATTTCCTTAATTTGCAGGTATTTCCTCTCACTTCCTGTTTGGCTATGGACAGGAAGTGAAGGGAAATCTCCTCAATGGACACAGAGGGCAAAAAACACAGGTGGCGAAAAAAATCTGACAGTATTTACAATCTTCCCTTGCTCTATCCAAAATGTAAAAAAAAGTTTCGCCTATACTTCTACTTTAAGCTCCAGTGCATTACGGTGTTGCATATTAGATGCTTGGTGGGCAGAAAATGTTCTTATGCCATGACTAGGTATGACCACCTGAAGTGCCCACAAACCCTTCTGACCTGATGAAGGACTTCCTGGAAGCCATAGTATTTTGTGATGAACCACTTCACAATTAAGTTGATGACATATAACAAGCTAAGAACCTCTATGGATTTTCCTTTAGAAAGGGCAGCCAGCAGGTAAGTGCCATTGTCACACACAACCTTGTTTGGATGAAAACGATGTACTGTCAGCCACCTCTGAGCTTGAGGATGTGACAGCTCTATACTCCATGCATGGAACTTACACCATCACTGGCCACCAGGCACATGATTAGGATTGTACAAAACCTGGAGCACTCTTGTGCACCCTCAGAAAAGCAATAATGGGTGTGGCCTAATTGCACTAATAGTGGGAGAGGCTTAAAGGGGTATGGTTACATAAAGCCTACTCACTGTGTATAAAACATACACATACCATGGTCCTTTAGAACCCACAAAATATGCTTTAATTGACATAAGCAAAATTCCTACAGACATAATCCCAGCTTACACACTGATCACCGTCCCAGTGTCCTCACACATGTCCCCACACAGTGTCTCCACACAATGTCCCCAAAATAGTGTTCCTACAACAGTGTCACCACACACATGTCCCCACACAGTAAAAACACCTGTCCCCCACATATGTCCCAGTAAAAACATATGTCCCAATGATCATCTGCACACATATGTCTGTGATCACCTGCGCACATCTGTACATGATCATCTGCCTACATATGATCACACAAAACAATTATTATACAAAAAGACATTTAGCAGAATACATTGTGGCTTAAATTTATGACACAATTAGACTTTATTGGATTTCTTTTAAAATAGAAAGTAATATTAGAAATATAGAAAATATTGTTTTTTTTTCAAATTTTTTGCTCTTTTTTTTCCGCTTATATCGCAAAAAATAAAAAAACGAAGTCGTGAAAAAATACCTACAAAATAAAGCTCTATTTGTGTGAACAAAATGATAAAAATTTCATTTGGGTACAGTGTTGCATGACCGCGCAATTGTCATTGAGATTGCGAGAGCGCTGAAAGTTGAAAATTGGCCTGGGAAGGAAAGGGGGTAAAAGTGCCCAGTATTGAAGTGGTTAAAAGAAGAAAACATGTGGCATGGCAAAGCATGTCACTTTGATAATTGGGTGTGGCTAAATTGTACTTGATTTTTGGCATGACCTAAAGGAATATGGTCTAGGTACACAATGAGTGCACATCCTGCAGTCCTTGTACCACAAAATTCTCCTTACCTACTGTCAAAATTTTACAAGCAAGCAGTGGTCAGGAAGAGGAAAAAATATCCCCAGTGTTGGTGGTCAGGGGGAAGGAAAAATGTCAGTATCAGTATGTATAACATGTACAACATGTATACAATATGCACAATACATGTATTATATACAGTATCTCACAAAAGTAAGTACACCCCTCACATTTTTGTAAATATTTTATTATATCTTTGTGTTACAAGGTCTCAGGTGTGAATTGGGAGCAGGTGTGTTAAATTTGGTGTTATCGCTCTCACTCTCTCATACTGGTCATTAGAAGTTTAACATGGCACCTCATGGCAAAGAACTCTGTGAGGATCTGAAAGAAAGAGTTTTTTCTCTACATAAAGATAGCCTAGGCTATAAAAAGATTGCCAAGACCCTGAAACTGAGCTGCAGCACGGTGGCCAAGACCATACAGCGGTTTAACAGGACAGGTTCCACTCAGAACAGGCCTCGCCATGGTCGACCAAAGAAGTTGAGTGCACATTCTCAGCGTCATATCCAGAGGTTGTCTTTGTGATATAGACGTATAAGTGCTGCAAGCATTGCTGCAGAGGTTGAAGGGGTGGGGGGTCAGCCTGTCAGGGTTAAGACAGTGCTGGGAAATAATAGTGACCACACAAAATATTGACACTTTGGGCCCAGTTCGGACATTTTCACTTAGAGGTGTTCTCACTTTTGTTGCCAGCGATTTAGAAATCAATGGCTGTGTGTTGAGTTATTTTGAGGGGACAGCAAATTTACACTGTTATACAAGCTGAACACTCACTACTTTACATTGTAGCAAAGCGTCATTTCTTCAGTGTTGTCACATGAAAGGATATAATAAAATATTTACAAAAATGTGAGGGGTGTACTCACTTTGTAAGATACTCTATACTGTGTATATATATATATATATATATATATATATATATATATATATATATATATATACACAGTATATCAATACAAAACATTGCCAATGTAATAATAAACACCAATAAACACCCAGACACCCATATTATTTAGATGCCATAATTTGCTGCTAGTTTATTTTTTTTGCATGTTTTATATTTATTACTAATTTTAAATATCAACAAATTAATAAAAGCATAACACAATATTTCTATCTTTTATATAAAGTGCAAAAAAATGCCAGAGAGAATTTATTTTCTATCTGTACAAGTTAAAACATTAAGAAGCAATTCTCCCTCCATTAACAAAAAATTGGCAAATATGCAACTGTTTAAAGACGTTGTCAGTAGTTATTGTGCAATTAGAATGTGTATGGATGCCTAATTAAATGCCCTTTTCAACACAGAATAATAAACTGGACACTCACTTTGAAGATTTTATGCAAAAAAAAGAGGAAATAACACATTTGCTTGCAATAAAATTATGAACTGCAATATAAAACTTGTTCAATTCTATCTTAATATTACCACTATTTTTTTAAAATATTGAATATCTGCCAGCCTGTTAAATTTGAATTGCAATGTATAGGTATCATGACATCTACTCTTCATTGGAAATGTAATTTTTTATATTCCATCCTCCTTACCCAATGTTTGACATGCTGTGGCAAACTGTATTATGCTAAAATTATGTTCAAAACCAGGACACAATGCTACAGGCTAAATTATTTAGCTTTCAGAGGAAGGGTTATGCATGCAAATTATACAGGGACTAAAAAAAATGGCAGATTTATGGAAACATTGGTTGGGTTGGCTTTAGATTTGTCTACAACAAACTATGTAGTCTGAGTGTCTCAATATAAATTGTGCTGATTAGGTAGGACCTCACACTACACATTTCTTGGTAACTTTAAATGAGATAATACAGAAATTGTACAATTAGATTATAACACGTGTGGCGCTGTAATGTTCAAAAAACACACGTGCTTGAGGATCACTTCAATTGGACAGCTTAAACTGTATGTTTGGACACATTACCCTTAATTTGTCTCCAACGCTGAAAAGTACAGAAAGGTACTTGTTGATTCTGACATCCAGTACAGTAAGTGCTTCATTTCCTGTAGTTTTCTGACAACACTGCCTCTGCTGCACTGACATCCAAGCAGTGTTGTCAGACCTGCTTGAGTTCTCCCATGCTGGTCTACAGAACACATTCAATCTCTGTTACAGAGATAGGGAGAGAGGTAGATGTCTGCATGTATTTTGTTGCTTTTCCAGGTTTGAGCTTTGCTGGATAAACAGCTTAGAGGTCATAGACCTCCCACTGAATGAATGAATGAATGAAAAATTTATAGAGCGCTGCAAATGCGAACTGAATCGCCTCAAGGCGCTAATGCGTTGGTGTTGACAGCTTCTAGAAGAGGAAGGTCTTGAGTTTTTTCCTGAAAGCCAGATGGTTTTCTTCCATGCGTATGTGGGGCGGAAGTGCGTTCCATAGTCGAGGTCCATGGACTGCAAACCTTCGTTCTCCCTTTGCTTTGTAGCGGTATTTGGGGATGAGAAGGAGGTTTTGGTTAGACGATCGAAGATTGCGATTTGGTGTGTAGTGTTTTATTTTCTCTCGAAGGTATTGAGGGGCGTTTCCTTGCATGCATTTGTGGGTGAACTGCCCTCTTAGTATTTCATTATGCTCCTATATTTGTCTAAGGGGCAGAGAACATCACTGTACAGAATAGTGCAGTTCTGATTTGTGATCTTTCTTATTATTTGTTGACAGGCTTAAAAAAAGTGGAGAGGGGAACAACTGGGTGGGGATTGAACTGCACTATTATATGCCACGTTTCTAGCAAATAATAGAAAAAATAAGTTCCTACAGGGAATTTCCTGCAAGGAAATTTTTACATTACTTCCCTTAGATGGTAGCAACTCATCTCAGCTCTGCTGCAGATAGAATGGCATATGGATACTAATCATATGGATCATTTGCACAGATTTGCAGGTATGAATGCATCCACTATTTTTAACTTGCAATTTCAGAGTTTTTTGTATTAAAAATATACTTTAGTCCTACTTTAACAAAAATAAATACACTGTAATTAGTCAAAAGCAGCTAATTACCATGAACCTAATTTTTACATAGATGATGTTGAAGCAAAAAAACAAAGGCAATACTTTTTATCTTAAACCCTGATTAACTCCTTGATATCACTAACTAACTACAAATAATTCCTTCTTCTCTTTGCTAACTTTAGCTATTTCTTAACCATCCCTTTTGAATGGGTGAATAACAAATGTAACTAGATTATGGTTAATGACAAGTTAGCAAGCATATTAAATAACTTGCAAATGAAGTTCAGTGTTATGGGGTTCATGGATCCAGTATATTTCACCTCCCTAGATCTGCCGAGGAGTCCTCACCTATCTCCTTTCTTTTCCTTGTCTTTCATTTTCTCTATTCCTCACTTTTCTCATCTTGTTTAACTGTGTTATCTTAAAAAACTTTTGTTTATCAGTTAATATGCTTACAGTATAAACTATATGTATTTCTAGAGAATTACCTCAATGCCACCTCACCCCCTTCCTTGGATCTTTTAAAAGGTAATGGAGATTTGGTCAAGGTAGTGGATGATACTGCAAGGCATGAGATACATTTCCCTATTTGGGGCTGCTT
Organism: Lithobates clamitans; assembly: GCA_037952925.1. Classification (NCBI taxonomy): domain Eukaryota; kingdom Metazoa; phylum Chordata; class Amphibia; order Anura; family Ranidae; genus Lithobates; species Lithobates clamitans. Next base: position 2,526,300 of record JBBGZY010001345.1, on the reverse strand, counting down.
ATGTGTAATTCTGATTAGGGATGCACTGCTGGTTTGTTCCGAGACAAATGTTGCTTGTTTGGGTGTGCATTCAATCACTTCAATCAGTTTTTAGCCCACTCAGCAGGAGCTGAACATCAAACATACAGTGCCTTGCAAAAGTATTCACCCCCTTTGGCATTTTTTGTGTTTTGTTGCATCACAACCTGGAATTAACATGGATTGTTTGAGGATTGTTATGTGCATAACTATTTACCCCCCTAATGTCAATACTTTGTAGAGCCACCTTTTGCAGCTATCACAGCTCCTAGTCACTTTGGATAAATTTCTATGAGCTTGCCACATCTTACTACTGGGATTTTTGCCCATTCCTCCTTACAAAACTGCTCCAGTTCCTTCAAGTTGGATGGTTTGCGCTTGTGAGCAGCAATCTTTAAGTCTGACCACAGATTTTCTATTGGATTGAGGTCTGAGCTTTGACTAGGCCATTCCAACACATTTACATGTTTTCTCTTAAACCACTCAAGTGTTAATTTAGCAGTGTGTTTGGGGTCATTGTCCTGCTGGAAGGTAGACATGTGCGCCATCAATAAATCTGTTTCGTTCCGTTCCGTATTAGGATTAATTCGTATTTTGTAAATCGTGTCCAAAATTTTGTACGAAATACTTTGTTAACTTTTCTTAATAATTACGAATGTTCGTTATGATGAATTTATCATTATGAGGGGCTCCCACCATCCCTGTGCTGTGCTGACTTCCTGGGTTTTTAACTTTTAGGTTCGTTAACTTTTCGTAACAATTACGAATGTTTGTTTAGGAATTTGGATCTGAAATTCGTAAACAAAATTTCGTATTTCGTACAAAATTTGGAAGCATAGCAATTCGTATTTCAGATCCTCCCGAATGTATGAATTCACAGAAATTCGTATGAATTTTCGGAAATTCATACGAATTTTTGATTCGTACAAAACTAATCGCACATGTCTACTGGAAGGTGAACCTCCGTCCTAACCTCAAATCACACACAGAGTGGTACAGGTTTTGCTCAAGAATATCCCTGTATTTAGCACCATCCATCTTTCCCTCAACTCTGACCAGTTTCTCAGTCCCGACTGCTGAAAAACATCCCCACAGCATGATGCTGCCACCACCATGTTTCGCAGTGGGGATGGTGTTTTTTGGGTGATGTGATGTGTTGGGTTTGCGCCAGACATAGCGTTTTCTTTGATGCCAAAAAGTTAAATTTTAGTTTCATCAGACCAGAGCACCTTCCTCCATACATTTTGGGAGTCTCCCACATGCCTTTTCGCAAACTCAAAATGTGCTATTTTGTTTTTTGCTGAAAGTAATGGCTTTCTTCTGGCCACTCTGACATAAAGCCTAACTCTGTGGAGCGTATGGGTTTTTGTCGCCCTATGTACAGATACTCCAGTCTCTGCTGTGAAACTCTGCAGCTCCTCTAGGGTTACCTTAGGTCTCTGTGCTGCTTCTCTGATTAATACCCTCATTGCCCGGTCCATGAGTTTTGGTGTGCAGCCATCTCTTGGCGGGTTTGCTGTTGTGCCATGTTCTTTCCATTTGGTTATGATAGATTTGATGGTGCTCCTAGGGATCACCAAAGATTTGAATATTTTTTTATAACCTAACCCTGACTTGTACTTCTCAACAACATTGTCCCTTACTTGTTTGGAGAGTTCTTTTGTCTTCGTGGCAGTGTTTGGTTAGTGGTGCATTTTGCTTAGGTGTTGCAGCCTCTGGGGCCTTTCAAAAAAGTGTGTACATGTAATGACAGATCATGTGACACTTAGATTGCACAGAGGTGGACATTATGTGACTTCTGAAGGTAATTGGTTACACCAGAGCTTTTTATAGGCTTCATAACAAAGGGGGTGAATACATACGCACATGTCAATTGGCAGTTTTTTATTTCTGAAAAATAGTTTTATGTATATATTTTTCTAATTTTACTTCACCAACTTAGACTATTGTGTTCTGATCCATCACATATAATTCAGATTAAAAAAAAACATTGAACTAAAGGCTGTAATGTAACAAAATAGGTAAAAAGACAAGGGGGGTGAATACTTTAGTAGCGGGTTTTTCTCCCATTCATTTATATGATCCTTCTTCCACTGTCAGTGGTTGTTAAGAAAGCAGTGTCACACCCTTAGCAACCAGTGATATCACCAGCTCCCATCACTTGCTGGCTGGGAATCTCTGGCCACGTAAACAAAGATTAAAAAAGACAGCTCATGCCCATGCATGTCATTGACCAAACATGATTCTTATCCATATCCATAACTTGGCAAGGTGCCCCCATATTGAGGGCATGTGGCTTGGCATGGTTTAGGAGGAGAATTTGCATGCCTGTCGCCATTTCTTTGCCTACCAAATTGCATGCTCGGATAAGGATCCAGTATGGATTTTGTGGGGAAACCCCACCCTTTTTTCTTGATTTTTGTATTGGGTTCTCATTTTAAATCCATATAGGCCTTAAGGGTCTGTTATAATATTTGTGGGGACCCCATGACATTTTTTTTATGAGTGGTGTCCCCCTTGACATCAATACCAGACCCTCATCAAGGATAAGGATTTGGTATGTATTTTTAGGGATAAACACATGCCATTTTTATTTGTCTGTGTCTGTGGTCTCCCATAAACATGTATCCCAGACCCTCATTTAGGATAAGGAGCTGGTAAGGAGCTGGTATAGATGAAGGGAACCTCCGGCCACTTATTTACAAGCTGACGCAAAACGATCAAAACTGTTGTTTGTCGGAAATTTCATTATATTTATTTTTAAATGTCTATTTTGTTGCAGTAGTTTGTACCCATTGTACAGATGTGACACTGCATAAGCAGGGTCAGGACGTCCCCAGACATGTTATTTAAAGCAATTCTGGCTTTTTAATGTTGCCCTTTAAGTATTCTTTAAATTACTCCACTACATCAAATGGAATTGAAACACATTTTTTTTGCTTTTACTTGTTCCTCAGGGCAATGCCCGGCCCCCATGCCACAACCTCTTACCTATTAGCCTATAAAATGGACATTATTGTTTTTTGGCACTTGGCTTACTTTGACTTCAACGGGGTCTGAATTGGTCAAATCAAATACAGGTAAGTTGGGCTCATCCCTACTTCTGATAAATATTGAAAAACCATACAAGAACAAAAACAAAAAATGTGTTTTGAGGGTACACCAGTAACCCCTTTTGTAGTGGGGTCTAAACAATATGTTATCTAGCATGGGATGAAAACAGATGTAGGGATGGTCTGTAACAGGCTGGTTGTGTATAAGGTAGATGCAAATTTACTAAAGACTTCAACATTTTTTTATATGTTGAGTATAATAATACTTCACATGACCAATTCCAGAGCATTAAAATGCTTATTTCTCATTTGGTTATTACACAGTGTAAGGTCAAATCTGGTAATATCCACATAACATGTAAATGTGTAAAAAAAAAAGGCCTAAACGAAAACCTTTACAAACTCATAAAATTGTCTATACAATGCTAGTTGCATGGCAACAAGAATTGATCTAAAAGGAAAAAAAATGTGATGATTTAGTGATTGCTGGTGGCAGGTTATAAACCTCGTTCATTTTCTTTTCAATACAATCTAGTGACGGAAGCTAGCGAGACAGCTCCTAATTGTTATTATATCACCAAAAGTCCTAGATTAAATCAACATTTTTATTTATGGATTTGCGATTTAGGAACTAATCACTTACAAATTTTGTTGCATGTGAATTAACTGCAACGTTTTAGTTTTGTTTCCATTTTACCACCCCAGTGTCTGCTTTTTCTTAGCAAACAAATTTCTTTATATTAATCAAGTTACCATAATTTTCTGAAAACCCTAAAAAAGGGCACTGTGCTTATCAAGCACTTTTGTGGTTTACAACGTTGCCTTACTATTATGAAGGAGCTTACCTGGGGTTGGAGTATGAAGCAGATTACAAGAATGGATTAACTCAAAAGAGGACCTCATGTAAGTGTTAGGGCTCATTCATAGTTTAGTGAGCAGGTTGGAGGCTGGGAGCTTACAAAGAAACCTGCAGCGGAATTTAAGTATAAGTGAATTATTCTTGAGTCAGAACTCCAGCTGGCTTGCGCTAAGCCCCACAATAGGAAGTCAAGCTTCCAATGGTGCATAGACTACCCTAGTTACCCAACGGGATTCAGTGGTGGTTGTGGAGTCAAATATTCACCCAAAGGATTGAATAGTAGTATCCACATCTCTTTCTCGCTGGCAAAGCACATTTTGTAATATTCAACCATTTATATTGGTGTCACTATCCTGACTATAAAGTGGGCCAGATGGTCACTTGTTTTGATATAGTTTTTTGGGAAATATGGATTTCAATGCACAGTTAAAGGGGAACATGGCTTGTCTGTGGCAGAATTAGCAGCAAGCAGCTCCCACACACCGCCGACCCCTTTGCTTGTTTACTGGCCTTATTTAACTTCTCATAGTCTTCACAATGTGGAAAAAATTGTATAATAGGGACTTTGAGGAATCCATAGCCTGGTAACGCTGTGTATTTCCATCCCTAGGGACTTTAATTGAGGTCATACATTTCCGTCCCACTAATATCTAAAGAGGGAGGGCAAAAGAGGGTGGGACTTTAAATGAACTAAATGGCAGCAAGAGAATATTCGGTGAGCAACAGAACTTTTAGTGATGTTGTAGAGTGTAAACATACAATTGCTAGAATCAAATAAATGATACATATGATAAATGACAATACAATACAATTCTCTTGCTGCCATTTAGTTCATTTAAAGTCCCACCCTCTTTTGCTCTCCCTCTTTACAATGTGGAGAAAGAACCTCCAGAGCAGCTAAACCTTATACCTGGTCAGTTCAAAGAAAATCACAGGCCTATTTGCTACCACACAACCACAACACCTGAGGAGGTGCCGAAGTGCACAAAGCACTGTGTCGCCCCTCACCTCTTTTATCTCCATGTGGCTCATCTTAAACAGACCAATCTTCACAATCATGGCAGACTGCACAATCTCCAGGACAACAGGAGCCAACATCTTCAGGCTGATGTTAACCATGTCAATACCAGACTAGAGTAAACAATTATGAAGCCACATAGAATCCATACAGGAATGATTGGATACTCCTGAGCAAGCTCTAAATGAACACACAATTAAAATACAAGAATATGAGAAAATAATGCAGCAAAAGAAACAGCATCTGTATCAGGTGTTTATCTGCATGTGTTGCCCCTTGAAATATCCCATACACCCTACAATTTATATTCAACAAACTTCTCAGAAATCCTATAGACTCCAAAAAAGAATTTGACAAGGCACACTGTAACCTACATCCCAACATTTGGATTCCACAAATTCAAGAGACATTCCTCGCCGTGTTTACTGCTTCCAAATCAAAGAGGCTATCATATATAGTAGTGCTATAACACAACTCCTGCCAGACCTCTTATCATACCCTGGCTCTGTGGAGGGTTCTCAAGTCACTGGGCTACCCCTTTAAACAGATTGCCTGCAAAGTGGGAAAAACAGCAATGTTCTATAACCTTGGAGACCTGCCTCAGTTACTGGGCAGTTTTGAGCTTCCTCAAGTACCCCTTGCAAACTTTGCCATTGAAGCCTTCCATCCCAGGCCTCCAAGTGCACAACACGTGGCAAACAGTCACCAAAAAAAACATGCAGACCGAGCCATCTACAAACAGACCAACGCAAGATAAAACCTATATAAATGCACCTTGAGGCCTCTACTCACCCAGTGGACCTAATTGATTGTCCTATTACAGTGTCCTCCTTACTATCTCATAAAGCCTGAACATTTTTCAACTGATTCTTTGAAGACAGGCCCCATCCCTTTCCTCAGTCCCTATTCTTATCTAGGCTCTTCACTCCTCTTGCTTCTTCCCTCCTGTATTCCACATAGGCACCCTATTTCACCTCAGTTTGAGTTACTTCTCCAATAATTGGTCCTTACCCATCTCACCTTCTACTTCACCAAAACATTCTAAAGTACTTCTGGTTACCATGCTTCCTGAGCACTTTCAGATATCCTAACTGCCAGGGAAGCAGGTGAAAATCTTGTTCCATTTCTCATTTCCTTAATTTCTTAACGTGCAAGATACAGAGGTCCAATTCAAATGTCATATCCCACTTCTGTTTCTAATTTGCAGATGAACATGTTTGCTTTACCCACCACCCCAGTGGGTTTTGTTGACCCTTTTGGCCCATCTGTGATCCTGCTGGGGGACTTGCAGCAGACAACACCCAGCTGCTTATAATGTTTGTTTTCCATCCCAACTATGGGGCATGTTTGTTTATCTGTTTATACTTGCCTATTTGCATGTATGCTGTGTTGTTGGCTGGGCAGGTGGAGTGCTGGAGTTATCACTTAATAGATTGAAGACTCAGCTTTCTAAATCTTAGATTTCACCTTCTTTGGGTCCAAGTCCAATATTCATTTAAATACACATTTCAATTTGCTAACTAGCAACAAAAAAAAAAAACATTCTGTCTCAGTTTTGGAATGTGAAAGTATTACATCTTTGGTCAAAATTAGGGATGAGCCAAACACCCCCCGGTTCGGTTCGCACCAGAACCTGCGAACGGACCGAAAATTTGCACGAACGTTAGAACCCCATTGACGTCTATGGGACTCGAACATTCGAAATCAAAAGTGCTCATTTTAAAGGCTAATTTGCATGGTATTGTCCTAAAAATGGTTTGGGGACCCGGGTCCTACCCCAGGGGACATGTATCAATGCAAAAAAAACTTTTAAAAAGGGCCGTTTTTTCGGGAGCAGTGATTTTAATGATGCTTAAAGTAAAAAAAAAAAAAAAGTGAAATATTCCTTTAAATATCGTACCTGGGGGGTGTCTATAGTATGCCTGTAAAGTGGCGCGTGTTTTCCGTGTTTAGAACAGTCCCTGCACCAAATGTCATTTTTAAAGGAAAAAATCTCATTTAAATCTGCTTGCGGGTTTAATGTAATGTCGGGTCCTGGCAATATGGATGAAAATCAGTGAGACAAACGGCATGGGTACCCCCCAGTCCATTAGCAGGCCCTTTGGGCCTTGTATGGGTATTAAGGGGAACCCCGCACCCAAATTAAAATAAGGAAAGGTGTGGGGCCACCAGGCCCTATATACTCTGCACCGCCTGTATACTGCTGTTCAAACAAGACAGGAACTGTAGGTTTGTTGTTAAGTAGAATCTGTTTGTAATTTTGAACGGATACATTTTTAACGTGTTTAGCTCCAGCCAAAAAATCTTTTTTAAGCTTTTTGGAAAACATAGGGAAGGGTTATCACCCCTGTGACATTTGTTTTGCTGTCTTTCCTCCTTCCTAGGGGTAGATTTCATCTCACTTCCTGTTGTCTCCTTCCGTTTGCAAGTAGGAGACGTTTGTAAGTTAGATGTTTGAAAGTAAGGGCCTGCCCTATATACTCAGCAGAAATTTGGGCCTTAGGTGTTGTTGTGGCCACAACACTGTAAGCCTTCACAGGGCCCTCCTGTGAAATATTAGATCAAGAATTGTAATTACATGCCCCTGTTGAACAAGGGCAGAAAAATTGGACCTTTGGTGGTGGTGGTGATGGTGCTGGTGCCACAACACTGTAAGTCCTCACTCGCTCTTGGTGGGTGCAGAAATGGGCCCTGCTGTGAAATATTAGATCAAGAATTGTAATTACATGCCCCTGTTGAACAGGGGCTGAAAAATTAGGCCTTAGGCTCTGGTGCTGGTGCCACAACACTGCAACCCCTCACAGATACTCTAGTTGGAATGCTGAAATGAGCCCTGCTGCAAAGTATTGCATCAAAAATTGTAATTACACGCCCCTGTTAAACAAGGGCTGAAAAATTGGGCCTTAGGCACTGGTGCTGGTGCCACAACACTGCAACCCCTCACAGACACTCTAGTTGGAACGCAGGAACGAGCCCTGCTGCAAAGTATTGCATCAAAAATTGTAATTACACGCCCCTGTTAAACAGGGGCAGAAAAATTGGGCCTTAGGCACTGGTGCTGGTGCCACAACACTGCAACCCCTCACAGATACTCTAGTTGGAATGCTGAAATGAGCCCTGCTGCAAAGTATTGCATCAAAAATTGTAATTACACGCCCCTGTTAAACAAGGGCTGAAAAATTGGGCCTTAGGCACTGGTGCTGGTGCCACAACACTGCAACCCCTCACAGATACTCTAGTTGGAATGCTGAAATGAGCCCTGCTGCAAAGTATTGCATCAAAAATTGTAATTACACGCCTCTGTTAAACAGGGGCTGAAAAATTGGGCCTTGGGCACTGGTGGTGGTGCCCAGAACCAAAAAGGTTCTTACAAGCTATCAGCGTGATCATTGAGGAGGAAGAGGATAATTACTCAGGGATAGTCACTCAGCATCAGCATAGGCAGTCTTTGAAGGGATCTGAGATTTCAAAAAAAATTATTCGGTTACATCAGCATCAGGTGCTTGGTAGCTGGTGGTGATCCAAGACTGATTCATTTTTATGAAGGTCAGTCGATCGACCGAGTCGGTGGACAGACGCACCCTGTGATTGGTTACCATGCCTCCAGCAGCACTGAATGTGCGTTCCAAAAGAACGCAGGATGCAGGACAGGCCAGTAGCTCAATTGCATACTGTGCAAGCTCTGGCCAGTGATCCATCCTCAAGACCCAGTAACCCAGAGGATTTTCGGTGGGAAAGGTGTCCAAGTCTGATCTTGCCCTAGGTATTCCTGCACCATGTAAAACAGACGCTGGCGATGGTTGCTGGAACCGATCATACCTTGGGGCTGCGGACCAAAAAATTGTCTGAACGCATCGGTCAGACGGCCACCTTCCCCACCGCTCCTTCTTTGACTGACCGAAGCCTCAGCAACAAGTTGTCCAGAAACAGGAGTTTGTAACCTCCCAGTCTCTGGGAACGCGTTGCACAGACCTTTCTGCAAGGCCTCTCGAAGATGGTTCATCCTCTGCTCCCTCTGCGATGGCAAGAAAAGGTCCGCAACCTTACCCTTGTAACGTGGATCAAGGAGGGTTGCCAGCCAGTATTGGTCCTTCTCCTTGATACCACGAATATGAGGATCCTTACGCAGGCTTTGCAGGATCAGGGAGTCCATGCAGCGTAGGTTTGCTGAGGCATTCGGTCCGGAGTCCTCTGGGTCACTAAGGACGACATGGTCCGCAGCCACCTCCTCCCAGCCACGTACAAGTCCATGGGTTTCTTGGGATTGATCCCTTAAAGACTGCTGCTGATGCTGAGTGCCAGGCTCCACCTCCATACTGACACAATCTTTCTCCTCCTCCTCCTCGTCCTCTTCCTGTGTGATCGGCGGGCACGCAGGAACACTGTCTGGCTAAAGGGGGCATTGAGAGCTAAGGAAGTCCTCCTCTTCCTGCCTCTGTTCTGCCTCAAGTGCCCTGTCCATTATTCCACGCAGCATGTGCTCCAACAGGTGGACAAGGGGGACAGTGTCACTGATGCATGCACTGTCACTGCTCACCATCCTCGTGGCCTCCTCAAATGGGGAGAGGACAGTGCATGCATCCCTGATCATGGCCCACTGCCGTGGGGAAAAAAAACAAGCTCCCCTGACCCTGTCCTGGTGCCATAGTCGCACAGGTACTCATTGATGGCCCTCTGCTGCATGTGCAGCCACTGCAGCATGGCCGACGCTGAGTTCCACCTGGTGGGCATGTCACAGATTAGGCGGTTCTTGGGCAGGTTAAACTCCTTTTGGAGGTCCGCCAGCCGAGCACTGGCATTATATGACCGGCGGAAATGCACACAGACTTTCCTGGCCTGCCTCAGGATATCCTGTAAGCCCGGGTACCTGCCCAAGAACCGCTGCTACACCAAGTTAAGGACGTGAGCCAAACAGGGCACATGGGTCATTTGTCCCTGTCGGAGGGCACAGAGGAGGTTGGTGCCATTGTCGCAAACCACCATTCCTGCCTTAAGTTGGCGTGGCATCAACCACCTCTGAACCTGTCCCTGCAGAGCTGACAGAACCTCTGCCCCAGTGTGGCTCCTGTCCCCCAAGCACACCAGCTCAAGCACCGCATGGCATCTTTTGGCCTGCGTACTTATGTAGCCCCTTGAACGGCTACGGAGCACCGCTGGTTCCGAGGACAAAGCACAGGGAGAGGCCATGGAGGAAGAAGAAGAGGAGGGGGTGGAGGAGAGAGGTGTGTCACAATCATTAGCATTTTGGAGGCGTGGTGGCGGAACAACCTCCAACACTACTGCACCTTGTCCAGGACATCCTTCCCAGCTGCCAGCAGAGTCACCCAATGCGCCGTGAAACTTAGGTAACGTCCCAGTCCATGCCTGCTGGACCATGAGTCAGCGGTAATATGCACCTTACCGCTGACCGCCCTGTCCAGCGAGGCATGGACATTGCCTTCCACATGCCTGTAGAGAGCAGGAATCACCTTCCGTGAGAAAAAGTGGCGTTTGGGTACCTGCCACTGAGGAACCACACATTCCACAAACTCAGGGGCAGAGTCTACCAACTGAAAAGGCAGCAGTTGAAGTGCTAGCAATTTTGCCAAGCTAGCATTCAACCGCTGGGCATGTGGATGGCTGGGAGCAAACTTCTTTCGGCGGTGCAGCAGCGGGGGCAGGGAAATTTGCCTGGTACAATCTGACGTCGGTGTACCAAAAGCAGATTGCCCACAAGTACTTGGCTGTGACATATCTAATTCTACACCTTCATTCCTCTCAGAGAGGACTGAAGGTATAGTGGGGTTGGAGATCTCAGCTGATGAGGAGCAAGGAGAGGTCCTCTTTGTTCTTTGGTGTGGGTCTTTTAGGTACGCTTGCCAACGAACTGCATGGCAGGTCAACATATGTCTGGTCAAGCATGTGGTACCCAAGCGGGAGATGTTTTGGCCACGCGAGATATGCTTGAGACATATGTTGCAAATAGCAGCGGTGTGATCTGATGCACTCGTCTCAAAAAAGGCCCACACCAAAGAACTTTTTGAATAACGCGCATAGACTGCAGCGCCCTGCACATGTGGAGCTTTGGGGTGTGATGCAGTCAATGTACTGCCCTTAGGCTGGCCCCTGGAGGGCATCCTGCCTCGTTGGTGATGTGCCGCCTCCTCCTCCTCCTCCTCCTCCTCTCTCCTATCAGGCACCCACGTTGAGTCAGTGACCTCATCATCCCCTCCCTCCTCATCACTGGAGCAAACCTGGCAGTATGCTGCAGCAGGGGGAGCATGACTGCCAGATTGCTCTCCTTCTTGGGCACCCCCTCTGTCTGTGCTCATGTTACTGCCTTCATCGAGCTCAGTATCATCATCAGAGCCTTCCAAACGCTGGGCATCCTCCTGGAGCATGTACCCAACACTGTGGTCAAACAGTTCGAGGGACTCCTCAGGAGGACATGGTGGGGCTAGGGAAGGAGTCACTGATGACATTGAGCCGAGGGAAGAGGCCGTTGCTTTGCCAGACAAAGTACCCTGGGCATGGGTGAGAGAGGATGAGGAGGATGAGGATGGCTTGGTCATCCACTCGACCAAGTCTTCCGCATGTTGGGGCTCAACAGGGCCAACTGCCGAAAAAAAGCCCAAGCGTGTCCCACGACCACGTGCTGATGAGGATGCACCGTCTCCATGACCAGCACTAGACACAGAGCCTGCTTGCCCTCTCTTATTGGCTTGTGACTGTCTGCCTCTCCTTCTTGGCCTTCCAGACATACTAATGGCCTGTAGCTGCACTAAGCTGGGATATATATATATATATATATATATATATATACTGATACTGCAGCTAGCAAAATCAACTGCCTGCCTGCCTGTAGTATGAGAACACCACCAACCTTCTACAGGTAGCTTTAGCTGAACACTGTGAGGTGGACGCACCCCACTAACTTGTATGTTTAGCTGAACACTGTGAGCAGGACGCACTGCACTAACTGTAAATAGTCTAGCTGCCTGACTGTGGTACTAAATGGATCAAAAGAACACCAGTAATTTTCTTCAGGTAGCTGTATATACTGTAACAAGACAAGCCTGCCTGTCAGTAAGAAGATAACAGGAGCGGATCTAGCTGAACACTGTGAGCAGGACGCACCCCACTAACTTGTAGGTTTAGCTGGACACTGTGAGCAGGACACACCCCACTAACTTGTAGGTTTAGCTGAACATTTTGAGCAGGACGCACCCCACTAACTTGTAGGTTCAGCTGAACACTGTGAGCAGGACGCACTGCACTAACTGTAAATAGTCTAGCTGCCTGACTGTGGTACTAATAGGATCAAAAGAACACCAGTAATTTTCTTCAGGTAGCTGTATATACTGTAACAAGACAAGCCTTCCTGTCAGTAAGAAGATAACAGGAACGGATCTAGCTGAACACTGTGAGCAGGACGCACCCCACTAACTTGTAGGTTTAGCTGAACACTGTGAGGTGGACGCACCACACTAACTTGTAGGTTTAGCTGAACATTGTGAGCAGGACGCACCCCACTAACTTGTAGGTTTAGCTGAACACTGTGAGCAGGACGCACCCCACTAACTTGTAGGTTTAGCTGAACACTGTGAGGTGGACGCACCCCACTAACTTGTAGGTTTAGCTGAGCACTGTGAGCAGGACGCACTGCACTAACTGTAAATAGTCTAGCTGCCTGACTGTGGTACTAATAGGATAAAAAGAACACCAGTAATTTTCTTCAGGTAGCTGTATATACTGTAACAAGACACGCCTCCCTGTCAGTAAGAAGATAACAGGAACGGATCTAGCTGAACACTGTGAGCAGGACGCACTGCACTAACTGTAAATAGTCTAGCTGCCTGACTGTGGTACTAATAGGATCAAAAGAACACCAGTAATTTTCTTCAGGTAGCTGTAAATACTGTAACAAGACAAGCCTGCCTGTCAGTAGGAAGATAACAGGAACGGATCTAGCTAAACTGAATACAGTGTATATATATATATATATATATATATATATATACCGTATTTATCGGCGTATAACACGCACCGGCGTATAACACGCACCCCAATTTAGGAGGGAATTTTAAGGAAAAAAACTTTTAGGAGGGAAGTTGAAGGGAAAAAAAACTTACATTTAAATGCCCATCATTGCAGCCTTCTCAGTGCAGCCTTGCCCCAGTGCAGCCTTGTCAGTGCAGCCTTGTCAGTGCAGCCTTCCCCAGTGCAGCCTTGTCAGTGCAGCCATGTCAGTGCAGCCATGTCAGTGCAGCCTTGTCAGTGCAGCCATGTCAGTGCAGCCTTCCCCAGTGCAGCCTTCCCCAGTGCAGCCTTCCCCAGTGCAGCCTTGTCAGTGCAGCCTTCCCCAGTGCAGCCTTCCCCAGTGCAGCCTTGCCCAGTGCAGCCTTCCCCAGTGCAGCCTTCGATACCCTGTCTTCAAAATCGCCGACCGTGATTTGAAAATGGCGCCGCCAGCGCCGAAATACACAGAGCCGGTCCTCGGCTCTTTCCGGCGGCTCTCCTTCACTTTCGGCTCCACTCGTAGTCCCAAGCGGAGCTATCCGAACCTAGACGAATAGGTTTGGATAGCTCCGCTCGGGACTACGAGTGGAGCCGAAAGTGAACGAGAGCCGCCGGAAAGAGCCGAGGACCGGCTCCGTTTATTTCGGCGCCGGCGGCGCCATTTTCAAATCGCGGTTGGCGATTTTGAAGTTGTGCAGCTCGGGATCGCATGGGATCGGCGTATAACACGCACCTGCGACTTTCCCCTGTTTTTAAGGTATATGCAACACCTGCATAAGCATAACACAGTGGAAATGTGTAATAATAGTGATTGAGAGGAAATGGAACATATTCAAAAGCTTAAAAAGCTGTGCTGCTTTTAGCTTCAAGGACTTAAAGTAGAACTATAGGAAAAAAGTATTTTTTAAAAAAAATTTGGATAGAGCAAGGGAGGGTTGCAACCCATGTCACAATTTTTTTCACCATCTGTGTCTCATTGCTGAAATTTCCCTTCACTTCCTGTCTCATAGACAAACAGGAAATTAAAGGAAATCCATGCAAATTAAGGGAATTCCTTAGGGACCCCCAGGTCACTAGAACCAGTGTCCCTATTGGAAGATTTACCCCCTATTACTTTTTTGGGGACAACATAAAATCTAGGATTTTCTTTTAGTTTCACTTTCAATGATAAGGGTAAACAGGATAAATAGAGAGGTTGAATCTCCTTAACAGGGGCACAGACAGCAATAAAAACTGACAGGCATTCTAATCCCTCTGTGTGTTACAATATTGTGAGCTATGTGCAAAAAAATATATATGCAAAAAAATTATATATATGCAAAAAATAATAATAGTAAATAGCTGCCAGCACCGCAAAACACTCCTTTTTTAAAGTGTGTATAACAATCAATTATCTCAATGGTGCAGCGCTCCTCTTAAAAATAAATCTGTTGGCCACATGTGTATCAAATATAAAACATAAAACTGAAGATTAAAACAAAAACATGCATGTACAATATAAAGTCCAACAGTATTTTTGCTGCCACTTTAACCACTTCAGCCCCGGAAGGATGTATCTCCTTAAAGCGGTTGTATACCTTTATTTTTAACTTTTACCTACAGGTAAGCCTATAATAAGGCTTACCTGTAGGTAAAAAAAAATATCTCCTAAACCTGTAAGGTTTAGGAGATATTCCCCTTGCAATGAGCCGCTGACTGCAGCGGCGCATGCGCACAGGGGATTCTCGGCTGACAGCCCGGCAAACTCCGGAGCTTGCCGGGCAGAAGTCTCCCGCGCGCATGCGCGGGAGTGACGACATCGTGGCTCCAGCCACTCACAGCGCCGGAGCCGCGATACCCGGAAGACACGCCGAGGGGAGATGTCAGCCCCCTCGGCGTGGACCAGGTGAGATGCCGGCGCCTCGTTCTAAGGTAAGTGTCTCATAATGAGCTAGTATGCGGTGCATACTAGCTCATTATGCCTTTTCCCTTGCAGGTGTAGAAAAAAAAAATTACAGCGGGTATACAACCACTTTAATGACCAGGCCATTTTTGCGATACGGCACTGCGTCACTTTAACTGACAATTGCGTGGTTGTGCAACGCTATACCCAAACAAAATTGATGTCCTTTTTTCCCCACAAATAGAGCTTTCTTTTTGTGGTATTTGATCATCTCTGCAGTTTTTATTTTTTGCGCTATAAACCCTATAAGACCAACAATTAAAAAAATATATTTTTTTTTTACTTTTTGCTATAATAAATATCCAAAAAAAATTATTCATTAGTTTAGGCCAATATGTATTCTACTACTGGTTAAAAAGAATCACATTAAGCATATATTGATTGGTTTGTGCAAAAGTTATAGCCTCTACAAAATATGGGATAGATTTATGGAATTTTTATTATTATTATTTTTTACTAGTAATGGCTGTGATCAGTGATTTTTAGCAGGACTGCGACATTGCAGACAGATACTTTTGACACTTTTTTGGGACCAGTGACAATTATACAGTGATCAGTGCTATAAAAATGCACTGATTACTGTATAAATGACACTGGCAAGGAAGGGGTTAACACTACGGGGCAATCAAGGGGTTAAGTGTGTGCTAGGGAGGTGTTTCTAACTGTGGGGGGAGTGGACTGACAGGGAGTACAGAGAGATCGCTGTTCCTGATCACTAGGAACAGCAGATCTCTCTCTACTCCCCTGTCAGAGCGGGCATCTGTTTGTTTAGATTGACTGATCCCCATTCTCCCTCTGCCACGTGCCTCGCAGTGCTTGCCATCACGTGTTCCTTGTTTGCATGGGCGTTCAGCCTTTGTTTTTATGCCGGCTTTTTAGATTTAATGATTTTTATACTGGAACTTTTGTATACATACCTTCGGTTTATTTAATTAATAAATCCCTAATATTATTACTACACCATTGGAGTTTTCCCCTTCTTTTCTTACTTATGGATCCTCCGAACCCTGAGTCTCCTTTCTGATGCTGCAGCAGTTGGATCAGCTCGGAGTCGGTGGTGCTCGTAAACAAGACCCGGACATCAATATTCTATCTGTCCCTGCAGAGGGTTATATCTGCAAGCTCGTATGACCTCGCCATAGAGGAGGTCCAACAAATGGGGTAAGGGCACATCCATTACTCCTCTCCTGCAATCAATGGTGGCTTGGAAGTGTTTCTGCACCTTTTCACCTTTCTACCTTGATGTGACACACCAAAGGAACGGCTTTTTTCTTCTTCACATATTTTGGTTTTTGCTAACTTGTTTTTCATGGACTGAATGTGGTGTCCTTTAAATGATTGAGCGATCAATCGCATCTTCAGAACTTTCACCTCTTTTTAATAATTTTTTCATCTTTCTTTATTTTTCTATTTTCTATGGAGATATGATTTAATGCACAATCTTTATTTGTTGTCTTGTCATTTCTCTGTATTGGAATGTAAACACATTGTAGCTCTGGGTATTACCCCAAGGAGCTTCCTAATTGTATTACCTCATTATATATTATGCTAGCGCACAAATTTTAATTTATATGTTTTTTACTTTTTGGATATTTGAAGTATTTTGTTGCAGCTGCATTTTGTGAATTTAAGCAATTTTTATTTACTGTGTCTTGCTCATTAGTGCAGGTTTTCTTCACCATTTTTTTTGTCCATAAAATGGAAGCTGAGATTGTTAATTCCCAAAGTGTGACCTTCTGCATCGGCAGGTGAGCTAGTGAGTGCGGTCTTAAGTTGCACGTGAGTTCAGTCCTAAGTTGCCCGTGGTGTCCTCCCCTTTTTTGGATGGTGAAAGCAATATATGGACATTTCTGGAGTTAAAGGACTTTTTAGTTTATTTATACATTTTTTTTATGTGATTTTCACTTTCACGTTTTTATGCACATGATTTAATGTGGATGTTTTAATTTATTCATTTACTTGATTACTTAATTTGCTGTTGCTAAATTAAGGTGATGCACCTTTATTACTGTTATAACTAAATTATTGTATCATTCTTTTTACCCCATGCTTTCCCCATACTGCTGAAAAAAACAGTTATGGACTCCAACTTAGAGCCTCTCCTTTCTGATGGGCTTGGGAGTAGAAGCAGAAACACATATTGCTGCAGAAAGCATCTCACCACGCAAGTACCAAATTATGTAAAAATCTGGCAGCAGACTCTGGCCAAAGTTGGTTTTCACTTGGCCCATAGGACCTTTTGAATAAGAACATTACTAACTGCAATTTATAAATATAATCTTTTAACTTTCCTAAAAGAAACCTGCAACTGAGGACGTATACAGCCCACTATTACTGACCCAAAGTCTACACAAAATAATGTTTGTCTGAATGTATCTCTTTAACCACTTGTCAACCGCACGCCCCGTAGCACATTTACTGCTACAGGGCAGCTGTGCTGCGCAGGATCACGTATATACAGTATCTCACAAAAGTGAGTACACCCTTCATATTTTTGAATTTTTCATGTGATAACATTGAAGAAATGACACTTTGCTACAATGTAAGGTAGTGAATGTACAGCTTGTATAACAGTGTAAATTTGCTGTCCCCTTAAAATAACTCAACATACAGCCATTAATGTCTAAACCGCTGGCAACAAAAGTAAGTACACCCCTAAGTTTACTGAATTACCTACACAAGGTGACACAGCGAGCACTTTTCCCCACTGACATGGTGTAATCCGGAGCAGACAACCTCTGATGAGTGGAGACCTATCTGAATAATATGAAAGTTATCAAAGATCTCCAAGGGTTCAGCATCCTTATTTAAGACATTAACCAGCAAGACCAAACTTAATATTAGGGAAAACTTTCACACTGGGGCGCTCCGCGTTAGCTGTAAAGCGCCGCTGAAACGTTTAAGCGGTGCTTTACTGCTGTTTAGCGGTGCTTTTTAGCCGCTAGCAGGGCGTTTTTAATCCTTAAGAAGGGGTTAAAAATGCCTGTGTTGTGGTGCATCAGAAGCACTTTTCATGCACTTCGGAAGCGCTGCCCATTCAATGCAATGGGCAGGGGTGGTGTAGGAGTGGTGTATACAGCGCTCCCAAACTGCCCCAAAATTGTTGCTTGAAGGACTTTTTTCACCGCCCCGCAAGCACACCGCTCCAGTGTGAAAGCACTCAGGCTTTCACACTGGGGAGGCATGAGAGGTAGTTTTTAGGAGCTTTACAGGTGCTATTTTTAATGCTAAAATGCCTGAAAACTGTCTTCAATCTGAAAGGGGTCTGAGAGAAAGAAAAAAACAAATGACGCTGCAAAAATCTAAACTTAGCCCACCTTAGTGGATATTGTCAGTCAGTAGAGCAATGGACAGAGTCCTCGTTTCACATCAGAGCCCCCATCATCACATCAGAGCCCCCATTATCACATCAGAGCCCCCATCATCACATCAGAGCCTCAATTATCACAATAGAGCCCCCTCCATCACATCAGAGCCCAGATTTCACATCAAAGCCCCCTCCATCACATCAGAGCTCCCTGTTATAACATCAGAGCCCAGATTTCACATCAGAGCCCCCGTTATAACATTAGAGCCCAGATTTCGCATCAGAGCCCCCTCCATCACATCAGAAACCCCCGTTATCACATAACAGACCAGATTTCCCATCATAGCCCCCTACATCACATCAGAGCCCCCATTATCACATCAGAGCCCCCATCATCACATCAGAGCCCCAATAATCACAATAGAGCCCCCTCCATCACATCAGAGCCCAGATTTCACATCAAAGCCCCCTCCATCACATCAGAGCTCCCTGTTATAACATCAGAGCCCAGATTTCACATCAGAGCCCCCGTTATAACATTAGAGCCAAGATTTCGCATCAGAGCCCCCTCCATCACATCAGAAACCCCCGTTATCACATAACAGACCAGATTTCCCATCATAGCCCCCTACATCACATCAGAGCCCCCTCCATAACATCAGAGCCCCCTTTATGACATCAGAGCCCCCATTATCACATCAGAGCCCAGATTTCACATCAGAGCCGCCATTATCACATCAGAGCCCCCTCCATCACATCAGAGCCCCCATTATCACATCCGAGCCCCCATTATCACATCCGAGCCCCCATTATCACATCAGAGTCCCTATTATTACATCAGAGCACCCTCCATCACATCAGAGCCCCCATAATCACATCAGAGCCCAGATTTCACATCAGGGCCCCCTCCATCACATCAGAGCATCCTTTATCACATCAGAGCCCCCATTATCACATCAGAGTCCATATTTGACATCAGAGCCCCTTTATCATCTCAGAGCCCCCATTATCAAATCAGAGCCCCCTCCATTTTCACATCAGAGTCCCCTCTATCACATCAGAGCCCAGATTTCACATCAGAGCCCCCTCCATCACATCCGAGCCCCCTCCATCGCATCAGAGCCCCCTTCATCACATCAGAGCCCCCATTATCATATCAGAGTCCAGATTTCACATCAGAGCCCCCACTATCATATCAGAGCCCCCATTATCACATCAGAGCCCCCTCCATCACATCAGAGCCCCCTTAATCACACCAGAGCCACAATTATCACATCAGAGCCCCTCCATCACGTCCGAGCCCCCATTTCACATCAGAGCCCCCTCCATCACATCAGAGCCCCCTCCATCACATCAGAGCCCCCTTTATCACATCAGAGTCCCCATTATCACATCAGAGCCCAGATTTGACATCAGATCCCCATTATCACCTCAGAGTCCCCAATATCACATCAGAGCCCCCCCCCATTTTTACATCAGAGCCCCGTCTATCACTTCAGAGCCCCCTCCATCACATCAGAGCCCCCTTCATCACATCAGAGCCCCCATTATCATATCAGAGTCCAGATTTCACATCAGAGCCCCCACTATCACATTAGAGCCCCCATTATCACATTAGAGCCCCCTCCATCACATCAGAGCTACCTTATCACATCAGAGCCCCCTTCATCACATGAGAGCCCCCATTATCACATCAGAGCCCCCATTATCACATCAGAGCCCCCATTTCACATCAGAGCCTCCATTATCACATCAGACCCCCATTGCCACATCAGAGCTCAGATTTCACATCCGAGCTTCCATTATCACATCAAAGCCCCCTCCATCACATCAGAGCCCCATTATCACATCAGAGCCCCATTATCACATCAGAGCCCCCATTATCACATCAGAGCTCCCCATTTCACATCAGAGCCCAGATTTCACATCAGATCCCAGATTTCACATCAGAGCCCCCTTCATCACATCAGAGCCCCCTTCATCACATCAGAACCCCCTGCATCACACCAGAGCCCCCATTATCACATCAAAACCCAAGATTTCACATCAGAGCCCCCACTTCCCATCAGAACCCTCCATTATTAAATCAGAGCCCCCTCTATTACATCAGAGCCCCCACCATTGCATCAGAGCCCCCTCCATCACATCAGAGCCCTCATTATCACATCAGAGCCCACATTTCACATCAGCGCCCCCTCCATCATATCAGAGCCCCCTTATCACATCAGAGCCCCCTTTTCACATCAGAGCCCCCTCTATCACATCAGAGCCCCCATTATCACATCAGAGCCCCGTCCATCACATCAGAGCCCCCTCCATCACATCAGAGCCCAAATTTCCCATCAGAGCTCCCTCCATTACATCAGAGCCCCCCTCATCACATCAGAGCCCCTCCATCACATCGGAGCCCAGATTTCATATCAGAGGCCCCTCCATCACATCAGAGACCCCTCATCACATTAGAGCCCCCTCCATCACATCAGAGCCCAGATTTCACATCATAGCCTACTCATCACATCAGAGCCCTGATTTCACATCAGAGCTCTCTCCATCACATCAGAGCCCTCCCCGTTATCACATGAAAGCTCCCGTTTTACATCAGAGCCACCTCCATCACATCCGAGCCACCATTATCACTTTAGAGCCCAGATTTCACATCAGAGCCTCCTCCATCACATCAGAGCCACGTTATTACATCAGAGCCCCCATTTCACATCAGAGCCCCCTTCATCACATTAGAGCCCCCTCCATCACATCAGAGCCCAGATTTCACATCAGAGCCCCCATTATCACATCAGAGCCCCCATTATCACATTAGAGTACCTCTCAACATCAGTCCCTATTTCAGGTTGGTGGGGGGAGGGGGCCCCTCAGAAGGTGTTAGGATTGTTTACTTTTCTGTGAGTCTGTGTTGTGTCTGCGCTGGCAGGTCAGATACAGTGTCAGTGTGCCTGTTCCAATCTGTGCCCACATGCGAGAACTCTCCAGCACAGCAGCGTGTCTCTTACCTGGGTTAGAGAAGCTCCACTCGTGCCGGCGGTGGCTCACTCGCTGTGATTTTACACATCGGAAGCTAATCAGTGGGTTCCGCAGACCCGATGTCCACCAGCACCCGCTGATTGTTCTGTACACAGGCAGAGTGGCGATCTGCCTATGTAAACAAGGCAGACTCTTGCTCTGTCAGCACAGAAGGCATGGATCCTGTGTTCCTGTAGAGCAGGAACACCAATTCATGACTTCCACTAGTAAAAGCACCTCCCCCACTACAAAGAAACACCAGCTAGGCAAACAGTTAACCCTTTAATCATCCCAGATGTTAACCCCTTCCCAGCCAGTGTCATTAGTACAGTGACAGTGCATATTTTTTAGCACTGATCGCTGTAATAATGTCACTGGTCCCCAAAAAAGTGTCAGTTAGTGTCCCATCTTGCAGTCCCTTTATAAGTCGCTAATTAACGCCATTAGTAGTAAAAATTTTTTTTTTGAATAAAAAATCCATAAATACATCCCATTGTTTGTAGATGCTATAACTTTTGTGCAAACCAAACAATGTACTGTTATCGGGATTTATTTACCAAAAATATGTAGCAGAATACATATTGGCCTAAACTGATGAGGAAATTCGATTTTTAATTTTTTTTTATTTGATATGTTTTATAGCAGAAAACAAAAAATATTGTTTTTTTTTTTTTCAAAATTGTTGTTCTACTGAAAACCACAGAGGTGATCAAATATGCTCTATTTGTGGGAAAAAAAAGGACATACATTTTATTTGAGTACAGCATTGCATGACCGCGTAATTGTCAGTTAAAGCGACACAGTGCAATATCGTAAAAAACAGCCTGGTCAAGAAGGGGGGTAAATTGGAGCTTAAGTGGTTAAACTGTGTGCATACATAAAATACAACTTGTTTATTCTCTTGTTCTTCATTAGCAACAATTGGATATCTATATTCTGATAATGTTCTTCCTTAGTAACATTATCTCCAACGCAGTGATGTAGCAATGAACACTCTACTAATCGTTCCTACATATTTTTTTTTTTTTACATTGCCAGTAAATCTATGATAGTGGTAAAGGACATGTGTATAACAGGACACAGGCATGCCAAAGAGTATAATCCTGAGGAAATTATAGGAAGACTCACTGAGGTTATGCAGTAGCACAAATTACAGCAATAAAGATTCCTTATTGATTTCAGACTCTTTGTTAGGGAAGTGGCTCCCTAAGCTATGTGCCACTCAGGACCTTAATGGCAGCAGCACCCTTGCTAAAATACAAACTGGAAATATACTACCTCTATGCTAAAGGACCAGTTGTGGAAGAGTACTTATTTTATCCCTGGAGTCAGATGACCTTTTAAATAAGATGTTTTCTATTAACTAAAACTATCTCCTATATATAAATTTCCTAAGAACACTATAGCTTGTTGTACATCCCCATCTGTGTCTTCAAAGGGTCCTAAATCAATGCCATTTTGTCAGTACTTAAATATAGAAAAAAAAACTGTGATAAAGGTAATAATTTAAAAGAACTTCCAAATGGTAGGTACCACAAGGTGTCTTTATGGGCAATACTTTTTTTTTCTTCTGCTGATTTTACCTGTATTAAAACGGAAAATTTATATCAAATACTTACCGCAATTTTCTTTTCCTGATGGACTCCATGGCAGCCTACATATGGGTTAATCCCGCCTCTCATACCTCATAGGACTCCACTCCCATAAATATTTGCTTCTAGTCAGAGACCGTGTTCCATAACTTAGCCTACTCCAGCAAATGGGAGGAAACTCCTGCTGCCATGGAGTCCATCAGGAAAGTAAAATTACGGTAAGTATTTGATATAAATTTTCCGTTTTCCTGACAGACTCCATGGCAGCCTACGTATGGGAAATAAATAGCCATACACACCCAGGTGGGCAATTGCTGGTTAAAGAAAAAAAGCTTTAATTGGCACCGTGAACAGATAAGACATGCAAACCAAAATTAACCGAAGACAAAGAAGCCGGTTCTACACAATAGTGCATCGTAAATGTGTTCATCGATGACCATGAGGCCGCTTTACAGATTACTTCTGGGGATACATGACGGGAGGCTGCCCACGATGTAGAAACGCTCCTGGTAGAATGAGCGATCACTGCCTCCGGAGGAGCCAAACCCTTAGACTTATAAGCCCACTGAATGGCCTGAAAAATCCATGCTGCGATGGTTCTAGAGGAAGCACGTAATCCTTTGTTTTTTCCTTGGAAGAGAACAAACAGATTTTCAGACTGGCGAAAAGAAGCTGTGGATTCAAAATATTGTTTCAAAACTTCTCCAACATCTAGAGGGTGAATATTAGAGTCCTCAGTAGACCTGAACGTAGGAAGAACAATCTCCTGATTCTCATGGAAGACAGATGTTACTTTGGGATTTGATCCTAACATAGTAATCAAGACTACTCGATCAGGGAAGAAAGTAAGGAATGGTTCCTTAAATCCTAAAGAACCAATTTCGGAGACCCTCTTAACCGATGTTATGGCTACCAGGAAGACAACTTTGAGGGAAAGTTCATAAATAGATAACTGATCCATATGTTGTATTTCTCTTCCTGAGAAGAAATCCAGGACAAGAGGAAGATCCCACTTGGAAAATTTTGGATTTCTTTGGGGTCTGTGCCTTATTGCTCCTCTGAAAAACTGCCTTGTAAGAGGGTGTCTGGCCCAGGATACACCTGTGTAGGCAAAAATTGCAGAAACCTGAACCCGTAAAGAACTAACTGATAAGGACATATCCAGACCTGTTTGTAGAAATCCTAGGATATCCTGTATCTTTGGATCATTACAGGAACCGTCAGTGGTGAAAACATAATCCGCAAACTTCGACCAAATCCTTTGGTAAACTCTGTTGGTACTTGCTCTTCTGGCGTTCAGCAATGTAGCGATAGCTCTACTTGGACATCCTAGTGCTTCCAGCCTTCCCCTCTCAAAAACAAAGCCATCAGGTGCAGATGGGTTGGGCATGGGTGAAGAGTCGTTCCCTGCGACATGAGATCTGGTCTGGAGGGGAGAGGAACTGGATCCCGGTAGCTGAGCTGCATCAGGAGAGGAAACCATGGTCTGTTGAGGACAATTGCCACTACTTTGTCTCCTTCCCACCTGAGCCTCGATTGAAATCGGAGAATGACAGGAACTGGGGGAAAAGCATAGGCCCTGTGGAATCTCCACTGGTCCCTCAGAGCATCCACTCCAAAGGCCTGCGGACAACGACATCTCGTATAATACCTCTTCAGTTTGAAGTTGCACGGGGAGGCAAACAGGTCTACCTCCGGCATGATTCCCAGAGACAGGACCCAGTTGAAGACCTCGTGTGGAGAGACCATTCGTTGTTGTCCAGGGAAACCCTTGAAAGAAAGTCTGGGAAACAAAGAAAAAACTGCGCTATACCATGAATAATAATAAGTGCATAAAAATCAATTAATGCAAATATAATGCAAAAACATCAAAATTCATCAAAACATAAGTGTACAAAATGATATTTTATAGCAAAGTCCATAAGTCAGAAATCCAGAAAGTCTTCTAGGGAGATAGGGAGAATCCCCTAATAGCTCTTCATAAGGGCCAATGTGGAAAGGTAGGAAATGGAAACACCCCTCACAGTGATCCTCCACCACCTAAAATGCACGCTTACCAGATTGCAAGCACAACAGGCACGTAGATAGACCAAAATCCGGGTGTGCAGTTAGCAGTGAAGCATCCCTCTATACAGCATGACGACAGCAAGCAAACCGGGCACATAAGTGGACTCAGATCCGGATGTCCAGACAGCAATGAGGCATCCCTCTATGTAGTGTGGCTGCGGACATGTGGATGGATGGTACCGCAACCCAAATCACGAATATAAGGGTAAAGAAAAGGTGGCCATAGTGTAAATTCAATAAAACAATTTATTAAAATAAAGGTAGAAAACTTACAAGATACCAGTGTAAAAAAGCGATTCGCCGGCCGGCTGGCGAGCGCCCATTCGAAACAAGATGCGATGACGTCAGAGCGTCAACCTCCCAACGTACGTTTCGTCTGTAACTGACATCGTCAGGGGAACAAGACTGTTTTCCCTACTTTGAAAGAAAGTCTGCTTGGACATTCTGAATTCCGGGGAGATAAACAGCTGTCAGATTTGCCAAGTTTGCCCGGGCCCAGGACATGATCGGACTTACTTCCTTCAGTAAGGAGAGACTGTTGGTACCTGAAGAAGCTTGGAAACAAGCGAAACGCGTAAGCGCCTAGCATCTGACCCATGTGCAGGTGGCACACAGACCCTCACACATCAATGAGGATACCCCCGCAACTGGATGTAAACATCCTGATTGCCTCGATCGGATCTCGGACATCAGGTTGAGCCTTTGCGGTGAACACTGACGTTGAGCGTCTCCTTTGATTGCCTAACACACTAGGTATGAAACGCCAATATGTTTGAACCCTGCGGCTCACCTTACATCTTGCTGGAGGAGACCCGGAAGCAACAGCTCATGTCCATAACAGACCAACACGCCGCATGAACGTGTCCTCAACCCACACTAGTGCGGCTATCAGCAACTCTCCAGGGCTCTACCACCTCTCCATTGAAGACGCCAGACGGTGAGCTAAACTGTACCCTTACATATAGGAGGCACCTTATCAATGGCCATTCTCCGTCCATCCTCTATGTACTTAATGTGAGCTTGCCCCCCCTGGAGTTTCCACTTTTTACTAACCAACCAGGACACTCTTGCTTTTCACCTTTTCGGTTCTGTCACATACATATGTTTAACTGGCTATCGGTTCACATCTGAAGGGACCCTCATTTATCATTAGCACTTGCACCTTACTTAAGAAGGACCGAAAGTCTACTATTCATGCAGCCATTCTGGCTTTGGAATTCCATGAAAATTGCACGGACCCGGGTCCTCAGTGACATTATTCTGATGAGTGTGAGTGCATGAATTCATGATGTATGTGTAATGTCTGTGGTGGCCACCAGCACATAATAGGACTTTTTTGCCCTATTTTTTAAATATACATGGTTAGTGGATTATTGTTCTATTTAGTATTATGACACAATAAAGTTTTTTTAGGTTCACAACAGTTTGTTCTTGAGCG
This sequence comes from Lithobates clamitans, assembly GCA_037952925.1. Classification (NCBI taxonomy): domain Eukaryota; kingdom Metazoa; phylum Chordata; class Amphibia; order Anura; family Ranidae; genus Lithobates; species Lithobates clamitans. The sequence goes on along the minus strand of JBBGZY010001345.1, from coordinate 2,499,990 downwards.
GACCATCTTTTTTAGGGGGCTTTCTCTCACTCCCTTCCCTTTTTTTCCTTTTTTTCTTTATATGGTACCCCCTGTCTCTTGATATATGATACTGCTGTTGTATTGTCCAGCCTTAGGAGAACTGAGGCTCCCGATGTCAAGTGGAGAAATGCTTGTAGAGCACGGAAGGCTGCTCGGAGCTCCAGAACATTCGACACTACTCCTTGGGATGGGAAATCCCATTTGCCTTGAATTACCTCAGACAGAGAGTGCCCCAGCCTCTGTTGCTGGCATTTGTGGTCACCATGATCCAGGAGACAGGTGCAATGGAATGGCAATTGAGGAGATTTTTCCACTGCAGCCACCAGGGAAGACTCTCCCGCATGGAAAGGGTTATTCGGACAAAATGGTCTCGAGACCCTGGATCCCACTGTTGGAGGAAACCCTTCTGAAAGGGCTGCACCTTCCATTGTGCCCATTTCACCATGGGGGCTGTAACCCCCATGGTGCCGATTATCTTGAGACATTGTGAGGCTCTGAGAAGAGATGATGACATTGCGAGACAAATTCTGTCCCGGATCACCAGAATTTTCTCCAGGGGCAAGGAGATGGTGCTCTTCACTGTGTTGATTTGGGCCCAGAGGAATATTAGAGACTGTGTTGGCTCTAGATGGCTCTTCTCCCTGTTCAACAGCGAACCGAACTTAACTCTGTCAGAGTGGAGATGACCTGAGATCGATGTATTAACAACTGCTCCCTGTTTTGAGAATGTAAAAGTAGATTGTCCAGATAGTGGTGCAACCGGATACCTCTGACCCTGATCAGTGCCACGACAGCCAGTAAGAGCTTCGAAAATCGAGACAAAAGAAAAACAGGGGCGCACCAGCCTAGTGTATTAACTTTTATAAAAGGATTTATTTAAAAATGATTAAAAGAAACAACTCACAAGCAATGGATGGAAGAGGCACAACACGAAGTGTACCGACAGCCAGCATGCGACTATAGGATGAGCGATGCCTTCCAAAAATCGAGAAATGCATACATATCACAACAGCTTACGCGTTTCGAAGGGAAAATCTTTTGGTGGTATTTGATCACCTCTGCGGTTTTTATTTTTTGCGCTCAAGCTTGGCAGAGCATGACGTGTGTTCACTTTATTAGAAATCAGCTCTCTGGGATGCAGACTATGAAGTCCAGATGGCTACACAGCTCTGTCTGTCTCTTCTGACAGGACCGCACATGCGCCAAGTGTCGGTACACTTCGTGTTGTGCCTCTTCCATCCATTGCTTGTGAGTTGCTTCTTTTAATCATTTTTAAATAAATCGTTTTATAAAAGTTATTACACTAGGCTGGTGCGCCCCTGTTTTTCTTTTGTCTCGGTTTGCACTAGGGTTTCTCGTCCTTGAGGGCAGCAAGGCCTGTGTTGACGCATCTCTATATGGTGATCCACCTGTGCGCAGGAGTTTTTGTTTTCTGTTTGCTAGAGCTTTAAAAATACCTGAGGCGATGTTGTAAGCCCGAACGGGAGACATGTAAATTGAAGATGGATTTGGTCCACTGCAAACCAAAGATACTTCTGAAATTCCCTCGCTATCGGGACATGAAAATAGGCATCTTTCAGGTTTATGGACACAAGCCAGTCACCTGGTTGTATTGCCTGACATATAGTTAGCAGTGTTTCCATCTTAAATTTTTCCTTCTTGATAAAGGAGTTCAGGTGGGTCAAATCTATGACTGGCCTCCAGGTGCCATTCTTTTTGAGAACCATGAAAGGGGGGGTAAACCCCTTGAAACCTTACCTCGGTTGGAACCGGAATGGCGGCGCCTTGAGCCACCAGGGAGTCTGTATATAGTCTGTTTCTTCTCCTCCAAGTGAGATAGGACTGTGGGTACAAACCGGTGTGGACTGCTGAATACCCAAGTATGACCTGAGAAGACCGTTTTGACGGTCCAGTAGTCCCTGATCGAGGCTGCCCAGACATGCTGAAAAAGGAGTAAACGAGCCCCAACTTGCTCCGCCTGGGCAGGCCCTATATCAAAAGGACTTGGAAGCTACCCATCCTCCAGAAGAGGCTGCTTTTGAGGATTTCTGGCCAGAAGGTTGATTTCTCTTCCAGTTCTTTCTAAACTTGCGACCAGGCCTGTAGCGGTGGGCATCTCTAGCACGCTCCGGATCTTGTCTGGGTTGAGCTCTTCTCTGACCCAAGAAGCGATGATCCTGGGGTAAGAACCTTCATTTACCCCCTCCCCCTGTAGCATGGGTAATGGCAGAGTCAAGCTTATTCCCAAAAAGAGAGGAGCCCTCAAAGGGAATTCTACACCATGCCTGTTTAGAGGCAGGATCGGCAACCCACGGGCGCAACCACAAGGTTTGCTTAGCTGTGACCGAAGAGAGCATGACACATGCCACTAGGCGAATAATATCAAGGGATGCTTCCCCCAGAAAGACTGATGCCAGCTTCAGCTCATGTACTGGTAGCTCTTGCCAACTCTTTAGAGACGCTTCCTAAAGCTGCATCCACATAATCCGTCCAGGCCTCCATAGCTTTGGACAAGGCTGCAAGAGCCAGGGCTGGTTTACAAGCCATACCTGCTATAATATAAATTCTCTTGAGGTCAGTGTCGATCTTCCTCTCTAAGCCATCCTTGAAAGATAAGGTATCTTCCAGAGGTAGTGTGACATGTCTTACCAACCTCATTAGAGCTGTATCAATGAGAGGAACCGACTCCAGATGCTTTACCTCCTCACTCTTGAATGGGTACATTTTTGCTATTTTGGAAATGAGTGAGTTTTTTCTCTCAACCTTACTCCATTCATCTGAAATAATTTCACCAAGTTCACCCAGGAAGGGGAAGTTTGGTGTTCTTTCTTGAGATGCTTGAAGTATTTCCTATGTTTAGAGGGTGCTTCTACTGGCTCTTCCCATCTCAATGCGTCTTTAACCACTTTGTCCATTTGTGGAACCAGGGAAAAATCAAGACCTGCACCAGGGTCATCCACCTCTGCCTCACTGTCCCAGGATCCACTTAAAGAGAGACTATGTCGAGAGGGACCCGGAGTCCCAGGGTCGACCCCACCAGGAACTAGTGCTGGAGCAACAGGAGGACTGGTTGTACAGTTGGAACCTGTTCTGTTCAGAGATTCCTGAACCACTTTTCTGACCAGAGCTTCCACTTGCTGGTCTCCAGCACCTCTTTCCTTTACAGCTCGAGAATAGCATGACTCACTGAGGGATTTACCCTCTGGGACCTGAGCTCTACATCCCCATCAAGCTCTCCTTTCAGAGCAGCTGGAATGGCGGTGAGAATGATGCCCAGACGTGGATTTGGGCTCTTCACTATGATGTCTAGAAGATGATCTAGGATGTCTAGAACTTGACGTTGAATGACGATGTTGTGATCTAGAAATGTCATTATCTTCACTTGCCGAAAGCCGGTGTTCAGACCTAGAGGGGCTGAGAGGGAAGAAAGAGTTAACATGCTCCTAAATAATAAACCCAAATAAACAAGCAGAGGGAAAAAATAATTCCATCCTACCTGCAACTTAAGGGTTGGCCACAGGGGGGTGGAGACACATCCATGGCAGAAAAGGGCATAAACTGAAAGAAATCAATCAATGCATATAAGAAGAGCAAAAATGATTTAACAGAAATCCACAACCAGGAAGACAGTGCAGCATAGCCTCTTACCTTTAAATAGCAGAAATATGTGCTTGGGGAAGCAGCTACCTAAGCCTGCAAGGTGTCCCAGAGAATAGCTGTCAGCTATTTAAATCTGCTACCCTAAGATGGTGTCATCATGCAACCAGCGCGCCTCGTTTTTTGTTTTTTTTAGAGTTTTTAGATTGATGGCGCTGGAACATTAAAGTGGAACTTTACCCATAACAACTTGATAAAAATAATGTTCAAGCCCAGAGACCCTGAACAGCAGTAAATCTTTAAGCTGTCAGTAGATTGGTCTCTACAAATTAGACATTTTAAAAAGTATAAGCACATGCCTTACGTAGCTATATCTGTAAAAGGAGCCAGCCTGAAGTGATGTAGTAGGACTTAATTTACTGACTAAGGTTCTTTAAGATTATCTTGAGTGACACTTTATTATTCAAAATGTATGTTGTGCTGATAACATCCCTGTGGGGCATCAGGGTAATAAAGGTAATGAGAGGGCAGCTTCCATGCCCTGAGGAACTACCACAATAACCTTGAGATGTGAAGGCAAAGTCTGATTCTAGAATCAAAGTAAAGTCAAAAGGTAGAGTTCAAGGTAAAGTTTTATTCCAAACATTGGGTGTAAAATCCTATGCATTTCGAGGAGCACATATTGCTCCCTTCATTAGGACTTGTGAAAATATGGTGATTGTTTTGACAGACTTGGAGTGATATGTAATCTAAAAGTAGTTCATTGTCAAGAAGAATGTTTAGCTGCTGGTTTATAATTTTTTCGCCATGTCCCATGAGGAAGATTTCCCTTCACTTGTTGTCTCATAGCCACAGCAGAAAGTGAAATGAAAGTGAGGGAAACCCCTGGTAGTGAGCAGACGTAGTGTCTTGATTGAAAGATTTCCTCTTTATTCCTGTTCTGGTGAACACTCAAATTTGGGATTTTCTTTTACTTTCACCTTATAATGGTCACCAGGACAAATAGAGAGGGTGAATCTCCCAAACATGGGCACTGACAGCAATACAAAGCTGACAGATGTTCTAATCTCACTCTACTATCCAAAACAGAAAAAAATGATGTTGCTTTCAGTTATACTTTAACTACTTCAGCCCTGGAAAAATTTACCCCCTTCCCGACCAGGCCATTTTTTGCGATACTGCACTGCGTCGATTTAACTGACAATTGCGCGGTCGTGCGACATTGTACCTAAACAAAATTTTTGTCCTTTTTTTCCCCACAAATAGAGCTTTCTTTTGGTGGTATTTGATCACCTCTGCGGTTTTTATTTTTTGCGCTATAAACAAAAAAGAGCGACAAAAAAAAAAAAACACAATATTGTTTACTTTTTGTTATAATAAATTTCCAAAATTAAAAAAAAAATAAAATAAAATAAATTATGTGAGAACTATCGACATCTGGATCCAGGACCTCTGTTACATCTGGTAAATGCTCTTCCTGAACAGCTCTTTCCCTGATCCCTTGGATAACCCTACCTAGAATTTCTAATGCAGCGTACACACGAGCAGACTTTTCCACTGGACTGGTCCTACGGACCGAATCCGGCGGACAATCCGACCGTGTGTGGGCTTCATCGGACCTTTTCGGTCGAAAATCCGCCGGACTTTAGATTTGAAACATGCTTCAAATCTTTCCGCCAGAACTCCGCCGGACCCAGTTCCTATCGGGAAGCCCGTTCGTCTGTATGCTGGTCCGATGGACCAAATACGACGCAAGGGCAGCTACAGCACCTGCCCGCGAGAATGTTTCCAGCGCTGGTTCTCGGCGACAGGGTATAATCTCGCGCTCGCTGCAATAGGAAAAATACATTTTCCTACTGCAGCGAGCGTGAGTAGGAGGCGACAATGTCGTCTGGTATGGATTTTAAGGGGAACCCCTACGCCGAAAAAATGGCGTAGGGGTCCCCCAAATTCATACCAGACCCTTATCCGAGCACGCAGCCCAGCCGGTCAGGAAAGGGGGTGGGGATGAGCGAGCGCCCCCCCCCCCCCTCCTGAACCATACCAGGCCGCATGCCCTCAACATGGGGGGTGGGAGCTTTGGGGAAGGGGGGCACCCTGCGGCCCCCCCATCCCAAAGCACCTTGTTCCCATGTTGATGAGGACAAGGCCTCTTCCCGACAACCCTGGCAGTTGGTTGTCGGGGTCTGCGGGCAGGGAGCTTATCGGAATCCGGGAGCCCCCAGATCCCGGCCCCCTTACCCTATGTGAATGAGTATGGGGTACATCGTACCCCTACCCATTCACCTGGGGAAAAAAGTGTCAATAAAAAACACACTACACAGGTTTTTAAAGTAGTTTATTAGGCAGTTGCGGGGGTCTTCTTTCGACTTCGCGGGGGTCTCTTCCGACTTCTCCGCTCTCTCCGGCCTCTTCTTCCGGTGTCCGGTTCTTCTTCCACTCTCTGGCCACTTCTCCCGATGTCCGGTTCTTCTCCCGCTCTCCAGTTCTTCTGCCGGGCTCCTCCGCTATCTTCTGCTCTTTTGCCGCTCTTTTGTTAGCGGTGGCCTGGTCTTCTCCGTCGTCCTGTTCCCTCTTCTCTTCTTCCGATGTTGACACAACGCTCTCTCCCGTTGTAATGCTGTGTGAGCGGTGTGCAATGACTTATATAGGCATGGGGCGTGGTCACCGGGTGATTTCACCTGGTGACCACGCCCGTTTACCGTGACCCGTAATACGCCGGTCCCCCGGACCCACTCTCTGGCCACTGCTCCCGATGTCCGGTTCTTCTCCCGCTCTCCAGTTCTTCTGCCGGGCTCATCCGCTATCTTCTGCTCTTTTTATGCTCTTTTGCTAGCGGTGGCCTGGTCTTCTCCTTCGTCTTGTTCCCACTTCTCTTCTTCCGATGTTGACACAACGCTCTCTCCCGCTGTAATGCTGTGTGAGCGGTGTGCAATGACTTATATGGGCATGGGGTGTGGCCACCAGGTGATGTCACCTGGTGACCACGCCCCTTTACTGTGATCTGTAATACGCCGGTCCCCTGGACCCGGCGGTCACGGATGTTCCCGGGTGCGCGCCCCAGGGGGCGTGCGGGATCGCAATTTTGTGAGGACGTCCCATGGACATCCACCCAGAATAAGCTAACCACGCTGTAGCCTGGTCCGCATGTGGTTAAAGGGTCTTTAGGAACATGCTACAATATCTGGTTCAATGAGAAGGATATGGGTCAGAAGAACATTCTTAGGAACCTGAGGAGAACATTCATGCCCCTAGATCAGGGGTAGGCAACCTCGGCCCTCCAGCTGTGGTGAAACTACAAATCCCATCATGTCTCTGCCTCTAGGAGTCATGCCTGTGATTGTCAGGGTCTTGCAATGTCTCATGGGACTTGTAGTTTCAGCACAGCTGAAGGGCCGAGGTTGCCTACACCTGCCACAGATAGTCAAGAGAATTTCACCAGAAATTTCCTAAGATTCCCTATAACATCCTTGAAGGAGGGGAGTACTGTCAGAATCTGGGTTTGAACCCAGGACCCTTGTTTCATCTGGCAGTGGCTCTTCTTACTGTACAACCAGAGATGCTGGTCAGCTCACTGCCTTATCCCTTGGACAAGCTTACTTTGCATCTTGTTTCTGGTGATCTTTGAACTCTTTGTTCCTCCCATGAACCTCCTATTTAAGCCATGTCTCTACATTTCCTGTTTGCAAGATTATGGTGCTCTTCTCCATCCAATGCCATGTGCCTTGTGCTCCTCTTGCGGTCCATATCTTTACCACCACATGTCACAACCTTTGGCTTGTTCTTTAACTGAGTTTCTGCTTGATCCCAACCTGCAACCACTTGTTACCAACCTTGTTTACTGACTATGCTTCTGCTTCTTGATCGCTGCCTGCTACATCTTGTACCGGATCCTAGCTTGCTCACCTCGTGGTGGGGTGAGGACTGGGACTTGGCATGAACATGCAGAGAAAAACATTTCCATCATCAGGAGCTCTGGTAAAGACCGGTTAGTGCTTAGACCTTGCACCTCAGCTGAGCCTGCATCATTTGCCAGGGGACCTGCTGGTATTTTTTATCCAGCTTGTTTCTGTGTGAACCTTTCCACTGCTATAGCTAGTGGCTTCCCTGTCTGACCCATGACCATGACAAGGATCTTTACTGCTTTACTGTGTTCGTAGGAATAAATATAATAATATAAATCATAATAATAATATATATACTCACACACACACCTCAACCATCCATTTGTCAGTAGATTATCAGTTTAAAATGAATAGTAAGAAGTTCAATGTTATACACTGTCCATGGTGCTGATCCTGTTGGTTCCTTTTATTTATTTTTTTCCATGTGTACATAAGTCTTCTGAATGTCACAGTGTAACATACTACAAGTTGCTTCATTAATTTAATCCCAGTCTAACGTAATTACACTGGATATCACAGATGGTGTCACTGAGCAGTAAGAGGGTTAAAGTGTTTCTTTTCAGTATATTGAGTTAAAACAAGTAGAAAAAGAAAAAGGGGTGAAAATGTTAACATAAACAACGCGCTACCGAGTGACTTTATTAAGCTACCAAACACGTGTAGACATTAGAATTATGCAACTAAATCAAAATTATGGATCATATGTACAGCTTTCCAGATCCTATTTTCTGTTGTTTTAGGTTTCTGTTAAGTAGGAGAAGCTAAGTGTAATTTAATATACATTATCATTTTATTTTTTATTTTTATTAAACAAAAAAATATAGCCTGCCTTAAAACACAAAGTCTTATTATTTCAAGCCTACTGCATTTTAGAACCACCATGTCTTTTAGAAATTTAAAATATAAAATGTTCACACTGCTGGTTGCCCTATTGCAGGCTCTAGAATGTATAAGAAAGGATGCTTTTGTACTGTCCAAAAGCCCTCTGGTTGTTCTTTTGAATCTTGAAGAGGGAAAATGATAAAGAACTAAAATTAAGGCATGTTGACTGTACATCTGCTTCATTTTAGTAGCAATGTTTCCTGGGAAAGAGTTCGCTATGAATATTTTCTGGAGGTTCAAGCTCAGTTCCGGTTAAAAGAATTTAGTGGAAATAAAGTGTTACTAAAGGCATGTTTTAAATTAGGATAATAAACATGTTATACTCATCTGCTCTGTGCAATAGTATTGAGCAAAGCAGCCCTGAACCTCCTCTTCTGGGGCCCCCCACTGGCAATCTTGGCTCCTCCTCTTCTCTGTGTGTCCCTATAGAAAGCCGCCTGCTATAGGGCCACACATGCATGCTTGCTCTTTGTGTGTGCATTTATGGAGCCACACCCCATAGAATTACACAGTGTGGCTTGGCCCCACCCTTCTGCTTCTTCCTCACAGTATTTGATTAACAGCAGCAGGAGCCAATGGCTTCCCTGTGTGAAGAAGGAGGAGGAGAAGAAGGAGAGAAGAATAAGGAGGAGGAGAGAAGGAGGAGATGAGAGATCCAACAATGCATAGCATTGAATTGATTTAGGACTCAGGTAAGTATTTAGGTGGGTGGGGGGAGAACAGAAAGCTGTAAAATGTTTTTTACCTTAATGCATGGAATGCATTAAGGTAAAAATCGTTTAGGCTTTAGAACCCCTTTAATGCCGCGTACACTACCGGTCATACTGAAATCATGCTTACGGGTTATACGGGTTAGAGGGTGCTAATTTATTCTACCTTATGCTGCGTACACACAAGAGGACTTTCCGGCATACTTGGTCCGGCGTACCGGAGTCCGTGGGACAATTTGATCGTGTGTGGGCTCCAGCGGACTTTTTTTTCTCAAAAGTTTGACGGACTTAGATTTGAAACATGTTTTAAATCTATCCGACGGACTCGGCTTTCTAGCGTACAAACTGGTCGTCTGTGTGCTAGTCCGACGGACCAAAACTGATGCATGCTCTGAAGCAAGTACAAAACGGAAGCGCTCGGCCTGGTAAAACTAGCCTTCGTATTGAAGCTAGCACATTCCTCTTCTGTGATCTTTTAATACAGCACATTCTTTTTTTCTTTATAATGCAAGAGGAATGAAGTTGTCTTGCTGCTTATATTCACACAGAGTTCTCACAGACTACTTTATTCATGATTTATCCTCATGCCATGACTAATATTATATTTTTTAAAAGCCAGATCTCCAGAAATAAAATAGATAAATATTTTTTGGACTCATCTTTATTTTTTTAGATTTAAACAATATCTATTTTACAATGTGTGCTAATTTATACAAAATGTTAGTTTTTTTATTTATTTATTTATTTATTTATTTTGAGTTTCAAGTTACCACAATAACCTTAATATTTTTTATTGTTTTGATGAACCTTAATGAGGTTGGTGTCCCTTGTTAATTAGACATAGGGGGGTTATTTTCAAAAGGCAAAATTATTTTTCACTACAAGTGCAAATTGTACTTGGAATTGCACTGAAAGAGCATTTGGAAGTGCATTTGCTGTGTATCCGAGGGACACATGCAAGGAACCCCAAAAAAAAACAACATTTCTCTTGCACAAGATTGTATGATAAAATCAGCAGAGCTTCCCCTCATTTCAGATCTTCCCCTCAGATTTACAGCGACTGCACTTCCAACAAGTGCACTTGCAGTGCAATTTATAAAGTTCACTTTGCACTAGTACTTTGCACTTGAATTGCCAAATGATTTAGCCTTTTGTAAATAACCCACATAGTCTTTTTGACCTGTACCTGCCTACTCACAAAGCAAATGTCCTTTTTGAATCAAAACACATAGTCAATAATGTAAGGTAAAGAAAAAATCTATTTATTTTGGTAAAAAAAGAAATGAGGAAGGCAACACTCGAGAAACTTTTGGAATGTGTGAAGCCTTTTGTCCCCCAAGACACACATCAAGTTTTTGGAAAATAAAATTGGTGTCTTGCGACTAGGGAGCACAGTCAGAAGTCAGACCAGACAGAAGCCAGGCAATCACCTTTGACTCTTCCGTGGAGCCTTCCCTGCACGCTTCTCTGCAGCCTTCCCTCCACGCTTCTCTGCAGCCTTCCTTGGAGGCTGTGCCTCTGGTGGTGTACTTGGGGCAGGAGGAGGAGGAGTAGCAGGAGGAGTGGCTTCATCTGCTATATAGGTTGTTTGACTAAGCTCCCCTCTCAAGCCCTACTGATATGCTTGAAAAATAAGACCCTCACAGAGGAGGTGTTGCCCCTTTTCTAGTTCCAGCAACCTGGTGGCCATATATGTTCCATAGGCCTCTTCAGCATTGGGTGGTGTGCTCAGAATTTGGCTGGCTTCCCGAATGAGTGCTAGTGATTCCTCCTCTGTTCGGGTCGTCTTCCTGGGCCGTTTTGTGGTAATGTAGAGGGGAGGCACCTGACATTCCGTGAGGCTTCTACTGGGCCCAGACATGGCCTCCTCCTCTCTCCCACTGGGCAAGGCCTCCTCTTCTATACCTCTGGGCACGGCCTCCTCCTGGCTGAGCTCATCCTGGGTAAAAAAAAGGGGCATACCGTTAGTTGTAATTTTGGGTTACGCAATCACACACAATTTTCAGCTCATGACTTGCAAATATAATTCTAAATAAATAGTAAAGGCTATCTTTTTGACCCCACCATTATTGTAGCTGCTCATCAATATTTGAAGTATATTTTTGGCCACTACTGTCTAGTGCTATGTCTACATATTAATAATTGTGATGAAGTCATTTTTGGTGAAGCACTTCAAAATTTTTTACGTTTACATCATTAATAATTACACAATCCCAAATTCATAAAAAAGTATACCTGACTGAAGCTGAGCGCATCCACTTCATCAAGGATGAAAGGGCCCAGTTCTTCCTGGAACTCCTTAGCTGGGGTGGAGGGAAGGGTGGGGGTGGAGGGAAGGCTGGAGGGAAGGGTGGAGGAAAGGGTCGAAAGTGATTGCCTTGCTTCTGTCTGGTCATCCAGAAATCGCAGTTTTTGGTAGTACCACAGCTTGGGGACATAAACCTGGTCTGCTGCTGCTCCGGCTCAGCGGGACTACTGGATCTTATTGTGTTCCCGCCTGTACATATTGCGCAAGATACCAATTTTACTGTCCACAAACTTAGCGTCTGCCTGGGGGACTCGAGTCTTCACAAATTCCAAAAGTGTGCCCAGTGTTGCTTTCCTTACATCTCTATTAAAATATAATGGGTGCTTGACCTCCCACAGGTTTCTTTTTTCTTGATACAGATCAATGAAGCATGTCAAAAATTCAGCATCCTTAAAGGGATTAATTTTTGCTGAAAGACACAAGATAAAAACTGTAATGTCAGTCCAAACTGCCAGTATTATTTTTTGCAGAATCTAGGGTACACATATACACACACACACACACACACACACACCAAACACATTCACCAAACACACACCCACGTTTAATCTTACCTTAAACGTGGGCCCGGAGCCACAACCATCCACATGCAGATCCAGGAGGAGATATAAGGCCACCAACATGGCCTTTGAAGAGATGGTGGAGATGGTGTCCATATTGAGAAGGGAGGACTATGATGGCAAAAAAGGACCGTACACCCGACCCAATATGCTGAAGGACAAAATAATGGCCTCAGTTGTCACCGCTCTTCAGCAAAAATTTGGCATTAAACGCGCACCTACACTACAAAGTTCGTCGTAAAGATCGCCGGACCAAGTATGCCGAAAAGTCCGCTCATGTGTACGCGGCATAAGACCTGCTCTCCTTTGTAATGTACTGACATTAGAAATTTCACAGTCTTGCATCCACTTTCCTATAGTCTGGGCTAAAGGGGTGACATACCAAAGGAGTGTGTTTATGAAGTGAACCTTTGCTCATTTCAAATACCCAGTCAAATTCAGGCAAATTAAAAAAACAAAAAACAGGAAACTCTGCTGCTTATGATTTGATGTTTAAATCAACACTCTGGTTCAGTCTAAAAATGACACCTGTAAAAAAATGATTACCGTATCCATGGATGAAATCCTATGTTATTGCGTTCAAGACAAACCAGGACTTTTAATTTTACAGTTATAAAAAGGGATGCTAGCATGGCGTGGCACAGAAGAGTCTGCACTGAGTTGAAAGAGCATTTTCACAGGGAACGCACAAGCTCATACTGCTCACCGCACTATGTGCACATTACAGCAATCTCAGCTGGGAGGTATGGCCACATCTCGTTTACAGCCCGAACCTCACTCTGTGTGATTTCCACCTGCTTGGACCCTTAAAAGAGCTCGTCGGTGGTCAGCATTTCAGCATTGATGACAAAGTGAAGCAGGCTGCCCTAGGATGGTTCAGGCATACAGTACTGACAAATCTTTCTGTGCTGAAGCTTTCCAGGCATTAGTTAAATGCTGGGATAAGTGTATAAATGTAGCAAAGGACTATGTCGAAAAATAAATGCAATTTCCACTCCTTGAATTTGTTCTTTTATTATATAAACTCAAAAGTCCCAGTTGGACTTGAACGCCCCTCGTACATTATGGAAAAAACTGACCTAAGATATTCATTTTCAGAGACATCTGTTCATTTTTATCTTTAAAGTACCAACCCCTGAAGCCAAGCAGCCTACAAAGTTACATATGTTACACAACTTTTGTGAACCCTAATTGCCTCAGCAGAAGCTCAAGTTGCCTGGCTTCTTACATTGTCTAATGGCTTCTTCATAATAGCATCACATTGAAAATATAAAACTTCGGTTTGACTAGTTTCACCTTAAAGCAACATAATGATGAACTAGAGAAGTAGATTTTGACTGATGTGTTATCAGGACTGTTTCAGAAAAGCCCACTAGGTCTATATTATGGCTGTTATTTCCTAGACTTTCAGATTTATCTGCTCATACAGATCTTTATCATTTATACCTTAAATTGGGATTTCAAAACACCTGAAACTCTGAGGCCACCACTTTTGGGGTAAATGACAACATTCTTAAAATGCCACAGCAAAGTGAGGGTTCACACAGGATGTATTATACTTGTTCATATTATGCCAGTCAGGCCAAAAAAACTGTTAAAAAGGAAAGGACAAAGAAGGTGCTCTTTGTAAACTCTACTGTGATTAGAAGAAGATGGAGAATGTAACCAGTCTAGCTCCCAGATTGCACATTCTCCCAGAAGCTTCCTTGATTCTTTTCTTAACCACCTGTCCTCCCTTCATGACCAGGCCATTTTTTGTGATACGACACTGCGATACTTTAACTGAAAATTGCGTGGTCATGCAACACTTTACCCAAATAAGATTTGTGTCCTTTTTTTTCCCCAAATAGAGCTTTCTTTTGGTGGTAATTAATCACCTCTGCATTTTTTTATATTTTGCACTATAAACAAAAAAATACCGACAATATTGAAAAAATAAAAAAAATAAACATTTTTTTCTTTCTGCTATAAAACTTACCAAAAAAAAAATTAAAAAAATTGACTTTCTTCATAAATTAAAGCCAATATGTATTCTGCTACATATTTTTGGTAAAAAAATCCCAATAAGCATATATTGATTGGTTTGCACAAATGTTATAGGATCTATTTATTTTGTATTTTTTAAAATTTTACTAGTAATAGCGGCGATTAGTGAATTATAGCGGGACTGTGATATTGCGGTGGACAAATACTAACTGACACTTTTGACACTTTTTGGGGACCAGTGGCACTAATACATTGATCAGTGCTAAAAAGTATGCACTGTCACTGTACTAATGACACTGGCTAGGAAGGGGTTAAACATCTAGGGTGGTTAAAGGGATAATGTGTGCCTAACCAGTGCTTGTGTACTGTGGGAGAGGTGCTTTTACTAAGGGAAGGCATAGATTCATGTCCCTGCTTTGCAGGAACACAGGATCAATGCCTTCTCTATTGACAGAATGGCGATCTGCCTTGTTTACATAGGCAGATCACCATTCTGCCTGTGTACTGAACAATCAGCGGGTGTCGGCAGACATCGAGTCCACGGTACCTGCCTCTGGGATCCCGCTGTGTGTCATCTCAGTAGGAGCGACCCAGAAATGCCAGATCACGTATTAGGTATAGTATATATAAGTTATACGTATATATAAGTTATATGGTCGGCAAGTGGTTAAATGCAGGACTAGGGATGACATGGATAACTGGATCTCCAGCTAATTAGGCGAAGTGTAGAAAGTTTGTGTGTGGGCAGATCATAGTGGACACACACTGGTATTGGTAATACTGACCCAATAAAAAAATTATGTTAAAGCGGAGTTCCACTCGTTTTTCTGTTTATGTTCTGTTTATTCTTCGCAGTGTTGGCATTGCAAGTGTGGGCACCCAACTGTGACAGCTTGCGGCTTCACAGCCGGGTGCGTACTGCACATGTGCGAGTCGCACTGCGCGTCGTGAATGTCCGAGCAATCTTCTGGGACCTGTGACATGTCCGAGAAGATTGCAGGGAGGGAGGGGGAGGGGAAGAGTCACCTATGTGGTGTGGGCTGAAGTGGGAGCCCTCCCAAAAAATGACATACCAAATGTGGCATAGAAAGGGGTAAGGAGTTCTTAAAGCGGAAGTTCCACTTTTGGGTGGAACTCCGCTTTAGAGATGGAGCTGCACTCAAATAAAATAGCATTTGCAAATTGTGGATGCAAAACATTCAGGAGGAGTATGTAAACTAGATACTAAATCCTAGATACATCACTTCTTTAAACATTCTTAATCAATGTATATAGTGCTAGAATACCAGTAGAGTTTTATAGTGTACATAATTATGAATCCCAGACATTTATATATCTAGTAGCACAAAAGCCTCACCATTTTCCCTTATAAGGGTCATTTCACATGGGCGGTCCGTCTG
The DNA here is from genome assembly GCA_037952925.1 of Lithobates clamitans. Taxonomy (NCBI): domain Eukaryota; kingdom Metazoa; phylum Chordata; class Amphibia; order Anura; family Ranidae; genus Lithobates; species Lithobates clamitans. Next base: position 2,484,621 of record JBBGZY010001345.1, on the reverse strand, counting down.
GTGGACTCCGATTTGCTCACCAGGGGATTGATCCCCGCTGAGCAGGTGGGTGACAGGTCCCTCTCCGCTCACTGTGCTGAGACAGACCTGTCAGAGCCCACTCTCCTCTATGGGTCCCATCACATCTGACCTGCTAGACAGATGGAAAACAGTGTCATAATCTGTCTGGATTTTATGGACAGGATCTGATCGAATAGCAGCAGGTGTCACTGCTGGCATCCGCCACTCCATAGGAGTGAATGGAGGATCTGATCTGGTCCGCCTGAAAAACTGACAGGCGGACCTGATTGGAAAGCCTGTGTGAAAGAGGCCTGACTAAAGGCAAAACTTTTTTTCATTTGGACTGGGAGTTTTTATTGCTGTCTGTGTGCCCATTAGGGAGATTCACCCTCTCTATTTGTCCTTTTTACCATTATCATTAAAAAGTGAAAGTAAAAGAAAATCCCAAATTTTGAGTTGTCCCCAGAAAAGTAATAGAGGGGAAATCTTCCAATGGGGACACTAGTTCTGGTGACCAGGGGGTCCCCAAGAAATTCTCATAATTTGCAAGGGTTTTCTCTCATTTCTTGTTTTGGCTATGGAACAGGAAATGAAGGTAAATCTCCGCAATTGGACAAAGATGGAAGAAATAAACCTTACATACTCTATCCAAAATGAAAAAAAAAGTTTTTGCTTACAGTTCTACTTCATACACCCTGCTAAAGGTTAGTTTAACACAAGTCAATCAACCATTCCCTGCCAAATAGTGCAAAAAGGTTCACATTCATTTTTGTTTACAGCTGCATCCTCCATCTTCCTCTTGGTTTCTTACTGTACATTTACTGGGATCATAGTCAGAACTTACTAACAATTGATATTTAATAAAATATTCCATTAGTTAAATAAATAAAGAATACAAATACTTTAATGAATACCTGTGGTTTAAATTGGCCGTGGCCCTTTATTTATAGGTATAAAGATTAAATCAATTTATATCAACTTTAAATACGGTACATTTTAAAACAATCAATACACTTAGCATGTATTAAAATATATAACCATGTATAATTATATATATAAATAGCTTAGCCATTTAAGTTCAAGCTATAATTATAACATCAATTATAATATCTCATACGCCAGGCCCAAATTTTAAGGAGCCTGGCACCCCACCACAATTCTTTTCTAAATACTGATGCTCGGAGCAGAGTAACCAGTCAAGGTGAGGGATCACTTCAGAAAAAATAAAAAAGTATGAGGTAAAACAGTATGTAAGCATAACAGATCAAGCTTAATCTGAGAAATTAATTACAATGTTTTGCGTTTACCAAGATCATTACCAGATAAATGTAAAATAATGATCTGAGGTATGGGCCAGCAATCATGTAATTGAGTCAAAACATGACGTAAATCGCTCCAACGCATACCACATTGCCCATATCAATGTACATTAAAACTAGTACAAGGTAATCCCAAATTATTGCCATAGACTCTCCACTCAGCTCTCTTCTGAGCCAAAAAAAAACATAAGAGTGTCCAATAATCCATATGTGAAAAGGAGCACCTAAAACGAAAAACAAAAATTAGGCCTAACATATGACCTATAATAGTTAGACCACCAACCCCCAATTTGCTTAATCACAGTTTCATCAGGACCAATTAAAGCTGCTTCAGTGGCTGCAACAATACGAAATTAGTGGGATGCAATACAAAGATGCTCCAAAAATAATGCTTTAAGGCATCTATGCAGAACAGCATTGAACTGATAAATAGTCACTGGTGCACCCGTGTTATGAATCAAAAATTGTTTGTGAGACAGAGGTATAACTCATAAAAATTGCTTAATTAAAGAGAAAATACAATAGCGAGCACCAGGATAAGCTCGTAAAGTAATCCACCGACCATGACCCAGAGGATCAGTCTTACTTCTACAAAGCAAAACTTGAAAAGAATCCTGGTGAACAAAAACATCCTGAAAAAATAGACCAGTGTCATCAGAAACTTTATGTGGGAGTTCAGAAACTCGAAAGGCCCCAAAAAACATAAACAAAAGGCCAAAGTAAATAATAAAAACTCATAAGGCGAAAAACAGACATTCCTAGAAACGTCACAAAGACGACCCAAAAGGTCAACAGAAATTGTCAATCTTGTATCAGCAACCAAGTGTTTCCTCCTGTAACCCTTCAAGGCATGTTTATTCGAGAAAAAGGACATACAGGATCTGCCACCCTGCATAACCACAAGAATCTGAATAATAACAAGACATTAAAAAATTAAGAAAGGACAAAACTAATCCCTCAGAAAAAACGGATGGACTATGCCCAGAAGAAAGAAAGAATGAACACCACAAAGACCACACAGCTTTATATGACGCCCACGTGGAAGATGTCAAAGAAGCCCTAATAGCAACAAAGACAGGATTCACCGAAGGTCCCATAAGTGTTGAGGGCACAATAGGCCAGTTGGATCCGCATCCAAATCTGAATTCTTGAATCTGGGAGCGGGACAGAGCATCAGCAGTTAGATTTTCTTTACCAGGAATGTATTTGGCTTTAAGCCATATATTAAGGTCCAAACATTTAAATACTAATAGTCTAAGTACAGCAAGAACAAGAAGAGACTTAGATGACAAGCAATTAAGAGCAAAAACAACGCCCTTATTGTCAGAATATAGTTAAATACAACAATTCCTAAAATTAACACACCACAATTCTAAAGCAAATAAAAAACAGGGAAAATTTCTAATAAAATAATATTAGACATCAAACCCGAATCTCTCCAAGAGGCCGGCCACAAATCAGCAGACCAATGCCCATCCCAATAAGCACCATAACCGCAAGATCCAGCAGGATCGGTATGGAGATGAAGTGCAGAAGCCGAACAAAAAGGAGCCTGCCACAAACAATTACCATTAAATGTAGACAAAAAACGAGGACATACTTTATGAACATCCCTAATACCAGACGTAATGCGTACAAAATGAAAAGGAGAAGAAATGTCAGAAATGGCGCGATACAATCTCTTCGAAAAAACGCAACCCATTGGTAAAATTCTAGATGTAAACGCCAATAAACCAAGCAAAAATTGCAAGACTCTCAATTTAACATTACATTTAGAAAGAATGAAATCCAATAAAATCCTAATTTTAATAATCTTCTCATCAGGCAGACGAAACTCCATTGAAACCGTATCAATCTGAATACCGAGAAAATTAAGACAAGACGTAGGGTAGACAGACTTCTCTTCAGCTAACAGAATACCAAACTCCCTACACACAATCCTAAATTCAGTAAACAAATATAAACATAAATCAGACGAAACAGCTTTACCATTAAAAAGAAAATCATCCAATAAGTTATTAGAACCTGCACGAAAACTAACAACCCACTCAATAAACGTAGAAAAAAGTTCAAAGTAATAACATGAAAGAGAACATCCCATCAGGAGGCATTTATCAAAGTAATATGATTCCTGAAAATAGAAACCTAAAGAGTTAAACGCAGATGGGTGAATAGGAAGTAACCGAAACGCGGACTTAACATCGGCTTTACCAAGCAAAGCGGACGCACCATTTCTAATTTTGAACAAAGCTTCATCAAATGAAGAATACTGTACTGAACACCATGTCGGGTCAATATCGTCGTTCATAGAAAACCCAATGGGAAAAGATAGATGGTGTATCAATCTAAAAGAGTTTGGTTTCTTTTTAGGAACAATACCAAGTGGCGAAATACGAACGTTAACAAAAGGAGGAGTAGGAAATGGACCTGCAATCCTACCTGCACGCAATTCCCTATCAAACTTCTCACGAACAACAGCCAACTGAAATGAAATCGAAGGCAGATTCGGAAAAATGCGGCAACCAATTCCAGAAAGGGAAGGCAAACGAAAACCAAATAAGAAACCACCACGCAAGACGCAAGCCTTATGTAGCTCTGGATATATATGAAGCCACGGCAACATGCTTAGAATTTTCACCGGTGTTGTGGCTTTTAAGAAAAAGCTCCTTAGATGGAGCAGAAGGACTAGATGACAATTTTTAAAAGCATCGCGAAGCAGGGTGTGAACCAGCACAATGGCTACACTCATGTTTATATTTACAAGTGTTAGGCCACTTACACAACCCATCATTGAAATGAAAACACACCCCCCTGCGATACACACTAGTATTATTGGAAACGTTACCTTTAGCCAATGGCTTCTGAGGTAACAACAAATTGAGCCATAGGCCAACATCTTTCGATCCCCAGTTCATAGATTTGTGCACGGATAATTTCTGGTGAAAGGCCTCATCATAATAAAACCACGAGAAACCAGGAAAATTTTTATACGCTTCCAGAATAATTTCAACATGCTGGAATAAGCCAGAACACAAATCAGGACGTTTTTCACCCATCACGCTGGCATAAATGGAAAAAGCTTGCAGCCAGTTGTTAGAAGAGCGAGGTGCACTTTTTCTTTTATCGTCATCCTTACATTCACCTTCCTTCTTATCCAACCTATTGTCATGATGGGATGGAAGCAAAGATAAAATCTCAATATAATCTCCTTTACAAATCCTCTCCTTCAGGGCTCCAGGTAAATGAAAACCCAGAGGGGACAATTCACATGTTAAAACCTCCCGCAAACAAGATTCTAGGACTAGCAAAGGAATCATCACATTAGAGGCATCGTTAACAACCCTCACTGTAGCAACTGAGGTAGAGACTGGGACACAACTAGGCTCAGATAAAAGATCCAGCCATACCGAAGCAGCGTAAGGAGTCAACTGAGGCTGATTAACAGCATCAAAAGAAGCAGCAAACGTATACATAAATTTGGAAAAAGAACATAACAATTCTTTAAAATGAGAATAATTATGAAAGTCACCAGCAGGAGTGGATACCATCGTAGATGGCACATTCGCCGACCCTGCTAGCAGCGTATTTGGTGAAATTTCAAAATTAGGAGATTCGCGATCATGACCCGTGGTAACATGATCCGCCATCAAAGATGGATCAGCAGGAGATGTATGCTATGTAAAGCCTGGATTGACAAAACTAGAATGATTAAAATGAAGATTCGAACACTCGGTATGAAGCAAAACAGTAAAAGGCATTACAATACCTTTAGATTTATAAAGTCACTTTTTTCCAAATGACATATGTTTACAACCAGTCGCCATGACAACAGGATCACTGAAGGACTTACAGAAGTCATCTGTGACATACAAGCTGAAGCAACAGCACTACAAAAGGTTAAATGAGAATCAGAATAATTAGTACCATTAAACAAATCATTCTTATCATTTTTACCACTCACAGTTTCCAATAACTTTTTTTTAGCAATTCTCCCAGTGACACGATCAGCCGGGGAATAGAACCTGCGAGGTCACTTATGTATTCTCTGTGTTGATATTCCAGGCCTTACTGCGCATGCACCAGCAATCCCAGCCAAAGTTGAAGGCCGAGCGTCATCGTGAATAGGAGGAGGGTCTGAAGGAAAAGAAGAAGGCGGAGATGACGAACTCGGAAGCCGAGGCACGGAGGATCTGTCATTCACCTGACCAGAGGTAAGCAGTGAGGAATGTCTGCTCCAGGGGACCGGAGGATCAGTGGCAAAAACACCAGGAGCAGCGGCGGATGCAGATGGAAGTCAAAGGCCGGCTCGGAAAAGAAGAAGACCCAGGCAGGGAGAGACACTGTCTCATCCAAACATCCCTGTCCTCAGCGGCAGCCCGATCCATTATCTAGCGAAGTAACTGCTCCATGACAGGTAAGTGCAGATGTGCTCCTCTTCTGATCTTCGTCGTCTTCTGCCCCACTAATGACGCATCCTCTTTTCTTTTATAGGTTGAGACTCGTGCAAGAGGACTGTTTTGGAGCAACTGTCATTTTTTCAACCAATCTCTGGTAAGTATTTATTATTTTTTTTTAAACTTTAAATTTAATTTATAAATTTTTTATATATGTCTGACATGATTCCACAGGTGGTGGGGGCGGGGAAATTTCATGCCCCGCACTTCACCTTTATCCTAGGTGGGGATCTCTATAAACCTAATCTCAATTCAATCAATCACATGATGGGGCTGATTTAAACTCATGCATAGGATGTCTTCTTTTCTGCTACTTTCAATGTTTCTTTAGTGATAGCATGTTATTCCTGAGAGTTCAATACCGTATAGAAATTATTATTTATGTCTTGGGCACTAAAGACTTTGATTCATGCTGCACAGCAGCAGACAATGTAATTTTTTATTTACTACACAAGCAAACTAATCCCTTTTATAAGAATGAAATGGGAAAAGAGAAAGAAATGAGGACCAGTCTGCCTCGTATTTGGGTTCAGCTCTCTTGTACTGTCTGGCTCCCTGTAAGCACAAATTACTCTATTCTGATACTGACCAGCAAATGCTTTTGAGGCATACTGTTCAGGTCAGAGTCTCAGCAGAGGCAGAGGCACTTATTGGGGAGATTTATTAAAAGTGGTGCAAAAAGATTCTGGTTCAGCTGTGCATAGTAACCAATCAGCTTCTAGGTTTTATTGTCAAAGCTTAATTGAACAAACTGATTTAGAAGCTGTGTGCACCAGTTTTAGTAAATCTCCCCCAATAAGTGCCTCTGCCTCCTGCTGAGACTCTGACCTGAACAGATGTATGACAGAACTATGTTAGTGTTACATTAAGCTATAGAGCAGCAAGAAGGACAAGGTAGCTAAACATGAACAGAGGGTTTAGGTATGTTTTAAATGCCTTATGCCTTTAAATAGGTGCCCATACATTAAGTTATAGATCAGCGTTGGCATAACAGTTGTAATGCTTTATTAGAAAGCTTGAATTTAAGTGCATGTAAAGCAAGAGTCCAATCTAAGAGATTCCATTCTAAGAGAGTTGACAAAGGGACAAGAGTCCTATTTGGAGGGGTTTGCCTCTAATTTTGCTATGTTGACAACTCTAAATATTTGGGTTTTCCATTTCTTTCTGACTCAGTGATAATGGTAATCAGGACAACTTGAGGGGTGATTCTACCAAGCAGGGGCACAGAGAGCAATACACAATATCACAGGGGATCTTAACATTCCCTACTCTATACAAAAAAGCAAAACAAAATGAAAATGCCTTCACATTTATTTGAATTCATGTGCATTGAAATGTAATATATGTCTGCTTTTTGATTGTTTGCATACATTTAATTAACAATTAGGTGAATATCACTATTTTAGTGCCATGAAAGATTTATTTAGCATCCTAGTGAAATACTTTTCAGATTTTTCTAGTTTATGTCAAAAAAATGTCTTAGCTATAGAGAAGTGATCAAAGTAGATCAAAATCTGATTTTAAACAGATCTCACTGATTCATTGGTCCCCAGCCATCTGCAAATACTAGCCCAATCCATTGCTTTTTGGGGAATCCAGAGAAAATGTGGATTAGCTAAATCCCTAGCATAAAGGATGTTTAGAAATTACACATCTCCAGCTCCATTCCTTGAACACCATCCTATCTTAAGCTGTAATGAACTTCATAAAGGCAAAAAAAATCATAAACAAGCTGGGTGTGTAAGCAAAACTTTTGTATGTTTAAGTAACTAAGATATTTTTGTGTATTACTGTATGTACTTTCAATTGTATATCTTTATCATTTTATTGGAAAAATATATTAAAATACATATTAGTGAATGCTATCCCCTTTTTAGTGCAAGCGAAGAACATATCGTAATTCTTATTTTTGATGACATGTTTAGATATTACAATTATAGATACATGACCCAAATTCCAAAATTACCCGATCAGAATAATACTGTACTGTGTATTGTTATTGTAAATATATCTGACACTACACAAGGACATACTGTACGAGACTCATTTTACTGAATTGAAAGGCTTGCTTTAGAAAAAAAAAGCAATTAGCAGCCTGCACTTTTACATCCTGTAACCTCTTCAAAGAAAAAAACAAACATTTCCTATTGACTGGAAGCTGATGAGGTTTTGCTGTGCCCAATGTTAATGAGCACCATTTACTCATCTTCTGAATGATGATAGAAGGCTACGACCAGCTATATGTTATTGACTGGAAGAGTCTGACGATGGACAGAAACTAATTATAAAGTGACTAATTTTCAGAGGGGTGCATTTTTTACACATTTGGTTGACCTAATAGTGGAGCTTTGAACATAGATTGGTAAACATAATTATAAGCAAAGTGATAAGTAGGAAATGTGATGGATGGATGGAAAAAAATTGTGAATGGATGGACCCATGTTTGTGTGAATGGGTAGATGGATGGAAAAATGCATGGGCAGATTTTATTGAATTAAAGAAACATTTGAGAAAAACAACTCAAACATTAGTATATACACTACAACCAAAATAGTTTATACTGATATTACTATATAACACATGTGATGCATGTAAATACTTGTAATGACTGTATTTAATGCATTGACTTCCTTTTTAGATCTCCCTTGTCGTTTTCCATATATACAGTATGCTGACCAAATGGTCCAGCATAAGTGACAGGGATTGAGACAAACTATAAAACTGTTGGAGCTGCTTAAGCAGTTGCAACCGTGGCAGTATAATAGTTTGTTACAACCCCAGTCAAACCGTCAGCTTGGTCTGCAGGTAAATACAAAATAAAGAAGGAATTTATATACTGAATATTACCATTACCTGTACCAATACTGCGTGATATTGGTCCTTTAAAGCCAAATGACAGACTTTCTATATAAGAAGTAAAACTTTATGTGGAGAAAGTTGATCTAAATTCCCCAGTAGTAAGGTCTGAAGAGTGAAATGCCCTAAAATAGATTATAAGATAGGATGGCAATACAAACATTCCACAAGAAATTTAGTAATTTTGAAAAGAAAAATGTATTTTTGAAAGACTTGTTTTAGTCTGAACTATTTATTAAAAGTCTGAGATTTTATTCCTTGCCCCAAAGCAGTAAATTCTAAAGCAAAACAAATAATCTTCATAGAGCAAAACGCATCATAGAGGTTAAAAGCACACTGACTTGTTTTTCTGTAGTACCTGAAGATTCTTGTTTACTGTACATATTCATGTTGCATATTCATAGTTAATCCTTAGCCATGTTAAGCAACAAATTGATCTTTAAAGACACAGCATTTTAGAAGCTAATGCTTATTTCGGCTTTAACACTCACAATGAAATCTTAGCGGATAAATCATAAAATCCTGTAGGATTTTACTTGTTTGCCAATGAATTTTGAAAAGGCCTTACAGCAGTTTGAAGAGCAAACACAATTAGATTTGAAAATTATTCAAGAATCATTTTAACATCCCCTTGAGGTTACTATGTTAACTCAAATGGATTTTGTCTTCGATCAGGACTCAACCACTGCTGGGAAGCTTTGATGAAAACACAGGCAGAATGAGTCCTATTCCTTCATGGCCATTTGCAAACTTACTTAAATTATAAGACAGTTGTAAATATTCCATGATTTACTTTTTACGATAATTGAAGAGCCATTTAATTAATGAAAGCATGTAAAATGCATTTGTAAGCCTGTCCTAGATTGCTACATCACGGTCAAATCATTTTTAGAAAGCCTGAATATTCTTCAATTTGCATTACACTTATTGTGCCAATATTATGTATCAGCAGAGTGATTTGATTTCTAACAGTTCGTACATAATTTATTTATGTTATGTGTGCATGTCCTTAGGGAGGTAGGAAATGATGGTGTTACATTCCTTCTGTAATGAGACATTGCTCTTAGCTACATGAGATGGGGCAGAGTCATAGTGATCTATTTAAAGTCACAACTTTACATTCAACGACTCAAAACTGGTAAATGTAGCTTTCAGTAATGACATCATCGGTATTATTACTCATGAACAAAAATGAATCAAAGTGTTTGAAAAATGTATACTTAAATTTCAATATAAATTTGACTTGAATTCTCATTTCTGGATAAATTAGAATATGTGTATATATAGGAGTGAAATGGTTGCTTAACATAATTAACTTTCAAAAATAAAGTACTTGAGTAGAAAGTATGGTAGGTAGAGGCAATATGCTCAAAAAACAGATGAGCTGAATAAATGATAGACTCACATATAACAAGAATTAGTTATAAATTACTTGCTTATATTAATTACTATACATTTCTATTGTGGACATAGGCATTTTAAAAAAATGGAATTTTGATTTGTTATGTCTTCATAATCAGCAATCCTGTTTGTGGCTTGGCCTCTTCATGTATGCTAGCTTTGTCGAGTAGTGTACACATGAGGATATGTACGTGTGGTCTCAAGCTACAATTGTAAATTCTCTTTACTGTCTGTGGATTTCAGCTGAATATATACATTTTTTTTCTCTGTAACTTTGCTAAAAATATTATAAAATGATTGAAAGTGATAATAACACAATCAAAGGTAATGGAATGAAGGTCTTTTAAGTTCCTATTTTCTCAGTAAATTAAAGTTATTAAGACCTATAAAATATGTTATACCCTTTTTCAAAAGAGAATTTGTCATCTATTGGGAACTTTTAAATTGAGATGCCCTGCCTAAGAGCTGGCATAACAAAGTGCCTACCATTAACCCATTTTTGAAGCTCCTGATTGTATTTTGGTTTTCCCAAAACAGACACTCATTAAAGGAGAGCCCCAAATAAGAATACTTTTTTTTTAGAGATGGGTAGTGGGGCTTAGTTTTTGACTTTGGATTAGCACTTAAATTGGGGAAGTCAAGCTCTTAGAAACAAAGCAGAACCAGGATCAGGAAATCCAACAGAAAACCATTTTCTGGGTAACAAAGTTAATATGGTGCTTGTTGTTAGAAGGACTTTTACTTTAAAACTGTCAGGTTCACTTTAAATTAAGTGAAAAGACTAAATAACTTATAATTGTTACATAACACAAATATACGTAAAGCATGTTCTATAATAGTAAAGATATGGTTTGTACAGAATCTTATCTAGATCCAATAAAATTTGGGATTCTGTATTTTCTTACCTTTGCCCATGTCAATTACTCACTCTCTCTCATGTCCTGAATGCATCCTATCCTGCGGTATGGAGGGTACATGAGTAAATCTAATCATGCTATCATTAGAGCAGTGAGCATTAGCTATATGATCCATCTATCTTCATAGTGATCTCTGTTAATGAAAATATTCACGTTATCAATATCGTACCATTTTGTGTGCCTGTCTAATGTGCTCACTAAGGTACCCATAAATGTGCTTGAGGGAGTCAGTTCACAGTGAAATCTACTATACCTCTAATCTGCAAATATTTGTAATATACAGTATTCCATATTCTAATTTAGTTAAATATATGCATCTTATTTGCTCATTTTATTTAAAAAGAAAAACTTATATAAGTCAAACGACAACTTCTGTCTTAAAGGCATCTGGCAATTTCTTGTTTTTTTTTCTTTATTCATTAGGTGGAGTAATCTAATTATCTCTCATTAGAACAAAGTTGATTATTTAATTTATCTTTGTAAATGTGACAGAAAAAGGCTCTCTTTAATTAAGCAGATCAGCCATTATCGGTTGTGTGTTATGGGCTTAAACGTTTTCAACAAATAGCATGCATCGTGATCCTTATCGAGAGCTCAGGCAAAGATTGTGAATTAGTGTGTTTATTTCTGGTAAGCAAATGAAACCGTATTACGTTTCCCCACTTCTTAAAACTTTTAACTTGCAGAGAATCAACATTGGCTTATAATTTTTTTAACCCTTAATTCCTTTATTTAATTTTCCAATGTTAAGCCTATAAAATAAGCAACCACTCAGGTTCTTCCTCTTTTTTTTCTCTAGCTGTTATTGTTCAGTATGAATTGCAAATGTACTGGTTTGTTCAGGGCACAAAGACTCTATTATTGTTGCTTGACACTGCACCACTGGCAGGCTTGAGTGATGACTAATTAGGTAATTTAGGAATATGTATGATATTTAAATACATAAATAAAAAATATATCATTTATACAGTAAAATCATAAAATATTTCTCATAAAGCATGGATTTGCTGAAAGGGTTTAATGCAATTAAATGTGAATTTCATGTAGACTCTGGCATGTAGTAAACAACCCTGCTGTTATTTGCACTGTTCAATGAGCTGAAGACCGTCCAAAAAATGATAATGATTTTATGATGTTTCATGATGTATTATAACTAACTAATCGATCATCTAATGATGGAGCCCCCTACAGTAAACTGAAACTTGGTTGGCTACTATGTTTTACTGTACTTTGTCATTACTCTTTTTGTTTTCTTTAATATACCCAAAGAAGTGATATTTGAATGGACAAGATGATTTACACTCTTGAGCAGTAAGATAGCACAGCTAATCAGTTTTAAAGTGTAACTGTACCATTGTACTTACACTGATAGGGGTTGATTAACTGTGGGCAAATAGCTGCCCACTTTGCAAGGGAATTTTCTCTTAGCTTAGTGAATGAGGTGAAGCTCTGCTGGCTTCCATCATCCAATCAAGTGCTTAAAAACTGCTGTTTTCATTTGCACGTGATTGGGTATTCTTTGCAAAGTGTTTTTTTACCAGATTTACTAAGCTAAGGGGAAACGTCTTTGCAAAGTAAACAACCTATTTGTATTTGGCAAATCAACCCCACATTGTTGTCCTCAACACTCCAACCCTCTTCTGCCAGTCTTATACTCACCTGACCAGCAAAATATCTTCAAAGAGGCCACACACCAGCTTGTCTAAATTTTCCTAACTGGGCCTGCACATACTCTCTGTACTCCTACCTGGACTCTTGCTCAGGACAAAACTTTTATAGGAAAGAATATCAATGCAGGAGAATGCACAGCCCAGCTGGGAAGATTTTTAAAAGCCATAACTATACTTTAATAGAATGTTTGGGAATGTTTTTTTTTTTCAGAATCATACTTACCTAGGTGGATGCAGCATTGGTCCGATGCTGCATCTGTCCCCCACTGGCTCTAACATTGAGAACCGAGTGAACAAACCCCACAAATCGCTCAGTTCTCAGAGCTCCCTGAGCAGAAAGCTGATGACTTTCTGTCACCTGCTCTCTGCTCGGCCCCCCCACGCTCACTGGACCACTGGGCTGTGGAGGGGGCGGGAGCGGCCGGCTCAGGCATGTGGGCGGATCCAGTCCAGGCATGTGGGCGGATCCTGACCATGTGGTTGCCATGTTTTCGAACCTGGACCGGCTCTATGATGTCACCCGACAGTGGGATTTAGCCTGCTGTCAGCTGAAAACGGGTCACAGGAGTGCAAAACTAACTGCACTCCTGTGATTCACAGGAGAAGTACAGCCAAACCAGCTTTGGCTGTACTTCTTCTTTAAAGGGAACAAATTGTTTTGACAGACCCTCACACTACTAAACTGCTGTTAACTCTATTAAAGACAATGGAAAGATTGTAAAGTCAAACTATAACATACGTGGTCAGTTTAAGACCATATCTAAGACTGTGGGGTTAATTTACCAAAGGCAAATAGACTGTGCACTTTCCAAAGTGCAGTTGCTCCAGAGCTTAGTAAATGAGGTAAAGCTTCACTTTGCAAAAAATACCCAATCACATTCAAGGAAAATAAAAAAAATAGCATTTTTGCTTGCAAATGATTGCATGATAGAAGCCAGTAGCCCTTCTGCTTATTTATAAACAGAAAAAGTTGCGCTAAAAATCCCTAAATAACATAGAAATTCCAAACTGTCCTGAAACAGCCCAAGTGACAAAAATATAAAGCAAAACAATGTGACGTTTGAATCAAGTGCTTGTAAGTAGATAATCCAAGAATATCCTCCACCATGTGACGTCACCAACATTCAGATATGGATGTGCCCTTACCTCAATAGGTGGACCCTCTATTATGGAAGGTCAAAAGCGCAATGGGAATTATCAGCTGTGGCGTGTCCCAGGACCCTGTAGTGCAGATGATGTCCATCTCTCCAGCCCTCCGTCCAGCACTCAGTGTAAATTGTCCAGGCACTGAGCAAAACCCAAAAATAAGCAGAGGGCACTAAATAGTGAAAAATCCTGAGATTGAATGACCCACCTCAAGCAGAAAAATATGTTCCATACATGTTCTATTACCTGCATATGCGGGTATGTACCTCACACTGAAGCAACCACTTCACTTTGCACTTTGCAAAGTGCAGAGTCTATTTGCCTTTAGTAAATCAATCCCTGTGACTCCTGCCTTCCTGCAAACTATGACTCTACGTGCATCAATGATGGATGGCACTATAAAATTCCTTTGCAAAGCTCTAGAATGTACTGTGTTTATAGTGACGCTAGTTCATTGATAGGGAAGCCATGTTCTAATGCCAGCAGAATTTTTCACTAATTAGATGGAAATGGGTTTTACATTCGTGAGCTTCCCCTGGATGACAGTTTGTGCATACTAAAACATTTTCTGTACTATAAATATCAATTCATGTTTTACACAATGGTTGAAAGGTAATCCATGGAAAGTAGCTTTGCTGCCACATGCCATTATTTCATCATCTGTAGGAATATAAGGATATTCAACTAGGTCATCTTTTGGCCGAGCCATTGATTTGCACTGTCTAAAAAATAAAGTTTACAAATGGAACTAACAGTGACTTAGCAATAATGTGATACAAATTGTTAAACGTGCTCATCAACATATTTTGGCTTGGTACTGCATGTTTTCACTGTGTGAGGCAAACATTTCAAAATGGAATACTGTATATTCCTCGATCCGTTTTGATATTAATGAGCATACCAGGGCTTTCAAGCAGTAATTGTTGCAAAGCTGCAGTAGGTAACAATGGTCTATCAGGGAACCATAATTTACTGAAAATGGAAATGAGGGAAGCAGCACATTGATTTTGACTGCTATGATGTGCCACATATAGTGAGCACTGAATAAAATGAATTGCCTATTCACTGATTTTTTATTTGCCTGAATATTTGCATGTAGATCTGTTTGATTGACAGAGAATCCCACAGTTCAGGAATGCAGCCAATGCATAATTATTTCTAGGATTTTTTTAATGATCTGACACATGTGAATGCAGCTATCCTTAAGAATTAAAAAAATAAGCAGTTTGTTAATTTACCCAATGGATGAGTAAATAGATTTTCTCTTCAGTTGTCACATATGTTGTTTACACAAACACCATTGCATTTGCTATCATCATAATTACCCCTGATGTGTATTTCTTTTGTATGAAGAAAATTATTTCAGATGTGTCTTAGCTATCTAATAAGCAACTAAGATAAATCAGAAACATAAAGTATAAGACGAAAAGCTTGTATTTCACAAATTTATGTTGGAATAATCCTGCAAAAGTGTTATCAAATTCAAATTTCACAGCTTTGCAGATATAGAAAATGTTATTAGATCATTTTATAATTTGTTTTTAGTAAAATTAGATTACAGGAAAATCAGTTAATATGACAGAATTTAAAGTATCGGAATAATGAATGGAATATCAAAATCATCCTTCAAGAAGCTTTAAAAAATCACACTATTTGAAAATAAAAAAGCCTTATCAAATGTAATAATATTGCTTTTTTTGTTAAATATTTTGTGAAATTAAAGAAACAAAGTCACCTTGTCTATAAACAGTAGGTCAAAGTAGCATGGTCTTATTAAAACCCATCCTATGACCTTACTTACCTGACCCTGATACTTACCTTTACATAGCATGTCTGCATTATAGGAGGGGGTGACATGCTCTGTGAAAGTGTATAAGATTGGGTTGGGATGTGGCTTTTTAAAGAGATCTTAAAGTGGTTCCAAAGGCTAGTTTTTTTAACCACTTCAGCCCGGAAGATTTGGAGTAATGGAGGATAGTAAATGTGCTATAGCTAAAAATTCAAAGAAAAGGTGCTACAAACAATGTGACAAACATAGAAATATAAAAGTAGGTGAATTGTAGCGCTAGTGTGAAAATAACATAAAACACACTGTAAAGTGATATATATATGTCTATCAAAATATATGACCGTACATCCCAAATATAAACGAGTGTACTCCAGATGTTTCTGAATAAAGTCCGTGCCAAAATGATGAGATGCAGTGAATCAGAGGGGAAATTCCATCAACAATCTGAATGTCCAGTATAGGACCATCAAAACATTGGATAGGTGTAGATACGCTTACCAAGACCAGTGGACTCTAGTGCCGGCAGCATAGAGTCTATCGAGCAGTGTGCCACCACGGGCAGATAGAAAGATGGTCACAGGGAGAATGGATGGTTTCCGGATCGTCACAGGTCACGCAGCCGGATCTCCAAGGGGAAACAGGAAAAATCTCAAAATGCAGACGTCCTCTCACAGCAGGGAGATATGTGGAAAAAATATAAAATGCCTCCACATAGTGCAAATCAGGGTTGTCTGTTTGCTAAAAAACCGCAATACATAAAAGTGATCACAGAGTAAAATCTAAATGGCAATGTAGAGAGTGATAGCCGCCCTGAAGATTTGGCTGCTCAATGACCAGGCCATTTTTTGCGATACAGCACTGCGTCGCTTTAACTGACAATTGCGCGGTCGTGCGATGCTATACCCAAACAAAATTGATGTCCCTTTTTTCCCACAAATAGAGATTTCTTTTGGTGGTATTTGATCATCTCTGCAGTTTTTATTTTTTGCGCTATTTTTTTTTGCTATAATAAATATCCCCAATTGTTTTAAAAAAAAGCAAATTTTTACTCAGTTTAAGCCGATATGTATTCTTCTACATATTTTTGGTAATAAAAACCGCAATAAGCGTATATTGATTGGTCTGCACAAAATTTATAGCGTCTACAAAATAGGGGAAATATTTATGGCATTTTTATTATTATTATTTTTTTACTAGTAATTACGGTGATCATCGATTTTTATCAGGACTGCGACATTATGGCAGACAGATTGGACACTTTTGATACATTTTTGGGACCATTGACATTTATACAGTGATCAGTGCTATAAAAATGCATTGATTACTGTGTAAATGTCACTGGCAGGGAAGGAGTTAATACTAGGGGGCGACCAAGGGGTTAACTGTGTTCCCTAGTGTGTGTTCTAATTGTAGGGGGATGGGACTGACTAGAGGAGATGACAGATCGTTGTTCCTAGCTAGTAGGAACACATGATCTGTCTCTCCTCTCCTCACAGAGCAGGGATTTGTGTTTACACACACGCCCCTGTTCTGGCTCTCGTGCCCGCGATCGCGCATGGCCGGCGGTCATCACGATCACCGGCCACGCGCATCAGCACCCCTGCAGAGCAGCAGGCACACACACCTGCTATCCCCGCTTAAAGGGCCGACGTACAGGTACGACGGTTCGCGGGAACGTGCCGACCTGCCGCAGTATAATGACGGCGGCTGGTCGGCAAGAGGTTAATCAGCTTCTCTCAGCCCCTCCTAAATACCCTTCTAAGCCTGATTTGGATCTAGCTCTGTACTTGAGAGCTGCTCTCTCCCCCTCATAGGACTGCAGCAGCGGCAGTCATTGGCTCCTGCTGCTGTCAATCAACAGCACAGACAGACAAGCCACGCTGTGTGTCTCAGGATTTAGATTGTACGAGTGTCCCTATTGCAATGGGAGAACTCAGAGGGGAGGAGAAACCGAGAGTGCCAGCGGGGAACCCCAGAAGATGAGATTTAGGGCTGCTCTGTGCAAAACTATTAGACAGAGTACGTAAGTATATAATCTTTATCATTTTAGGAAAAAAAAAAATTATCCTTTACTATCGCTTTAAAACTCTGTCCTTATGTGTTCACAAACAGGGAAGGTGACAGGGTCTTTTTAAACACCCCAGATGCAGGGGACTGGCAGATGTTGACACAGCAAATAATCCTCTGGTGATCTTTTCTCTTTTTGTGTACTCTGCTGTTGCTTGTCTGGGTACAAAAAAGTTTTTCAATAAAGAAAAGGAGTTAATAAAGTGTTACTAAACTTACAACAGTAAAATCAGTCTGTGTATGCATTAAAGCATGCTTGTTATACAAACTGTGGAACCTAAGGGAGTTATCCTCTGCATTGTGTAAAAAGGCTGTCTTCTCTGATCCTCCCCTTCTTCCACAGTCCCCAATCCATCTACTGATAGAACAGAGCCTTGGAGGCACGCTGCACATATTCAGTTTGGTGTGTATTGTTAGAGAGTTTTTTTTTTTTTTGGGAGGATGGTGCATGTGATTGGTACAGGGCCAATCCGCACTGTCCAGACAGAGGGTCAGGGGTCACGTTGGGCTTACTTCAACCTGCCAGTGCCAGTGCAAGAGGATTTTCTTTTAATAATGATCAGATCTTTACATCTTTTTCTCCTACTGGACACACATGTATAATTCAAATAGCATACTAATAAAGCTATTTATAGACTGTGAATTGTAACATCAGCATTTTCATTCACTTAATACAGTTAATAATAGGGGAAAGATAAAACACAGGACGGCGAATTGTCAAAACATGTCTATGACCCTTCCAAAAATATTATCCATTTGATATTGTCCAATAAATTATCTACTGTAATCATTTCAACACCATACCCTGTTCAATTTATACAAAAAGGTGTGTTTGTTCAGAGTCTGGGCATGCCTTCCACAAAGAAGGGAACTCAAGAACTTCCCACTTTCACTGGCACCCACCATGATGTTTTTCTCTGATATGAAAACTATAAGTATGCAACACATACTGTATATGGTGAAGGAATGGCTGAGCAACTGCTGATTTCCTAACAATCTCAAAGTTCCTTATTGTTTACCACAAATAGTTTTTTGCCTGTTATTGAGGAATGCATGTTATATGGGTAGAGAGGAGCCGGTAACTCACTCCCTATGACAGTACTGTGCTAATCTGTGCTGTTAAATGGGAAGTCCAGAGCCCTTTGTACTGCTTTCCTTTCCTACAATAATACAGGACTTTCCTTTAATGGAACAATGGGGAAGTCAAAGAAAGGCAAGTATATGCTTCTAGGGAGGGGGCAAAAGAGAGGCTGTTCCAGGTTCACTTTTACTCATACATCTTCCTATTGTAACAAATGACACTTAAATAGCTTTAAAAAAAATAGGCTTTGAAAAATTGGCTTTGTACTGGAAATAAACCACAAGATCCATGTTCTAGATCCCACTGCCCAGATCTGAGAGATCTTGGAACTTTACCTGAAATTCTGGATCATTTTTTTGGGGGGAATAATAAAGCAGTCATATGGAAAGACAGCATCATTATATATCCCACATGTTCACTATCTATATTTAATATCCCACATTTTTTGCCATCAAATAGTTGCTTATCAAGCATCCTATTATGCACAATATTTTCGTCTATATGCAGTTTTGGCAAAATATTTAATAAAAGTAGTTTATCATATTGAAATGCATTACAATTCAGAAAAGAAAATAATATTTAAACATGCTTATATTTATTGTCATTAAATAAAAATGACAATTAAATGTAGATATTTTAAATCAAACATTGCACAGTAAAACTCCAGAACATGTCAGATATAATTTACAATCATCCTTTCTTGCTGGCAAGAGTATTGTTTTTCCACTAATGATTAATAGACTTCTTGAGCAACATGGGCAGAAAAAGCAGAAAAGGGCGGTGCTAGGTGGCCTTATGTTAAACTGATACCCTTTCAATTAAATATAAATTAAAAGCTTAAGTAAATAATAATAATACCTGGTCATCTCATTAACTTTGAATATCATCGCTACTGATCACATTGAATAAATCATGCACTACTTAATGTGTCTAGCTGCCATTTGCAAGATAAGACCACTGTTCAAATCAATAACATGAAACTGAGGTGCCAGACAATCAACAGTCTCTATAGTACATTCATCTTAGTTGTACTTTGCACCTAGAATGTATAAAATAAGTTCTTTGAATGAGAATGTTGTTATTTTATATGCCCCTAGTTGATGATAAATTATTTCAGGATATTTGTAATATTCACAGTGGTATAAATCTCATAAATGAACATATTGTTTTAAAATAAGGAAATCTGTTTAAATGATTAAGTAAATTGAGTTTTACTACCTGATGCCTAATGATAGAATGCATGTACCCGTTTGTATAATCTGCACCCAAATATTTTGTTTCCAAAGCATAAAGTAAACAGTAAGGTATAAGAAACTAAAATGAAGGTAGAAGTAAGCCATGGCCATACAAAGACTGAACAAAGAATTATATGAATAAATATTATCATTGCTATTGTATTTTTTTCTCATAATATTCTTTATTGAAAAAAGAAAACATATACATTGAAAGTGACATAATCGCACACAACATTAAGTGCGTCAGATACAGTTAAAGTTGAATGGAGAGACAACATTGTGCCAGAAAGTGAAGGGAAAAATATAGTTTATGTTACGCAACATCAAAACAGTGTATGTGAGGAAGCTGAAAGAGCAGAGAACCTCATTTGTTTGATGGTAATTCAGTATATGCAAGAAAATCTCATAGAGGTTCAAGTTGCCAATATGGCAGCAATGCAGGAGGAAAAAGGGAAAAAGTAGGAAAAAGAAAAAAAAAAGGGGTGTGAGGGGAAGGGAACTTGGAGAGGGAGGACAGGTGAGAGGAAGGAAGGGGGGATAGACAAGGAAGGATTAGGAAGGAAGGGGTTAGGGAAGAAAGGGGGTGAATGCAGGTGGGTGGCTTGCTCTCTGAATCCGACACCCTCCCCCCACCGCGTGGGAACAGGCCTAGCCAAGCAAGTTCATAACGTAGACAGAACATAGTAGCGTTAGGGCCACCATCCACTGCAAATCAAAAACTGTTATATAAATTGTTTTTTTTAAAGAAGGTCCAGCAATACCATGTGGTCAAAAATTTCATACGTCTGTCTTGAGAAATGTGTAATTGAAAGTACTTTATGGTAGTACTTTAAGGTATAGCATTGCTTTTAGTTTTATGTTGTTATAGTGTATGAAAATAAAGCACGCATTTGCTGTGGGTCTCTTTGTGCAATATCATTAGTTGGTCCCACTTCTCATCCCTATGTAAGGGTAATCTGTCTGGCTAAAGGTCAAAACAGTGTGACAAAATGCGAGTATGATGAGGATAATGAAAGACCTGGGGCACTCTTAAATAGAAGACAGAAACACGTTTTGCGGTACATGTAGAATATCATAGGGAATGGTTGGTATGGCAACATTGCATGTAACAGTGGTATTCTCCAAAAGAGGGATGATTAAACAGAACCTGCGCCAATTCACTGCAAATATTGCACACACGTTTCACAGTCTTTGTACCCATAAAATACTGCCATCAGTGTAAAGAAAAAAATGTCCTTGCATTGGTGATGTCACTGGAAGGAAAAATGGCCCTATGTCAGTGGTGTCACCGGAAGGAAAAAATGTCCCTGTGCTGTGGGGTCATTGATAGAAAAAATCCTGCTGCGGCAGTGTCAGTGGGAAGAAAAAAAAGCAGTACATAAAGAGGAGGGGTAATTCAGATGGTGCCGTTTATGGTGGACACAAACAGTATGGGTGGGGCAGTTGATGGTGGGGGACAAGCAGTACAAAGGGGGCAGTTCATTGTGGGAACAGACATTAACTGAGGAGGCAGATAATAGTGGTGAAAAAGCAGTACAAAGGTCAAGAGTAGCCAACATACACAGGTGCCATAATTTCTTTGTTTTTCCCCTATCGTTGTTCCCCCTCCCCAGTGTGCCCCCCTCCCACGGGAATTTGGGAATTTGTATCAATTAGGTGTTAAGGATCGATTTTATAAAGCATATATAAACCCAAAAACAAAAATGTAATTTATTGGAGCTTACCAGTCCTTAGATGTCATAGCGGCATTAGTTTCCTTTCTTTTAGGCTTTGTTTCCGTTATTCTTTCCTGATGATCCATACTTCTTGTCTTCTACGCCTCTACTGTACCTATGGAGAATTCCGGCTACCCCGGCTGGACTCATACCCCTGCCTTTGTTCATCTCCATTACAGAAGGGCTAATGAGATTGGTGTAGCGCCACCCCCGCACTGCTGGTATTTTTATTGGGTCCCTTCTGCCCTGCACCTGTGATGACTCGCCCCTTTCTTGGACCCGAGAACACTGACACACCTCTAAGGTTTAAATGGGCTTTATTTAATGGCAAAGTCCTAGAAAGGAATGGGTTAAATAACAGCAATTTACAATATAGCAAAGTAGGCACCTTGTTAAGTAACACCATTCACATGGTGTCACTGTTCATTCACCACATCTGCCTGGGAAGCAACTGGTGGACAAACGTGCATTAGGCAGGTGCTAATGAGCTTATAATTGCAGAATAATGATAATCCAACATAGTACAGTAATACAAATGGCATTTTTCAAAGGTAATACAGCCTACCTACTACCTAATGCAAAGTTGTCCTGCCTAACCACTGGCCAGTGGGACTATGTAGAGAGTCTGCCGACGATGGGGCCCTTGCATGAAAGTATTCACTAAATTAAACAAGATGGTGGCTGGAAACCTCACCATTGATGACTGATTCAAGTCCTGAGGGGTTCCTCTGTGGCTGGTGAATGGGTCCTTCCTCTTGAGCCAGCTCTCTGCAGCTTTAACAGGTAGCTGGAACATGTGCAGCAGCCTACAGCCTGGTCCTGGCACACAGTTTGGAATGTAATTCAGGTGCAGCACACTTTTCCTGGCAGAACAGATCCTCTGGCAACAGCATGTGGTCAGCAGGTCACAACAACAGTCCTGTGGCTTTTTGCAGCCCTAAGCCCTGTAACACAAGCTTCCAGGCTAACACTTTCTGGGCACACACAGCACAGTTCAGCTCCCAGGCTCTGTAATAGCAGTCACATAAAGTCCCCAATTATGTTTCTCTCCTCACAGAACACTTCCCGGGGATATATTGTACTGGTCAGGCACTCCTCTTCCCCAAGTGGTTCCCGGGCTCTCCAAAATGGGTCCCAGAGCCCTCTCCTCAGATCCTACAAGGATTTCTTGATTCTCTCAGTGGTGAGAGGAGAAACATGTCCCACAGCCAATTGGGAACCAGCCTGGCTTAGGCAGCTAATCAGGAGTCCTCCTTCTCCAGGGTTGCTAGGGGCAGGGTTCTCTTCAGCTGTAGCAACAGCCATTCAGGGCACAGTCCGCTCTCTCCCTGTAGCTGTCCATCACAGGAGAGAAGAAAAAAAATGTCCTTTCTGTGTTCATTTTGTCAGCACTGCTGGGAAGAGCCCAGCGCTACATTGGTAAAATACGGAAACAAAGATTGATTTTTCTTTGTGTTCAGCTCACAGAACGTGACCAGGATCAGCTTTTATTTTATGTAGTTATGAAAATGTTCTTAGCATGAAAAATGAAAGTGAATACAGCCACCACAACTAAAGACTGGTAAACTACTGGCTGTTGGCTAACACCCGACTGCAACGCCATCCTAACTGAATTGGTGCCTGAGAACTTCAGGATCTTAACTGAGCACAGAATAGGAAAAAAAGGAGGAGGCCTAGCAGTGATCTTCAAATCTCACCTTGCACTCACCAAACCAACTTTACAGAACTCCAGAAAGTGCCTTTCATGGAGACACTCTCCCTTCATCTTTAAACAACACCCCAAGACACCATTCACATACTACTATGCTACAGACCACCAGGACTGAAGACTAATCTCCTTACACCCTTCACGGAATTCATTTCAATACACACCCTGAAAACCAAAAACTTTCTGGTACTTGGGGACTTCAACCTCTGGGCAAACTCCACCCTAGACCCTAGACCCTATCGCCACCGCCTGCTTTAACCAACTGGAAAAACTAGGTCTCCAGAAACTGATAAACGCTCACATGGTTTAGGACATATTCTGGACCTCATCTTCAAACAAAAGATGGACATCAACATATTCGACAACATACTGCTACACTGGACGGACCACCACGCTATCAAATTTAAAATCGCCACCAACACCACCCTCCAGAAATGGAATCACTCAATAACAACACACTGGTCAAGATCTCAGAAGAAACTACACTCCAAACTCTTCTAAACCACATTATCAAACAAAATAGCAATGCTAAATTTAAACCACTCAACTGAACAAACACTCAACTCCTTAAAGAAGGCATTACTACAAACAGCACACTTAGTGGCTCCAAAACATAGAACACTCATCCGCAAAAAAAACTCGGGATGGTTTACTGGCATCCTTACTCTACTGAAGCGTGAATGCAGAAGAGCTGAAAGAGCCTGGAGAAGAAAGTCTACTAAGGAAAACCACACAAAATACAAAGCAATCTTCAAAGCAAAAAAAGAACATTTCTCGAACACCATCTCAAAAGCCTTAAACCACCCTTGGGAACCTTTCAAAATAGTCACCCAGACTATGAATCCAACCTGCCTAGAGCCCGAGGCAAGCGAAACTCAAGAATTCTGCAATGAGGTATCAGATTTTTTAATCGACAAAATCAACAACATCCAGAAAACAATTCAACAGAAAAAAACAACCAACCTGATTCAACCAAAGTAAAAAGAGGAAATCGATACAAACATCACACAAGCACCAAATTTTTCGCTAATCCCAATAACCACTGACATCACCAAAAATATCATCAGAAGCCTCAGAGACAGCACATCACCAAACAACATCATTCCCACAAAACTCCTGAAAGAATGCTCCGACATCCTGGCTCCGACTATAACACATCTCATACATCAGTCATTCAAAGAAGGGACTGTCCCGATCGCCCTCAAGCAAGGCATCATCAAACCCCTTCTAAAGAAACCCAACCTCGACCTTAAAGACCCCAACTTCCGCAGACCGATAACAAGCCTAAATACCATCTCCAAGTTATGGGGAAAGCAGTCGTACAACAGCTACAACGCCACCTGGACACACACAAACTCTTGGACCCTCTGCAATCAGGCTTCTGCCCAGGCCACGGCACAGAAATGGCACTTCTCAAAGTATGGGACGATGCCCTTGAAGCAGCAGATGATGGAGAATCAAGTCTCCTGGTACTGTTGGACCTCAGTGCAGCATTCGATACAGTGGACAACACCCTACTCATACGTCTCACAGAAGTAGCAGGAGTCACAGGAGTCACCAGAGCTAAACTGGTTTGCATCCTTCTTAGCAAATCGTTCTCAGACAGTGAAACTAGGAGCCTTCACCTCTGAAACCCGTGCAACTCTACTTTCTCATCACTGGACAAAAAGACCATCATCAGCAACTAGAAAAATGCCTCACATTGATAGACGACTGGATGACCACTAGCTACCTCAAACTCAACGGATCCAAAACAGAACTTCTTCTACTACACGCAAACCAAAATACAAAAAACAAGAACCCTTGGACACCACCCACCGTCTTTGGACAGACCATCGCCCCAAGCACCAAAGCCAAAAGTCTCGGAATCATTTTTGACTCAGAAATGTCAATGGATGCACAGATTGGATCAGTAGTCAGCGGATCTCACCATCTTCTTCGCCTGCTACGTAGACTCATCCCCTTCATTCCAAAAGAGGACAAAGCAGCAGTAGTTGGAACTATCATTAATTCCCGGCTCGACTACGCAAACTCACTTTACACAGAACTACCTAAATACTAGATTGCAAGCCTACAACTCATCCAAAACACCGCAGCAAGACTGATAACAGGAAAAAAACCCTGGGAATCCATTTCCCCATCCCTGAGGAGTCTACATTGGCTAACTGTAAAGGATCGGATCACATTCAAGACCCTCTGCCTCACCCACAAATGCCTACAAGGAAACGCTCCTCAATACCTATGCGAGAAAATAAAACGCTACATACCTAATTGCAGTCTTCGATCAACCAACCAAAACCTCCTCCACATTCCCAAATCCCGCTACAAGCAGTCCAAGGACCATGGCTATGGAACACTCTACAGACCAACATCCGTATGGAAGAAAACCATCAAGCCTTCAGGAAAAAACTCAAGACCTACCTTTTCTAAGAAGCTGGACAACACAGGACGGACCTAGCGCCTTGAAGCGATTCAGTTTGCAATTGCAGCGCTATACAAGTCATTCATTCATTCATAAACTACAATATATTCAATGTTTGTTTTTGGTTTAGTTATCCTTTAGGGCCAAAGGAGGTTGTGGAAGAATTCATGTTTCTTATAATTTCTTTAGTGATATGCATGGTCTAATAGTGAAATGGCCTTTTTCCATAATAGGTGCTATGCTAATAATGTGGATTTTAGAAGTTTCCAGTGAAAAACCTTTTCACAGACACTTTTCGCAGACACATACAGTGCCTTTAAAAAGTATTCATACCCCTTGAAATTTTCCACATTTTGTCATGTTACTACCAAAAACTTAAATGTATTTTAGTGGGATTATATATGATAGACCATCACAAAGTGGCACATAATTGTGAAGTAGAAGGAAAATGATAAATGGTTTTCACATTTTTTTACAAATAAATATCTGAAAAGTGTAGCGTGCATTTGTATTCAGCCCCCTGAGTCAATACTTTATATAACCACCTTTCGCTGCAATTACAGCTCCAAGTATTTTTGGGGATGTCTCTACCAGCTTTGCACATCTAGAGAGGGACATTTTTTCCCATTCTTCTTTGCAAAATAGCTCAAGCTCTGTCAGATTGGATGGAGAGCATCTGTGAAGAGCAATTTTCAAGTCATGCCACAGATACTCAATTGGATTTAGGTCAGGACTTTGACTGGGCCAGTCTAACACATGGAAATGCTTTGATCTAAACCATTGCATTGTAGCTCTGGCTGTATGTTTAGGGTCATTGTCCTGCTGGAAGGTGAACCTCCGCTCCTATCTCAAGTCTTTTGCAGACTCTAACAGATTTTCTTCTAAGATTGCCTTGTATGTGGCTCAATCCATCTTCCCTTCCACTCTGATCAGCTTCCCTGTCCATACTAAAGAAAAGCATCCCCATGTTTCACGGTGGGGATGGTGTGTTCAGGGTGATGTGCAGTGTTAGTTTCCCACCACACATAGCATTTTGATTTTAAGCCAAAAAGTTCAATTTTGGTCTCATTAGACCAGAGCACCTTCTTCCACATGTTTGCTGTGTCCCCCACATGTCTTCTCGCACACTACATACAGGATTTTTTATGGCTTTCTTTCAACAATGGCTTTCTTTTTTCCACTCTCCCATAAAGGCCAGATTTGTGCACAACTAATAGTTTTCCTGTGGAAAGATTCTCCCACCTGAGCTGTGGATCTCTGCAGCTCCTCCAGAGTTACCATGGGCCTTTTGGCTGCTTCTCTGATGAATGCTCTTCTTGCCTGGCCTGTCAGTTTAAATGGACGGCCATGTCTTGGTAGGTTTGCAGTTGTGCCATACTATTTCCATTTTTAGATGATGGATTGAACAGTGCTCCGTGAGATGTTCAAAGCTTGGGATATTTTTTTATAACCTAACCCTGCTTTAAACTTCTCCACAACTTTACCCCTGACCTATCTGGTATATTCCTTGGTTTTCATGATGCTGTTTGTTCACTAAGGTTCTCTAACAAACCTCCGAGGGCTTCACAGAACAGCTGTATTTATACTGAGATTAAATTACACACAGGTGGAAATCTATTCACTAATTAGGTGACTTCTGAAGGCAATTGATTCCACTATATTTTAGTTAGGGGTATCAGAGTAAAGGGGGCTGAATACAAATGCACGCCACACTCTTCGCATATTTATTTGTAAAAAATTTGGAAAACGATTTATCATTTTCCTTCCACTTCACAATTATGTGCCACTTTGTGTTGGCCTATCACATAAAAGCACAATAAAATACATTTATGTTTTTGTTTGTAACATGACAAAAATATGTAAAATTTCAAGGGGTATGAATACTTTTTTAAGGCACTGTAGGTATAATTGACAGCCAGGCATAGAAAGAAATGTAATTATTATACATATATTATTTCTCTCCTTTTATTTAGGGATGACTCCCACTTGATGTTACGGGTAGTAAAAATTAAAATGTCTCTTCAGACAAACACGATAAACTGTCTTTTGCCAGCTTCCCATAACACATGTACATTGACATTATGCTATTTTTTCATAGCAATAGTTAAAATAAAGAAATTAACTGGTGATCCTGCCATTCTCTGAATATGACATGTTTTCCTGAGCTGTGCTGACAACACTATCTATATATATATATATATATATATATATATATATATATATATATATATATATATATATATTCAAAAGTGCTGAACTTCCTCCAGTGTACATGCTCTTCAATTATTTACATAGATCCAGCACTGCTCAGTATGGACAGTAACATGCAGCTCCTCCGCTCCTCTCTTCCTTCACTCTAGTTTTTGGGAGTGGAGTGGTAGCTGTAAGTTTAGAGTTGGGACATTACTTCTTGTACTGATGTCAGTGCTCAGGGGAACCCTCTGCCAGACGTTCATCAGGAGCAGGACACATACCCAGGCTTAGTGGTCAGATGACTGCAAATAAACACAAAATTAAAATGTAATTTGATGAAGATTTAAAATTTTAATAAATCATAAAGTAATAAAGGTAATATTATAGACATTCTTAAAGTGGTTCTAAAGCCTCAAAGTTTTTTACCTTAATGCATTCTAGGCAAAAAAACTTCTGTGCTGCAGCAGCTCTCGCTGCTGCCTCCTTCCTCATTGGGCAGATTGATAGCAATGGCAGTCAATGGCTCCCACTGCTGTCAAGCAAATGCTGTGACAAAGGAATGGGGGTCGGGTCCAAGTCACCCGACTGTGTCAATAGCCTGGCTTTGCATGGAGGCACTCACTGAAGAGGAGGGGTCTGGAGCGCTTGCGGGGGACCCAAAAAAAAAAGGATCGGGGCTGCTCTGTGCAAAACCATTTCAAAACCATTGCACACAGCAAGTAATTATGAAATGTTTGTTATTTTTTATCTATCTTTGTAGCTATTCCTATATTAATTGGTTATAACCAGAAATTAGTAACAGGGAGATTCACCCTCTCTATTTGTCCTGATGACCAATGTAACTGGGAATGAAACTGCGGGCAGATTCAACCTTCAGAGTTGCAACCAGAACAGGAATAGAGTGGAAATCTTCCAATAGAGACGCTTTTCCCATAACCACTGTCTAAGAGGATACTTTCTTCATACTGGAAAGTTATACCCTCAGTTCTTATTGAGTCCACAGTAGAGGAAGTGAAGGAACATTTCCCTAATAGAAAACAAATGGCAAAAAAACTTGACACTGGTTTTACCCTCCCTATCTAAAATAAAAAAAAAACGTTTTTGACAAATTTTAGATACATTTTGGAGGAGGAGAGAGATCGCTGTTCCTAATCACTAGGAACAGACAATCTCACTCTACTTCCCTAACAGAATGGTGATCTGTTTGTTTACACTGGCAGATCCCCGTTCTGCCTCTCTCTGGCGTGATCACGGGTGGCCAGCGGACATTGAGTATACCGGACCCGCTGGTTGGCTCCACTGCCTTCAGGGGCGTAGGTGTGCCCACAGATCGCCATGTACACGCCCAACGTACAATGACAACGATTCGTGCAGTCGAGCCAACCTGCTGCAGTACACTATTTTTTACTTTCTGCTATAAAACACATCCAATAAAAACATTTAAGAATCAAATTTCTTCATCAATTTAGGCCAATATGTATTCTGCTACTTTTTTTGTTAAAAAAATCTCAATAAGCGTATATTGATTACGGTAGTTTGTGCAAAAGTTATAGCTTTTACAAACTATGGGATATATTCATGTATTTTGGGTTTTTTTTGGTGGCGATCAGCGATTTTTAGCGGGACTGCGGCAGACAAATCTGACACTAAGTGACACTTAGTCGCTTAAAAAATGCACTGCCACTGTACTTCTACCACTGGCAGGGAAGGGGTTAACATCAGGGGCGGTCAAAGGGTTAAATGTGTTCCCTGGGATTGCTTGCTAACTGTAGGGGGGGTGCTTTGACTGGGGGAAGACAGAGATCCGTGTGTCTGCTTAGCAGAAACACAAGATTTCCATCTTCCCCTCTGACAGAGCAGTGATCTGCCTTGTTTACATAGGCAGAGCACTGTTCTGTCTCCCCTGGTAACAAGAGGCGAACATTGGGTATGCCGCACCTGCTGATTGGCTCCCGCTGTTTCCAGTCACAGCGGGAGCAGGTAGCCGGTGGCATGTGTGCGCCCCAGATCCGGAAATAGCAATCACGTACAGGTACATGATTTTGTGCTGAAGGGCCACCCTGATGCAGTAAATGTACATGGGGTGGTCCTGGAGCAGTTAAAAGAGAATTATGAAGTTAGGAAAAAACAAACATTTATAGTCACCTAGGTGGATGCAGCATCACTGAGAGCCTGAGCCAGGTGCCGGTCAAGGCATCTGGGTGGATCCTGACCATACGGTCGGGACCTTTCCAGAGCCTGGACCAGCTGATTGACGTCAGCCAGCAGTGGACTTTAGCCCAATGTCGGCTGAAAATGGGTCACAGGAGTGCAGAACGAACTGCACTCCTGTGACCCATAGGGGAAGAACAGCCAAAATAGCTTTGGTTATACTTCTACTTTAACAATATGGTCTTCTTGGTAATCTAGTGCTGCTACCACTGTAAAATCACCACCAGAAACCTGCATAATAAGGGCCTAGTGTGCCATTTTCTGTTAAAGATCAGTGTAGGATCAGTGGTAAAATCAGTGGCCACTGTCTTTGCTCCTTACCCAGGCCACAAGTTGTGTAATATCCCTGTAGTTCTTTCCTTAGAAGCAGCAACATAATTACATCACTGCTAGCTGTAATGGGAATACCAAGGCTTCTCAGATAACCAGTCCTGCCCACTAACTCTGCAAAAATTGATTGATGGGCCAGGACATTGCTGGTCTGTCCTACCCACTATAACATAACACCATGATCGACAGGTCCATTCACTATCCAAAATCCCATTATTGCCCATTGACAGTTACAATTCCTATTGCATGATAAGCGTTTTGGTTTGCTCCAGCAGCACCTCTCAGTAACAGGAAGTCATGTAGGCACCTCCTTGTACCTTCTCTGGGTAAAGCTGTAGTTTATTTTTGTGAGTGATGATGTCATGGACTCACAGACTGTACAAAAATGTTTAAACCTACCTACCTTATTTTACTGTAAAAATATTCTTTCTTATAATGTACATAGAAACAGAAAAGAATGGCACACATTAAAAACTATCCCATAGTTTATCTTTAAAAGAATCTGCAACCACAAGGGGACTATTAATTACACCAACTTAAAAGAACCTAAGGGTCACATTTGTAACCAAAGTCAAGTGGAGCTCCGAATGTAGATCAGCACCTCTTCTATAATGCATCCAGGCTGTATAAAGCAAGGTCTTCTGGTACCTAAGGCAATGATGGAAAGTGAACCCCCTCCCCTAAAAAAACAAATTAGGGTTAACAACAAAATGTTATTCTGAATATTTTCCTTATAGTTAATATGTGAGTCATCATGGGACAAGGCTAGGAGGGGTCAATTTGGCAGGTCAGATACTTCCCTTCAGCCCTGTCTATTAACCAGGTGAGCTCACGGAGGCAGGGGGTTATTTGAAGAGGAGAGCTGTTTTGAAAGCCCTTCAAGGAAAAGTTATTATACTGGGCTTCCTAAAAGAGGTGCATGTCTGAGACTCTCTTCTGGTTGTTGTATCCTCTGTGCTAAACCTGTGCTAAAGCAAAGCTAATTTTCCCTTAGCTTAAGTGAATGTGTTGAAAATTAACTTTGCATAGAATACCGAATAATATGCAAGGGAACAAAAAAACATGTTTGCTTGCACATGATTGGAAATCAGTAGAGCTTCTTCTCATTCACTAAGTTTAGAGAAATTTCTGTTGCAAAATGAGCAGCCTATTTGCCTTTAGTAAATCAACCCTTTGGTCACATTTGGTGGGCAGTGACCGAATGTAGGCTCTCAGCTCCCAATCATCTGTAAATCCAGCTAGGCTGTTGAAATGGGATAAGGGTGGTGAATAGTTAGGGTTACCAAAAGCAACTATACATCATAGTCATAAAGCAATGACTAAATATATGGAAATCAAATATTCCGCGCTTAGGATCAGTGATAACAAGGAACTGCAGCCCCCCAAGCAAAATGGAGACACCGAAGTGAAATCCACATAACCAAAATATTCTAAAAGGGGAATGGCGCTGTTCGCAAATATTGAAAAAATCAACAAACGTAATATACAACGCACCAAAAAAATTTTTTTTTTATATTGGGAAAGAGAAAATGTGAAAAAAGTATATATATATAAAATAAACAATAAATGTGCAGAGTGCACCGAAATCACAGCAACATGTGTAAGAAGACTCTAACTAAAATAATGTAAATTAAACCAATACGTATATGGCATAGGATGTGAATAAGTAGGTCACAACCATAAGTAAAAAATTGCGAAATCGTACATAGTACAAAAATATCATAAAAAGTGATATCGTTATTTAAAAATCCCACTCAAGTGTCCAATATCATAAGCAATACATAAAAATGCATATAAGTGTACCAAATGAACTTCTGTGTTCTTCCTGATGTGAATAGTGAAAAAATGAATGAAAAAATGTGTTATGAAAGTAAAAAAATCAAAAAAGAGTGTTAAATAGAATATAAATAAATTAGCATATGTGATGCAATCAAAATCGTCCAATATAAATTGTCCAATGGAGGTATGTCTGACAGGTGTGTTATCCCCAACGAATATTAATGTTTGATGTATCCGTGACTGGCAGGCCCCCTCTTGTGCCCCCACTCACCAGAAAGCCCAACCCCTGCAGGGGTGAAGGGCATGAATAGATCCTGTGGCCGGAATCCTGGAGACCCGAAATCCCCCTCTCAGGTTCAGCGAGCCCCCTCCTCCTGGATCCGCGTTGTTCTGCTGCTCTGTTCGTCCGTTGGAATCCTCTGAAATACCAGAAAAAAAGGAGCACAGCTTGTCTCCCTTTGTGCGGAGCACAAAGTTATTATCATATTATCATATCATATTATCAGTTATTATCAGTTATTAAGTTATTATCATAAAATGTGTTTGGGGACCTGGGTCCTGTCCCAGGGGACATGGATTAATGCAAAAAAAAGTTTTAAAAATGGCCGTTTTTTCGGGAGCAGTGATTTTAATAATGCTTAAAGTGAAACAATAAAAGTGTAATATTCCTTTAAATTTTGTACCTGGGGGGTGTCTATAGTATGCCTGTAAAGGGGCGCATGTTTCCTGTGTTTAGAACAGTCTGACAGCAAAATTACATTTCAAAGGAAAAAAAGTCATTTAAAACTACTCGCGGCTATTAATGAATTGTTGGCCCGAGAATACACATAAAAGTTCATTGATAAAAACAGTCCCCCTCAAAACCTATACCAAACCCTTCAGGTCTGGTGTGGATTTTAAGGGGAACCCCACGCCAAAATTTAAAAAAAAATGGTGTGGGGTCCCCCCAAAAATTCATACCAGACCCTTATCCAAGCACGCAACCTGGCAGGCCGCAGGAAAAGAGGGGGGGACGATAGAGCGCCCCTCCTCCTTAACCGTACCAGGCCACATGCTCTTAACATTGGAAAGGGTGCTTTGGGGTAGCCCCCCAAAGCACCTTGTCCCCATGTTGATGGGGACAAGGGCCTCATCCCCACAACCCTTGCCCGGTGGTTGTGGAGGTCTGTGGGTCGGGGGCTTATCGGATCCCGCCCCCCCCGTGTGAAATTGTAAGGGGGTACAAAAGTACCCCTACCATTTCACAAAAAACTGTCAAAGATGTTAAAAATGACAAGAGACAGTTTTTGACAATTCCTTTATTTAAAGTCTTCTTTTTTCCATCTTCTTTCTTCTATCTACTTTCTTCTATCTTCCTTTGGTTTCTTCCTCCATCTTCTTCTTCTTCTGGTTCTTCTGGTTCTTCCTCCAGTGTTCTCGTCCGGCATCTTCCTCCGCGGCGTCTTCTTCCCTTCTTCTTCTCGGGCCGCTCTGCATCCATGATGGGAGGGTCCTGCTGTGTGACCCAAACCCAAACACTTTTTATGACAATACCATGCATATAAGCCTTTAAAATTAGCACTTTTGATTTCTCCCATAGACTTTTAAAGGGTGTTCCGTGGCTTTCGAATTTTCCGCGAACACCCCAAATTGTTTGCTGTTCGGCGAACATGAGTTCCACTCGAACTCGAAGCTCATCCCTAATCACCACTGAAAGCCCAGGACATCATATGATGGCCTGCGGTATGGAAGTGGTTTTAAAGAAACTGCCACAGGGGAAAACTGCAGGTATAAACTAGGCCTTTCTCCTATTGGCTATTAAGGCTGCCCATCTTAGTGATGGTCCAATATGGATGCAGTTTGGTGAGGGTTGAGGTATAGTGGAAAGCTCAGGCACTGCACAGAAATGTCAGTGCTTTGTTCTTTAGAACAGCCCAGTATTTAGTCCAGACAGGAAGGTTTGGAAGGCTACTGCAGGTACCTCCTAGGTATGTTCACTTCAGCAGCTTTCTCCCTTTCCCCTAGAGAATTTCTGAACTATACACAATTTTATCTTTCTGCTTAAAGAAATAAACCTATACATATCTCACTAATTCTGCATTACTCTGTAAGGAGAAAAGACTGAATGGATACCTTTGACTCTAATAGTCCCTAATATATTCCAGGAAGTAGGCACGCAGACCATAAATAGAAAATGCTTTACTGGGAATATATATTAGCCTCTCTGACTTGCCTATTTACTTTTGTATGTTAATAGCTTTCCAGGCAAGAAACCTGGATCCAGAAAATCTACACTGCTCTATTTGTCATATCTTGTTGTGGGCTTCAGCCACAATTTACTTCTTATTTACGGAGATGAATTTTTAAGCTGCCGTATGAATTTTTGATAAAAATGGGTAATTTTGCTGGAAGTCACATGACTTAAATGTTGTAATTGAACCTTGCTGTATTGATTTTTTCTCCCTTTGTGCCTTTAAGCAAAGTAACATGTTTTGTGCCATGTAACAGCCTTAAAGGAAAAATAATTTGCCTTCATTCATCATTATTTGCAGGATAAAAAATGAAGATCTCAAACACATAAATGGTCTTATTCTCCTAAAGAAAACTACATTTATTTCTGTTGACAACCAAAATCAGATATATTTTATTGAGATCTCATTAACCATAACTAATTTTCATAATGCATTCACTTAATCAACTTTACTATTCAATAAACAACATATTGTTGGAATATTTTAAAATGTTTTAATGGGATGTACTGCATTAGCTCTTCAGACAATATTAATTAAGCCCACTTGTATCAGTGCATTACATAAAATCCTTATCACTGTGCATAGATGAGATCTCAATAGCCAAGGAAAGGGCATTGTTTTGCTTTAATCCAGCCAACATATATTGACAAAGCCTAATATGATTGAAGTTGGATTTAATAGCATTGATTACATTCTAAAATTGCATTTGTGCATGTTTTATCGATTTATTGGTATTTTATGATTTTCATATCATTAAGCAGCTATTTGCTGTAATTACAGATGAGGAGGAAATGGAACGTGTGAAGATGAGAAAACAATGTAAAGTATGGTGCAGTTTGCAATATTTAAGAAAACCGGTCATAGTTTGACATATGCACATATCAGGTTTAGGTTTTACAATTTAGGTTTTATTAAAATACTGCAAGCTTACTTATTAAAAAGTTTATATTGCTCTCTTATTTTGCATATTCACTGACATTTCAGATGCTGGTACTGAAAGATGTATTGTACATACTGTTACAGTTTTTGTACTATATATATGTAACCAGGCACTAGCTAGTCTGCCTGTGTCATCGTGGGACATTCTTAAACAAGGGCTGCCTTGAGTTTGTTTGCCTCTAGTGTTCAGCCTGAAAACTGTGCCATAATTTCCTGAAGTCAGAGAGAGAGAACTAGTGAAAGCAGGGGATCATTAGACATGTGGTTCTGGGAACCCGGCTTTCCATGGAGCCAGTGCTACTGCAGACTACAAGTTTCAGCTGGCTAGAGAGAGAAGAATGCTGGGTGAGGACATAAATAGCCTGGTCCAGGGAGGAGTTCTTCCTCTTGGGACCACAGTTTTCATCTGAGAGCAGGGACCCAGCCCCTCTGGCGAATGCTAGTAGGCGCCATGACCTGGATGGCATAAAGAGTCTTCAGCAAATGAGCCATACACCTGCAGGCAGATCCACAATTGCCGGCTCCCTGTCGGCTGGGTGACTATCAAGGGTCACTCTCATCACCACCATTACAGACCTCACTAAATCCCAATGGCACCAGGTGCATGGCCAGGCAACTTTCACTGGTTGCAGATCCTTCAAGAACCTGTTCCGGGAAATCCTATTCCCTTGAGCCTTGGTATCATCAGGATCGATGAGCAGGAAGAAGCCCACCCTGAGTATATCTTACAAAAGACACTGCATGCAGACACCTTTATCCCATCTCTTTACACAAAAGCTTCTAGCAGGAAACACTTTAGATATCAATTACCAATAATGCATTTTCTAGAGTTAAAAATTTGGTCAGTTGAGCCTTCCTCTTTTTCCTCCCAGGCACAGAGCAGCCAGTTGTCTGCAGCTGGATGGAGCAGCTACCCTATTCTATGACGACAGATATAGACCACTACCACCCTGAGTGTTGGTTCAAAGAACTATATGGCGTGGACCTTTTTTTAACATTTTTTCTGCCAACAGTACCTTTGTGGTCTGCAACCCCTATCTTCAACATATTAACTAAGGTAAAACTGCAAGCCATTAGGGTACCTTGTGAGGAGAAACATGAATCTGCACCACAAAGCCAGATAAGGGCAGCACTTCAATGATACCAGTCAGTAGTAAAAGGCTTGCATTCCTCTTCCTCTTTATTTCTCATCTTCCCCCCTTCACAAGAGCATTCGTTGCAACATCTGTGCCCTCTGGTAATAGGGAGGGAGGTCCCACAAGAAGTGTCAGAGGCTTACATTTTACCAAATCAAGTGGTGAAGAGGGTCATGGGGGCCACATTGAGTAGGCACAAATGCAAGCTTGAACCTTCTCAGAGTCTCTTTAACCAACCCCACCATCTCAAGCAACATCTTTCACCAGACAATTGTCTCTTACGCAGCTGCAGGAGCAGAATAGTCCCTGAATCACTCTTATAACCAGCAGCTCAATGCCACCTTGGAAAAACTTCTGGCATAGCAGCTGCTCCCATTCCAGCTCATGGAGCGAGCCCTCTTTCATGAGTTTATGGTCTGTGCTACATCACGGTGGCAAATATCTATCTGCTTCAATTTTGTCCAGGTGGCCATTCGTGCCCTCAGTCCAATCATGTAGAATGCAGTTTATCCATGTCACTGGACAATGCTGTCAGCAACAATGTCCATGTGTCCACAGACAAGTGGTCCAGCAAGCATGGACAGGGGTGCTAAGTCTGTGGTAGATCATTTTGACTGCATTTCCTGATGGTTGCAGGGTCCCCTTTTATCACCAATGTGCCTCCCATCCTCTGACTCATGAAAGAAGGAGCAGCAGTAATAGTGGATGCCTTAGTAACTCTTTTTTTCAACCAGAGTGGACAGGCTTGGTGAAGAAGTGAGGACCCAATAGACAATTGGGTGTCAAGAATGGACCATTGGTGGAAGCTTGCACAGTAAGCACAGCTAATGCTTTTGTGTCTCCATGTTTGCAGCCTGTGCCGGAGCTCCTGCAATGTAAAGGTGGCACACAATGTTCCCACAGTTGGAGCTCAGCTGTCAAATTTGTATTGTTCGTTGCAGGGTAAATCCTGCTTTCTGCTTGTTAGGTGTTCCAACACTCAAAAATGTTTGTGGCTATTGTCTCTCAGATAATACATTATAATGTTTATGTCAAGATAAAACCTGCCTGGTCTCTACTCTTACATTGCTGCCTAACAAAGCTGTTTACATACTGTACAGCTACTGTACACTATTCTTGGCTTTTGTCTCTCAAATAAAATAATATATACTATAGTATTAGTGAGGATTCCTTGGACTATTGGGTGTCCAGGCTGGACCACTGGATGGGTCTTGCACAGTATGCACAGAAGCTTCTGGCTTGCACTGCAGCCAGTGTGCTGTTTGAGAGGACCCATCTGAAGTAGCAAAAAAAAAGCTGTGCTACATCCACCCTGAGGTCTGGCAGCCAGAACCCCACTTTGTTCAGACTCTTTGCACTGCAGCCCTTTCCCATATAATCTAACAGATAGTTCTCAGCCTGGGTGGCACAAGAATGGAAGATTCCTAGACGTCATTCCTTTTTTATGTTTTTACATTTTGTTTTTCCTTTTTATTGATTCTATTTTTGATTTATTACTCGGTCAACTTGTTTGTGCTGTAACCTCTAATATAATCTAGTGAAAGGTTTCTGGCCTGGACTGCCCCAGGGTGTAAGTTTTCTGGTCACCATTTCTAACTTTTTTTGTTGTT
The DNA here is from genome assembly GCA_037952925.1 of Lithobates clamitans. Lineage (NCBI taxonomy): Eukaryota > Metazoa > Chordata > Amphibia > Anura > Ranidae > Lithobates > Lithobates clamitans. The sequence continues at coordinate 2,446,412 of JBBGZY010001345.1, read as the reverse complement.
GTTATTTTTACTTGTTAGTTTATTTTTTACTATTTATGTATATTTGTGTTTATTTTAATAATAATTTGTGTTCATGCTGTGCTAAGGCAACACACATAGCAGAGACCAGGCATGCCTGTAATTCCTCAACTTTGACAGCATCATTTTTCTTCTCTCAGGCACTCGGCAGCCAATTTTTTTAAATATGTGTTATGCACTGGAGGCATAAATAGAGGGGGCTGTTAACCATTCACAGAATACATGGCAGTGTGTGAGTGACCTGGGGGGGGGGTTGGGGAGGTTCAGTCAGATAATTGTTACTAGCACTTCTGTCTATGAAACCCTCAGCTCTGATATGTGAAGTAGTTTGGAAGTACCATGGGAGCTGTGCTATCCAGTATAAAAACAAAACTGTACAACTTGAAGTACAGTGCAGTGATTAGATGATTAAGACATGGCATACACATGAGCAGGGAAGACTTAGACACCAGAAATTGCAAAAATCCCTGTGCCTGGAGGTCTACAGAACACTTCCCCCGTTTCCTCTTCTCTATGACATGTGGGCATTCTCTGGTCCGCAGAGAGCTGGGAATAGTCACAACTGATAAAATTGCAGCACAGGTAGAAAGTCCCATAAGTTATCAGCTCCCTAGATTTCTGGCAAGATCAACTGGTATTATTTTGTACTTATCAAAGGGATATAACAGAACCCTTTCAATAGTATGGTCAACAGATCAAAGGTGCACTCAAGTCCACTGTTAGGGGTTACATATTCTTTAAGAAAGTCAAGCCCTGTTGTATATGGACATCAGCAAACCCATCTCCAAATGAATATACTTTATAAATTTTACCAAGAATTCAAACATTTGTCCAGTTGAATCCAATTAGGATGTATGAATTTTGAGTGAAAACTGTGTGAATAGTTTCAGGGGAATAAAGTTCTGCAGGGGCTGAAGTGCAGAGAGGGGACTCTTTAAATATCTTTGGGTGCATACACAGTAATTTCATGGGCCAAGGCTTCCAGTGATTAAATTAAAGTTCTTTTGGCCCCATAAGCTCAGTAGCAGGGGCCTGGGACAGAGAGGAAAGCAGGGGGATGAGTAATCCTCCATGCCACTAACCCTGAAAATGAATCTAAAGTTTGGGTTTCTTTTTTTATATCAATCCATTATGGTTGGCCATTGCTCCTGCAATGTAAAGGTGGCACACAATGTTCCCACAGTTGGAGCTCAGCTGTCAAATTTGTATTGTTCGTTGCAGGGTAAATCCTGCTTTCTGCTTGTTAGGTGTTCCAACACTCAAAAATGTTTGTGGCTATTGTCTCTCAGATAATACATTATAATGTTTATGTCAAGATAAAACCTGCCTGGTCTCTACTCTTACATTGCTGCCTAACAAAGCTGTTTACATACTGTACAGCTACTGTACACTATTCTTGGCTTTTGTCTCTCAAATAAAATAATATATACTATAGTATTAGTGAGGATTCCTTGGACTATTGGGTGTCCAGGCTGGACCACTGGATGGGTCTTGCACAGTATGCACAGAAGCTTCTGGCTTGCACTGCAGCCAGTGTGCTGTTTGAGAGGACCCATCTGAAGTAGCAAAAAAAAAGCTGTGCTACATCCACCCTGAGGTCTGGCAGCCAGAACCCCACTTTGTTCAGACTCTTTGCACTGCAGCCCTTTCCCATATAATCTAACAGATAGTTCTCAGCCTGGGTGGCACAAGAATGGAAGATTCCTAGACGTCATTCCTTTTTTATGTTTTTACATTTTGTTTTTCCTTTTTATTGATTCTATTTTTGATTTATTACTCGGTCAACTTGTTTGTGCTGTAACCTCTAATATAATCTAGTGAAAGGTTTCTGGCCTGGACTGCCCCAGGGTGTAAGTTTTCTGGTCACCATTTCTAACTTTTTTTGTTGTTGTTATTTTTACTTGTTAGTTTATTTTTTACTATTTATGTATATTTGTGTTTATTTTAATAATAATTTGTGTTCATGCTGTGCTAAGGCAACACACATAGCAGAGACCAGGCATGCCTGTAATTCCTCAACTTTGACAGCATCATTTTTCTTCTCTCAGGCACTCGGCAGCCAATTTTTTTAAATATGTGTTATGCACTGGAGGCATAAATAGAGGGGGCTGTTAACCATTCACAGAATACATGGCAGTATGTGAGTGACCTGGGGGGGGGGGTTGGGGAGGTTCAGTCAGATAATTGTTACTAGCACTTCTGTCTATGAAACCCTCAGCTCTGATATGTGAAGTAGTTTGGAAGTACCATGGGAGCTGTGCTATCCAGTATAAAAACAAAACTGTACAACTTGAAGTACAGTGCAGTGATTAGATGATTAAGACATGGCATACACATGAGCAGGGAAGACTTAGACACCAGAAATTGCAAAAATCCCTGTGCCTGGAGGTCTACAGAACACTTCCCCCGTTTCCTCTTCTCTATGACATGTGGGCATTCTCTGGTCCGCAGAGAGCTGGGAATAGTCACAACTGATAAAATTGCAGCACAGGTAGAAAGTCCCATAAGTTATCAGCTCCCTAGATTTCTGGCAAGATCAACTGGTATTATTTTGTACTTATCAAAGGGATATAACAGAACCCTTTCAATAGTATGGTCAACAGATCAAAGGTGCACTCAAGTCCACTGTTAGGGGTTACATATTCTTTAAGAAAGTCAAGCCCTGTTGTATATGGACATCAGCAAACCCATCTCCAAATGAATATACTTTATAAATTTTACCAAGAATTCAAACATTTGTCCAGTTGAATCCAATTAGGATGTATGAATTTTGAGTGAAAACTGTGTGAATAGTTTCAGGGGAATAAAGTTCTGCAGGGGCTGAAGTGCAGAGAGGGGACTCTTTAAATATCTTTGGGTGCATACACAGTAATTTCATGGGCCAAGGCTTCCAGTGATTAAATTAAAGTTCTTTTGGCCCCATAAGCTCAGTAGCAGGGGCCTGGGACAGAGAGGAAAGCAGGGGGATGAGTAATCCTCCATGCCACTAACCCTGAAAATGAATGTAAAGTTTGGGTTTCTTTTTTTATATCAATCCATTATGGTTGGCCAGAACTTTAATTGTTGGGAGCCACAGCACAGCAGATTACTCCTCCTGATTCTGAGGCCTCATGGTGGACGTTTTTACGGTTGCTGTTTTTGGCTTCAGGCTTTTTGTTCTGCAGTAAACTCTCCAGCATGTTATCCTACTATCCCATGCGCACATAGGCTTTTATCAGCATTTTTTGGCAGGGGTGTTTTCTGGCTGGAAAAACTACCCAGAACTAGTGGGTTTGAAGAGGAGCTTTTCAAATGTAAAGCACTCTGCACACAGGACGTTTATTTAACCCTCCTAGAAGCCAGCAGCATTTTTTGCAGAAAAAAGTCAGACGTTTGTAAAAGTGTCTAAAGCTTTTACAAGCTTTTGGGAGCGTTTACAGGCATCAAGCTCTTGGACATTTCATTGGCCAGAATAAATAATGTATTCTGGTCATTGAAATTAATGCTCAATCACTAACATTTAGCAGCTTTTAGAAGCTGTTAGCAGCTTCTAGCAGCTTTTAGCAGCTTCGAGCATGTATTCTGCCCAAACTTTGCTGCTCCTAAACAGTGTCTTTTTTTTTTTTCTTCTTTCCTGCCTCTATTTTATATTTCTTTAAAACCTCCTGCCGCTAAACGCTGCTAAAAGCCTAATGCCATGTACTAACGATTGGATTTTATGGTGGGAAATGTTCGATGGGAGCTTGTGGTCGGAAATTCGAACCGTGTGTAGGCTCCATCGGACATTTTCCGTCGGAATTTCCAACAAACAAAATTTGAGATCTGGATCTCAAATTTTCCAACAACAAAATCCGTTCTCTTAAATTCCGATCGTCTGTACACAGTTCCGACGCACAAAGTTCCACGCATGCTCTAAATCAATTACGAGACGGAAGCGCTCGGTCTGGTAAAAATAGCGTTCGTAATGGAGATAGCACATTCGTCACGCTGCAAATTTTTAAATCTTTTAATGCAGCGCATTCTTTTCTTCTTTAGAATGCTAGAATAATTAAATTGATTTGCTGCTGATATTCATACAGAGTTCTGAAATAATGATTTCTTTATTATTTCTTGTGATCTCCTGAAAATTTTTTTTTTTCGTCAGATCTCCGTAATAATGTTTTTAATTTTTGTTTATAGTGTTTTTTTCTTTTTTTTTATCAAAATCTCCTGCTTTTTTTTACATTTTTTTCTAGTGCTCTCCATAATATTGTTTTTCATTTTGTGTGTCAAGTTACCACAACTCCATTATTATCTTGTATTTTTTTAACCTCAAGGAGGTTGGTTGGTGTTGGTGTCCCTTGTTAATTTGACATTGTGTTTAGGAAATGTACCTGCCTACTCACAAACAAACTGTCCTTTTTGAAGTAAAACACATAGGCAAGTATTTGTGAATCCAAAATAGCCATTTATTATGGGTCATAATAAAATAAAGAGGAAGGCAATGCTGGAGAAACTTGTGAAATTGGTGAAGCCTTTGTACCCCAGGGCACATATCAACTATTTTACAGCCAAAATTGGTAGCATGAGGAGTCCATATAATAGTGAGCACAATCCGGTCCCAGACTACAAGCGATCAGGAACAGCAGCGGATGACATATATGTCCCCAGGCTGTGGTCATACAACAGCCTGCGTCTTTTGTCAGATCAGATTGGACCCAGGCCATCACACTCTTGTCTTCCTTCCACTCTTCCTTCCAGGCTTGCTTCCAGGCTGAGGTTTTGGAGTTGTGGCAGGAGGTGGAGGAGGAGGAAGAGGAGGATGGTCGAACTCACTCAGGTGGGTTTTGGTTGTGAGTTGGCCTCTCAACCCCTTATTTAGGGACAGATACATAATTTCCTCACAGATGAGGCGTTGGCCCTCCTCCATTTCCTGCATTTTGCATGCAGCCATGGAGGCAAAGGCTTCTTGAAGAGTGGGGGTGGTTCTGAGGGCAGCATTAGCCTCCCAAGTCAGCCCAAACGCTGCCTCCTCCACATTACTCCCCTTCCTGGGCCTTTTGGTTGGAAGGCAGAGGGGAGGGACCTGGGATTCGGTCAGGCTACTGGGCCGGGCCATCTCCTGGCTGTCACTTACCCTGCCACCTCCTGGCTGCCACTTTCCCCCGCCACCTCCTGGCTGCCACTTTCCCCTGCCACCTCCTGGCTTCCACATTTAACAGCCTCCCCCTGGCTGAGGCTTTCCTGTGTATGATAAAGGGACATAGTTTTAGTTTTTTATTCATCAATCACACACAATTTTCAGCTCATTACTGTTGCAAATTGAATGTTAACAAATAGAAAAGACTATCATTCTGACCCCAGCATTTTTCATTCTTGTCCCAAACATTTTTGGCCACTACTGTCTATTGATATGTAAAACACTTTATTGAATCAGCAATTAGTGATCAATAATAACATCTAGTTAACATCATTAATTTTATGACAAGAAATATGTAGAACAATGCTATACCAGGCTCAAGCTGGGCTCCTCCACTTCTTCCTGGCTGGAAGGCTTAGGTTGATCGTCGGAAGCCTCAGCTAGGGTGAAAAGAAGCGTGGAAGGAAGAGTGGAAGGAAGGGTTGAAAGTGATTGCCTAACTTCAATCTGGGGACATAAATGGCATCTGCTGCTGCTCCTGATCTCAAGGAATCCTGGACCATATTGTGCTCCTTATTATAAGTGCTCCTCAGCCCACCAATTTTTGCCTTCAAATACGGGACAGTTGCCGCGGGGATCTGCAGTTTCACCAACTCCAGCAATTTCTTCAGCGCTGCCTGCCTCTTTTGTTTATGACTATAATGCGGATGTTTCACCTGCCATAGACAGGGCTGCTCCCTGTACTTGTCTATGAATAGGGGGAGGAAGTTGTGATCATTGAAGCCATCCATTTTCTCTGCAAGACACAACACAAGACAAACTCTAATGTCAGGCTAAACTCTCCTGATCTTGTCCCAATATAGGCCTCAATCTAGAAGCAGTATAGGTCACTGATGCACCAAGTTAAACTTGTACCTTCGTTATAACGATTGGTGCTTCCGCTACTCCTTCCCCCTTCAGGTAATAGATGGATGCCTGCATATTTATAATACATGTTGTGGTTTTGAATTTTAGGTGATGTGGATGTTGTGGAAGAAGAAACTCATTTTACAAGTGCAAGTGCACAGATCCTCATCGGGGAGATCATGGTGTGCAATCGTGACTTACAGAAGATCAAGGAAGACATCAATGATGTGGAAAAAAAGACTCAAAAACATCATTGATGTTTTAGGCAGAATATTAAACTCACCTAAATTCTTCAATTTGTTGTTATTCTGAATATCTTTTAAACTTTTTTGGAAGCATATTGAAAGCCAAATTTTGAAGATGTACACAGTGTGTCAACATGTGCTATCTGTCATCACGGGATGTCAATGTATGCATTTTGTGGGTGCAACCCCTTCCTCGCAACTAAAGTAGCTGAGAGGTAGGGGTTGCACCCCCCAAAACACATCCATTGATCCCCCATGATGGGAGCTAGCACATGTTGACATTAGGCATGGGATCAGGAGGGAAATCTCCATTTTGTCTCCCAATTTGTGTGCATCGTCAAAATTTGGCTTTCACAGGGGTGATATTACCCCATCTGATGAAAGCAAGATCAACACAGTTTGGACATACTAACTAATGTCTGATATTGCCTTCAATTTATCAAAGTTGAACTTTGTAAGTTCCTGAGTTGTGTATTGTTTTATGGTTTTAAACATGCCTGTTTACCACAAAAAAGGCTATTTTGTAATGTAAAACACCAAAATGTTATTTAAAAAATGTGTTGATCTGTTCAAAAACCCTTTTCTAACGCACATGTGAATGTGCACAGAGTAAACATTTTTCTAATCAACAATGTGTGGCTTCTTCTTTCAATGCTAAATAGCATTTTTTTCAGTAAGTTGGTGTTTACAGTGACAATGAGGGTTATTTATTAAAGGCAAATCCACTTTGCACTACAAGTGCACTTGTAGTGCAAAGTGGAATTGCCTTTAGTAAATACCTCCCACAGTGCTTTAACATTTGTCACAATCAGGCCATTTTCGTGACTCACAAAAATTAATTAATGGTGCTGAAAATGATGAATATTTTTATCATTAATGCATTACATACATTAACAACAAAAACAAGGTGTGTGTGTAGCAGACCCATAACATAATAGTTTGCTGAAGAAGAGATTGTCACCTCATGTATCAAATAAATTATGTTTGCACCGTTGAAGAAAATGGCCAAAAAGAAAAGCCCATTGGATAACCTAGGAAGAAACACAAGCAGTAAATCAAAGGAAATCTTATTTCAGTTCAAAAATGTAGTTTTAAAATGTTTATGAAAGATTTTCTGGCATATCAATGCCCCCCTTACCCGCAAAGTACTCCATATATTTGATAAGGACCTCGCGGACGCTTTGGGGGGGCAAGCCAGGACAGCCAGCTTCAAGCGCCATCAGGGTTTGTTCGTTAAGTCCGGCCTCAGGCCCAACTGAGGCAACATAGTTTATTGAATTTCTCCTTAAATAGTTGTGGAGAATGCAGCATGCAAGGATTATATGGTTAAGTTTATATTCCGCCATGTTGATTGCCGTAAGGAATAGGCAGAACTGGCTGGCCATTACCCCGAAAGCATTCTCCACCACTCTTCTGGCTCTGGCCAGCCGGTAGTTAAAAACCCTCTGGTCCGGGGTGAGTCCTCATCGGGAACAGCCGCATCAGGTGATCACCCAGCCCAAACGCTTCATCAGCAACAAAGACAAACGGGAGTCCTTCCATGTTCTCTTCAGCAGGTGGCAATCCCAAGCCACCATTCTGGAGCCGTGTGTAGAACTGTGTTTTTCCCATCAATTGCTCCTCCGCACTTGAAAAAGTCCCACCACTGGGCAAATTGGGAAGCCACAGTCTGCCATTCCTGTGGCGGCCGAAGGAAACTGTGGAGTCAAACAAGAAAAAAGAACTTAGTAATTTTGCACATAATCATTGCAAGCAGATTAGACACAAACACTCTTGGCCAACATCAGTATAACATTTATTTTAAGGAGTATTTAAGGACAAAAATATAAGGTCCACTTATCAGATTCCTCACCCTCTCTGATGGCCCATTGTAAAAAATTGAGGGGGGGTATGTTTTGCATAGGTAACCCTCTCCACTTCATTGAGAGCTGAATGCATAAATAATGTGTTTTACTTTGGCCAGCCCCTCCTTACTTACACTATTGGCAACCCACTGGACAGGTAAGAAGTGCCATAATACAAAAATATGAATACACACTGTCCAAATTTAAGCACATTTTTACATTCTGCAATTACCTATCAAGATAATAGGAGAAGAAAACTTTAAACAGTACCATTTGAAAATATTCTGGCAGGCCCTTTCACTATATGCTTTGGGGAATTCATACAGAAATCTGACCACAAAAGAGGTAGGTATAGTGTGTATAGGTTTGGCAAAGTCAGCAGATAGAGGATTGGTATTGGTTGATTTTGGAACCCAAAAAAAAGCCTCTGGCACTCTGCATGAATTTAAGGACACAAATAACATTTGTACACATTTTAAGGGGTGTTTTGGGTAAAGAACTACTATGGAGCTGACAAAATACATTAAGTGACTAGGCTAGGTATGTATGGGCCCAGGATAGCATGCTGGGGAGGTTAGTGAAGGCAAATATGCATGAAGGACAAAAAGGAAGTTTAAAAAATTCAAGCATGCATGAGAACAAAGGGGACATTCACAGCATATTACAATCATGGCAATTAGGGAATGGTGAAAGAAATACAATACATTAGCAAACATTAAATACATAGAATGTGATGTTAAAGGATAAAACTTACCCTAATATAGTCCTTCTGCAGGACCTGAATGATGGCAGTACAAGTCTCTGGAATAATGACCCCCAGAGCCTAGGGGGAGATGCCTGTCGAGAACTTGATGTCCTGCAGACTCCACCCTGTCACCAAGTACAGCAGTGTGGCGACTAGCCTTTGTTCCGGAGTGATGGCTTGCCGCATGCAGGTGTCCTGCTTTGTAATATAGGGGGACAGCAAAGTCAAAAGATGGTGAAAAACAGGGTTCGTTATCCGGAGAAAATTCCTGAAATCATCAGGATTATTCTCACAGATCTCCCGCAACAAAGGCATATGAGAGAATTGGTCATGCTATAGTAACCAATTCTTCATCCATGAACTCCTCCCCGCCCTGTTCATGGACTGGGCTTGGGTCAAAGTAAGAACCCCAATACCAAGCTCCTGCACAGCACAAACTCTACGACGTGTACGTACCCACGACATGGCTTCAAAAGGGTTGGCTGGTCAGAACGAACTAATGAACGCACTGAAAATCAGAAAGGCCTGGGAAGAGCAAGCTGAAAATCAGAAATGAGCGGACAAGAACGCACTGAAACTCAAATACGTACTATACGTATTGTATGAATTGTCTCTCACCAAACTTCTACTAACACGAGACTAGCAGAAGGAGCCCAAAGGGTGGCGCACTGGCTATTGAACTTCCCTTTTCTAGTGCCATCATACGTGTTGTACGTCACCGCGTTCTTGACGTTTGGAATTTCCGACAAGATTTCTGTGACCGTGTGTATGCAAGACAAGTTTGAGCCAACATCCGTTGGAAAAAAAAACATGGATTTTGTTGTCGGAATGTGCGATCGCGTGTACGCAGCATAAGTGTGCATGGACACATAGGCTAACATGGAGGGGCTTTTAGAGGCAGGAAAAAAAAACATCAGACGCCCCTAAGAGCAGCTGTAAAAACGTCTAGTGCGCATGAGGTCTAACTCTGAAAAACGTGGCTATCCAGTGTTTTATGAGTGTTTTTGAGCCATAAGCTTTTGTGGAAGTATAGTTTTGCTAAAAATTGCAAACGTTAAAAAATGCAAAAATGTTGCAAAAGACTGCAAAACTTGCGCTTTTAACATGGCATTCTACAGCACTGATGGTCACAAATTTTAATCACTGATGGGCATAGGCACAGATTGGTGTCACTGATGGGCACAGATTGGCATCACAAATCATCACTGACTGGCATCACTGCTAGGCACAGCATTTTACAGCTAAAGCTACTGGTGTTTTTATAACATCCATGTGCTCTGCTGCTAAACTGATGATGCCCAGAGAACTTGTGTTTAAGTTGGGAGTTTCAGCTGGAAGGATTATTTTGCACCCACAATAACTCTTAAACCACTTCAATACCGGGCACTTTTACGCCCTTCCTGCCCATGCCAATTTTCAGCTTTCAGCACTGACACACTTTTAATGACAATTGTGCAGTTAGGCAACACTGTAGCCAAATTACATTTTTTTATCATTTTTTTCACACAAATAGAGCTTTCTTTTGGTGGCCTTTAATCACCACTGGGTTTTTATTTTTTGCTAAAAAACGAAAAAAGACAGAAAATTTGGAAAAAAGAAAAAGTGTTTCTTAGTTTTTTCGCCAGAAAATTTCGTAAATAAGTAATTTTTCTACTTCACTGATGTGCGCTGAGAAAGCGGCACTGGTGGGCACTGATACAGTAGGCTGCACTGATGGGGTGGCACTTATGGGTTCTGATGAGATGAGAGGACCCTGAAGGGCACTGATGAGGAGGCACTAATATGCTGCACTGATGGGCACTGATAGATGGCATGGATATGCAGCACTGATGAGCATTGATAGGCAGCACTGATGGGCACTGATAGGTGACACTGATGGGCACTGATAAGTGGCACTGATAGGCAGCATTTATGGGCAAAGATGGGCGGCATGGATAGGTGGCACTGATGGGCACTGATGGGTGGCACTGATGAGAGGCACTGATGGACACTCTTGAACGGCACTGATGGGCACTGAAAGGTAGCACTGATGGGCACAAATTTGCATCACTGATGAGCACAGATTGGTGTCACTGATAAGCACAGGTTTGTATCACTGATGGGCACAGATTGGCATCACAAATGGTCAATGACTGGTATCACTGCTGGGCACAGCATTCCACAGCTAAAGCTACTGGCATTTTTATAATATCCAGTGTTCTCTGCTGCTAAACTGATGCCCAGGAAACTTGTGTTTAAATGGGTTGTATACCCTGGTGGTTTTTCACTTTAATGCATTCTATGAATCAAGGTGAAAAACCTTCTGTAGTTCTGCAGCCCCCCCCCCCCCGTGCGCCCGTTTTACTTATCTAAACCCTGTTACTTCTCCCCAGGGACGAGCACACCAGCTCTAGCTGATGTCTCATGTACTGATTGGATAGATTGATAGCAGCGCAGCCATTGGCTTCCGCTGCTGTCAATCTAATCCATTGACGTGTGGGCTGGGGCGGGGCTGAGTCCTGCTTTCTGTGCCAATAAACGCATAAGCAGGACTCAGGAGCGCGCTCGCACGGGTGTCCTATGGGAGAGCGTTTTCCGACCGGTCACTCAATGCAGGGAGGAGCTACTAGCACCGCTGAGGGACCCCAGAAGAGGAGGATCTGGGCCACTCTGTGCAAAACGAACTGCACAGTAGAGGTAAGTATTTTAAAAAAAAGATGAGGGTTTAGTAACCCTTTAAATGCTGGGAGTTTCAGTTGGCAGGATTACTTTGCACCCACAATAAGGTCTTAAACCACTTAAACCACTTAAACCACAACCACCAATACCGAGCACTTTTACCCCCTTCCTTCCCAGGCCAATTTTCAGCCTTCAGCGCTGCTGCACTTTGAATGGCAATTGTGCAGTTAGGCAACACTGTAGCCAAATAAAATTTTCAAAATTTCCTTTCACAAAAATTTAGCTTTGTTTTGGTGGTTTGTAATCACCACTGGGTTTTTATTTTTTTGCTTAATAAAATAAAAAAATATTTCTTTATAAATTAAGGACAAAATGTATTCTGCTACATTTTTTTGGTGAAAATAACCCAAATCAGTGTATATTGTTTAGTCTGTAGGAGAGTTATAGCTATGGTATATATCTGAAAATCGATTAATCCTGATGCACTGATGGCCTATCCCATTTCTTGAAGCCCAAAAATTACAGAGCAGTACAAATATCCCCCAAATGACCCCTTTTTGCAAAGTAAACAGTCCAATGTATTTAGTAAGAGGCATAGTGAACTTTTTAAAGTTGTATATGATTGTCACAATTTTTTTGCAAAATGAATAAATGAAAAAACATTTTTTTCACATTTTTTTTTTACATACTGTCACCAGTGCAGTACAGTGTTAGCATATAATGGGTGTGGTGGTGATTAGGGACACTGACTGGTGACAGTATGTAAAAAAATATTTTTTTTTTCCTTTTTTATCATTTTTTTTTCCATTTTTTTCCATTTTTTTTTTAACACATTGTGACCGGCATGATACAGTGTTACTATGGTACTACTCTTGGGAAGTAATCAGGATTTTATTTTTACACAATATGATTGTTTACACGAGTGAATTTCACTGGTATAAGCAACCATTTTTACGGAACAAAGCTGATTCATTCTGTGTGTTTTGTACTGTAAAGAAAATTTATAAATTCTGTATAAAATTGTATTCTACACCCTGTTCCAAATTATTATGCAAATTCTATTTCAGTGTCACAAAGATTAAATATTTTGTTTTTCAGTTTAACTCATGGATGGCATTGTGTCTCAGGGCTCTTTTGATCACTGAAAACACTCTCGGACACCTGTGATAATTAGATTGCCAGGTGAGCCCAATTAAAGGAAAAACTACTAAGAGCCCTTTCACACTGTGCCACCTAGGGCATCAGTGGTAAAGCGGCGCAATTTTTAGAGCCAATTTATCGCTGTTTTAGTGGTGCTATTCGGCCGCTAGCGGTCTGGTTTTAACCCCCCACTAGCGGCCGAAAAGGGGTTAAATTCGATCGGGGAAAGTTCACCGCTCCTTCACCGCTCCAAAGAAGCTGCTGGCAGGACTTTTTCTGACGCCCTGCCTTGGGCTTTCACACTGGGGTGAATGGAGCAGCTGTTTTAGGGCGGTTTGCAGGCACTATTTTTAACGCTATAGCGCCTGCAAAACACCCCAGTGTGAAGGGGGTCTAAAGGAGGGTGTTCCACATTATTAAGCAGAGCACCATTTTCAAGCAATATGGGGAAGAAAAAGGATCTCTCTGCTGCCGAAAAGAGTGAAATAGTTCAATGCCTTGGACGAAGCATGAAAACATTAGATATTTCACAAAAACTTAAGCATGATCATTGCACTATTAAGAGATTTGTTGGTGATTCAGAGCACAGACGGGTTTCGTGCAGATAAAGGCACATTGAGGAAGATTTCTGCCAGATCCATGCATCGGATCAAGAGAGCAGCTGCTAAAACACCATTACATAGCAGCAAACAGATATTTGAAGCTTCTGGTGCCTCTGGAGTCCCACAGACATCAAGGTGTAGAGTCCTCCAGAGTCTTGCAACTGTGCATAAACCTTCCATTCGGCCCCCACTAACCAATGCTCACAAGCAGAAACGGCTACAATGGGCAGAAAAATACATGAAGACTAATTTTCAAACAGTCCTGTTCACTGATGAGTGCTGTGCAACCCTGGATGGTCCAGATGGATGGAGTAGTGGATGGTTGGTGGAAGGCCACCCTGTTCCAACAAGGCTGCGACGTCAGCAAGGCGGTGGTAGAGTCAGATTTTGGGCCGGAATCGTGGGAAAAGAGCTGGTCGGCCCCTTTAGGGTCCCTGAAGGTGTAAAGATGACCTCTGCAAAGTATGTGGGGTTCCTGACTGACCACTTCCTTCCCTGGTACAGAAGGAAGAACTATGCTTTCCGTAATAAAATCATCTTCATGCATGACGATGCACCATCTCATGCTGCAAAGAATACCTCTGCATCAATGGCTGCTATGGGGATGAAAGGAGAGAAAGTCATGGTGTGGCCTCCATCCTCCCCTGACCTCAATCCTATTGAGAACCTTTAGAGCATCCTCAAGCAAAAGATCTATCAGGGTGGGAGGCAGTTTACATCCAAACAGCAGCTCTGGGAGGCTATTCTGACATCTTGCAAACAAATTCAAGCAGAAATTGTCCAAAAACTAAAAAGTTCAATGGATGCAAGACTTGTGAAGATGCTAACAAATAAGAGGTCCTATGTTAAAATGTAACGTGACCTGATAAAATGTTTAAAAAGTTAAAATGTTGTTCAAAGTTTGATTGAAATAGCTTTTGATTTCAGTAAATATGCTGCAAACACAAGTGACAATTTTATGTTCTTTACAACCTACAAAGTGTCTTGAAACTTACTGCGTGTAATAATTTGGAACAGTGCATTGTAAGTTTTTTATTTTGAAAAATAAAAACTGTTATCATTAAGAGGTTTGTTCAATAAAATTTGAAATGTACTCTTAATAGTTGATAACATGAGAATTATGCTGATGTTGTTTACATCAATTATTTAGGTAAATGAGAAAAATATCATTGGCATAATAATTTGGAACAGGGTGTATTTTGTATGGTTTGCCTTAGTATTGTACACGGCACTCATTGCACACTCGGCATTAAAGCGGGGGTCCACCCACACCGCCAAAAAAAAAAAATATTAAAAGCCAGCAGCTACAAATACTGCAGCTGCTGACTTTTAATACATGGCCACTTAACTGTCCCAGGGTCTAGCGATGTCGGCAGGCGACGCCGAGAACCCGCTCGGTTCTCGGCAGGTGCCGCCACCATCCTAGGTGAGGGAATCAGGAAGAGAAGCGTTGCGGCTTCACTTCCCGGTTCCCTACTGCGCATGCGCGAGTCGCGCTGCGCATCGTAAGTGGTCCCCGCTCTCTTCTGGGAGCTGTGTGTTTCCCAGGAGACAGCGTGGGATGGGAAAAGGCATAGACTCCCATGGGAGTCTATGCCGGAAGTGGGTGCAAATACCTGTCTTAGACAGGTATCTGCACCCCCCTCCCCCCTGAAAGGTGCCAAATGTGACACCGGAGGGGGGAGGGTTCAGAAAAGCGGAAGTTCCATTTTTGTGTGGAACTCCGCTTTAATAATGTTTTCATTCTTTCAAGTCCTGATTAGAATTTAGCCTGAATATTTTACGCCTCTTGTTAATATAAAAGTACAATTGTAATATTAATGTGATACCTACGTAATTATGTGTATTAAAAACTTCTATTGCGTCAAATAAACAGAACAGTTAGTTTTGAAAGATGCTGATTGTATCTTTTTGTGTCTGTTCCCTACTGCAGTAGTTATTATTAATTTGGAACCCTTAATCAATATGAGGATAGGCGTTGCCTATCTATAACATTTCCAGAACAGCACAGATGGGCTGTGATTGGCCCTGTCTGTACCATGTGATCGCTGTGACCAATCACAGCTAGCAACAAAATTATACACAATGGATGACATGAAAGGAAGACATCCATTCTTTACAATTGTCATGTGATCTGCTGTGATCTGTCACAGCTATCACATGGTACCGGCAGCAGGCTGGTACACTGATCAGTCATTGGCTGGCGGACACACCCAGTGATAGATCGTGGCATAGCACAGCAGGATCCAGGAGGACATCATATGATGTCCACCTGGATCAACGGAAGTCTCGCCCAGCCGTCATTTTGCAGTGCCTTTCAGTCCCTTCTCTGCGAGGGATGGGGGGGTGTAGCAGCCCTGCATAGCAGGCTCTATGGCGGTCCCTGTCAGGCAGGCTGTATGGGGCCCCACAATTTCTAATGGTGGCCCCGAATACATATATAAATAGACCCCCTAAGTGTCTAAATATATGGAAGCACTATTTCAGCAAAATAAAAGGACCTAAAGAAATATCATTGTTATCTGCACATACTGTACATTATGCACATCCTTTAACACTGTCTACATCTGATTATTTTCAAGCATGTTAAAATTCCATTTATTATTTATAGCAAAGCCTATTTTTTTACAGCAACAATAGATCAGTCATCAATAAAATGAAGGTTCAATTTTCTGTTCAGCTACATGTACAGTACGTTGGGAATATCTTACTGTGGACATAGATGGAACGTTTCCATAAACAAAATGTTTCGATGCCAAGCATTTCTTCTGATTGCCATTTGGCAGACTCATGAGTTTTTTTATTTTTGAAACAATACCAGCTCAGGTCCCCTTTGATGGCTGAAACACATGACTCGTGTTTGTTGTGCTTTGGGGGATGATGACGGGGGGGAGTGGGCTGTAGTACGAGGGCTGCCTCAGTCATTTTCAAAATCAATACTTGCTCTCTGAGCATGGGATAATTTAGAGAACATAACTCAGAAATCTGCTATTCAGCATGCATCCTCCATCAGAGAGAGAGGGTTTCATGTAGAAGACACACACACACACACATATGAAAGTATTGCAAATAGAGCTAAAATACTTTAACTGGTGAATTTCATTATACTTGCAATAACCTACACAGTTTTTCTGACTACATATTATTCCAGAATTTTGCAGTTTTTCTGAATAACCATAACAGTATAATGGATTCTCAAAGTAAATGCAGAAAAAAAAAGCATTACAAATATTGCACATACATACACTTCAAAAGGACGAGCTAATTGACTCATTGGAACATGGAAATATATGAAAAACAAAACACTGCTCTACTCTGTAACCAAAAAACAAATATTCTCTCTTTGTGCAGCACGTTCTATAAAGCATGCATATAAGAAACATAGTAAGTGCACAATTGGGCCAATTTATTAAAGGATTTGACAATCTGCACATTTTTTTTTTGAATATTCACTTTTGTTATCCAATAATGTATAAAGAAAATGCCTGTTTACTCTGACTACCCAATCGCATCTAATTTAAATAATTACACAAGAATTTGTGTTGCACATTAGATACATAGAAGAGTGGTGGCAGAAAAAGACCAAGTGATATTTGTGTGTTTGTCTAGAGTATAGATCTATGTCTGTCCCAAGTGTGTATAAATTCACTTGCTTTTGACTGACCTGCTATTTCTGCTGGAGGTCTGTTCCAAGTATCAACTACTCTTTTGGGAAAATAATAATTTTTAGGGTTAGCTTTTAACTCCTGCTAGTTTTAGGTCATGTCCCTATGTTCTTGATTTTAGCGTCATAAAAAAAGTGACTGCCCTCCTTAACCTTATTCACACCCTTGATGTATTTGAAGGTTTTAATTATGTCTCCCCTTTCCCTTCTTTCCTCAATACAGTATATATTAAAGTTGTATTAAAGCCTAACATTACCTACTCTTAAAAATGTCCCTTCCCCCCCTACTCCTACCTATCCTACATGTGATCTGACCGGAAGTGGGAGTGGGTACCTATCAAAACCAGGTACCCGCTCCTCCCTCCCCCCAAAAAATGCCAAAGGTGGTAGTGGAGGGGGGAGGATGCAATCAAGCATAACTTCCCATGTTGGGTGATGTTCTGCTGTAAGGTAAACGACACCCAGCCTTTAGAACCACTTTAAGTTCCTGATGTCTCTCCTGGTATGCTTTATCCCCCAGACTTGTCACCATTTTTGTTGCTGGTATTGAGACTCGTTCTATCTTATCAATATCTTTTTATATCTGTGGTCTTCAAAACTGGGCACAGTATAATAAACGGTAAAAATAAAGAAAAAAAGCCTAAAAAAACTATTACAGCCACCACATTTAAGGATTGTAAGCAGTATATTTTTTGATTTTTGTGTTTGTGTTTTGTGTTTTTGTGTTGTGTTTGTGTTTTGTGTGTGTTTTGTGTCACTTTAAGGCTGAATTCACACTATTGTGGTATGTTAATGCACATTATTGTGCATTGCATTAAGGCAGCTCATTCAGTTGAAGGGACTACTTATCTCACCAAAATGCACCAAAAAAGTGTGCATACAGTATTCTTTATAATGTGGCACACCACATTGCATGATAGTGCTTTACTGTGTATTATGGTGTGCTGAAACACAGATGCTATAGGTGCGATTAGGGATGAATGGCATCCACATTGCTTTAAGGTAGTCATTACCGCAGTGTATAGGTGTGCATCCAGTCTAAAGACCTGTCCAAAATATAAGTTAAGGACAAATCTCCACCTAACCAATGCTCACTTAAAGCATCAATTGAAGACCATTTGACCACTGGTGGCTGTTTTCCATGGCTCAAGAGTCCTTTAAATATTTTTTTAACCACTTAAGGACCATGCCTATTTTTCAAACTTGTTGTTCACAAGTTAAAATCATTTTTTTTTGTTAGAAAATTTCTTAGAACCCCCAAACATTATATATATTTTTTTCTAACACCCTAGAGAATAAAATGGTGGTCGTTGCAATACTTTCTGTCACACCATATTTGCACAGCGGTTTTACACTTTTTTGAATTAAAAAATAAGACAACAGTAAAGTTAGCCCAATTTTTTTATACTGTGAAATATGATGTTATGCCGAATAAACTGATACCCAACATGTCATGCTTCAAAATTGCGCAGACTCGTGGATTGGCGACAAACTTTTACTCTTAAAAATCTGCAGGTTGTTTTGAGTTACAGAGAACACCATTTTCATATGCGGGCGCTACTCACGTATGCGTTCACTTCTGCACGAGAGCTCGGTGGGACGGGGCGCGTTAAAAAAAAAATCCTTTTTTTTCTTATTTATTTTACTTTTTAGTTTTTATTTTGACACTGGTCTTTAAAAAAAAAAAAAGGGCCACTTTTATTCCTAATACAAGGAATGTAAACATCCCCTGTAATAGAAAAAAAGCATGACAGGGCTTCCTAAATAGGAGATCTGGGGTTAAAAAGATCTCAGATCTCATATTTACACAAAAATGCAATTTAAAAAAAATTGTCGTTTGAAAAAAATAAATAAAAAATGTCTATTAAAGATCTATGGTCGGAATTGAAATTTTGACATCGCTTCCGCCCTGCAATGGTATGAAGCTGGGTGGGGGCCATGTTCCCCTCACTCAGCTCCATGCCAAGCAGGGGACAGGATCCAATCACCTCCACCGGCGGCTCCGGTAATCGGTGGAGGGCACCGGAGAGCGTCGGGAGGACCCCTCTCCCGCCACCAATAAAAGTGATCTTGCGGTGAATCCGCCATAGAGACCACTTTTATCTTAAAGTGGACCACCCTCTGAAGAAGTGGATACCGGGGTTATGGCAGCTAGCTGCCATAACAACAATATTCCACTTCAAAGAGCCACCGTATAATGACGGCGGGCGGTCCGTAAGTGGTTAATATATAGCTATCATTAAAAGAATACATTAAAACAGTAGTTGACACAGTGGGAGGGGGGAATTTAAAACGGAGAGTGCAAAATCGGGTGCAGCTGTGTATGGCATACAATCAGCTTCTAACTTCAGCTTATTCAATTAGGCTTTGGCAATGAGGCCGGGTTCACACTGGTACGACAAACGCTCCGACATTGGGAGCTCATTTCGAATGATGTGTGAAAATCAATGTTTCCCTATGGGAGCTGTCTTAACTGGTCCGACACAAGTTGGTCTGACTTTGAAAATGCTCCCTGCACTACTTTGGTCCAACTTTGATCCTACTTCAGCACATTGAACATCTCTGAAGTCGGATCAAAGTCAGATCGCTGTCCTAACTAATCTGACTTTGGCATGCGACCTGTGCTCTGATGATCTTGAAGGGGAACTCCACACCAAGTTTAAAATAAAAACCGGCATGGGTTCCCCCTCCAAGAGCATACCAAGCCCTTTGGCCTGGTATGGATTTTATGGGGAACCCACGCTGAAAAAACTGCGTGGGGGTTCCCCCAAAATCAATGCCAGACCCTTAACCGAGCACACAGCTCGGAAGGTCAGGAAAGGGGACGAGCGAGTGCCCCCCCCTCATTAACCATACCAGGCCGCATGCCCTCAACATGAGGGGGTGGGTGCTTTGGGGCAGGGGGTGGGCCCTGCGCCCCCCGCCCCAAAGCACCTTGCCCTCATGTTGATGGGGATAAGGGCCTCATCCCGACAACCCTTGCCGTTGGTTGTCGGGGTCTGTGGGCAGGGGGCTTATCGGAATCCGGAAGCCCCCTTTAACAAGGGGGCCCCTGGATCCCGCCCCCCACCCTATGTGAATTAATATGGGGTACATTGTACCTCTACCCATTCACCTAAAAAAAGTGTCAAAAATAAAACACATTACAAATGTTTATAAAATAATTTATTAAGGCAGCTCCGGCATCTCTTTTCCCCTCTCTGGCTCTTCTGCCTCCTCTGCTGATGTCTTCTGCTTCTGTCGGTTCTTCTCCCCTCTCTGGGTCTTCTCCTTCTGTCCGCTGTCTTCTGCCTCTGCTGGGTCTTCTCCGCTATCTTCTCACTCTTTTGCTGGGTCTTCTCCGCTGTCTTCTGCCTCTGTTCTTCTTCCAATGTTCTGCTCTAATGCTGGGTGCGCTGTGTACCACTACCTATGACCCCGCCCCATGCCAATATAAGCAGTGGCACACCGCGCACCCAGCACTAGAGCGGGAGAGAGACTTGAGTCAACGTGGGAAGAACAGAGGCAGAAGACAGCAGAGAAGACCCAGAAAAAGAGCGAGAAGACAGCCTAGAAGTCATGGTAGAAGACAGCGGACAGAGGGAGAAGAACCCGGAGAAGGCAAGAAGACATCAGCGGAGAAGAACCGGAGAGGGGAGAAGAACCGACAGAGGCAGAAGACAACAGCGGTGGATGCAGAAGAGCCGGAGAGGGGAGAAGAAGTTGGAAGAGACGACTGAGCTGCCTTAATAAATTACTTTAACCCCCTGTGTGATGTGTTTTATTTTTGACACTTTTTTTCAGGTGAATGGGTAGGGGTACAATGTATCCCATACTCATTCACATAGGGTGGGGGGGCTGGGATCTGGGGGCCCTCTTGTTAAAGGGGGCTTCCAGATTCTGATAAGCTCCCTGCCCACAAACCCCTGACAACTAACAGCCAGGGTTGTCGGGAAGAGGCCCTTGTCCTCATCAACATAGGGGCAAGCTGCTTTGGGGTGTGGGGCCCAGGGACCCCTGCCCCAAAGTACCCAACCCCCCATGTTGAGGGCATGCAGTCTGGTACAGTTCAGGGGGGAGGGGGGCGTTTGATCGTCCCCACTCCCTTTCCTTACCTGCCGGCTATGTGCTTGGATAAGGGTCTGGGGGGTGTGGGGGATTCCCCTTAAAATCCATACCAGACCGAAGGGCCTGGTATGCTCTTGGAGGGGGAACCCATGCCAGGTTTTTTTTACATTTTGCGTGTAGTTCCCCCTAAAGATTCATACCAGACACAGTGCCTGGTATTGTCGAGTTTCAAAGTCGGATCCCTGTTCATTGAAGTCGGATTTCAAGTCAAGGACAAAGTTGGATCCAAAGTGGTATGACTGTCCCGTCGTACCAGTGTGAACTCGGCCTAAAACCTCGAAGCTGATTGTTTTCTATGCACAGCTGCACCAGGTTTTGCACTCTCCAGCTTTAGTAAATCTCCTCCCAGTATTTTCTATGTAGCACCTTGGTGCTAGGATTAGGTAGATTTCGTTTTGGTTCACTGTGTTCAGTGGAGCTGTATTTTTGTTGTTTGGTAAACTTAGCTTGTTTCACTGTAATCAGTAATCAGTTTGGGTGCAATTGCTGGGTTTGGCAAATTTAGTCCTAGCTTACTGTAACCAGCGCAGCTGCATGTGATTTGTTAGGTCTGTTTCGTGTTTCAGCTGCTACTGGTTTGAATGCTCCCTCTGCTCTCTAGAGAACAGTAGAACTCTTTGGAACATAGGTGTGGAGTAATGCAAATAGCAGCATGCCCCTGGTGGTGTTTCCTGGCTCACATCACACACATACATGGGTCTATTTGCGTTCAATCAGAACCAACATTGAGGTTTCAGACTTTTTTCTCCCCTATTACTGCGCAATTTTTATATTTGCAGTTTTAGTTTTTCATTTTCAACAAACATTTAGTATAGTATATCCTTAGCATACATATTAACCTCACTTGCAACACATAGATATATTTTTTGTGTCTATATTACCTGTACCTGGAGGTACTTAATACACTTTTAATTTCTTTTTACCCTTTCCCCCTTTTTTTTCAGGTTGGTTTTTGGTATTTTGGTATTCTTTATCAAAGCCATTATCTCTCTTGTGCCACCTCATTAGTTTTCTCATTAGGTGTTCTGGTCCCCTTCTACTACTCAGACACTGAGCAGTGGTCACCATTGGGAGACACTGTGTTTTATCAAGTTCCAAGCTGGCTTGTAAGTCCCTTTTTAGAATATCAATATGTAGGGTGGTGGCACCCCCACCTTTCTAGGGAGTGCTTTAATATAATTTATGCATTTGTTTTTTGGTATAGGGTTCTGTTGTTGGAGGCATCTACTCTCGAAGAAGTGAAAGTATTCCTCTCTCATATTGCAAACATCTTGGTTATGTAAAGCATGTACTTGAAAATCAGTGGCGGCTGGTGCTCAAATTCTGAAAAAAATGAAAAATTCAGAAAAAAAAAAACCAACACATCAATTGCAGCCTCACTGTGCCTATCAAACACAGCCACTGTGCCATTAAATGCTCCCACTGTGCCATCAAACGCAGCCACTGTGCCCATCAAATGCAGCCACTGTGCCCACCGCAAGCAGTGTCCTCCATGCTCCTCCATGCCCTCAATGTCTTCTCCCGTCCTCTCCTATGATTGGACACCTGATAGGCGTCCAATCACAGCGCCTATCATTTCAGCCAATCAGGTGATGGGTAACAGACCCGAGCACCTGATTAGCGGAGAAGCGGTTCAGTGTTAGGAAAGCAAATATTCATGGGTGAACTACGAGCGCCAAGCATGGCACTCACTGTTTACCTTTTTTGACGCCTATTAGAGCCTATGGCTCTAATCAGGTGCTTCAAAAACACCCCCCGTCGCTGTAATTCGGGCGCCTGAATAGGGGGTGGTAGTGACAGCCATAGATAGATTAATGTAATGCATGAATCTATCTATTGGTGACAGAGAGGGTGGCTGGAGAGGGGGGGGGGGCGCCTGTGCACTCTTATGGACACACCACCACTGTTGAAAATATACCAGCTTGCTGTACGTTATATATTATTATATATTATTATGTGCAACCCATTGGCTTGATATGCCAAAAATGTTTTATGTGTACTTTATACATTTGTGTGTAATTCTTGTACAATAAATGTATATTTTATAATTTTTGTATTATGCCTCAATTAAAGTCCCATGGGTGAATATTGCTTATGTGTATGTTATATATGGGGCATGATACGCTAGGCTCCTGATCACAGTTCTTTTTTACAATATTATATTTACTTGTGTCTTGTGTCTTGAGAAAGATGGACTGAGCTTCACTGAGATGCCGACAATAAAAACATTGCTATTTTGATCTACTGCAAGACCCGTGAGTGCCTATGTACCAGTTTTGGATTTATATGGATTTCTCTGTGGGTGAGCATCTGGGAATTTACCTCAAACATAGAGTTCCGTGGCTACCATTGGGACTTTATATTTACTTGTTTTAAGCTTTTTTTTGTTTTAATATTTTCTCAGTGACTTTTTGTTTTCTGGCCTAGGCCAAAATGATATCATATATCCCAGGAGTCTTCATAAGCTTTTTTTTCTTTCATCTGGAGGAGGGGAAGAGGGGCTTTTACAGCTAAGTTCACCCACCTGCCTGCATACCCAAGCTAAGGGCAGATGGATTTCAAGAAGTAAATGCTACATGAATCAACTGCCCTTACTTAACCGCTTCCGGACCAGCTGCCGCAGTTGTACTGCGGCAGATTGACTCCTCTGCGCAAAACTATACGTCTGTATGGGTGCGGATAGTGCCCGCTGCACAGCGGGGGTGCCGATGCTCATGGCCAACGGTCGCGATGACCGCCGGCCACGAGTGATCGTGAGCAGGAGACACAGAACAGGTACGAGTGTGTGTAAACACACACTTCCTTGTTCTGTGCTGACAGGAGTGACAGATTGTGTGTTCCTATTAGCTAGGAACCACGATCGGTCACTTCCTCTAGTTAGTCCTCTCCCCCTTCAGTTAGAATCACGTCCCAGGGAACACAGTTAACCCCTTCACCGCCCCCTAGTGTTAACCTCTTCACTGTCAGTGACATTTTTACAGTAATCAATGCATTTTTAATCGCACTGATCGCTGTATTAATGCCAATAGTCCCAAAAATGTGTCAAAATTGTCCGATGTGTCCGCCATAATGTCGCAGTCACGATAAAAATTTCAGATCACCGCCATTACTAATAAAAAAAATTAATAATAAAAATGCTATAAATCTATCCCCTATTTTGTAGACGCTATAACTTTTGCGCAGACCAATCAATATACGCTTATTGCAATTTTTTTTACCAAAAATATGTAAAAGAATGCATATCGGCCTAAACTGAGGAAAAAAAATAGGGTTTTTTTATATATTTTTGGGGGATATTTATTATAGCAAAAAGTAAAAAAATAATGCGTTTTTTTCAAAATTGTCGCTATTCTTTTGTTTATAGCGCAAAAAATAAAAACCACAGAAGCGATCAAATACCACCAAAAGAAAGCTCTATTGGGAGAAAAAAAGGACGTCAATTTTGTTTGGGTAAAACGTCGCACGACCGCGCAATTGTCAGTTAAAGCGATGCAGTGCCGAATCGCAAAAAGTGCTCTGGTCAGAAAGGGGGTAAATTCTTCCAGAGCTGAAGTGGTTAACATGGCCATGACTAGAAATGCTAGGCATTTTTCTAAGTGATTTCTCAACAAAATATAGCATGGAGACATGGATGAATGGTTGAGTTTGCTTTGAATATTAAAAATGAATTAAATAGCGTTTTCAGTTTGTGGTACTCACTCAGATACAGTTAAAATTCCCTTCCAGGTTTGTCTCAACACTCTCACTTCCACTTTTGCTGGACAGCTTGGTCTGTTAAAGAAAAATTTAAAAATAACAGACTTAAGGCCCGTACACATGATCAGACTTTCCAACGGGAAATGTTGGATGTGAGCTTGTTGGCGGTAAGTCCGACCGTGTGTATGTTCCATCAAACAATTGTTGTCGAACTTTCCCCCAACAAATGTTGGCTAGCATGTTCTCAAATTTTCTGCTAACAAATGTCTGTTGTCGGATTGTCCGATTGTGTGTACACAAGTCCATCAGACAAAAGTCCAAAGTACAAACACGCATGCTCAGAAGCAGAAGCGGCCGGTCATGTAAACTAAGGTTCCTAATGGAGAAATTACATTCGTGACGTGGCAAATTATGAGATCTCCAAATGCAGTGCACAATTATCTTCTTCTTTAAAGTGGAGGGCCACCCTAAAATAAAAAATAGCATGAAAAATCTTTAAAAAATTAAAAAAAAAACATTTGAAAAAAAAAAAATTTTTTAAACTTACCTGCACCCTTGTTGCTAAGCAGTCTTCCTAATCTGCCTCTTCCTATTCCGCGGCATGTCCTGCTTCTCGGTGAGCGGCCCCATTGCCTTCTGGGAGCTGTGTGTGTTCCCAGAAAACCACGGGGCCATTCACAGAGCGCTGCGCCACTTGCGCGTGTGCAGTAGGAAACTGGCAGTGAAGCCGCAAGGCTCCACTGCCTTTTCCCTTAGTTAGGATGGCGGTGCCGGGACCTGAGAGCCGAGGGATGGTTCAGCCTCGGGCGGCCGACTTCGTGGGCACCCAGGACAGGTAAGTCTACTTATTTAAAGTCAGCAGCTACAGTGTTTGTAGCTGCTGACTTTTAAAAAAATAATTTCCTGGCCGGAATCCCGCTTTAATGGGATAATAATGAAGCTGCTTTGCTGGTGATACTGATGGAGTTATTGCAAACGAATTTTCAAAGGCTTTTTTTTTCTAGTGATATCAAGAATAATATTATTATGCTTTTTTTTTTTTTTTTTTGGGCAAGTTACCACAACACCATTATCTCATAGTTTTAAAGATCAAAGATACAGCTATGTTGGTGTCCCTTGTTAATTTTACATTGTATTTTATAAAATGTAACTGCCTACTCCCAAACTGTCATTTGAAGTAAAACACATAGCCAAGTATTATTCTACACAATGTTTTTATCATGCATTAAAAAAAATTAAAAAAATTAGACATGCTTTCTGCCAATAGAACTTAACCAAAAAGTGCATTCTATGCATCCAAAAATATAGAAAATATACCAAATCAAATTATTATTCAACAAAAAAATAATATCAAAGCAATAACTCCAAGGCCAATAATAAATAACATGTTATCTCCTCCGATTCCGCAACATGTCTGCTTTACGAACAGCTGTTCAGAAACGAACTGAAAAGTGCGAACTGAAAAGCACAAACTGAAAATCGCTAAATGAAAAACGCGAAAAGAAAAGCACGAATCAACACTCACTAAACTTTTACTAACACGAAATTAGCAGAAGGAGCCCAAAGGGTGGCGCTAAAGAGCTGAAAAAACACGTTGTACGTCTAGTACGTCACTACGTTCGCACTTGTTGGTCAACATTTATGTGGCCGTGTGTATGCAAGACAAGTTGGAGTCAACGCCCTTCGGACAAAATTCCACGAATTTGTTGGCCAACAATCCGATCGTATGTATGAGGCATTACTCTCGGGATCAACTGAAAGAACTGGTGAGCTGCAATATAATACATTTTTAGTTTTGGTAGTATTAAGCCATGTTGCCTGCTTACAGTTAATATGCGGCTGGCACACATGTGTTGTTAAGCTGCAATGTAATACATTTTTGTTTTTGGGTTTTATACTACTTTAACCACTTCAGCTCCAGAAGGTTTTACTCCCTTCCTTCCCAGGCTATTTTTTGCGATATGGTATTACTTTAACTGGCAATTGTGCGGTCGTGCGACAGTGTACCCAAATAAAATTGATGTCCTTTTTTTCCCACAAATAGAGATTTCTTTTGTTGGCATTTAATCACCTCTGCGTTTTTTATTTTTTGTGCTATAAACAAAAAAAGACCAACAATTTTGAAAAAATATATATATATATATATATATATATATATATATATATATATATATATATATATATATATATATATATATATATATATATATATATATATATATATATTGTGGACATAGCAAGCTCTTCTTCCGTCTCCCTTTTACTTTCTGCTATAAAACAAATCCAATAAAGAAATGTAAAAAATTGATTTTCTTCATCAGTTTAGGCCAATATGTATTCTGCTACATATTTTTGGTAAAAAAATCCCAATAAGCGTGTATTGATTGGTTTACACAAAAGTTATAGTATCTTGAATCAATGGGATATATTTATGGACTTTTTAATCATTTAATTTTCTTTACTAGTAATGGCCGCGATCAGTGATTTTTAGTGGGACTGTGACATTGCGGCGGACAAATCTGACACATTTTGGGGGTCAGTGACACCAATACAGTGATAAGTGCTAAAAAAATGTACTGTCACTGTACTAATGGCACTGGCAGGAAAAGGGTTAACATCAGGGGCGATCAAAGGGTTAAATGTGTTCCCTGGGAGTGCTTTGTAATGGTGTGGGGGATGGTTGCACTGTAGGAAGACAGAGATAAATGTTCCTGCTTAGCAGAAACACAAGATCTCCATCTTCCTTACTAGCAGAATGGCGATCTGCCATGTTTACATACACAGACTGCCATTCTGACTCTCTCGGAACAATCACAGTGTTTGCTGTATTTTTTTAACAAGTTTGTTCTTTATTTATATTGAGATTATCCAAATTCACCTGTTTGCAAATTGATTTGCTCATTTCAAGCAATTGCACATGATGACTTTCTACTGCTTACACTCCAGCCTAACTTCTTAAGGACCACCCATGCACGTTTACTGCGGCAGGGCGGCCCTTACGTGCAAAGTCACATACCTGTACGTGATTTTTTTCAAGGGCTCCGGGGCGCATGCCACCGGAGCCCCGCTCCCGCTGTGATTGGACACAGCAGGAGCAAATCATCGGGTCCGGCGCCCCG
Organism: Lithobates clamitans; assembly: GCA_037952925.1. Lineage (NCBI taxonomy): Eukaryota > Metazoa > Chordata > Amphibia > Anura > Ranidae > Lithobates > Lithobates clamitans. The sequence continues at coordinate 2,418,570 of JBBGZY010001345.1, read as the reverse complement.
GAGCCCTTGAAACAAAAATCACGTACAGGTACGTTATTTTGCTCTTAAGGGCCGCCCTGCCGCAGTAAATGTACGTGGGGCAGTCCTTAAGTGGTTAATCTGCACTGTAAGCAGTAGAAAGTCATCATGTGCAATAGCTTGAAATGAGCAAATCGATTTGCAAACAGGTGAATTTGGATAATCTCAATACAAATAAAGAACAAACTTGTTAAAAAAATACAGCAATTTTCTAAATACAGAAATACAGAATTTTTCTAAATATTTCCAGGCAAATCTTCAGAGAGTTATGCAATTTAGAACTCAAGGCAATTTAGATCCATAGACTGGATTGAAATATATTTAGGCAAAACATAAATAAAGAGATAAATGAAATAATAAACACATAAGCAAAATAAACACAAAATTAGGCAATTTTAATTATGTGTAGATGGATATGTTCCTCCTTACATGGAGTGCATAGTACAACAATTTGTATTCAATTTAACAAATACTGTAATGTGAATGTGTTATAAATATATACTGTAAATTATTCTACAATGCTTGGCATCAAAACAGTTACAACACATTTGCCCGAATATCAGGCTAGCCACTAACATAAAGGTCAGGTGAAACATACACTGTGATTTTGTGAACAGAGAAGCAGGTTTAATCATAGACAATCATATACAATAATTTGTAGATTAATTACAGTCTGTATATCTTGCATGAAGTGCTGCCATAAAACTACCAATGGCTGCGCTGTATTAATAACGGTTTCTTATTAGGGTCTTGTGGATAATTCCAATGACAGTGCAATTTACTATGTAATGGGTATTGGGTCAGTGCCCCACCCTGACCGGCAAACTGCTGCTGCTGTCCATTTAGGTCTCTATTGTTCTCCCTCCCTCTGCTGACCACAAGCAATTCCTACTAGTGTAATCTCCGGAGATTTCTGCCTCCACAATGGGGGCAGGGCCATTTACTGCGACTACCGGATAATCGTTTACAGGATCCTTTACTAACACAATGCTTTTCAAAATCTGACATTGTCGGACAGAAGCAACAAAATGCACAAGCTATGATTTAATAATCTGCATTGTCCTGGCTTCTTGCTGGCCATATAGAAGATAAAGCTGCTCATCGGAGATATATAGCTGGTGATGTCATGTTCTCAATCGCTTTATAGAACACAAGACCCTGAATATATATCTCCTGTGAATTTCAGATGGGCATGGTACTAACTTTGCGATTGCAAAACTGAAAACGTTCACGTTTCCTTTTGTAAGATGAAAATGAATCCAAAACCAGGTTCTTCATTGACTCACCATGCCATATATATGTATAATGCCCCGTACACACGGTCGGACATTGATCGGACATTCCGACAACAAAATTCATGGATTTTTTCCGACGGATGTTGGCTCAAACTTGTCTTGCATACACACGGTCGCACAAAGTTATTGGAAAATCCGATCGTTCTGAACACGGTGACGTAAAACACGTACGTTGGGACTATAAACAGGGCAGTAGCCAATAGCTTTCATCTCTTAATTTATTCTGAGCATGCGTGGCACTTTGTGCCTCGGATTTGTGTACACACGATCTGAATTTAACGGATTTTGTTGTCGGAAAATTTTATAGCCTGCTCTCAAACTTTGTGTGTCAGAAATTCCAACGGAAAAAGTCTGATGGAGCCCACACATGATCAGAATTTCCGACAACACAATCCGATCGCACTTTTTCCGTTGGAAAATCCAACCGTGTGTACAGGGCATTAGAATTGCTGTTAGCACAAATAATGCACACACTGGCTTACTACATAGAGCAGGGATATGCAATTAGCTGACCTACAGCTGTTGCAAGACTACAAGTCCCATCATGCCTTTGCCTCTGGGTGTCATGCTTGTGGCTGTCAGAGTCTTGCTAGGCCTCATGGGACTTGTAGTTCTGCAACAGCTGGAGGTCTGCTAATTGCATATCCCTGACATAGAGCAAGGCAGAGCGCAGTGATAAAGTACACCGTGCAGTAACCTACGGCATGTATTACCATTTATTCATTTAAAGTGATCTGAACTCTGGAAGGTGATGACTACACTTTGCACAATACTTTGCCTAACCAAATGAAAATTCTGTTTCTGCTACCTGCATTTAAACTGGCCAGGAAGCGTAAAGAATAATACCGCGTACCCATGATCGGACATTCAGACAACAAAACCGTGGATTTTTTTCCAAAGGATATTGGCTCCAACTTGTCTTGCATAGACACGGTCACACAAATGTTGTCGGAAATTCCGAACGTGAGAACGTGATGACGTACAAGACGAGCCGAAAAAAAGGGTGTTCAATAGCCAGTGCGGCTCCTTCTCATTGATTGCGAGCATACGTGAGCTTTTGTGCGACGGACTTGTGTACACACGATCAGACTTTCTGACAACAAGAGAAGTTGGCAGAAAATTTGAGATCCTGCTCTCAAACATTTGTGGCTGGAAATTCCGACAGCAAATGTTCGATGGAGAATACACACGGTTGGACTTTCCGACAACAAGCTCACATCTAACATTCCCATCGGAAAGTCTGACCATGTGTACGCGGCATAACTGTTGTTGAGAAAAAAATCCCCTCTGGGTGATCTATGCACGTTGCAGGGATTTTGATAAACTTTGTTGTAGATTCCTACCTTTTGTCATTCTGAAGAAAAAGCTGTTTATTCTTCTATGTCTTTTGGATACTGGTTCTCTATAGGAGTGACTTTTTCATTACTGATCATCTACTGCATTTGCGGTGCTCTATTGAGGAAAGCGGCAGGGTCTGAGTCCCTTTAGAATGTGATTAACCCTTTGGAAATATCACACCAAACCTGAAATGTCTGTTGCAGAGGATGCGAGGATGCCTAAAATCTGATTTGTGTTTTAGTGCAGACTTCAAGGAAAATCAGACCAATCACACAAGCAGGAAAATACATTTGTGGGTGTGTTCTGTACACCATTTGCTTACAGAATGCCTCCAGGTTGCCATATTGCATTGCATTTTATAGAAAATGACAGGGCTTAAAGTGATATTAGAGGCAAACTTTTTTTATTAAAAAGATAACAAACACGTCATACTTACCTGCTCTGTGCACTGGTTTTACACAGAGCAGCCCAGATCCTCCTCTTCTCAGGTCCCCCGGTGGCACTCCTGGCGCCTCCCTCCTGTGGAGTGACCCCAGAGCAAGCAGCTTGCAACGGGGGGACCCAAGCAGACATATTTCTGAGCCGCATCTCTGCCCTGCCCCCTCGCTCAATTCACTGGCTGTGATTGACATTAGTGGGAGCCAATGGCTCCCGCTTCTGTCTCAGCCAATGAGGAGGGAGGGTTCCGGAGAGCCGATGCTCTTGTCACATCGCTGGATCAATAGGGAGCTCAGGTGAGTATTAGGGGGGCTGGGGGTTCAGCTGCACACAAAACCTTCAGCCTTTGGAACCACTTTAAAATGATTGTAAAGTCTCATTTTTTTTCTATAAAAATAATAAACATGTTATACTTACTGGCTCTGTGTAGTGGATTTGCACAGAGCAGCCCGGATCCTCCTCTTCTCGAGTCCCTCTTCTGTGCTCCTGGCCCCTCCCTCCTATTGAGTGCCCCCACAGCAAGCAGCTTGTTATGGGGGCACCCGGGCTGGGCTGCTGCTCCGTGTGTCCATTTAGACACGGAGCTGTGGCTTCCCTCTCCTGGTTGGCTAACTGACTTTGATTGACAGCAGCAGGACCGAATGCCCCGCTGCTGTATCTCAGCAAGTCAAGAGGGGGAGTCCCAGACAGCTGAGACACTCGTGGACATTGCTGGACAGAGATGGGGCTCCAGTAAGTATTAGGGGGGGGCTGCATTAAGATAAAAAACCTTCTGACTTTACAACCCCTTTAAGATTAAAAAGGAAAGGTCATTTTAATAACGTTATATTACAATATGGATTGTATTGCAATTGTATGTGCTGTATTATTTTTTCTTTTATTTGCAATATTTTTTCAGATGAAAGTAAGCGGACCTTCAGTCTCTTTTTATATGAACTTGTATTTGAATCCTCTTTTCCCTTCTAATACCAATGGTTTTAAAAATATTTTTATTTTTATTTCCAAATACCTTTTTTCTGGTCTTCTTCCTACTTTATTCACCTAGGTGTAGGGGCTCTAATCCCATTGGCTCCTGGGATATCATCGTCAAATAAATCCCAGGAGTCTTCGGGTACCTTTTTTCTCGTGAGATTTTGTTAGGACGAAGGATTGTGGAGGAGAGGAGGACAGAGGAGGGTTGAGGAGGTTAAAGGAGGGTGGAGAAAGGCAGAGAAGGGAGGAGACAGGTGGAGATGTTCAGAGACAGGATGGCAGTGTGCAGGCACAGCCATGGGTGTCGATATACAGTATGTGCGCAGGCATGTATGAAGAGCGAGAAGTGGCTGGATTCCTCAGAACTGATTGGGCACTGGCTTCAGCTACCCTCAATTAAAATGGCCACGGTCAGAAATGCCAAAATAACATAATTTAAACAGGAAAAAACACCCAATTTTCATTAACCACTTCAGCCTGGGAAAGGTTTTACCCCCTTAATGACCAGGCCATTTTTTGCAAAATGGCACTGTGTTATTTTAGCTGACAATTGCGCGGTCGTGCAACGCTGTACCCAAACAAAATTGATGTCTCTTTTTTCCCACAAATATAGCTTTCTTTTGGTGGTATTTGAGCACCTCTGCGGTTTTTATTTTTTACGCTATAAACAAAAAAAGAGCAACGATTTAAAAAAAAAAAAAACAATATTTTTTACTTTCTGCTATAAAACATATCCAATAAAAATATGTAAAAAATCAAAGGTATTCATCAATTTAGTCCAATATGTATTCTGCTACATATTTTTGGTGAAAAAAAATCCCAATTAGCGTATATTGATTGGTTTGTGCAAAAGTTATAGCATCTACAAACTATGGTATATATTTATGGCATTTTAATTAATTTGTTTATTTTTTACTTGTACTAATGGCGGTGAGCAGTGATTTTTAGCGAGACTGCGACATTGCGGTGGACAAATCAGACACTTATGCAGCGTACACACGGTTGGACTTTTCGACCAGACTTGTCCGACGGACCGAGTCCGGCAGACAATCCGATCGTGTGTGGGCTTCATCGGACCTGCAGCGGACTTTTCCAGTCGAAAATCTGACGGACTTTAGATTTGGAACATGCTTCAAATCTTTACGTCGTAGCTCCGCCGGACCCAGAAATCCGCTCGTCTGTGTGCTAGTCCGATGGACAAAAACCGCTAGGGCAGCTATTGGCTACTGGCTATCAACTTCCTTATTTTAGTCCGGTGTACGCCATCCCGTATGAATCCGTCGGACTTTGGTGTGATCGTGTGTAGGCAAGTCCAGTCCTTAGAAAGTCTGTCGAAAGTCCGTCGTTACTCCGTCGAAAGTCCGTCGGACAGGCCGTCTGACTTTTGTTGCTGAAAAGTCCGAGCGTGTGTACACGGCATAAGTGACACTTTTTGGGGACCAGTGACACTAATACATTGATCAGTGCTAAAAAAATGCACTGTCACTGTATAAATGACACTGGCAGGGAAGGAGTTAACATCCAGGGGTGATCAAAGTGTTTAGTGTGCTCCTAGGGAGTGCTTTCTAACTGTGTGGGGGATGGACTGACTGGAGGAAGAGAGAGATCTGTGTTGCTGATTAGCAGGAACACATGATCTCTCTCCTCCTCTGTGACAGAAGGACAGTTTGCCTTGTTTATATAGGCAGACCGTCGTTCTGCCTCTCCAGCGAATGATCACGGGTGGCCAGCAGCCATCATGGCTGACAGACCCGCTAATTGGCTCCCGCTGGTTCCAATCACAGACCCAGACCCAGAAGACAAAAAAATGTACAGGTACGGTGTTTCGCGCAGCCATGCCGCCATGCTGCAGTGAATGTGCAGTGGGCGGTCCAGAAGTGGTTAATAAAGTAGATTTGTTAAACCCACAAGTGTTTTTTTTTTTTTACCACTACTATTCCTTTATACTGGCTTTTGAAAGATATAAATGCAGCAATTTAGAAATTGGATGAAAGGTTTAGCACTGGGAAACACTTTTTGAAAGATAAAAAGTGATTTTTTTAATACAACTATATAGATCAAACCAAAATATTGGACAAATGAGGAGTAAAGAGGGACAAAGTGGCTTTGTTCCAAATCAGAGACAATCCCTTGAAATCAGGGACAGTAGGGAGCTATGTATGATTGAACACTCAAGAGAGTATTTCTAAAAAAAAAAAACGGAATGTTATTAGGCTAGTTTTTTCTCCAGGTTGAATGTTCAATGTTAAAGTGGTTGTAAACTATTACATATACCCAGTGAAGTGATTGGCCTCAGGTGATACTCAGAGATTAAGAAAATCCAAAAGTTGTACCTGTGTATCTGCAGCGCTCTCATCTCTACATCAATTGAAAGTCCAGAATTTACACAGCTTATCTGAGCTATCAGAAAGTAGGAGGTGGGGATCTGGCAGGGAGCTAATCTGAGGCCTAAGTGAAGGGACACACCCCCTCTATACAGTTTCACAGAGAAACATGTACAGCTGAGGCTGTCAATCACTTGCTGTGTTCTGGAGGGGCATCTCCCAGGATTGTCTGGCGTCAGCATAGACTGTCATGCAGTCAAATTACTCATGCACTTTAGATCAGGAAAATATTACATTATAGCCACTAGATGGAGCTAACAATCATAGCAAATAAGTATATATTTTCTATTAGCATCGGCTCCATCTAGTGGCCATAAATCTGTATTTTCCTTACTCACTTTATTCTGTATGAATGAAGCATATTTGACAAAATAGACTCATAACATTTGAATTTCCCCTCATTCACAGAGAACACATTTACACACAGTTTCAGATCGTTGATAGCGCTACAATTTTTTTTTTTTTTTTAATAAATACACCCTTTCATTTTTAAGGTTCCCATGCCTCTAACTATCAGGTATGTGTTCCGGAAAAAAAATGAAGAGGTTTGTGGCAACTCCTTCTGCCTATGATAAAGGAGCAGGTTAGAAACAGAGAACAAATTCCTCGGGTTTTCCCTATTTTGCTCTCACCCAATATAATGCAGAGTAGTGAGTGTACACAGATACACATTTACTCGGTGTCAGATCCAGTCCCTCACACATTGTCTCTACAAGAAAAAGAGAAAATGGGTAACTGTTTTTTTTGTGATTTCAGTATCGTATCTCCCCAGTTTCCTTCCTGAGAAAACATAGCAGAAACTCTTGTGTGAATGTCTCAGCAAAATAAAGCGTAATAATGAGCATATTTCAGCAATCCAAGGCTGACATTCGCATTGCAAGGTGGTAAATTTCTATTCCCCCAGTGTGTAGTGAATTAGGAAAGGGGTCCTGTTAGTTCACTGACCTCCAGTCAGCAGGACACATGGGATCCTGATTCTATTTATTAGCAGAGGCAAACTACTCTAATAACAAAGTGCTATACTTCTTAAAGCGGAACTAAACTGCATCTGAGCACCACAAACTGAAAGTGCTATTCAATTCATTTTTAATGTTCAAAGCAAACTCACCCATCAATCCATGTCTCCATGCCTTACTTTGTTGAGATATCGCTACGAAAAACAACATTTCTAACTGTGGCCATCTTGAGTAAGGGCAAATAATTAATGCAAGATTTACTTCTTGGAACCCATCTGCCCTTAGCTCAGGCATGCAGGCAAGAAGTAGTGCTTAGCGGAGAAAGCCCTTCCTCCCCTCCTACGGATGAAAGAAAAACTCCTGGGATGTATGATATAATTTTGGCCTAGGCCAGAAAGTGAAAAAAAAAGGTTAAAACATATAAATATAATATACCTTCCTATCTATTTACTAAGGCTAGCAGCATAGGAATAAAAAATAGTTAATGTTGATTGAAAGAGTAATGCCCCGTACACACGGTCGGATTTTCCGATGGAAAATGTCCGATCGGAGCATGTTGTCGGAAATTCCGACCGTGTGTGGGCTCCATCGGACATTTTCCATCGGATTTTCCGACACACAAAGTTGGAGAGCAGGAGATAAAATTTTCCGACAACAAAATCCGTTGTCGGAAATTCCGATCGTGTGTACACAAATCCGACGGACAAAGTGCCACGCATGCTCAGAATAAATAAAGAGATGAAAGCTATTGGCCACTGCCCCGTTTATAGTCCCGACGTAGGAGTTTTACGTCACCGCGTTCAGAACGATCGGATTTTCCGACAACTTTGTGCGACCGTGTGTATGCAAGACAAGTTTGAGCCAACATCTGTCGGAAAAAATCCTAGGATTTTGTTGTCGGAATGTCCGAACAAAGTCCGACCGTGTGTACGCCCTATTATACTGTATATACACAAAGCTTAACTCATCTCAACAGGGGAGACCCGTCCATTAAGGGCGCACGGGCGCCGCCCCCTCTATCCACGCCACCCCCCTATATGGTTAATGGATAGATTCATGCATAACATGAATCTATCCACGGCCGCCGCGGCCACCCCCTATTCATGAATAAAAAACTTATGTTGCGGTGTCCTCAATAACGTGAAAAATGAAACAAAAAATACCATAATCAACATAATAAATGCAAACGTGAACGAATAAAGGATTATTATTTCTAAATGTCCATAAATTATCAAATGGTAATAAAGTGGCTACTACAGTGAATAGTAAAAGTGATGAATAAGTAGTCCCAATGAAAACAAATTGATTTCATAGGCGGTGCAATGAAGGTGAAGGTGCTCTACTTATTACACATAAAGAGGGTGAAGTAAAAAGCGATTGGTCTCTTCCAATAGTGTATATGATACCTCTGTGCTCACAAGTCTCTGACCTTGCTGCTGTAAGGTTACAGCATTGGGTAAATATCTATCATGGGGGGTCCTTGTGCTTCCTCTTAGCTTTTAGGGATCTCTCTGTGATAAACGCTGTCTTAGGGTGTTAAGAGTTCAGGACTGGGTGACTCATCCTGGCAGCTCTCTGGTGCCCCCCCCCCTTTCTAGAATATTGGAGAATATTCTGGAACTAGTGGGTGGAGATGGGGAGGCGCTGCCCTGAATATTTATGGGCCCTCAGTCAATCCCCAGGAGTGGGCCTGGCAAGGGACTAGGAAACCCATAAAAAGACATGGGCCATGCCAGTAGGGGGTGTCAGTGGAAGATGGAGAAGCAGTGCTGAGGAGAGGCTGTTGGTGGCCCTTGAGGTACCACCAATGGGGGGAGGGTTACCTTGGGCAGGAGCTCAGGAGGCTGGCCTGGAAGGATCCCACCACAGGAGGCAGTTGGAGGGATTTAAACCAGAGAGGTAGCAGAGAGAGCAAGGATAGACAGTGAGTAGATGCATGGTGCAGGGACAGACAAGAGGAGAGACTGCAAGCTGCAGCAGTGCTCTCTTGAAGACAGTGGTGTGTCAAGCCTTCATCCAACCATGTCCTGGGGAGGCTCCATGTGTGTGTGTCAGTTGGGCAGGACTAGTGCAGAGAGTCAGTCAGGAGGACTGGAAGAGAAACAGCCAGATTCAGCTGGTGGCAGCCAGGTGGGCTAGCATTCTGCAAGCGGGTGGAACTGGAATCAATGGCCAAGCAGAGGGAGATGTGTTATGCTGTTCACTCCAATTTTGTGATTTGTCAAGGGACTGAGAGTTCCTGCCTGTAATGGGCCTTTGCTAAACTTGCTATATACTGTTAGTTTCCTCGGGAGTGAGCCAGCAGGATCTGTACATGGAGGAACCAAGTATGTGCAGGAGGAAGTAAGAAGAGGAGTCTCTATATGGGGAGGAAGTTCTGTTTGTTGTCACCTTGGTCATCCCATAATCCCTTACTCTATCCAAGTTATCATCCCCTAATAAAATAACAAAACAAGCCAAAGACCGATTTTCTGTGTCCGGATGACAGAAGGAAATGCGGTGTGACTGGCTGTGCAGCAGTGGGGAACCCTACCTTCAGCAACTCCTATGGGGGTATTCTACATATGGATAAAGTATGGTAGGGTTTTTATTTTTATCAGGGGCTCCTTTAGAGAGATATCCCAGAAATCCTTTTCTGCTGACATTTCACTAGACAGGTATTATGGGCAATCTCTAACAGCAACACAGAAAGAAATATAAATGCTTCAGTGGAGTAGGAGAACCTCTCCAACAAAGCCCCAAATAGCAGCAAAAAGCTGACAAGGGCTCTAACCTTATCCTGCTTTATCTAAAACAATAATAAATAAAAAGTTTCAGCTTACTATATACACTTTAAAAGTGAAGTAAAAAAAAAAAATGTATTCTCACCTACAGTAGGTGAATGCAGCATTGATCCAATGCTGCATCTGTGCCCTGCTTGTGTTCTATCAGATTAGCGAACCCATCATATCCCCCTGATGAAGACACGTGACTCCCTGTGTCGAAGACGCGTAGGGGAGGGGCCAGGACGGAGCGAGCAGCACTGAGCTGGGCTGGGAACCTCTAACAACCCACAGCAAGTCGGATAGCAGCACTCGTTTTACACCCTGCTTTTTACTGTTTGGTGCACATTAAGCACCTGCACAATGTGAGTACCCCAGTGTGGGGATTGTTTTATACACATTAATATTAAAAGTTTTGGCGATATTACACCATGCAGTCCCTTCTCTCTTTTTGGTTTGATGGTTTGATGCCCATAGAGTCTTAAGGAACCTGGTGGGAGATCTTCTGGTGTCCTGATACTGAGCCCAGGGGTGGCTCCAAAGCGTGTTTGGACACAGCTAGACCCTGTGTCACAAGCTCTGAGGTGAGCGTAACCACTTTGGGGGGTCACCAAGGCACATCTGGGCACCGTGGTTCAACGATTTGGTTTTTATAAGCACTGTAGTTCACCTTTGGATTTTTTCCCACTACACATCGCTGTGTGACACAGTCTTGGAGGATTTTTTCACATTTAAAGGACTATTATCACCTTAAGGATTGCTGACTATAATTTTTTGCTTTTTTCACTACTCATCACTATTATGATTTATTGCAGTCGGTATATAATAGTTATTATATTTATGGTGTATGTTTATAGTGCATGTTTTTTGGCTTATCATTATTGATTATAAGGAGATCGTATTAGCACATTGCACTTTGGATTGTATATATATGACACTTTGATATAAATTTTAGGCACGTTTTATAGTTTCTTATTTATCTACCAGTATATGAACTATTTATTTATATTTTTTCATGTATGATTAAGATTGCTTACCATAATCGCAATATATTTGGAGTGATATTCAGTAGCACAATATATTTAATTATACAGGACCATTCAATATTTGGCACATTGTGCTTTTGGATGGGATATATAATAGCACTAATTTTTGGGTATATGGTTTGGTTTTGGGATTTGAAGTACAGGCACTAGGCACTTCTATATTGATAAGGTGAATGCATATATAGTCTCATATCCAAGCGCAGCGTATTTCCTTATCTATACTTAATGCACGGCTATGAATACGTGACCTGCGTTTGCAGCTGGATATGTATATATAGATTTTTTTCATATCGTTTATTTCTGTAGTAAGGCATAAGGTTATTGTGGCTCGCAAGACTTCTTTTCTTTTAGATTAGCGAACCTATCAGATCAGCGAATTAAATATTTGCATTTCTAACACTGAATTGCCTCTCCGCTAATCAGGAAGTGCAGGTCTGTTACCTGTTTCTTGATTGGCTAAAAGGTTAGGTGATCTATTGGACGCCTAGGAGGAGGGGAGAAGCTGCCATGATCTCAGAAGGGAGGAGGACACGGAAGATGCTGTAAGATGCCTGCTGCTTTTAAAATTCAACAATTAAACAGTGTCATGGACTTCTAAATACTGTATTTGATGATATAAGCTGAGTTTAGTGATAAAAATAAGTGTGAAATGCAAGACTTGGGTGAGTATAAAAAGATGTCCGCTTGGCGACTTCAGACCGTAGGTTTGCTGTGGGCGAGTGCGGGGTGTACCAAGATGGCCGTGATGGAACGTCACTTCAGTTACAAGTTTAAATGGGTTGCCTAATCTGATGGAACCCCTGCCTTCTGAGGGGAGGAGTTTCAGGAGGCAGAGTAAGTACAGGAACCACTGCTTGCAGGCAGCGAAGTACCATGGCATTACGGTTGCCAAATTTTCTTCAAACCAAACCCGAACACTTTAGCGGCGCACAGTACATTTTTCTTGTTTTAGTATACTCTATAGGATTGCAACAGGCCTGGGACACTTTTGGGCACTCCAAAGAGAATAGTAATGCGGCGCACATATTGCCCCCTCACCCTACTGTCAAGCCTTGTTCCAAGCCATATTCCTGTCTGAACAATGTGTCCGGGTTTCAGGTAGACTGAAACCCGGACACATGATTCAAAACCCGGACTGTCCAGGTGAATCCCAGGCAGGTGGTAACCCTACATGGGATATGTAGTCCTTGGAGATTGAAATTAAACAGAAAAGGAGAAGCTGTAAAGCATGCAGGAGATCTAGGAAATTGTGGAAAGACCAGCAGAAAGGCACAACTCACAACATGAAAGGAGATTTTTCAAGTAAGCTGATATTGGATTGTCAAATATAACTATTGTTTGTATTGTTATTACAATGCTGATGTTGTAAAATCAAAGTGTATGCTGTGGCCATAGATCTCCTTTTAATGTACACAGCATGTTTCTGCATAATCGCACCCACATAATCATATACAGGCAGGTCACATTTTCTAATCCTAATAGTCTAGGTATATGTGTGTTTATATATGTTAAAGTAGCGTTGTTTCTTAAAAGCAAACCTCATTTCTAGAGCTTTTGTACGTCTATAGCTCCCTCTATGCCTCACAATCTATAAAAGCAGATAAATAATATGTAAAATACACAGCACACAGCAGACTATGCTGGAGGGTCTCATGTCATATAGAAAATGAAATATAATTCAATCTTTTTTTAACAGCTTTTGTACATTCAGGTGCTTTTGTACATTTTAGGTGTTATTTAATGTTTTTTTTTTTTTTGATCGCCATATAGAAATTCACAAAAAGCACACTTCAAATGCACAAGAATGCAGCTTTTACAATTCAGAACAGGATCAGAAATTAGTTGTTAGAATAAATACATAAAATGTTATATTTTTTCACATTTTAAAAAGGAATAAGTAATGCAATATGTAGTCTACAGATTAAACTACAACAGAATATTAAACTATAGCTGTATATCTAGTTTGTATTTACTATATATATATTTGTTTTGGCATTTTATGCCAGTGACATACATAGATTTTTCATCCAACAAGCCTCTGAGTACATTGTCAGGGTCATCACAGGTTTTAAACCTGCAAGATCTGGCTATTTTTTTTTTAATTTTTAAAGAAGTTACATTTTGCACCACAAGATCTGCAAGATCAGGTGTATGATGTTTGTACTTTAACTCATGCACGCTATTGGACATTACACTCATTTGTTGAAAAAAGAAAAAAATAACTTCCTCTACAAGATCTTGGAGGTATTAAAAAGAGATGGGGTAAGTGGTGCTACCCTAATAAAATGAGGGGTAATAATACTCTGTAGCCCACAGGGGTATACCACCCACACCTTACTTAAAAACAAAAATGATGGATAGTCAAATGTGACATTATAATACCAATGTCAATAATCTGACAGGTGTAAATACACACATCAAGAAGCAGCGTGTAGCATCTGTGCCTTAAAATAAATAAGATACCTACATCCAAAAATAAGATGCAACACCATAAAAATACACGCACGCTACTTCCGGTACGCTAGCAGGGAGCTGGAACGCAGTTGGAGCGCACGCTGCGAGCCGGCCCCGGCACACACTGAATCTAACTAAGTGGTTTTTAAGGGCACAGCTTATGGGAAGCTTATTATTAGTTTTTCTCTGATTTTTTAAATAAACCTACCTTATACAGCACTATGGGAGCCCTATCTCTTTTCTTATGAGGATCAATCCCTGGAAAGTCATTGAACTTTTTCCTGGAAACTGCAATCGGAGAGTTCTGATTAGGAGATCAGCTTTGGACATCCTGACTTGGAGGAGTGACTGGATGAGATATCAGGGGACACCATGCCAGGTATCTGCTGGAGGACGCCCAGCCCCCCGGTTATCTACATATGCCTATCACCCCTGTAGGGGAAGTGGGAGCTGGTGAGTGGGGACCCTTGAGGGGGAGCACAAGAGTCACCAGATTTGCTGAGCACTGTGGTCACCTTGGAATCTCTGGCACTTTCTACAGAAGATTTTTTTTTTTTTGCACATCACATATGTGGGACTAATGAATAGCATTTTCTTTACAACTGATATTTGATATATATTTTTTATGCACCAGATAATATATATATATTCTTTTTTTCCTTTTTATTTTTATTTTTAAAAATGTATGTCATTTTTTTTACCCACAAATAGAGCTTTCCTTTGGTGGTATTTGAACTTTTTTTATTTTTTGCGCTATAAACAAAGAAAGACCAACAATTAAAAAAAAAAATAATAATAAAAAAAAAAAAATATATATATATATATATATATATATATATATATATATATATATATATATATATATATATATAATATATATATATATATATAAATATATATATATATATATAAATATATATATATATATATATATACTGTATATATATATATATATATATATATATATATATATATATTTTTTTTTTACTTTCTGCTATAAAACATCACACATCCAATAAATAAATGGAAATAATCTAATTTCTTAATAAATTTAGGTCCATATATATCCTGTTGCATGCATTTGGTAAAAAAATCCCAATAAGCGTACATTAAATGTTTTTTTTTTTTTGCAAACGTTATAACAGCTTCAAACTATGGGATATATTTATGGAGTTTTTATTTATTTATTTTTGTTATACTAGTAATGGCGGCGGACAGCAACCTATAGTGGGACTGCAATATTGTGGCTGACAATCGGACACTAACTGACACTTATGACACTTTGTGGCAACCAGTGAAACAAATACAGTAATTAGTGCCAAAAATTCACACTGTCACTATACTAATCTGTAATTATCTGTAATAATAAATTTTGAGCTATTTTTGTTTAAAAACTAGGGACTGATCTTTTTAAATGTATTTATAATTGGTGAAGTATTAAACTATTTATTGGATTTTTAAGGTACAGATACTACTAAATAGATCCAAGGAGTTATATTTAAAAGAAAAACATTTTATTTTCACATGGGTAAAAACATGTTTAAAAACAGTTTTAGAACATGTAGTACAGTCCTTATGGCTACAGCAAGATTGATGTCTTTGCCAACATGTTTCGCCCTCAACCTGGACTTCTTCAGGAGATGCTGTCCACTTATAAATAAAAGCCTTCCCAAAATCTAAGGTAGATATATCAAATGCATGAAGATTCAGGGATTCTACAAGCACCACAACAAGCCATGTACTGCAGGTGACCATAGAAGGCATTTAAGGACCAAAACATATGGTTTGCAGAAACACGAAACACCCAGGGACACAGCATTTCCAAAGCAGTGCACTCGTATGTTGAGCTAAACAGTCAGATAGAAAAAGCCTTAATTTGTACATGCTGGTAAAATAAACCAACATTCAAAAGCAGATGCTTCATACTGGAAAAAAAAAATAAATTATCCATATTTATTATTAGTGTTTATGTGTGCTGACAATTTACGCAACACTTTACATACTGCCCATTCACATCAGCCCCTCCCACCCCCAAGTCTAAGAATCCTACGTCACTCACATGCACACATAATTTACAGTTAGTAGCATCAATTTAGACAGGAGCCAATAAACCTACTAGCATGTTTTTGGATTATGGGAGGAAACTAACTCAAGCACACTGCAAACTCCATATAGATAGTGTCCTGTTTGGGGTACAAAACCAAGGACCCTAGTGCTGCAAGACGTAAGTGTTACCCACTAGGCAACCATGCTGCATTAAATGGACTGTGATGCATGGCATATTTGACACATCGTGCCATGGAAATTCTCTATGTCTTTGTGAATTGCTTAGGAACTCTGAGCTAAAAGGATACTGTGAGGAATTCAATATAACATGCACCACTTTTTTGGCAGTATGGCTTTTAAAAAAGCCCCTACTACCGGTGTGGCAGTTTCAGACAGTTCCTAATAGCACCACATTCACAAATGGCACTATGGCTGCTCCAAATTTTAAAATAATGACTTCCAGTTCAAACGCTAACAAAACCAGAGGTAATTAAGATCAACTCTACATTGATTGGCATGCAGGGACAGGCAGAGTACCTACATCTTTTTGATGCATAGTAGGGCGGCATGTATACTGACACTACTTCCCATTCCAGTCAGGCTTCATGCCTGTGCAGGTTGTTTTTATCTAAAGACACACAGATCTACTGTGTCAGGGGAGAGAAAGCACACGTGAGGGGGATGAACCAGAGAATGAGCTAGCTCCTGTGATAGTGAAAGTGAGCAGTAACAGCTAGGAGTCACTTGGCAACTTCCTTAGCAATGTCCTGGGAGTTTCCCAGTCAGGCTTCATGAGTTACGAAAATGGCCTACACATATCAAGGGCATTATTCAACTTTGGTCAAAGCTGCACAGTTTGTTTTTGTCTACAGATTCCACTTATCTGTATAGGCATATTGCTTTGGTGAACTTTGGAATATTATGACTTTACCATGAGATACCAATGTTATTACCATGTTCATTGTTATTACCTTTGCCTACCATTGCATCCAGTACTATATGTATGTATTACTGTAATAATCAATACATTTCCTAAATGTTCACCAAATTACTCTTTTGCTACCACCTGCTTCATGTAAAGTCCCACTCTTTTGCTCGCCTCCTTTTGAATATCTGTATAGGCAGTTTTTTTTTTGGTAAAGGTCAACTAAACCTTTAGGCCTTCATGTTTACATTGCAAATAAAGGTGGTAAGATAAAATCTGCGACTTGAAGTCATGGTCTTTATTGGTGTATTGCACTGGCAGAATACAAACCCAGCACCCTATTTTTGCAAGGCAGGGTGAGAGAGCAACTGATTTTTACAGCAAATGAAAAAAACTTTGAAAACATTTTTACCGGCATAGATTTTTGAGCTACGAAGCATAGTAAGATATCATAGGGGGAATTTAAAACATTAGGGTGAAACTCCAGGATAACAGCTATGTACACTGAAGAAATACATGTATTTTGACTTTTCCTGGACAAAAGATGTATTTTTTAAACCAGCCTGTTCATTGGTCAATTCATTTGCATTATGACTTCTATCAAATTAGAACCAGAAAGCATAGCTCCCAACTGTCCCTAATTTGGAGGTACTGTCTCCCTTTTGTAACAAAGTCCCTCTGTCCCTCTTTCTTCCTCCATTGTCCCTTATTTTTCTCTGATATATAGACCTCTATTAAACATTTACATTTGTAAATTTCACAAACAAGTATAAAGCAAGTGTAGTGGTAAACAAGGCACTTTTGACATTTAACCAATCATTTTTTGTGTATTAATTTTCTGTTAACAGGGGTGTGGCAGGGTTGTGTCCTTTGTCTACATATTTTTTGCTAATAGGTGTCCCTATTTCCCATCTCACAAAGTTTGTAGGTTTGCAGGAAGTAATAAAGCTGCCCCTGGCAGTAATAGTGTATAACGTGGCTGTACATACTAACTGTAGAGAATCACAAATCCTTTGGCAGGTAAAACAGTTAAGTAAAGTGGTTGTAAAGGCTAAAGGTTTTTTACCTTCATGTATTCTATGCATGAAGGTAAAGAACCTTTGATGTGCTACTCGATCCTGTCATATGCACAAGAGCTTCGGCAGTCCCAGGTCTCTCTCTCCTCATTGGCTGATACAGCATTGGGAGCCATTGGCTCCCACTGCTGTCAATCACAGCCAGTGAGCCAATGAGGAGAGAGCATGGGATGGTGGCGAGCTGTGGCTCTGTGTCTTATGGACGGCACGCACCAGTGCCCTCATAGCAAGCAGCTTGTTATTTGGGGGCACTGGTCAAGGGGGAGGAACCAGGAGTGCTGGCAGGGGGAGAAGAAGAGGATCAGGGCTGCTCTTTGCAAAACCATTGTACAGAGCAGAAAAGTATAACATGTTTTCTATTTTAAAAAAAGATTTGAACCTTTATTATCACTTTAATACTGTGTTTATTGCTGTCTGCCTGAAGTTCTGTTTCAATCAAAATAATTTTCCTTCAGGTACTGTAACGTGATTATTTTAATACATTTTAAATTTCAATGTCTAAAAAATGGCCAGAAAGGCCTAGATCTAAGGCAGTACCCTAGTTATATCCACAATGTATTTATGTCTTTATTTTAGTTATGCATATATCCATCAGTGAGAGGTAGAACCCACAAAGGCTCTCTGGGGTTCTTGTTTTTCTTAAAAGCTTTCCAATTGCCCCAGGCTTGTGCACAGAATCCTCTTTTTCTTTACCCAACAAACTCAATGTTCCAGTGATTGTCAGATTTGGTATTTAATCTGCTGCCCAACATGTTACGTTAGGAATCACTGTGAATATAAATTATCTAATGAATAATGAAGAAATCAATCAAGTGGGATTGTGCAAACATATAACATGAATATGAGAGTACAGTATTATCATTAAATCAGCCATACAGTTTGCTTGCTTTCCCCTACATGCTGCATGTCCAATCTTACATTCCCTGGACAGACTCAGCTTTCAGGAAACACAGCCAGGAAAGGAAAAAGGAGATCAATACATCGGCTGTTAAATTAGAGAAAAGATTGTCCACCTAGGTGAAAGAAGACCTGGAACATCCTTGTGTTCATTACATATTTGTATTATTTTATTGTATTCTACATTTGTAATGCTGCTATATTAAAGCGTGTTTGGTGACTGATATTCATGAATGTAACCAGCAGCTTTTAGTAGATTCACTGAACACTATAGACAAGCAGACAGATTTCTACATAAGTAATATTCAGACTTTGAAAGCTGGTAAAATATTTGCTAAGATCAAGCGCAAGATATACCATTTTGATTTGAGATGTTATAATGTTGTACATATGCATAGCTCTCAACTGTCCCTGATTTGGAACAAAGTCCCTCTGTCCCTCCGTTCCCCTCATTTGTCCCTCATTTTGGTCTGATCTATATAGTTGTATATAAAGCCAGCATAGAGGAATGGTATGGTAAAAAAAAGCACTTAACTACCGTATTTATCGGCGTATAACACGCACCGGCGTATAACACGCACCCCAAGTTTAGGAGGGAATTTTAAGGAAAAAAAACTTTTAGGAGGGAAGTTGAAGGTAAAAAAACTTACATTTAAATGCTCATTATTGCAGCCTTCTCAGTGCAGCCTTGCCCCAGTGCAGCCATGTCAGTGCAGCCTTGTCAGTGCAGCCTTGTCAGTGCAGCCTTCCCCAGTGCAGCCTTGTCAGTGCAGCCTTGTCAGTGCAGCCTTCCCCAGTGCAGCCTTGTTAGTGCAGCCTTGTCAGTTCAGCCTTGTCAGTGCAGCCTTGTTAGTGCAGCCTTGTCAGTGCAGCCTTCCCCAGTGCAGCCTTGTCAGTGCAGCCTTGCCCCAGGGCAGCCTTCGATCCTGTGATCCCCTGCCATCCTGGGCTTCAAAATCGCTGACCGCGATTTGAAAATGGCGCCGCCGGCGCCGAAATACACAGAGCCGGTATTTGCCAGATTACCTGGCAGCTCAGGATCGCAGGGGATCGGCGTATAACACGCACCCGCGATTTTTCCCTGATTTTAAGGGGAAAAAAGGTGCATGTTATACGCCGATAAATAGGGTAATTAATCATTTTTTTTATATATAATTCTCCTTTAAGGGGGCATGACAGGGTGTGTGTCCTATGCCTACATTCTTTTGCTAATAGGTGTCCCTTGTTCCCATCTCAAAAAGTTGGGAGGTATGCATATAAAATATGACAGCATATACTGATGGCTGCAAAGTCTTAAATATACCCAGTAAAGCAACTAGCCACAGGCGATAACCAGAGATGAAACAAATCCTCCTACATAAGTTTTACACCTATTTATCTGCAGCATTCTCAAAGCAGGGGGCGGGGAGCTGAAGGTACACTCTGCAGAGTTTAGTATGGAGAGCTGATTGGAGGGAAGGAACACCCCCCCTTCACACAGCACACTGGAACAGAGCTGAGGCTGTCAGTCACAAGCTGTGTGCTGGAGCTGCCTCCCCTGTCACTTTTTTTTCTCTTGGTCTCACAAAAACTTGTCAGAAGTGACTCATGCAGTTAGCAGAGAAATGAGTCAGCACACATAAATGGCACTTAGTGCTCCTCTAACTTTACCTTATTTCTTGACTGACCGGCACTACACTCAGAACTATGGATACAATATGTGTCAAAATATTTTTTTGTAGACTGCCAATATTACTGTCATGGTTCCCACAATGGAGATTTGCACTGCTCCCTCAGTCAGCATGGACAGCCATCCCTCAGTTCCTGGGATGGACATTCTCCAGATGGCCCTCGGCCCTTAGCACCCCATGTAACAGTCTGAGCTGTTTTTATATGTTTGATTGCATCTGCTCCTGAGGAAGTGAAGTGTTTTCCTGCAAAATGCATCAAGGAAATTAGGCTGTAATTTCTTGTGTCAAACCGTATCTCTACATGTTGATTTTACATGAATATTTGTTATTATGCATTTAGTTTCTACAGTATTTAAAACTTTCATGTAACCATCTCTGAGTTCTATATTCCCATGTTCAGAAATCCCAACCTGCAAAAACTAATTTCAGGGAGGTGCAAACTCATGCACCCTCCACCCACCAATTTAACACAACTAGAGGATGATCAACTGGAATAAGTATACAGAGGTTATTATTATTATTATTATACAAGATTTATATAGCGCCAACAGTTTACTCAGCGCTTTACAATGTATAAGGGGTACAACACAATTACAGTACAATACAAAAAGGTACAGGAGGGCCCTGCTCGTAGAGCTTACATTCTAAAAGGGAGGGGGTGGTGGTACAAAAGGTAATAGCTGCAAAGAATGATTTGATGGGGGTGGCTCAGGGACAGTTATGTGGGTGTGGGATAGGCTTCCCTGAATAAATGAGTTTTCAAGGATCTCCTAAAGGTGGACAGGGTAGGGGCTGATCGGACATACTGGGGCAGGGAATTCCAGAGGATGGGAGAGGCTCTGGAGAAGTCCTGAAGGCGAGCATGGGAGGAGGTAACAAGGGAGCTAGAGAGCAGGAGGTCCTGGGAGGAGCGGAGGGGGCGATTTGAGCGATATCTGCAGATGAGGTTGGTGATGTAGATGGGGGCGATGTTGTGAATGGCCTTGTATGTTATGGTTAGCATTTTGAATTTTACACGGTGGGGTAGGGGAAGCCAGTGAAGGGATTGGCAGAGAGGAGCAGCAGTCACGGATCGATTAGTGAGGTGTATTAGTCTAGCAGCAGCATTCATAATAGACTGAAGGGGGGATAGCCTGCTTAAGGGTAGGCCATTAAGGAGAGAGTTGCAATAGTCGAGGCGGGAAATAATCAAAGAGTGAATAAGTTGTTTTGTAGTGTCATTAGTCAGAAAGGGTCGAATTTTGGAGATGTTGCGGAGGTTAAGGCGGCAGGATTTAGCCAGTGATTGGATATGGGGGCTGAAGGAGAGGTCAGAGTCAAGGATTACACCCAGGACTCTGGCATGTGTGGAGGGACCAATGGTTGTGTTGTTGATATTAATGGTGAAGTCACAGGAGGGGGACCTTGAAGGAGGAAATATAACAAGCTCAGTTTTACAAAGATTAAGTTTGAGGAAGTGGTGTGACATCCATACCGATATGTCATTCAGCAAGTTTGAGATCCGTGAGGAGTGGGGGTGAGTTGGGGAGTGGAGAGATAGATCTGTGTGTCATCGGCATAGAGATGGTATTGGAAGCCATGGGAGGTGATCAACTGGCCCAGGGAAGAGGTATAGAGTGAGAAAAGGAGAGGCCCAAGGACAGAGCCTTGGGGTACCCCAACAGAAAGAGGAAGGGGAGCGGAGGAGATGGAGTTGTAAGTGACGCTGAAAGTGCGCTGAGATAGGTAGGAGGAGAGCCAGGATAATGCAGAATCACGGAGGCCAAGGGAGTGTAATTTGCTGAGGAGCAGCAGGTGGTCAACTGTGTCAAAGGCAGCAGAGAGGTCTAAAAGTATGAGTATGGAGTAGTGGCCATTGGTTTTGGCAGTTATTAGGTCATTGGTGATTTTTAGTAGGGCAGTTTCAGTCGAATGTTGTAGGCGGAAGCCAGACTGTAGGGGGTCGAGAAGGTTGTCCGTGAGGTAGCGACTCATTTGGTCATGAACAAGGCGTTCGATGAGCTTGGAGGCAAACGGGAGAAGGGAGATAGGTCTTAAGTTATTCAAACAGGTGGGGTCTAGTGAGGGTTTTTTGAGTATGGGGGTAACCAGTGCATGTTTGAACGGGGAAGGAAAGGTGCCGGAGGAGAGGGAGAGGTTGAAGATGTGGGTTAGGGAGTTGAGGATAGAGTGGGAAGGTGGTCGCAGCAATTGAGAGGGGACAGGGTCCAGGGGACATTTAGTGAGGTGGGCCATGTAGAGGAGTTTATCAACTTCTTCTGTGGTAACTGGGCAAAAGGAGGAGAGTATTGAGTGTGGTGTTGGACCTGATATGTTGGGTAGGGGAGGAATTTTAATGCTGGATATCTCCTTGCGAATTGTGTTGATTTTGCTATTGAAGTGGTTGGCAATATGTTGAGCGGTAAGCAAGTTGGTGGGAGGGGGCAATGGGGGGTGAAGTAAGGAATTAAGGGTAGAAAAGAGTTGACGAGGTTTGGATGAGAGGGTTTTGATGAGAGTGTTGTAATAGGTTTGTTTAGCAGTGTGGAGGCAGGAGTTGTATTTGAGAAGGACAGATTTGTAGAGGGTAAAGTCTTGCAGGGATTTAGATTTACGCCATGCTCGCTCAAGAGCACGGCTGCGTCTCTTGAGACTTCTGGTGTCGTCTGTTTGCCAGGGTTGTGGCAGATGGGGCCTGGTTCTGCGTGTAGAAAGAGGAGCAAGTACGTCTAGGGAGGATGACAACGTGGTGTTGTAGATGGAAGTGGTTAGGTCTGGGCAGGACAGGGGTGCGATTTTGTCATAAAGGCCATCAGTAGCAGAGTGAAGAAGGGAAGGTTTGAGGTTGCGAAGGTTCCTGCGGGTAGTGGTTTGTGGGTTGGCAGCATGGGATATAGGAGACAAAGAGAGTGTGAAACGGATAAGGTTGTGATCAGAGAGAGGAAAGGGTGCGTTGGAGAGATTGTAGGGAGTGCAGCGATGGGAGAATACAAGGTCAAGAGTGTTGCCGTTGGAGTGAGTGGTGGTTTGTGTCCATTGTGTTAGGTTAAAAGAGGAGGTTAAGTTGAGTAGTTTAGAAGTGGTGGCATTATTAACATTGATTGGAATGTTAAAGTCACCTAGGATGATGGCAGGCACTTCAGATGAGAGAAAATAGGGTAGCCATGCAGAGAAGTCATCCAGAAAGCGTGACACTGGTCCAGGAGGCCGATAAATGACTGCGACCCTCAGACAAGCTGGAGAGAAAAGACGAATGCAGTGCATTTCGAAAGAGCAGGTGGAAAGAGAGGGAGGTGTGGGCAGTACCTGGAAGGTGCATTGTGGGGAGAGGAGAAGTCCGACACCACCTCCTTTTCGTCCACTGGGTCTGGTGGAGTGAGTCCAGAGAAGGCCACTGTGGGACAGTGCAGCTGGAGAGGTAGTATCAAATTCCTGGAGCCAGGTTTCAGTTATAGCAAATAGATCAAGGAATTTGGAGAGGAAAAGGTCATTGACAAAAACTAGTTTGTTGAAGACTGAGCGGGCATTCCAGAGGGCACATGAAAGAGGGGGGCTGACTTGTGGAATCAGGGGAATTGGGATGAGAAGGTTGAAGTTGCGACTACTGTTGGAGGAGGTAGATGGCCGATCTTGGCGTTGGAAATTGGGTGTGGGAGGGCCGGGGTTTGGTGCGATGTCCCCAGACATTAGGAGTAGTAGGAGGGTGAGGGTGGTAAGGCGGGAGTGGGATTTATAGGAGCGCAGATGCTGTGGTGGAATGGACATGGTGATACTGTGTGGGCTTAGAATGAGCAGGAGGTGGTAAGTGGAGTAATATTGAGGGGGCAGAAGAGAGGGAGATATATAAAGGTTGGGGGCTGGAGAGGGGGGGTAAAGTAATGAGAGTTTGAGGAGAGAGGACGTTATAACAAAGATTAGTGTGAGCATTTTAGAGGGTGGGGACAGGCTAATAGAAGGAAGGCTGAGGAAAGTTAGTGAATGAAGTTCAACTTCCTGCAAAATAGCTGTGAAACAATGTCTGTACTTACTTTTTTTTTGTAGCAGTGCCTTAGTCAAAGTGCCCGTGTCCAAGTGCCAAACACTTGTTGCCGGCGTGACACTTTGTGCAAGAAGTGACCAGCCTAAACCCTCGCCAGCCGTCCCAAGAAATGAACTAAATTTATAGTGGCAAGGTGTGGGGGGAATTCAAAATTATTCAATTAGAAGCTGATAAAACTAAGCTTGTGGGGGGTGGGGTTTTACAACTGGCCTGGACAGATTGCAGTGCAAGAGGGGGCAACCGAATAAGGTTAAATGTTTGGTCTTGTTCAGGGCAGCAGAATACAAAATAAATGACACTTTCAAAAACAAACAAGTATAGGCACTAGTTTCAAATTCTTAGTAAGGCAGAATTAAAGTTCAGTTAGGCAATGTAGTCCAGTGTTTAAGAGAAGAGGGGAGTCTTTGCAGTTACCAGAGGGTATGAAGAGTCAGGTGGGAAATCGCAGACAGGTAGAGCGACTTTTGTGTTGCAGGGAAGATCAGTGCAGTTACCAGAGGGTATGAAGAGTCAGGTGGGAAATCGCAGACAGGTAGAGCGACTTTTGTGTTGCAGGGAAGATCAGTGCAGTTACCAGAGGGTATGAAGAGTCAGGTGGGAAATCGTAGACAGGTAGAGGTTGACTTCTTCTGAGAGATAGTAAAGGAACACTTTAACCATCATGAGCACTTCAGTGATTTTGAAGGGGTTATGGTGGTAGGAGTCAGTATGTGAAAAATCAGTGCCCATGAAATGCAGTCTTACCAGTGCCCTCGAAATTCAGCCTGATCAGTGCCAATGAAATGCAGCCTTACCAGTGCCAATGAAATGCAGCCTGATTAGTGCCAATGAAATGCAGCCTTACCAATGCCAATTAAATGCAGCCTGATCAATGCCAATGAAATGCAGCCTTACCAGTGCAAATGAAATGCAGCCTTACCAGTGCCAATGAAATTCAGCCTGATTACACAGAGCTCTTTCACGGACCTTCGAATATCCCGGCGGCCACTATAACAAAGTCCGGCCTCCTATGATACATGTCACACTGAATCAATGTCCAGGCAATGGATCAGTGTTCTGTCTATCTAGGAGGCAGGAATTTGTTACAGTCCTCCTCCTCACACAGACTAGTCTTCCCTGGCGAAGACGTCATCACATCCAGCCACCGGGTAGGTTCCCCCGGCTGCAGACACACTACTAGTGCTGGCAGACATATACAGACTGAGCTGCACAGTCTGACTCACTCACTCTGTCTGTCACAGCCATGGCATGATCCGGGAATCGGGGATGGATGAGGATCCGCCGCCGTGCAGCCGATTGGAGTACGGCCACGGCGGCCACTCGGGCTGCTCTGTCTTCTGTCTGTGGCTGAGTGACAGGCTCAGCCAGGATATCCCCCGGCACTCGCGGGTGTCAGGGAGCCGCAGTCAAAAATTCGGGAGACTCCCGCACCTCGCGGGAGACACTTCGGATGTCTGCAATGTTCATGTGTTATGATTTTACTTATTGAGATGTACATGTCTCATCATATGTATCTTTGCAATTTTCATGATATATTATTACGTTTTTATTATTCTTTCTGGTGTCAATGTACTACCATTCTGTTTATGTTTCATCTTACCAATTGTTAGCTGCGCACCTCATCCAAAGTCCCAAACCTCTTCTTTTCTTATAGTGCTCTTAATTGAGACAAGTACACACTATACAGGGGTATGCTTTGTTCAGTGTTCATGTCTAAGGTTTACAACCACTTTAATATGGCTTTTTTTGAGAGTGATGTTTGGTAGACAGTATGACTGTGATGTTTAGGTCTCATACACAAAACAGCAATTCCTCATCATTCATCTGAGACATTCAGAGGAATGGGTGCTGTTATGGGCTGATTTATTAAAGGAGTTGAGAATCGTCACTGAAAAAATGTGTGAATACTGACTTCAATTATAAACTCATTTGAAAAGCATCTGCATATGATTAGGTAATTAAAAGAGAACAGAAATTTTCTTTTCACTTAGGTGTCCGTTTATGAAGCAGTGAAATCTATTCACTGCTTCATTCTCCGTCATTCACAGTGAAGATCTTTCTGATCTGTGTGCCAGTTTATGAAGCTTTGCAGATCGCTTCACCTTTGGAGGAGTGAAGTGATCTACAAATGCTTCCAACAGTGGAGAACGGCCCCTGATACTGGAATCTCGTGAGACTTTACGAGATAACAGCACCAGAAATTCACCGAAACACAAAGATGTCAGTTTATTAAGCAGTGATAAATTATCACCGCTCAATACACGGACAGACCACGTGGAATAATGTTAATAAAATAACGAGTCCACCTACATTATATACATATGTATACACACACACACATTATATATACATGTATATACACACATTATATATATATACACATTATATGTATATATGTATATAAATGTATACACATAAATATGACAGGGGGACATGCTTACAGTGTTGGGGGGGTCTGAACGAGGCATAAGGAAGTTAAAAATCTTCCTCCTTCCCCCTCAGATCCCCCGGGATTTCCTCTTCACTCCCCGATTCACCACCTCTGAGCTGGTGAACCTGGGAGTGTGAATTCTGACACAGATCGCCAGTGAAGCGCTGAGATCACCGCTTCATAAACTTGCCGTTACTGTGTCATTCATAGAGGATTCTCCGTGTGTAGAGATAATCGGCGGGAGAACAAGTTCAAACATGTTCTCCCCCGATTATCACTGTTTCATAAACTGTTTATGGACTGTGATCAGCGGCGATCCTTGGGACACCTTAATTGGATGGTAGAAATATTCACACAATTTTTTGATTTAAGATTCATAAAGGGTTAGTTTACCTATACCAAAAGGAGCTGCCTTTGCAAAGGAGGGATGTCTGTAGATAAAAATAAACTGTGCAGTTCTGACTAACGTTGAATAACGCCCTTGCTATAGTTGTAGGCCATTTATGTACCTCATGAAGCCTGACCGGAATACTCCCAGGACATTGCTAGATGAGGCCTAGTCGTTACTGTTCACCTTTACCATCATAGGAGTGAGCTTTTTTTCTCTGATTCCAAACCCCTCACACGCTCTTTCTCTCCCCTGATGTAGTAGCTCTGAGCTCAGGATTTGAGAGCTCACTCCTTTACAGGTGGAGGTGAACAGTGATGACTAGGCCTCACTTAGCAACGTCCTGGAAGTATTCCAGTCAGGCTTCAGGAGGTAAGTAAATGGCCTACACCTATAGCAAGGGCATTATTCACCTTTAGTCAGAGCTTCACAGGTTATTTTTATCCACACACATCCTTTACCTGCATAGGCAGTTTTTTGATAAAGGTGACTTAGTCCTTTAACTCATTTAGGAAATCAGCTGCACCATATGTCAATGCAAACTAAAGGCTAAGTTCACCTTTTTAGGAAAAAAGTCTATGCAAACAAAGCTGCCTTGTAGTTTAACGTACTTTATAGTTTGGTAAATTCAAAATGAACAGAAATTTGCCTTTCACTTGATTTGATGGTAAAAATAAATGTTCACACAATTTTTTGAGTGAAGCGTCTTAAAGTGGTATTAAAGCTTCAGCTTTAAAAATAAAAAAAGAAACAAACAAAAACACTTATCTGCTCTATGCGATAGTTTTGCACAGAGTAGCCCCAATCTTCCTCTTCTCGGGTCACCTCCTGGTGCTCCTGGCTCCTCCCCCTTGACCAGTGCCCCCAATAGCAAGCCATTTGCTATGGGGGCACTGGTGCGTGCTCACTCCCAAGCCCTGCTCTATGCATCCACAAGATACATGGAGCTGCAGCTTGGCACCACCCCCCACTCTGTCCACATTGGCTGTGATTGACAGCAGTGGGAGTCAATGGCTCCTGCTGCTGTGTCTCAGCCAATGAGGAGAGGGAAAGCCAGGACAGCAAAGGCTTCTGTGCACATTGCTGGATTGGGAGAGGGCTCAGGTGAGTATTGGGGGGGGAGCAATCAACATTAGATTCCAATAAGGAATTCAACAGTGTCATTTGGAGCTATCTCTGGGCTATATTGTCCAAATTTGGCTTTGGATTTATTGCATGGACACGATTATTGTACAGCTCTCCACAAGCAGCCATATGCATGTTTGACAGGATGTCTCTTGCGTTTGCACTGAGCAGAGGGGGGTTCTGGGAAATTTGACAGGTTATGGGCACCATGGCTTGATACCCTGGGACTTAGCCCCAAAGAGCTTGTCCAACTGAGGTTACTTCGTTGCTTGTAGACCTAGCGGGGGCCCTGGGTAATGACTGGCTGAGAGGTGTATAATTATTGTGAGGAAAATGTGTGAAAGATATGATTACTGACACACTGGTCCGGACTCAACATATGGCGATAAGAAATGCCTATGCTATGTTACAACCATGCACTTTTATCTGTGTATTAGGTGTTAGAGATGTTCCACATGCTATTGATATATATGCGAAAAACTGAAGTGTATCATAATAATTGTTTTGTTATGCTTATTACTTTGCAATAAAAACTCTTTGATTTAAAAACAACAATAGGTTTTTTATCCTAATGCATAAAATTCAGGAAAGTAAAAAAACCTTAGCCTTTACAACCACTTTAAGACTTCTTATTCTCTAAAAATAATCTATGCACCTTAACCTCCCTGGCGGTATTCCCGAGTCTGGCTCGGGTTGGATTTTTCCATACCAAAAGCGGTAACCCCGAGCCAGACTCGGGCTTGCATCGCAGGATCCAAGAAGAGCATACTTACCTTGTCCCCTGGATCCTGCGATGTCTCCCCGCTGTGATTGGCGAGCCGCTGTGTCTCGCTCGATTCACAGTGCCGAGCTCCGTTCCCTGCGAGCGGTGCGACGCACGGGGACGGAGTTCGGCGGTAAATTCAAAAGTGAAACACATAGTATAGATACAGCATACTGTAATCTTACAGATTACAGTACAGTAAGCCCGGAGCAAGAGACAGAAAGAATAGGCGTAGGGCGGGCATGACAGGGTTAACAGGGGAACTTGGTGATGAGGAGTTAGTTGTTAGGGGGTGTGTGATTGGACACTTTAGTGTAGGGGTGGAGCAGAGGTATTAGCTGGGTGAGAGATCCCGCCCCAGCTCAGTTGCGTGGAGAGGAGCAAGCGTGGAGCAAGCGTGATGGCAGCGGTGGAAGATTTGTTTGCCCGGCTGAAAGCAGAGGCGGCGTCCAGAGGGCCTGGATGGCTGGAGGGTCGTTTGGCGGCGGCGTTGGGTGAGTCGAACTCAGCGGCCACGGGGGGAGAGAGCGCAGTTGTGAGGGGTAGGCGATCCAGGCCGCCTACTCGCTTCTCGCCCGACGTCACGAGGTCCCTCCCCGGGAAGTCACAGAGGAGTGGGGCGAGTGCGGGTAGGCCGGCCTCTGGGCCTCCCGCGAAGCGGTTAGCAACTCGGAGCGGGGGGGGGTTCTAGTACGGCCCCCCCCCAGGCAGTCATGGCACGCGGGACGGAAGCACAGCGGGAGCAGGCGGGTCAGGCGGCTGCAGGCCCTCCCGCGAGGATGGCGGCGGCACAGCGCAAGAACGAGGATGTAAGGGGGACACAGAATGGAAGAGGACAGTCTTGCAGTCCCCGTCCCCGTTCACCGCGATCGGTACATACAGGACAGCAGGGCAGGGCGGGTCGGCCTGTGGCAAGGCTGCCCGTTCAGCGCACGGCGGTGCGAGCGGGGGGGAGGGCTGGGCGTCAGCCAGGAGTCGGCCGGGGCGGCGACAGTGACGCGGCAAACAGGAGAGCCAGCAGGCCTATTGCGGATGCTGGTGGAGAAGGTTCCAGCGTGAATAGCCAGGCCCCAGGCCACCAGACGGCAGGGGTGGGGTTACAGTGGAGGAAGGAAGTGGCTGCGGCAGCTGGCCGCTCGAGTGCGGCGGTCGGTGGCCCCAAGAGGAGAGACGGGCAGGAAGGGGACCATGGCAGCGGCTGCGGTCGGCACTGCCCAGATGAGGTCGTTCGGCCAAGAAAGGCGAACAAAAAATCGGCAGGCGGATCTTCAGCGCGGAGGAGGAGGGAAGGGCACAGCAGATCCTCGGCATCCAGTGATGAAGCGGCTGGGGGGCCATCAATGATCGGTGAAGAGCTGGGCGAATACAGATCGGAAGGTGAGCTGTCGCAGTCGGACAGCGATGGACAGCGAGAAGAGCTGGTGGCGGTGGAGACGGGACCCTCGGCTGGTGGACTTCCTCCCAGGCAGCGGGGTAAGACGAGTTGTAATGATGCCTGTGTTGTGGGGTGTGCTGGGGGGGCGGGGGGTAGTGAGGGAGGGTTGGGCTCAGCGGGGCGGTCGGCCCTGACCGCGCCTGTGTATCCGGCCGCGCAGGTAGCAGACCGCGCATCGGCGGATGCAGGGCTACAAGGGTTTGTATCGGGTTTGAGGGAGCTATTAAAAAGGTTTGAGCCAGGGCCAAGCGGGAGTCAGTCTCCGGCGGCGGCATGGGTTGACCCAGGGGAGGGGCGGGGGAGCCGAGAGGGCTCGGTCCTAGACACCGGGACTCCTTCAAGGCCCGTGGAGGAGCAAGCGGCGCCGGCGACTGTGGTCGCGGGGGTGGCAGTACAGGCGGAGGTTCCCAAGACACCAGAAGGGGCAACGGGTGAGGGTGCTAAAAAACAAGACTTAGTGCGTTTAGCTGATGCTGCAAAATGTGAGGTGTATGTGTGCTTCGAGGGGCCGCTAGGGGCGCATTTGAAGTCAGAGGTGAAGGAAAAAATTTGGAAAGGGGAGTATGTAGAGATTTTTTCGCTCTTACCCCTGGAGAAGTTTAATTTGGATAGAGTTAAGCCGGAGGATAATAAAAAAGAGGATGAGGAAAAAAGGAGGTATAGGCTGATACCTAGGACGTTTGCGAACTGGCTACAGGCGTTTGCGATCATGGCCAGCGTGATAGGAGAGAAGAATCCTGAGCACTGTTCGGCTTTATTTTGCTATTTGGACGCCGTGGGAGAAGCTTACAGAGTCTACGGGGGCACGGCATGGCTGCGTTACGATGAGCAATTTAGGCAGCGGAGGGCCATTCGCCCAGCATTGAGGTGGGATCATAAGGACATCAGCCTATGGATGCGCCTCATGACTTCGGCTAGGCCGACGGGTCAGTTTTTTCAGGGGGGGGCCGGTGGATCAGCCAACCCCGGACAGTCGGCCACAAGAAAGAAAGGGGTTTGTTGGCAATTTAATGAGGGGTCCTGTAGATTTGGAGGGTCGTGCAAGTACAAGCATGAATGCTCCGGTTGTGGGGGAGGGGGGCACCCGGTGTCGCGGTGTTTCAAACAAGGCAAGGGCCGTGCCAGTGAGTCTGTTGCAAAAGGGGACAACGCCGGTGAAAGTGGGAAAGATGGAGCCCTTCCTCGATAGATACCCTGATAGGGTTGCAGCTGGGCTGTTAGCCCAGGGTTTTTCGGAGGGGTTTAGAATTCCGTCTCGCTTGGTCGATACACCACCGCCGGCTCGGAACTTGAAGTCAGCGTTGCTGCATGGGGACGTGGTTAGGGAAAAGTTGCTAAAAGAAGTTAGGTTGGGCCGCATGAGTGGCCCTTTTGCAGCATTACCGATTCCGGAGTTAGTGGTGTCCCCGCTAGGAGTGGTGCCGAAAAAAGAGCCTAATAAGTTTAGGTTGATACACCACTTGTCATACCCGAAAGGGGGGTCGGTGAATGACGCCATTGACCCAGAGGAATGTGCGGTATCTTACACGTCGTTTGATGCAGCGGTATTTTGGGTTAGAAAGTATGGACAGGGGGCGTTGTTGGCCAAGGCGGACATAGAGTCGGCCTTCCGTTTGTTGCCGGTGCATCCGGAGAGTTTTCGTTTATTGGGTTGTTGTTGGCAGGATGAATTCTATGTGGATCGTTGTTTGCCGATGGGGTGTTCGATATCCTGCGCTTTATTTGAAAAGTTTAGTTCCTTCATTGAGTGGGTAGTTCGGGACGTCGCGGGATTGAACTCTATCATCCACTACTTGGATGATTTTCTCTGCGTGGGTCCCCCTGGATCGACAGTCTGTGCGGTCTTGCTGGCGACGTTGGAACATGTTGCGGAAAAGTTTGGCATCCCGCTAGCCCCGGAGAAGACTGAAGGTCCAACTACGGAATTGAGTTTTTTGGGTATTATTCTAGACACCAGAGCGATGGAGTGTAGGCTACCCGAGGACAAGTTGGCGGCGTTGCAGGAGGAAATTCAGGGTCTAATCGGAAAGAAAAAGGTTCAACTAAGGGAGTTACAATCGTTACTAGGTAAGTTGAACTTCGCGTGTCGGATTTTGCCCATGGGGAGAGTATTTTGCAGGCGGCTGTCGGCAAGTACGTCGGGTGTGGTTTCGCCAAGACATTATATTCGTTTGTTGAAAGCTCACAGGGAGGATCTGAAGGTTTGGCACACGTTCCTGGCTAAGTTCAACGGCAGGGCGCTGTGGATGTCAGGGCCTGTGAGCAACTTTGATCTGGAGTTGTTTACAGATGCGGCAGGGGCAGCAGGTTTTGGAGCCTTTTTTCAGGGTAAGTGGAGCGCGGGGCCATGGCCACAGTCATGGAAGGAGGCAGGTCTGCTGAAGAACATGCTCCTGTTGGAACTGTTCCCGGTGGTGTTAGCTGTGGAGTTATGGGGCGAGTGGTTCAGGAATTTAAAAGTTAGGTTTCATGGTGACAACTTGGGAGTGGTACAGGTGATTAATAAAGTATCGGCAGCGTCACCGCCGGTGATTAGGTTACTTAGACACCTGGTTCTGAGATGCTTACAGCTAAATGTTTTTATATACGCGGTACACCTCCCAGGAGTTGAAAACGTGGTGGCTGATGCTCTGTCTCGCTTTCAGTGGGACAGGTTCCGGGAATTGGCACCTGGGGCGGAGGAGGAAGGTGTCCCGTGTCCAGACTGGCTGTGGAAGATTGCCTTGGAGGACTAACAGACTGGATAAAACGGTCGGTGAGCGATATGACGTGGGCTGCATACAACAGGGTATGGCAGGAATGGGTATCTCTGCTGAGACAGGTACAGGTAGGGAATGCAGAACGGGATCTTCGGTTGTTAGTTTTATACTTTGTGTCCAGGAACTTAGAAGATGGGTTGTCTGTGTCGGGTATGGAGAAGAAGTTGGCAGGTTTGGCGTTTTGGTTGAAATTTCAAGGTTTGCCGGACTTTACGAAAGATTTTTGGGTCAGGCAGGGTATGAAGGGTTATAGGCGGGCCAAGCCGGGGAGGGACTCCAGGCGGCCTGTTTCGTTCCAGTTGTTGGGTCAGTTAGTTGGATGTTTAAACAATGTTTGCTCGACAGGATATGAAGCGGTGTTGTTCAGGGCGGCATTCGCCTTGGCGTTCTTTGGTGCATTTCGGATCAGTGAGTTGGTTAGCCCCTCCAAAAGAGAAAAAGGGGGGTTGGGGGAGTCAGACGTCCGATGTGGAGAGGACAGGCTGGCCATATTGATTAGAAAGTCAAAAACAGATCAGCGGGGCAAGGGTAAGACCGTGCAGGTTTTTGCGTTGCCCGGTTCTCCCTTGTGCCCAGTTAAATTGGTGAGTGAGTTTATAGCTATACGCCGGGGGGGGGGGGGGGAAGTCCCCTTTTTAAGACACCAGGATGGCTCGTTTCTATCACGATTTCAGTTTAATGCAATTTTCAAAAGATGTTTGGGGGTATTAGGTCTAGAGGGTGAAAAGTTTTCATCACATTCATTTAGGATAGGGGCAGCTACGGAAGCGGTACGGTGGGGATTGGATGATGCAGCGGTAAAGAGGATTGGGAGATGGGAATCCAGGCGGTTTAGGTCCTATGTTCGCCCACAGTTAGTGATTGGGTAAAAAGTATAAAAAAAAAAAAAAAAAGTGTGAATAATATATATTAAATAATACTGTTATGGGACTGACTGTTAATATGTTTGGATGTAATGCGGATATATTGTGATAGGTGATAATTGTTGTTAATTTATGGGAGTTATTGATGCATTAGGTGTCCTTTTTGTTTTGTTTTGTTTTTTTGTTTGCTTTTCTTTGCAGGTCGTCAGCAATGCCTGGTGTGGATAGTGGGCCACTCGTACGTGTGTTGGGGGGCCAGGAGAGGTGATGCCAGACGGGATGGGAGACAATTGGGGTTTTCCAGGCAGGAAGTGTGTCTTAGGTGGTTTGGGGTGCCAGGCATGCTGTGGGGTAGGACAGTAGCAGAAGTTAATAAGTTCGCACGCCTGGACAGAGCGCCGGATGTGTTGTTGTTACATGTAGGGGGTAATGACCTAGGGCTACGGTCAATGTTGGACTTGGTAAAAGACATCAAGTTCGATTTTTGGCAGCTCAGGATGTCTTTTCCACATATGCTTATTGTGTGGTCGGACATTGTGGCGCGTACAAATTGGAGATTGGCCAGGTCGGTCGCTAAGATCAACCGGGCCAGAAAGAAGGTCAACAAAGAGGTTAGTAGTTTCGTGGTGAGGAATGGAGGGTTGGCTATACGTCACCTGGAATTAGAGGTGGATACATGGAGATATTTGAAGGATGATTGAGTACACCTGAACGATGTGGGGATTGATTTGTGGTCATTAGGCCTGCAGGATGGGATACAGCGAGCTTTGAGGGTGTGGCAGGGCACACAAGGGTAAGGTTTTACCCTGTGTGTGCTGTGGCGTGATGTTGGTCTTTGCGGGGAAGGATTAAACCCCAGATATTTAAGAGATCGGGACCCATCGCTAGTATGAGGCCCGTTGGTGAGATTTCAGCTAACAAGGGTTTTAGCTTGAATGGGTTATTGGGGCACTGCGGGCTATTTGTTGTTTGTCTCCGAGCTAGCTTGTCAGCTGGAGGCCTAATTTTGGTATAGTACCGCAGTGCCTGAGTGTTTGGGAGTTTTTAAGTTTGGTGGGTTTTTCCCTGCAAAGACCAACGGGATTTAAGGAGGTTTTCAGGTGTTTTACAGGATTATGTTACTGTTGAGTTAAATTATTATTATTATTATTGGTTTATATTTTGAATAAAGATTATTGGCTGCTACGGCCAATATTTTACTCCATAAGGTTGTGGTCTCGATTATTGGGGGAAGGTTGGGTATGCAGTGATGGGAGAAGTTGATAAAAGGGGTAAGCAAGTCTCATCGGTTATACAATAGTCAAGTAAGCCCGGAGCAAGAGACAGAAAGAATAGGCGTAGGGCGGGCATGACAGGGTTAACAGGGGAACTTGGTGATGAGGAGTTAGTTGTTAGGGGGTGTGTGATTGGACACTTTAGTGTAGGGGTGGAGCAGAGGTATTAGCTGGGTGAGAGATCCCGCCCCAGCTCAGTTGCGTGGAGAGGAGCAAGCGTCCCACCCTCCCTCCCTTAACATGTGGTATGATCTGTTATGTAAAGGTTTGTAGTTGGTCATGATTTTATGGTATAGCAAAAAGTCGTGGCAGTGGCGTGATGTTGGTCTTTGCGGGGAAGGATTAAACCCCAGATATTTAAGAGATCGGGACCCATCGCTAGTATGAGGCCCGTTGGTGAGATTTCAGCTAACAAGGGTTTTAGCTTGAATGGGTTATTGGGGCACTGCGGGCTATTTGTTGTTTGTCTCCGAGCTAGCTTGTCAGCTGGAGGCCTAATTTTGGTATAGTACCGCAGTGCCTGAGTGTTTGGGAGTTTTTAAGTTTGGTGGGTTTTTCCCTGCAAAGACCAACGGGATTTAAGGAGGTTTTCAGGTGTTTTACAGGATTATGTTACTGTTGAGTTAAATTATTATTATTATTATTGGTTTATATTTTGAATAAAGATTATTGGCTGCTACGGCCAATATTTTACTCCATAAGGTTGTGGTCTCGATTATTGGGGGAAGGTTGGGTATGCAGTGATGGGAGAAGTTGATAAAAGGGGTAAGCAAGTCTCATCGGTTATACAATAGTCATGTATCAAATAACTACACATCCCCCTTGGTCCCTAGTGGTCTGCCCAGTGTCCTGCATGCAGTTTTATATATATAAAACTGTTCTTTCTGCCAGGAAACTGGAGATTGTCCATAGCAACCAAAACTGTCTCTTTACATCAAAAGTGCTTTTAGACCAGCTAGAAAAAAGCGATAATAAATTAGAATCACTCGCAGAATTGAGTGATAGTGATTTGTGGGGAAATCCGTCACCAAACACTAAAAGTAACAAAAGCGACAATTCTGCAACTGAGCAAATTTCAGTGTTTTTGATTTGATTACATTATTATATAATTTTTATTATTATTATATTATTATTTGTTATAATTATTTATAGTTATTTATTATATTATAATTTTTTTATTTCGTTTTTCAAACTTTATCATACCCGGGATGTCTACTAGACTCTTGTTTGGACAGATTTAAGTGAACTATTCCTAAGAATTACAGACCTACAATATAAAACGCCAAATTTCTGTGCAAAATAATTGTACCGCTTTCAGCACCTAAAATCAGAAATAATCATACCGCCAGGGAGGTTAAGTACTTAATTGTCCTGTAATCTATTTTTCATTAAATTCCTTTTTAGGCCACAGACTTTTTTACAGCCGCTTTTAGTAGCGTTTTTCACAGCTTAAAAACGCCTCTCCATGTTAGCCTATGGCCTGATGCCCACCAAGGCGTTTAGGAGCTGTAAGTGGCATAGGCGTTTTTAAGCTCCAAAAAACCTTAGGATCAGCGCGTTCTGAGGCTCCAGCGCTAGAGCTGTAAAAACGCCAGACATCGGTAAAAGGTGTAAAACGTGGTTTAATGAGGCTTAACGCTGTATACACAGTGTTAGGCCTCATCCGGCATTTCTCTGTCTCTATTCAAAATCAATGGTTCCCCATGGGAGCCCATTGATTTGAAAAGAAGTCACACCAGAAGTAGGATCAAGATGATCCGACTTACGGTATGACTTGTGTTCTGGGAATCTTAAAAGGGAGGACAGCACAGAGAGGAGAAGATCCGGTGAGGGGAGAAGGACCGACAGAGGGAGTAGACATCGCCAGAAGAGGGAGAAGAGCCAGAGCTGCCTTAATAAAATACTTTAAAAGCCTGTGTAGTGTGTTTATTTTTGACACTTTTTTTAGGTGAATGGGTAGGGGTACCATGTACCCCATACTCATTCACCTAGGGTGGGGGGGCTGGGATCTGGGGGCCCCCTTGTTAAAGGGGGCTTCCGGATTCCGATAAGCCCCCGCCCGCAGACCCGACAACCACCGGGCAACCATCGACCCCGACAACCATCAACATGGGGACAAGGTGCTTTGGGGTGGGGGGCGCAGGGCCCCCCTTCCCAAAGCACCAACCCCCCCATGTTGAGGGCATGTGGCCTGGTATTACCTGGGGGGGCGCTCGCTCGTCCCCCCCTTTCCTGACCTTCCGGGCTGCGTACTCGCATAAGGGTCTGGTATGGATCTTGGGGGGGAACCTCACGCAAAATGTATTTTTACATTTTGGCGGGGTTCCCCTTCAAGATTCTCAGCACAAAAGTCGCACCGCAAGTCGGATAATCTTGATCCGACTTCTGATGCGACTTCCATTCAAATAGATGGGCTTCCATAGAGAACCATTGATTTTGAATAGAGACAGAGAAACGCTAGCGTGACTAAATGCGCAGTGACGCCAATGGCGTTAAAATCACGTTTTTAAAGGCACTTTTTTCCCAGCGTCGGTACTAGCTTTACAGTTTTTTTTTTTTTAAACGCCCATGGGCATGAGGCCTTACTGTGTTCTTCTGACTCCTTGTAACATCCTTTGTAAGTTCCTGAACCTCTCTTTTCTCCCCTCACTTTTGTTTATTAGAACTAGCAGTTGCGGTCATGTTCACTACTCTATGCACACTACAAATCCCAAAGTCCCTAGTCCATCTTGGGAGTAAACAAGAGAAGGTGGACTACATCCCTACAAACGGGGGGGTCTAATCACAAAGGTAAAAACAAGTAATTTGAAGTTTAGGAGGAGGCTGAGAGCAATAGAAGGTACTTTTTTGAGGCAAGAATACATACTTAAATATACTTTGTTTAATAAACCTAAGTTTAGTATCAGTTTAAATCTCCTAGTGAAGTACATGGTGGAGAGACACTAGAAAAGTTCTGTAAGCATTGCAGAATGAGATCAACAACATGAGGTATCAGAGATCTGCTGAGCTCTTGTGTATCCAGAATGCCTGTGGCATGTGTCAGTGCCATGGAATTAAATGATCTTTAGAAATCTGTGTTATTTTTGCAGACTGCCATGCTTATGACACAAGAGCAAAGAGTAGAGTTCTATCCTGCAGTTCAGGGGCATTTGGGGATGGCGCTTCTGTAAAGTAACCTCCATTTTTATGGAGTTTCCTTGCATCAGAGTGAAAGTTGCCCTGCAGCAGTAAAGAGCACCGTTAACCCAATCCTTTTCTGTGATCATCCTTTCAGGATTTCCTTGTTCCATCCACCTGTATATTTTTCCCCAGGCAGAAACAGCATGACCAATGTTGTAAAAAAAAAACCTGTGTTTCTATTATTTTCTGATAAGGCACAGGTAGGGTTCTATTGTAACATGACTGAAAATATTTCCAATATTGTATATAATTTTATGTTGCTTCATAGATTGCACAATCAAAAATAAAGAAGATTACCGGTGATAAGCCTGACTGTATGAGGAGGACACAGAAAAGACACATCCATAAAAGGGGGAACCGGACATTTTCTGTAGAAGGTGAAAAATAGCTACCAGATCTGTACACCTGCTTTTTATTCAGCTATAATGTACTACAGTACCACATCTCTATGTTTCCAAGCAACATAAGGTATATACACTGAGCAAAATTATAAAAGACTTTTTCTATGTACACAAAAGACCTATTTCTCTCAAATATTGTTCACAAATCTGTCTAAATCTATTTTAGTGAGCACTTCTCCTTTGCTGAGATAATCCATCCACCTCACAGGTGTGGCATTACAAGATGCTGATTAGACAGCATGATTATTGCACAGGTGTGCCTTAGGCAGGCCACAATAAAAGGCCACTCTAAAAAGTTCAGTTTTACTGTATTAGGGGAGTCGGGGGTCCAAAAAACAGTCAGTATCTGGTATGTCCACCATTTACCTCACGCAGTGCAGCACATCTCCTTCGCATTGAATTGATCAAATTGTTGATTGTGGCCTGTGGAATGTTGGTCCATTCCTCTTCAATGGCTGTGCGAAGTTGCTGGATATTTGCAGGAACTGAAACACACTGTCTCACTGATCCAGATCATCCCAATCATGCTCAATGGGTGACATGTCCGGTGAGTATGCTGGCCATGCAAGAACTGGGATGTTTTCAGCTTCCAGGAATTGTGTACAGATCCTTGCAACATGGGGCCGTGTATTATCATGCTGCAACATGAGGTGATGGTCGTGGATGAATGGCACAACAATGGGCCTCAGGATCTCATCACGGTATCTCTGTGCATTCAAAATGCCATCAATAAACTGCACCTGTGTTCATTGTCCATAGCATACACCTGCCCATACCATAACCCCACCACCACCATGGGCCACTCGATCCACAATGTTAACATCAGCAAACCGCTCACCCACACAACGCCATACACGCTGTCTGCCATCTGCCCTGTACAGTGAAAACCAGGATTCATCCGTGAAGAGAACACCTCTCCAAAGTGCCAGACACATCAAATGTGAGCATTTGCCCACTCAAGTTGGTTACGAAGACGAACTACAGTCAGGTAAATGATGAGTCCCTGAGGACGACGAGCATGCAGATGAGCTTCCCTGAGACGGTTTCTGACAGTTTGTGCAGAAATTCTTTGGTCGTGCAAACCAATTGTTGCAGTAGCTGTCCGGGTGGCTGGTCTCAGACGATCTTGGAGGTGAAGATGCTGAATGTGGAGGTCCTGGGCTGGTGTGGTTGCACGTGGTCTGCGGTTGTGAGGCTGGTTGGATGTACTGCCAAATTCTCTGAAACACCTTTGGAGAAGGCTTATGGTAGAGAAATGAACATTCAATTCAAGGGCAACAGCTCTGGTGGACATTCCTGCTGTCAGCATGCCAATTGCACGCTCCCTCAAAACTTGCGACATCTGGGGCATTGTGCTGTGTGAAAAAATTACACATTTTAGAGTGGCCTTTATAATTTTGCTCAGTGTATATACACTATATTACCAAAAGTATTGGGATGCCTGGCTTTACATGCACATGAACTTTATGCACATGTGTATATATATATATGTATATATATATATATATATATATATAATTTACACACGATGATCATGATTTACTAAAGGAAAAGAGCATGCATACTTTCAAAGTACATTTTCACTTATCTTAGTGAATGAGGTGAAACAAGACAAAAAATAATATTGCAAAGATTACCTCTCTTAACGTGTGCAAAAAAAAGTGGTAAACGGGTGAGAAATAGGGATGAGCCGAACACCCCCCGGTTCGGTTCGCACCAGAACCCGCGAACGGACCGAAAGTTCGCACGAACGTTAGAACCCCATTGACGTCTATGGGACTCGAACGTTCGAAATCAAAAGTGCTCATTTTAAAGGCTAATTTGCATGGTATTGTCCTAAAAAGGGTTTGGGGACCTGGGTCCTACCCCAGGGGACATGTATCAATGCAAAAAAAACTTTTAAAAACGGCC
This sequence comes from Lithobates clamitans, assembly GCA_037952925.1. Classification (NCBI taxonomy): domain Eukaryota; kingdom Metazoa; phylum Chordata; class Amphibia; order Anura; family Ranidae; genus Lithobates; species Lithobates clamitans. The sequence continues at coordinate 2,377,745 of JBBGZY010001345.1, read as the reverse complement.
GTTTTTTCGGGAGCAGTGATTTTAATGATGCTTAAAGTAAAAAAAAAAAAGTGAAATATTCCTTTAAATATCGTACCTGGGGGGTGTCTATAGTATGCCTGTAAAGTGACGCGTGTTTCCCATGTTTAGAACAGTCCCTGCACCAAATGTCATTTTTAAAGGAAAAAATCTCATTTAAAACTGCTTGCGGGTTTAATGTCATGTCGGGTCATGGCAATATGGATGAAAATCAGTGAGACAAACGGCATGGGTACCCCCCAGTCCATTACCAGGCCCTTTGGGTCTTGTATGGATATTAAGGGGAACCCCGCACCCAAATTAAAATAAGGAAAGGTGTGGGGCCACCAGGCCCTATATACTCTGAACAGCAGTATACAGGCGGTGCAAACAAGACAGGGACTGTAGGTTTGTTGTTAAGTAGAATCTGTTTGTAATTTTGAACATTTTTAACGTGTTTAGCTCCAGCCAAAAAATCTTTTCTAAGCTTTTTGGAAAACATAGGGAAGGGTTATCACCCCTGTGACATTTGTTTTGCTGTCTTTCCTCCTCTTCAGAAGATTTCACCTCACTTTTTTGTCCCAATGAAAAATGTTTTTTGAAAATTTGGGTTTTTTTGTGGAACAAGGATTGGAAAGCATCAGTGGAAAGGAGAAATTGTTTTCCCATATTAACTCTTACAGGAGAGAATTTCCCTTCCTAGGGGTAGATTTCATCTCACTTCCTGTTGTCTCCTTCCGTTTGCAAGTAGGAGTCGTTTGTAAGTTAGATGTTTGAAAGTAGGGTCCTGCCCTATATACTCAGCAGAAATTTGGGCCTTAGGTGTTGCTGTGGCCACAACACTGTAAGCCCTCACAGGGCCCTGCTGTGAAATATTAGATCAAGAATTGTAATTACATGCCCCTGTTGAACAGGAGCTGAAAAATTAGGCATTAGGCACTGGTGCTGGTGCCACAACACTGCAACCCCTCACAGACACTCTAGTTGGAACGCAGGAACGAGCCCTGCTGCAAAGTATTGCATCAAAAATTGTAATTACACGCCCCTGTTAGACAGGGGCAGAAAAATTGGGCCTTAGGCACTGGTGCTGGTGCCACAACACTGCAACCCCTCACAGACACTCTAGTTGGAACGCAGGAACGAGCCCTGCTGCAAAGTATTGCATCAAAAATTGTAATTACACGCCCCTGTTAGACAGGGGCAGAAAAATTGGGCCTTAGGCACTGGTGCTGGTGCCACAACACTGCAACCCCTCACAGACACTCTAGTTGGAATGCAGGAACGAGCCCTGCTGCAAAGTATTACATCAAAAATTGTAATTACACGCCCCTGTTAAACAGGGGCTGAAAAATTGTGCCTTAGGCACTGGTGGTGGCGCCCAGAACCAAAAATGTTCTTACAAGCTATCAGCGTGATGATTGAGGAGGAAGAGGATAATTACTCAGGGATAGTCACTCAGCATCAGCATAGGCAGTCTTTGAAGGGATCTGAGATTTCAAAAAAAAATATTCGGTTACATCAGCATCAGGTGCTTGGTAGCTGGTGGTGATCCAAGACTGATTCATTTTTATGAAGGTCAGCCGATCGACCGAGTCGGTGGACAGACGCACCCTGTGATCAGTTACCATGCCTCCAGCAGCACTGAATGTGCGTTCCGAAAGAACGCTGGATGCAGGACAGGCCAGTAGCTCAATTGCATACTGTGCAAGCTCTGGCCAGTGATCCATCCTCAAGACCCAGTAACCCAGAGGATTTTCGGTGGGAAAGGTGTCCAAGTCTGATCTTGCCCCTAGGTATTCCTGCACCATGTAAAACAGACGCTGGCGATGGTTGCTGGAACCGATCATACCTTGAGGCTGCGGACCAAAAAATTGTCTGAACGCATCGGTCAGACGGCCACCTTCTCCACCGCTCCTTCTTTGACTGACCGAAGCCTCAGCAACACGTTGTCCAGAAACAGGAGTTTGTAACCTCCCAGTCTCTGGGAACGCGTTGCACAGACCTTTCTGCAAGGCCTCCCGAAGATGTTTCATCCTCTGCTCCCTCTGCGATGGCAAGATAAGGTCCGCAACCTTACCCTTGTAACGTGGATCAAGGAGGGTTGCCAGCCAGTATTGGTCCTTCTCCTTGATACCACGAATACGAGGATCCTTACGCAGGCTTTGCAGGATCAGGGAGGCCATGCAGCGTAGGTTTGCTGAGGCATTCGGTCCGGAGTCCTCTGGGTCACTAAGGACAACAACGTCCGCAGCCACCTCCTCCCAGCCACGTACAAGTCCATGTGTTCCTTGGGACTGATCCCTTAAAGACTGCTGCTGATGCTGAGTGCCAGGTTCCACCTCCATACTGACACAATCTTCCTCCTCCTCCTCCTCCTCCTCGTCCTCTTCCTGTGTGATCGGCGGGCACGCAGGAACACTGTCTGGCTAAAGGGGGCCTTGAGAGCTAAGGAAGTCCTCCTCTTCCTGCCTCTGTTCTGCCTCAAGTGCCCTGTCCATTATTCCACGCAGCGTGTGCTCCAACAGGTGGACAAGGGGGACAGTGTCACTGATGCATGCACTGTCACTGCTCACCATCCTCGTGGCCTCCTCGAATGGTGACAGGACAGTGCATGCATCCCTGATCATGGCCCACTGGCGTGGGGAAAAAAAACCAAGCTCCCCTGACCCTGTCCTGGTGCCATAGTCGCACAGGTACTCATTGATGGCCCTCTGCTGCGTGTGCAGCCGCTGCAGCATGGCCAACGTTGAGTTCCACCTGGTGGGCATGTCACAGATTAGGCGGTTCTTGGGCAGGTTAAACTCCTTTTGGAGGTCCGTCAGCCGAGCACTGGCATTATATGACCGGCGGAAATGCACACAGACTTTCCTGGCCTGCCTCAGGACATCCTGTAAGCCCGGGTACCTGCCCAAGAACCGCTGCACCACCAAGTTAAGGACGTGAGCCAAACAGGGCACATGGGTCAGTTGTCCCTGTCGGAGGGCAGAGAGGATGTTGGTGCCATTGTCGCAAACCACCATTCCTGCCTTAAGTTGGCGTGGCATCAACCACCTCTGAACCTGCCCCTGCAGAGCTGACAGAACCTCTGCCCCAGTGTGGCTCCTGTCCCCCAAGCACACCAGCTCAAGCACCGCATGGCATCTTTTGGCCTGCGTACTTGCGTAGCCCCTTGAACGCCTACGGAGCACCGCTGATTCCGAGGAAGAGGCCATGGAGGAAGAAGAAGAGGAGGGGGTGGAGGAGAGAGGTGTGTCACAATCAGCATTTTGGAGGCGTGGTGGCGGAACAACCTCCAACACTACTGCACCTTGTCCTGCATCCTTCCCAGCTGCCAGCAGAGTCACCCAATGCGCCGTGAAACTTAGGTAACGTCCCTGTCCATGCCTGCTGGACCATGAGTCAGTGGTAATATGCACCTTACCGCTGACCGCCCTGTCCAGCGAGGCATGGACATTGCCTTCCACATGCCGGTAGAGAGCCGGAATCGCCTTCCGTGAGAAAAAGTGGCGTTTGGGTACCTGCCACTGAGGAACTGCACATTCCACAAACTCACGGAAGGGGGCAGAGTCTACCAACTGAAAAGGCAGCAGTTGAAGTGCTAGCAATTTTGCCAAGCTAGCATTCAACCGCTGGGCATGTGGATGGCTGGGAGCAAACTTCTTTCGGCGGTGCAGCAGCTGGGGCAGGGAAATTTGCCTGGTACAATCTGACGTCGGTGTACCAAAAGCAGATTGCCCACAAGTACTTGGCTGTGACACACCTAATTCTACACCTTCATTCCTCTCACTGCAGGTCTCAGAGAGGACTGAAGGTCTAGTGGGGTTGGAAATCTCAGCTGATGAGGAGCAAGGAGAGATCCTCTTTGTTCTTTGGTGTGGGTCTTTTAGATACGCTTGCCAACGAACTGCATGGCAGGTCAACATATGTCTGGTCAAGCATGTGGTACCCAAGCGGGAGATGTTTTGGCCACGCGAGATACGCTTGAGACATATGTTGCAAATAGCAGCGGTGCGATCTGATGCACTCGTCTCAAAAAAGGCCCACACCAAAGAACTTTTTGAATAACGCGCAGAGACTGCAGCGCCCTGCACATGTGGAGCTTTGGGGTGTGATGCAGTCAATGTGCTGCCCTTAGGCTGGCCCCTGGAGGGCATCCTGCCTCGTTGGTGATGTGCCGCCTCCTCCTCCTCCTCCTCCTCCTCTCTCCTATCAGGCACCCACGTTGAGTCAGTGACCTCATCATCCCCTCCCTCCTCATCACTGGAGCAAACCTGGCAGTATGCTGCAGCAGGGGGAGCATGACTGCCAGATTGCTGTCCTTCTTGGGCACCCCCTCTGTCCGTGCTCATGTTACTGCCTTCATCGAGCTCAGTATCATCATCAGAGCCTTCCAAACGCTGGGCATCCTCCTGGAGCATGTACCCAACACTGTGGTCAAACAGTTCGAGGGAATCCTCATGAGGACATGGTGGAGCTAGGGAAGGAGTCACTGATGACATTGAGCTGAGGGAAGAGGCCGCTGCTTTGCCAGACAAAGCACCCTGGGCATGGGTGAGAGAGGATGAGGAGGATGAGGACGGCTTGGTCATCCACTCGACCAAGTCTTCCGCATGTTGCGGCTCAACACGGCCAGCTGCCGAAAAAAAGGCCAAGCGTGTCCCATGGCCACGTGCTGATGAGGATGCACCGTCTCCACGACCAGCACTAGACACAGAGCCTGCTTGCCCTCTCTTATTGGCTTGTGACTGTCTGCCTCTCCTTCTTGGCCTTCCAGACATACTAATGGCCTGTAGCTGCACTAAGCTGGGATAGAACACCTGTAATTTTCTTCAGGTAGCTTTATATACTGTAACCAGACAAGCCTGCCTGTCAGTAGGAAGATAACAGGAACGGATCTAGCTGAACACTGTGAGCAGGACGCACTGTACTAAATGTAAATAGTCTAGCTGCCTGACCGTGGTACTAATAGGATCAAATAGAACACCTGTAATTTTCTTCAGGTAGCTTTATATACTGTAACCAGACAAGCCTGCCTGTCAGTAGGAAGATAACAGGAACGGATCTAGCTGAACACTGTGAGCAGGACGCACTGTACTAAATGTAAATAGTCTAGCTGCCTGACCGTGGTACTAATAGGATCAAATAGAACACCTATAATTTTCTTCAGGTAGCTTTATATACTGTAACCAGACAAGCCGGCCTGTCAGTAGGAAGATAACAGGAACGGATCTAGCTGAACACTGTGAGCAGGACGCACTGCACTAAATGTAAATAGTCTAGAAGATAACAGGAACGGATCTAGCTGAACACTGTGAGCAGGACGCACTGCACTAAATGTAAAAAGCAGGAACGGATCTAGCTGAACACTGTGAGCTGGACGCACTGCACTAAATGTAAATAGCAGGAACGGATCTAGCTGAACACTGTGAGCAGGACGCACTGCACTAAATGTAAATAGCAGGAACGGATCTAGCTGAACACTGTGAGCAGGACGCACTGCACTAAATGTAAATAGTCTAGAAGATAACAGGAACGGATCTAGCTGAACACTGTAAGCAGGACGCACTGCACTAAATGTAAATAGCAGGAATGGATCTAGCTGAACACTGTGAGCAGGACGCACTGCACTAAATGTAAATAGCAGGAACGGATCTAGCTGAACACTGTGAGCAGGACGCACTGCACTAAATGTAAATAGCAGGAACGGATCTAGCTGAACACTGTGAGCAGGACGCACTGCACTAAATGTAAATAGCAGGAACGGATCTAGCTGAACACTGTGAGCAGGACGCACTGCACTAAATGTAAATAGCAGGAACGGATCTAGCTGAACACTGTGAGCAGGACGCACTGCACTAAATGTAAATAGCAGGAACGGATCTAGCTGAACACTGTGAGCAGGACGCACTGCACTAAATGTAAATAGTCTAGAAGATAACAGGAACGGATCTAGCTGAACACTGTGAGCAGGACGCACTGCACTAAATGTAAATAGCAGGAACGGATCTAGCTGAACACTGTGAGCTGGACGCACTGCACTAAATGTAAATAGCAGGAACGGATCTAGCTGAACACTGTGAGCAGGACGCACTGCACTAAATGTAAATAGCAGGAACGGATCTAGCTGAACACTGTGAGCAGGACGCACTGCACTAAATGTAAATAGCAGGAACGGATCTAGCTGGACACTGTGAGCAGGACGCACTGCACTAAATGTAAATAACAGGAACGGATCTAGCTGAACACTGTGAGCAGGACGCACTGCACTAAATGTAAATAGTCTAGAAGATAACAGGAACGGATCTAGCTGAACACTGTGAGCAGGACGCACTGCACTAAATGTAAATAGTCTAGATAGAAGATAACAGGAACGGATCTAGCTAAACTGAATACAGTGTATATATATATATGCAACACCTGGGATGCATATATATACACAATACACTGTAAGTGCAGCTAACTGACTGACTGTTCTGCCTAATCTATCTAACTCAAATCAAATGACACTGTCTCTCTCTCTCTCTCTATCTCTCAGCACACCGGAACACACACTACACAGGGCCGCCGTGCAGGCGGCCTTATATAGTGTGGGGTGTGTACTAAATCCCCTGAGCCATAATTGGCCAAAGCCACCCTGGCTTTGGCCAATTACAGCTCTCTCTACTGACGGCGCTGTGATTGGCCAAGCATGCGGGTCATAGTGCATGCTTGGCCAATCATCAGCCAGCAATGCACTGCGATGCCGCAGTGAATTATGGGCCGTGACGCGCCACACGAATTTGGCGCGAACGGCCCATATCGTTCGCAATTCGACGGACGGTCGAACAGCCGATGTTCGAGTCGAACATGGGTTCGACTCGAACACGAAGCTCATCCCTAGTGAGAAACAAGTGATAAACAGGATTTTTGCATACGCTTTATTAGATAATTATTATCAGCACAACTTCACTTCTCTCACTAATGTAGTGGTACCCCCGTAGGGGCTGCTGAGTGTTGTAGTCCATCTGTCACCCTGCCCAACCAGACACACACTTTTCAAGTATCCAGAGACATAAAAGCAGTCCTTGCACTTGTTTTTTTGTATTTTATTGAGGGCAATTTAACTTGGATAGGGATAGGGAATTTATGAGATGCCAAGATAATTGACAGTCAATACTGGGACCAACCATATACACCACGGTATATACAATCTCTTTTTCTCCTCCTGCACTTCCTTGCTTGCAGACTACCACTCCTCAATCCTCCAGCACATCACTTGCTTGCACTACCCAGACCAGCTAGCACTGGAAGGCCTGAAACTGGCTCAGGCCAGGCCTAAAGCAGATGCCCGTTGCAGGCAGGGACCGTGGGCCCCTATGGTGTAGCAAAAATATAGAAAGTTCCAATGCTAGCTGTCCCTGTGGCTACTGCTTCCATCAGAGTACTCGAGTACCTGTCACCAGCTCATCAGAGTACCCAAGTACTTGTCACAAGCCCATCAGAGTACCCGAGTACCTGTCACCAGCCCATCAGAGTACCCGAGTACCTGTCACCAGCCCATCAGAGTACCCGAGTACCAATCACCAGCCCATCAGAGTACCCGAGTTCCTGTCACCAGCCCATCAGAGTACCCGAGTACCTGTCTCCAGCCCATCAGAGTACCAAGTACCTGTCTCCAGTTTATCAGAGTACCCAAGTACCTGTCACCAGACCATCAGAGTACTCGAGTACCTATCTCCAGCTCATGAGAGTACCCGAGTACCTGTCACCAGCCCATCTGGGTACCTGTCAGTAACCCATCAGAGTACCCGAGTACCTGTCACCAGCCCATCAGAGTACCCGAGTACCAATCACCAGCCCATCAGAGTACCCGAGTTCCTGTCACCAGCCCATCAGAGTACCCGAGTACCTGTCTCCAGCCCATCAGAGTACCAAGTACCTGTCTCCAGCCCATCAGAGTACCAAGTACCTGTCTCCAGTTTATCAGAGTACCCAAGTACCTGTCACCAGACCATCAGAGTACTCGAGTACCTATCTCCAGCTCATGAGAGTACCCGAGTACCTGTCACCAGCCCATCTGGGTACCTGTCAGTAACCCATCAGAGTACCCGAGTACCTGTCACCAGCCCTTCAGTGTACTCGAGTACCTATCTCCAGCTCATGAGAGTACCCGAGTACCTGTCACCAACCCATCAGTGTACTCGAGTACCTATCTCCAGCTCATGAGAGTACCCAAGTACCTGTCCCCAGCTCATCAGAGTACCCGAGTACCTGTCACCAGCCCATGCCTCATAGAATATAGGGGTGTTTGCTTTTCAAAATGGGGTCATTTTGTGGGTGTTTCCATTGTCCTGGTGCTCCAAGACCTTCAAAAGTTTGATAGGTTGTCAGGAAACTAAATGTGTAATTTATGCTCCTAGAACGCCTGATGGTGCTCCCTTCATGTTGGGCCACACTATGTGGCTAGGCTATGTAAAAATCTCACACATGTGGTATCACCATACTCATGAGCAGTAGCAGAATGTTTTTTGGGGTGTAATTTTTCCTATGTACGTGCTATGTGTTGGAAAATTCTTATAAATTGATAACTTTGTGTAAAAAAAAAAAAAAAGTTTTCATTTTCTTTCCACGTTTTCCAAAAACTTTTGGAAAAAAATGACATGTTCGAAAGACTCATTATGCCTCAAAGAATATACGTTGGGGTGTTTGCTTTCCAAAACGGGGTCATTTTGTGGGTAATTCCACTGTCCTGATGCTCCAGGGCCTTCAAAGGTGTGATAGGTCATCAGAAAATTATATGTGTAATTTATGCCCCTAGGTTTTCATCAAGGGTGACCTTTATTGGCTGGAGACCTGTATTAGCCCTTTTCTTTTTATCTGCTTAATACTTGGCAATCAGTGGTTTTTAAACACTACATGGCAGCCTTGAATTGGCTGCACATTTACAGCTTGTGTACTTGGCCCATTTGGGCCTTTGTTGGCTGTTCTGTGTGTGTGCCCCTTGGAGCCTATAACTTTGGCCCTGGCTGACACCTAGAGCCTCTGGGAGTTGAAATCGGTGACGTATACCGTGTTACTAAATATATCCCCCGAGGAAGCCCATAGTGGCGAAACATGTCAGGATAACTTCAATATTGTCACCTTCTACACGATAAGATACTCCCATATCATGGTTTTACTCTTAAACAAGCTGTATTGATGGTAATGTTTGTTTATCAATGAACAAACTTTTTATTCATTATTTATTTAATAAAATTATCTACTTTTTTTAATCAATTTTTGTCTTCAACATCTCAGCACCTAAACCCCCCCCCCCAAAAAAAAAAACCTCTCTGTCTCTATTAAGTTTTTATTTTCTTTCCATGTTTTTCAAAAACTTTTGGGAAAAAATAACATGTTCAAAAGACTCATTAAAGAATATACGTTGGGGTGTTGAGCAGATAAAGTTGACTCAGATGGTTAGATGTGTCATTGCCACCATTCCTTGAGTAATTTCAAAAACAAATATGAAACATAAATTCATAATATACATAAGTCAAATTTCATGATCATTTTAGATAAAAAATACAGTGCATGATACTAGAAAAAAAACAATTTTCTAGTATCATGCACTGTTTTTTAATCTAAAATTATCATGAAATTTGACTTATGTATATTATGAATTTATATTAATATTTGCATCAATAAATAATTTTTTTATTCCAATCCATTGTTACATTGCCTTAAAAATCCCAATCAGAGGTTTATATTTGTTTTTGAAAATATGTTGGGGTGTTTGCTTTCCAAAGTGGGGTCATTTTGTGGGTAATTCCACTGTCTTGGTGCTCCAGGGCCTTCAAAGGTGTGATAGGTCATCAGGAAATTATATGTGTAATTTATGCCCCTAGAACGCCTGACGGTGCTCCCTGCATGTTGGGCCTCTGTATGTGGCCAGGCTGTGCAAAAGTCTCACACATGTGGTATCGCCATACTCAGGACGAGTAGCAGAATGTATTTTGGGGTGTAATTTTTGCTATGTACATGCTATAAATAAAATGAAAGTGATCTCACGCGGTATCTCAAAACATCAATAATAAGTACACTAGAATTACATACAGTAAAGTGCATGAAATGGATAAAGTGCAAAATGTCTCAATCAGAGGGTGCAAACAATGCTACAAGAAAAAACACAAAAAATGTGTGTGCACACTGTGTATATAAATGTGCAGAAACAGTAGAGATAGTGATAAAAGTCCACATAAATGGATCAATGAACCCGTGGGAACAAAGAGAAAAAAGGAAAAAACAAAAGAATAAAACCACTATGTGGCGGGTATAAAAACAGAGAGAGACCACAGATGAGGGGCTGGATAAGTGTATAGCATTCAGTTGTCCATAGATGAACTCCACATGTTCCCTTCATGCACCAGTCTTTCAGGACTCTTACCTTATAGGAATGAAGTAAATCACATCAAGAAAGGAAAGATGGAATCTTCACAGTATCCCATTGAGGCTATTTGGAATTTCATCCACTGTTAATGGAACCAAAAATGCTTCTCCAGTTATGTAAACACTCCACTGAACCGTCCTAGTTTGCTCCGGTATAATACCAGTACAGAGTAGTGGGGGAAGAGAGAAGAAAAGCCTCCAATGGTGTAATATATTAGAAAACTCCGGGGTTTTATTTAAATAACAAAAGATGGACTCTTACATTGGCAACTCTAAAAACAAGCAAAGAACAGTAACAGCGGCATTCTAAGCGCAACCTCAAATCACTTCTGGTGTGCGTCTGACGCATTACGACACGTCATGTGTCTTCATCTGGGGGGCCGGATTGGTTGTGTGCGGTATAGTGGAGTGTTTGCATAACTGGAGAAGCATTTTTGGTTCCATTAGCAGTGGATGAAGTTCCAAATAGCCTCAATGGGATACCGTGAAGATTTCATCTTTCCTTTCTTGATGTGATTTACTTCATTCCTATAAGGTGAGAGTCCTGAGAGACTGGTGTATGAAGAGGGAACATGTGGAGTTCATCTATGGACAATTGAATGCTATACACTTACCCAGCCCCTCATCTGTGGTCTCTCTATTATTTTATACCTGCCACATAGTGGTTTTATTCTTTTGTTTTTTCCTTTTTTCTCTCTGTTGCCACGGATTCATTCATCCATTTTTGTGGACTTTTATCACTATCTCTACTGTTTTTGCACATTTATATACACAGTGTGCACACACATTTTCTGTGTTTTTTCTTGTAGCATTGTTTGCACCAGCAAGATCACTTTCATTTTATTTGTCTTATTTTGTGTATTGTGAAAACTACCAGGTTTTGCTGCTGGTTACACTCATTTCACATCACCATTCACTTTTTATATTTATATATATTTTTATATATATTTATTTATTTTGTATAGATAAATACATTCCATTAGGTACTCCAAGTAGCGCGAGGGACACTTTTACACCATGTACATGCTATGAATTCGAAAAATGTAATAAATTGACAACTTTGTGTAAGAAAAAATATGTTTTTATTTTCTTTCCACATTTTCCAAAAACTTGTGGAAAAAAATTACATGTTCAAAAGACTCATAATGCATCATGGATTATACATTAGGGTGTTTGCTATCCAAAATGGGGTAATTTTAAGATAATTCGACTATCCCGGTGCTCCAGGACCGGGTAGTTAGGATTGATAGGTAGGAATGAAATTGATAGGTAGGATTGAAATTAGATGTATAATTTATGATCCTAGAACGCCTGATGGTGCTCCCTGCGTGTTGGGCTTCTCTATGTGGTCAGGCTGTGAAAAAGTTTCACATATGTGGTAGACATGTGCATTAGTTTTCGTCCGAATGCATTTTCATCCGAATTTTAGGTATTTTTGTTATCGTTTTAACAAACGATAACGAAAGTGCAGAATCCGAAAAACGAAAGATCCGACATAAACAAATGCTTTATTTTCGTTTTCGTTGCTACAACTGTTCGATATAGATAGGAGATTCGACATGATGATGACAATAACAATCTGTGTCCATCAAACCTGTGGCCGAATGTGCCTCACCTTAACTCTGTTAGTCCAAGATTATTCTACATAGAGAGAAAAGATTCGACATAGAGAGAAAAAATTCGACGTGGGGGAGAAAAGATTCGACGTAGGGGAGAAAAGATTTAACATAGGGGAGAAAAGATTTGACGTAGGGGAGAAAAGATAAATAAAAATAATGATGATGATGAATGTTATTGGCTGATTGTAACCAAAGAGGAGGAGCAGTAAAATAGCTAGAACTAAGTACACACGTACTTTGGCTTATGGTATCTGTTGAAAGTTCTAAGAAGATTCGACGGAGCTGGTAAACTATACAGTGTCGTACAGTTTAGCTGCTCCGTCGAATCTTCTTTGAACATTCGACAGACACCATAAACCTTCAATGACAGATTCGACCTTAATTTGGATTTTCGTACGAATGCAATTTTTAACGAAAAAGGAAATAAATAAAAACGAATTTCGGGAGTAACTAAATAAATGTAGTTTTCGGACGAAAACGAAATTCCGAAACGAAATATTTCAGTGTGCACATGTCTAATATGTGGTATCGACATACTCAGGAGGAGTAGCAGAATGTATTTTGGGGTGTAATTGGAAGTATGCTTATGCTGTGAGTGAGAAATATCTTGTTATTATGACAATTTTGGTCAAAAAAATATGTATTTCTTAATTTTCCCAAGAATTGTGGGAAAAAAACTTAAAAAAACTCACCACGCATCTTACTAAATACCCTGGATTGTCTTCTTTCCAAAAAGGGGTAATTTGGGGGGTATTTGTACTGTACTGACATTTCAGGGTCTCAAGAAATGAGGCCGTCAGTACATCAGGTCTGATCAATTTTTAATGATTTGCACCATAGCTTGTAGACTCTATAACTTTCACACAGACCAAAAAAAAAATACACTAATTTTGGTTATTTTTACCAAAGATATGTAGCAGTATAAATTTATGAACAAAAATTACTTATTTGCAAAATTTTATAATAGAAACAAAAAAGGGTATTTTTTTTTCAAAATTTTTGCTCTTTTTCACTTATATCGTAAAAAATAAAAAACCCAGTGGTGATTAAATACCACCAAAAGAAAGCTCTCTTTGTGTGAAAAAAGGATAAAAATGTCATATGAGTACAGTGCTGCATGACCGTGCAATTGTCATTCAAAGTGTAAGAGCACTCAAAGCTGAAAATTGGTCTGGGCAGGAAGAGGGTATAAGTGCCCTTTATTGAAGTGGTTAAGTAGTGGTCGAGGAATGCAGTATTTGGGGAATGTGTACTGGTTGTTAAGGAGCGGGTGGCCACCAGCATCCTTAACAACCAGTAAACAATAATTTATTGAATTTTATGCAAACACATTAGGTGTTACACACAGCAGATGATATTCTTGGTCATTGAGTTAATATTTTTTAGTCACTAACCACAGGTGTTTAATAGGTATTCATGGTTGTTAAGGAGCAGATGGCCACCACGTCCTTAACAACCAATGAATCATCAGCTGTCAGTGGGATTCCCTGCTGACAGCTGAATGTAAAGAAAGGAATTGCCGGCAATGAAAAATGTAAAAAAAAAAAATGGTGCCCCCTCCAAATTCCATACCAGACCTTTTAACAAGGGGGTCCCCAGATCCTGCCCCACCCCATGTAAATGAGTATGGGGTACATAGTACCCCTACTCATTTACCAAAAAAAAGTGTAATGTAAAAAGAAGACAGGTGGCATTTTTTCACTAGTCCTTAAAATAGAAATGTCCCCCCCAGTGTAGATCCATGGTTCAGGGCACTTGCTCGTCCCCCCCTTTCCTGACCTGCCAGGCTGCATGCTCAGATAAGGGCCTGGAATGGATTTTGAGAGGGACCCTATGCCATTTTTAAAAATGTTGGTGTGGTGGTTCCCCTTAAAATCCATACCAGACTCAAAGGGCCTGGTATGGATTGGGGGGAGCACCCACTCTGTTTTTTTCTTCATTTTTCATTGCCGGCAATTCTTTTTTTTACATTCAGCTGTGAGCAGGGAACCCGCTGAAAGCTGATGACTCATTGGTTGTTAAGGACGTGGCAGCAACCCGCTCCGTAACAACTATGACAGTTACTGGCCGACCGTTCCTTAACAACGTGATATTTACTACTGTACATAAATACGACAGATACCGCCATGTGTTAAAGTACCGCATGTCACTACTAAAATACAGCATAACTTCATAAAATAACTCATGCGGTATTTTAGTAGTGTTTTTTGTGAATGCCCAAAATGTTTTTTTAAAACGCTGAGCAGTATTTTACTGCAATTTTTAGGGTGCTCCATACCACTTTGTGAAAGAAGCCCATTGTTGTATGTAGCTGTGTGTATGAGCCCATTGATTACTATAATGTTGCATGAGTACAAAACTATGTGCTGATTGCATCTAAATGCAGCGTATATTCTGCCCATGTGAATGAACCTGTAGATTCAGCTACAGTGGATATATAAAGTCTACACACCCCTGTTAAAATGTCAGTTTTCTTTAATGTGACCTATAAACTGTACAACTCAATACAGTTTATAGGTCACATTTTCTTAGTCACATTCTACAGCAAAAGCCATGGTCCGCAGAGAGCTTCCAAAGCATCAGAGGGAGGGAGAGAAAGGTACAAAATAATTTCTATTAGACATACCATAGAATACAGTGAAGACAGTCATCAACAAGTGGTGAAAATATGGCATAACAGTAACATTACAAAGAACTAGACGTCCCTCCAAAATTGATGAAAAGACTAAAAGAAAATTAGTCAGGGAGGTTGCCAGGAGGCCTACAGCAACATTAAAGGAGCTGCAGAAATATCTGGCAAGTACTGGCTGTGTGGTACATGTGACAAAAATCTCCAGTATTCTTCATATGTCTGGGATATGGGGTAGAGTGGCAAGACGGATGCCTTTTCTTACCAAGAAAAACATCAAAGCCTGGCTAAATTTTACAAAAACACATCTGAAGTCCCCCAAAAGCATGTGGGAAAATGTGTTATGGTCTGATGAAACCAAGGTTGAACTTTTTGGCTACAATTCCAAAAGATCAGTTTGGTGCAAAAACAACACTGCACATCACCAAAAGAACACCATACCCACCGTGAAGCATGGTGGTGGTGGTAGCATAATGCTTTGGGGCTGTTTTTCTCCAGCTGGAACAGGGTCCTTAGTCAAGGTAGAGGGAATTATGAACAGTTCCAAATACCAGTCAATATTGGCACAAAACCTTCAGGCTTCGGCTAGAAATCTGAACTTCATCTTTCAGCATGACAACGACCCAAAGCATACATCCAAATAAACAAAGCAATGGCTTCACCAGAAGATTAAAGTTTTGGAATATCCCAGCCAGAGCCCAGACCTGAATCCCATTGAAAATCTGTGGGATGATCTGAAGAGGGCTGTGCACAGGAGATGCCCTCGCAATCTGACAGATTTGGAGTGTTTTTGCAAAGAAGAGTGGGCAAATATTGCCATGTCAAGATGTGCCATGCTGATAGACTAGCAGCTGGCAGTGTTTAGATCTTTAGATCATTAGACAATAAACAGCCTGCTATTGGCTACAGAATCTGGCCACTGCCTGCTGGCGAGCCAAAACAAGAGCTGACCTGATGGGGAACTAGTGTCTCAGCTTCCTCAACAGTCTTCTCCAACTACAGCACCACTGGTTGCTAGGAGGCTGTCGGCTGTAAAACCAACATTGTCATTAACAACTAGGGCTGCTGTGAGAAATCAATAGGGTCCCTGTGTAGTGACACACCAAGCTAGTCACACACACTTGGTGTTTTACTACACAGGCGGCTGCATGTTTTTGAGGGATCTCCCTGGCAAAGACTATCCGGCATTATACTCAGCAGCGTTTACCTTTTTGGGGGGAGTCTGCAATCAATTACCTTGTGTGAATTCGTGGCAATGTTTACTATGAAGGGATAATTGTGCTATCGCTCATTTCTTCACCTTTCTCTGCCACTTCACTGCATCTACCTTCAGCCTTATACCTCCTCCCATTTGTGAACATTGGTCATGTTTACAAGGGATCTCTACCCTTTGATGGGATTTTCTGACCCCTCAGTAGCCGCTCTGTAATTTGTCTGCATCGCTTTTAGCTGTGAGCCTGTGTTTTATAGTTCATTTTTCTCAAATGCACCTGAAGAAGAGCAAGGCGTGTAACATGTAGAGCAAGGTACTATTTCACTGCAATATAACCGTACTCTTAGACTCACCGTTACTATACAGCAAATGTATTTGTTGTCAGATTCCATGTAGCGATAAGTCGGTTATATTTAGCTATATATTTTTCTCATTGGTTCATTTTATCAGTGTGATTTTATATATGTTTTGTCATTTTTTGTAAATAAATTTATATTTTTGTAACCTTTGTGTTGTTGTGCCTAAAAAGTCCAAGCTCTCTTTATCAAATTTTTTCTAATCTCAATGGGACGCGGCACCTTATATCTATGTAGTGTCCACAATATCACTCTGTTTTGATACAATAACCTTTTTTCAGAGGCACCCACTGTCAAGAATGGTTTCACCTGCTGGTAACACGGTCAGACAATTGGCATGCAGTACTGATGTCCACCAGCGGGTGTACCCTGGCAGTCTGGAACTGTCAGGGGAGCTCTCTCCTGCTAGTGATATTATTTGATCCTTGGGCCACAGTATTGGCGTCCACCAGCATGTGGTTCCTAGCAGTGTGGAGCCGACATCATCTCCTGCAATCAGGTGTCACCTAAACCTGATTGCAGGAGATGTGTATA
Source organism: Lithobates clamitans (assembly GCA_037952925.1). Taxonomy (NCBI): domain Eukaryota; kingdom Metazoa; phylum Chordata; class Amphibia; order Anura; family Ranidae; genus Lithobates; species Lithobates clamitans. Next base: position 2,360,990 of record JBBGZY010001345.1, on the reverse strand, counting down.
AATACCCGCAAGCACACACACACCTTGCCTTGGTATCCTCCTTGCGCCCTGACCTGAACCTGATCCTGACTCTGTACCTGATACCTGAACTCTGTACCCTGCACCTGAACCCTGTCCCTTCTGTGATCCTGTTACCCTTACCTTTGTCTTGCAGCCTGATCCATCCAGCCTCTCCTTGTCCTGTTTGTTCCCTGTCCCCATCTGCTGACCTCCCGTTGATGACCCTGGCCTGGCTACGTTTATTATTCCGTATTCCCCATTATATATATATATCTGTCTGATTATTATTATTATTTGTGGTTCTCTGTGATTGGTTGGTTGTGCACTGTATTGTATTGGAGGTGGTTGTGTTTATAAGTTTCACTTATCTTAATAAATCACTATTTTCTTCACGTTTGGGTTCCTCTGTTGCTGTCCACACAGTTCTGGTCTCACCTGATAAATGACATTATACCAAGGCCATCCCTGACCAGAAGTGGCTGCACAGAGGAACCATCCTGGTTCAGTTAGTTTTGCTAAATATGAATTCCGATGAGGTTGTTTATTGCTCTGCTGGAGTGAGAGAGTAGTGAATATTGCCTCCAGGCATTGAAAGAGTGGACCAGTGATCAGCTTCTAGAGAGTATTCGTTTAGCTCACTCCCTGGTTGATCAGGGCTATATGGTATTTGGGGATGTTCAACCCTTAATTTAAATGTGTGCTGAGCTAGCCCTGTCCTGTTTTCCAAAGGGTCGTGATGACTATTCTCCCCCTTTCAGTGTTAATCAGTTGGAGTCTCTGGTGTGGCTGTTAGAGGATGATTCCGCACACTTTTTTGAGCACTATTCAGCTTGTCCTCAACAAATGCTTATAGAATGTATTAACTCAGTACAGACCCTTGTTAAACAGGCAGCATGTGATCTGTTCTTTGTCCAACCAGTGCTTCAAGCATGGTCTAATATATTGCGATCAGCCTCAGACAGCCCACAACAAACCAATTCTGCTACCAGACACCTGCCTGCCCAAATGTATTTTCCCCCATCACCCATAGCAACCTCAGTTTCAGCCCAGTACACTCTGCTTCCCACCAAATACCAATACCTTTTTTCTACTCTCTGCACCTATCCTGCCTTTAATCCACCTGCCTCTTCTCTGCTGCCTACAACTACCCCACAAAAACTTCCTCCAGCCACTGTTTCCCCTTCCTCACCATATTGCAGCCCTTCTCCTCACACTGCTTCACCCCTTACCTACAGTCCTGCAGTCATCAACAGAGCTGCAGTAGCCAAGCCAAAGAAGAAACGGAAATTCTTTCCAACTCAAACGATCCTGCTAGTAACCCAACCTGCCTCCACACCAGCCAATCTGCTCCAGCCTACCTCCATGATTACCAATAGAGTCAAGATGGCTTCTGATGATACTGAACCTAACCCTGACAACTTTCTGCCTGCTGTCCAATTGCTCAGCCTGTGGGGCCAGTGCCCGTTAACCAGCCTGTGAAGCCGGGGCCCGCTACCCAGTCTACCAAACCAGTGCCTGTTAAGCCAGTACCTGTCATCCGACTTGCTGAGCTGGTGCCCATCACCCAGCTTGCTGAGCCGGTGCTTGTTACCCAGCCTACTGGGCCGATGATCGTTACCCAGCTTGTAGGGCCGGTGCCCTTTACCCAGGCTGCTAATACGCTACTCGCTGCCCAACCAGATGACCTGGAGCCTGCTATCCAGTCACACATCCCAAAACCTGTTGTCCAGCCAGATGACCCGGAGCCTGCTGCCCTGTCAGATAATCCAGAGCCTGCTGCCCTGCCAGATGACCTGGAGCCTGCTGCCCTGCCAGATGACCCAGAGCCTGCTACCCAGCCTGATGTGCTTCTGTCTGCCGCCCATCCTGATGTGCCTCTTTCTTCTGCCCAGCCTGATGTGCTTCTGTCTGCTGCCCAGCCTGATGTGCCTCTGTCTGCTGCCCAGCCTGATGTGCCTCTGTCTGCTGCACAGCCTGATGTTCTTCTGTCTGCTGCCCAGCCTGATGTGCCTCTGTCTGCTGCACAGCCTGATGTAATTGCTGCCCAGCCTGATGTGCCTGCTACCCAGCCCATTGTGCCACTATCTGTTACCCAGACTGATGTGCCTCTGTCTGCTGCCCAGCTTGATGTGCCTCTGTCTGCTGCCCAGCCTGATGTGCCTCTGTTTGCTGCCCAGCCTGATGTGCCTCTGTCTGCTGCCCAGCCTTATGTGCCTCTGTCTGCTGCCCAGCCTGATGTACCTGATGCCCAGCCTGATGTGCCTGCTACCCAGCCTGATGTGACTCTGTCTGCTGCCCAGCCTGATGTGCCTCTGTCTGCTACCCAGCCTGATGTGCCTCTGTCCGCTGCCCAGCCTAATGTGCCCCTGTCCGCTGTCCAGCCTGATGTACCTGCTGCCCAGCCTGATGTGCCCGCTGCCTAGCCTGATGTGCCTCTGTCTTCTGCCCAGCCTGATGTGCCTCTGTCTGCTGCCCAGCCTGATGTGCCCCTGTCCGCTGCCCAGCCTGATGTACCTGCTGCCCAGCCAGATGTACCTGCTACCCAGCCTGATGTGCTTGCTGCCCAGCCTGACTAGCCCACTGCCCAGTTTGATGGGCTCACTGCCCAGCTTGATGTGCCCATTGCCCTGCTTGATGTGCCCATGCCTGCTGCCCAGCTCGATGTGCCCGTGCCTGCTGCCCAGCTTAACGTGCCCATGCCTGCTGCCCAGCTTGATGTACCTGTGCCTGCTGCCTAGTTTGATGTGCCTGCTGCCCAGCTTGATATGCCTGTGCCTGCTGCTGAGCTTGCTATGTCTATGCTTGCTGCCCAGCTTGAGGTGCCTGTTGCCCAACCTGATGTGTCTGTGCCCACTGCCCAGCTTGATGTGCCTGCTGCCTTGCTTAATGTGCCTCTGCTCGCTGCCCAGCTTGATGTGCCTGTGCCTGCTGCCCAGCTCGATGTGCCTGTGCCTGCTGCCCAGCTTGATGTGCCTGCTGCCCAGCTTGATGTGCCTGTGCCTGCTGCCCAGCTTGATGTGCCCGTGCCTGATACCCAGCTTTATGTGCCTGTGCCTGCTGCCCAGTTTGATGTGCCTGATGCCCAACTTGATGTGCCTGTGCCCACTGCTGAGCTTGCTATGTCTATGCTTGCTGTCCAGCTAGAGGTACCCGTGCCTGCTGCCCAGCTTGATGTGCCTATGCCTGCTGCCCAGCTTGATGTACCTGTGCCTGCTGCCCAGTTTGATGTGCCTGCTGCCCAGCTTGATATGCCTGTGCCTGCTGCTGAGCTTGCTATGTCTATGCTTGCTGCCCAGCTTGAGGTGCCCATTGCCCAACCTGATGTGTCTGTGCCCGCTGCCCAGCTTGATGTGCCCGCTGCCTGGCTTAATGTGCCTCCGCTCGCTGCCCAGCTCGATGTGCCTGTGCCTGCTGCCCAGCTCGATGTGCCTGTGCCTGCTGCCCAGCTTGATGTGCCTTCTGCCCAGCTTGATGTGCCTGTGCCTGCTTCCCAGCTTGATGTGCCCGTGCCTGATACCTAGCTTTATGTGCCTGTGCCCGCTACCCAGCTCGATGTGCCTTCTGCCCGGCTTGATGTGCCACTACTCGCTGCCCAGCTTGATGTGTCGCTTCCCGCTGCCCAGCTCAAGGCGCCTCTGCCCGTTGCCCAGTTTAAAGCCATGGACGTTCCATATGCCCAGCTTGGTATGACTGGGCCCGCTGGACAGCTTGATGCTTTGGACTATCTTCTTGCCCAGTGTAATATGCCTCTGCCCACTGCCCGGCTTGATGCCATGGACTTTTCCCAGCAGCGGCTAGTTGGAGCGGCCGGAGGTCACTCCTTTGAGGGAGGTACTGTCAGGAATGGTTCCACCTGCTGGTAGCACGGTCAGACAATTGCCGTGCAGTACTGATGTCCACCAGCGGGTGTTTCCTGGCAGTCTGGAACTGTCAGGGGAGCTCTCTCCTACTGGTGATATTATTTGATCTTTGGGCCGCAGTACTGGCGTCCACCAGTGGGTGGTTCCTAGCAGTGTGGAGGCGACATCATCTCTTGCGATCAGGTGTCACCTAAGCCTGATTGCAGGAGATGTGTATAAATACCCGGCAAGCATACACACACCTTGCCTTGGTAACTTCTTTGCGCCCTGACCTGAACCTGATCTTGATCCTGATCCTGATTCTGTACCTGATACCTGAACTCTGTACCCTGCACCTGAACCCTGTCCCTCCCGTGATCCTGTTACCCTTACTTTGCCTTGCAGCCTGATCCATCCATCTTCTCTTTGTCCTGTTTGTTCCCTGTCCCCATCTGCTGACCTCCCGTTGATGACCCTGGCCTGGCTACATTTATGAATCTGGTATTCCCCATTATATATATATATATATATCCTTATTATTATTATTATTTGTGGGTCTCTGTTTGTGATTGTTTGGTTGAGCATTTTATTATATTGGAGGTGGTTGTGTTTATATGTTTCACTTCTCTTAATAAATCACTATATTCTCACTTATAAACATTTGGTTCCTCTGTTGCTATCCACACAGTTCTGGTCTCACCTGATACATGACACCCACTAAGCATATTTTAGCTGGTTTATCAGGAACTGGATAAAATTTGAATAGTGTATGCCCAGCTTTATGGCTCATGCACACAGGACATTTTTGCAGCTGCTTTTAGGGGCGTCTGGCATTTTTTTTTACTGCCTCTGAACTCACCTCCATGTTAACCTATGTGCCTATGCACACATAAACTTTCAGAGGACTCTGGAAGCATAAGCGTTTAGGAGCAGTAAAAAAAAACGACTGTCCAGGAGCAGAGGCTGTTGACTGTAAAAACGCAAAGCGCCCCAAAATGCAGCTAAACGCAGCTTATCACTGTAACAATCTTTTAGCTGCGTTTGGTGTTTTTAGGCATTTTTACATTATAGAGAGTATTTTTACTGTAAAAATGCCAAAAAAACGTGCATAAAGGCTGTTCAAAAACGTGGCAAAAAGCGCATTTTTAATGCTGCTTTTTTCTGGCAGCAGTGCTAGCGTTTTTTTTTAGAGATTACATTATAATCAGTCAAAATGTTTCTGCTGCTAAACACTGGTGAATAAATCAGGGAGCCGTGTTTGGTCCACTTGTGCACCAATGTGAAGGAAAAGTGCAAACATTTAATTATAGCGTGAAAATGTGTAAAATTATAGTTATAGCATGTAAATGTGTATAAAAGTGAACCTTTACCAAGAGATTTAAAGCAGAATAAAATAAATCTATAAGAAAAGAAGAAAACCCCTTTAACGTTGCCCTGGCAGTGACGTCATTAGCAGACCTAAAGGAAAAACAGGCTAGAAAACACCACAGGAATAATGCCAACAAAATCTATGTCCAAAATAGATGGGAATTAAACAATTGAGCCTCTGAGGATTGCTGAAATATGTCTGTCTAAGGGCAGCTTTAGCTCCTTTAAATCTAGTATAATCTTGGCATAAACAATTTTCATTGCTGTGGGCATGCAGGGAGACTTTAAGACACACTTCATGGAGAAGAATGGAAAGCCGTGTACTTGTGAAGCATTTATACCAAGTGTTTTTCCATCTTTCCAATTCAGTTTCATGGCACAGTGCAGAGTGGTGTGTTCACCTCCTTTTCTTTCACTCTATGGTTAGAGGTCAACTTCTCCTCTTTCACCATCAGGGTCAGCTGCTTTTAATCCTAGAAATTAGCCACCTGAGGCTTGTAATGCTGCTGGAGAAAGAGAGGCTGTCTGTGTTCTGGAGCAGCACGTGGCAGTCATGTCTCAGGCTAACCCTTATTGAAACAAATCTGTATTCTTGATAGCCTATAATTTGTAATATAATATACAACCAAAATATTATAGAAAAGTGTGTTCTAAACATAATTAGTATCAATGATCTTATTTGAGTTGTTACTGCAATGTTTACTATAATTGTTACAAGCATTCTCTAACAATTTTTTGTTGTAATAAAGTGTACCTGTACTTTGATTAAAAAAGTGAAACGTTTTTATGTAATGTTAGATCATAAGGAAAATGTACCTTTCTCTTTTCTCTATCAGAATCCTGAGTGAATTTTAAAACACACAGCAAACCCAATTTAATTTTTGACTTTGGGCAAAGTCAAAGGTTGAAGTCTCCTGATTCCTCTGCTGATGATGCCCAGATCCTTCCTCTCTACAGATAGGTTCATGCCAGAGATGTAGAGATCTCTGTAGTAGAAATCCCACTGGTCCTTTTTTGCTTACTAATATTGCAGAGAATCCATAGATAAAGTGATGCTAAATAAGGTACAGAGGTCACATACAATACCTTAGGGACAGAGCTCTGTAATAACCTTGTCCTCATTCAGATCTTCAGTCAGAGTGGCACTGGGTGGAGGAACGTCTTTCATATTTGACTTCCTTTTTAGCTCTGCCACCTCATATAAACCATTGCTGCAAGCTGCAAAAGGACTTGGGGTTTGAAGACTTTTTGTCTACCTGGACAAGGAGCAAATTACTACAATGGGGTCCCTAACATTCTGTGGATTTAGGTTTTAATGCACACATACTTCCCCCTTGCTCAATCTGGTCTTGCTGCCTCTTCTTCTCCACAATTAATTCTTCTTCTCTCTTTCCTTCCCTTCGTTTCTATTTTGCTGAATCCCTTTTCACTTTAAATCTGGTTTTATCTTCTTTTCCACCCCCTACTCCACCATCAAACCCCAAAACCTCCTGTGCCTCTATTGTTTAGTCTGGTCTTCCTGTCTGTTCTCTCTACTAGCTTCACAATATGTCTAGTCTTGTTGTCTCCTCTCACCTTTTTCTCCTTATTCTGTTTTTGCTGCCCCCTCCCCACCCATCTCTTCTACAGACTGGTCTCATTTTCTCTTCTCTCATCCTCCACCATGTGGTTTTACTCCCACCCCCTTCCAAAGTCCAGTTTTATGCTTTCTTCTCCTGCCACAATCTAATTCCACTGCCCCCCCTTTCTATTATTATTCAATCATTCTGTCCCCTCTTACCTCCTCCTTTTATCACAATATTATCCTATGATCTCCTCTATCACCTTCTTTATGATTTGATCCTACTGCCTCTTCTCCTCACCTTCTCCACTATCTAGCACCTTCTCCTTGTCTACACTCTACTATCCATTTTTGCTGCCTCACCCTCCCTTTTCTATTGTCCATTCCCACTACCTTTCTGCCTTCCTCCTTTAGTATAGGGTCCTACTGCCTATGTTCCTACTGCCTTCTCTCTCTCAGCAAGCTCACTAGTCCAATCCTACTGTTTCTTCTTTATTCCGCTTTACTATCTGGCCCTTCTATCTTTTTTTCTCACTCTTTTACAAATCTCATGGGCTTTACCATAATTTACAGTTTAGCCTATGTGTCACCAGGGATGGGACATGCCTCCTGCACAGCTCTAATCAACAGCGCTTAGGTGTTATTGATTACAGCACTATGCTGGAGGCATGTTGGACCGCTACATATCCAGACTTGTGCTCTTTATGTTAGCAGTGGTCTGGAATATCAGTTTGCCACTTGCTTTACTTTTAGGGTAGTCTGAATGCACCCAAGCAATGAAAAAGGTGGGTTAATTTGTGCTTCAAAGTGTAAATATAGTTTTTTTTTTCCTATTTTGGATAGAGTGGTGAAGGATTAAAACCTGTTTCAAATTTTTGCTGTCTGTGTCACTATGTAGATTCACTCACTCAGTTTGTCCTGGTGGCGCGTTTAGTTAAGCATTTTAGCATGGTGGCATTTCCTTAAAGCTAAACTTTAGGCCGACATAAAAGACACAAATTGATGCAAGTCTGTATTGATACCTCGTTAGTTCAGCTTTTTGGATGTATTGCTACAGCTGATAGCCAGCTTGTGAGATTTACAGATGCTTACGCAGCTGTAGCAGCCAGGGTTGCATGCAAATCCCCCCTGCCTCTGCAATATGGCAAATTACAGTCGTGGTAAAAAGGTTAAAGGCTCACTCCACCTTTTACAACTTGTTACATGTTGCACCCATCTTTAGGATGTAGCATGTATTATGGTTGCAAACTAAGGCCACCACCACCCTAAACCCGCTCTCCCTCTGACAGCATGCTGTGGTTCTTTCCTCTATGTCAGCTGTCACTTTTGAGTTTTGCAGTGATCTGTGAATGAATGAACTACAAGTTTTGTCTGCCACTGCAGCAGATGGCTTGTAGTTCTCAATGGAACACAAGCGTGGTGATAACCATTGACAATTTCTTCAGCTCTTGAACTTAAAGTCTGTACCTTGGCATGGATAGGGATCTAGAGAAAGAGTCTGCAGGAAACTGTGCATTTAGCCTTTTATGTATCCATTGTCATATATGCTCCAACATGGAGGTTCTCATAAACCAGATGTAGGACTGCACTATACAGTGGAACCTTGATGAGATAGTATGGCTTCCAAATATATTTACAAATGTTGTGCATTTGTTGCATTAGCATTTGTACAGTGTTTTTTGTGTTTCCTTTTTTTGCAGGCTAGCTGGTAGGTGTGCTGGGAAAAATAAGTCTTTATTTTCTTCTGAGCAAGAGAAGGAGCAATTTGGACTGGTGATAAAAAAAAAATCCTTAGATAAAGCAAAGATTCACAGAATAGGGTTTTCAACAGATAAACACCATTTAAAATCATGGTTGCCTGCATAATTAATATTTATTATGTTTATTATTTTTTTTATTTGATCTAGTGTTTTCCATCCCACATATTCTCCCTCACTATTGCTTTATTGTGGCATGTTATCAAAGAGAACATCTTCAGCAATTAATTTATAATATAATTAAAGTTACATAATCAGTTTTTTCACAGAGCATTAAGTAATACTATTTCACCTGCGCATCCAATATATAAGAGAATGTTGCAGCAATCTACCGCAGCCTAACACAAATCTAAATTATGTAGATAAGCAGTGCTGATATTGGAAACTTCATATCTTCATATCTTCTTTGCTTCCCATTGTTTCATCTCTTTGTTCTACAGCACTCTATTAATAACACCCCGCAGCTAAAAAATATTCATGAAACTGAGAGCTGTCCAGATAAGAGAGGAGGTCATGACCCAGCCAGTGCAAGCTCATCACTGAATGGACACCAATCTGAGCATAAGAGAAAGCTTGTCAATACAACCTGATGGGAGAGAGCAAAATATCAAATTAAAACAAAAGAAAATGGAAGCTGTCCTTATGTGCCAGCAGCTTAGCCAAATATAAATACACATACAAGCAAAAACATACAACATGCAGTTAGAAAGAAATATGGTATATGCACAAAGTATGCATGTGCTCCATACATAAAATTATCAACAAGATAACAAAGAGAGACAATTATGATTTGTGAAAAGTATATGTGCACCTAGATACATTGATAGGATGATATTGCTTGTTTACTATCAAAAGCGATTTTTTAGGAATTAGTGACTTCCAGGGAATGCTATTAAGTAAATTGGTTCAGATCACAGCATTGCAGAACTTGGTAGTTTATTTACCTAATAAACCTTTGGCAAAGAGATCAAACTTGTATTTTAAGCTAAAGAATGTCAATTAAGTAATGGTATACAACAGCTAACTAGTGAAATTAGATTGCACTATAATCCTATTACCCATTCTTTGAAGGAACCATCATTGCAGACTAGCACTTAAAGCGGAGGTGCAGGCAAAAATTTAACTCAGTTAAAAAAAAAAAAAAATACACCCCACCCCCTCGTTTTTGGATATTTTTTCTTTTTCTTTTTCATACCTTTTTCGTATGTTTTCTTCGGGACTTCAGTCCCATGACGCTGCGGGAGGTACAACACTTCTGTGTTTTTTTCATGGCCTCCTCCTTCCCCCCATTGCCTTCTAGGACCTGTGTATGTCCCAGAAGACGATGGGACAATTCAGAAAGCACAGTGCGACTCGCGCATGCGCAATATGAAACAGGCTTCACTTCCTGATTCCCTAAGTAAGGATGCCGGTGCCTGCACCCGGAGCCGATGGACAGGACGACTTTTGGTGCTGACATCATGAGCTCCCTGGACATCTAAGTGTCCTTATATTAAAAGTCAGCAGCTACAGTATTTGTAGCTGCTGACTTTTATTTATTTTTTCACCCAGGCTGGAACTCCGCTTTAAGGCATATGTAAACCCAAGAGCAAAAATAGATAGCATTGCAGCTTACCTATCTTTAGATGTGGTGGCTGCATTCATTTTTCCTTTTCAAATCTTTTACCTTTATTATAACCTGGTAATCCAGCCATTTACACGCTTCCTGTCCTAGAGTTACAATTGTAATGAGCAGCATTGCCACCCTAGGATACATAGGGGTGGATTTACGAAAGGTAAATAGATGGTGCACTTTGCAAAGTGTAGTTGCTTTCTGCAATTGCAGTTGCTCCAGAGGTTAGTATATGAGGTAAAGCGTCACTTTGCAAAAAATACCCAATCATGTGCAAGGAAAAAAAAAAAAAATTATTTTTGTTTGTACATGATTGGATGATGGAAGTCAGCATAGCTTCTGCTCATTTACTAACCCCTGGAGCATCGGCTCTCGCAGAGTGTAGTTACACTTTACAAAGTGCACAGTTTATTTGCCTTTAGTGAATCAACCCCAGAATGTGTTAGAACTACATAACACTATGTTAGGGCTACATAAAATCTGCCCCTCTTTCCATAAAAGGGGAGGTGCTTTGTAGTCCATGGAGATGGAATCTAGAGGCAGAAAGTACAGAAAGTTTTAAGCCCACACGATTTCTGGTTGGATGAACAACTAAATAGATAAAACAGATAAAATAAAACAGTTGCAGTGGTATATTTAATACACGAAAAGGAGCAAATACACTTAAAAAGATCAGACTCCATGGCTGTCATCCTGGCTTCACTGCATTGGGGGTTATTTACGAAAGGCAAATCCACTTTGCACTACAAGTGCACTTGGAAGTGCAGTCGCTGTAAATCCGAGGGGGACATGCAAGGACAATAAAAAACAGCATTTTAGCTTGCACATGATTGGATGATTAAATCAGCAGAGCTTCCCCTCATTTCAGATCTTCCCCTCAGATTTACAGCAACTGCACTTCCAAGTGCACTTGTATTGCAAAGTGGATTTGCCTTTCATAAATAACCCCCATTGCGATTCATTTTTTTCCAGAACAAGCACAAAGGCAGGGGTTTAGCTTTTGAGATGTTACTAGATATAATTTTATTCCAGGTCAGTGGCTTACAAGGTAGTGAAGCTAGAATTAGGATGACATCACCAGAGACAACACCTTAGCAAAAAGTCAGAAATGGCAGCTGCCATAGTTTTAACCTTAAAGGTTCACTTTAACGGGACCATTACTTTCAAATATAGTGTTGTGCAATACGATCAGCTGTGCATTCATTGAAATTGAATTGTAAGCCTTTATCCAGGTCACACGTTGAGGGTTGATTTACTAAAGGTAAATAGCCTCTGCACTTTGCACGTGCAGTGGCACTGTATGAAGTGCAGCTGCTCCAGAGCTTAGTAAATGAGGCAAAGCTCTGCTAGCTTCCATCATCCAATCATGTACAAGCAAAAATTCAGTTTTTTTCTGTTTTAATTTTCTTGCACGTGATTGGGTATTCTTTGCAAAGTGAAGCTTCGCGTCATTTACTAAGCTCTGGCGCAACTGTACTTTGAAGAGTGTAACTGCACTTGCACAGTCTATTTGCCTTTAGTAAATCAACCCCATTTTGTCTCATGATGGTGATTAACTTGGTATTACATGACACTGCATCCCCCTAATCACTGGGAGATCACCCAATATGCATTGATTAGTAGATGTGCATGTTGGGAATACTGGCTGCCTTTCTTCTTCCTCTTTATAGAAAGCATTGCATCTGTAAATGTTTATTTTTCCATAAATATTAACATTCTCCTTTATATTCCATTAATTCATTTGGAGGACAACAATCACAATTTTATGTTCCAGGCATAGGGAATCACAACAGCATACATTTAGCTGCTTAATATTTTTATATCTGTATGTTGTTATAAAAGACAATACAAAAGCATAAAATATATTGATGAATAAAAACAGAATTTGATGAGTGATTCATACTAATTTAGATCCAGTTATCATTTACTTCCCCCCCCCCCTTTGTTTCAAAATACAAGGATTTTTCAAGTGCTGTATTTGTAAGTGGTTTGCGCTCATGCATTAGGTTCAGGATTAACTGAATTAAGTGGTCAAACGTGTCTCAAACACTTTATTTTAGTATGACAGACTCCTGTTTTTGAAGTCTACATAGATATTTGGTTACTAAGACTGGGAGCCCATGGCTGTGTAAAGTGAACAGTAATTGCAATCAAAGTGGATTTCTCCCATCATGCCCTGTACTCTATTGAGCTCTCTTAGGATGTAATTGGAAAACAAATACAGCAACACCATCATCAGGACAGACACAAGTGCATGTCCTGAGAAAGGGCTGAGCAATAATGCGATAAGCTTTATTTCAACTGACACTCTTTATTTGTATATAACAAAGGACACAGCTACAGCCTTTGCAATGTTATCCTGATAATTAAACCTCAAAAAGGATCATTTGGGGCATATTTCACATCCCATGGCAACTAATCGATGTTAAAGATGATTAAACATTTCCAAATTTAATTCTGTCAGAATTTTTAGTAATATCAGGAATTATGGGTCTGCAGGGCATATTTTACAAACTCAAGGAAATGTAGCATGGAAAATTGTGACCAGGAAAAGACAAGGTCATGTTTAGTTTCGTTTTTTTTTTTTATATATGTTTGCAGGGGCAGCTTTATTATTTGAGCTTGGCAGGGAGGGTCTTGTGGTTATCTTGCAGCTGTTTATTCCCATTGTTATACTGTCAGCCGGAGAACTATAGACTTGTCTGGATGGAAGGTGGGCAGCTGAGGCTCCACCTCTATCTGCGTAACGTTATTACCGTGTTCCTCATCTGTGAGTGCAATGTATGTATCTCTGGCATGACAAAAAAAATAAAAAATCAGCAGCTCTGCCACTGCATCTCTCTTCTGTCACACAAGACAGTCTGCAGACAAGGTCATCGCTCTGCGCTCTTCATTTTCCATAGCTGTGTGTTGAGGTTAAGTATCATATCAGATCAATGTCTACTTAAGACAATCAACCTGTGTTTTGAATGTCCATCAAGCAGCAAGCGTAACACACACAATTGCTGTAAGCTCAGCATTGTTCTATTGACGGTTCAGGGTTAAGCGATCCGAAAAAATGATACTGTATTTATCTACAGATAATGCATAACATCAATAACCACGTTTAACTATACCAGTGCCAAAATCAATCATCTGGGGCCTTTGTGTGATGCAGAAAAAATAGCTTCCTCTTTGCATTATCTTAAATTATGCCTATTTCTTTTTTGCTGATAAAATCATTTTGGCATTGGCAACGCACGCTACACAAAGCTGATTTTTCTTTTTCGCTTTATTATTATTATGCTTTCTCTTTTTTTTTGCGTCTGAAACAATCATCAATTACCCTTATCCACCTGCACCATCTCATCTAAGTTCATTTTCAAGATGAAGTTTCCTTGTTGGATGGTGGCTGTCCAATCCTCTTTCTGTCCATCATTGGCTGCTCCAGAGCTTTCCCCAGATTGACAGTCCGAGGGTGGATCAATAATAATTATCAGGCAGCTACCACAGTGAGCTGTGAATTTCTGTGATGGGATGGTACTACACAAACAGCACCATGTCTCCTCTTAAATATGCAGCCCTTTGCTTTTTCATTTACTTAATATCCTTTCGGCATTAGCTGCTAATAGTATCGCTATGGAAAAATGGCCAGAAAAGAATTATGTATATTTTATTCACAGCATTCAATTCCTGCCTACCTGAAGACATATGTAATGTGCCTTTCAGTGGTGCAGGGATAAAATTGAAATGGCTGTTATTTCCTCTAGATTAGTCCTGCTTCCACGCATGCTTCATCTTCCTGTGTCGTTTGATTGATTTTGCTTAGTCTTCCATGTGAAACGAGTCATTTAGACACAAATAATTAGACTGGCTACAAATTTAAGTAAAATTACATTAAAGTCGTGCAGTGCTGGAGCTGCTTCTTCGGTGCCGTGTTAATGTTGTTTCTCATTGAACAAAAGCAGATTGGGATAAAAATATCTCAGATGATAAATCATTTTGGTAGTGTTCTGAAAAATCATTTTAGCGCCAAGATCCGTCAAGGCTTAGAAAGTTTAATTGATTACAAAGGGAGTAGGGCCAGTAATATCGATCTAGAAAGGATCTGCTAGAAAATCTGTATTTGTGTCAACAGTGTCACAGATTAAAAATGATTTGCCACAGTGGGAGCGATGTACTAAGCAGTGATAAGTTAGAGGTCCTTAATTTCCGAACAAGAGCTGCTCAAGAAAGGCTTTATTGAGAGAAATACAGGACTGTCATAACTGACCTCCTGTCGGAAATACCAGAAGCCTGGCTGTTTCTGCCCCCAGTATTTTGGGTCATGGACCTTAAACAGGCATGCTAGTGAGGTCACAGGAAAGTCAGAAATCCTGACCAGCATGCTTGTTCTAAGTCAGAGGCTTGGAACGTATTTGGACCAACATAAGAGTCTGATCGCTTGCCTTTTCACAAGCAGAGTTAAGCAATGGTAAACTATGTCCTCAGTACAGATTTGGTTTCAGTTGTTGGGTAATGGTAATGTAGGAGGGGGATGGAGATGAGAAATAGTTCCCTGTCTGTATCTATAACAGCATCACAAGATAAATCTATAACATTTTAATTTTTCAAACTTTTCTGTTAAAATAAATTTACTAATGAATGTGTTCTCTTATCTCCTTAGCCTCGGTCGCAAGGATGATTCTTTAAAGTGATACTAAAGTCTTGTTTTCTTTTCGTTAATAATAACAAACATGTTATACTTACCTGCTCTGTGCAGTGGTTTTGCACAGAGCAGCCCCGAACCTCCTCTTCTCGGGTCCCTCTTCAGTGCTCCTGGCCCCTCCCTTCTGCTGAGTGTCCCCTACAGCAAGCAGCTTGCTATGGGGGCACCCGAGCTGAGCCGCAGCCCCGTGTGTACATTCAGGCACGGAACTGCGGCCGACCCCGCCCCACCCCCTTTTGCTCCTCATTGGCTGACTGACTTTGGTTTACAGCAGCCTCAGGTAAGTATTAGGGGGGCTGAGGGGGGCTGCTGCACACAGAAGGCTTTTTATCTTAATGTATAGAATGCATTAAAGTTATTGTAAAGTCTCATTTTGTTTCTATTAAAATAACAAACATGTTATACTTACCTGCTCTGTGCAGTGGATTTGCACGGAGCAGCCCCAATCCTCCTCTTCTGTTCTCCTGGACTCTCCCTTCTGTTGAGTGCACCCAGAGCAAGCAGCTTGCTATGGGGGCACCCAAGCCGAGTTGCAGCTCCCTGTGTCCATTCAGACATGGAACTGCGGTTTGGCCCTGCCTCCTTTTACTCCTAATTAACTGAGACACAGCAGCAGCACTGTTGGCTCCCGCTGCTGTCTTGTGGACATCGCTGGAAAGAGATGGGGCTCAGGTAAGTATTAGGGGGGCCGAGGGGGGCTGCTGCACACAGAAGGCTTTTTATCTTAATGCATTAAGATAAAAAACCTTCTGCCTTTACAACCACTTTAAGATAAAAAACCCTCTGCTTTTGCAACGACTTTAACTTCAGTATGGACATTTCTCCCCTTTAAAGTTTCATAAACAATTATATGAACCAGGAAAAAAATGCTCTCATAATGCTCTGATGGATTCCTCAGTGCTGCTCGAATAAAATATGTTAATGCAGAATTTAAATCAATCACCCCAACCCCACATTAATCATTGTCCCCCTATTGAGGAAACTAAATGTAAATACTCTAAAAGTGAATCTGAAATTGCTGTCACCTGACTGCTAGACTCTTTCTATTCTCTGCAGTAGCAGCATCCTGAGTGAGGAACGAAACAGCAGCTTCATGTTATCCAGTAACATAGGCAGTCGCCATAGGACTAAATGTCCAATGATTCTAGGATACCTGTATTAGTGAATAGTGAACTGACCAAAGTTCTGTTTGCTAGAGTTTCATTGAACAAATGAAAAAATCTGCAAACCCTGAGAACACAGTGCCCCAAACCCTATTGAAATCTATGGGAGTTGAATCTTGTAATTCCTTTTTCAAGGTCCATTTTTTGTGAAAAAATGGGCATGGGTAGCTGGACCATAGAGCACAAGTACCTATGCAAAAAATGTTGAAAAAGGCTAAAAATTCAACTTTAAAAATAAATGCTGCTTGGGTGATGCTCTAAACCTACACTGGAAATGGTGCACCTGTAGAATGTACAACAGCAAACGTTTAGAACAAAAAACTATTGCAGTTAAGTTACATTTCCCAGTTGGCTTTATGCTGTTGATAGACAATGTAAACAGGGGATCCCCAAAATATCTATATTAGACCATTATCCAAGGGTTTAGGATTTTAAGTGGGACCATATTCAAAATTTTATAGTAGACCCTTATCCTTCATGAGGATCTGGTATGTATTCTTGTGAGGCGTCCCACACACAAAAAAGTAACAAAAGAAAACCCAATGTGGGGTTCCCCCAAAAACTATACCAGGTCCTAATCCCAAGTATGTAGCCTGGCTGACCAGAAACATTGGTAATGCTTAAAGTGAAACATTAAAAATGTAAAATTCCTTTAAATAATATGCCTAGAGGATTCCTTTGACATGATGCATCTGTGCGATTCATACAATCTATGATAGAAAAACTGACATTTACAAAAAAAAGTGTATATAAATTGTCAGTAAATGACAGCTCCTAGCTGCTTACATCTGTTTGTAAGCCAGAGATTACATTAATCTATACCAGACCCTTATTCTAGAAGAGGGTCTAATATAGCTGTTAAAAAAAGAAAAAAATGGCGTATCTGCATTAAACCCTTATTTTGAGCATGTATTTTGTCAAGCCACATAGCCCTAACATGGGGGTGTACCTTTCCATTTTGATGAGGACAGGGGTCTCTTCCCCACATCCAGAGGTTGTTAGGGTCTGTAGGTGGGGTGAGGGTCTGTGGAAAACCCTGATGGCAGACACACAGCTGGCCCCATCACTCCACTTGGGCAAACAAAAAAAAGAACTTGAAGGCCCTCAAGCCCAGGGGAACTCACATTCTTCCAGTCAAAAGTCAGTAAAGGATTTTGACTCCTCCATTACCTGCACCCTGGAGGCTGCAGTGAACCTCTTCCAGTATAAACTTTAACAAAATTGTATCCCAAAGTACACCAAAACATCCCAAAACCAAAAACCCATGCAGGGGTGAGGCAGTTGTTAAGGTGAAGTAAAAAAAAATACAATTACATGTTTAGAGCCAACAGCCAAACATAAGGCACAGTGGCTGGAAAATATATGAGCAGTTTGATTGGGTCCTGGGGAGGCAATGTAAGAGAGAGAAATAAGTCTCTTTTTTTTTCAAAAAATAACAGAGTATGATTTTTCAAAGACAGCAGGCATAAGTATTGTATTAACTTGCTGTTCATTCTGCAAGTACTTGGCCACTAGAGGAAAAGATGAGGCTTTTTTTTTTTTATTGTTTTTGTTAAAGTTTTATAGAGCATTACTGAGAATGCCCTCACATGGTCCATACACGTTACAAGAAAAATCATAAAACCAAAGCAAAAACAAAAGGGAAAAAACAAAAGAAACCCTTGTAAGCCTTTCTTGGATAGGCCATAAATTGCAAATGGAAATAAAAAAAATGTATATTTGGTGAATGAAGATGGAAAAATGTTATAGATTTGCACCAAAGCTATTAACCACTTCAGCCCCAGAAGATTTTACCCCCTTCCTGACCAGAGCACTTTTTAACATTTGGCACTGCGTCGCTTTAACTGACAATTGTGCACTCGCTCAACACTGTACCCAAACAAAATTTGTGTCCTTTGTTTCCTACAAATAGGTCTTTCTTTTGGTGGTATTTGATCACCTCTGCGGTTTTTATTTTTTGCGCTATAAACAAAAAAAGAGCGACAATTTAAAAAAAAAAACACATTATTTTTTCACTTTTTGCTATAATAAATATCCCCATTTAAAAAAAAAACAAAGAAAAAAAACAAATTTCTTCATCATTTTAGGCCAATATATATTCTTCTACATATTTTTGCTGAAAAAAATCGCAATAAGCGTATATTGATTGGCTTGTGCAAAATTTATAGTGTCTACAAACCATGGGAAAGATTTATGGCATTTTTATGGCATTTTTATTATTATTTTTTTTTTACTAGTAATTTTGGTGATCTGCGATTTTTAGCGGTACTGCGAAATTGCGACGGACACTTTTGACACTTTTTTGGGACCATTGGCATTTATACAGCGATCAGTGCAATAGAAATGCACTGATTACTGTGTAAATCTCACTGGCAGGGAAGGGGTTAACACTAGGAGGAGATCAAGGGGTTAATTGTGTGTTCCCTCAGTGTGTTCTAACTGTGAGGGGTAGCATTGGCTAGGAGAAGAGACATATCGTTGTTCCTACCTAGTAGGTACAAGCGATATGACTCCTCCTCCCGGACAGCACAGGGATTTGTGTGTTTACACACACAAGTGGTTGTAAAGGCACAAGGTTTTTTTTTATCTTCATGCATTCTATGCATGAAGATAAAAAATGGTCCATCCTCATTACCCAATAAACAAGGATGTCATCTATTGGAAGGGTGTCAACATTTGCCTTGTACTCATTCACCATATCATGAAGTTGCTGGTAATAGCTTCTGGCAGTGGACAGTCTTTTGGCTCTGGGAAGAGAAAAAGCTTTTGATCACCTCGCTTAGACAGCCACTTCCACTGCTGCTTCTTCTTTTAAGTACAGTGGCTCTAAGCCATGTTGTTCTTTAGACTGTATATTTCCAGCCTTTAGAAAGGAGGCTAACAGGTTCCTCTGCGAACTGTCCTCCAGGTGTGTTATCTTTTGCTCTCTCTGTGGGGGCAGGTGAGCTCTAAAACTTTCCCCTTGTATTGTGATTCCAGAAGAATGCTCTTTTGTGACGATTCCTATTTCCAAGCAGCATTGCTGACCTCACACTATTATGTACTGCAGCAAGGATAAATTGAGCATGGCATCACACTGGAAAGTCAGACCGCTGCTCTCACACACAATGCAGTGGCCTGGGTCTGCAGCATTCTGACATTGCTCATACTTGCTCATACTTGCCTAGTTAATTGGAGCAGTGTGCAGGGGGCATGTTGGACTATTAATAAATCATATTAATCAAAATCAAAAAGAAAAAAGGGAGCGCTGTGTATTTATAGAGCAGCTGACACATAAAGGTAAACATTCAACCTCCAAGTAAACATATAATACAACAAAATGTGTGGCGCTTCCTGTTAATTATTATGTAACAGTGCAGTGAACTAATAATGCCACGGACTTTACGTCAGACTTTGCCCGGCTTTTCGACAGACTTTACGGTGGACTTTCCGAAAGAATAGACTTGCCTAAACACGATCAACCAAAGTCCGTCGGATTTGTACGTGATTACGTACGGCCGGACTAAAACAAGGAAGTTCATAGCCTCCAAGTAGCCAAAAGCTGCCCTAGTGTTGGTTTTTGTCCGTCGGACTAGCAAACAGACGAGTGGACTTTTCGACCGGACTCGAGTCCATCGGAAAGATTTGAAACATGTTTAATTTCTAGGTCCGTCAAATTTTTAGGGAAAAATAGTCCGCTGGAGCCCACACACGATTGAATTGTCCAACGAACTCCAGGCCACCGGACCAAGTATGCCGTAATGTGTCATGTGTACGCGGCATTAGAGTCCTATGATATATCCGTGACTTGATCAAATCCTCAGTGAATGACTCCAACAAAGTGGCTGATAAGTTATGCGCTTACCGAAAAATGAAAATAATTCAGCATAAAAGTGAAAACACCCAGTGTGTCTGGAAACAATTTGTCACAACATGTGCACCTGCACCAATCTATGCACTCACCTGATCAACAGTGATAGTATACCTTAAGAAGTTACTTTGAGACATCCACTCCTGGTGTGCTGGTAGAATGGTGGTCCACAATAGGATTAAGTAATATATAAAAAATAACTCACCCATGGGAGCCCAAAAAAGCTCATATAGTGTAATATTTATTTAAAATAAAGGGTAAAAACAACTGCAGCGTAATAGAAAAGAGCCAAAAACCTACATAGTATGCCACCGCTCCTTCCACGAGGAAGCGGTGGTCATAGCGTCAGTACGTAGGCCCCTCCCGATGTGTTTCGTGCTCTAGCACATTGTCAAGGGAATCGATTATCGACAAGATATAAGAAGAAGAAAGAAGCCACTCCATTTTAAAAGCCTAATGTGTAGGTTTTATTGAAGCATGCAATATATGGATTGTTCCACCTGCTCATTCAAACTCTAAAGTGTTTCACTCCTTACTGGGACTAATCATAGAAGGAGGATGACCGTGTGAGAGAACACTTATATCACAATCTAACACCATACACATGTGCCTCATAAAACCTGTTTTAACCTTCTTTACAACCTTTGTTACAAAAGGGATAGCTGACTCCTTAACAGGGCATATTCCTAATGCACCTAATTGTGTGAACCACAGGAAGACAGCACCCATTATCAGAGGAGTTCTGGGTAGGCATGCCTGTAGTGAAGGAATATAGTTTGTAACTCATTGATGATTTATGCTGCAGTGCACCCATAAGGCCATACTTTGTACATTATATATTAGTTGTACACATACTGGCCCATTCACTATCTGACCACAGGTGAAATGAACTAGTAGATGTCAATGAGTGATCTATCGCTCTGGTTTCTTGAGTGATGTATTCTTCAGTGAGGCATTTTGCAGTTACTAATGTTTTAGTAGTACCTGTTTAGTGTGTATTCTTGAATTAAAATGTGGTTACATTCCCTTTAAAGTTTAGTTAAAGCTCAGCATTCATAGCATTTCTATTCTAGCTTTTAATGAAAATGAATAAAGTTAGAAGAGGTATTAACAAAAGAGAGTTTCTGGCACTTACACAACCTTTTATACTAAAAACCCGGTTCAGGACCTGCCTGTAATTCTATGTGTGATGGGCTTCAGGTCAGCGTTTTCATGATTTCACTATATGTTGCTGTCAGTGTGATTGGCAGTTTTATTAGTAAAGACAGAATTTATCTGCACTTCTCTAAAAAGGGTCATCTAATCTTTAAGTCAGCTTTGTTCAGACAATTTGATATATTTTGTAAATCCACACAATTCAGAAAAAATGTATATACATCAATGAAAAAAAAGTGAGCCTTAAATACACAGAATTTATTGCACAGTTGCATGATCAATGCTGACCATATACTGACAAAAGTTGATCTTAAACTTCTGCAGTTTATCTTTAAGATTTAGACATCATGTATTTTGGCTATGAAGGAAACTGGCGCATATCAAATACATTTAAAGCAACCCTTTAATTAAAATAAAAATCCAAAAACCTGCAAAAGAAGAGAGTGAATGCTTACTTTGCTTGATGTCCACACCAGAACAGGGAAACAGGAAAAGGAAAGGTAAGTATTCACTCCCTTCTTTTTCAGGCCTACCCATTTCAGTTTTTTTAAAAAATTTTGAATGAAACAGGAGCTTTAAAGGCAAGAAGTGCTAATAAAAAGATATTTGTAAAATACAAACCAAAGCAAAACAACAACATCAATGATTTAGGGAAAGAACAAATTACAAATAGCACTATATACTGTATGTACAACATACCGTATATACTCGAGTATAAGTCGAATTTTTCAGCATGTTTTTTTATGCTGAAAGTGTCCCCCTCGACTTATACTCGAGTCAAGCACTTTTCTGCAGCAAAAAATTTCATTTTCCGAACCGACTTTGAGGCCCCGTATCTCAGGGCCACTTGATGCTAGGAACCCCAAATTTGGTGTGCAAACCCAGTGGAACTAGAACTACAACATATCCAAAGATGAAGTTCCTAGCTCTAAGTGGCCCCGAGATACGGGGCCCCAAATTCGGTTCGGAAAATGTCATTCTCTGCTGAAGAAAAGTGCTTGACATTTTCTGAACCGATTTTGGGGCCCCATATCTCAGGGCCACTTAGTGCTAGGAACCCCAAATTTGGTGTGCAAACCCAGTAGAACTGGTAACACAACATATCCAAAGCTGAAGTTCCTAGCTCTAAGTGGCCCCGAGATACGGGGCCCCAAAATCGGTTCGGAAAATGTCATTCTCTGCTGCAGAAAAGTGCTTGACATTTTCTGAACTGATTTTTGGGGCCCTGTATCTCGGGGCCACTTGGTGCTAGAAACCCCAGCTTTGGAAATTTTATGCTGCTAGTTCCACTGGGTTTGCACACCAAATTTGGGGTTCTTAGCACTAAGTGGCCCCGAGATACAGAGCCCCAAATTTGGTCAACTGTGTCCATCTGCAGCAATGTCATTTCGGGACCCTTTGGGTTCAGAGACCCCAAATTTTGGCTGCAGCTAGGGGGCATCTAGGAACCCTTAACTACCGAGTTTGAAGTTCAGGGGACCTATGGCTGCAAATGGGCACAGTGAGGCATGCAAATGGGCATTGTTGACCCTCTTTTCCACTTACAGTAGCTGTGCATTTCTCACCCTCGTCTTATACTCGGGTCAATAAGTTTTTCCCAATTTTTTTGTGGTAAATCAGGGCCTCGACTTATACTCGGAACGACTTATACTCGAGTATATACGGTACTTATACTGCAGATGTGTGTCTGCAATTGCACACATATCCTGAGTTAGACTTATTTTTCATTATATGGTTCCACCAGCCTTGATTTAATGGGAAGCTGGGACTTCACTTCCTGACTGATCCTTTCTTTGTCTGAAAGTGATGCGTGCTCTAAAGAACAGATTTAGAATATAAATTATTTACCTGACCAGCAGACCAAGTTCTCATGAGGTTCTCATGAGGTTCCCCACCTAGTCCACTAGAGGTGGGCTAATATTGAAAAATGAAAGCGTATTTATCATGATAGAATACAGGGCTGCCAATATTTCTAAAATTCTACTGCATTCCTACCAATCTGCTTAGCAGTGGTAATTTTGTCAACTAAAATATTTTCGTCGACTAAATTAATACTATTTTAGTCGACTAAAATATGACTAAAACAATTCAGATGACTAAAATATGACTAAAACTAAAATGCCATTTCAGTCAACAGACTAAAATACAACTAAAACTAAAATGGCATTTTAGCCAAAAGACAATTACTAAAACTAAATTGAAATTTGACATCAAAATTAACACTGCACTACCACATAAGAATAAGTAGGAGTCATCTACTAAGCCTGTGTTTCTCAACTCCAGTCCTCAAGGCGCCCCAACAGGTCATGTTTTTAGACTTTCCTCTATTTTGCACAGGTGATTTGATCAGTTTCACTGCCTTAGTAATTACCACAGCCGTTTCATCTGAGGGAAATCCTAAAAACATGACCTGTTGGGGCGCCTTGAGGACTGGAGTTGAGAAACACTGTTTAAGCTATGGAAAGAAAAAAAAAAGGCTTTTCTTATTTTTTTTCTTTATATTTATTGTTGGCAATATATTGTATTGGCAATATATTCAGGTAATATGTGCAATGGCATTACAGTCAATAGAGTTAACATTTTTTTTTATTTTTTTATATTTTCAATTTGTACTTCTGTTTGTCAAAAAGCAATATTTTTGTTTGTTTATGAAACGTGGTTTTATTTATAAAGACGTTATATATCACAGTGGCTAAATCTGTGTCTGCAGTGCACCTAATAAACCTTAATACCATAAATAATAATATGTTATTAGATTTTTACTCCAAAGTATATAATGTTTGGCATTTCTAAAGAAATAATGCATTCAAATTTAACTAAACCTATTAGATTTTAGTCGACCAAAATGTACTGGAGATTTTAGTCAACTAAAATGTACTGGAGATTTTAGTCGACTAAAATAGGACTAAAACTAAAACAATTCAGATGACTAAAATACGACTAAAATGACATTTTAATCAAAAGACTAAAATATGACTAAAACTAAAATGGCATTTTAGTCAAAAGACTATAACTAAAACTAAATTGAAATATGATGTCAACATTAACACTGCTGCTCAGACTTTTTGAAAACAATACGTTATCTAAGTGGCCAAATCTTTCTGCAGTTCCTCCGTAGAGTATTTATGGGTTTCACATAAATACTAGAGTAAGAAACTTCAAATCTATAAATGAAATACAATCACAGAAATGTTGAACCACATGTATGTAAAATATGACAGTTACATTAAAATGTATATTTGGGTAAATACTATAGTAAAAATGTAGGCTGTTTACTACTTTACTAGAATGCAAAATTATACTAGAACTGGTGGCAAGAATAGTGTCCCATCCTTAGTGGGAGAAGATGTGCCTCAATAATCAGCCGCACCTCTTGCAGTATTTGTCCTTGATGTCAGTTGGATTTTGCAGGGATTAAACATGAGGAAGGTAACTGAACTCCGTAAAACATTGCTGCATGTGTTTTGAAGGGCTGTAGTATTTACAAATGTATTTACTATCTCTCTCACTCTCTATGCCATGCTCACTTTTGGAGAGACAGGGTAAGATGAAAAGGTGATGGTGTCTGTACCTAAGCAAGAAGTGATCTCAAAGTGGGTGTGAAAGAGGACCTTGATGATGGAGAGTGTGATGGTGCTGAAGCATTATGTCTTATGCATACTGGATGTTTTTACAGCTGCTGTTTTTGGCTTCAGGTTTTTTTTCTACAACCAGTACACTCCCCAGCATGTTATTCTATGTGTCCATGCACACATAGGCACATAGGCTTTAATTAGCGTTTTTTGGCAGGGATGTTTTCTGGCTGGAAAAAACCCCCAGAGCTACTGGGTTTGAAGAGGAGTTTTTCAGCTGTAAAAACGCTCTAAAAAAAACTCTTAAAAACGCTGCAAAATGTGGCAAAACTTGCGTTTTTAACATGGCATTCTACAGCAAAAGCTACTGGCGTTTTTATAATGTCCTGTGTGCATGAGGCTTTATGAGTGGAGTGGCATATGTGTTTGCATACTTCAAAGTTAATTATTGGATATTGTTATAGGCCACCCAGTGTTAATGAGGGAGTGGAGACTAAGTTCTTTGCACTGATAGATAGGGCTGCACAATCTGGGACAATGAAAACTATGGGGGATTTTACCTAACCTAAAATTGACTGGAGTAATGGCACTGCTGGAACAGTGACAGGACAGACATGTATAAACCCATTACAGGACAATTTTATGGTACAGTTATTTATAGCCCAAACTAGAAAGGATACTCTGCTAGATCTGTTAATCTCAAACATTTTGGAACTTATTACTAATGTTCATATAAAAGAACATCTGGGTAGCAGTGAACATATTATAATGTAATTTAATGTTAGCGGTAAACAACAAGCTCATACTGGAAGGATAAAAAAACATTAGTTTTAGGAGAGCAAATTTTCCAAGGCTGAGGGCCCCTTTTCAAGATTTGGACTGGGAGAGAATGTTGTCATGAAGGAATACAAAACAGAAATGGGAATGATTCAAATCAACTGTATGTAAACACACTGCAATATATATTGCTACGGGCAAATGGTTTAAAAAGTTAAAAGTACAACCTACGTGGCTCATATTCAAAGTTGAAAAAGCTCAAAATAATAGTAATTAAAAAAAGAAAAAAGCATTTAAAAATATAAAAATGAAAAACACTATCCTCATTTAAAAGTTACAAAGAATATAACAGAATAAGTAAAAAGGAAATCAAAGCCGCAAAAATTCAAAATGAATGACATGTTGCAAAAGAGAGTAGGACAAAACCTCTTTAGTTGGTGAGGACAAAGAAAGGGGAAATGTAATAAATACCTTCTTCAGCTATATACCGCACAGGCGTATAACACGCACATTCATTTTAAGAGGGACGTTTCAGGAAAAAAAACTTAAATTTTAAATAAGAAACTTTGAAGCAAAATAAGGGTCAGTGTCCATCTGCAGCCTCACCATTGCCATCAATGCAGCGTGATCAATGCCCATCTGCAGCCTCAAGTGCCATCAATGCAGTGCCATCAATGCAGCAGCCTCACCAGTGCCATCAATGCAGCAGCCTCACCAGTGCCATCAATGCAGAAGCCTCACTATTGCCATCAGTGCAGCCTGATCAATGCCCATCTGCAGCCTAGAGAGGACAGGGTGGGGGACGAGCGCTGACAGAATAGATACAGTGAAAATCTCCTATGATAGACAGAACAGTGGTCCAATGGCGGCCCAGGAGATGGGACTTCCTATTACAGAGGCCGCCAAGTAAACAGGAGATTTTCACGATATGTAATCTGATGGCGCTTGTCCCGCCCCCCTCCCTGTCCCCTCTGAGGTAGCTAAAATTGAAGTATTGGCATATAACACGCACACGCTATTTGCACCTGATTTTCAGGGTGAAAAAGTGCGTGTTATACGCCAATAAATACAGTATATACAATGGAAAACGGGACAGGTTAATAAGGATGGTATTAACATAGTCCCAAATGATCCAAAAAACCTCAAAATGTATATGGTCCAGAAAACATAAAGGTGAATAAAGCATCATGACCAGATAACTTACACCCAACAAAGAGTTGAGCACTTTTTTTTTCAAAGCCATTGCTTCTAATTTTTAGAAACTCTTTAATGACTGGCATTGGGTTTGATTTACTAAAGGCAAATCCACTGTGCACTACAAGTGCAGTCGCTGTAGATCTGAGGGAAAGCACTGAAATGAGGGGAAGTTCTGCTGATTTCTATCATCCAATCATGTGCAAGCAAAAATGCTGTTTCTTATTTTCCTTGAGATCCTTGAGATCTACAATGACTGCACTTCCAAGCGCACTTCCAAGTGCACTTGCAGTGCACTTGTAGTGCACAGTGGATTTGCCTTTAGTAAATAATTCACTGGTTCAGTGAAAAGCCAATGCGGTGCCTACATTTATAAAAGGGATCAAAGTTTTTATCGATTACCTACAGACCAGTTGGTTTAACCACAGTTGGGAAGATAGTCGAGAGTTTAATAAAAGACCACATAGAACAGTTTTTTCTAGAATGTAAGCAAACATTTAGAACAAAGTTTGGCTGTGGATACAGTATACTTGGGTTTGGAAAGCATTCGACATGGTTCCCCACACTCAGCTAATGTATAAATGAAAGTTAACAGGCTTAGAAAATTCAGGTTGTCAATGGATAGAAACTGGAAGACCATATTCAGAGAGTAGTGATTAATGATTCATACTCTGAATAGTCTAAGTTTATTAGTGGTGTACCTCAAGGTATAGTGATGGGACGCTTAGTTTTTAACCTATTTATAAATTATATAGAGTTTGGGATTAAAAGTACCATTTCAGTGTTTGCAGATGACACCAAGCTATGCAGTGGATCAATGTCCTTACAGGATGTCTCCAACTTACAAGCCAACTTCAATGCACAATTTAATTGTGCATCTATGTGGCAAATGTTGATAAATGTAAAGAAATGCACATGGAGGGTAAAAACAGGCATGCATCATACATTCTAGGAGGAGAACAGCTAGGAGAGTCAATGGTTGAAAAGAATATGGGTATTTTGGTAGACCATAGGCTTAATACTAGCATGCAATGCCAAGCTGCAGTTTCTAAACAAAATACTTTCAAGTATTAAAAAGTATAGACTCCAAACAGAGGGAGACATCATTTTGTCCTGTACAAATCATTAGTAGAACCTCATTTGGAATATGTAGTTAAGTTTTGGGGACCAGTTCACAAAAAGGATATTGGGAAACTGGAGAAAGACAACCAAACTGATAAAAGGCACTGAGGACTCAGCTATGAGGAAAGATTAGCTTAACTAAATGTATTTTCTTTTGAGAAGAGCCAATTAAGGGGGGAGGGATATGATCCCCATGTATAAATACAGATTGGAGATTGGATTTAAAGTCACAACTACTATATTAAATTATCCTCGCTGGGAACATATTAAATATAGTGTGCGTGTGTTTTTTTTTAAATTATAAAGCTAAATACCTTTTTTGCCCAGCTTTGCTGTGTGGTCCCATGTCCTCTACCTGCTCTTCTTCTCGATTTAAGTAGTAAAGTGGGAGGGGCTGAGATTCCCTTATGCAAGCTAGCAGATGGGGGACATGTAACCACACAGCAGCCATGGGCAAAGAAGATATTTAGCTTTATAATTAAAAAAAGTACACACACTGTACTTAATATGTTCCTGAAATAAAGAGGATACAAATATATATTAAATGTTGCTTTACATTTTACCAATAAGGGGGAGAAGATGCAGCAGCGTGATCAATCAAGGCAGGAAGAGAGGGGAGGGGCAGGGAAGAGATCAGCTTCACAGCTCACACACAGACTATGGAAATGATAGGGGGAGGGGGGAGGTGCAGAGACGCTGAGGAGAGAGCAGGATGACAGAGGCACGTAATCTGACCATGCTATCAGGGATTAGCAGCCATGACAGGACAGGTAGGATCAACTAGGTATTCTACAACATAAAAAGGGACAGTTTGAAAAGGCAAAAGCACTGTGCTGTATCTCGTGCCTTAAAGGGACAAGAACTTTTTTTTTTTTACGGTTGCAACTACTTTAAATGGAATGGCTTTTTCACAGTAAGAGCTGTGAAAATGTGGAACAGACTCCCTAGAGAACTAATTTTGTTTTAAAAAAGAGCTTGATGCATTCCTAAATGTACAAAATATGACTGAATACGAACAGTTATATCTTATAACACAAGAGGTAGTTGATCCAAGGAGTATTTGATTGACTCCTGGGGGATCAGGAAGTAATTTTTTTCTCTCGCTGGAGCAATTTGGATCATGCTTCATTGATGTTTTTTGACTTCCTCTGGATCAACTGCATGTATAGGATTGTATATATGGAGGTTTCTATTAGTTTGTTTTTTCTATTCATTGAACTAGATAGACTTGTATCGTCTTTCAACCTGATTGACTATGTAACTATGTAGCTCCAGCAGGAGTGTGTTCCCACATGTCTGAAGATATCAAAAATTCCCTGTGCCTAAGAAATCTATTGTTTCCTGTTTCAATGACTATCATCCTATTGCACTTATGCCAGTTATAATGACGTGCTTTCAAAAATGGTCTTGCAGTATAATAAAGAAGATGAACCAGTAGAGTTTGATCCTTTTCAGTTTGCATTTCGGTCAAATAGTTCAGTCAAAGATGTGATTGCTCTTGCCCTCCATACTTCCCTTAACCACCTTAAGGGAAAAAATAATTATGTCAAATTGCTGTTTGTGGACTTCAGCTCTGCTTTTAACACAATGAAACTTGTTTAAAAGCTTATTGTTTGATTGTGGGGTCCTCACTCTGCCATTAAATATTTTTGATAGACTGCAGGTGGTTTATGAGCAGTTTTCTTCCATGTTATTTTTTTACCTTCTTATTTAAAATGTTTATTGATTTATAAAAAAGTACAACAGAAGATTTGGGTTACAAAGGAGATAAGCGATATGACCAAGAGGCCAACGTGTGCACAAAAAATATATCCAAAAAATATATCCAAAACATATTTGGTAATCAAAAATTGCTAATCAGCTAATCAATGGTAGCTCAATCTGACACATATTAACTGAAGCACAATGTCAGGTCACGGATAAGCAGATAAGCTTATAGGATATAGTAGAAGTGGCGGCCCGTCCATTAGGGGCGCACTGCCTATTCATGCGTCCAGGCCCCTGATCTACATACAGGGCACCGGACCATGGATTCCAATGGGGGGGGGTGTTTTTTTTGAAGCACGTGATTAGAGCCAGAGGCTCTAATAATCTTTTAAAAAAAGGGTGGGCTTGGGGCGCAGAACACTGCGCTCCGAACCCACCCAGTTGTGTGACAATAGCGAATGAATATTCACTATTCTCACACTGATTCTCCTCTCGGCCAATCAGGAAGAGGATTCTGAGACCCGTTTCCAGATTGACCGAAAGAAGAAGTGATCCTATTGGCCTAGTGGGAGGAGGAGGGAGGAGATGCAGGACCGGACACTGGCCAGCTCCATGCCCCATGTTTTTGACTATGACTCAGACTCTCTGCTGTCCCCAGCCAGCTCGGAGAGGCGAGGATCACTCAGGGGCCCCAAGATCTCCAAGAAGGACCCAGACAGCGAGACCATGGATGAGAGGTTCCCCGCCTGTATCCAGGAGGTCTTGTCCCAGATGCTGAAGGGCTACGACTAGTCCCTGGAGCCCACGCTGGTCCGGGACTCCGGCTCCCTCAAAGCCAAGCCCCATGTCAAGAGATGAAGGGAAGCCCAACCCACCAGCCGCCACTGCTTCCAGCACTCCCCCACTCGGACAGGGAAGATTGGAGTGTCATCCCGTAAGGTAAGGATGCCTTCCGCCTTCCTGTTGTTGTGGTCCCATTGGTTTGCCCCCCCCCCCAATTATTGAGCACCAGCCGCCACTATAGTAGAGGGTTGCAAATACTGGATAAAGGTATCCATTTATTATCCATTTATTAGCCAAACCTGTGGGCAGTTTGCCAAAGTACCCAAATTACCTTTAAGCAAGCAGAGAAGAGAAAATAATAGGGGAAGAAGAGGGTGAAGCAGAGGGGAAAGAGGGGTAAGTTCCCAGGGGTTCACTGAGTAGCCACATAAAAGGAATGATTCTTTCTTAAGGGGCCAAGAGTTGTCAGTTGGGGAGCAAGAGTAAAGTGTCAAAGTGAGAGGGGAGATAGTGGTCTACCCATGACTGCCCAACTTAAGTGTATTTTGGACTTTGTCATGCAATATTACCTAAATTTTTGTGAGGATCATGGCTTGTGTCACTCTATTCATAGTTTCTATCAGAGTAAGTTTTTGCTCTAGTTTGTTTGGCTGCTGTTACAACCTGCTGTAATAACTTATATTGAGCGGTCAAAATATTTTCTGGTTGTTGGTGCAATAGAGTTATTAGCGGGTTGGGCCGAGCGGTGTCGAGAGCAATTTAGATAGATTCGAAAAAAGTCTGTCTTTTATTTTTAAGTACATATACTGCACAGGGATGTGTGTTAAACCCACTATTATTCACCTTTTATACCTCTGACTGTGTTGCTCGCTACAACGGAAATACAGCAATACATTTTCAGGTGAGGCTGCTATTACAAATGATGGTGAGGGGTAAAAATAGAGAATTTGTGGGAATGATGCAGAAAAAATTATCTTCAGTAAAATGTGAGTAAAACTAAGGAGATGATTAAAGATTTTTGAAGGAGGGGCATTAGTTTGATGGTTGTAGATGTAGACGTGCTCAAGATAGTGAATAATTTTATGTTTTTGGGAACAATAATTAAAAATGAGCTGTCATGGTCTGCATATATATCCATTTTTATGGGAAAGGCACATCAGCAATTGTATTTTTAAGAAAACTGTGACAGGAAGTCCTATTGGCTTTTTATAGGGGTGCAATATAAAGTATTGAGACTCAGCTTGCCAATTTGTTGCTGGGCATGTGCATGGTCTAGGACATTAGTGTAGTGCAGAGGGTAATATAAACTGCACAAAATACTATAGGTATTAAGCTACCAGGTATTAAAGTGTTACTAAAACCAACAGTAAATCAGTCTGTATATGCAGTAAAGCATGCTTGCTATACTCACTATGGAACCTAAGGGGTTAAATATTCGCATTGTCTAAAAAGGCTTGATCCTGTCTTCTCTGATCCTCCCCTTTTTTCACTGTCCCCTAACCACCTCCTGATAAGACAGAGCCTTTGCAGTCATTCTGCACATGATCAGTTTTGTGTGTATTGCTATAAAAAATGTTTTTCCTTGGGAGGGTGCATGTGATCATAACAGGGTCAATCAGCACTCTCCAGACAGAGGGTTTAATTAGACACTGAAAGAAGTCACAAGACTGCTATATATTGCTGATGACAAAAGGTGTTTAGCAGCTTATATTTACTAAAATAATTGCATTTCCATGTTCTGTGTACTGCGGGAGACCAGATATAGTGAATGCAGGGTCCTGGGTTTAGTAACACTTTAAGGACATATATGTAGAGGAGAGGTATCTTCAAAGGGCACATAATATTCTAAAGAATAGCACCAATCCAAGTTTAGTTTTTTCAGTGTAGAGGTTTATTTGGAAAGCACAGGGCACCATAGTAACATTTTTATGGGGCCCCCTTCCCATACTGAAAATAAGCATTTAACAACACCCTAGTTATTACAGTTATGTGGCACAAAGCCTGAGCTACGGTATACATTTTCAACCAGAACATTTTTTTTAGTAACCTTACTAGGAATTTCATTGACAGCAAAGCAAGGGTGGTGTTTTTTTCCCACTGTATCAAGGTCAGCTCTTGCATTTGCTGTAATTATATCTGCCCCTCTTCAGCTTCATTGGTGTCAGTGTAATTACACCCCACCCTCCAGATAAAGGGGAGCCTGAGGGTTATAATTGTGCACACTACCACCACTGAATCTGGAGGTCAGTTATAGTTGTTAAAACTGCCACTATTGAAGCTGGGGAAATTGGGGTTATAATTACATAATGTAACTTTAAACCTCCCCTTTTCCCAGCTTCATTGGTGGCAGTGTAACTATACCCCACCCCTTTTTCAGCTTCACGGGTGATAGTGTTATGCATTTTAATCCCACCCCTAACAATTCAGTGTTGGTAGTGTGCACAATTGTAACCCCTTGGGCTTAAACTGTTCCGTCTCTTCCCATGGAACCAGCTGGTGATTAATCCCATCAAAGTCAGAAACCAAATGACGGGAGGAGATCACTTCAGCGAGCTCTGGAACACAGGACCCTATGTAATACCCCTGAACTGTGCACATGCCCTGCTGTCAAGAACTAACTTACCAGTTCCTTCATACTGGCAATCCATCATGAGAATCAGACCTGCAAAGCAGATCAGAAGTTTGGATTTGCTAGATTGCTAGCAGAATGAATCAGTGAAGATTCACTCATCATTTCTTCAAGTTAAGCAACTGCCAAAATGTTGGCAGGTTGTTCTGTTATATCCCACACAACTGCCAGTCAAATTAAAAGTATTCACTTCTCAATCTTTAGTGCTGACATCAGGAAATAACTTTAAATACAGACCAATGTCATCATAGGGCAGAATTAAGCAGGTGTTATATGTTCTTTTAGTGAGTTGTATGCTGACTGATGCTCAAGTCCCCAGGGGGCTATACGTTCTTGCCTTTGACATTCATCTTTTTACAATTGCTTGTAGAAAGGCATATTGTAGAAAACCCTGGATAAATCTTTTGTAATAGCCAACAGGTCTTACAAACACTGTATTCCATTGGTGGCTCTGAGATGTTTCCAACTCTGCTTAGCTAGTTCCTTATCTCAGTTCTACCCTGGTAACCATGTGTCACATATACTTATTCAGTGGCGGCTGGTGTTTTTTTGTTTGGGGCCCCCAACCCCCTGTGGCACCTCAACCCAGGCACAACGGGCACATCAGGGATCATCAGGAAGGGGGACAGCCTGCAGCAGGCATCTTGTAGCGTCTTCCGTGTCCTCTTCACTTCTGAGATCACGGCGGCTTCTGCCGTGCATCTCCTCCCCTCCTTCTAGGTGTCCAATAGGATCACCTAACCTTTCAGCCAATCTGGAAACAGGTAATAGACCCACGCTTCCTGATTGGTGGAGAGGTGATTCAGTGTTAGAAAAGCAAACATTCATTCGCTTTTCTAACACATCTGGGTGGACTCCAAAAGCAATGCTCTGCGCTCCCAGTCTACCCTATTTTGAAGCCTATTAGAGCCTATGGCTTAAACCTAGACTATGAAAAACTCTACATGCTATATAACAGAGTGTTCATACTCACAAAGCCACTAAAGCATTTGTTTTCTGTCGAGTAAAATATACCTGGTTGATCCTGCCTTCAGCTGTCTCTCTAGTTTGTGTAGACCAGCTGTGTCCTCTATGGAGCATGCTCAATTTCAGTTCCCTTCTAAGCTCTTAATTACTTTCTTTTTCTTATCTGTGCAGCCCACAGACTGAGTCATACATGTGGGTGTGGTAAACGACACACTAGACAATAGTTCTCAACCTTTTGTAAGGTACGGAGAAGACAGCATACCTTGCCTCCTATGACCTATAAATGCAGAGAGGGAAAACCTACCCTTTTATGTGTCACCAGAAACATACTGTCTGTGCAGGTGGTATGTAACAATACTAAAAAATGGGGAAATCTATTTATGGGGAAAGAGCAATATAAAATTGGACTGAAGTTTACATTCTTGAACTCTATTTAAAATGTCTTCTTTTGCTGCCTCTGTTCCCTTTGGAGAGATTATGTTCACTTCCTCTCTTGGTGACTACAAACAAGAAGACTTTTCCTAACCAAAACGTAAAGTAACCCTTTCTTTTGCCAATATTTACAGAAACTACTGCCAAATATGGACTATCCGTCATATAGTAGTAAAAAAAAAATGAATGGATAAAAAGTCAACAAAAACCCTTCTCAAGTCTGTCCCAAGAGAACAAAATAGTTCCCTTTTGGGCATTTACCTTTTTCATTGCACAGAAAAGTATAAGTTATCAGTCACAAACAGCACAATACATGCCTTTATACTTTACTTGACAGCCATGTGTCACTGACCCAGGAGCATGGTTAGAAACTGAGAGGAAGACTTGGCTAGTAATATATAAATTTACATAGTATTAGTATTAGGATTTTAGTATATAGTATTATTGGTATTAGTACCATATATTCTGTTTAAGTTGCACGTTCCAGAGAAATTACGTTAGCTTGAAACAGCTGATGAAAAGATTATAACAGTACCATATTACATTCTTGGAAAATAAAATATTTCACTTAAAAAAAACCTTTTGGATAGAACACTACTATAAGAATAATAAATAATTAGAATTATTTGTTTGCCTAATACGTGGTAAAGTCTGAATCTAGCATAAGATTAGCCTGCTCAATATCTGTTTCTTTTCAAAGCATTTAAATGTGTAATTTGCCTTTCTAAAACACATTATATTGATCAAATGATTAAAGCCTGAATTAGTTTTTTTTTTAGTGTATGCATATCTTAGTGCTAATTTCAGTGAAATATTCTACATATGCTTTTAACACTAGAAAGTTTATCCTAAAC
Organism: Lithobates clamitans; assembly: GCA_037952925.1. NCBI lineage: Eukaryota > Metazoa > Chordata > Amphibia > Anura > Ranidae > Lithobates > Lithobates clamitans. The sequence continues at coordinate 2,325,962 of JBBGZY010001345.1, read as the reverse complement.
AAACCCAAAGAAAAAGTAGTAAAGTACACTGATGAAAAATAATCACTGAGAGTTTATAACCAAAGTACTCAACTTAAATTAAATGCATTGCCTGTAAATCTGAGTTTTTCAGATTGTAATTAAACTACATGAATCACATTTATCAAATTATGGGTACAAAGTGGATTATAGTCAATTCACTATAACAGCTGTGTGTAAATAGGTTTAAATATTACAAATCAAATCAAGAAATAAAACATCTACCATAGCAAATCTGTAATTTGATATTCAGCTTGATAGTAAGACATTGCTTCTTTTTCAATAGTTTATGCCCATTATTATGGCATCATGGAAAGCAAAGCCCCTTGAAGAGGTTAAAAGTTCATCTTTAAGATGATATAGGGCAGGGATATGCAATTAGTGGACCTCCAGCTGTTGCAGAACTACAAGTCTCATGAGGCATAGCAAGACTCTGACAGCCACAAGCATGACACCCAGAGGCAAAGGCATGATGGGACTTGTAGTTTTGCAACAGCTGGAGGTCCGCTAATTTCATATCCCTGATATAGGGCAACATCAAATAATCCGGTATATCTAATTACTCATATGGTACTCATATGGTACATTTTATAATACATACTAAAGGTAGTATGTATTATACACTGATAAACATGCAAGTAAAGATCACTTTTACTAAACTGGATGGAGAAATACATTTGAGAGTTTTTTCCCTTAAAGCATATCTAAATCCAAAAAGAAAAATGTAATATATTGCAGCTTAGCACATGGGGAGGCTGCATTTTTTTCATATTTTATCTCTTTATTTTTACCTGGTAATCCTCCAGATATCACACTTTATGTCCTAGGCTGACAACGCTCACTAACTCAATTATAACTATGGAGGGAGTCATGGTTGTCATCCAGGTTGTATTCCAAACATGTCTTCTTCTTTTCATCTCTATGAAGAGAAGTGGTGAAAGGATAAGTAGTTCACAGAAGGAAGATACAATTGTTTGTGCTTTAGGTATAAATCACAGAAAGTAACAAGGGTGTTGCATTTCTGGCAAGATCAGCAGGTATTTTCTGTGCTTGATAAAAATGTGGGAAAGGAGGCAAATTCTGCCACCACATCTAAAGATTGGTAAACTGCAATATATTAATTTTTGTTTTTGGGATTAGATATCCTTTACAATGGCCTTTTAGTTGCACTTTTAGCTAATACATAAGAGAGCTCATGAGAGAACACATAGTCAAAGATAATGTTTAAACTACCCATACATGCTGCAGTTTTTTTCGTTCAGCCAGCTGGCTGAATAAAAAGAATTCATTGATTCCCCTATTCACACATTCAAGGTGGGTGAGGCAATCGTCCCCTTTGTGTCATTGTATTCTGATTCTCCCGCTATCAGAATGCACAGATCAGTGCTGCGGTCTGATTGAAACAACATTTTTCAACAAGCCCGTTCCTAAAAATCAATCAATAGATCAATTTTTCATGAACAGAAACAACCATACATGGATCTAATTTCATCCTGTTCAGTAGAAACCAACTGAATTTCAATCCATGTATGCCCAGCTTTGCTCTTCAAGAATGAAAGGTCCTGGTAAACATGATTTAATTGTTACTTAAAGCGGTAGTAAACTGCTGCAATAAAAAAAAAAGTTTCTTCTGCAAAACAATAGCATAATGTGCTAGTGTGCATTATATATTAGCACATTATGAAATACTTACCTTAAAAGGAAGCCCTCCAGCAGTGCGCTGTCACTGCTGAGATGGCTTCCATCTTCCCTGGTCTTTCTTCTGGGTTTGCAGACTCTAGCTGTGTGAGTGGCCAGAGCCCTCGGTTATGGCACGGTGCTCTGAAGGTCCAGCACATTCATTATACCTACAGGTAAGCCTTAATACTGTATTGGCTTACCTGTAAGTAAAAATCACAAATCAGTTTTTGCTAATGGTTTAATCCAGCCTGACTTCAATTCTGATTTGTCAGACCCAATTTCAGATAGATACAGTATACTACAAAAATCAGTGAGTGTTTAGAGATCTGCCCATCTTTGATGGAATGCTGTTGGTTCTGTTCCGCATTGCCTAGGCTACATGTGTACATACTGGGTAGACCAAGGCTGGCCATACCATTTGTGAGACTAGTGCCTCGTTTCCACTGAGCGGATCGGTTCGGGTCGGTACAGTTTGGAAGGCCTAGAATGGTCCGGCCTATTCAGGTGAGCGTTTTCACTGCAAGTCGGACCGCCAGGGGCCATATGAGGGTTTAGAAAAAATGCCTAGCATGGCGTCACACATCCGCCAATCAGTGGAATGTATCGTAGCTCCACCCTAACCAAACCGTACCCTTTTCTATGGCCCCACATCTGAAGCAGGACCCTGAATGGTGCGGTTCGGTTCATTTGTATGGGCCACTTTCATAATGGAAACACTCAAAATAGCGTACCGTACCGAACCGAACCGAACCGAACCAATCCACTCAGTGGAAACAAGGCATATTTGCGGCCTATTTATACTAGATATGGGTTGAAACATTACTGAAAAGACACCCATTCTAAGGCTTCAAAGAGAACTAAAAAGAATAATAAACTAACGATTTGGGTTTGGCCCGATTTTCATTAAATGGGTAAAAATCTTGTACAGCTGTCCATTAGCCAAGTTAAAGATTAACAACGAATATACAGACACTCTGACACTAGAGAGGGGTACAAGACAGGGATGCCCCTTGTCGCCTCTCCTGTTTGCTCTGGCAATGGAGCCGTTGGCAGAGGCTATAAGAAGGGCACCGGGTCTGCGGGGCTTTAGGAGAAAGAGCAGCGAAGAAAGAGTCGCACTTTATGCAGACGACGTCTTGGTATTCCTGGGGGATATAGGACCATCTTTGGAAAAAACGATGCAACTGGTAGAAGGATTTGGGAAGGTATCGGGCCTAGTGGTTAACTGGGATAAATCTTCATTGTTGCAGATTGATTCAACTAATAACCCTCTCCCTGATGGTCTCCCTGGGTTAAACGTAACTGATAAGATAAAGTACTTGGGAATAGTAATGTCTAGGGATCCCAATAACTACATCCAAGACAACTTGGCCCCCTTGCTTGAGAAGTTTAGAAGAAAATGTGACATCTGGTGTCGGCTCCCCCTGTCGCTGGCAGGACGCTCAAACTTGATCAGAATGATCTGGTTGCCACAATTACTCTACATTCTCCATAATTCTCCGGTATGGATCGGGAGAAAATGGTTCACGAAAATAAACTCCCTATTTAGGGAGCTTATTTGGAAGAAGGGCCAGGCTAGGATCAAATTGCAGACACTGCAGCGACCTGCCTGGGAAGGAGGATTGGCAATTCCTCATCCGTATGGATATTACCTAGCTGCTCAAATGCAGCACCTAGGGGGCTGTGAATCCCTGGGTGAAGCAAGTGCCAGCAATAAAATACTGTTGGAAGGTAGCCCACACAGTTGCCTGGTAGACGCACTAGAGGCGGGCTCACTCCAGAGAAAGCTGCCAACACATAAATTAGTAAATAAGATCTGGCAGATAGTTAAAAAGATCATGGGGTATAGAGGCATCACTGAGTTTTCACCCATATGGGCTAACGAATCCCTGGGGGAATTAAGGGGTGTAGAAAAGAACCCTGTTTGGGAAAGTTACGGAATTCATAGAGTGGCTCAGCTGTACAGCGATACTAACTTGAAATCCTTTATGGAACTAAGAACGAAATTCGGAGTTCCGTATAATATATTCTATAATTACTTACAGATCAGGCACGCACTGAATACCCAATTTAGGTTCTCTCCTATGAAGCGATGTAACACTCCGCTTCTTAATAAAATAGTTAAAGCAACAAGCACTAAGGGGCTGATTGGGGTTGTGTATACGCAGCTATTGGATAAGATTCTGGTTCAAGGCGTGCCTCTTGGGGCTAGAGAGGGATGGGAGGCGGATGTGGGGGAATTGACGGACGACCAGTGGAAAAAAATATTGGAATCTGGGCAGACGGTGTCCGTCTCTCCGTCACAGAAGGCCTCACACCTCCTCCTTATACATAGAGCATATTACACTCCCAGAAGACTGTACAGGTTTGGGGGAAGGCCAGACGACAGATGCCCCAGGTGCTACAGGACAGGAGATCTTATACACATGGTTTGGAGATGTCCAAAACTGGCAAGATACTGGTCGGAAGTGATAGGGACAATAAACCGTAGATTCAAGGTAAACATGGAATTAGACGCCAAGGTGTGTGTGTTGGGGTTGGTGGGTGCTAATATGGGTAACACCAGAACAACCATTGCTATAGTAAGATGCCTATACCAAGCGAGAAAGTTGATAGCACAACACTGGCTCTCAACAAACCCTCCAACTATAGGGGAATGGCTTAAAACAATGGACTCCTTGGTCTGGACAGAAAGGACAGTATACACCAAAAAAGGGAATTACAGCAAATTTATTGGCATATGGAAGCCTTGGCTCCAGGTGCTGAATATTCAACATTTATTCTGAACTAATTTACCCCTGATCCCCTCACGAGTGTGGGGGCGAATAAAGGTCCAAACCAGATAAACCTGGGTGTAGGAACAGGTTCCACTGGGGTTTAAGACAGGGGTAACACGCCGCGAGTCCCAGTGTTAATTTACTTAACTCTTGCGCTGATTACAAGGGAGGGGGAAGGTTAAGGTGGGTAGTAGATAAAGGGTGGTTGGGTAGATTAGGGAGGGTAGGATGGGGGGGGGAATAATAAAATGAGGGAAAAATAGCACATTGTAAGTTGCTGCCACTTACATATTTATTAATGTTTGTAATTACCACAGAGCACAGAAGATACGCGAGGTATTTAGCTTTAATATTTTGCCTTTGTAATATGTTTTATTATCTTTGTAAATTACACTTCAATTGCAATATGCCACGAAAAGTATGTAATTTTTTATATTGTTATCAATAAAAATTTAAAAAGTAAAAAAAAAAAAAAAAAAAAAAGAAAAAATGCCTAGCATGGCGTCACACATCCGCCAATCAGTGGAATGTATCGTAGCTCCACCCTAACCAAACCGTACCCTTTTCTATGGCCCCACATCTGAAGCAGGACCCTGAATGGTGCGGTTCGGTTCATTTGTATGGGCCACTTTCATAATGGAAACACTCAAAATAGCGTACCGTACCGAACCGAACCGAACCAATCCACTCAGTGGAAACAAGGCATATTTGCGGCCTATTTATACTAGATATGGGTTGAAACATTACTGAAAAGACACCCATTCTAAGGCTTCAAAGAGAACTAAAAAGAATAATAAACTGACGAGCGGGACAACCTTGTGGACCATACCTCTACCTTTCAACCTTTTTTCTTCTTTCTCTTTCCTTTTCTCCACCTTACGATTAAAGCTCATTATCAGAATTTATTTGATCTATATACACTCTACTTGTAAACAATATGTATAGTAGGTATAACTCTTTTAAATACCTACAAAAGTAACTAAGGAAATGATATATATCTTTAATTTAGGTTTACGTGAACCCAATGTTTAATATTTGAAATTTCATGATATTTACCTATATAAACCTTACTGTAAAACAATGAGCTTACTTTATAGATCCTTGTAAACTTACTTTATGTATCTTTATAACATTGTATACTCAATAAACTTCTTTTGACAAGGAAACATTACTGAAAGCCCCCACCCTATATAAAAAATCCACAATATAAATCCATTGCCAGTCACATTGATTAACAAAGAATGCAGATCCACATTGATAATGAACGATGCCCGTTGAACAGTGTTACTATCCACCTGAGGTGCTGGCCAACTAATTGCAGGAGTCCCAGCAGTTGCTGTAGCAAGCCAACTGCGGCTCTCACATAACATCTTGACAAAAGGTCCCTTAATAAGCAAAGAAGACTGCATAATAGAAGACTGTATCACTGCAGATGACCTCACTGACAACTCCACAAAAATGGAGAGGGTGACACTTGAGAATAAATTAGAGAAAGTTGACCCAGTGCGCTACCCATTGCCCTAATGCCTACCCCGCTTTGCCCAGCCCCAAGCCCAGGGCCCAGGCCCAAGATGAGCATGACAATGCTACAGATTGAAAATGTAACAATAAAGTGCCAAACCCACCAGGCTGCATGGGAGTTCTGTCCTGACCAGCCAATTAAATAACTTGTGGTACTGCTGCTGGCCATCATTGCTACATCAGACCTCAACTCCTGCAGCAGAGGGAGGCAGTGGCTGGGCTGTCATCATTCCTACCTGGGGGGCTGCCTCTGGCTGCTGTGAATGAGACATGCATCCTGGTGTTGTCACTGTCAGCACTTCTCTGTCCTACATTCACTCTCTTCTGGCCCTGTTCTGTCATGCACTATTCTCATTGTCCAGCAGGTGGCTTTGCAGACCTGTAAATTGCATGGGGATACATGTTTTTACTTCTACCTTTGGTGGTGCAGGTCTTACCTGGGAACCGACTGTCACCTGATGCAGAACTTCTCCCTCGGTAGGTCTTCTCACAGATTGGAGCTTTACCAGATGAGAAGGCTAAGGGATTCTGGACTGATTGGTGAAGAGTTGAGGGAATAGGGGACGCCATATGGTATCTCTTCCCCCAAGGAATGCACCAGAGATAGAGAGATTCCTTTCAGCCAAGCTGCCAGCTGAAGAATCCAGGCGGTGTAGCCAAAGGGTCCCTAATGAGGACTCATAATGAAGTGGCAGTAAGACTAAGCAGTTAGACTAAGGTTCACAGGAGCAACAATAAAACAGAGAGCACACAAGCCTAGTGCATTATCCTCAAAACATCTTTTATTTATAAAAGTATCGATAGAACATATACTCACAAACCAACAGATGCATCAGACTTGTCATAGTAGATCAGCTTCAAGTCACCAACACGTCTCATCGCATAGAGGGACAATTGAGGTCCAACAGGCTAACAGGTTTCAAGGGACTTGCCCTCTTCTTCAGAGCCCTCAATTTTCCTCAAAGGTTCACAGGAGGCCTGAACAATCTAGCGCAAGAGGAAACTCTGGCAGGAAGGGTGGGTGCCTTATCAGACTCCAGAATACTATCTAATTTTGCCTGTAGGTACTAAGGGACATTGAACAGAACCTAACGCCATATGAAGCTGTAACTTTTACAGCTCCTCCTCATCCTACCTTCTACAATTAAGGAATGTACCTATCTTCTCTTCCTTTTTCCTTGGATAACTTAACTTGTGCTACCTCTTCCTTCTCCAAACCTAACCCTACAGGTTCACAGACACCTCCATTTACTGCTCCAGGTCGGATTTCATAATGGTCTAGCCATTCTTCTGTTTGGTAATATTGACACCTGATTGACACCCAGCACTGGAATATGGAGAATGCTTCTCCTATTTCTTCCTTTTTTTTTTACTGGTTAGCAAACAAGTCTTATAGACAGTCTGGAAGCTATAGTTGAAACTGTACCTAAGTCTTGCTATTTTTGCAGAACAGGGGGCAAATTGGGATTCCTTACAGCAATAACCAGCACTTCTGATGATCTCAAATGCTTGTTGTTAATTGACCACTATATGGCCTGACTGTTACATTCACTACTGAGATTTCTTGCATGTGTGGGGCGCTGTATGTCTGTCATTATTTTATCTTTTTGCCTAAATTTTATTTTTTTAGGGTGCAGCTTAACAATGCTTCTTCAGAAGGTATGGGATGAATATCAGAAGTAATAGACTAGATGTCTGAAAGAAGAAATTCTAAAAAAACAATTGTCCTCTATAATCCTCTCCTGGGGAAGATTTTTTACCTGGCGGCTACAGCATTTCTTCTTTCAGACAGTTTATTACTACTGATATTCATCCTGTACCTGAGGAAGAATAATTGCACTAAACACATTGAAAGGGTGTTCCTTTCCCACTATATAATATGTCAAATGGTTAGAACAGTATATTTACTCTAATTACTATATATAAGAGAGTTGAATAACTGGCAATGCAAGTGAACAGTGGTGATAATAGGACACCTATATATGGGGACATATGCAAGATTACATCACAGGTTCATATTGTTCGTGTGCTGAAGCTAGTGGTTTTTAATGCATAAATATTTTTTTAATACAAATCAAGAAAAAAAAATATCTTTATTTATGAGTGGGATCATAATTAAACCTTAAAAGTCCCATTCTACTTGTACATGTTTTGGGTATTTCATTACATTCATCCATGTTATTGGTAATGTAGTTGAGTATGACAACACTTATTCTTAATTATTGTATACTAAAGAACTGCCAAGATCCAGAAGTTAAAATGGTCTGAGTCCATAAGATCTCTCTTTGACTTGTGTCACGTGAAAATCCCTTCAGATAGCAGCAACCACAATCATTTATTAATCAGCAGCAGAATGCATGAAGGATATCATCACCCTTATTTACCCTAAGTATAGTAAGCCAACCAATTAGATTTCTTTTTGTCTGAGTTACATGATGAAAAGATGAGAAATGTTTGCTTTTACTGACCTACTGCACTTTGCACTAACATGCACTGGATATGTCACTCCTTTGCTGCATGGAAATGGGATTTCAAGGATATAATGGTTTCCCTTAAACAACAAATAGGTTAAAAGCAAGCCATTGCTATTGCATGATGGCTTATGGAATACTTAAGTTAGACTCTAAATCAAACCATTGGGTTTATGGGTATTAAAAAGATTTAAGTGTACGTGTTTAGATGACAAATGCTGAAAACAGTATAGAGGGCAATACAAGTAGTAATACAATGACACAGACAGTAGCAGTTTATGCTTTGGGGGTAAGGGGCTTCTTATTTTGAATAATCAGTTCAGCTCAATATAGAACCCCCCCCCTCAAAAAAAAAAATCCTTGATTTTTCTTGTCAGTCTTAGGCCTTGTTCACATTACATGATTTGGAATTGCGGGCAGAATCACTGCAAAACGCATGACACGTGTTTGAGTGTCATTACTTTTAATGGCTCCCAAATGCAGTACAATTCTGCCACGATTGTCACACATCCGAATCAAGTTGCAATCGAGCTCAAAGCACATTTAAAAATTGCACCAACCTTGTCTCCCAAAAAAAGAGCTTCTTTTGGATGACAAACATGCATAGAGCAACCCATTGAAGCAAATGGGCTGTCCTATGCGCAACACTCTTAATCGTGTGATAGTGGCACACCAAAAATCGCTACAGTGGGATTGCTCGTTCCCACTACACAATGTGTGTATGGGGACTTAGATAGCTAAACAAAAAGCTGTTGTTATTTTTCTCCTAGCTCTTTCAAATGCTCTAACTGCAAGTTCTAATGCTCCAATGTACCCTGTATTGAGATAATTTGTAGTTAAAGGGGTTGTAAAGGTACATTTTTTATTTGCTAACTAGCTTCCTTTAAGCTAATGCAGTGCTAGTCCACTTACCTGTTCCTTCGATTTCTCTTCTAAATGTCACTAATCCTTGTTTGAAATCCTCACTTCCTGTTAGTCTTCATGGAGTTTGTCACCGTCAGTCGAGCCGTTTTGCTTGGTGGTGACTGATCATGCTCGCCCCCTCCCTAGGACTACAGCCCTGCGTGGAGACGCTCTCTGCTTATCACAGAGACACAGGGGCTTGGGGGGGGGTTAGTGGACGTGTCTACGACACGTTGCTTGTTCTTGTTAGATGAAATATAGAAAAAAGGGCACTGCGCATGCGCGATGCCGGTAAGCATAGTGGGAAATATAGTTCCGTGGTTGCCGTGACGTCGCTTTAATGCATGCGCACCGCAAACCCAGAAGTAGAGGAAAGAATTGGTGGAGGATAGCAGGAGGATGATTATTACATACAAATTTAACAGGTAATATTTTGGGAGGAAATCATCAACTTATTAGAAATCAGTATGTAACAGAGAGTGGTAATAGGTTAAAATATTTTTATCAGTACAACCCCTTTAAGTTGAATAGGATGAAATAAGGTAAAAAAGTAAAGTGAAGTTGAATAGGATGAAATAAGGATCATACTTAGGAGCAGTAAGTAGTACAACTACAGTTTTTTTTTTTTTTAAATAAACATGTCTTGGTCTGCTGTCAGTGGATTGTTATTTATATTTCCTCCTACAAGTAACTGCTTGCCTTCTGTCCTTGAAAGCAGATATAGTGTTGTTGTGTTCCCCTCCAGGCATTTTATACTGTTAGTAGGCATGCACCCACACCACCCACTGGTCTAATATACAACACAGTAAGGCATGCTCAAAATAATTATGATGTCCTAAAGCAAAAACTTTAAATTCTGCCAGTGCATGAGACAGTTTATCAGAAAAAAATGTTTCTGTAGCGCTAACCCCCAGAGGGACCATTGGAAATATATTGGGTCCCCTTTACCTGTCCAGAGCCAGCCACTGACACATTCAGGCTCAGTCCACAATTTGAAAATGTACTAAAGATCAGGAAAAAATACAGGGAGGAGGGTTTAGGGTTGCAGGATATCCAAAGCACACACAAAAATCTTAGAGGACTGCTTCGTGAACAATCTTGTTCCAATAGTATTAGGCCCTATAGTAGCAGGATCAATAATAAGGCCCCAATTTGGAAGGAGCCTTATAGTATGAGAAGGGATATAGAGAGACAGGCTTGAGCTTGGGAGTGGTGGGGAGGGGTTATTTTTGGGGTGGGGAGGTTGTGTGTTTTTTTTTTCTTTTGGTGTTGTGTTTTTGGTTTATTTAATGATATGTGTATCATGATTATATCTGCTTAGTATGTATGTATTGTGTTTTGACCTTTGTCTATTGTATTAAAAGAAAAAAAATTCAATAAAAATTTACTAGATTTAAAAAAAAATAATAATAAGGCCAAAGAAAGAGGGGACATCCAGTTATTCTGAGACCATATATGAGCAGTCACAGACCAATAGCAGCAACTTCTGATGTCTCTTCCTCAGCGAATAGTTCTGTACCTGGAACTTCAGGCAAAAGCACTCACTTTTCTAGCTAAGCTTCCACAGGCATCTTTCCTTCAGCAAGTTCCCTTAAAGAGGAACTACACTGCATCTGAGCACCGCAAAAAAAACAAAAAAAACACTATTTTTAATATACAAAGAAAACTCATCATGTATTATGCCCAACCTGATGATTAAATAATTACCTTCAGTTTTTATACCACCAAGTCGGCACTATAGGAGGAGAGGTAGGTACATGTTTTGATCTCTCCTCCTCTAGCTCTTAATTCTTGCCTTTGGGGCATGACCAGTGATGGAGAAAACTGCATGCTACTGGATGGCAGGCCTGAGCTAAAGGTAAAGAATGTGGGGGAGAGGGACACTAGGCTTCAGTTAGTGTGACTGTTATTGCCATTGCCTGCAAAGTAATAATTGCCCATTTGTTGTCTGCATATTGTAACAATTGCCCAGTGGTTTCTTGTGTATTGAAATGATTACTCATATAGTGTAGTAATTGGCCATCAGTTAACCATGTGCTGTAACAATTGGCTGTTTAATTCCTCTGTATTGTAACATCAGCCTATTTGTTGTCTGTGCATTATCACAACTTCCTGCCTATTGTCAGGCTAGCAATTTTATTGTATTTTCAAGTCGGTGTTATTCATTTTGAGGAGCATATTTCTTGCATGTGTGAATGCAGGTAAGAGGTATGGCACACATCATGGAAAGTTTGCTTTATATCAAGTGGTTTGATTGTACTAAAATTATAATGAAATTATTCTACTACTCTAGCTTACATGGAAATAAATCCCGGATAATTTACTATATATATATATATATATATATATATATATATATATACACACACAGTTGTGCTCATAAGTTTACATACCCTGTCAGAATTTATGATTTCTTGCCCATTTTTCAGAGAATATGAATGATAACACAAACACTTTTCTTTCATTCATGGTTAGTGTTTGTCTTAAGCCATTTATTATCCATCAGTTGTGTTTACTCTTTTTATATCATAATGACAACAGAAACTATCCAAATGATCCTGATCAAAAGTTTACATACCCCAGTTATTAATACCGTGTATTGCCCCCTTTAACATCAATGACAGCTTGACGTCTTTTATGGTATTTGTGGATGGGACTCTTTATCTTCTCAGATGGTAAAGCTGCCCATTCCTCTTGGCAAAAACTCCAGTTCCTGTAAATTCTTGGGCTGTCTTGCATGAACTGCACGTTTGAGATCTCCCCAAAGTGGCTCAATGATATTGAGGTCAGAAGATTGAGATGGCTACTCCAGAACCTTCACTTTATTCTGCTGTAGCCAATGACAGGTCGACTTGGCCTTGTGTTTTGGATCATTGTCATGTTGGCATGTCCAAGTATGTACCATGTTGTCGCGTACCTGGTAGGTTTTGAGCCTGAAGTGCAGAGAGAGACCTCCCATACGGCTCCCACTCGCGGCCCTCTGGAATGGGAACAGAGGACACAGGAGTGAGGAGTGGTATGGGTGCCTGGCAGGATCAACAGTCATCCAGAAGTCCAGGAGTGGTGAGGACCCAGGAACCTGGAACTGAAGAGACGACTGGAGACTGGAACGCTGACTGGAGCCGGGAACAACAGTAGGTAAGCAGGCAGAAGACTGGAGTGCTAGACTGGAACCAGGAACAACAGCAGGTAGCAGGCTGGATACTGGAATGCTGGACTGGAACCAGGAACAACAGCAGGTAGCAGGTTGGATTCTGGAATGCTGGACTGGAACCAGGAACAACAGCAGGTAGCAGGCTGGATACTGGAATGCTGGACTGGAACCAGGAACAACAACAGGTAGCAGGCTGGATATTGGAATGCTGGACTGGAACCAGGAACAACAGCAGGTAGAAGGCTGGATACTGGAATGCTGGACTGGAACCAGGAACAACAGCAGGTAGCAGACTGGATACTGGAATGCTGGACTGGAACCAGGAACAACTGCAGGTAGCAGGCAGGTATCAGGGATCAGGCAGAAGGATAGTCAGACAGGCTGGTGGTAGATGTCAGGTGGACAGTAAAGGTACCAGGGATCAAACAGAAGAATGGTCTAAGCAAGCCGGGGGGTCAGATAGCTGGATGGTCAAAACAGGTAGCCGGGTCAGGTAACAGGAAGTCTCAAATCAGATCAGGTTTTGGCACACAATGCTGTAGAGCAGACAGCGGGGACTGAGTATGACAGGCAGGTTTAAATAGCCCACCTGGCGCCAACAGGAATGTACCCGTGTGTGAACATGCCCGTGTGCGCGCAAGTGCGCGGTAGCGCCCGCAGCCGCGCACCAGTGAGCCTGGGACGCCGATTACTGGCAGGATCTTCCTGACACATGTGCAGCTTCCTGGCTGATGAATGCAAATGTTCCTCCAGTATTTTTTGATAACATTCTGCATTCATCTTGCCATCAATTTTGACCAAATTTCCTGTGCCTTTGTAACTCACACATCCCCAAAACATCATCAATCCACCTCAGTGTTTCACAGTAGGAATGTTGTACCTTTCATCATAGGCCTTGTTGACTCCTCTCCAAATGTAGTGTTTATGGTTGTGGCCAAAAAGCTCAATTTTAGTCTCATCACTCCAAATGATTTTGTGCCAGAAGGTTTGAGGCTTGTCTCTATGCTGTTTGGGGTATTGTATGTGGGATACTTTGTGGCATTTGCGTAGTAATGGCTTTCTTCTGGCGACTCGACCATGCAGCCCATCTTTCTTCAAGTGCCTCCTTATTGTGCATCTTGAAACAGCCACACCACATGTTTTTAGAGAGTCCTGTATTTCACCTGAAGATATTTGTGGGTTTTTCTTTGCATCCCGAACAATTTACCCCGCAGTTGTAGCTGAAATTTCAGTTGGTCTACCTGACCGTGGTTTGGTTAGAGTTTGAACACTGCTGACTGATTAGATTAGAGTTTGAACACTGCTGACTGGCATTCTCAATTCCTTGGATATCTTTTTATATCCCTTTCCTGTTTTATACAGTTCAACTACCTTTTCCCGCAGACCCTTTGACAATTCTTTTGCTTTCCCCATGACTCAGAATCCAGAAACATCAGTGCAGCACTGGATGAAAGGTGCAAGGGCCTGTCAGGAGTCCAGAAACTCATTGACCTTTTATACACACACACTTATCACAAGAAAACAGATCACAGGTGAGGATGGTTACCTTTAATAGCCATTCAAAACCCTTTGTGTCAACTTGTGTGCATGTTATCAGGCCAAGATCACCAGGGTATCTAAACTTTTGATCAGGGTCATTTGGGTAGTTTCTGTTGCCATTATGATTTAAAAAGAGTAAACACAGTTGATTGATAATAAATGGCTTCAGCCAAACACTAACTATGAGTGAAAGAAAAGTTTTTGTGTTATCATTCATATTCTCTGAAAAATGGCCAAGAAATCATAAATTCTGACAGGGTATGTAAACCTTTGAGCACAACTGTATATATATATATATATATATATATATATATATATATATATATACCCACACATACATACATACATAGGTCAGTTTAAAGGGAATTCATAAACTTTTCAATATTTTTTGAAGTTACATGTCAAGGTCATCAACCTAGTGTAAATTGTATTATTATTATGTTTTTATATTTTATTACATATTTAAGTACTAAACATGTACATTTGTATTATGTGTTTAATAAAGTTTATATATTTTCTATAATTGGTGCCTGTAAAGTCCATCTATGCATTTTTCTATTTAAACATAAACATGTACATTATACAATATATATATATATATATATATTGCTCTCCCAACACCATGTTGTGAACTTTGGCGCATTTTAAGCTTTGGAACCCTCCTTTTCTTTGGTTTATGCTTGAAACATCTACCAGAGCTGCATTAGTCACTCAACAGAGTGTAACCAGAGCTTACCATAAGAAAACGCAGTTGGGATTTTTAGACCCACGCACACTAGGGCCAATTTAGACAATAACCAATTAACTTTCATTATTCTTGTGGAGTGTGACAGGAAACCAAAGTACTCAGAGGAAATTCATGCAAGCACTGGAAAAAGGTACAAACTCTATTCAAATAGTATCCTGTCCAGAATCTGAACCGAAGATCCCATTGCTGCAAGGCAGTGTGCTGCTGTTCCTCTCATTCTCTCAGTTCAAATCCACCAATCAAGTCTGACTCTTTGTGAACTATGAACTCTCTGTTTGTTTGAAACTTTATCTCAGGAGCTGTTGATCAGAATAGCACAAACGTCACGTGAAACAGAGGTCACTACTAGAAAGTGAAATTAAAAATCTGTGTATAGGAAAGTTGTCTTGCATTCTTGTAAAAAGTCAACTGAAAATTACTTTAAGATGTATTTTAGAAAAATAACTCAAAATATGAACCCATTAAAAAAATGCTAAAGTCTCTCTTTAAGAATAGCATGCCTCCTCCTTGTCGATGGGCTACATTCTAATAGGGCGCTTGCAGTTCTTCATTCATTTTTTATTTCTATGGTTGGCTGAGCACCATGGGAAATGATGTTTACCGACAGCAGAATTGTCAAAGCATACTTACTGTTGAATTGTTGTGCTTCTGAGGGGACACCGAATGAAAAAAATAAAAATTGCCTAGATGGAAAGAATTCCATTTACACATGAACCTACTGATAGCATTAATTTGAGGATAACCTAAGAACATGACCTAACACTAACCTTGTATTGAACAGGCACAAAAGAGAAAAAAAAGTGTATGCCCATTCCCAACAACCAATTGTACTCACTTGCCACCAACAATAGCGTGTCATATGGTGTGTGCAATGTAACTAATAAGTTCCTGATTGAAGTTTTGACTTCTATTAGTGTAACCAAGGCCAGAGCAAATTCCTTGGTTCAAGGTGTAGCAGTATTCTCAGGGGGATTTACAGAGAAAATTAGGTAGCTGGCAATGACACAATTTGCTCCATGCTGCTCTTTTTTATTTTTCATTTTTTGTGTTCCATGGGAGTTCACAAATGTGGTCTGTGGCCAAATTTGTTTTTTTAGAGATTTTTTGATTTGTTAACTGCTAACTGTGTGTAAGGTAATTAAAATAAAAGTCCTCCTTTTTAATTCAACATTTAATCATAGCTAAATGACAGTGATACACTGATATTACAGATGTTCAGACTTTTTGAAACTCGCTACACTAACAATTCACCTTTTCCATTGCTTTGATCCCTTTCACTATGGTAAAACTCTGCCCAGATTCATAGTATGTGATTTACAGTTTGGGGGTTTTATAGAGTTGCAATAAAGTGTAAGCCCACCCTAACACTAAAATCCCTGTATCTACAGACATCCACGATCTAACACTAACCTATCTAGCCTCGTAAAGAAGAAATCAGTATACATACCTTTTTTGAAGCCGATCCTGTCCGGTCTCCAGCGGCTGAAGCTCTGCAGAGGACACAGCCGACAACGGCTGTGAAATAAATGGGGAGTGACGTCACCCCTAAACTTACTATGGGGCTCCTCTGCACCCGCCTCTACAGCGAAGCCGCGGCTGACAGCTCAGCGTGGGATCGGGTTGGATCAGCTTCAAAAAGGTATGTCTACTGATTTCTTCTTTACAGGGCTAGATTGGTTAGTGTTAGATAGTGGATGTCTGTAGATGCAGTGATTTTAGTGTTAGGGTGGACTACTTTAAATAAAACAAATGTATTTAGTTCCTACTTATGTCCCTCTTTTTTGATCCGAACACAACTGAAAAGATGTCCAGATGGGAAGCAGGACACCTTTGAGAAAAGTAGGTTTTGTTAAATGTATTTGGGTAAAATTTCAAGTTTTGGATCAATTAGGATTGCATTAAATAATAAAGAAATTATATTTCTACATTTTTCCCACTTTTTTGACCTGAACACTCAACTGGAAAAGTGTTCACATGAATATAGGATACCTTTGAGAAATCTGGGCAATGCTAATTGTATTTAGATAACATTTTGAATTTTGGCGCAATTAGCTACATCAACAACACCATTTGCATCTTGAACGAGCCAGAAGGGTGACATTGATCAAAGGCACAAAACTCTGTTAACATGATGTTACAGCATCAGAACAAAATTCATAGATTTTGGCTTGAAGATGTTGGGCCCATTCTCCTTGGTCTTATCCTCAGGACCTCACAAGGGACATCTTACTTCAAGATTCATCAATGCCAGGTGTTTGAGACAACGCATCTCAAGAGCTTACACCATAAAGAATAAAGTGCCCCCTGCTCTAATACATGCTCGCTCTACAAGGTCGGAAGGACTGTGTGATAAGGGACTCTGTTGTGATAGGGGGACTCTGTGCTGATGGGGAGGCTCATGTATAGAAGATCGAGGGAAGAGTCATCAATATTTGGAGTTTTAGCTGGGCCACTGGCTCAGCTTGCATGATCATCTATGATGTTAATAACTCCTTTTCAGGTGCAAATGGCCCTCACTAAATCTGGCTCCTGCTCCACATTTATAGCACATTTATTCTTATATATACACTCACCGGCCACTTTAATAGGTACACATGTTCAATTGCTCGGTAACACAAATTGCTAATTAGCCAATCACATGGCAGCAACTCAATGCATTTAGACATCTAGACATGGTGAAGATGACTTGCTGAAGTTCAAACCAAACATCAGAATGGGGAAGTAAGAGGATTCAAGTGACTTTGAACTTGGCATGGTTGTTTGTGCCAGAGGGGCTGGTCTTAGTATTTGAAAAACTGCTGATCTACTGGGATTTTCACACACAACCATCTCTGGGGTTTACAGAGAATGGTCCAAAAAATAGAAAATATCCAGTGAGTGGCAGTTGTGTGGACAAAAATTCCTTGTTGATGTCAGAGGTCAGAGAAGAATGGGCAGATTAGTTTGAGATGATAGAAAGGCAACAGTAACTCAAATAACCACTCATTACAACCAAGGTATGCAGAATACCATCTCTGAACACACAACACATCAAAATTTGAAGCAGATGGGCTACAGCAGCAGAAGACCACACTGGGTGCAACTCCTATCAGCTAAGAACAGGAAACTGAGGCCAGAGTTTGCTCAGGCTCACCAAAATTGGACAATAGAAGATTGGATAAACATTGCCTGGTCTGACGAGTCTCAATTTCAGCTGCGACATTCAGATGGTAGGGGCAGAATTTGGCATAAACAACATGAAAGCATGAATCCATAGTGCCTTGTATCAATGGTTCAGGGTGGTGGTGGTGTAATGATGTGGGTAATATTTTCTTGGCACACTTTGGGCCCCGTAGTCAGTAGTGTATTTAGGTTTTGTGCTGCCTTAGGCCTTACTAAACTTGTGCACCCTCTAATTTAAATATGATCCACCCCTTCCTGTCAAGGCCACACCCATAGGTGTGCGCACAGGGTGTGCCAGGTGTGCCTGGGCACACCCTAATCACTCCGTGTGGTGCATATTTCCAATGTTTAGACCCCTGATATTTCACCAAATAAATACAAAAATCTGTTTTTTTTTCTCCTAAAAAATTGCAAAAAAATAATTAAAATCACATTGTAACTGCCCTACTGACACCACCAATATCTGCCCTTATGACACCATCCACTGCTCTCCTGACAACTTCTGTATATATACACACACATGCATATGTGTTTGAGCTTTGGGGTGCACACCCTAATGCAATAGGCTACACACACCTATGGCCACACCCCTTGCTGTTTAAGACCCGCCCTGAAATTTTTGAGTGGGGACACTAGTTCTAAGGGCCTGGGGGGCAATGGATTCCCTTAATTTGCATAGATTTCCTCTCACTTACTGTTTAGCTATGGGGCAGGAAGTGAAGGGAAATCTCTGCAATGGGACAGGGATGGTAAAAAATAAACTGACAGGGGCTATAACCCTCCCATATTCTATCCAAAATAAAAAAAACAAGTGTTGCCTATAGTTCTACTTTAAGCACAAATTTCTGATAATTTTATGAAGAGGACTAAGAAGATATACTGTAACCATGCCAATGGTGCAGCAGAAAACATATAGCACGGTGAGAAAGGTTTGTGGTCCAGGATGATAGGAAAGTCAAAATTAGAAGCGGCGCCCCCACCTGGAATGCCATTTGCCCGCATACCGGAAGCAGTGCGCCCGCTTTATGGGACGCTAGACTAATTTGCCTCTCAGCCCAGTCCGCCCCATAAGATTGGCGCTACACCCATGCCGCGTACACACAATCGGACATTCCGACAACAAAACCGTGGATTTTTTTCCTACGGATGTTGGCTCAAACTTGTCTTGCATACACACGGTCACACAAATGTCGGAAATTCCGATCGTCAAGAACGCGTTGATGTACGATGGTACTATAAAAAAGAAGAAGTACAATCCCAAGTGCACCACCCTTTGGGCTCCTTCTGCTAACCTCGAGTTTATCTCGTGATAGTAGAAGTTTGGTGAGAGACGATTCACGCTTTTCAGCCTCATGCTTTTCAGTTCGTTACTGCTCTTCAGTTCTGTCCTGTCTTTCAGTGTGTTCTATTTATTAGTTTGTATCTGTTTTTCAGTGCGTTCTTTTCAGATTATTTCTGATTTTTGGTGTATTCTGTTAGTTTGTTCTGACCAGCCGACCGTTTTCTAGCCATGTTGTGCGTACTCATCGTAGAGTTCGTGCTGTGCAAGGGCTTGGTGTTGGAGTTCTTGATTTAACCCAAGCCTAGTCCATGAACAGGGCGATGAGGAGTTGAAGGATGAAGAATTGGTTGCTCCAGCGTGACCAATTCTCGCATATGCCTTTGTTGCGGAAGATCTGGGAGAATAATCCTGATGATTTCAGGAATTATCTCCGGATGACAGACCCCGTTTTTCACCGCTTGCGGTACTTGGTGACGGGCAGAAGTCTGCAGGACATCAAGTTCTCGACTGGCATCTCCCCCTAGGCTCTGGGGGTCATTATTCCAGAGACCTGTTCTGCCATTATTCTGGTCCTGCAGAATGACTATATTAAGGTAAGTTTTCTCCTTTAACTTTACATTCTATGTATTTAATGTATGCTAATGTATTGTATTTCTTTCATCATTCCATAATTACCATGATTGTAATATGCTGTGAATGTCCTCTTTGTCCTCATGCATGCTGGAAGTTTTTTTAATGCTCCTTTTTTGTCCTTCACGCATATTTGCCTTCACTAATCTCCCCAGCATGCTATCCTGGGCAGAGTTGCAGAGTGACGAATGTGCTATCTCCATTACGAACGCTAGTTTTACAAGACCGAGCGCTTCCATCTCGTAATTAATTCAGAGCATGCGTGGAATTTTGTGCCTTGGACTTGTGTACAAGCGCTCGGAATTTCAAACAACAAAGTTTTAAGTTGGAAAATTTGAGAACCTGCTCTCAAACATTTGTTGTTGGAAATTCCGACAGCAAATGTCCGATGGAGCATACACATGGTCTGACTTTCCGACAAGAAGCTCACATCGAACATTTGTTTTTGGAAATTCCGACCATGTGTACGCGGCATAACAGTGTAGCGGAAGCTGGCGGGGACTCTTTCCATGCTGCCACCCTGCAAAGTGCTGCCCTAGGCCTGGGCCTTGTCGGACTAGGCCAGGATACAGCATTGCCCTTAGTACCAATTGAGCATTGTTTAAATGCCAAGGCCTACCTGAGTATTGTTGCTGACCCTGTCCTTCCTTTTATGACTACAGGGTACCCATATTCTGATGGCTACTTCAAGCTACTACCATGTCACAAAGCTCAAATCATCTCACCACTGGCTTCTTGAACATGACAATGAGTTCACTGTACTCCAACGGCCTCCATAGTCACCAGATCTCAATCCAATAGAGCACCTTTGGGATATGGCAGAACGGGAGATTCACATCATGGATGTGCAGCCGACAAATCTGCAGCAACTGAGTGATGCTATCATGTCAGTATGGACCAAAATCTCTAAAGGAATGTTTCCAACACCTTGTTGAATCTATACCAAGAAGAATTAAGGTAGTTCTAAAGGCAAAAGGGGGTCCAACCCGGTGCTAGCAAGGTGTACCTAATAAAGTGGCCATGGAGTGTATATTTATACTTGTATTCCTGATTTCCTATTACCTGCTCCATTGGTCCTAAACTTGTCTTGCTTCTTGACTGTAATTTTTACTCATGACTGTAACTTATATGGCAGATTGTCTAACATCATGTACTTTGGCTTTAACTTGGTTTTATCTTACTTGTGATCTTATTTTACATTTTTGCACTGTATCTAGTTAAGTGGCTTGCTATTGATGACTTTAGTATGTCTTTTGCCCCATTTACCATGACACAAAGCACAAATCTTACTACAAGGGAATTCCTAAAACTGAGCTTACTACTCCCAATCAGATCATGCTTTTTTACGACAGTGACCAATACATTTAAAGAAGTTGTAAAGGCATAAAGGTTTTTTTTTAATCTTAATGCATTCTATGCATTAAGATAAAAAGCTTTCTGTGTGTTGCAGCCCCTCTAATTCTTACCTGAACCCATCTAGATCCAGTGATGTTGCAGGAGTGTCTCGGCTGCCCGGGACTCCCCTCTTCATTGGCTGAGACAGCAGCATGGCGACATTGGCTCCTGTTGCTGTCAATCAAAGTCAGTCAGCCAATGTGGATAGAAAGGGGGTGGGGCCGGGCCATGGCTCCGTGTCTAAATGAATACAGGGAGCTGTGGCTTGGCTCGGGTGTCCCCATAGCAAGCTGCTTGTTGTGGGGAACTCAACAGGAGGGGGAGGCCAGGAGCACTGAAGAGGGACCTGAGAAGAGAAGGATCCAGGCTTCTCTGTGCAAATCCACAACACAGAGGAGGTAAGTATAACATGTTAGTTATTTTAACTAGAAAAAAAGGAGACTTTAGTATCACTTTAAAGACATGAATAAATGTTTCCTTCAAATAAAGACAGTTTGACTGTGCATAGAAACACACGTGTTTGACTGTGCATAGAAAGCATTAATATTTTCCACTGGGATAATGTTTCTATCTACTTAGTTGTTGTTTTTTTTTAAATATGTTATAAGCTTTGAAGATTTACATGAAACAGACCAAGAAAAAAAATTCAACATACTCAGATGTCAACAACCTGGCATTACAAATAGGCAATAAAACTGGAAGTCTTTGCTGTGCAGCAAAATGCGGTATACTGTAAAGTATTGACTCTGACCCATGGAGCAGTTAGAGTTGTGGATAATTAAATAGGAATGTAAAATAGATTATTCATAAAAATAGATTTTAGCATGGTTGTATCAGCATCAAAACATCTCCAGAAATAGTCTTAGACACATGGAAAAGGCAGGGAGTTAAAAAAACCTAAGGGAATCCTAAAAGATAAGTGTGGGATAAACAAAAAACTTACATACTAACCTATGTGGAAGCAGCATCGATCTGATGCAGCTGTCCTCTGCCTTCTCTACTCTGAGAACTGAGCAATCAAAGGCCACTGATTGCTCAGTTCTTAGGTCCGCTCTTAGTACGGAACACTAACTATCAGTCACCGCTCTGTGATCTGCCACTCTAGTGCTCCCTGAAGCACTGGGCAGTTGAGGGGGCAGGAGCAGCTGGTTCAGGCAGCTGTGTGCTGAGAGGCTGAATCAGCTGCCAGGCTAGCATCTGCACAGATCCCAACATTATTGTTGGGATCTCTGCAGAGCATAGACCAGCATTGTGATATCAGGCGACAGTGGGTCACAGAAGTGCAGAACTCACAAAAGAAGTATTGTCAAAAGAGCTTTCACCATACTTCTCCTTTAACAGTAGAGAATCCGAATTCTAGCTAAAACTTTATTTTTTTACATTTTGGACACAGTGGGAAAAAATTAAAATCTCTGTTGGTTTTTTATTGCAGTTTGTGTTCTAGTTGAGGAGGCTTAATTACACTTCCCACTCCAGTGGCCACACAAGAAGCCAAATCTCCCAAACTTATGACACAAAACGTAAATATACCCAATAGGGTTCCAAATGTTAAAGTAAAAGTTAGGGCTGAAATTTAGGCAAAATGAGCTATAACATTATTCTAGAAATAAAGTCATAGAAACAGAGGGGCTGAAAGAAAAGCAGAAGTGTTAAGTGTTAAAAGTAAAGTGTTAAGAGAATGAGTGCATTTTGCTCTCCTGCGGTCATCACTCAGAGCTTGAATGTCACTCCTGTGCTTCTAGTGGCTGCACACTCTGACCAGCTGAAAGTACCCCCTTCCCTGACAGCCCCCCCCCCCCCTGGCAGCGTTCTGGCTGCGAAGCAATGGGCGGCCTGGAATGCCTTGCCCCTCCCTGCTGATTGGCTGGGTTGATTGAACACTCTATTTGAACATCACAAGCCCAGAGCTCTGCGACTGTGATAGTGTCAGCTTCTTGGATCTCTTCTTGTGTGCTGTTGTGGTACCTGTCATAAGATTTTTAATTACGGATCCCTGCCTTTTAACAAGGTCTGAGCTTCACCTGGGGTTGTTTACGCAACTAAGCTTGCTCACTATATGCCCTGACCTTGGTACTGTCTATTGCATTACATTTGTTTGTACCATCATTTTCTCTTTAGGTACCCCTAATCATCCATGGTCAAGAGGAATTTTAAAATGGAAGTCCAGTCAAATCCTTAATCTACTTAAACCTTCTCCTAGCCCCATTCTAAGCCTATTCTAATTACCCTGTAAAGGAAAGATATCTATACATACCTATGCTGAGGGTGCTCCAATCCAGTCACATGATCGACTCCCAGTGCTTGCTTCATAAGCCTATGGGCGATGTTATCAACCAGGCTCTGCACCTGTTTTTGGCAATCTCTCCTCTTCACTGAGGCTGGCCAGTGGAGAGATCATGTGACCAGACTGGAGCACCCTCAGCAAATATAAGTACATAGATCTTTCCTTTTTAAGGTAGTTAGAAAAAGCTTATAATGAGGGTGGGAGCAGGTTTAAGAAATTCTATCCAGTATCTTGCCACAAACTTGTAACAAATTTCCATAATCTTCACTCTAGAAAGCCAGCTCAAAAGGATCTGATGGCCCCATCTCAGAGGTGGGTTATATTAGGAAGGTTTTTTCTGTTCTGCAGCTTGCATGTAACTCTTGTATGGCCAGTGATTATTCTCTACTCCCAGATGGACACACCCCCCCCACTCTGATAGGTCACCAGCAGCATGCTACCTCTGGCAACATCCTTGCTGCTAAGAAATGTGTGGCACAGGCCAACCTAACTTCTCCCTTCTTATTTGCTGGGCTGATCAGGTGCTCTGTTTGAACGTCACAAACCCAGGGTTTGTGATGGCATAATATTCCTGGCTCCTTTCTTGTTGTACACTGCTGTGTTACCTGTCATTGGATTGCCCAATTCTGGCCTCTAACTTTTACCCAAATTACTCTTTGGATTGTAAGCTTAATTTGATTTTGGATTGTTTACTGGACTACCTTTGTTTGCTACCTTTCTTGATCTCTGAACTGCTTATTGGATATTGCTTGTTTACGCCCTGCCTAAACCTCAAAACTGTTTGTGGACTACACTTGCTCGCTACCTGCCCTAAACTTGGATTGTGCCAGGATTCTGCTACCAGCTGCTGTCTACTGCCTGACCAGACTTGTCTCATTCACTCAACCCTGGTGCCATCTAGCCAGGAACTATAACATCATGTTCTAACACCTGGAGGCAGCCAAGTACTAATAGGCCTATTGCCTTAAGGCAATGGGGACTGCTAAAGTCAAAAGTAACCTCAACAAGCTATGGTTCCTAACCTAGGTATTAGGCTGTGTGTTACAGCAAAATTCTAGAGTACAGCAGGGTCTGGTGTCCAACAAATAACCAAACATCAATAAATATGCCTTTTTATTATACAAAGACAAAGAATGCATTGGAGATTCCAAACAAAGCAAGGAGTTGTGCTCAAACCCTTCTCTCCATTTAGTTTATGAAGGACACCTGTGCTCAGATTATGGCCTCTGTTAGCCTTTCCACAATTAGTCCCTAGTAGTAATAAACTGGCAGCTCAGTGTCTTCCAAAAATAAATAATTTTATTAGCACATGTTGTTAAAATCCAGCCCAAACAGAGAGCTTACATATTCTATCAATTTACTCCCTAGTCATTGCAATCTGTCAGGTAACTCATGCACTCATTAAGTAACCCCTATGACTCAAAAAGAAGAAGAGTCACAATCAACAATTACTTAAAAAACAGCAACATCGAAAGACATAATATATAATAAATGAAACTATGCAAAGCAAAAAAAAAAAATGTACATGAAAAAGAGGACCAATCTCACACTACATCTTTATGCTATACAAAAAAAAATAATATTCAAATCTTAAAATAAAAGTTTACATCACAATGATGATTAAGACCAAGAGGTATCCTGGTCTGTAGGTATATTGGTGGATATATAAAGGAGTGACTCCCTCTCTTTTTGGTGCATAGAAGTTATGCAATGAATGTATAAGTTACCTGACAAATTGCTATGACTAAGGCTTAATTGCTAAAATGTGTAAGCCTTCTGTGCCAATAAAATTGTTTATTATCGGAAGACACTGAGCTGCTGACTTAATACTACTATGCATTGGAGATGGCCTGTTGTACTGATGCATTGCAAATATTTTGACACTGAAGCCTAAAACATGGATTAGAATGAATTGTTGTATGTTAAGGATTTTTTTTGTCAAGATTGGTAAGCATTTTAACTGTAAGCTGTGAATATGTTTCAAAATTGCCGTAATGCAAAAAAAAGAGTTTCAGCAAAGATCATATTTCTGATTTAAGTCGTTCTTTAAAATAAGGCTATAAAAAAAATTTAAGTGTTAAAATTATGCATCTCATATGACAATCTGGGGTCCTAATGGGGTCCTTTTAAATCCTTAACAGTTCAACATAATGTCATGAAGCTCTTAATGTGCATTTAAATCCTAACAATTAACTTCTCTTATTTGTTTTCTTTTAGCCCTGGTTCACATTGGTGTGATCTGACATGCGATTTGACATGTCAAATCGGCGGCAATTGCCAGCTATTGCACTATCCTAATTGGTGCGACGCTGCATTTGCAGTGCCACACTGATTTCACAAAGTAGTTTCTGTACTACTTCTTGCGATTTCTGGGTGCGATTTCTATTGACATCTGTGCAGAAACCAGCAAAGATGTCTGTGAAATTGCAGCCGAAATTGGAACTGACATGTGGGAGTGAAATCATGCGAGTTCAGCTGAACCCGCACAGCTTCATTGCCGCAGCTCAATGTGAACCTGGGCTTAGTCTGTTAAAGACACATTGGGAAGTGTTTTCTTATATCTGTTTGATCAATGAAAAATGTATACATGTTTATCCTGCCATAAATCTTGTGGGATGGTAATTTCCTGTGCTGTATCACTGTGCTGCACTTTATCAGTTTGGACTTGGTCACACTTGAGTTGTACAGAATCGCATGACAATAGAAATAGCATTGTTTTTAATAGTGGCCTTTCACATCTATACAGCATAAGTGCAATGAGCATTTGCTACTTTTGTGCGATGCTGTGTGATTTTGTGGCCAATAGAGTTCAACATAAATGTATCAAGAATGCAAGTGCATGCATTTTTTTATGCAATTTTGGTGTGTTATTTGTTGAACTATTCCTTTCCTTTCCAGGGTAGTAGTAGTATCACAAATTGCATCCAACAATGCGCAGCTGTAAAATAGCATCAGAATCGCTAAACATAAGCACAAATATTGCACAGTACTTGCACTGCATAAGCACACCTCAAATTACATTCAAAAGTCATCTCACTAATGTGAACCAGACCTTACTATTATTTTCACCTCTCTATGTGGACCAAAGAATACTTCCCACTATGTTTTGAAAAAGATAAGAGGGGGTATTTTTTAATTCTGTCCTTGAGGATGCTTGCATCTCTATAAACACAATATGGTAAGTGAGCGTTGTCACCCTAGGAAGGAATTTGTGTTACTGGCAGGATTACCAAGTATAAATAAAAGATAAAAAAGCCTGCATAAGTAGAAGTGCAGCCACTATATCTAATAACTGGTTAGCTGGAATATATTGCTTTTTTTGCTCTTGGGTTTATATAGGCTTTAATGTATGTGTAAATGAATGAAACATACATAAGATAAAAAAAAAATATTTCTTAGAAATCAATACAATATTATGTTCCTGTTCATTTCACAGGGTCCTTGAACTGCACAGAAAACAGGCAGGCATCTGTCCCATTTTTTTACTTCCAAATTATTCTCTCAATTGACTCTAGCTAGCTAGACTCTGCCCCCCCCCCCCAAACGAATCCTTCCTTTGCGCTTATGAACAGAAAATTCTCCAACACCATGCTGTGGGCTATGTTGTAACAAATAGTAGATAGTAATCAAATTTTAAAAAATTTGCAACAGCTTGTAAGGAATACTCTATTGTTCCATTGATGATGATGATGAGCATGAGTGGGAAAGAAAAGCGCTGTGACTATTGGTTTAAGCAGCACTTTAGCAATACGTTTTTTTCACCTCTTTGTGCAAAATAAAATTTGAACAACATTCAGCAATACCTTTAAATGAGGCTTGTGGTGACCATTTTTGATTGGCAGTGCAACCGAGAAAGAAGTGTAAAGGAGTACAAGTTAGAATGAGGGAGCATGGATAACATCACCAGAACATGATAAATGTGCATATCCTCTTTTATGTTAAAACCACTTATGCAGCGTACACATGGTTGGACTTTTCGAACGGACTGGTCCGACGGACCGAGTCTGGCTGACAATCTGATCATGTGTGGGATTTAGCGGACTTTTCCAGTCGAAAATCTGATGGACCTTAGATTTGGAACATGCTTCAAATCTTTACGTCGTAACCCCGCCAGACCCAGAAATCCGCTCGTCTGTATGCTACTCCGAGGACAAAAACCGCAGGGGGCAGCTATTGGCTACTGGCTATCAAGTTCCTTATTTTAGTCTGGTGTACGTCATCATGTACGAATCCATTGGACTTTGGTGTGATCGTGTGTAGGCAAGTAGGTTCATTTAAAAGTCCATCGGAAGTCCGTCAAAAGTCCGATGAAAGTCAGTCAGAAAGTCCGTTGGACCAGTCCGGTCGAAAGTATGCGGCTTTAGCGACCGACCTATAGTAGTTTTACTACTACATGGCAGCCACTGTGTGCAAGATCACACATATATATCTATATAGATATAGATATATATACATACAGTATCTCACAAAAGTGAGTACACCCCTCACATTATTGTAAAAATGTTATTATATCTGTTCATGTGACCACCCTAAAGAAATGACACTTTGCTACAATGCAAAGTAGTGAGTGTACAACTTGTATAACAGTGTAAATTTGCTGTCCCCTCAAAATAACTCAACACACAGCCATTAATGTCTGAACCGCTGGCAACAAAAGTGAGTACACCCCTAAGTGAAAATTTCCAAATTGGACCCAAAGTGTCAATATTTTGTATGGCCACCATTATTTTCCAGCACTGCCTTAACCCTTTTGGGCATGGAGTTCACCAGAGCTTCACAGGTTGCCACTGGAGTCCTCTTACACTCCTCCATGATAACATCACAGAGCTGGTGGATGTTGGAGACCTTGCGCTCCTCCACCTTCCATTTGAGGATGCCCACGGATGCTCAATAGGGTTTAGGTCTGGAGACATGCATGGCCAATCCATCACTTTTACCCTCAGCTTCTTTGGCAAGGCAATGGTGGTCTTGGAGGTGTGTTTGGTGCCATTATCATGTTGGAACACTGCCCTGCAGCCCAGTCTCCGAAGGGAGGGGATCATGCTCTACTTCAGTATGTCACAGTACATGATGGCATTGATGGTTCCCTTAATGAACTGTAGCTTCCCAGTGTTGGCAGCACTCATGCAGCCCCAGATCATGGCACTCCCACCACCATGCTTGACTGTAGGCAAGACACACTTGTCTTTGTACTCCTCACCTGGTTGCCGCCACACACGCTTGACACCATCTGAACCAAATAAGTTTATCTTGGTCTCATCAGACCACAGGACATGGTTCCAGTAATCCACGTTCTTTGTCTGCTTGTCTTCAGCAAACTGCGGGCTTTCTTGTGCATCATCTTTAGAAGAGGCTTCCTTTTGGGATGACAGCCATGCAGACCAATTTGATGTAGTGTACAGCGCATGGTCTGAGCACTGACAGGCTGACCCCCCCATCCCTTCAACCTCTGCAGCAATACCGGCAGCACTCATTTGTCTATTTCCCAAAGACAACCTCTGGATATGATGTTGAACACGTGCACTCAACTTCTTTGGTCGACCACCGCGAGGCCTGTTCTGAGTGGAACCTGTCCTGTTAAACCATTGTATGGTCTTGGCCACCGTGCTGCAGCTCAGTTTAAGGGTCTTGGCAATCTTCTTATAGCCTAGACCATTTTTATGTAGAGCAACAATTCTTTTTTTCAAATCCTCAGAGAGTTCTTTGCCAAGGGGTGCCATGTTGAACATCCAGTGACCAGTATGAGAGAGTGAGAGCGATAACACCAAATTTAACACACCTGCTCCCCATTCACACCTGAGACCTTGTAACACTAACAAGTCACATGAAACCGGGGAGGGAAAATGGCTGATTGGGCCCAATTTGGAATTTTTCACTTAGGGGTGTACGCACTTTTGTCGCGAGCAGTTTAGACATTAATGGTTGTGTGTTGAGTTATTTTGAGGGGACAGAAAATTGACACCGTTATACAAGCTGTACACTCACTACTTTTCATTGTAGCAAAGTGTCATTTCTTCAGTGTTGTCACATGAAAAGATATAATAAAATATTTACAAAAATTGGAGGGGTGTACTCACTTTTGTGAAATACTGCATGTATATGTATATATATATATATATATATATATATATATATATATATATATATATATATGTATATATATATACACATACATGATTCTGCACTTCTGAGTAATGGGCGCTAGTGCACGCCACTGGTGTCTTGCTCCTGCTTTGATTATTCACAGCAATAGCTGATGGGCGTGTACTGCAGACTTGATGTCCACCCGCACCCGCCGATCACTCGGTACACAGGCAGAATGGAAATCTTTGTTTTAATAAAACAGTTAATACATGACTTAGGAATATGCAAAAGGGTTTACTATAATCCTTACAATGTAGATTTAATGGAGATTTTTTTTTTCCAAACTGTATTTAAAATGAAAGTGGATCAATAATTAAAATTCACATAAATCAATAAGGAATATTTTAGCCCAACCAAGCATTGTGGGTATTTCATATCAGTAGAGACTGCAGAAAGTTTATTGTTTTCATACAAACCCTGTGGCAGTAAGATAAGGGGCACGACAAGATACATATTTAACTGTAAACTATATAATAAAACATTAGCACACGTTCATGGGTTTAATTACCTGAAGTTTTTTTTCACACACAAAAGGAGAAGGCTACAGCTCCTTTTTAATACTTTTATTGGAGTAAGTGCTGCAGAGTGAGTTGTTAGTTATAGTCATGACACAATCTTCATGTTTTAATGGACTGGTGACAACAGCTACTAAAACACTAATTATTGATTAAGCGCATCTAAATGTGGTATTATATGGATGCATTTGGTAAGAATAGAGCTTTGGCGAAAGCACATATATATAAAATTTGATTTCCCTACATGACTAGAGTGATCAGTAATTCTCCAAGGGGCCTATAGCCAAAGTGGAGGTCAATGAAATAACATATGGACATGAAGTAAAGCATAGCAAATGACCCACATCCTAAATTATCAGTGTTAAATGATATAGAGGAAAAACATAATTTTATGAGTGTAACACATTCCTAAAAAAAACAAAAAAAAAAAACATAAGGCCATCCATAGATGTTAAAATAATATTCTTATTTCATAATAAGCCATTAAAATGGTTTCCTAATGCAAAAAGACAATCATTAAGAAAAACAAACATTACAGTATATGCAGTAACATCTGCTCTAGCTACAGTAGATGACCATTATTTACTGTATGTCTGGAAAAAGTTTTGGATAGGCAACTAATGATTTACAGCACTTGCCCACTATAAGAAAGTTTACATTTTGAAAGCCCTAGTAAAACCCCCTTTCTCGCAAACACACAGTTATTATATGTTCACTTGCTTTGTTCTAGCTGGAATAGCTCCAGATGCATGCTATTGCTATATGTGGATACATTCTTCAGGTATTTGTGTAGTATTTGTGTGTTATATGTGGGTTATGTCACATGCCTTAAATGTCAGCTATTTTATTGTTGAAGAGTATGTAAACCCAACATTTCATATTCCTGATATGTGTCTGCTGTAACATGTACTTGTATAAAAAAGTATCCTGTTCTCTTTGTATTGCTTCCTTTGTGTGAAATCCCTGGTGTTCCTGCTATTTCCTTTAAAAATGACCACGATAAACAGGAGAGCACAGTGTGGTCAGTTATTTAGGTATGCTGGGAACTTAGTGTGCTCTCCTCCAATGGTCAGACTTGTCCTGAAACAACCCCCCCCCCCCCCCCCCCGGACAGCCTTTCACTGGAAAGATCTGTAAACTGCTGTTTCTCCTCCCTCAGCTCTTATGCAGCTGGAAACAGGGGTTATGTGATCATATATAAAAAAAAGAGATAATGTTTTTTTTATATCTATACACAAATATTTTACCTTTTATTTCTATTTTAAACTGAATGGGTTGTTTTACAAGGTTGATCGTTTACAATCATTTGGGCAAGAAAATAGTATAATGAGTGTCGGCAGGCAACAGTGAAGCTTGGTGGAGGTTCCTTGCAAGTTTGGGGCTACATTCTACAAATGGAGTTGGAGATTTTGTCAGGATGAATGGTGTCCTCAATACTGAGAAATACAAGCTGATACTTATCAATCATTCCATACCATCAGGGTATTGGCCCCACATTTATTCTGCAGCAGGACAATAACCTCAAACATACAGCCAATGTCATTAAAAACTACCTTCAGTGTAAAGTACAACAAGGAGTCCTGGAAGTGATGGTTTGGCCTCCACAGAGTCCTGATCTCAACATCAACGAGTCTGTCTGATATTAAATTAAGAGACAAAGGATTTGAGGCAGCCTACATCCAGAGACGATCTGCAGTTAGTTCTCCAAGATGTTTGGAACAACTGAACTGTCGAGTTCCTTCAAAATTCAGACCTCCACTTTGTTATTCTTCTCATCATAAATCTATACCAGTATCACCTAGGAAGAATGGTAAGCTCACCATTGTACCAGCTTCCTACCATAATAAAAATGATTCTTTACTGCTGAGCTATGTCTAAAATATTTTTTTTTAAAGTAGTCCCAACCATAAGAAGTGCCACATCTAAAATGCCTTTTCTTTGCTGGGACATTATGGAAGCAGGTAATTGCAAAGCTGAATTCCAGGGAAACTGGTAGTTACACAGTTGAGATACATAAAGAGAATTGTTTTATCTGGCAGAGGATTGGTGTAGACAACCCTACCAGAAATCACAGACTGGTTAAGGCCAAAATACACCCCACCCTGCTAATTGGGCAATGAAGAAGCAGCAGCAGACTGATGAGGTCACTCACATTCTCACTCTGCTCTCCTCTGCTTGGAACATATGCACCACCAACACTGCACTGCAGAGCACCTGACTGTAGTTTAGTGCTGGTCCTCTCTCTTAATTTCAATATATATATATATATATATATAAACATATACACCAATGTAGGGTTGTCTAAAAACACAACAGTGCTTTTGATTTGTATTTGCATTCTTCCACACCTTAAATTGGTTCTAAAGGCTGAAGATTTTACCTTCATGCATTCTATGCATGAGGATAAAACACCTTCTGTCAGCAGCGCCCCCCCCCCCAGCCCCCCAATCCTTACATGAGCTCCCTCCGATCTTCAAGGTAGCCTCGACTGTCCCTAGACTCTCCATACTCATTGGCTGAGACAGAAGAGAGAGCGTATTGGCTCCTAGTGCTGTCAATCACTGCCAGTGAGCCAATGAGAATAGAATGGGGGGCCTGGCTGAGCCTTGGCTCTTATGGACGCATAGAGCAGTGAAAATGTTTTTCTCTGGGGGCACTGCTCAAGGGGGAAGAGCCAGGAGTGCAGGTGAGGGGCCCCTAAATGAAGTGGATCAGAGCTGCTCTGTGCAAACCACTGCACAGAGCAGGTAAGTATAACATGTTAGTTATTTAAAAAAAAAAAAAAAAAACAAGAAAAAACAAAGCTTTAATACCACTTTAATATTAAAGTATATTTATACTCTGAAAACATGACATTTATCTTGCTTAACCTCTTGGTACCGGCCTGCCGCATATTTGCGTGCACTAGTGCAAAAACAGCTGTGTCGGCACAGTCCCTTGTGATCAGGAGCTTTCCGACCATGTGACCACTGTGACAGCCAATCATGACAGTCACATGATCATAAACCCCTCCCAGCATCCTAAACCCCTTAAAGGGCCAGGAGGCGCAGACTTCAAGGGGTTAAGCATTTTGTATCATAAAAACTTGCCATGTATTTTCTTTGAATTAATACTGTTATCAACATTTTGCATCCTAGTGCTGCTATTTCCCTGCAGTCTTTTGAAGCAACTTCCTCTCTACATGCATTCACTTCATGATGATGGTGGTGACAACAGTGAACTATACCTGTATATTGTGCGCTGGGATGTCTGCTTGTTGTCACCACTAGAAGTCCTTGTGACAGGGTGACAATGCAGAAGCACTGCTAGGAGACAGAGACAGAGTGCTTTAACCCTAAAACAGCAAGCAGCCGAACTAAAGCGTGTACTGAAAGATCACTAGGTATTATTTTACTAAAAGCTGCAGATTTTAAAATAATTTAAAGCAACTTTTAAAATATCATTAACAGGTAAAAGAATAAGATTACTGTGATTGGATTAACATCTAATTAAAATGAACATACAGCAATAAGTAAATATTAAAAAAAACTGTTAATGTACTATTTATATAAAACGTCTCCACCTTTTAGTTGTAGAAAAGTAAAATATTGGCATGGAATAAAAGGTTTAAGTCTGAATTAGCATGCACACAGTAATTACTTTTTAAGCTCAGTATCCTGGTACCTTGACTAGCCCTTTGGCTAACATAATTACACTTAGTGTTACAAGTATATTATGCCGCAGACTGTTAAAGCTAAATTTTTGTCTACAAAGCACATGCTAATGCAGGATGCCTTAAAACAGAAAGTAATTTGAATACCGTTCGAAGACCTAATTCTTTAAATTAAGGTCACCAGAGAAGAAAAGAATTACTGGAAAACCGATAATGTAAGTATTATGTGTTTAAGACTTTTTGGATTAAAAGACAGCGGTGCGGATAACAACAAAATTAGTTTTCCATGTGGAGGAGAGGCTGGGGCATCTTGTGTTGCTAGGATATTTCACCCTATCACAGATGATCTTGACAGTGAAAACTGGTGCCTTAATTTCCCAATGGTCCATGCAGCATCTGACTTAGGCCTGATTCTGGTTAATCACACTGTCATTCTCTCAATAGATTGTCTTTTGACATCTTCATCTGCAAAAGGGATTCAACAGTCAGGCTTGACTATGCTAAATCAATGTGTTTTCTTTAAATGATCGAGACTCACAGAGAGGAGACGTTATGGTTAGAGCTGCTGGGTGATAAGTTGCAGGTATTACTGTCCAATCAGGAAAAGAAGAATGAACAGACACCTTGTGGATCTGTAACTGACATTTGCTCTACAACACTCTCCTATTAGGAATGCAAGATGTATATTTTTAAAATTCATAAATGGTTTAAAACAAATCACAAATATTATGTCTATTGTTCTACCATTTTAACATAAAAAATATAAATCTATGAGATTAAAAATTCCCAGGTTGAGTTCTGATGTTCAGAGGCTTCATGGAGTATTGGGAGGAACAAAACCTCTAATCCTGTGTCCAGATCTTACATTTTCTGGAATTTACGCAGCTTTTAGTTTCTTGAGGTGCTAAAATGGTAGGGCAGTACAACCCCCCCAGATGACCCCATTTTGGAAAGTAGACACCCCAAGGATATTGCTGAGAGGCATGCTGAGCCCATTGAATATTTTTTTTTGTCACAAGTGATTGAAAAATGACAACAACAAAAATTACACAAAGTTGTCACTAAATGATATATTGCTCACACATGCCATGATTATATGTGGAATTACACCCCAAAATACATTCTGCTGCTTCTCCTGAGTGTGAGGATACCACATGTGTAATGCCGCGTACACACGAGCAGACTTTACGGCAGACTTTGCCCGGCGGACTGGATTTCGTCAGACAATTCGATCGTGTGTGGGCTCCAGCGGACTTTGTTTGCTCAAAAGTTGGACGGACTTAGATTTGAAACATGTTTTAAATTAAGCAAGGGGGAGGGGAAGTGGGACTTTAAATGAAACTGCGCCGGGTAGAGGTCGCACGTTTCCATCCCTATCACACAATATCTAGAAAACCCGCAAGCAAAAGCCAGTGGGTGGGGGAGGGGGAGGTGGGACTTTATATGAAGCCAATGGTTTGCAAGCCGACACAAACGGTGGGTCAATAAAATTCTTTATTTGCATGTTCATACAAACAATGGTATCAGATAATATCAATATAACACTTGGTAAAATGTTAAATGTTAGCAGTGATAACCAGAGATCAACATAAGGACCATTAGTATGACTATCAAGGATATAAAAGGTATACAGGTAACATGGGTAATAACATGGGTATAAGCAATATTGTTGAAGATAGACCAGGGATCACCAGGTGTCAGAATGCGTAAATAGTTAAAACAAGGTAATGCCTGCCTGATAGCTGGCCTCAAATTCCTGTTAAGGGGTAAAACTCTGTATAGCATGGGTTGGGACAGTAAGTGATAACCGGTAGCTCGACGCGTTTCGTGGTTCAAGACCACTCATCAGGAGCAGACATGTCATGTTTCTGGAAATAGAAATAATAATATCAAGGGCCAAGGTAACAATGGGTACAGAGGGCTAGAAAATCCCCCAAAAATTGAATAGTACTCACGACAATTGTGGGTAAATGGTGAATGGCTAGGTAAGGCAACCATCCGAGACTAGTGCCAGGTCGGATGGTTGCCTTACCTAGCCATTCACCATTTACCCACAATTGTCGTGAGTACTATTCAATTTTTGGGGGATTTTCTAGCCCTCTGTACCCATTGTTACCTTGGCCCTTGATATTATTATTTCTATTTCCAGAAACATGACATGTCTGCTCCTGATGAGTGGTCTTGAACCACGAAACGCGTCGAGCTACCGGTTATCACTTACTGTCCCAACCCATGCTATACAGAGTTTTACCCCTTAACAGGAATTTGAGGCCAGCTATCAGGCAGGCATTACCTTGTTTTAACTATTTACGCATTCTGACACCTGGTGATCCCTGGTCTATCTTCAACAATATTGCTTATACCCATGTTATTACCCATGTTACCTGTATACCTTTTATATCCTTGATAGTCATACTAATGGTCCTTATGTTGATCTCTGGTTATCACTGCTAACATTTAACATTTTACCAAGTGTTATATTGATATTATCTGATACCATTGTTTGTATGAACATGCAAATAAAGAATTTTATTGACCCACCGTTTGTGTCGGCTTGCAAACCATTGGCTTCATATAAAGTCCCACCTCCCCCTCCCCCACCCACTGGCTTTTGCTTGCGGGTTTTCTAGATGTTTTAAATTAATCCGTCGAAATCGAGTCCGGTCGAAAAGTCCGCCGTCTGTATGCTAGTTCGACGGACAAAAAGCCACGCTAGGGCAGCAATTGGCTACTGGCTATGAACTTCCTTGTTTTAGTCCGGTCGTACGTCATCACATACGAATTCAACGGACTTTGGTGGATTGTGTGTAGGCAAGTCCGTTCATTCAGAAAGTCCGTCGTAAAGTACGTCGAAAAGTCCACCGGGCAAAGTCTGCCGTAAAGTCCGCTCGTGTGTACGCGGCATAAGACTTTTTGAGAGCCTAGCCGCATACAGGACCCCGAAATCCTGTCACCGCCTTCAGGATTTCGAAGGGCGTAAATTTTTGATTTCACTCCTCACTACCTATCACAGTTTTGAAGGCCATAAAATGTCAAGATAGCACAAAATGCCCAAATGACCCCATTGTGGAAAGAAGACAATTCAAGCTATTTGCTGAGAGGCATGTTGAGTATATGGAATATTTTATATTTTGCCACAAGTGTCTGGAAAATTAAAATGATTGTTTGTTTTTTGTTTTTTACACAAAGTTGTCACTAAATGAAATATTGCTCACACATGACATGGGCATATGTGAAATTACACCCCAAAATACATTTAGCTGCTTCTCCTGAGTACAGGGATAGAACATGTGTGGGACTTTTTGGGAGCCTAGCTGTGTACAGGACCCCGAAAACCAATCACCGCCTTCAGGCTTTCTAAGGGCGTAAAATGGTGATTTCACTTCCTCACTACCTATCACAGTTTCGGAGGTCATGAAATGTCAAGATAGCACAAAACGCCCAAATGACCCCATTGTGGAAAGAAGACAATTCAAGCTATTTGCTGAGAGGCATGTTGAGTCCACGGAATATTTTATATTTTGCCACAGGTGTCTGGAAAATGAAAAAGATTGTTTTTTTTTTTTTTTTTTTTACACAAAGTTGTCACTAAATTATATATTGCTCACACATGACATGGTTATATGTAGAATTACACCTCAAAATACATTTTGCTGCTTCTCCTGAGTACGGGGATACCACATGTGTGGGACTTTTTGACAATCTAATCGGGTACAGGACCCCCAAATCCAATCACCGCCTTCAGGCTTTCTAAGGGCATCAATTTTTGATTTCGCCCCTTACTGCCTATCACAGTTTCGGAGGCCATGAAATGGCCATATAGCACAAAACCCCCCAAATCACCCCATTTTGGAAAGTAGACACCCCAAGCTATTTGTTGAGAGGCATGTTGAGTATTTTGAAGATCTCGCTTTTTGTCACAAAGTTTTGAAAATTGAAAAAAGAACAAAAAATTGATTTTTTTTTTCTTTCTTCAATTTCAAATGAGAGCTGCAAAATACTCACCATGCCTCTTAGCAAATACCTTGGGGTGTCTACTTTCCAATATGGGGTAATTTGGGAGGTTTTGTGCTATCTTGACATTTCATGGCCTCCGAAACTGTGATAGGTAGTGAGGAAGTGAAATCACCAATTTACGCCCTTAGAAAGCTTGAAGGCAGTGATTGGTTTTCGGGGTCCTGTACACAGCTAGGCTAGGATGTGGTATCCTCGTCTTCAGGAGAAGCAGCAGAATGTATTTTGGGGTGAAATTCCACATATGCCCATGGCATGTTTGAGCAATATATAATTTAGTGACAACTTTGTGCAAAAAAAAAAAGTTTGTAATATTCCCGAAACTTGTGGCAAAATATAAAATATTCCATGGACTCAAAATGCCTATCAGCAAATAGCTTGGGGTGTCTACTTTCCAAAAAGGGGTCATTTGGGTGGGGTTTTGAACTGTCCTGGCATTTTATGCACAACATTAGAAGCTTATGTCACACATCACTCACTCTTCAAAGCCCTTTGACACTTTTAGAAAATTACTATGAACCCCCAAACATTATATATTTTTTTAAAGCAAAGGCCCTACAGATTAAAATGGTGGGTGTTGCAGCGATTTTTCAAACGCAATTGTTTTGGAAAAAAAACACTTTTTTAAATTTTAATGCACTAAAACACACTATATTGCCCAAATATTTGATGAAATAAAAAAGATGATCTTATGCCAAGTACATGGATACCAAACATGACATGTTTTAAAATTGCGCACAAACGTGCAGCGGCGACAAACTACATACATTTTTTAAAGCCTTTAAAAGCCTTTACAGGTTACGACTTTAGATTTACAGAGGAGGTCTACTGCTAAAATTACTGCCCTCGATCTGCCGTTTGTGGTGATACCTCACATGCATGGTGAAATTGCTGTTTACATACGACATGAGACCGACGCTTGCATTCGCCTTTGCGCGTGAGCACAGGGGGAACAGGGGTGCTTTTTTAAATTATTATTATTTATTTTGATTTTTTATTTTATTTTTAAACTGTTCCTTTATTTTATTTATTTTTTAATCATTTTTATTGTTATCTCAGGGAATGTAAATATCCCCTATGATAGCAATAAGTAGTGACAGGTACTATTTTTTGAAAAAATTGGGGTCTATTAGACCCTAGATCTCTCCTCTGCCCTCAAAGCATCTGACCACACCAAGATTGGTGTGATAAAATGCTTTCCCAATTTCCCAATTGTGCTGTTTTTATCCGGCGAAACCTAAGTCATAAAATGCTCGTAGCTTCTGGTTTCTTAGACCATAGAGATTATTGGAGCTGTTCTGGTCTCCAATCAGCTCTATGGTCAGCTGCCGGAACCACCGGCTGCATTCTCGGGTTCCCTGGTGGGACAGGAGAGCCAAAGAAAACCATGGAAGACGGCAGGAGGAAGGGGACGTTCCCTCCCACTGCTTGTACAAGCAGTCTAGAGGCTAATTAGCTGCTAAGAATGCATTTACATGAAAGCTGACCGCTGGCTGAAAAGAATGATACCAAGATGATATCAAAACCTGCAGGCATCATTCTGGTATAACCATTTAAAGTCCAGCAACATACCAGTATGTTGCTGGTCCTTGTTGGGCATATATTGTAATGTTCTTTTTTTCATGCAGCCGATGGTCTGAATGAAAAAAAGAGATTGATCGGTGAACACTGCCCTTCGTCCACCTACTTCTAATGATGGGCATACATGCACCATTTTTTTTTAACTGTGGTGGTGAAATCACCTCCTACAGCGCTGGAGTCGCTGTTTTACATATCATAAGAGCAAACGCTGTTGCTGTCAAGATAAATAAATCAGTGCTGCAGCTGAATGGCATAACTGAAACGCAAACAACAGTAACAATAAAACATTAACTCAATAAAAAAACTTATTTTTTTATCGCAATCTTTGCCTAAAAAATATATGCCAAAGCATGGGGGAAATCCTTCCCTAATGTTAGGAGCAAATCGCCCTCCACCCCTGCCCCCATGCTTTGGCATATATGCTCTTTTTTTTAACTGTGGTGGTGAAGTCACATCCTACAGCGCTGGAGTCACAGGTTTACGTATAGTGGGAGCAAACGCTGTTGCTGCAGTGGTGTCGGCGGGGGGTCTCACCGTGGCTGAAGCCCCGAATAAGTCCCGAAAAGCCCCGAGTCTCAAGTGGGCACCGTTCTATTTATAGCCAAGAGTGCCGCAGAGCGGGGACTGATCTTATCCCAAGTGCCACCGAGTGCTGCCGAGCCACATAGCAGGTCCCGCCTTCTGGAGCCTGCAGCGCTGATGGACGTCCCATTGGTCCAATGGTTGGACCAAGGGACATGCGACGTCCATCATAGGCGCTGCAGGCTAGAGAAGGCGGAAATTACAATGCAGCCACCGCGTGAGATTCCTGCTCGGCGCTCAGCTCTCCTCCTTTCCTCCGACTGCCTGCTGTGAAGATGGGTGCGCACCACACACCACGGCTGAGCTGCTACTGCAGGACACTTGAAGTTCCTGGTCAGGTAGGTCAGTGTGTGTCACTACCGTCAGTGTATATAGGTCAGTGTATGTCAGGTAGGTAGGTCGGTGTATGTTAGGTAGGTCAGTGTATGTATGTATGTCAGGTAGGTCAATGTATGTCAGGTAGGTAGGTCAGTGTATTTTAGGTAGGTCATTGTATGTATGTCAGGTGGGTAGGTCAGTGTATGTCAGGTAGGTAGGTCAGTGTATGTAGGTCAGGTAGGTCAGTGTATGTATGTTAGGTAGGTAGGTCAGTGTATGTTAGGTAGGTCAATGTATGTATGTCAGGTAGGTAGGTCAGTGTATGTCAGGTAGGTAGGTCAGTGTATGTATGTCAGGTAGGTCAGTGTATGTTAGGCAGGTCAATGTATGTATGTCAGGTAGGTAGGTCAGTGTATGTATGTCAGGTAGGTCAGTGCATGTCAGGTAGGTAGGTCAGTGCGTGCATGTCAGTGTATGTCAGGTAGGTCAGTGCATATCAGGTAGGTAGGTCAGTGTGTGTCAGGTAGGTAGGTCAGTGTGGCAGACATCTGAATTTAGTGGTCAGCATTGATGGGCACCGGTAAGCCAGGCAGCAACCAACAAGTGAGCTTACCCCGCCACACAACCCCACCGCCCAGCCAAAAAACCCTGCGCTGCCACCGCAGCCCCCCATGCCGGCCTTGGACTTCGGGGTGAAGCCCCTGGTCTTTTTGCCACCTAGAAACGCCCCTGTGTTGCTGTCAGAATAAATAAACCCGTGCTGCAGCTAAATGGTGTACCTGCTAAGCAAATAATGGTTAACAATAAACAAAGTAACATTACAGTACAACAGTAAGACATACCATACCTGCAAAGCAAATACAATAAAACACAGTAAAAATAAAACATTACAGTTCTAAAATACAGTAACAATAGAAAGAGAACAATATAGAACAATAGAGAGCTGTTTTGTAAGTGACAGTGATCAATTGATACTGCACTTGGGTGGGCTGGGCTGGGCAGAGGGGCTAAACGCAGGTGCTAACAGGTATTTGGGCTGATCCCGCTAACACTGCGTTTTTAGGAACCCTAAACTACTGGGGACACTAGTATAGATCTGATCAGATCAGATATCGATCCGTTCAGACACTTTACTACTAAGGGAGGTGTATGGTGCGTGCGTGGGTGTTAGTGCTACTGGTACTAATCTGACGCTGTCTGGAGCAACGCAGACCCTAATTGATGCTAAAACCTAACTGATATCACCCACCGGGTGATCAGGGGGTTAAACCTTTTATTAGAAAATATACGGCGGGTGCCCTGACACTATAAAAGAATAACTAACTGACCAGCATCACCCGTGACACTAATACGGTGATCACTGGTGACAGGGGGTGATCAAGGAGTTAAACCTTTATTGGGGGTTTAGGGGGGTCCCTAGACCTATGTGGGGCTACTACAAAGGACCCTAATGCTGATTAGTGTAACAAATGACACCAGTACAGTGATCAAAGAAAAATATGAACACTGCACTGGGTGACACAGTGACAGAGAGTGAAGGGATTATTGGGCGGGGGGGCAATCGGGGGGTGAAATATGTGCCTATGTGTACTGTGTCAGTGTAGTGTTTGTGCAACTCACATTTGGATGTCCTCTCTCCTCTCTCTGTAACGGTAAAGTATTCCAGAGAGGGAGATGACATCACTTCCCATGTCTGTGTAAACACTTACACAGGCAGGGGAGGATTTCATTTGTCAGGACCAATCAGCAGGTCCAGGCCAGAAATCATTGGCCTGGGCCTGGAGACTGATTAGTTCTGAAGCGAACCTGATCGGCGCGGCCACCATAAGGTAATGTCGATTTGCCCAGCCGAGCCAACCTGCCGCAGTAAAACTGCGGTGGCTGGTCCGGAAGTGGAAAGCCACACACCTGTCTATATAAGACCTTACAGCTCACAGTGCATGTCAGAGCAAATGATAATCATGAGGTCAAGGCAAGGCACAGATCTGGCCAAGGTTATGAAAAAATTTCTGCTGCACTTAAGGTTCCTAAGAGCACAGTGGCCTCCATAATCCTTAAATGGAAGACGTTTGGGATGACCAGAACCCTTCCTAGAGCTGGCTATCCGGCCAAACTGAGCTATCAGGGGAGAAGAGCCTTGGTGAGAGAGGTAAAGAAGAACCCAAAGATCACTGTGGCTGAGCTCCAGAGATGCAGTCAGGAGATGGGAGAAAGTTGTAGAAAGTCAACCATCACTGCAGCCCTCCACCAGTCGGGGCTTTATGGCAGAGTGGCCCGACGGAAGCCTCTCCTCAGTGCAAGACACATGAAAGCCTGCATGGAGTCCTAGAAGGACTCCAAGATGGTGAGCAATAAGATTCTTTGGTCTGATGAGACCAAGATAGAACTTTTTGGCCTTAATTCTAAGCGATATGTGTGGAGAAAACCAGGCACTGCTCATCACCTGTCCAATACAGTCCCAACAGTGAAGCATGGTGGTGGCAGCATCAAGCTGTGGGGGTGTTTTTCAGCTGCAGGGACAGGACAACTGGTTGCAATTGAGGGAAAGATGAATGAGGCCAAGTACAGAGATATCCTGGACGAAAACCTTCTCCAGAGTGCTCAGGACCTCAGACTGGGCGAAAGGTTTACCTTTCAACAAGACAATGCCCCTAAGCACACAGCTAAAATAACGAAGGAGTGGCTTCACAACAACTCCGTGACTGTTCTTGAATAGCCCAGCCAAAGCCCTGACTTAAACCCAATTGAGCATCTCTGGAGAGACCTAAAAATGGCTGTCCACCAACGTTTACCATCCAACCTGACAGAACTGGAGAGGATCTGCAAGGAGGAATGGCAGAGGATCCCCAAATCCAGGTGTGAAAAACTTGTTGCATCTTTCCCCAAAAGACTCATGGCTGTAGTAGATCAAAAGGGTGCTTCTACTAAATACTGAGCAAAGGGTCTGAATACCTAGGACCATGTGATATTTCAGTTTTTCTTTTTTAATAAATCTGCAAAAATGTCAACAATTCTGTGTTTTTCTGTCAATATGGGGTTCTGTGTGTACATTAATGAGGAAAAAAATGAACTTAAATGATTTTAGCAAATGGCTGCAATATAACAAAGAGTGAAAAATTTAAGGGGGTTTGAATACTTTCCGTCCCCACTGTATCTGAAAATCTAATTTCATGAGGCCCTAAAATGTCGGGACAATACACATACTCCCCGAATGACCCCTTTTTGGAAAGTAGACAGTCCAAGGTATTTAGTAAGAGGCATGGTTTTTTTTTGTTACATTTGTTTTCCTTTTTAATTTTTTTTTTTAACACACAGTGACCAGTGCAATATAATGTTACCATATTAATACTGTACTACTCTGGAAACATGATCAGGTTTTTTTTTAACACATTATGATTGTTTATAGCAGTGTATTACATTGCTATAAGCAAGCATTTTACTGAATGATAGTGATTCATTCAGTTGTGATTGGCCCTGTCTGTACCATGTGATCACATTCACCCATGGACACTAGGGATGAGCCGAATTCCCCCCCCCGGTTCGGTTTGCACCATAACATGCGAACTTACATTCGACTCCAACCGTGGGCTCATACCTAATGGACACAGCTGGTGACAGATCACACTGTTGCACTTTCTGAGGAGACGTCATGTGACATCCACTCAAAATTGTAAAGCCACCTTCCGGCCGTCATTCTGCTATAGGCCGGGTATGAAGGTGTTAAATAAAAGTGAGTCATCAAGCCCTGAAACAGTATTTCTTGGCTGGTATGAAATCATTGGAAAGCATTACACCTTGAGTGAAACTCCCTAGAATATCACTACACTGTATACAGTGCTCAGCATAAATAAGTACACCCCTTTGAAAAATAAGATTTTAATCAATATCTCAATGAACACAAGAGCAATTTATGAAATTTTGACAAAACTGAGTTTTATAGAACATTTGTTCAGCTCATTACATGAAAGTAAGGTATTTAATTGACACATGCACGGTATACTTGGGAATTCATATTGTTAATTTGTATTTAATATTTGATATATGCACGGTGCACCTAAGAATTTATTTTACTCTAGTAACCTATATGGAGGTAGGAAACTAAATAGGAACAGCGCCAAACCCTTCTATCATTTCTAATATATCTCAGCTGTCCCCATTTTAGGGTGACTGCCTGTTGGGAGGCAGCAGTTCCAAACTTTACCAATTAAGTCTTTATGTCCACTGCGCGGGTTCACCATCCCTTTACTAGTCACTGTTTAATTTAAAACTAAACAGAAACCTGCAGCAATGGATATCTTTAGATACCTAAACAACAGAAACATCAACCTCACCG
Organism: Lithobates clamitans; assembly: GCA_037952925.1. Taxonomy (NCBI): domain Eukaryota; kingdom Metazoa; phylum Chordata; class Amphibia; order Anura; family Ranidae; genus Lithobates; species Lithobates clamitans. The sequence goes on along the minus strand of JBBGZY010001345.1, from coordinate 2,281,259 downwards.
AAGTCTTTAATCAAGAACAAGTAGCCATACGGCAGGATATAGACAGTCTATTTAAACATCTGAAACACAATATCGAAAAACAAATAAGAGTTTGGTGGGATATAGCAACTATTGAAATGTACATTACAGAGAAAATCACCCCAAGACGTTTGAGGTGGGATATCTCACCCAACGATGCAGTTAATGATAAAGGATTGATGGAAGATTGGTATAAATTCTTCAATGATAGCGAAAATGCACTGCTCGGGAAAATAGTAATACGAAGACGACATAAATTAAAGAACATAGAAACAGAAATACTACAAATAAGAGACCAACTCGTACCTTTCTTGGAATCCAGAGAATATAAAGAAAAAGAGAACAAACTACAAGAAGCCATGACTAAATATGATAAAGAAATACAGCTGAAGAAACAAAAAAAGTTTAGAAGAGATGTGCTGGACTACAAAAACCAGCAGGTATATAAATGGCAAATAGATGAGAATTACATGGAAGATAACCACAACATCTCTATGATAGACGAATCAAGGGAAAGTTCAGTAATAGAAGATACTACACCATGGCAAGAGATAAGACCCACAGAAATTAGGACACCAAGAACAAGACCAGAAGAACTACCAAATATAAGAATGAGAAGAGAGGGAACTAGCCCGGAACGTCGGTACTACAGGGATCAAGCTGGAGATGAGAATAGACCACAACAATGGAACAACCCCTCAAGTATTTTGAGGACACCAAGATATAATAATAGATACTCCCCTCTGAGGAACGAACAACATTACACCCCCTATGAAGAACCATCACATAGGCGGGGTTTTTTTCCCAGGGAATACAGAGGGAGACCCCCAGTCTTCAGAAACAGACGGTCTCCCTACAGGGATACATATGGGCCTCAAGACAGACAAAGGGGAGGGCAACCCTTCAGGTTCCCCACCAGGAACCGAAACAACAGAGACCCTCGACGGAGCTGGAACATGAGGACCACCAGGAACACATACATGGGCCCGAGGAACAGAATGCAAGAAGAAACCCAACGAGAAGAAAGAACAGAGCATACATACAGACCACAGAGATGGGAAAGAGGAGAAGAGCACGCGGTAAGAGAGGAGGAATCAAGAAGAAAAAGAAGAAGAGAGTATTAGGTACAGGAATTTTTAACCTAAGCGAAGCCAATTTTAATGAGGAAGAATTGAGAGTGTTGGATTTAGGCTTAAAATATGCCCCTGATAAGAATCTTGACCCCTTCGAAGTATTTATAGACCTCCAAAAATTCGTAAGAAAACTTAACATAAAAAAATTTTATTTAATGAAAGGAGATATTAATAGGAACGTACGAACAGATGATGACCCCCCTTTATTCCAACATTCAGGACTAAGAAACAATTCAACATTCAATCCGAATATTCAACAAAATGAGAGCCTGATGACTTTTAAAAAAATGGTCGAACAAGATCTTAGGAAGATGAAACCGAAGAAAATAAAAACAAACATATGGAACATTATTAAAGAAATAGAGAAGAAGAAAAATATAGTCACCCGACCGGCCGATAAGGGAGGAGGCCTGGTCATTTTAAACAAAAAAGACTATGAGTCAGAAATGAAGAAGCTACTGGAGGTACCCAACACATACAAGAAACTGAGGGGCAACCCAAGAACAGAATATAAGAAAAAACTGAAGACCTATGTCAAAAAAGGAGAAGAAATGGGGATTCTAACAAAAAAAGAAGCCAAATATCTAACCCCTGAAATAGCCAAAACTCCAATTATATATTACGTACCAAAGATCCATAAAGACCAAAAGAACCCACCCGGCAGACCGATAATCAGTGGCATTGATTCACTGTTCTCCCGGTTGGGAGCATACCTGGACGGCTACTTACAGCCCCTAGTTGAAAAAGGGAGATCGTTTCTGAGAGACAGTAAACAGCTAATTGGGGAATTAAACAACTTTGAAATAAATGATAACGACATACTAGTAACCGTTGATATAAATTCTCTGTACACCAACATCGTACAGAAAGATGGCATTAGTGGTGTCGAATGGGCTTTACACACGCTAACGGATCTAAGGGTAACACAAATCAATTATATCTTGGAGGGACTAAAATTGGCCATGAGCCATAACTATTTTTGGCACAAGGGTGACTTCTACTCCCAAATAAAAGGAGTAGCCATGGGGGCTAAGTATGCCCCCAGCGTAGCCAATTTACTACTCAATAAATGGGAGGAGGAACAAATTTATAGTAAGGAAAGAAGAAATCTGAAATTATACAGGAGGTACATTGACGACATTGTCATGGTATGGAGGGGTACGATAGAGGAATTACAGAATTTCTTCAACGAGATCAATGGCAATGCCTATGGACTGACCTTCTCAGGAAACTGGAATAAAGAGACTGTGGATTATCTGGACCTACAAATATATAAAGAGGATGGACAGCTGAAAACAAGAACATATTTCAAAACTACGGACAGAAATGGGTATATCCCAACTAGCAGTTGCCATCACCCCCGTTGGCTAGGAAATATACCTAAGGGTCAGTTCATGCGGTTATATAGGAATTGCTCCAACAAACACGATTATGAGAGACAAATGGACACTCTAATAAACAAGTTCGTGGAAAAGGGATATAAAAGAAAGGACCTAGTGGCAATGAAACACACCGTCGGGAAAATGGACAGAAACAAAATGTTAGACGAAACAGGAATACAACATAGAAGAACAAAAAATGAAAAACCGGAAGTAGCTTTTCTAACGGGGTACAATAGACAATACAAACATGTGGAGACTATAATTAAAAAACATTGGCCCATTTTACAATCTGATAGGACCCTTAACTCTATATTGCCTAGGAAACCAGTTTTCATCTACAAAAAAGCACCAACTCTGAGGAACAAACTGGTACACAATGCAATAGATCCACCTAGGGAGATAAAAATAGGAAAAGGTTTAAAAGGGTTTTTTAAATGTGGCAAATGTTTACCTTGCAGAACCAGTAAAAGAACCAGCAAGAAAACAACGAAATTTAGGTCTACTGCTAATGGAAAAGAGTTCAATATTCGAGAGCTCATTACCTGCCACAGTACCCACGTCACTTACGTGTTAGAGTGCCCATGTCGGAAGCAATATGTAGGAAGGACAACGAGAGAGCTGCATGTCAGGGTCAGAGAACACATTAAAAACATCAAGAAAGGCTTTAACAAACACAGCGTGTCCAGGCATTTCAGAGATTACCACAATAGAGACCCGGCACAGATGACCTTTTACGCAATAGATAAAATCAAGGGTCACTGGAGAGGCGAAAATAAAAAAATTAAGGTCTCACAAAACGAAACCAAGTGGATATTCTTATTAGATACCCTGCAGCCTATGGGCATGAACATTGACCTCGACCTCAACTGCTTCCTAACAAATTATTAATATTCATATCAAATATGGGAGACATAGAGCACCTACACTCTCGACACATAAACACTCTGACATCTAATTACCCCCTTTTTCCTTCTTCCCTATAAATGAGCAGAAAGTACCGCAATAGGATATAAACATGAAAAATAACCAACAGACCCAGTACACCCTCTAGTATATATATATACACGCACGAATAGTATAATACAGATTTCGAAATTAACCCTTCTCCTCCCGTTTTATTCTTCCTGTCTTCCTTAAGCCATTTTATACTAGTATATATATATTTTTATACTGTCTTTTATAATATTTTTATAATTTTTTACATATATCTTCATATAGTCCATGTATGGGACATAATATCCAGAAAGAAATGCTAAATATAAAAAAATCTAAGATTCCTTTCTCACGTACGCACTATAGAAGTAATTACTCTTAAAAATAAGGATATATAATGTATAAATGTGGACACCCTAAAAGATTAATATATACAACAAGCCCCCTTAAAAATAAAAATATGTTCCCCCTCTCTTCAGATACACAAAAAATGCCATATAATATATGAAGTTAAGTTTTATTTATTTAATTAATTTTTTTCCAATTTTTTCCAATTTATTTTATTTATTTTAATTTAAGAACGATATGTATTTAGTAAGCTCCCATTTAAGTATTCCTCATGATCCTCTATGTGCTCCTCATGATTTTAATTTTAATTTTAATTTTTACTTGCATTGATTTTTATGTATTCTTTATGTTTCTTTATGTATTTCTCATGGGTTTTAAATCATTTTGAATTTAGTATGATTTTTAGCGTCATATAAAGCAAGCCGATTAATGTACAATAAACCTTTTATAGTGTGTGATAGATTTAACACCATATATCTGCAGTTGACATCAATAGGGAGATCTATTTACGGTCTCCATTGTCCACAAAAACACAGGCAAAATGGCCGCCGGACTATGCAATACAAACAATGGGGAGAATTGTTTACGGTCTCCATTATCCACAAAAACATAGGCAAAATGGCCGCCGGTCTCATCAATAGGGAGATCTATTTACGGTCTCCATTGTCCACAAAAACACAGGCAAAATGGCCGCCGGACTATGCAATACAAACAATGGGGAGAATTGTTTACGGTCTCCATTGTCCACAAAAACATAGGCAAAATGGCCGCTGGTCTCCATTGTCCACAAAAACACAGGCAAAATGGCCACCGGACTATGCAATACAAATACACAGAGACAGGTAATTTGAACTACTGTCTAAAAATAGCTCAGGCAAAATGGCCACTAGTAGTCCCACTGCTATTAACACAGGAAGTCGGACTTCTGTCTGCAAAATACAAACAAAATGGCCGCGGACGAACTTCCGGTCCGCGGGAAAATGGATGCCAATTGAAAATTTAACAAGGGGACACCACACACACTATATAAGGATGGGAAGACACAACACAGGTCACGCTCCCGTAGATGTCCTAACAACGAAACGCGTAGGGCGTGGCCTAATCTGTGCTTCCCAAACATCACCTCCTGTACCAGCGCTGAAGGATATTAATGACGGTTTTGACGTTTTTACCATTTCGCTTGATTTTTACTGCAAAAGTGTGAGTACCCTTTCATTTTGTGTAATAAAACTTTTTTAAAGCAATTTTACGCTATGGGCACTCCCTCTCTTTTTATATATGATATACCACGATCCTGAGCCCGCCAGCGATCGCTGTACAGTGGCGATAAAACTGTAACTGTCTACTACCCCCGCAGGGGTGAAGTGATCTGGTGAGTGGCTGCACTTTCAGAGCAAAGAGATATTATAAGTGAAGGATTATCATCACAGCACAAGAATATGACACAAGAGACTTACTAAAGAATTTTGAAGCACGTTTGCACTTTTATCTTGTCACTGTTGCCTTTTGGATTGCACCAGCACATTTGCACTTTATCTTGTTATTGTAATTTTCCTTAGGAACAGATTTCCTACACCCCTCCCCACCTCCCTATCTCACTTCCCCCCCCCCCCTTTCCTCCTCCCCCCCCCCCCTTTCTTCCCTCCCTAGCAATATTACATATGTAAGCATTTAAGTTATGTCTATGTATCACCTATGATTGCACAATATTGCAACAGAATATTTAATTGACACATGCACGGTATACTTGGGAATTCATATTGTTAATTTGTATTTAATATTTGATATATGCACGGTGCACCTAAGAATTTATTTTAATCTAGTAACCTATATGGAGGTAGGAAACTAAATAGGAACAGCGCCAAACCCTTCTATCATTTCTAATATAAGGTTAATAATATAGATATACTGTATGCAAAATGGCACCCCTTTTGTGTAATTGCTAAATAGTGCTAAATCAAGCTTAAACCCCAAATACTAGTGAATATGTAAATATTCCAATGCAATCATAAAAAACAAATCTGTGCAACAAAACTTGTACTAAGTGAAAGTCCTGTTATGATAAATTTCTAAGCAAAACAATAATCTTTTATTTCACTATCTTTCCTTCACCACGAGCAAAATAGTGATACAAGCTCTTTACACTCAATAATGCCTCACTCAATAATGCTTATGTGCTCCGCCACCTAATATGATGGGGGCACTCTCCAGATATCTTTGGGCCACCAGGACCCTCACAGCTTATGTAGTTACAATCCTATGGATGATGTGTACTTGGTGTCCACGGCTTTTACTCTTACATCTAATATCACGAGCAGGGCAGTCCCAGAATGAAAAACAATAGTGCAATAATCGTGCAATACATTTATTTTAAATTATCCTTATTAAAAACATATGCCAATGTACTTACATTTCCATGTGCCATAAAGTGGCACCAGCTGTAAAATGCCTGTAAAGTTACAATCCTCACCGCTCGTCTCTATAATCCGGCATACATTCCACCTGAGTCGGACAGGACATCAGCAGGACCCGGAAGTTCTGCCACTGCTAAGACCTCAATGCATTTCACCGGAAAGGCATCATCAGGAGGTAAAGGAGGTAGACACCAAGTACACGTCAGGGAAATGACCGTAGAACTGGCAATATTACCAGCACCCATTATGGCTGCATCTGGCGAACTTCCATGCGCAATGGCGCACGCAGGTGCACAACGGCATGAACCAGCGTGCATGCATGTGCAATGGCACAAACTGGAATTAGCTCATGCGCCATAGTGCATGCACAACGTGACAGATGCTGTAAACCTGCTGCTGAGACCTCTAGATTGCTGGAGCGTCAGCTTCCCTGTGTTCCCTGTGTTCCCTGTGCTTCTGTGTTTCCTGATCATTGGACCTTACGTTAATGACACGGCTTGCCTTGACCTGCTTCCTGATCTCCTGGTTTGACCTATGGCTTGTATTTCTGACTCTGCTCCTGCTTGTTCTCCTGTGTTTGACCTTAGCTTGGCTCACTGACTCTTCTTCTTCCTGCTTCCTGTGTATGACCCTAGCTTGTTCCAGTTATGCTGCCTGACTGATCCACCATATATGACCTTTGTCCTGGCTCTTGGTTGACCCTCCTACCAAGTACATCAGCATACCTGCTCTACAGCGCATCCTGCCTGCTACAGCTACCTTATGATGATCAGCACTTCAGACTACAGCATCTGGCAAACTGTGCTTCTTTGGGCACTGCACTCCCTGTACAATCTCCAGGGGTGCTCTGCACTTAGCCACAAGGGGAGCCCTCTCAGCACCTAAGCCTCCAACCGGTACATGACAGTATAATCCAGCCATCATGTCAGAGGCCGATGGAGGTGCTTTCCCACTGAAGGCTCTGTGCCAGCAGGTCACAGTCCTGACTCAAGTGGTACAAAGACTACTAGAAGGCTACTTCCAGCTGGAGGGTCATCTGCAGCATCTGACGGTGACACCTGTTCCCACGGGCCCTGGGCCTTCTCCTGCCAGCTCATCTTCCACTGCTCCTGCCCAAGAGAGCACCACCACTTCACATACCATGCTAGTTCATCCTTCAAAGCCATGGGTGCCAACCCCTGAGCGATTCTCCAGAGACCAGAAAAAGTTCAGAGCCTTCAAGAACTCATGTTTGATGTACCTGGCCCTACAACCAAGGACTTTCTCTATAGAAACTGTAAAAGTGGGGTTCATTATCTCCTTGTTATCGGATGAACCCCAGGTTTGGGCCCACAGCCTGTTGTAACAAAAGAGACCTATCATCCATTCTGTGGACTCGTTCTTTGAAGCCATGGCACAACTGTATGATGACCCGCAGCGTGTGCCCAGCGCTGAAGCTACCGTGCATATGTTACAGCAGAGATGGTGTCCAGTGGAGGAGTACAAAGTGGATTTCCACAAATGGTCCGCTGACACAGGATGGAATGAAGCAGCCTTAATATTCCAGTACTGGCAGGGACTATCCGGATCCCTCAAGAACGAGTTGGCCAGAGACTTCTGCTACACTGGAGGGCCTCATTCATTTAGCCATTAAACTCAAACTAGACGTCTATGAGAATGACGGTCTGAAAGATTCCAGGCCTTAAGACCCACCTAGATGTTGCTCGAGGTCCCTTCCTCTCCAGGAACTGCTCCTCCCATCGCACCAATGCCTGAAGTCGAACTCATGTAGATTGGCTTGATCCCCTCACCTCTAACTCCAGAGGAAAGACTCCTTTGCCGCCAGGCTAATGTTTGCCTCTACTGTGGGGGAACTAGACATTTCCTACGTAACTGCCGTATAAGACTCAGTAAGCCATCTTTATGTATTCCAGTATACTTCCAGGTCTCAAAATCATCCCCATCTCACCATGTTCACCCTGTCTTGTTGCAGGTGGTGGAAGAGGAAAGAAGTCTGGCTTCTGGCAATAATTGATTCCAGAGGGCTTGTAGCTGCTTCCTGGACTTGACCCTGGCAAAGAAACTTGGCATACCCCTCTACCCTAAAAAACAGCGGCTGACAGTACACCTAGCCTATGGCTCCTTGCCCAGTTCTGGGCCTGTCACATAAGAGACTGCACCTCTCCTCACCTTGACTGAATCTGGTCATCAGGAGTTTATACGCTTTGATGTTCTGTGCTCACCCATTTTCCCGCTCATTTTGGGAATCCCATGGCTACAGGCTCATAATCAACAAATCAACTGGTTCAAGAAAGATGTCCTCTTTACCTCTTCTTACTGCCAACAGCATTGCTTTATTCCCATATCCAGAGACTCTGCTAGCTGTTTGGCCACCCTACTTGTACCCAGCGCCAAGCAGAATGTACCACAAGCTTACCAGTGTTTCCTGGATGTCTTTCACAAGAAAAGGCTGATGTCCTTCCTGCTCACCGGGTATATGACTGCCTGATTGAGCTGCTCCCGGGTTCTGAGATTCCCTTTGGCCACATCTTTCCCCTCTCTGAAATGGAGCTTGAATGTTTACAGCAATACATTAACGAGAATTTAGAAAAGGGGTTCATCCGCCCATCAGATTCTCCTGATGATTCTGGCATATTCTTTGTGGAGAAAAAGGATAAGACACTAAGACCTTGTGTGTACTACAGGGAGCTCAATAAAATCACTATAAAGAATTGCTACCCACTCCCTCTTATCCCAGAACTATTTCAAAGATTTCGTACTACCCGAATCTTAACTAAATTAGGTCTGCGGAGTGCCTACAATCTTATCCGCATTTGTGAGGGAGGTAAGTGGAAGACGGCATTCAGAACACGGTTCGGGCACTTTGAATATTTGGTAATACCATTCGGACTTTGTAATGCTCCAGCCACGTTCCAGCACTTTGTGAACGACATCTTTTGGTAACATCTGGACAACGATGTGATTGTATACCTTAACAACATTCTCATTTTTTCAGCTACTCTGGAGATCCACAGTGCATGTGAAGAAAGTACTGTCTACCTTGAGGAAGCACAGACTGTACGTTAAAGCTGAAAAATGCGACTTTGAAAAATGTGACTTATCATCTCTACAGATGTAATCACCCTGGATCCACAAAAAGTGAAAGCTATCCTTGAATGGCCAACTCAGTCTGATAAAAAGGTTGTTCAAAGGTTTGTGGGCTTCACAAACTTTTACAGAAGATTTGTAAAAAACTTTTCTGCCATCATCGCACCCATCACTCAAGTGACCCGCCAGCTTACCCAATTCCAATGGTCTTCTGAAGCCCAGGCAGCCTTGGACAAACTAAAGACTTTGTTTATTCCAGCACCAGTTCTTCAGGGTGATGCCTCAGAGGTGGCCACAGGGGCAATCATGTTGCTGTACCAGGGACCCAAGGCATTACATTACCCTGTAGCCTTTTCCTCACAAAATATGAGCCAACCAGAAAGGAACTACATGTCGGAGTCCAAGAGGTATTGGCCATAAAGACAACCCTGGAAGAGTGGAGATATCTTCTAGAGGATGAACATCCTATTATGGTTTTCACCGACCACAAGAACATGGAGTACCTTAGAACTGCCAAACGTTTAAGACTTCAACAGGCTCGATGGGGGTTGTTCTTTTCCAGATTCAACTTCCATATTACCTACCACCCAGGGTCCAAGAATGGGAAGGCCAATGCTCTGTCCCAAATGTTTCCTGATACTCCAGAGCAAACAACATCTGGCACAATTCTGTCAACTTAGAATTTTCTACTAATTCAACCATCTGAAGGTGTCAATCAAACAGGCGTCCATCTAGTGCACAGAACCAGAAGCATCTTCCTTAAGAAACCAAGAGGGGTTGCTGTGGCATTAGGACAAGATTTTCATCCCACAACAAGCCAGACTTCAGGTCCTGAAAACGTTCCATGAACACCAACTTGCTGAGCATTTTGGGGGAAGGAAGACAACTGAACTTATCCAATGATCCCTGTGGTTGCCCTCCTTGAAACTGAAGTGTAGGAGGTAGGTGAATTCCTGTACAATAAGCTAACTTAACAAACATATATGTGTATGTATACAGACAACTTCTTGAGACTGGCCAGAAGTGAACTGGGTCAGAAGATGCCCGACACGTTTCAAGGTTTGTAGTGATTAAACCTCTTCTTCAGGGGCTAGTGGTTCATTGGTTGTCTACAAATTAATAAAGAGCAAAAAAAGACATAATAAGCATTTTTCATACGGAATATATGAATGGACATTACATATTGAACATATGATAGAACAACATGAGATCTAACCATATTTCTTGAGATGTCAACAGAAATGCATCCGATTAAACGAAACGGGGAGAAATATTCTGCTGCCCCAGATCAGCCAAGATGGACAAAGGCCAGGGAGGTCAAATACGACAGGCCCAAGCCAAAAAGAGATCACACACAGAGGGCGTCTAACCTCCAATCAAAAAAGGGGTGGTTTTGACCATACTAAGAGCTGGGCAAACCCTCCAATGGTCTATAATAAAAACTTGAGAGATGAAAGAAAATCATCAGAAGGAATATCCATTTATGAATACATAATGGTTTCAAATGGAGTTGTATAATCTACTATAGAAAAAGACTGGTCCAGTAGGAAACACATACCTTATTATAGATTTGAAGTTGATAACGTGCAGATTTTGAAACAGTTTGTGTTCCAGACACAAGGAAGAGAGGGACAAGAAGTACCTCACAGATCTACAAGGCAAAATAATAATTAATAGATAACGCTCAAAATAGTGTGCGCAAATTTAAGAAAAAACAAAAATGCATATCCACAGAATATTGGACAGCATTACTGCTCAAATAAATACAAATAAGATTGGAAAAATAGAAATAACAAGCAAAAAGCTACAAAGCTAGTTGTTACCTCTGGTCTGGGATCACTATTGCTTCATCTGCACGGTGCTGGCTGCAGCATAAGACTGAACACTAAGGTATTGGTCTTATATACATTGTGTCCTGCTAATTAGTTTGATCTTTATCAGCTGTAGGCTGAATAAAGGAGGAGATGAGCAGGATAATTGTGCAGCAGAAGGGAGGAGAGTATCCTCCCATTCACTCCTTCTTAAGCCCTGTACACACGGTCAGATTTTCCAACGGAAAATGTTCGATGGGAGCTTTTAGTCGGAAATTCAGACCGTGTGTAGGCTCCATCGGACATTTTTCATTGGAATTTCCGACACACAAAATTTGAGATCTGGATCTCAAAATTTCCCACAGCAAAATCCGTTGGAAATTCCAATCGTGTGTACACAATTCCGACGCACAAAGTTCCACGCATGCTCGGAATCAAGCAGAAGAGCCGCAGTGGCTATTGAACTTAATTTTTCTCAGCTCTTCGTATGTGTTGTACATCACCCCGTTCTTGGCGATCGGAATTTCCGACAAGATTTGTGTGACCGCGTGTATGCAAGACAAGTTTGAGCCAACATCCGTCGGAAAAAAAATACGGATTTTGTTGTTGGAAAATCCTATCGTGTGTACAGGGCATTAGTACGAGCCCGCACTCTTGTACAAGCTAGGTGTGAGTAGGGACAAGGGAGGAGGAGGCACCCTCCAAATCTCTGGCGTGGAGGTCTGCCCCCCAGACAACAGTTCAGCAAAAATTGCAAGGATGAAGGCGGCACTGACGATCAGCATCGTAACATCATCCATCTGGTGGAGTGGGGCAAAGGCGCGTCATCTAAGTGACCTGCGGCGCACAATGGGCGCCATGGCAATGGGCAACACTCAGCCAAATGCGTCCGAAGAGAGGAAGGTCGGCTACGCCAGAACCAAAAGGTGATTGCACTTGGTGAAGGAAAGATGGCGAAATAGAACGTTAATAATATAACTTAGATGACAAAATCTTCAGTTCTACTCATATTAGTTAATGCAAAAATTAATATACCCAACAACAAAAACTTATATGTGTGTTTTGGATCATTGTCATGTTGGAAAAGTGCACGACGACCAAGGGCATGGAGTGATGGTAGCATGATAGGTTGGACATGATGGACTTGTGTCTTTTTTCAACCTCGCCTACTATGTAACTATGTAACTATGTAACTATCTTCACTTTCAATATAGGGCAGTATATCTGTGAATTCATGATACCATAAATTAAATGCAGCTCCCTGACACCAGCAGCACTCATGCAGCCCCACAGAAAGACACTGCCACCACCATGTTTCACTGTAGGCACCATGCATTTTTCTTTGTACTGTACTTTGTGATGCTATACACTAGGGATGAGCTTTATGTTCACGTCGACTTAAACATTGGCTGTTCGCCCATTCGTTGATAACTGAACATTATGGGGTGTTTGCGCCAAATTCGAATGCTGCGTAGTGCCCCATAATGCACTGCGAGAGCGCAGTGCTTTTCTGTAGGATGATTGGCCAAAGCATGCACCGTGACCTGCATGCTTTGGCCAATCCCAGTGCCCTCACCTAAGAGAGCCATAATTGGCCAAAGGCAGGGTGCCTTTGGCCAATCATGGCTCACGGGGACTAAGTCCACGCCCCATACGATATAAGGCTGCCTGCACGTCAGCCACATGTAGTGTGTTGTTGGCCTGGACGGAAAGAGAGAGTAATTTAGATTGAGCAGGTAGGCAGGCAGGTTATTCAGTTAGCTGCAGTGTATTTTATATATGTATATATATATATATAGATATATATATATATATCTATATATATATATATATATATATACAGACAGTCTTGTATATATATATATATATCCACTGCATTCAGTTTAGCTATATTTGACTGCAGGCCATTCCTGGTGTACTTTTTCTAATATACTTCAGGCAGGCAGGCTATTCAGTTAGCTGCAGTGTATTTAATACATATATACAGTCAGTCTCGTATATATATATGTAGCGCTGACAACTGTTGTTTTTAGCCATATGTGTGTTATGCAGTACATAAGTTGTTATAGTGCCATCTTGTGGATAATTGAAAAGGTACAATACTTTTACGTTTCATGATTAAGTGAAGTGACATGGAAGTGATTGATTGTTTACTTCGGAACTTTAGCTGTGACCCACCCACAATGCTCCTGGAAAAGAGGAGAACTGAACTGCATTGTAGGAGGATATAAAAGGGTAAGGAGCGGCCATCTTAGGTCTCTTGTTCCTGGGACACGTGGCCTGCCAGCAGGACTCTGTGGGTGTGTGTGTCCCACAGGGTTACGGCCTACTTTGAGAAGGAGCGGAGCTGCTGCAAGGATACTGCCGTCATATCACAGTGTGCTGGAGCAGCAGAAGTGATCATTGCGGAGACCCGTGGGGAGGTAACCGAGGACTCCTGGTCATTAGTGAACGGAACAGTGTGACGGTGTGGTGGTGCCTCCATACGGACTGAGAACTGCTGAAACGGAGACATCCATCTGCCTGGATCCCATGTGGTGAGAGGGTTGACACCTGGAAGTTTGTTTAATACTACACACACACTTAGGACTGTTACAGAGTGTTGCTGGGACTGATAGTCCCACAGAACAAGTTAAGTTGGAAAACAGTACATCTGCATAGACTTCAGTATTCAAGAGCGGATGCTAGATGTTTGTCTTCTTCATATGAGAACACTTAGTCAGTCTGCCAGATTATAACTGCCATAGTGTATTACCTTACACTGCGCAACACCCAAGAGGAACCCCTTGTGGATTACAATTACAAGTTCTTAGCTAGCGAAGACTGAAGACGTTGAGACTATATTTTTTTATTACAGGGCTCTGCATTTATTTACTAAGTATAGTGACTTTACAGTTTAGAACAGGGGGAGCTCCCTGGTATAGACATATACAATTAGATATATTTGTGTATGTTATCAATTGTCATAACTATTTAATATACTATTGCACTACGTTGGTGTGATAGTGTAGTCATTGTAATAACCCATTTATATAAATATACCACTTATTCAAAGAAAGAAGTTATTTCTGGTTATTATTGAAGTTTGTGTGCATTGTTGTTATTTCTCCTGCAGGTGGAGCTACAGACACCCAGGTAGAGGTAAATATAAATATAAGTGTATATTGTGGGTTAAAGTCAATACTCATATCATTACAACACTGCACTACAGCTGTGCCAAGGGGATTGAACAATTTAAGAGGGGTAAAGAGATAAGAGGACAGGCCCGCTTTTAACCAGCAGCTCCACCGAGAGTTATTGCTACATATAAATATATATATATATATATATATATATATATATATATATATATATATATATATATATATATATATATCCATTGTATGCATCCAGTGTAGCCAAACCTATATCTGACTGCAGGCCATTCCTGGTTTCCTGGTGTACTTTTTCTAATATACTTCAGGCAGGCAGGTTATTCAGTTAGCTGCAGTGTATTTAATATATATGTATACAGACAGTCTCTTGTATATATATATATATGTCCACTGCATCCAGTGTAACCAAGCCTACATCTGACTGCAGGCCATTCCTGGTGTACTTTTTCTAATATACTTCAGGCAGGCAGGCAGGCAGGCAGGTTATTCAGTTAGCTGCAGTGTATTTAATATATATATATACAGACAGTCTCTTGTGTATATATATATATATATCCACTGCATCCAGGGTAACCAAGCCTACATCTGACTGCAGGCCATTCCTGGTGTACTTTTTCTAATATACTTCAGGCAGGCAGGTTATTCAGTTGGCTGCAGTGTATTTAATATATATATATATATATATATATATATATATATATATATATATATAGCCAGTTTTGTATATATATATACTGCATCCAGTGTAGCCAAGCCTATATCTGAATGCAGTCCATTTCTGGTGTACTTTTTCTAATATACTTCAGGCGGTGTACACAGTACCATGCACCCATCGTGCAGTTGCTGCTACTTTTCTGGTGGTATACACAATACAGTACACCCATAGTTGTTATTACACATCTGTTGGTGTACACAGTACCGTGCACCCATAGTGCAGTTGCTACTACTTTTCTGGTGGTGTACACAGTACACAATACATACAGTGCGCCCATAGTTGCTATTAGACTTCTGGTGTTGTACACAATACCGTGCACCCCTAGTGCAGTTGCTACTGCTTTTCTGGTGGTGTACATAGTACACAATACATACAATGCACCCATAGTTGCTATTAGACTTCTGGTGGTGTACACAATACTGTTCACCCCAATGCAGTTGCTACTACTTTTCTGGTGGTGTACACAATACATACAGTGCACCCATAGTTGTAATTACACTTCTGTTGGTGTACACAGTACCGTACACCCCTAGTGCAGTTGCTACTACTTTTCTGGTGGTGTAAACTGTACACAATACAGTGTAGTGTGGTTTTGCTAAACAAAATTTATAGCATGTCCGGAAGGCCACCAAGGAGATGCAGACGCTCACAGGCCACTAAAAGAGGGCAAGCAGGCTCTGTGTCTACAATCGACAGTGCTAGTCGTGGACACGGTGCATCCTCAGCATGTGGCCGTGGGGCACGCTTGTCCGTTTTTTCTGCAGCTGGCCGTGTTATTGAGCCACAACATGCAGATGAGTTGGTGGAATGGATAACAAAGCTGTCCTCATCCTCCCCATCCTCTGTCACCCAGGCTCAGAGTAGTTTGCCTGCCAATGCAGCTGCCAGCTGCAGCTGCAGCTGCAGCTTTTGACATGGAGCCTATTCCATCGGCTCCATGTCAACAGTCATTCCTTCCCTAGCCCCACCATCATGCACGGAGGAGTCCCCCGAACTATTCGACCACAGTGTCCGGTACATGCTGCAGGAACATGCGCAGTGATTTGAAGGCTCCAATGATGGTACCCAGGTTGAGGAAGGGAGTAACATGAGCCTAGAGAGAGGGGGTGCCCAAGAAGGTCAAGAAACTGGCAGTCATGTTCCCCCAGCTGCACTATACTGCCAAGTTTGCTCCAGTGATGAGGAGGGAGGGGATGATAAGGTCACTGACTCTACTTAGGTGCCTGATAGAAGAGAGGAGGAGGAGGCACATCTCCAATGAGGCAGGATGCCCTCCAGGGGGCAGCTTAAGGGCAGCCACCCTATTGCATCACACTGCAGAGCTAAGCAGGTGCAGGGCGCTGCTGACTCCCCACATATTTTGAAAAGTTCTTTGGTGTGGGCCTTTTTTGACACATGTGCAGCAGATCGCACCATTGCTGTTTGCAACATATGTCTGAAGTGTATCAAGCGTGGCCAAAACAGCAGCCGCTTGGGCACCACACGCTTGACCAGACATATGATGACCTCCTATGCAGTCCTTTGGCAACAGCACTTAAAAGACCCACATCAAAGAACAAGGCGGACCTTTCCTTGCTCCTCATCAGCTGGAATCTCCAACCCCACTATACCTCCAGTCCTCTCAGAAACCTGCACTGAGAGGAATGAAATTATAGAAATAGATGTCCCAAGTACTTGCGGCCAATCTGCTAGCGGTACACCAACATCCGATTTTTGCAGGCAAATTTCCCTACAACAGTTGCTAAAGAACGAAATTCGGTCCCAGCCATCCACATGCTCAGCGTCTGAATGCTAGCTTGGCCAAATTGCTAGCACTGCAAGTGCTGCCTCTTCAGCTGGTAGACTTTCGTGAATTAGTGGAATGTGCGGTACCTCAGTGGCAGGTTCCCAAATGCCATTTCTTTTCACGGAAGGCCATTCAAGCTCTCTAGCAGCATATGTCATTCACTCCCTTGTTATCTCTCGCCTTGACTATTGCAACTCCCTTCTTATTGGCCTGTAGGCTATCCCCTCTTCAGTCTATCATGAATGCTGCTGCCAGACTTATCCACCTTACCAACTGCTTAGTGTCTGCCAACCCTCTCCTCCAATCCCTACACTGGCTCCCAATCACCCAGCGAGTTAAATTCAAAATACTAACCACAACATACAAAGCCATTCACAACTCTGCTCCGAGCTACATCACCAATCTTGTCTCCAAATATCACCCAAATCGTCCTCTCCGCTCTTCTCAAGACCTCCTACTCTCAGGCTCTCTCATCTCCACCTCTCATGCTCATCTCCAGGATTTCTCCAGAGCCTCTCCCATCCTCTGGAACTCGCTACCTCCACCTGTCCGGCTATCCCCTACTCTTGCTACCTTCAGGCGATCCCTGAAAACTCATCTCTTCAGGAAAGCCTATAACGTCTCTAACTAATCTTTTACCACTTCCATCAGCTTATTCCCCACAGTTACAACCTTTTGTACCACCTGCTCCACCCTATTAGATTGTAAGCTCTTCTGAGCAGGGCCCTCTTAATGCTCTTGTATCTTATTGTATTATAACTGTATTGTTTCCCTTTTATATTGTAAAGCGCTGCGTAAACTGTTGGCGCTATATAAATCCTGTATAATAATAATAATAATATGTTACTAACGGCACTTCTCAAAGTATGGGACAATGCCCTCAAAGCAGCAAATGATGGAGAATCAAGTCTCCTGGTACTGTTGGACCTCAGTGCAGCGTTTGATACAGTGGACCACAAGACCCTACTCATCCGTCTCACAGAAGTAGCAGGAGTCACAGATTCAGAGCTACAATGGTTCGCATCCTTCTTAGAAAATCGTTCTCAGACAGTGAAACTAGGAGCCTTCACCTCTGAAACCCACGCAATCTCGTATGGAGTACCTCAAGGGTCACCTTTATCACCAGTGCTCTTTAACATCTACATCCGTCCCTCAAAATCATCAGAAAATCGGACCTCTGCTACCACTCGTACGCTGATGACACGCAACTCTACTTTCGCATCACCGGACAAAAAAGACCATTATCAGCAACTAGAAAAATGTCTCACATTGATAACTGGATTGATGACTGGATGACCACTAGCTACCTCAAACTCAACGGATCCAAAACAGAGCTTCTTCTACTACACGCAAACCAAAATACAAAAAACAAGAACCCTTGGACACCGCCCACCGTCTTTGGACAGACCATCGCCCCAAGCACCAAAGCTAAAAGTCTTGGAGTCATTTTTGACTCAGAAATGTCAACGGATGCACAAATTGGATCAGTAGTCAGCAGAACCATCTTCTTCGCCTGCTACGCAGAATCACCCCCTTCATTCCAAAAGAGGACAAAGCAACAGTAGTTGGAACTATCATTAACTCCCGACTTGACTATGCGAACTCCCTCTACACCGGATTACCTAAATACCAGATTGCACACCTACAACTCATCCAAAACACCGCAGCAAGACTGATAACAGGAAAAAAAACCCTGGGAATCCATTTCCCCATCCCTGAGGAGCCTACATTGGCTAACCGTAAAGGATCGGATCACATTCAAGACCCTCTGCCTCACCCACAAATGCCTACAAGGAAACGCTCCTCAATACCTATGCGAGAAAATAAAACGTTACATACCTAATCGCAGTCTTCGATCAACCAACCTTCAACCTCATTCCCAAATCCTGCTACAAATCGAAGGGAGAACGAAGATTCGCAGTCCAAGGACCACGGCTATGAAACACTCTACCGACCAAAATCCGTATGAAAGAAAACCATCAGGCCTTCAGGAAAAAAAACTCAAGACCTACCTCTTCTAACAAGCTGGACCACACAGGATGGACCAAGCACCTTGAGGCAATTCAGTTCGCATTTGCAGCGCTATATAAGTAATTCATTCATTCATTCATTCATTCATGTAGAAGGAAATGACTTGGCCTCGTTGGACAGGGCGGTCAGCAGTAAGGTGCATATTACTGCTGACTCATGGTCCAGCAGGCATAGACAGGGATGTTACCTTTCTTTCACGGTGCACTGGGTAACTCTGCTGGCAGCTGGGAAGGATGCAGGACAGGGTTCAGTATTGTGGGAGCTTGTTCTGCTACCACGCCTCCAAAATGCTAGTAGTGGTGATTCTGCCACACCTCTCTCCTCCACCCCCTCCTCTTCTTCTTCCTCTATGGCCTCTTCCTCTGCAGATTTGTCCTCTGAACCAACGGTGCTCTGTAGGCTTTCAAGGGGCTACGCAAGCACTCAGGCAAAAAGATGCCATGCAGTGCTTGAGTTGGTCTGCTTAGGGGACCGGAGACACACTGGGGCAGAGATTCTGGCAGCTCTGCAGGGGCAGGCTCAGAGGTGGTTGACTCCACACCAGCTTCAGCCAGGAATGGTTGTATGCGACAATGGCACCAACCTCCTCTCTGCCCTCTGACAGGGACACTTGACCCATGTTCCCTGTTTGGCTCACAGCCTGAATTTGGTGGTGCAGTGGTTCTAAAGCAGGTACCTGGGCTTACAGGATCTCTTGAGGCAGGCCAGGAAAGTCTGTGGTCATTTCTGACGGTCATATAATGCCATTGCTTGGCTGGCTGACATTCAAAGAGAATGCAACCTGCCCAAGAACCACCTCATTTTTGACATGCCCACCAGGTGGAACTCAATGTTGGCAATGCTGCAGCGGCTGCACATGCAGTAGAGGGCCATCAATGAGTACCTGTGTGAGAATGGCACCAGGACAGGGTCAGGGGACCTTGTTTTTTTTCCCCACACCAGTGGCTACTGATCAAGAATGCATGAACTGTCCTGTCACCATTTGAGGAGGCCACAAGGATGGTGAGCAGTGATGTGCATCAGGGATACTGTCCCTCTTGTCTTACTGTTGGAGCACACGCTTCATGGAATAATGGACAGGGCACTTGAGGCAGAACAGCGGGAGGAAGAGGAGGACTTCCTTACCTCTCAAGGCCCCCTTTATCCAGATACTAGTATTCCTGTGGGCCCACCGATCACACAGGAAGAACAAGAGGAGGAGGAGGATTGTGTCAGCATGGAGGTGGAAGATAACACTCAGCATCAGCAGCAGTCTTCAAGGGCTCGTTTTCAGTCCCCAGAAACCCATGGATTTGTATGTGGCTGGGAGGAGGTGGTTGAGGATCATGTGATTCTTAGTGACCCAGAGGACTCAAGATCGAATGCCTCTGCAAACTTACGCTGCATGGCCTTCCTGATCCTGTAAAGCCTGCAAAAGGACCCTAGGATTCGTGGTATCAAAGAGAGGTATCATTACTGGCTGGCAACCCTTCTTGATGCATGTTACAAGGGTAAGGTTGCAGAACGTATCCATCCTTCGCAGAGGGAGCAGAGGATGAAACATCTTCGGGAGGCCTTGCAGGAAGTTTTGTGCAATGCGTTTCCAGAGCCTGGGAGGTTACAATTTCCTGGTGCTGGACAACGTGTTTCTGAGGCTTCGTTCAGTCACAGAAAGAGCGGTGGAGAAGGTGGCTGGCTGACCGATGCCTTCAGACAATTCTTCAGTCCAGAGCTCCAAGGTCTGATCGGTTCCATTGCCAGCGTCTGAATTACATGGTGCAGGAATATCTAGGGGCAAGATCAGACTTGGAGACCTTTCCAATAGAACATCCACTGGGTTACTGGGTCTTGAGGATGGACCACTGGCCAGAGCTTGCTCAATATGCAATTGAGCTACTGGCCTGTCCTGCATTCAGCGTTCTTTCTGAACGCACATTCAGTGCTGTTGGAGGCTTTGTAACTGATCACAGAGTGTGCCTGTCCACAGACTCTGTTGATTGGCTCACATTCATAAAAATGAATCAGTCTTGGATCACCAGCTACCAAGCACTTGATCCTGATGTAACCGATTGATTTTTCTATGGTTGTGGGATCCCTTGAAGACAGCATATGCTGAGTGACTATCCTATTATCCTGAGTGAATATCCTATTCCTCCTCAATCTTCATGATAAAAGCTTTGAAGAATATTTTTGGTTCAGGGCATGACCACCACTGTCTAAGGCCCAATTTTTCTGCCCCTGTTTAACAGGGGCTTGTAATTACAATTTTTTATCAAATATTTAACAGCAGGGCTCGTTCCTGCGCTCAACAAGAGTATCTGTGAGGCTTTACAGTGTTGTGCCACCACCACCACCACCACCGCCTAAGGCCTCACCGTTTAACAGGGGCAAGTAATTACAATTCTTGATATAATATTTCACAGCAGGGCCCGTTCCAGCACCCACCAAGAGTAAATGTGAGGGCTTACAGTACTCTGGTACCACCAAACCTAAGGCCCAATTTTCCACAGAGTGTATAGGGCAGGCCGTATAGTATATACAGGCGGTCCCCATGGCCATCCACATGTTCCCAATGTGCCCAGTCTGTGCCCAATCTGTGCCAATCAGTGCCCACAAATGGGCACTGACTGGCACCATTATAAATCAGTGATGCCCAGCAATGTCACCCACCAATGTCATCAGTGCCACTAATAAGTGTCAACAGTGCCACCCATCAGTGTCCATCTGTGCCACCTATCAGTGCCTATCAGTGCCCACCTATCAGTGCCCATCAGTGCCCATCCATGCCACCTATCAGTGCCATCCATAAGCACCCATCAGTGCCACACATAAGTGCCCATCAGTGCCGCCTATGAGTGCCCATCAGTGCCGCATACCAGTGCCACCTATCAGTGCCTATCAGTGCCACCTATCAGTGTCCATCAGTGCCGCCTATCAGTGCCCATCATCAGTGCCTGTCAGTGCCACCTCATCAGTGCCATCTCATTGATGCCCATCAGTGCCGCCTTATCAGTGCCCGTCAGTGCAGCCATATCAGTGCCCATCATTGAAGAAGAAAACATACTTATTTACAAAATTTTTTAACAGAAACAAAGAAAAACTTGTTTTTTTCAAAATTTTCGTTGTTTCTTTATTTGTTGCACAAAAAATAAAACCCGCAGAGGGGATCAAATACTACCAAAAGACAGCACTATTTGTGGGAACAAAATTATAAAAAATTTGTTTGGTTACAGTGTTGTATGACCACGCAATTGTCATTCAAATTGCGACAGCGCTGAAAGCTGAAAATTGGCTTGGGCAGGAAGGTGCCTAAGTAACTGGTATTGAAGTGGTTTAAGGACCCATGTTTATATCATCTATATCTTTTAAATAAAATATTTGAACCAGTAACAAAATAAAAGTGCTTTCACTAGTTACAAAATATCTGAATCACCTATTAGATTATTTGTTTACAATTATTCTTAAAGTGTTACTATAACATCCACCCCATTCTTTTTTCCATTAATGACTCAAAGGGATAGATTTACTACAAATGGAGCACTCAGAATCTGGTGCAGCTGTGCATATGTAGCCAATCAGCTTCTAACTTCAGCTTGTTCAATTAAGCTTTGGCAATAAAACCTGGAAGCTTGGTTTCTCTACAGAGTTGCACCAGATTTTGCACTCTCCAGTTTTAGTAAATAACCCCCAAAGTATTTAACTACCAAAAAAAACCCACTATTGACCTCCAATGTTAAGGCATTCATCATAGTTCTTCCAACTCTGACCACCAATGTCTAAAGGATTTAAATAATGGTGCATTATAGGCCTCACTCCTCTGACCAATAGAGGGGCATCAAAAGCCACCCACATCAGGCTTCCATTGTTTAGGTGGTGTAAATGAGGTTATATCAAAGGCCACCCACATCTGACCACTAATATTTAGGGAGTTCATTAAGGGCAAATCATAAACCTCCAACCTATGGTGTACCTCTATTTGCGTTCCTTAACCTATAATATATAAGAAATTGGTGGCTTATGATGCACCACTCTGACAACCAGTGTTTACAGAGTGTAGATAGAGGTACATCTTAGTCTATCCTTTTCTGACCAAATTTGTAGGGGGTATAAAAAGGGGTGCATCATAGGCCACCCAACTCTGACCATCAATGTTTAGGAGGTGTAAATAGGGGTGCATTATAGGCCATCTTCTCTATCAACATTCCTGTATGAGTACGGTCAATTTTAGCTACATCCTTGAGAACATAGTTTTGGAAAATATCAAGGTCAACTAAGTTTTCAGGAAAGTCAATATAAACCTGTCATGGGAAGCATTAGATAGTTGTTGTTAAGGAGATTGGGCATGTGTTACAAATATCACCAGTGTAATGTACAGTCTATTAGTGGTACTCTACTTCATAGAAGCTGAGATTATGCACTCTGTAAAAAGCATGTTGACTATAAAGACCTTGTTGTGAAAAAAAGCAACATTAACTCATTAAGTCAATAATTCATGGGCTCTTTTATCTAAAGTGGCAACATCACACCATCAATTCACAAAACAGCCACTTCTCTGAAGTGTATGTGATGATAATAATGGATTTTCTAACAATACACAGTGAGAGCAAGGTCGCTGTGCTCAGATGCAGTGGACACTGTGCTCTGACCTAGGTCAGCAAAACAAGCTTTATTATTGAACATAATTATGAACTATCAAGACAATGGTCTTGACTAAACTGTATCCTTGGGGATTATTAAGAAACCATTGAGATGTTTTTGTTTCATATGTGCTGCTATAAGCAATATTGTTCGTGTAAAGTCATTTGGCTTTCTCAAAGCCATTATATAATTGATTGCAATGAGAGCTTTGCATTATATCAATAACCTAATTACTGATATTTTATTTGCAACACTAAATGTCATTTACAGAGAACACATAGCAAATAGATTTAATAGACTCCTGAGCACAGTGTGTCATTTTTGCATTATGTTATACATATGATACACTAAACATAATTAAGGCATTCATTGGGGTGTTTTAATGGGTATTAAGGAAGCTATGTCAATAGAACATTCCAATAATATATGCACATCAGCATACTCTAACTCACTGATGTTTCTTAAGGTAAAAGGTCTTTAGGTCATAATTTGTATCTGCGAGAGTCCAGCTCATGTTCTTTAGTTAAAGCGGAGTTCCACCCAAAAGTGGAACTTCTGCTCATTGTACTCCTCCTCCCCTCCGGTGCCACATTTGGCACCTTTCGGGTGGGAGGGGGGACAGCATACCTGTCTTTCACAGGTATGCTTTCCCCACTTCCGAGAGCCTCAGCCGTGGGTATTGACGTCACGGCTTGGGCTCCTCCCTCTTCCTCCCCCCTGTCGCCGGGCCAGTAGGAGAGAGGAGCGGAGCCTCGTGCATGTGCAGTAGGGTTCCCGATGTAAAGCCAGAAGGCTACACTGCTGGGTTCCCTTACTCGCAATGGAGGCGGCATGCATCCGAAGCTGATGGAAACATGCCAACATCGCTAGACTCCAGGACAGGTAAGTGTCCGACTATTAAAAGTCAGCAGCTGCTGGCTTTTAATTTTTGCAGCGGTGGGCAGACCTCTGCTTTAAAGAGTAGCCAAAGCGCACCCATCCAATGAACAGTTGAAATGTTGAACGGGATACCAAAAGTACTGTGTGCACATGTGTAAAAAAGAAAGAGAAAAAAGAAAAGAAAAGGTAAGTTAGGGCATGTGTGTTAAAAATTAAGTGCTTAAGATTTGCCTTTACTTCAAGTTCACCTACCTGTATATCACCTACCAGAGCCTTTGAAGATGAGCTCTCTTGACTGGTGAGTGGAGTCTTTAGCGCACATGCATTTTCCATAATGAAAGTTTTTTTTTAATGGCAGCTTTAGTTACTATCTCATCTACATGATGCCATAATGACAGACCCACTTTTCCAGAAGGTTTGGTTACTGCTACAACTACATGATGTCATATTGACAAATCTTTTTTTTTAGATGTTGGCATCAAAGATTGATGACTAAATTACATATCTTTACTAATGTCTTACTTACTGGTAGATTCACTCAATGATACCATAATGCCATGTCCTCTTTATTAACAGCTTGTGTCACTGCTTACCTATATCAGGGTTTCTTTGCTGGTGGCCTAAAGTGTTACTACCACAAAGCTTTTAATTCACTCCCTGCTCATCTCTCGCCTCAAATACTGCAACTCCCTCCTCATTGGCTTACCTTTACATAGGCTATCTCCCTTTCAGTCAATCATGAATGCTGCTGCCAGATGCATCCACCTTACCAATTGCTCTGTGTCTGCTACTCCTCTCTGTCAAGCCCTTTATTGGCTCCTGCTCACCCAACAAATAAAATAAAAAATCTTAACAACTTACAAAGCCATCCGCAACCATATTGTTCTTTCTGTTTCTTCCAATACCTTCTGCTCTCTAGCTTCCTTGTCACCTTCTCCCATGCTCACCTCCAGAGCCTCTCCCATCGTATGGAACTCCTTACCCCAATCTGTCTGATCATCTCCTACTCTTAGCTTTTAGATGGTCCCTGAAAACCCTCCTCTTCAGAGAAGCCTATCCTGCCCAACCTAACAACTGTATGTTCCTTTTCTTCATCAACTCATCCCCCCACACTTATTACCTTTTGTATCACTTGATCCACCCTTCTAGATTGTAAGCTCTAATGAGCAGGGCCCTCTGATTCCTTCTGTATTGAATTGTACTATAACTGTACTGTCGGCCCTCATGTTGTAAAGCGCTGCACAAACTGTTGGTGCTGTATAAATCCTGTATAATAATAATAATAATAATAATAATAATAATAAACCCACAACAGTACAATCAGCCTGTATATGCAGTAAAGAATGCTTGTTTTGATCCTGTCTTCTCTGATACTCCCATTCTTCTACTGTACCCAATCCTTCTCCTGGTAAGACAGAGCCTTTGGAGTCACTATGCACATGATCATTTCCATGTTTTGTGTACTGTAGGAGACCAGAGATAGTGAATGTGGGGTCCTGGGTTAAGTAACACTTTAAGTTGTTGCTACATTTGTATGACATCACAACAATTTCTCTTTAGTGCTGTCTCCATTCATTTAATGTCAAAACCCTTTTTGGTGGCACTCTGTGATGCCACTGCATAATGCTATAAAAATGGGTTCTCTTTTTTGGAAGTTTGATTCACCTGTGTGATACCATAATAACACATATTTTTTACTGGTAGTTTAATTCAGTGAAACTTTTGCCGGATGTGATAAGACCAAGGCCTAGTTACCAAATGCTTTATTCAATGCTTCATCTACAGTATATGATTCTATAATGGTGATTTATCTTTACTGGCAACTTTAGTTTCTGCTTCACTTACATGATACTACAATGACAGATTCACTGTATTGGCAGCTTAGATTTCTGATAGATGTACATGATGCCAAAGTAAGATGTTCTCTTTAGCAGCACCTCCAATATGTTTCAGCATTTAACATTATTGGCTTTTACCACAGTCGGTCACACATACAGATATTTAAAATTCAACTGCTCAACATTATATGTGACACTTTTGCTGTTTGAACCTCTGCCTGCAGTGTATCAGTCATGGTAAATCTGCTAGTCATTTGGGTGCTGGATGCATGAGGAAACATATAATTCAGCAAACCACATTGGGAAAATAGCTTGCGGCTGGGAAAAAGTCAGGATGGCCCATACGGCTGCAGTTTTGACTCTCCCCTGTGTTCTAGACCCAGATGATGACAGCATAGTTATCTTCACTCACTCCTCCTGAAATTTCATAATTTGGTAACTCTCCCCAAAGTCTATGCAATGCACAGGCAAAATGCTGCCAGCCTGCCACATTGTTTTGCAGCTGATATGCCTGAAACGATGAGGCCACCCTGGGCCAGAATTTCTGACAGTTATTCAGGGACAGGCCAAGAGGTGACACTACACCATCTTGTGCAATGCAAGATGATGTTTGACAATGAAACCAATCTGCTGTCTGTCTGCAAATGAAAGTTCACACATACCTGACATTAGGGATGGACTTTATGTTCGGGTCGAACATGAGTTCGACTCCAACATTGGCTGTTCGCCCGTTCGCCGGACAGCGAACAATTTGGGGTGTTCGCGGCAAATTCAAAAGCCGCGGAACGCCCTTTAAAAGTCTATGGGAGACATCAAAAGTGCTAATTTTAAAGGCTTATATGCATGGTATTGTCATAAAAAGTGTTTGGGGACCTGGGTCCTGCCCCAGGGGACATGTATCAATGCAAAAAAAAGTTTTAAAAACTGCCGTTTTTTCGGGAGCAGTGATTTTAATAATGCTTAAAGTGAAACAATAAAAGTGTAATATTCCTTTTAATTTCGTACCTGGGGGGTGTCTATAATATGAATGTAAAGGGGCGCATGTTTCCCGTGTTTAGAACAGTCTGACAGCAAAATTACATTTCTAAAGGAAAAAAAGTCATGTAAAACTACTATCGCTAGCACCGGCTATAATGAATTGTCGATCCGGCAATACACATAAAGGTTCATTAATAAAAACGGCATGGAATTTCCCCACAGGGGAACCCCCGAACCAAATTTTTTTTAAAAATGCGTGGGGGTCCCCCTAAATTCCATACCAGGCCCTTCAAGTCTGGTATGGATATTAAGGGGAACCCTGTGCCAACATTTAAAAAAAAAAAATTAGTTGGAGACCTTGGAGACAAGAAAAGGGTTCCTCAAAATTCTCAAGTTCCTCGGGAGACATAGTCATGTTCATGAAGGCCTGCCATCCATGCCCGGACTGGCCTACCGGCATACCAGGAAATTTCCCGGTAGGCCGGCTGCCTTGGGGCTGCTTTGAGTGGCGGCTGCAGTGCTCCCCTCCCTCCTGCTGTCCTCCCACAGTGAAGCTGCGTTGATGGGTACAGCAAGGCTGCATTGATTTGCACAGTGACGCTGCAATTATGGGCACAGTGAAGCTACAATTATGGGCACAGTGAGGCTGCAATGGTGTGCACACAGAGGCTGCAATGGTGGGCATGCAGAGGCTGCAATTGTGGCAATGCAGAGGCTGCCATGAATGACACACAGAGGCTGCAATGGTGGGCACACAGAGGCTGCAATGGTGGGCACACAGAGGCTGCATTGGTGGGCACAGTGAGGCTGCATTGATGGGCACAGCAAGGCTGCATTGATGGGCAAAGTGAGGCTGCAATTATGGGCACAGTGAGGCTGCAAATATGGGCACAGTGAGGCTGCAATGATGGGCACAGTGAGGCTGCATTGATGGACACCATAAAGCTGCATTTGATGAGTACCATAAAGCTGCATTTAATGGACACAGTGAGGCTGAAATGATGGGCACAGTGAGGCTGAAATGATGGGCACAGTGAGGCTGCATTGATGGGCACAGTAAGGCTGCATTTGATGGGCACTGATGAGGCTACATTGATCTTTTGTACCATGTCTGCAGTCTTTGGCCATCTCTAGTACCATGTCTGCAGTCTCTGGCCATCTCTTGTACTATGTCTGCAGTGTCTGACCATCTTTAGTATGATGTTCTCAGTCTCTAACCATCTCCTGTAACATGCCCACAGCCTCTAACACCTACTGTATCATGTCTGCAGCCTCTGACATCTACTGTATCATGCTTGCAGCCTCTGACCATCTCTTGTATCCTGTCCTCAGTCTCTAGCCATCTCTTGTATCATGTCCTTAGTCTCTAGCCGTCTCTTGTATCATGTCCTCAGTCTATAGCCATTTCTTGTATCATGTCCTCAGTCTCTAGCCATCTTTTGTGTCATGTCCACAGTCTCTAGCCATCTCTTGTGTCATGTCCTCAGTCTCTAGCCATCTATTGTATAATGTCCTCAGTCTCTAACCATCTCTTGTACCATGTTCGCAACCTCTGACCATATCTTGTCTTATATCATGTCTGCAGTCTCTGAGGGGGAGTCTGGAGAGGAGTCAAGAGTGGGAGTGCCACCAGGATGGGGGTCATGGGAGAAGTAAAACGTGTGGACTGTAGAGAGGAGACTATAGGATAAAAACAGATTCACCAACCTGGAGCCGTCTAACTGAGCCCTGCACGGTGTACCTGAGAGGAGGTCAGTGACAGCGCCGCAAGGCAAGTCTATATATGTGTATATATATATATATATATATATATATATATATATATATAAAGCCCCAAGTGCTTTTATATCTGCCATATATATATATATGTGCTTTAAAATGCATGGTTTTCCCTTTCATGAGCAAGGAAATGATGACGTTATGATGGTTTTGATGTTGGGCTAGTATAATAAGACTATGGGGCTGGTATGACATTTTTTCCAGGGCTGGTTTTTATTCCCAGTCCGGCCCTGCTGTCATCTCTTGTAGAAGCTTTTCCTGGAAGAGGTATGGGTAATGTCAGTGCTGATTTTCTCCGTGTATATTAATAGCTGTAGTTCTTGTTTAGCCAGAAAAATTGTTGGGTGGGAGGAAGTAGTCCAGTTTTTTACAAAAGATCTCTGGGCCACTAAGAGACAGATTAGAATCCAGGCTTTGTGCTTGGAAATGTTATTGGTTGGAGACCCTGGAAAGAGGTGTTTGATCCAGCAGCCAAAGACTAGTAAAAGTGGGTCCTTTGGGAGTTGAATGAGGGTAATTCCATGTATGAAGGATAGAACTTGGTCCCAAAAAATTGAAATAAACTTGCAGGATCATAGACGGTGTGTAAGAGAGGGCCTTGGTTGAGAGCAGAGAGGACATGAAGCAGATTGAGGGTTGGTTTTCTCTGATAAGAAGGGTATGTAAGCACGGCAGAGTATTTTCATTTGCAGGGGCGTAACTAGAATTAGCAGGGCCCCATAGCAAAATGTTGTATGGGGCCCCCCAGCCCAGCCCAGTGTCAATGCAGCGTGACCTGTGCCCAATACAGCATGACCTGTGCCCAATACAGCGTGACCTGTGCCCAATGCAGCCTGGTTTGCCTGTGCCCCATACAGCCCCACCTATGCAGAGGAAGAGGCAAGCCACCCGGATCAGCAGAGAGCGGGATTGCCCGCTGTAATAGCTTTCATTTGAATTTCCCGTCTTCCCGGGGCTCATCGTCACATAGCCCCACCTCTTGGCCCGACGCCTTTGATGACATCACATGTCCCGCATTGGATCGGCGTTCTGTCTATCAAAGGCACTGGGACAAAAGGTGGAGCTATGTGACGTGAGCCCCGGGAACACTGAAAGTTCTAATGAAAGCTATTACATCGAGCAATTCAGCTCTATGCTGATACGGACAGCTCGCCTCTTCCTTTCCTCTCTCTTCCCCTGGCTGGGAGACTGTGCCAGCGGTGCTCTTATCCTCACTGGGCCCCGCTCGGCTGCGGGCCCCATAGCGCCCGCATGGGTCGCTATGGTGGTAGTTACGCCCCTGTTCATTTCTCTCCATGATTCGTTTTGGGACCAGGTGAAGTATGCTGTTGTAGCCTTGGAGTATTTTATCCAAAATCTCTATATCAGAGAAGTCCTTGCCCCAGTTTACCGCTGATGACGAAGCAAAGGGGGGGATGAATTTGTGGATCAGGGGTTTGTAAATATCCAAAATAGTGTTTGATCCTTCTTTAAGTAGACAGTCTGGTATCGACGATTGGAATCTCTTGCCTCCGCCTCTGCAATAAGCACAAACCAAGCTGACACATTGCCCATAGTAGAAGACATGAGACATAGGTAGGGAGAATTTTTTTGCTATGTCTCTGAAGGCATATGGTGATCCAGATTGTAAGTCATATAAGGATAAGAATTCAGTGAGACATTTCTGTTGCCATATAAAGAATGCTTTGTGTTCCATCCCAGAGGTGAACATGGTATTGAATAGGTATATTTCTGGACATATAGTGGGAAAGATTTAACTTCTTCTGAATTTCCCTCCAAGCAATCACAGTGTCCTGCAGTAAGAGGTTATGTTGCAGGTTTGGACGAACTGATTTCCACCTATAAAGGGGGGTGCTGATAAGTATTGAGCCTTACCCAGAAAAAATTGAGATAGGGAGCTGTAACTGCCACACTATTCTACATATTCCCCCAGAAAGTCAATGCACTTGCGACATCTGTCCTGCAGCTTCTTAAGTCCCTGCAAATAAAATTCTTCTGACTGCTGGTGTAACCACTCATTTGCAGTATTAGTTACCTCTGGAACACTCCCAAATCGTTGTCCCTTTATGAGTTTTTTGAGAATGGGGAACAGATGATAGTCTGAAGGAGCCAGGTCAGGTGAATAAGGTGGATGGGTCATCACTTGAAAACCTAAGGAGGTCAGTTTGGCCATTGTTTCACCTGCAGTGCTTGACGAGGCGTTGTCATTTTTGTTCTTTTTGTCAAAAGTTTTGGGATCCACTTTGTTGCAAGCTTTCTCATTTCCAAGTCATTGTGGATAATGGCAGCAACTCTCTCACGTGATATTCCCAGATATGTAGAAATATTTTTGGCTGATATTTGGCAGTCCTCCATAAACATGTCATGGATGGCTTTCACATTTGCAGGCACAGAGACAGAAACAGGCCTTCCACTGGGTTTTTCACTTTCAACACCGAAATGGCCAGATTTAAAATTGACAACCCAACGTTTAACTGTTGCATATGAAGGGCCACTGAAGGGCCACTGTCACCCAAAGTTTGTGACATTTCATCATGAATCTGCTTTGCCTCTTTCCCTTGGAGAAACAGGAACTTGATTATAGTCCTATGCTCTTCCACATTGGATTTTTCTGGAGGTGCTGCCATGTTCATTTTGGACCTGAAAAAGAAAGATAAGTTAAAATCATAGGTAGTTGATTTTTGCATCATTGAATATAGACAAATTGGCCCGTACACCATGCAATTTACAGCTTACTATCTCAATTTATTCTGGGTAAGGCTCAATACTCACCAGCACCCAGTGCAAGCAATCCACCCGCCGCCACCCCAAACCCCCCCCCCTTGGTCACAGACGGCACCAGGGACGGTACTCAACCAGCCCCCCAGTCAGTCAGTCAGTCGGGGCCCCGCACTTACCAAATCTCACGGGCAGCTGCTTTCTCCTGCCTCTCCTTCCTCTTAATACTGGTGGCCAATTCGATCAAATTTCCTTTTGGCCAATCGAGTGACGCACCAATTCAGGTGTGTTTTTGATGTGTTTCTTATGCTTTTTCACCTGTGTTTTTTAGGTGGTTTTGAAAACCGTACCAAAAATGCAGAATGCAGGGGTTTTCAAAGTACACTGAGCCTGCATTGCTGTGGTGTGAAGAGTCCCATAGTGTTTAAAGGGATGGTTGTGGTTTTGTTATATAGAAATGTTTTCTATTGTTTTGTTTTTTTTTTTTTCTTAAAAAGAAAAGAGACAGATTTAGGCTGCTTTCATACGGAATGCATTTTTGCTGTGTTTTTAGCATGGTTTGGCATGGTAAAAAACTAAAACAATCTACAATAGAAAGCATTTATCTGTAGACAATTATATACTGTATATATAAATAAATCTACTATATATAAAAACACACATACATGCCCCTCCCCCTTTCCCCCATTAGTATAATATAGTTGTAGTCACTAATATTGTGCTCTGCTTTCTTTCACACAGCAATGGACACAAGTCAGCTAATGTCACAGAGTTTAATGTCAACAGTTGGGTTCTAACAAATACATTGTCTTTAATATAAGATCTGTACAAGCCAATGTCAGCATGGAGCCCCGAGAGCAGACCATCAGACCCTCTCTGTCCACCATATATACTCAAGCTACACAGTATATGGCAGTCTCCATACACAGATATGATCAGAGAAGAACATGGAGAGTACAGGGAGGGATCTCCTTTAGGAAAGGATCCCTAGGATGATCAGGAGATGATAGATCTGCCTGTCAGTGTCCTGATCTAGCACAGACCTGTGTGCAGTGAAGGAAGCTTGTCTTTCCCTCCTGCTGTCATCTTCTCTCATCCCAGCACAATGTCACATGCCATCCAGTATGATCAGATCCCCCCATCCATCCATACTTCCTGCAATGGACAGATCAGATGTCATCCAACCCATCTTACATGCTCTGGCTCTACATGGGCAGAGGAGAAGCTCTGATCTCCGCTCTCTCCTTCCATGCTATCTTCGTTCTGGACTGGAGCAGACTGGGAGTAAATGCAGCCGAGGAGAGGACGACAGCCTGCACAACTAGCATAGCATTACCCAGTGCCTGGCTGCCCCCACTGTCATCTGCCACCTGCCACACATTTAACCCTAGCAGCCCCATCCAGATGTACTGTCCTGGGAATGCACTTATTGCCCTTATTAACCCTTCACTACCTGGGGGACTCTCACTGTGCACTCCCACTCCTCCTCCCCAGATCCAGTACTCACTTCAGTGATGATGGAGGAAGGTCTTTCCTCTGAGCCGATCTGTGCACGCGCTCTCTCCAGCCACATGATCAGATCATCAGACTGCAGCCACACTGCAGTCCACAGGTAGTGGACTGCAGTGGAGAGAGAATCGGGAAAGTGTATGCGGAGCGGGGGGGGTGGCTGTCAGTGGGATTATGATGATAACAGCTGAAGCCTGCGGCACTGAGATGGTGTTGTACAGTACTGCTGCTTGATTACCGATCCAGTCTGGTCAAAAATCATAGCGGCGCTGCTCAGGCCTTGCTCTGCTTCCATTCCATCCACACAGTGAGTGGTGGGAAACCAGAAATTACGTCCATGTCCTTTCCTTCGGCAGTGCCAATAGAAACCCGACAACAGGGAGACCAATAAGGGAGTGTTCTGGTACATTGGTTTGCGCCACAAGTACTGACAAAAGCTGCCAATGCGGCATCTCACATACAATCACGTGATTGCATAGACGTCACGCTTCCTACTAGGGATGAGCCGAACACCCCCCTGTTCGGTTTGCACCAGAACTTGCGAACAGGCAAAAAATTTGTTCAAACGCGAACTATGGGACCCGAACATGAATAATCAAAAGTGCTAATTTTAAAGGCTTATATGCAAGTTATTGTCATAAAAACTGTTTGGGGACCTGGGTCCTGCCCCAGGGGACATGGATCAATGCAAAAAAAGTTTTAAAAACGGCAGTTTTTTCGGGAGCAGTGATTTTAATAATGCCTAAAGCGAAACAATAAAAGTGTAATATCCCTTTAAATTTCATACCTGGGGGGTGTCTATAGTATGCCTGTAAAGGGGCGCATGTTTCCTGTGTTTAGAACAGTCTGACAGCAAAATGACATTTCAAAGACAAAAAAGTCATTTAAAACTACTCGCGGCTATTAATGAATTGCCGGTCCGACAATACACATAAAAGTTCATCAATAAAAACAGCATGGGAATTCCCCACAGGGGAAACCCGAACCAAAATTTTTTTTTAAAAATGACGGTGGGGGGGTCCCCCTAAATTCCATACGAGGCCCTTCAGGTCTGAAATGGATATTAAGGGGAAACCCAGCCAAAAAAAAAATGGCGTGGGGTCCCCCCCAAAATCTATACCAGACCCTTAAGGTCTGGTATGGATTTTAAGGGGAACCCCGCACCAAAATTTAAAAAAAAAACGGCGTGGGGTCTGCCTAAAAAATCCATACCAGACCCTTATCTGAGCACGCAACCTGGCAGGCCGCAGGAAAAGAGGGGGGGACGAGAGAGTGCCCCCCCGAACTGTACCAGGCCACATGCCCTCAACATTGGGAGGGTGCTTTGGGGTAGCCCCCCAAAACACCTTGTCCCCATGTTGATGGGGACAAGTGCCTCATCCCCACAACCCTTGCCTGGTGGTTGTGGGGGTCTGCGGGCAGGGGGCTTATCGGAATCTGGAAGCCCCCTTTGACAAAGGGGACCCCCAGATCCTGGCCCTGCCCCCTGTGTGAAATAGTATAGGGGTTCAAAAGTATCCCTACCATTTAAAAAAAAGTGTAAAAAATGTTAAAAATGACAAGAGACAGTTTTTGACAATTCCTTTATTTAAATGCTTCTTCTTTCTTCTATCTTCTATCTTCTTTCTTCTATCTTCTATCTTCTATCTTCCTTCGGTTTCTTCCTCCATCTTCTTCTTCTGGTTCTTCTGGTTCTTCCTCCGGTGTTCTCATCTGGCATCTTCCTCCACGGCGTCTTCTTATCTTCTTCTTCTCGGGCCGCTCCGCATCCATGATGGCATGGAGGGAGGCTCCCACTGTGTGACGCTTCTCTATTCCTCTTTTTTTCTTCATCTTTTTCTCTTCATCTTCTTCTCTTCATCTTCTTGTCTTCATCTTCTTTTCGGGCCGCTCCGCATCCATGATGGCATGGAGTGAGGCTCCCGCTGTGTGACGCTTCTCCTCTTCTGACGGTTCTTAAATAACGGGGGGGGGGCGGGGTCACCCGATGACCCTTCCCCTCTCTGATGCACGGGGACTTGACGGGGACTTCCCTGTGACATTCCCCGTGATGTCAGAAGGGGGCGGGGTTTGTAGAATGTAATAGGGCCACCAAGGTGTATGGGTGGGCCATCTCAGATTCAATAGATAGTTAGAGTAGCGTGAGGGATTCAGTATCCAGTCCAAGCCTATGCGGAACATACATGCTAGATTGTAAACCCTTATATTAGGGAGACTTATACCCCCTTTGCTTTTAGGGAAATAAAGTTTTGATAGTGCTATACGTGGTCGCTTTTTGCGCCAGATGAATCGAGACATAGCTTTGTTCAAAATTTGAATGTCTTTATGTTTTAAAAGTATTGGCATGGTTTGGAGGAGGATATAGCAGCCGAGCAAAGCTGACCATTTTATACAAATGACATCTCCCCAGAACATAGAGAGGTAGAGCCATCCAATTGTCTGACTCCTGAACAATTTTCTTAATTAAGGGAGGATAGTTCAAGGTGTACAAGGAAGAAGGAGTTTTGCCTATCTTAATGCCTAAGTAGGTTATGTAGGACTTGGCTACTGAGAAAGGAGAATGAGAGGTCCAGGGTTCAATGACATACCAAGGGGGAGAATTACACTCTTGCTATAGTTGATGCAAAGGCCAGAACAAAGTCTAAACTTGTCAAAAACTTCTTTGATGCAGGTCATGTCAGAGATGGGGTTTGTGGTAAATATGAGCACGTCATCTGCAAAAAAAGCAGTGTGTAGTTCAAGGTCGCCTATACAGTGCCTTCAAAAACTATCCATACCCCTTGAAATTCTTCACATTTTGTCACGTTACAACCAAAAACGTAAATGTATTTTGTTGGGATTTTATGTGATAGACCAACACAAACTGGCACATAAATTAATCAAATACCACCAAAAGAAAGCTCTATTTGTGGGGAAAAAAGAACGTCAATTTTGTTTGGGTTTAACGTCGCAATTGTCAGTTAATGCGATGCAGTGCTGAATCGCAAAAAGTGCTCTGGTCAGGAAGGGGGTAAATCCTTCCGGGGCTGAAGTGGTTAAAGGCGGGCAGTGTTGTCTCCACCCTCTGCCACAGTTTGCTCCCAAAACGGTTGGTTGAGGGTGTGGAGTAACACCCTTTAGTTTATGCCTAAATGGTACTATTACTATTCTTTTATGACTGTTAGTTATAGCATGAGATTTCATTCACATGATTTTTTTCATAATGCCCTAAATGTATGACAAATGTTGTTTATTTTTTCTTTTCTACTTTGTTCTTTGTGATAAACTCGAATTAAAAAAAGTAGAAAAGCCTCAGCTTCTGATGGGTCATGAAATGTGAGTTTATCCCATTCTGTGATTTAAGGTGAAGTATGCCAAGGTAAATTTGACTTGTTGCTGAAATAGCCCTGTGCATATGTGCTGAAATGCTTTTCTTAGAGACTTCAATGGAGTAGTCTGCAAAGATCAGGATCTTGACGCAGTCAATTTGCAGAGATCCGGATTGCAGGAATTTTTGTAAAATGGCGGCTTTATCCGCATAATTAAAATACTTGCCGATGATCCGGCGGGGGGATGTGCGGTCGGCGCAGTGAACCCCCAGCAATGAGCCCGTTCAACTATACATGGAGCAGGAAGACCCAAGGCTTCTGGAATGTGTGAGGCACAGAATTTTGTGATAGCAAACACTTGCAGGGATTCAGGGACTCCCACAAAGGGTAGATTGCAACGCCTCGATCTGTTCTCCAGATCTTCCAGTTTTTGGATTATATATTGATTGGTTTTATCTTGTATCTGTTCTGTGGCCTGAGCTTGATAGAGCTCATCCTCTGTTTTAGAAAACCGTTGTTCAGTCTTGTTGAGAGGCATGTTCCCCTAATTCCTTTTGCATGTGCTGCATCCCTGCATGGACAGCTTTCTCCACCAAGGCTGCTATTTTTGGGGCAAGAAGGGCAGCCACTGCCTGTGCAATGCGCTCTGTGTTATGCTCCTCAGAGTGGTGGGAGGGATGGGCAGGGCCGGCACTAATCTCCATGTCTGGAGCCTCCGCCATGATGGAAAGCGGAGCTGCATCTGCGATGTCTGGCGGGTGCTGAGATGGCTGAGATCATGGGCCGCTTTTTCTTTTCGTCCTAAATTTTGGACCTGATAAAGCTGCTTGCATGCGGGGCACTGACTGTGCAATTTTTTGGGCTATTTTCTCTGAAATAATACACTTTTATTTATATTTTATTATAAAAACTGTCATGTTTTTTCCTAGTAGATTGTGGCCTAATAGAGCTGCTTACATACTCACCAGCACTTTGTGGCTATTGCCTCTAAAATAATATTTGCCGTCTCCTTAGTGTGTCAGCCGACAACAATTTGTATCCCGTAGTCTGGTTCCATTCAGAGCGCCGATCTGTACGGCTATTCAAAGCTCCGCTCCTCGCCTCTCACATATCGGCTCATCAGAGCCCCCAGCTCTCTCGGACAGGCAGCGTAGTGACGTCAACACGTTTTGCCGTGACAAAATGACGTAGATGACACACTAAGGAGACATCATGAGATCTAATTCTCACTCCCAATGCAGCAGACCAGCACATGAGTGCTAACGAGCTATAGAACTTACGATTACAGTACCGACCAACGGGATGCAACTTGAGGATGGCCTGGTAACGTATTGACGCAACTGCTACCAAATGCCACTGTACCAATATCTGTGATTTTATATCAGGTCACCTGACCCATTTGAATCCCGCTTTAAAGTTGTAAATGGCCGTTCAATACAAGGACATTTAACCCCTTACTCACAACCTGGATACAGGATTGACCCCAGAACTTACTACCTCAGCACTTTTCTAAGCCATCAGCAGATAACAATTCCCAGATTAAGAATCTCCTAATACACATTTCGTGTGAGGCACAGGACTGCTTTGTACCTCTTTAAAGGGATAAGAGTTGATTTATATACCATTGGGTACTGCTTTAATGAACTTGTTCTTCACATGACAGCATTAACAAATTTGGGGTTTAGGGATTAGGATGGCACCAGCACTTTTTCCTCTATTTTCTTTCCATTCCTTTATTGTCTCAGCCCTTACCTGACCCCCCCAAATGATCACCTTAGCCCCAATCAGCATCTCCATCTAGAGAATGGCCCTATTGTGTCGAATTGGCTAGGCGTCACAAAGGACTGAGACAATAGCTCGGATCAAGCTAGCTGAATTGTTGTTATATGTATGTCTTGTTTGTCTGCTAATATTTGTAGCCATCAACAAAATTTTTTGCATTATCAGCAATATATGTGTACCTCATGTTTTATAATTGAATACATTGTTATGCTTTTCAATTAATAGCATCCCTGATGACTCTGTTGCCAAAAGTAACCCCTTTCAGGGCCCGTCCCTAAAGGGCTGTTTTACCTTACCCTTTTCCCCCCTTTTTCCCCTTGTGGTTTATACTAGGGTTGTCCCGATACCACTTTTTTAGGACCGAGTACAAGTACCGATACTTTTTTTCAAGTACTCGCCGATACCGATTACCGATACTTTTTTTTAATGTCACGTGACAGTTTTTTTTTTTTTTTTTTTGAGGGGGGGGGGGGGTGGGGGTATAGTGAACGGTGTCTGTGTGTGTGTTTTTGTTTTTTTCATTTACATTTATTATTTTTTACAATTTTTTTTTTATTATTCTTTATTGCACTATGTGTGTGTGGTTTTTTTTTGTTTGTTTTTTAATCAGCCCTGTTGGGGGGCTTTGGTGAGATAACAGACCTCTGATATCTCCCCCCTTGAGACAGAGAAAGAGACAGAGGATAGAGATTCCCCAGTCCCTTTCTCTGCAGCGTCAGCTGCACTGAGAATGAATGGAGAGAAGACAACGGCTCCTCTCCATTCATAAACTGACACATCGTAATCACAGGAGATTACAATGTTTCAGTTATGTGAATGGAAAGAGTCAGCTGACTCTCTCCATACACACAGCAGAGGGGGACAGCGCAACGGAGGGGACAGACGAAGAGAGAGGGGGACAACGGAAAGCCCGAACGGATGGGCACAGCGGAGGGGGACAGAGGAACGCATGGGGACAGCGGAGGGGGGCAGAGCAAAGAAGGAGGACAGCGGGGGGACAGAGGAATGGAGGAGGACAGCGGAGGGGGACAGATCAAAGAAGGAGGACAGCGGGGGGGAGACAGAGGAACGGAGGGGGACACAGCAATGGAGCAGGACAGCGGAGGGGGACAGAGGAACGGAGGAGGACTAAGGGGGATGAGGTGACAGTCAGCGGTGATCGCGTGTGGGGGAATTACAAGCACCGATCACTGCTGTATGTCACTAAGCAGCTGAAAGCCGCTGGGGGAGAAGCTTGTAACTCCCCCACACGTCCATCACCGCTGACAGTCAAGGTATCGGCGGAAGCATCGGGAGCATTTGCCCGAGTACAAGTACTTGGGCAAATGCTTGGTATCGGTGCCGATACCGATACTAGTATCGGTATCGGGACAACCCTAGTTTATACGTACCTACGGTTACAGCAACAGTACCTTAATTGGTACAGGGTTCAGTACCGGCCATTCTACTTTACGACCAGGTACAGGTGATCACTCGCGCATCCCCATTCCCCCTAACCTCCCCCCACACCCTTTTGTGATTTACAATATTTGTGGCTAACTGTCTCTGAACTTATATACAATTTTTATTTTATTATAAACCTAACATGTCTCTCCCTCCTGTGGCCTAACAAAGCTGCTAACATTGTTGTGTATCAAGTCTGTACAATATTTCTGGATAATGGATGAAGTTTACAATAGCATTTTTATTTAATGTTAAAAACCTGCGTTGTTTCTCCCTTTTAAATTTCTGCCTCATAAAGTTAAAAGAGAAGGATGGGATACAAAAAAACCCAAACATACATACTCACCTGCCCTGCCAGTTCTATATCAAGAACTTAGCACTCAAAGCCCACCCATCACTCAGTTCTTGGATCCACTCTAAGCGCAGAGCTGCCCCTCCAGTGCTCAATGAAGTGCTGGGCTGTGCAGGATTCTGGAGAGATTGCCTCAGGCTCTCAGCGGCCCACTGAGAGGCTAATCCAGCTGTAAGTCAGACATCTGGGTTAATCCTGACATTATTGCCTGGATCCCCACAGAGCCTGGACCGGCTTTGTGACATCAGCCAACAGCAGACTTTAGCTCGCTGTCTGCTGAACTAAGAGTACACCTGTGACCCACAGTTGAAGTATAGCCCAAAAAAAATCTTTGCCCATACTTCTCCCTTACATACATACTGTACATTAAGTCTGTACAATACACCTGGCTATTGTCTTGGCAATAATACCCTCTAATTATTATTTAATGACGAAACATTTTACTGTGCAGCCTATTAAAGTTACTGACATGTTGTTCATCGACTGTAAAATATTTTGGGCTGTTGTCTCTGAAATGATACATTCATGATTTCATGATAAAACCTCCTCATTACTTCCTCCGATATTGTAGACTAATCAATCTGCTTACATACTCTAGCCACCATACCGTATTTGTAGCTATTGCTTCTGAAAAACATAAACAGGGAATGGCACAAGACAGCCTCATAGTGTAACAAAGCATCGGAGATGAGCAGGAAGGAGCAGGAGCAGAAACAGTAAGCCTTCGTTTGGAAGTGACTTCTGCCGTCTGGTCCTCCTTTCCCCCTCCATGCAGCAACATCACTCTCACATCCAGTGATAGTGGCCTCTGGACTGTGTGTAAAGCCCTATACACATGATCAGAATAGAGTACAAAAATACTGCTTTCAAATCAATTATATGATAATCTGATCGTTAGCACACAGCCGTTTTCCGAAATTTTCCGAAGGGACAAACACGAAAATGTCTGTATGATACCAGATCATACGATCTTCTTTTAATCAGTACAGTTTTCGTCTGAAAATACAATACGAATACACTACAACACATTATATCACATACGAATTTCTATTCTGTCATACGAGAATTTTCGTACTTTAGTAACCTATTCATTTTCAATATGAAGATTAGCATCCAAAAAAAAAAATAGACGATCATTTGTGTGTACAGTACTAGGCTTTAAACCTAACCCTCGAGGACACACTCTGCTCTGATATGCTGGTTACTGCTCATGTGCTTGTGATTTCAGTTCCAACTGTGTTTGTTTTTATACGTGCCTAATCTAATAAAGCTTTGCTATGCTATGAGGCTGTCTTGCACCCTTCCCTGTTTATGTTTTCTGCAGACTTTGGTCTCCCAATCCAGTTCCAAGTGGCAGCTAGTAATAGTGAATCAGTATTTAGCACACGGCATGACCTCGGGAAGTTGTTATTTACTTTGAAACATGATGTTTGATGGTTTTACACATTGTTTCTTTGTAAATTATTTTTTTACTTTCATAGATCCCTTGCTAACTCCCCTTTGTGTTTCATAGGAGATGGTGCTAAGTGTGCATGATAGGAAAGCTGACATCAGGTTCTGTTCTGTGCACTGTGGACCAGGGGTGGGCTGATAACTCATGGGGCCCCTGGGCAATAGGAGATTATGGGGCCCCCATGCAATCTGAGATTATGGGGCCACACAGTATACACACACAGTACACAATCACACAGTATACACATACATGTACACACAGTATACACAGACAGATGTAAAAAAACACAGATTTATACATACTGTCCCTGGTTTTATTGAGGCTGGCAACCCTGATGGGGCACCCTAGTGGCCCAGGGCCTTCGGGTAGTGCCTGAGTGGCTCAATGGTCAGTCCGCCCCTGCTGTGGACATTTTTCTTTTTTTTTGTGTAGTTTAAAGTTTGCCTCTAAAATGATACACTTTTACACTTTTTTAAGCATGAAAACATTTCAGTAACCACAATGTTCAGTTGTGGTTTTGAATTTTTTTGTATACTCCATTAAGACATTGTAATAAACTTTTCAGACAGTACAGTGTTGTGCCTTGAACAAGAAAAAAAAATTCACAAGCTATAATATGAAACTATTTTGCCACAAGCAAATTAGCAAACTTTATACAGCTTTTGGTTCTATTGTGGCTATTACTTCCACTATTTAATTTGGGTCTACTGCAGGATAAAAAAAATCAGGTGCCGCAGCCTTTTCTTGAAGTTGAAATGAACAAGATTGGGGTGCTGTTGCTGCTATTCTTAAGCCAAGCAATGATGTTAAATCATTTACATTTCCAAAACATGTGATGCCAGAATATGGGGTTGCTGACACTGTCTGTGGCAATCGTACTGTTCCATAGTGCCCTTTGTTTGACAGTCCTTTACCTATTGGCCTTTAGAATTGGGCAAAAGGTTCAAGCCGAGCAAAAGTTCAGCCTGAACATCGCCTGTTCACTGAACATCCGAATTTGTGGGGCACAGTGCATTCTAAGCCCTGATTGGGAAAAGCTTTACCCAATCAGGGCACAGTGAATAGCTGGTTGTTACGGAGCGGCCGGGAAGCTGCATCCTTAACAATGTATGAGTCATCAGCTGTCAACGGGCCTACCCACTGACAGCTAAATGAAAATAAACTCATTGCCAGCAATAGAAAAAAGTGGGGAAAAAATGGCCTAAAGGTTCCCCCATATCATACCGTGCCCTTAGGGTCTGGTATGGATTTTAAATCTTCAAAAAAACATGTAGATCCATTGTCAATCACAACAGCACCACCGGACCCAGCATGCATCGGTCAGGGACCCCACAACAGGGTGGTGCCACCAGGTATTGTCACCAGGTGGCCCCGCCCCTCACCTATTTAGGAAACTGTCAGATGGCGGAGCAGGCATTTGGCGGTTAGCCTTTTTTGGTCCGGCGGTGCAGGGGGCATCATGATTGACAATTGATCTACATCAGGGACATTGTTTTTATTTTTTTTAATAAAGGAATTGCCTCCTGTCTTTATTTATTTTTCTGGTACAATATTTTTATTGTAGAAAGCTCAATAACAAAACAGTCAATCACCCACGCAGGGGTACAGTACATTAAACATATCAGATTGACGTGGGCAAGGATATGAGAAACTAGGTGTTTTAGAGATACATGACATCCCTTGAGGGACCTAGGTGTATAAGCCGTAGGTCCACATATGTCACCTAGGTCTATGTCAGGGAAATAGGCTAGCAAACCAGCACAGGCAAGGCCGCGCTAACGCGCATCAACGCACACGGGTGTGCAATGTTTCTACTAGGCGGACGTCTGGCACCACATTCGGACGAATGCACGTGCGTAGCAACGTCGCGATGTTACGAACGCACGAACGGAACGGTGTGCGTACGACGTGATACTACACCTTGTCTATTTAAACGTCCCACTGATGGTGCCACATTGCTGGATTATCGTCAGCTCTTCCTGTGTTCCTGTGATTGTGTTTCCTGTTGTCCTGACTTCCTGTTGTCCTGACTTCCTGTGTACCGACCCGGCTTGTTATCGACTCCTCTGGACCTCCTGGCTTATTCAACCGGCTTGCTTCTGACTCTCCCTGCCTGCTTCCTGCATCTGACCCCGGCTTGGCTAAACGGACTCCGCATTCCTCTGTCTCCTGTACCTGGACTTGTCGCTTTGATTCTCGGACTGCTTACTGTGTTTGACCCCCTGGCCTGGCTTCTGATTTTCCTATTGGACTTCCATTGGTCCCCTCCTTGGATCCTAAGCACGTTGCCTCTACGGACTTTCTCTATCAAGCCACCAACACCGGCTCTTACTTCCAGGCAACCCGTGCTTCTGTGAGCACCACATCCCTGTACCATATTCAGGGTTGTGCTGCACTCGGCCGCAAGGGGAGCCCTCTCAGCAACTCGGTCTCCTACCAAGGTCCTGACAGTATAATCCAGCCATGTCAGAGACCGACGGAGGTGACTCCCCGATGAAGGCCATTCTCCAGCAAATCACGGCCTTTACCCCAGTCATTCAGAAGCTTCAGGAGGAATACTTCCGGTTGGAGGAACGTCTGCAGCACCTACCTGAGTCATCCTCCTCCTCGGTTCAAGGTCCACCTCCAGCGGCAGCTGCTGGGATCATGGTCCCTCCAGAACCACGTGTCCCAACGCCAGAATGTTTCTGTGGCGATCGAAGAAAATTTAGGTCTTTTAAAAACTCCTGCTACTTATACTTCGACTTGCAACCACAGACTTTTTTCAGTGAAACAGTCAAGGTGGGGTTCACTATCTCCCTATTACGTGGTGAGCCACAGACCTGGGCCCATGGCCTGTTGGAACAAAGCAGCCCCTCCATCAACACTATGGATCAGTTCTTTGAAGTCATGGCTCGGTTATATGATGATCCCCTACGGGTAGCCACTGCCGAAGCAAATCTACATTCCCTCCGTCAGGGTCAGCGCCCTGCGGAGGACTATACAGTGGAGTTCCGCACATGGTCCATGGATTCTGGTTGGAATGAGGCAGCATTAAAATACCAATATCGAATGGGGTTATCAGAGGCCCTCAAGGATGAGTTAGCCAGGTTACAGGGTCCGGCCACACTTGAA
Organism: Lithobates clamitans; assembly: GCA_037952925.1. Classification (NCBI taxonomy): domain Eukaryota; kingdom Metazoa; phylum Chordata; class Amphibia; order Anura; family Ranidae; genus Lithobates; species Lithobates clamitans. The sequence continues at coordinate 2,236,676 of JBBGZY010001345.1, read as the reverse complement.
GATCTCATCCAGTTAACTATTCAGCTTGACAGACGTTTACGGGAACGTCAGGGTGAACGTGACCAGGCCTCTTGCTCCACTCGGAACCTGCCCCAAGTTCAGTCTGCATCAGCTCCCTTACAAGTCGGCATGTTCCATCCAGCATTAACTCCTGGGGTGAGACTTTATCGCCGGCAAGCGAGACTTTGCTTCTACTGCGGGGAATCAGGACATTTCATAGATTACTGCCCCATAAGACCAAGAAAATCGACCCTCCGTACTCACCTTCAAGTATCCAGGTCTTCCTCTGCCCATATCTCACTTCCTGTTACATTGCTAGTGGCAGGTAAGGAGATCCACCTCCAAGCAATACTGGATTCCGGGGCGTGTAGTTGCTTCTTGGACTTGGCCTTGGCTAAAGATCTAGCTATTCCGTTAAACTATAAGGAACAGAGACTAACAGTTCATCTGGCTGACGGCTCCTTGCCAAGCTCGGGTCATGTCACCCAGGAAACCATACCTATTCTTACCACTACCAATTCTGGTCATCAGGAGTTTCTCAGATTTGATGTCTTAAGTTCCCCTATGTTCCCGGTCATCCTGGGAATCCCATGGCTACAAGCACACAATCCTCAGATTGATTGGTCCAAGAAGGAGGTACTCCTTACATCTCCCTATTGCCAACAACATTGTTTGACCCCCGAATTCCAGGACTTTTCCAGTTGCCTGACTGTACAATCCACACCGAGTCCGGATCCTAATGTACCAGCAGCTTACCTGGAATTTCTTGATGTCTTCGATAAAAAGAAAGCAGACACCTTACCGCCACACCGTCCTTACGACTGCCCCATCGAGTTACTACCAGGAGCTACTATTCCTTTTGGTCGTATATTCCCCCTCTCCGAGACTGAGCTTGAGACCTTGAGACAATATATTGATGAGAATCTTGAAAAAGGTTTTATCCGTCCTTCTTCTTCCCCTGCTGGTGCCGGAATCTTCTTCGTTGAGAAGAAGGACAAGACACTGAGACCATGTGTGGACTACAGGGAGTTAAACAAAATTACCCTTAAGAACCGCTACCCACTCCCGCTAATCCCTGAGCTTTTTCAAAGGTTCCGCACAGCACACATCTTTACCAAACTCGACCTCCGTGGTGCCTATAATCTCGTCCGCATCCGAGAGGGGGACGAGTGGAAAACGGCTTTCAGAACAAGATTTGGACATTTTGAGTACCTAGTCATGCCGTTTGGGTTGTGCAATGCCCCGGCGACCTTTCAGCATTTCATAAATGACATCTTCCGGGAACATTTAGATCATTTTGTTGTTGTCTACCTTGACGACATTCTTATTTTTTCTGCCACTCTGGAACTCCATAGAATACACGTGAAGAAGGTACTGAGCATCCTCAGAACCCATGGGTTATTCGTCAAATCTGAAAAGTGCGATTTCGAAAAAACTTCAATTCAATTCCTGGGTCTTATCATCACCACAGGTGGAATCGCCATGGATCCTCAAAAAGTAAAGTCCATCCTTGATTGGCCGGCCCCTTCTGACAAGAAGGGTGTACAGAGATTCATTGGCTTCGCCAACTTCTACAGAAGGTTTATAAAGAATTTCTCCACCATTGTAGCACCTATTACTCAGACAACCCGCCAACATACCAAGTTTAAGTGGTCAGCAGCAGCACAGTCCGCCTTCGATCAGCTTAAGACCTTCTTCACTTCTGCCCCAATTCTGCAACACCCTGACCCTGCTCTACCCTATGTCCTGGAAGTCGACGCCTCAGAAGTCGCCACAGGGGCGATTCTATCTCAGCGTCAGGGTCCCAAAGCACTGCTGCATCCCGTGGCCTTTTCCTCACGGAAAATGAGCCCTCCTGAGAGGAATTACGATGTGGGGGATCGGGAACTTTTGGCAATCAAGACAGCTCTCGAGGAATGGAGGTATCTCCTGGAAGGTGCCACTCATCCCATCCTGATTTTTACGGACCACAAGAACTTAGAATATCTCCGTACGGCCAAACGCCTAAGACCCCGACAGGCTCGATGGGCACTATTTTTCTCTCGGTTTAATTTTCACTTAACCTATCGCCCAGGGTCGAAGAATGGAAAGGCAGACGCCTTATCCCGGATGTTTCCGGACACTCCTGAAGAAATTGCACCTAGTACAATTTTGTCTCCCCAAAACTTCCTACTGATCCAACCCGACCTAAGATCCTCTATTGAGCAGGCCTCTAGTCAGTGTACTGAAGCGGAAGTCTCCTCCCTGAGAAGCCAAGAGGGACTCCTATGGCACCAAGATAAGATTTTCGTTCCCCAGCAAGCCAGATTACAAGTATTGAAGACCTTTCATGACCATCAGCTAGCTGGTCATTTTGGGGTTCGAAAAACAACTGAGCTAGTTCAGCGGTCCCTATGGTGGCCCACTTTGAAACTTGATTGTAAAACCTATGTCAGCTCCTGCATCATCTGCCAACGGAACAAAGGATCCAACGCCAGGTCTTGGGGCTTGTTAAGACCATTGCCAGTCCCAGAACAACCATGGAGGAAGATTTCCATGGACTTTATCGTGGATTTACCCCCCTCAGAAGAATTTACTACCATCTTGGTGGTAGTAGACCGCCTGTCCAAAATGGCGCATTTTTTACCTATGAAAGGTACCCCCTCTGCCTTAGATACAGCAAAAATCTTTATTAAGGAAATTGTTCGACTACACGGATTACCAAATAACATCGTATCAGATAGAGGGGTACAATTTACTTCTAGGTTTTGGAGAAACCTCTGCAAATTACTTTCTATTGAAATGTGTTTGTCCACAGCTTACCACCCACAGAGTAACGGTCAGACCGAAAGGACCAACCAAACGCTGGAACAGTATCTGCGGTGCTTCTGTTCCTTTTCTCAAGACGACTGGATTCAACTATTACCTTGTGCAGAATTTGCTTATAATAACTCAATACACACTTCTACCAACCAATCACCCTTCTGGGCGAATTACGGCTTCCACCCCTCATTCCTACCCAACGTCATTCCGGAATCTTCAGTACCGGCGGTTCAGGACAGAGTGGATTTCATCCATAATAATTATCAGACACTCCAGGATACCATGAAGAAGGCCCAAGAAGAATATAAGAAGCAGTACGATAGGAAGAGAAGAGCGAGCCCTACCTTTAAGATAGGGGACAAGGTCTGGCTCTCATCTATAAATCTCAAGCTACCATGCCCATCTCGGAAATTGGGACCCAAGTTCCTGGGTCCTTTCGAGATCAAACGCGAAATCAACCCTGTAGCCTTTGAACTCACTTTACCCGAATCTTTCAAGATCCATCCTGTTTTTCATGTGTCACTTCTTAAACATGTTGTTTCTAGTCCTTTTTCAGGGAGAGAAGAAGTGCCCCCACCTCCGGTCCAGGTTGGAGATGAAGCAGAATTTGAAGTTGAATCTATCCTTGACTGTCGTCGGAGAGGTAGGACAATTCAATTTCTAGTCAAGTGGAAGGGGTATTCTGCAGAAGAGAACTCTTGGGAGCCCGCAAGTTATGTACACGCTCCTAGGCTAATTCAGAGATTTCGCAGTAGGTACCCCGAAAAATGGGCACGTTTAGGCATCCGGAGGCTGCCCCTTGGGGGGGGCACTGTCAGGGAAATAGGCTAGCAAACCAGCACAGGCAAGGCCGCGCTAACGCGCATCAACGCACACGGGTGTGCAATGTTTCTACTAGGCGGACGTCTGGCACCACATTCGGACGAATGCACGTGCGTAGCAACGTCGCGATGTTACGAACGCACGAACGGAACGGTGTGCGTACGACGTGATACTACACCTTGTCTATTTAAACGTCCCACTGATGGTGCCACATTGCTGGATTATCGTCAGCTCTTCCTGTGTTCCTGTGATTGTGTTTCCTGTTGTCCTGACTTCCTGTTGTCCTGACTTCCTGTGTACCGACCCGGTTTGTTATCGACTCCTCTGGACCTCCTGGCTTATTCAACCGGCTTGCTTCTGACTCTCCCTGCCTGCTTCCTGCATCTGACCCCGGCTTGGCTAAACGGACTCCGCATTCCTCTGTCTCCTGTACCTGGACTTGTCGCTTTGATTCTCGGACTGCTTACTGTGTTTGACCCCCTGGCCTGGCTTCTGATTTTCCTATTGGACTTCCATTGGTCCCCTCCTTGGATCCTAAGCACGTTGCCTCTACGGACTTTCTCTATCAAGCCACCAACACCGGCTCTTACTTCCAGGCAACCCGTGCTTCTGTGAGCACCACATCCCTGTACCATATTCAGGGTTGTGCTGCACTCGGCCGCAAGGGGAGCCCTCTCAGCAACTCGGTCTCCTACCAAGGTCCTGACAGTCTACTAAGAGATCCCATGATGTAGGTGCACTAGTAAGCAAAAAGAGATATGACATGTGTAGCTCAACTGTATCTGCCCACCAGGGGGTCGATATGAGTAAGCAAAAATAGTGAAATGACTAGAAACATTCACTGTTGAATATCACAACGGGGTAAATGCAAGAATTATGACCTAGCGACGTTGGCCCCAGGTCCGCAGACAAAGGGCTGTACTATGGAAAGCGAGATTGAGGGCTATGTACAATCTCAATATGCAGAAAAATGAGAAGAGTGAGAAAGAGGAAGAGGGGGGGAGGGGAAGAGAAGGAGGGGAAGGAGAGGGGGGAAGGGGGAAATCCCACAGGCTGGGGAAGTTCATGTAAAGGCAATTAGGAAAGTCCCAGACTGTTCGGATGCAGGGTAGGGAGAGTATAAGACCACCAGGGTGACCATACTTTGAGAAATTTAGAATGCAAGTCATGTAGAATGTTAGACATTTTTTCATTGATCATGAGGTCGGTCAAGATGCTCTTCCCCATGGCAAATGAAACAGAGGGCTTTTTCCAAGCTCTGGCAATCTCCCGCTTAGTGGCTATGAATAGATAAGTCGCCAATTTTTGTTGGTATGAGAACAATCCCTGCACCAGGCAATGCAATAGGGCCCCTGTAGCATCCTTTCAAATGTGTGTGGAACAAGGAGTAGAGGAGGCCAAACACCAGAACCCCGTCAGACAAGGGCGAGGCCACCAAGTATGAACAACATCCCCTCGTTGACTGCAACCTCTGAAGCACCTCTCATTATAATTGGGTTTGAGCTCGCTATCCGGGCCGGGACTCAATACCATCTTAGGAGAACTTTGTATGCAGCTTCTAGGGTAGTCGTGTTAAAAGAACACTAGGCAATAAAAGACCAGGCTTTGCTCCACTGCTCTGGGTCGATAGAAGCCTCCAGGTCGCGCTCCCACCGCAAATTATAAGACGCCTATGCAGGGGGGTCTATAGCATTAAGGGAGGAATAGATCCTTGAAATGGAGCCTGGGGAGCAGGGAGAGTGGAGGCAAATGTGTTTGAAAACTGAGTTTTGAAAAAGGTAAGAGGAGTTGTGTCTCAGTGAAGACACCCAATGTAGTAGTTGAGCGTAGCCAAAAAATATCCATGGGCAGCGCCTCAAGGGTTTCCTGGAAGGAGGACCAAGAGAAGAGAGTGCGAGTCAAAAGAAAGTAGTAGACCTCAGTGAATCCATGGGTCGACCACCAGGAGAAAGAGCCCGGCTGGTCAAATCCTAGTGGAAAAAAGGGATTGTTGAGGAGGGGAAGAGTGGGAGGAAGGGGGACCTAAGGTTGCCAGAGTAGCAAACTGAGTCCCAGAATCTCAGACTGTGGCGCATAAGAGGGCTATAAGTGGGGGGAGTGAAGGTTATGAGGGAGCCATAGTAGGGCCGAGACAGGAATTGGCGCGCAGTTTGGAAGTTCTAGGAGTAACCATAGAGGGACGTCCGAGGTCACATGAAGTAAGGCTAGTTGAGAAATCTGAGCGTCTATTTATTTTTGACACTTTTTTTGGTGAATGCGTAGGGGTACACTGTACCCCATACTCATTCACATAAGGAGGGGGCCAGGATCTGGGGGCCCCCTTGTTAATGGTGGCTTCCAGATTCTGATAAGCCCCTGCAGACCTCCACAACCACAGCCCAGGGTTGTCTGGAAGAGGCCCTTTTCCCCATTAACATGGGGACAAGGTGCTTTTGGGTGAGGAGGCAGATCCCCCCACCACAAATCAACACATGTGGGCATGTGGCCTGGTATGATTCAGGAGGGGGGCATTCACTCGCCCCCCCTTCCTGACTTGTTGGGCTGCATGCTCGGATAAGGGTCTGGTATGGATTTTGGGTGGACCCTAAAATCCATACTAGACCTTAAGAGTACAGATGCGCCACTTTACAGGCAGACTAAGGGGGCCCCCCCAGGTACTATATTTGAAGTATTTTTTTTTTAATTGTTTCACTTTAAGCACCATTAAAATCACTGCTCCTGTAAAAACATTTTTTTAAAAAAAAAACATTGTTTTTACAGGAGCAGTGATTTTAATGGTTTTAACTGCTCCTGTAAAAACAATCTTTTAAAAAAAAATTGTTTGCATTGATACATGTCCCCCAGGGCAGTACCCATGCCCCCATACCTTTTTGTGGCCAATAACTTGCATATAAGCCTTCAAAAAGGGGACTTTTGATTTTTCAAATTCCGGTCCCAGCTCTATTAGCCTTGAATGCCCAGAATTTATTTTCAAGATTTAGCACCTATAGACTTCGATGGGGTGCGCATTAATTTTCACAATTTTCTTTGAACCGAACCCAGACATACTTGCTCATTCCTTTTAAATACATTTGAAAAACATACATGTTAATTATTTTACAAAAAATATTTGCAATTCTGCTAATCCTTCAAACAGCACAGCCAGGTCTCTGACCACCAATACATTGGAGCAGTGCAGCATGTTTGGACTGGTCCTTTCTCTTCCACTTTGAGACCTGTAGTAGAGGGGATTACAGGATACTAAAATAAAGATGGAATTCAGATGTTTAAACTACAAACTGTATTTAAAATCACTTCCAATGAAGACAGAACTGGATTTAGTGGTCTTTTCAGAGGATAACACCAAATAGATTTACTTTACACCTCTCAAGGAAAAAAAGTGTGTGAATATCATTTACTGTTTACTATTAGGGAAGAGCCCAATGTTCGAGTCGAACGCAAGTTCGACTCGAACATCGTGTGTTCGCCTGTTCACCAAATAGCGAACAATTTGGGGTGTTCGCGGCAAATTCGAAAGCCACGGAACACCCTTTAAAAGTCTGTGGGAGAAATCAAAAGTGCTAATTTTAAAGGCTTATATGCATGGTATTGTCATAAAAAGTGTTTGGGGACCTGGTCCTGCCCCAGAGGACATGTATCAATGCAAAAAAAAGTTTTAAAAATGGACGTTTTGTTTGGGAGCAGTGATTTTAATAATGCTTAAAGTAAAACAATAAAAGTGAAATATTCCTTTAAATTTTGTACCTTGGGGGTGTCTATAGTATGCCTGTAAAGTAGCGCATGTTTCCCATGTTTAGAACAGTCCCTGCACAAAATGACATTTCTAAAGGAAAAAAAGTCATTTAAAACTGTCGGTCCCGGAAATACAGATAAAAGAAGTCATTGAAAAAAACGGCATGGGATCCCCCCAGTCCATTACCAGTCCCTTTGTGTCTGGTATGAATATTAAGGGGAACCCCGAACCAAAATTAAAAACATTTCATAGGGGTCCCCCCAAATTCCATACCAGGCCCTTCAGGCCCTTAAGGCAGGCCACAGGAAAAGAGGGGGGACGAGAGAGAGCGCCCCCCCTCCTGAACCGCACCAGGCCACATGCCCTCAACATGGGGAGGGTGCTTTGGGGTAGCCCCCCAAAGCACCTTGTCCCCATGCTTATGGGGACAAGGGCCTCATCCCCACAACCCTGGTTGTGGGGGTCTGCGGGTGGGGGGCTTAATGGGACCCCCAGATCCCGGCTTCCCCCCCGTGTGAAATGGTAAGGTACCCCTGTCATTTCACAAAAAGACTGTCAAAATGGTAAAAATAACAAGACACTGCTTGGGACAAGTCCTTTATTAAAAAATAAAAAAAGTCCCACGAAGTCCATTCATCTTCTCTTGCTCCGCCGACAGACCAAAAAAAAAAAATGCCGAGACCGACCTGCGTCATACAGTGGAAGCCATGGGAGGCTCCCGCTGTATGACGCATCTTTGCTTTGACAGTTCTCTTATAACTGAGGGCGGGGCCACAACGTGACCTTCCCAGGTGACCCCACCCCCCTCTGATGCACAGGGACTTCCCTATGGCTTTCCTGGAGCGTCAGAGGGGGTGGGGCCACCCGTTTACGTAACCGGGTGGCCCCGCCCCCCTCTGACGCCTCCAAAGAGAATAGTAATGTGGCATGCATAGTGCCCCCTCACCCCCCTTTCAGACACTGTTTTGAGCTACATTCCTGTCTAAATACTGTGTCCGGGTTTCAGGTGGACTGAAACCTGGACACATGACTCAAAACCCGAACTGTCCGGGTGAATCCCAGACAGGTGGCAACCCTAGTTTAGGCTATATTCACTGTACCTACAGATAAGCCTTATTATAAGCTTACCTGTCAGGTAACAGGTCTTGGGTATGGAGGAAATAAATATTTTATAACAGTGTTGCAGGAGTAACTAAGGAGAATAAACAATGACAGGCCAAGGACTATAGATTCTCAGTTTATTTGTGCCCTGAAGCAAGCACATGATAGCTTACAGAATCACCAGGAAGATGATGCATGGTATATAGATGTAACTACTAGAAAGGCTGTGGTCAAATCCAAGCAGGGTGCTGGTGCAGAGGCTAATGTGCTACCATCTGCAGTGATTAATTAGATACATACTCCTGTGAAAACTGAGCCCACTTTGACAGTTTTATTATCATATGGTGGTATTAAGGTGATCCTTAAGAGGATATACAAGACAGCAAGCGATGGTTAAAAGCCAGGAAACTAACCTACTATTTTATTTTTTTTTTACAAATAAGCTAGACCTGTTCTGGAAAGAAAAGCATGTGGAGAGCTACAACTCATATAGAGAACTGTCACAGTGAGCACACAGATGCCTGAAGCAAGAGAAGAAAATTTTGATAAGAAAGTTGTTTACTCCATGCAGTCTACAGAACCAATAAGCCCCAAGCTGTTACAAGCCTTAGAAGAGACACATTCTGACAGAAGTTGCACAGCTGCACAAGAAAGGGTGTTCTACTCAGAAAAAAACTAATGCCTATATACTATACATTTTTTGCTACAGAAAAGTAGAAAGCAGTGCTGGTCCGGTATGTCTAGAGACATCATACATCAACTGTAAAGTCTGTCAAGGAAATGGAGTAACCAGCCAAAAAGAGGACTTTGCTAACTATTGCAATGCTACCCCTGTAGGAGCTGCTGGGTAGAATGGGTCTCTGTTCTTTGCCTCAACCTTCTCAAGAACCTCAGCTCCTCTGACAAACCAGGTTGAATGTACAAACATACAATATCACAGGAAATCACTGAAAGTATCACTCCAATAGTACCCAATAGTAGTACTATATCAAAGAAAACAGGCACCAAACCAGGTAGTAAAGGCAAACTTAACCACTTGCCTACTGGGTACTCTCATCCCCTTCATGCCCAGGCTAATTTTCAGCTTTCAGGGCTGTCGGACTTTGAATGACAATTGCGCGGTCAAGTAGCACTGTGTTGCATGACAGCATTTTTTCATTTGTTTCACACAAATAGAGCTTTCTTTTGGTGGTATTTAATCACCACTGGGTTTTTAATTTTTTGCTAAATAAACCAAAAAACATGTTTTCGTAGTTTGCTATAAAATTTTGCAAACAGGTAATTTTTCACTTTCACTGATGTGCGCTGATGAGGCTGCACTGATGGGCACTGATAGGCTGCACTGGTGGGCACTAATGAGGCGGCACTGATGGGTATTGATGGGCAATGATGAGGCGGCACTGGTGGGCACTGATGCGGCTGCACTAATAGGCAACACTGATGGACACTAATAGGTGACACTGATGGACTTTGATAGGCAGCACTAATGGGCACTGATGGGTGTTGTACATGTTGTAATATGTTCACCGATTTATGTGGGACATTATATTATTATATGTATGTACACATACAATCAATATTGACCAGGCCAGAATTCAATTGACAATGGTTGATTTGTCCAAGTCAACTGAATTTTAACATAGCAAGGGGACAGCTGAAGACCCTTTGATGTGTTAATCTTATGCAAGTCTATTTGAACATTTCAAAGGGTGTTCAGGTGGTAACTGTTAATCTAATCTAATTACACATATCTAAGGGGACTTGTTGCTGTTGATATGCGGGAGTGCAAATTGGGGCGGTTTATGACTACAGCTGTTCACGGCTGGGGGTTGTTGTCTGTCTGAAAGACTGAAGCAAATCAAAGTCCTAAATTGAAACGGCCAATCAAATTGCTCAGCCATTCAATGTCTAGTGACTATAACATGGTGTTCAGTCTATAGTCAATATAGGCTTATCTGTGTATGAAGGCACAGACCTAAGAAATGGGCCTCTGAATTATATTTACTCTGTCGGATTTTTTGTCATCTGTGGACTTTGGACTTCGTTCTGTGTTGGAAGTCAATAAAGTGCATCTCTCTGGAAGAATTGGGTTGCTGCAGAAGAGTACTTACTAATTAATTATCATACCCACGATACTACTATCCACCCAATACATATTAATATATAACTACAATATATTATATCACTACAATGGGCACTTATAGGTGGCACGGATAGGCATAACTGATAGGCGGCACTGATGGCACTGATAGGTGCCACTGATGGGCACTGATAGGCGGCACTGATGGGCACTGGTAGGCAGCAGCAAAAGGTGACACTGATGAGGAGACACTGGTGGGCACTGATTGGCAGCACTGGTAGGCACTGATTGGCAGCACTGGTGGGCACAGATTTACAGCACTGGTGGGCACAGATTGGCAGCATTGGTGGGCACTGGTGGGGCTGCAGTGATAATCAGGACACTGATAATCAGTGTCCTGATTATCAGTGTACATATCCCTTTTAGAAAGGCTGGTCATTGGTTCTCTTCTCCGATCCTCATGCTGACAGCATGAGAAAAGGAGTGCTGATCACGGTATCTGTTTACTTCAGTGATCAGCTGTGATGGGACAAAGCTAATCACGTAGTAGTACCTCAATCTGTACCTCAATCTGTGATCAGCAGTGTCCAGAGGACACTGCTGAGCACAGAGCGTGCTGCCCACGCCCGCACACGATCACAGGATGCTGTCATATGACAGTGTCCCATAACTAGAAAAACCGCGCTGTAGCCATCATTGACAAGTGGTTAATATAATGTCACCCAATATGGTTGATAACTAGGCAAGCAACGTGATTAACAGTAAGGACTGGGCATAAGATGACATGGTGTTCAGAGCAGCAAAAACTGCAGCAAAGCCTCAAGAGCAGCAGTGTAAAGTTTAATCTACTAAGTGCTGGTACTACACTACAGAATAATTATTAAGGTAGGGGCAGTTTTTTGAGATGTTCTTTTTTGTTGGAGCCCTTTATGAGTGTTGGTTCACTTAACAACAGCCCTAGTATAGGTACAGTGTAGGTACGGTATAGTCTCTGCACAGGTACAAGGTAGATGTGGTTTCAGATGTGGTAAAGGTTTGGTATAATGTGGTATAGGGCTGGTATAGGTTTGGAATAAGTGCGGCATAGATTGCAGTATGGGTGTGGTATGGATTGGGTACACATATTGTCCTCTCTTTGGCTCAGTCCCTGCTGCCAGTATCAGCAATGGTCAAATAGCCCTCTCACAGTCCCTGGTAATTTTAGTTGACCTCCCGCTGTAGAAGGAGGGGGCTCCCTTGGTCTCTCCCCAAAAGCCTCTGGTGATCAGCAGTGGGAAGCAGAGGGTGAGGGGATGTTCCAGTCTCCCTGCAGCAGTAATGCAGGTGCTGTGATGTGGACAGTACTGTGCTGCCCCTGAGTGTCCTTAATCCCAGTCTCAGGTTCGGATCTCTGCTGCTATGGTCTCCCGCTGGCAGGGAAATATCCAGAAGGAAGAACTTTCCCGGACAGTTCAATAAAAATTGAACAAAAATTATATGGCTACCGTCTCAAACTACAATTCTTAGGATTCTCAACACTCTGCATAGAAGTCTATAGGCTTGCTTGGTTTTAGCTCTCCCCCTGCTGTCCAGAGAAGAATGATGCAGCATAACATCAGTATCTCAGTAGATGGAGAGGATCGCTTCTCGGCCTTTTGGCTGCGATCTTAGTGTCGTGGTTGGAGGGTTTGACTGAAGGCACCAGTTTCACTCGGCCTTGGGGTGTTTCCTTTATTGGTACACCCCATGCTGCTATTGGGTGAGACGCTGCTGGAGGCTACGAGAGGGCGATTGGTGGGCTTGCTCCACCATGGCGGGTCAAGGTCTTCGCGATTCACTGTGATTTCTGGTTAGGCCAGATGCTAGAATGATGGTGACGTTAAGGACGATCGTTGTGGAGCTTCTGATGGATGTTTTTGATGTCAAGGTAAGAGACATAATGTTTCAGCAGGATTTCCCTCAGCAAGGAACTTATGATGTTACTTATGGTTCTTCCGAGGTATGCTGGAGGATTTTTGAAGAAGCAAAGGTAAAGAAGAGTGAAATTTTGGAGCTGATTGAGGTTCAACCTCTTTTCATGCAGGAGGAGAAGGTGATTACAGTCCATCTTTATAATCCCTTCGCAGATCCAGCTTTAGTGTGGGCTTTTTTGAAAACATACTGTGAAGACCTAAGGGGAGGAGAAAAAGTATTAAATAAGTTTGGTATTTGGTCAGGAAAGTATAGGTTTTTTGGGCGTTTTAGGAAAGATGCGGGATGTATCGGTGGAGTGAGGAGGCCCCCCGGCTGTCTTTACTATTGGAGGGGAGAGGGGATTCCTTTTCTATCCTGGACAGCCAAAATACTGTCCAGGATAGATGTTTCAAATATGGGCATGAAAGTGCTAACTGTGATGAGGGGGTAGTGTGTCACTTTTGTAATATGGCTGGACATGCTGCAAGTGACTGTACTGAACCCAGAGTGTGCGACATTTGTAAAAGAGAAGGCCATTTTGTGAGACAGTGCGAGAAATATCGTGAAGCAAAAGAAACATTTGCGGATATAGTGACAAGTAACAGGATTCAACGAAGACTCAACGCTAAAGTGAAGTATTGGCTGAGGCGTGATGGTGGTGTGGGGAGAGGGACTGGGGGGGACCCGCGGAAGTGATTAATGATGCAGCCCCCTCTGGTGTACCTCGAGCAGCCACGGCTGATGAGGCTGAGCCTGGAGACGATGGTGCTCCAGTTGATGGTGTAGGTAGTGCTTCAGTTTCTGCTGTTGGAGCGGAGGCTGCAGTAGCCTGCCCTGAGACTGGGGATCCGTCTCTAGGTGTGGAAGAAAGGGCGGTCCCTGGAGAAGAAGAGGAGGAATTTATGCAGCAGGGTGACGTATCAGATGAAGCTGGAGTGGCAAGTGGGGCAGAAACCTCGGTATCAGGGTGGTGTGTGTCCCGGTTGATTGGAGACTTGTCTGACAGTGAAGAGGAGATGGATAAAGCAGTAGGGGAAGAAGAGGAAGAAGAGTCGGAGTGTGGACAGCGCTTTGTGTCTCCGACAGTGGAGGGGGAGGAGTTGTCTGGTAAAAGAGCCAGAATTGAAGAAGGGGGTTCTGAGAGTCAGGGGTCACTTCAGATTTCCCTATATGGGGCCTCTGAGTTAGAATCCGCCAGTTCTCTAGGTCCTAAGAGATGGCAGAGGGGAAGTAAGCAGGGAAGAGAGAGTAAGAGTATGGAATGACCCTTCTAAAAAGATTTATTATAGCTGGGAAAATCTTTTTCTCCTTCCTTATGGCTTTAACCATCTGCTCTGTAAATGTGATAAGTGTGCGGTCTGGTTGGCGATGGGCTGCGGTTTTTGACAGCCTGTCAGAATGTAAGGCAGACATTTTGTGCCTGCAAGAATGTGGAGTGGAGAGAGTTCCAGATTCTCATGAATTGAGACATGGGGGGAGTGCATGGTCTCTGGCTTGTATAACAAAATGTGAAGGCGTGGGAGTGCTTATAAAAAATTCACAAGTTGTGATGGTAGCACAAGAGGTGATTGTGCGGGGAAGACTGTTGCTGGTTGTGCTAGAGTATGCAGGATGTAGATTCAGACTCTTTAATTGCTACGCTCCTGCAGATAAGTGAGAAAGAAATTAATTTCTTAGCACCTTGAAACTACACTTACCTGGAAGGACTCCGACGATCATAGCAGGAGATTTTAATTGTATTAGAAATGCGAGTTATAGAAGGGGTGCTAGAGAGGAAGGTAGGCTGGATTCTTCATCCAGGTTATTAAATGAAATAGTGGTCGATTTTAGGCTAAAGGATGTGGCAGTGGAAAGGGAAGGGAGTGATACCTCTCATACATACCTTTCTGACCGTGGTACAGTCAGCTCGAGGATCGATTTTCTTTTTCTATCCGAGTTTGTTGAAGTGAAGAACTATAGTACTAGGCCTTTTGTATTTTCTGACCATAAAATGGTTTCTGGTACTTTTGTGTTGGAGGAGGGGGTTGCTTTCAAGAGAGGGTTGTGGAAACTTAATACCATGTTTTTGGAGGAGGAGGAGGAGGTATGTGACAGGTTTGGGATTTTTTTTGCACGTTTGGTGAGAAGGAAAAAGGGTTTTGGAGGAATATTACAGTGGTGGGATTGGGCCAAAATACAGATAAGTGGTTTCTTTAGGGAAATAGGAGTGGAAAAAGCAAGGCGAAGGAGAGAGAGAGAAATGGCCTTAGTGGAGAGATTGAACTTGCTACTAAAGTTCAAAAAAATGGGGGTGGAGGTGGAACATGCAGGAGGAGAGGAGTCGTTTTATACAAGAAAAAGGAAAACAAATTATCTTCAGTGCAAAGGCGCAAGAAATGGGGGAAGGAGAACAGTGCTCCAGGTTCTTTTTTAAAAAAGCTATGGGGGCGAAGAAAGTGATAAAGAGTGTGCTCACAGGAAATGGGGAAGTGAGTGGGGAGGAAGTGGTGGAAGAGGTGAGGCTTTTTTAATGAGAAATTGTATGAGGAACAATCAGGGATCACTAAAGCAGAAATTGTGGAGTATTGTGAGGTCCTGAGAGGGAGTTTGGGAAGTGAGGAAGCGGAAGCCCTGTTAAATGTTGTCACGGAAGAGGAGATGGAAGGGAACTTGAAAAGGATGCCAAAAAATAAAACTCCGGGGAAAGATGGTCTCCCTGCAGAGTTTTATGTTAGGTTCTGTGCAATATTAAAGGATCATTTGGTGGAGGTGGTAAGATATAGTGTGGAGACTGGGAACTTGTCGTCATCAATGAAAGAGGGGGTGGTTACCTTGCTGTACAAAAAAGGAGAGGATCGTGACTTAAGGAACTGGCAACCAATAACTCTACTGAATGTAGACTATAAAATAATATCCAAGCTGTTGGTGAGTCGACTTAGTCTGGTTGTTGGAGGTCTGGTGGGAGAGTGGCAGACATGTGCAGTCCCTGGGAGAAGGATCACAGATAATTTGACATTATTGAGGGATTTGATTTGTTATGCCCAGTCTAATAATCTTCCATTGGCTGTAGCTGGGATAGATATTGAAAAGGCTATGACAGGGTGGCTCATCTCTTCCTGTTCGGGGTCTTGGAGCAGATGGGCTTCCCGGATAAGTTCCTGGTGACCCTTAAAGGATTATATGCCGGCATGACTAGCCAGGTGCTGGTTAATGGTAAAGTGTCTGAGCCCTTTGGAGTGAATTCTGGAGTGAGACAGGGGTGCCCCCTGTCACCCGTTATTTTTATTTGTGTTATGGAGCCCCTTTTGCGGCATGTGCAGAAGGATAAAGGTTTTTGGGGTTTTTTTATTCCAGGGGGGGGTGGCGCAAGAGTAAAGTCCATGTGCTACATGGGTTACGTTACTTTCCTTTGTTCCTCTTCAGTGGATCTGAAAAGAGTAGAACTGCAATTAAGTCTGTTCGGGAGCATGTCTGACCTACAAGTCAATTGGAGTAAAAGTCAAGTGTGTGTTGAGCAGGACTTGTAGTACAACACAAGCTCGTTTAAGAACTACAGAAACAATTGAGATCTTGGGGGTTCAGTATCAGAGGGATACAATGAATCAGTGCAACGCTCAAAGGGTGGTAGGGAAAATATCCCAGAAACTAGATTTTTGGAGGTTGAGATGCTTGACTTTCTCTGGGAAAGTGTTGGTAATAAAGGCAGTGATATTACCCCTTCTTTTGTATACCAGTTTAATTTTTCAGCCAAGTATAAGAATTATTCAGAAGATTACTAGGCTCCTTTTTGTTTTCTTTTGGGGAGCAAAAATGGAGAGGGTGTCCCACATCATTGTGATGAAAGAAGTGAAGCTTGGAGGGTACAACTTCCCAGATGTTCAGAAATTTGTTGGGATCCAGTTATGGATAAGTCACTTTAAGATCTTTTCTGCTAATGGGAATGCTGCTAAACTGATGAGATATCTAGCTGGATGGCCTTTGCTTAAATGGGGGTGGTGTGAAAAACATCTCAGAAGACCTATGGCTCTGGTACCTTCACCTGTATACCTACGATTGCAACAGTTCTTTTCACAAAATAAATTGAGTGGGTTGGGAGTTGGTGCAACATCTAAAGTAAATCTTGTAAAGTGGATGAGGAGGGAGGAGGTGGTAACCAATATTATGGGATTGAGATCTGCTTCGGCTGAGAAATGTTGGGGGAGCTTTTTGATAAAAGGAGTAACCAACAGACAAAAAGAGGTTTCCTGGATGGCTTTACAGGGCTGTTTGCTTACAAAGTCATTTTTGAAAGCAAGGGATCTGGTCAGGAACGAGAAATGCCCAAGGGAAGGATGTGGAGGGGTGGAAACTGCAGCCCATGTCTTTTGGGAATGTGAGTTTGCAAAAAAAAGTGTGCAGAAGAGTGGAGAGTTTTGTGAGTGGTGTGGTGGAGGTAGAAAATATGAGTTTTGTGGCGTGTTTTTTTTGGTTTGGTGGGAGGAGGGTTGAAACAGCGACGAAAGGCCTGGATTTTTTTTGCTATCCTTAAAGAAGTATCGTGGGATGCTAGGTGTTGGCATTGGAAGAAGAATTATGACATCTCAGAAAAAGACTGTATGAATTTATGTCTGGCCAAATTATATGTTGTGCTGTTGTATGATAGAAGGTGGATGGGGGTGGAGGATGCAAACTTGTATTGAAAGTATGATAAGTGGAGAAAAGAGTTTAGTGGGGGGTAGAGTTTTTTTTACTTACCGTTTTTACTTACCTTTTATAAAAAAAAGATGTCTGTATGATGCAAGGAATGCTGCTCAGTGAAGGTATCATGAGTTCTTGCTGGGGTAGTGATTCAGTCTGATGGAAAAATAAAAAAAAAATCTCAGTAGATGGAGAGAAGAATAAGAGGCAATTTCTCTTTCTCCATATTGTCGTAGCCAATTACTTGGCTGCACCATGTTTGAAAAATATTTAAAAGTCCTCAACTAACCAAATAAAGCTATTACACCCTAATTAGGAAACTCAATTTAGTATTTGCATAGTTTGTATTTCAAATAAGATTGCTTCAAACAGAAAGTCATACATAGCCATACAGAGTGATACATTTTGAAAATTCAACTACTGTATGCTAGACTTGGATACCATTAACCTACCAAGTACTGTATGTTAAAATGATAGTTTGGACTGTAAAACTTTGTTTTAAGAAGGCATTAAGCACAGACGTTGATTCACCACTAGCACCCATCTCAGATACAGATGTACACCTGCTCATCCTCCAATGGGAAATGTGTTGAGAAGTACTGTATGCGTCTAAAAAAATTATATTTTAGACAGATTTTTTAGTCTAAAACACTTGTACAATGCTGGTAAAGCTACAGGAATAGTACAGACAGTTACACTTTCCACTCGTGCTCACATGCGTGCTTACCATCATGCATGTGTAGCCACCAGTGATCAGTGACTTTGTGATTCCCCTTTTGTCTAAATCCCTACCAAACAGAAAAAAAAATCATCATGCTGATCAGTCCAAATCTCCTCTTCCTCCTGTGGACCATTCGTCGTACTCAAATCCTCTTCACTCTCAATGTCACATGTGAAAAGGAACAATATATAGTGCAGTATATTTTAAAACTCCACTGTTATTCAAATTCTTAATACATTCTGCTCACACTTTCTTGTGCTCATAAAAGTGCCAAACACATGACCCTCTACAGTGTGCAATCCCCTATACGCCAAAACACCTTACCCCCAGCCAGAGGCGTAACTACAACCTTCACGGCCCCTGACCCCACCCCGTGTCCCTTTCTTATGTTCTGCAGTGGGCCCCCCCTGCTATCTTGAGGCCCCCACATGGTGTTGGAACGCCAGGGCCCAGTCGCAAGTGTGACCTTTGAGACCCTGATAGTTCTGCCACTGACCTTATTATTACTAGGGAGCATTTTGGAGGATGTAAGGGAGCACTCTGGAAGATATAGGCGGGCACTCTGGAGGTACTAAAACAGTATCTACAGAGTGCTCTTGGGATCAGTGGCAGTAGTGGTTGTAGGGGGAGGTGGGATCAGTGGAGGTGGTGATACTGTGTGAAGCATGTCTGCCTTAATGCCTTGATTGTCCTTTTTCCTGTGGTGTGTCAATTGAATGGATTAATAAAGGACTTATATTCATCATCTTGGAGTTCAGCCGTTTATTCCTTTTTAGTGGTGGGATCAGTGGCAGTGGTGGGGGGAATGGGATCAGTGGCAGTGGTGGGGGGAATGGGATCAGTGGCAGTGGTGGGGGGGCTGAGATCAATGGCAGAGGGATGGTGGTGGAGGATGTGATCAGTGGCAGAGGAATGGGATCAGTGGCAGTGATGGTGATGGTGGCAGGGGTGATGGGATTGTGGCAGTGGTGGGGGGGATGGAATCAGTGGTGGTGGTGGGATCAGTGGCAATGGTGGGGGGATGGGATGAATGGCAGAGGGGTGGTGGTGGGCGATGGGATCAGTGGCAGAGGGATGGTGGTGGAGGGATGGGATCAGTGGCAGAGGGATGGTGGTGGGGGATGAGATCAGTGGTAGAGGGGTAGTAGTGGGGGATGGGATCAATGGCAGAGGGACAATGGTGGGGGATGGGGTCAGTGGCAGAGGAGTGGGATCAATGGCAGTGGGGTGAAGTGGGGGATGGGATCAGTGGCAGAGGGATGGTGGTGGGGGATGGGATCAGTGGCAGAGGAATGGGATTTTGCTTACACCAAGTCGCTCTGCATCCACCTGTTCCACTAGTATACAAATCTTCAAATCTCCATAAGTAATTTACAGGCAGGATATAGAATGAGAAATGAGACTGATAGTGCAGAAAATCCTACTAAAACCGCATTTATTATATTGAAAATGTGACATTAGCAGGCTGTATTTCATTCCAGTAACCAAGATGGCCTCACAGGCTCTTCAGGGTCCAGCTGACATCACTTCCTGATATGTTTCACCTAAATGACTTTCTCAAAGGATCTGCTCAAATTGGAAATGGTGTATTGCCAGCTTTATTACTGTGTGTGTTTGTACATGTGTTGCGATTTTTTCTATAGAGATTGTTCTCTTTAACATTTAGTGAAAGCTTTGTGTATCTGTACCTCCTGGACCCAGAAGGAAGGGATGATACACCAGGAAAGTTTGCCCTGAAAAAATCACAGAAAGTACTCTTTTTTGTTGCAAGTGCACTAATACAGGTACACTCACCTTAAAGTAGTTGTAAACCCGTACATACACACAGTATAGTGACTGGCCTCAGGTGATACACAGAGATGAAACAAATCCTCCTATATAAGTTGTACCTGTTGTGACAGACTCAATCGGGACAGAGGCTTTTGGAGGGGACTAAATGCTAGCCTCTTGCCTACTGATTACGGACCCTGGCATTAGGGGGAACGGCGCGCTTTGTGAGCTGTATGCCTGGGGACCCTTGAGGTGGTGTCACTTTGGATTCGGGTCCTTGGCCTCCAGGACACACAGACTCTGGGAACCCTGTGTATGCCATATTAGAAATAGTGACTGGGAGGGTATCTCTTGGATTGCTTAAAATGGGACAGTAATATTTATCACAATATCTCCCAGGATGCTGTATATATTTGTGTGTTATCTCAAATAAAAGAGTCCGTGTTCAGCAGCTAAACAAGTATCGTCTTGTTTTGTGCTTGTGAGCGGGAATATCTGATACCTATATTCAGACTATGAGGAAGCGGTATATGACGAAAGCACTCAAGTGTAGTGTGTGATGTTTCGTTACACCGGTTTATCTGCAGCCCCCTCTTTTTTAAAGTCTTCTAAAACACACATTTTACACAGCATCTCTCAGCTCTAGGAAGCTATCTGAGGGGATCTAACATCACACACATTGCAAAGCTAGAACATAGAGATGGAGTGTATGCTAATAGTTGAGTGGAGGGAAGGGACAAACCCCCTCCAACAGGCCTATAGAAAACCTTGTGTTTTGGATTCAGGTTAGTCCACACTATAGAGGGATGTGCTTTGGTAATTTTTTATGTCAGAGATTTACAACCACTTTAATCAATAACGTACACAATGGCAAAATCTCACTTCATTAAAAACGTATTTACCAGGCAATGAACTTCCAGCATCTGACTAATAATACAAAAGTAAAGTCTGACCCGAAGATGCCAAGCCTTGAGATAATAGAAAACCTGTAAGAGAGGTATTTTTTGGGGACTATATTATTGACATTTTTTCAGTTCCTGTTACAGACATTACCTGCTACAGACATTAAGACTTGTTTACATTTGCATTAGCCCTTGCCACTCCTCTCAAAAGTGACCTGCAGTGGAACACTTTTTAAAGGGCAGGTTGCCAGGCAACTGTTTTAACCCTGAAAAGCCTTCATCACCATGTTGCAATTCCATGCATTGCATACAGTTGCAGGGCAGTTGAGGCATGGCTCCATTCACTTCAATTGGCCACGTTCTGCAGAGGTGCTTCTCGCCAAATATAACATGGGATGTAATTTTTGCCATGGGTGCAAAGCATTGTGGTGCAATATCTATACAATCCTCTTCTGCCACTGTGTCAGGTTAAGGGGTCAGTCAGGGGTTGGTAAAACCACGTCTCAACTGCTTAGTTTTGCTGCCCTCAGTCACAAGTGTGACCAAACCCTTACTGTATATTATAGAAAGTGTATTTTTCTGCATTAATTTACATTGTTACATAGTTGGGCAGGTTGATAAAAACATATCTGGTCTATATTATCTAATTTCCCTCAACTAAATAACAGTATAAGCACAGACCAAGGAGATGTCAACATATCATAATCAAATCTAATATTAGATAAAATCAGGACAAGCAGAAAATTCTTCAGGAATAGGTGCTTAAATGATGAAAAACCCAAGGGTCCAACTGTCTCTAGATTATTGTCTGTATGCTATACCTTTGCCAAAGGAAATGAAAAAATATAGTCAATGCTGAAAAAGTAAGCAATTGTAACACAGTAACCTTTTCCAATAATTGAGAGTCCAATGTTTTCAACTTCTTTCCTTTCTTAGCTCACCAGTATGAGAGCACAAGTCAGGAGTGACTAAGATCTTGCAGTGCTGTGATATCATGTAATGTGCCTTTTAGACATTCATTTTCCCCTGCTAGAGATTGATTGGTAAAAATTTGAAGGGCTATCTGAGGTCACTACACCACTACTAAGGTACTCCTTAATGTAGGCGCAGGTAAAGTAAGAACATTTCGGGGTAGATGTGCTGGGGATGAGTCACTAAGTTGTCAGACCTCAGTACCACTCAGCAGGAGCACTACTACAGCCCCTTCTTTACCCATGTCCTGTTATCTTCCATGTACATTGCCTTCTAGTTCTATTTCTTACTGCAGCTTTAGCTACTAGTCTTTCTATATGTAGGGATGGATTTCCCATGAGGGGCACATGTAGCTTTAAGGTATTTTTCTGCACCCGTAAATGGGTGGCGCCATGAGAACTCACTCCACAACAGCCCGGGGATCATCCCAACCTCCGCCCAGATCCTCAGCGGGACTATTTTAACCCACCCTCCATGCTGGCCAGCGGGACAGCCAAGATGGCGCTGGCGGTCACTACCTCCTCCATGTGGTCTCCTCCACCGCCGGACTCTCAAACTCCAGCCCTCCTGCGGAGCTCGTCCACCTCAGCATGGATGAGAACCAGAGCATCGCCCCCATGATGGTCGCAGTAAGTGACTCCCCGATTTCTACCTCCCAGGGGGCGGCCTCCTACGGGCCTCAGCCTGCCCCACTAGGCCTCCCTGAGGCCTCATACACACAGTGTACAGATGCCTACCCACGCTTGCTGTGCATGGCCTCGGACACCGGCCTGTCCACAGGGGATCCCAGCTCCCTCGGAGGAGGCAGAGGACTTCCCCCCCTACCTGATCCCTCTCACAGGTGGGACGCTGAGCTCCTCCATGCAGGGCACCAGAAGGGAGCCACACCACAGCAGGCCTGTCCTCCACACCTTGCTCCCCCAAAAGCACAGAGACAATCCCACTGCAGGGATCCCAGCATCGTCCACTGGGAGGCAAGTCAGGCCACCTATGCCCAGGCAGTTAGCTCCCCAACCCCTACCTATTCAGGGGACCCATGAATGCAACCCCCCTCATCGCCACAGCCCCCTGCAAGGAGCGAGATGCAACCCCCCAAATGCAGCCTCATAAACAGGCTCTGACTGAGGCCTCCCTGTATCTCCAACAACCCCCTCCTACCTTCCACCACGGTCAGCACCAGATGGGGCCAGACCTCCACCACCATCCACATCCCTCATGGCAGGCATACTTTCAAGCCATGCCAACTAAGGAGGACTTTAAGCAACTAATTGAGGATGTCAAATCCACCTGCCATGCTGAGATCCAAGCACTCCAAACCAATTTCAAACATCTTTCTGACAGAGTGGAAATGGCGGAGGAGGTAATACAAGAACCAAAATAGCAGTGCACTGCACACAGCTACAGGTTGCAGATCACTGTATGATGCTGAGGGACATGCGGCGCCATGTTGAGGACCTGGACAACAGGGGCTGAAGCAACAACATTCGCATCAGGGGCCTGCCTGAATCGGAGGACCCGGAAGACCTACAAGACACCCTCCAAACCCTATTCAATGACCTCCTGGGAGAACCCCCGGCCAAACCCATTGAGATGGATAGAGCCGCTGAGCCTTACGTCCTAAGGGTCCTGCTTTTAAACCGTGGGATGTCATCTGCAGAGTCCACTCGTACCCTTTGAAAGAGGACATCATGCGCAAGGCCCGCTCCATCCGGAAGATAGTGTTCCACAATATGCAGATACAGATATTCCCAGATCTCCCTTGGATCACCTTACAGAAACGCCGGCTTCTCCAACTTCTGCTTCTATCACTACAAGAACAGGACATCATCTACCGATAGGGTTTCCCTTTCAGCCTAACAGCACGGCAAGAAGGCCAATCAGCCACATTACGGTACCCAGAAAACCTGGACGCCTTCTGCGATACACTGGGACTCCCTGTCCCCTGACTCCAAGCATGGGACCTAGTGGCCACCCCACAGCCACCACCTACAGTGTGGCCTCAAACAAAGCGTTCTCGGGGCCAGGATGTCCCCCGCAAAACATCTAAACCCAAAAATAGCTAACTGCATTGTGCCTTCTCTATCTGGAACTCCTGATCACGGACTACACCTACCATTGACAGACACTCCTGGCAAACCCTATAGCCCCATTTGCATCCCCTAGGCCTCCCCAAGTTTTCTTTTTTTTTTTTTCACCTCTTTAGCATAATGGGCGTTCCTCGTTGAAGACTAGAGAACAGTCAATCTCCCGATCACTAGACCTCCCCTTGGTCAATCCCCTAAAGTTCCCTTGACTTTATACTGTTGCTAGTTGATAACTGATGCCATGGTCCTCTGTGTCTCTCCGGCCTGTTGTTCTCACTTCAGGCCGGACAGACCTAATGGAACTTAACTAGTCCTGTGCTCAACAGGACATGCACCATTTAATTGATAGGTTTACCTTGTTCAATATATGTTGTACTAATCTGCCTCTCTCTTCTCTCCCTATCTTTGTTTCCCTTCTCCTTCTTCCTTCCTTGGCTCCGCCCACGCTCTTCGTGACTACCCGGTTCCCCCTCGGTGCTCGGTGCCCTCCATCCTTCTGCATCATGGCATCCTTGCGGCTGGACCAGGTAAGTATCTTTAGACTTACACATATCCATCACTATCGCTATGGCTAAGGTTATGTCATTGAATGTCCATGGCTTAAACTCCAACAGGAAGAGACATCTGGTGCTTAGGGAGTGCAGGCACTTGGGGGCAGATATAATCATGCTTCAGGAAACACACTTTAACAAGGGGAATGCCTTTGCGTTCGCTACCAGACATCACCCCCAGACTTACCAGGCGTTTAACCCACGTAAGCGAGCAGGAGTGGCTATACTTTTTTCAAACGCGGATCCCTCTTCACGTGCTCCGAGTCCTTCATTGACCCACGGGGACACTATCCTGCGTGGACAGTGGCAGACTCAGACTGTTACCTTATGCGCCCTCTACGCTCCAAAAACCCACCAGATCAACTTCTTGACCAAGGTATTCGCACGCCTGTTCTGAACGCCTAACGAAGTCTTGATAGTGGGAGGGGACTTCAACTTGTCACACTCCTTAGTACAGGGCCGCTACATGCTAAACCCCAGGGACTCGCAAACCAGAGCCTCTAAAGATTCAAAGCTCTTCCGACAACTCACTAGATGCTACGCCCTTTTTGACTCATGGTGCTCCCTTCACCCCTGCGAGAGACAGTATACATTTTACTCTGCACTCCACCATATGCACTCCTGCATTGATTACCTTTTTGTAAACAACACCAAGCTATGAGCCACCCGCGATACGCGGATCCTTCCTATCTCCTGGTCAGACCATGCTCCTATCCTAATGACCCTGGACTTAGGTACCCCTGATATATCCCCACCTACCCTCTGGGAAGCCCACAAGGCAGTCATCCGAGGCCGCTGCATATCGTTAGCCTCAGCCCAGAAAAAAAGATGCTTTGACAGCCAAACTACAAGCGGAAAGGGATATCAGGGTCTACGAACTCCAGCTGCAGACGTCTCCGTCCCTACCACTCCTTAAAAAAATTGTATGCCTTCGCACGACACTTAGGGACCTCGCTATGGGCCAAGTGGAAAAGGCACTGCTGAGACTAAAACAGCTCTTTTATGACAAAGGCAACAAAACCCACTCCCTACTAGCCCGCAAACTGGCCGAGCGTTGCCACACTTCCACCCCCACCAAATAAAAAACACCAA
Source organism: Lithobates clamitans (assembly GCA_037952925.1). Lineage (NCBI taxonomy): Eukaryota > Metazoa > Chordata > Amphibia > Anura > Ranidae > Lithobates > Lithobates clamitans. Next base: position 2,211,458 of record JBBGZY010001345.1, on the reverse strand, counting down.
AGACTGCCTACTCTCCCACCCCCAAGACATTGCCCAAACCTTCGCAGAGTTCAATACATCACTGTGTAATGACCCAGAGATCCCACTCGACCCTATCTCTCCTAAACTGACTGACCGCCTAAACCAGTACTTAGATCGTAGCGGGATTCCCCGGCTTCAGGACTCGGACCTCCTTTCCCTTAACGCACCTATTACAGAGGAGAAACTCACATCCACCATTAAAGCCCTGCCAACACGTAAATTCCCAGGACCAGACGGTCTCGCCTATGAATATTATAAAACCTTACTCCCTATCCTCCTACCACATATGTGTAAACTATTTAACGCCTTCCTCCAGCAGACCCCTATATCCTCGGATATGCAAAGACCATTCCTTACACTGATCCCAAAACCTGAAAAAAATCCCTCCCTCTGTGCCATCTATAGGCCAATAGTACTCTTGAAGCTCTTATCGATACGACTAAACACAATATTACCTTCCCTAATTCACAAGGATCAGGTGGACTTCATCCCTCTCCGCCAAGCAGGTGATAATACAAGAAGGATCATAGATTTAACCACTTAAGGACCAGCCTCGTTTTGGATTTTAGGTGTTTACATGTTTAAAACAGTTTTTTTTGCTAGAAAATTACTTAGAACCCCCAAACATTATATATTGTTTTTTTTCTAACACCCTAGAGAATAAAATGGCGGTCATTGCAATACTTTTTTTTGCACCGTAATCACTTTTTTGAATAAAAAAAAAAGACAACAGTAAAGTTAGCCCAATTTTTTTTATATTGTGAAATATAATGTTACGCCAAGTAAATTGCTACCCAACATGTCACGCTTCAAAATTGCACCCGCTCGTGGAATAGCGTCAAACTTTTACCCTTAAAAATCTCCATAGGCGACGTTTAAAAAATTCTACAGGTTGCATGTTTTGCGTTACAGAGGAGGTCCAGGGCTAGAATTATTGCTCTCGCTCTACCGGTCGCGGTGATACCTCACGTGTGGTTTGACCACCGTTTTTATATGCGGGCGCTATTCACGTATGCGTTCGCTTCTGCGCACAAGGTCGTCGGGACAGGGCGCTTTTAAAAAAAAATTTTTTTTATTATTTATTTTACTTTATTTTATTTATTTTTTCACTGTTTTTTTTAAAAAAAATTTGGATCACTTTTATTCCTATTACAAGGAATGTAAACATCCCTTGTAATAGAAAAAAGCATGATAGGTCCTCTTAAATATGAGATCTGGGGTCAAAAAGTCCTCAGATCTCATATTTAGACTAAGATGCAAAAAAAAAGAAAAAAGTCGTTTAAAAAAATGACACAAAAATTGTGCCTTTAAGAGAAGTGGGCGGAGCCGACGTAATGACGTCGCTCCGGCCGTCCTATGGTATAGAGACGGGTGGGCGCCATCTTGGCCTCACTCGTCACTATACCGAAGCACTGACAGGTCCCGATCTCCTCCGCCGCTACCGACAGCTCCGGTAAGCGGCGGAGGGCGCGGGAGAGCGGCGGGAGGGGGGGTGGCACCTCTCCCGCCGCCGATAACGGTGATCTCGCGGCGAAACGCCGGCCCTAAAGATGGATACCTCGGTTGTGGCAGCAGCTGCTGCCATTACCGAGATATCCATCTTTAAAAAAATGATGTAAATATACAGTAGCCGGTCCTTAAGTGGTAGATGTGGCGAACAGGGATGGCATTGAGTCGCTTGTCCTAGGGCTTGATGCAGAAAAGGCCTTTGATCGCCTTGGCTGACCCTTCCTGTTTGCCACATTGAGACACATGGGATTCCAGGGTCCTTTCCTGCTCCCTTCATTCCGATAGCGAATGGGACCCGGGTCCGCTTTCACCTCTACTGTTTGCACTGTGCGTTGAGCCCCTGGCGGCGTCCATTCGCAGAAATCCAGACATTCAAGGTATCCCGGTCTGAGGAAGGGAGTTTAAACTGGTGTTGTTTGTAGACGACATAATACTCACCCTCACCCTACCTAGGATCTCATTACCCAAACTACACGCAGAACTGGATCTCTATAGGTCCCTCTCAGGTTACAAAATAAACAAGACCAAATCAGAGGCCCTCCCGATTAACATTCTAGCCTCAGAAGTCCAGCACCTTCAGCAGTGCTTCCCATATCACTGGAAAACATCAGCCCTGAAATACCTGGGAATCCAGATCACCCCGTCCTTCACCTACCTATACCAGGCAAATTCCCCCCACCTCTTCCGCTCCATAAGAGACCTGATTCAGAAATGAAAAGTCCATCACATATCCCTCTTGGGAAGTGTGGCCTCAATAAAGATGACTATTCTTCCCAAGCTCTTGTATTTATTTCAGACACTGCCCATCCCAATGCCTTACGTACAGCTAAGAAAGCTTCAAGCGGACTTGGTGCGCTTTGTCTGGCATTACAAACGACATAGAATACCACGCTCAGTCCCGCTCCGACGGGGGACTAGCGTTCCCCGACTTAGTGAAATATTACCAAGCGACTACGTGCCCTGACCTCCTGGTTCCCCCAACGGTCATATAACAAATGGACGGAAATTAAGAAAATTTGGCTAGCACCCACCCATCCAAACAGCTTACTCTGGAGTGCGAACTCGGAGGTAGAACCGGAGAGGCTCCTGGGATCTATGATGCTACTTAGATCACTTTGGCGCAAACTCTCCCGTACCCAAGGGCTCAGCTCCAAACAGAAGCTGCTGACCTCGTTCCTATATAACCTCGAGCTGCCTGCTGATCCCACTCGTCAGATGTCCTTACCCTGGGTGACACGAAACCTGTTCCACTTTGGCCACCTGGTGGACCCTAGATCGCGCGAACTACTATCATTTACCGAGCTTCAGAGAAAACATGACCTACTTCGCCAGGTGTTTTATGGATATCTGCAAATACGGCATTATGCCCAATCTATTACCCCAGGTCTCCAATTCTCGGCGCCAACCCCCTTCGAGAGCATTATACTGGAGTGATCTGTCCACGAGGCCTGATCTCTGACATCTACCAGATACTCAATGCTTACTCCATCTCGAACCAGGGCAAGCATGCATACATGCTTCGCTGGGAGAAGGCACTGGGAGAAGACATCCCGGAGGTAATGTGGGGGACAATCTGGTCTCAGGCGGCTAAAAGCTCCTTTTGCACGCTCTACAAGGAGAATGCATATAAAATTCTCTATCACTGGTACCTGATGGTATCCCTCCTGCTCGGATAGGTGCTGGCACTGTCAGGGAGACAAAGGCACCCTATACCATATTTACTGGAAATGCCCCAAGATTGCACCATACTGGACGGAGACACAGTCCCTGTTGTTCTGCTTTCTGGGGGTACAGGTCCCCATGTCCCCAAAACTATTTCTCCTAGGGGTTTCACCCCTACAAATTTCCAAACCATCAAAAAAATTGCTCAGACACGTGCTAACAGCCGCAAGATGTCTGGTGGCCCTTCACTGGAAACGGCACTCTCCACCCTCCCAAGAAGACCTGTATGCCAGAATCAAGGATGTAGAACTTATGGAAAAAATGACAGCTAGGCTACAATACAGACTAGAAATGCACAATAAGGTCTGGGAGGAATGGCACCAATGTGAAGATCCGCCCTGAGTCGAAGGTCCCCATCCTTAACTTCCACCCTCTCCCACTTGCCCTATCACCTTTTTCCCTTCTTTCCCCTCTCTGCAACTCTTCTCCTTTTCCTTCTCCTTCTATCTTTCTTCAACCTAGTAAAGGCCTATGGCAGATGTTATCTACTGTTTGACAGCTCAAATAATGTGCCTATTGCATATACCTACAACATAATATTTTGTTTATTGCTCTTATATATGTACTGGCTCTTTTCTCTTAATGCTATCTGCGCATTACAGCATTTAACTCATTATTATTTACCTGCTAATATGATCAATAAAAACTATTATTTGAAAAAAAGAAAAGTCCACAGGATTTCTGCACTTAAAATTCCTTTACTGAACCGATAGTTCAAACATGTATTAGCAACAAGTATTGCATGATGTGGAAGTACATGATTTCCGTTTGGCGCTCTCAAGCTTACGCCCTTCATCAGATCAAAAACACATCTAAAGTTCCTACTGCACTCATGACTGTTTAAATACCTGCACCTTACTCCTCCTTTATTTTAAGAATATATATATATATATATATATATATATATATATATATATATATATATACACCCCTCATCTTTTCATGTGACAACACTGAAGAAATGAAAATTTGCTACAATGTAAAGTAGCGAGTGTACAGCTTGTATAACAGTGTAAGTTTTCTGTCCCCTCAAAATAGCTCAACACAAAGCCATTAATATCTAAACCGCTGGCAACAAAAGTGAGTACACCTCTAAGTAAAAGGGTCCAAATTGGGCCCAATTATCCATTTTCCCTTCCTGGTGTCATGTGACACCTTAGTGTTACAAGCTCTCAGGTGTGAATAGGGAGCAGGTGTGTTAAATTTGTTGTTATCACTCTCACTCTCTCATACTGGTCACTGGAAGTTCAACATGGCACCTCATGGCAAAGAACTCTTTGAGGATCTGACAAAAAAAAGAATTGTTGCTCTACATAAATATGGCTTAGGCTATAAGAAGGTTGCCAAGACACTGAAACTGGGCTGCAGCAGTGTGTCCCAGAACGTACAGTGGTTTAACAGGACAGGTTCCACTGAGAACAGGCCTCGTCATGGTCAACCAAAGAAGTTGAGTGCACATATCCAGAGGTTGTCTTTGGGAAATAGACGTATGAGTGCTGCCAGCATTGCTGCAGAGGTTGAAGGGGTGGGGGGTCAGCCTCTCAGTGCTCAGACCATACACCACACACTGCATCAAACTGGTCTTCATGGCTGTCGTCCCAGAAGGAAGAAGCCTCTTCTAAAGATGATGCACAAGAAAGCCTGCAAACAGTTTGCTGAAGACAAGAAGACTAAGGGCAAGGATTACTGGACTGGATGTCCTGTGGTCTAATAAGACCAAGATAGACTTATTTGGTTCAGATGGTGTCAAGCGTGTGTGGTGGCAACAAGGTGGGGAGTACAAAGACAAGTGTGTCTTGCCTACGGTCAAGCATGGTGGTGGGAGTGTCATGGTCTGGGGCTACATGCGTGCTGCCGTCACTGGGAAGCTACAGTTCTTTGAGGGAATCATGAATGCCAACATGTACTGTGACATACTGAAGCAGGCAGAGCATGATCCCCTCCCTTCTGAGACTGGGCCGCAGGGCAGTATTCCAACATGATAACGACCCCAAACACACCTCCAAGACAACTACTGCCTTGCTAAAGAAGCTGAGGGTAAAGGTGATGGGCTGGCTAAGCATGTCTCCAGATCTAAACCCTATTGAGCATCTGTGGGGCATTCTCAAACAGAGGGTGGAGGAGCGCAAGGTTTCTAACATCCACCAGCTCCATGATGTCATCATGGAGGAGTGGAAGAGGACTCCAGTGGCAACCTGTGAAGCTCTGGTGAACTCCATTCTCAAGAGGGTTAAGGCAGTGTTGGAAAATAATGGTGGCCACATAAAATATTGACACTTTGGGCCCAATTTAGACATTTTCACTTAGGTGTGTACTCACTTTTGTTGCCAGCGGTTTAGACATTAATGGCTGTGTGTTGAGTTATTTTGAGAGGACAGCAAATTTACACTGTTATACAAGCTGTACACTAACTAACTTACATTGTAGCAAAGTGTCATTTCTTCACTGTTGTCACATGAAAAGATATAATAAAATATTTACAAAAATGTGAGGGGTGTACTCACTTCTGTGAGATACATACATATATATATATATATATATATATATATATATATATATATATATATATATATATATATATATATTTATATATATATATAATCTTAATACTGTATATAATATATAATCTTGGCCACGTGTCCTGCTCAGGGATATATATAATCCCTGAGCAGGTCACGTGGCCAAGATTTGAGGATAGAAGGAAGTAGGTTTAATCTTAGATTGAGAAAGGGTTCTAGGGTTCATTACTGGTAGAGCAGAACAAATTAGGAATTTCCTTCCCCTAGGACGTGGTACTAGCTCAAAGTGTTGACAACTTCAAAAAACTTTTAGATATCTTCCACGGGAAGCAGAATGTACAAGGCTAAGAGAATTATTAACCACTTAAGCCCCTGGCCATTTGGCTGCCCAAAGACCAGAGCATTTTTTGCGATTCGGCACTGCGTCGCTTTAACTGACAATTGCGCGTTCGTGCGACATGGCTCTCAAACAAAATTGACGTCCTTTTTTTCCCACAAATAGAGCTTTCTTTTGGTGGTATTTGATTACCTCTGCAGTTTTTATTTTTTTGTGTTATAAACAAAAAAAAGCGACAATTTAAAAAAAAAACATATTATTTTTTACTTTTTGCTATAATTAATATCCCCAAAAAATATCAAAAAAAATTTTTTTTTCTTCAGTTTAGGCTGATACATATTCTTCTACATATTTTTGGTAAAAAAAAATCCCAATAGGCGTTTATTGATTGGTATGCACAAAAGTTATAGCGTCTACAAAATAGGGGATAGTTTTATGCCATTGTTATTAATATTTTTTTTTTACTAGTAATGGCGGCGATCAGCGATTTTTATCATGACTGCGACATTATGGCAGACAGAACGGACACTTTTGGCGTGATTTTGGGACCATTCACATTTATACAGCGATCAGTGCAATTAAAAATGCATTGATTACTGTGTAAATGTGACTGGCAGTGAAGGGGTTAACCACTAGGTGGCATTGCCCTACAATAAGTGTGTCCTAGGGAGTGATTTTAACTGTGGGGGGGGCTGGGCTATGTGTGACACGACACTGATCACCGCTACCGATTACAGGGAGATGTGATCAGTGCCAGTGTCATTAGGCAGAACAGGGAAATGCTTGTTTGCATCAGCATTTCCCCGTTCTTCCTCTCCGTGAGACGATCGCGGGTATCCCCACGGACATCGGGTCCACGGGACCCGCGATCACACTCACGCAGGTCCCAGCAGAAGCGCGCATGCGCCGCTGGTGGCGCGTCCGCAAACCGCTTCTTAAAGGGCAACGTACAGGTACGTTAATCTTGACACTGTGGTCAGTTTAAGTGCCTCCACCAGCCACAGCTCTCCTGTCCGCCTCTGTCCTCCTCTGTGCTCCTCTCCCCCCTCCCTTCCTGCCTGTCAGCTCGTACCAGTGCTGCTCTGCTCCCCTCCCCGCTGCTATAAAACGATTATATGTTTATACCATCCCCTCTGTTAAATAACAACATGTGTCCCAGTGTCTGTGCTTTATTTAAAAAATGCAGATTTCTACCTGATTTCATAGCGCCTCCCGGCACTCATGTAACTCCTCGGCTCTCTCCTCCCCGACTGACCTCAGTGGGGGTTCTCGAACTCGTCCGCTGGAGCAGTCAGACAGGGAGAGGAGTGAGCCGAGGAGTCACGTGAGTGCTGGGAGGTGCTGTGAAATCAGGTAGAAATCTGCATTATTTTTATAAAGCACAGACACTATGAGACATGTTGTTATCTAACAGAGGGGAACATAACATAGTGGCTTAACAAACACTTAGAGCATTATCTTTGAAGTATTATAAATGGTTCAGAGATATGTTAAACACTGTTAATATTTTCATCAGTAATGCTCTGTAAACAATCCTTAACTATTGCTCTCCTAAGCCTTTGTTTCCACAATTAATAGGACATAATCAATTCTTTTAAAGCATCCTAATATAATTTACTGTCCAGCAAACCATCAAGATAATCACATACATTAATCTTTAATAGGTCAATTTACTTAACTTTCCAGAGGATTTTAATTAAAACATGGTCTTGCATGATGCTAACATGGCCCTATCTGCTGAAGGGTCAGGAAGGTGACCACAAAACAGCTTCTACTTGTATCCTTTACGGGCATATATACTATAAGCTAGAACTAGGATAATTTCATGGAATGTGAGGTAGTAATTCCAGATAATGTATATTACGGTTTTCTATTAACCATTTTGCCTGGCTCCCTACTTGAAAAAAAAAGTAAAAGATTTCATTGTGACCTCTTTGATAGTTTTATTTGATGCTATAAGAAAAACATGCCTTCTTTAAAGTATGGTCCCTTTTTTCTGTTATGAGTGCTATAAAATATCAGGCTATGTGTGTCACTGAAAAAAAGGGTATTTTTACTGTACATTGAAATGCAAATGAATTTATCAGACATGTGGCCTTAAAGCATTGTACACTGACAATGAATATAAATAAAATATATTACATTCGTATTAATAACCCCTAAGGGAGCTGCTGGATTATACAAGCCTTTCTGTTGGTGATTTGTCCACCCAAACTCTTGCCGACCCTCCTAACAGTGACAGACAGATGTCCACTCTTCTCTTGGCTATTTTGTTGGCTCCATTGTCCAGGAAAGGGTTGGGGCTTCGGGATACCCCAAAACACCAGCAAAAATTCCCTTGGCACAGCGGTAGGGATGAGCTTCGAGTTTGAGTCGAACTCATGTTCGACTCGAACATCAGCTGTTCGCCAGTTCGCAGAACAGCGAACAATTTGGGGTGTTCGCGGCAAATTCGAATGCCGCGGAACATCCTTTAAAAGTCTATGGGAGAAATCAAAAGTGCTAATTTTAAAGGCGTATATGCAAGTTATTGTCATAAAAAGTGTTTGGGGACCTGGGTCCTGCCCCAGGGGACATGGATTAATGCAAAAAAAAGTTTTAAAAACTGCCGTTTTTTCAGGAGCAGTGATTTTAATAATGCTTAAAGTGAAACAATAAAAGTGTAATATTCCTTTAAATTTCATACCTGGGGGGTGCCTATAGTATGCCTGTAAAGGGGCGCATGTTTCCGTGTTTAGAACAGTCTGACAGCAAAATGACATTTCAAAGGAAAAAAAAACATTTAAAACTATTTAAAACTACTCGCAGCTATTAATGAATTGCCGGTCCGACAATACACATAAAAGTTCATTGATAAAAACAGCATGGGAATTCCCCACAGGGGAACCCTGAACCAAAATTTTAAAAAAAATGACGTGGGGGGTCCCCCTAAATTCCATACCAGGCCCTTCAGGTCTGGTATGGATATTAAGGGAAACCCCAGCCAAAATTTTTAAAAAAATGGCATGGGGTCCCCCCAAAAATCCATATCAGACCCTTATCCGAGCACGCAACCTGGCAGGCCACAGGAAAAGAGGGGGGGACAAGAGAGTGTTCCTCCTCCTGAACCATACCAGGCCACATGCCCTCAACATTGGGAGGGTGCTTTGGGATAGCCCCCCAAAACACCTTGTCCCCATGTTGATGGGGACAAGGGCCTCATCCCCACAACCCTTGCCCGGTGGTTGTGGGGGTCTGCGGGCCGGGGGCTTATCAGAATCTGGAAGCCCCCTTTAACAAGGGGACCCACAGATCCCCCCCAGTGTGAAATGGTAAGGTTTTGTACCCCTATCATTTCACAAAAAAAGTGTCAAAAATGACAAGAGACAGTTTTTGACAATTCCTTTATTTAAATGCTTCTTCTTTCTTCTATCTTCTTTCTTCTAGTTTCCTTCGGTTTCTTCCTCCATCTTCTTCTGGTTCTTCTGGTTCTTCCTCTGGTGTTCTCGTCCAGCATCTTCCTTTGTGGCATCGGCGTCTTCTTCCCTTCTTCTTCTCGGGCTGCTCTGCATCCACCATGATGAGAGGCTCCCGCTGTGTGATGCTTCTCCTCTTCTGACGGTTCTTAAATAACGAAGGGTGGGGTCACCTGGTGACCCCGCCCCCATGTGACGCACGGTGACTTCCCTGTCCGCCCCCTCTGACGCCCCCTCCCTGTCAAGTCCCCGTGCGTCAGAGGGGGCGGGGTCACCGGGTGGCCCCGCCCTCCATTATTTAAGAACCGTCAGAAAAGGAGAAGCATCACACAGCGGGAGCCTCCCATCATGGTGGATGCGGAGCGGCCCGAGAAGAAGGGAAGAAGACGCCAGCACCACGGAGGAAGATGCCAGACGAGAACACCAGAGGAAGAACCAGAAGAACCAGAAGAACCAGAAGAAGAAGAAGATGGAGGAAGAAACTGAAGGAAGATAGAAGATAGAAGATAGAAGAATGAAGATAGAAGAAAGAAGAAGCATTTAAATAAAGGAATTGTCAAAAACTGTCTCTTGTCATTTTTAACATTTTTGACACTTTTTTGTGAAATGGTAGGGGTATTTTTGTACCCCCTTACCATTTCACACAGGGGGGGAGGGCCAGGATCTGGGGGTCCCCTTGTTAAAGATGGCTTCCAGATTCCGATAAGCCCCCACCCGTAGACCCCCACAACCCCATCAACATGGGGACAAGGTGTTTTGGGGGGCTACCCCAAAGCACCCTCACAATGTTGAGGGCATGTGGCCTGGTACGGTTCAGGAGGGGGGTGCTCTCTCATCCCCCCTCTTTTCCTGTGGCCTGCCAGGTTGCGTGCTCGGATAAGGGCCTGGTATGGAATTTAGGGGGACCCCACGCCATTTTTTTTTTAAATTATGGTTCGGGGTTCCCCTGTGGGGAATTCCCATGCCATTTTTATCAATGAACTTTCATGTGTATTGTCGGACCGGCAATTCATTAATAGCCGCGTAGTTTTAAATGACTTTTTTTCCTTTGAAATGTCATTTCACTGTCAGACTGTTCTGAACACGGGAAACATGCGTCCCTTTACAGGCATACTATAGACACCCCCCCAGGTATGAAATTTAAAGGAATATTACACTTTTATTGTTTTACTTTAAGCATTATTAAAATCACTGCTCCTGAAAAAACGTCCGTTTTTAAAACTTTTTTTGCATTGATCCATGTCCCCTGGGACAGGACCCAGGTCCCCAAACACTTTTTATGACAATAACTTGCATATAAGGCTTTAAAATTAGCACTTTTGATTATTCATGTTCGTGTCCCATAGACTTTAACGGTGTTTGCGTGTTCAAACAAATTTTTTGCCTGTTCACATGTTCTATTGCGAACCAAACAGGGGGATGTTCGGCTCATCCTTACTCAGCAGTATTTACTAAAGCAGATTTGGTAAACCAGACAGTTACCTTTAAGTATCTTCAGCCCCTCTCATAGGCTGGACTTTTAAGTCCAGTTGGGCAATTTATCGTTGTTCCAGAAGAGAAGTTGCCAAAGCAGGACACTTCAGCTAGAGTTTCCTTCCCTAGACACATGCCTGAAAAACATAAACTGAACTTCTCTGAAGTTATATGCTCTGTAGGCCTGAGAGACAAGGACCTCTGAATTCACATCTCAGGCAGCAGGCCTGGGAGGTAAAACGGGACATTTTACACACATCCTTTACAGGCAAATCTTGAAGGAAAGAACCTTCCACCACTACATACGTTCCAGACAGAGCTTGGAAGGCGAGGACCCTTTCAGAAGGTTTCCCCAAATTATTATTATATTAACTGTGGGAGATGGGCTGATGGAGAAAACAAATGTACAGTTGATAGGTGGGGCCAGATAAGCTTTTCCAAAGAGATGAGTTTTCAGGGATTGTCTGAAAGTGGACAGAGTAGAATATAGTCAGACAGATTGAGGTAAAGAGTTCCAGAGGATGGGAGAGCTTCTGGAGAAGTCCTGGAATTGAGCGTGGGATGAGGTGACAAGAGAGCTAGAGAGCAGGAGGTCTTGGGAGGAAGGAAGAGAACGATATAGTTGGTATTTTGAGAATAGGTTAGTGATGTAGCTGGAGGAAGAGTTGTGGATGGCTTTGTAAGTTATTGTTAGTATCTTGAATTTAATTTGTTGGGTTAGCGAAAGCCCGTGGAGGGATTGGTGGAGAGGGGTAGCAGATGCTGAGCGGTTTGTAAGGTGGATGAGCCTGGCAGCAGCATTTATTACAGATTGAAGTGGGGATAGAATATTTAGAGGTAAGCCAATGAGGAGGGAGTTTCAGTAGTCAAGGCGAGAGATGACCAGGGAGTGAATTAGAAGCTTTGTGGTGTCATTGATTAGGAAGGGGCATATCTTGGAGATGTTGCAGAGGTTGAGGCGGCAAGCTTTGGACAATGGTTGGATGTGGGGCCGAAAGGATAGTTCAGAGTCCAGGATTACACCTAGGACTTTGGCAATGGGGGACAGGCTGATAGTAAGCTTTCAATCTTGACAGAGAATTCAGGGCAAGAGGCATGTGGGGGAGGAAAAATGTTTAGCTTGATTTTGGATAGATAGAGTTAGAGGAAATGGTGTGACATCCAGGCTGATATGTCTGAGAGTAAGTTGGTGCTGTGTGAGGAGACTGATGGAGAGAGCTGAGGGGTAGAGAGATATATTTGGGTGTTATCGGCATAGAAAAGGTATTGAAAGCCATGGGAGGCAATCAACTGACCCAGGGAGGAGGTGCAGATTAAGACTAGGAGAGGTCCAAGAACAGAACCTTGGGGGACCCCGACGGAGAAAAGAAGAGGAGAGGAGGAAGTAGAGTTGTAAGTGATACTGAAGGTGTGGTGGGACAGGTAGGATGACAACCAGCGAAGTGTACAGTCATGGAAACCAAAGGGGTGAAGTTTTTTTTGAGGAGGGGGTGATCCACTGTGTCAAAGGCAGGAGAGAGGTCCAAGAGGAGTAGTACAGAATAGTTTCCATTGGTTTTAGCTGTTAGTAGGTCATTTGTGAATTTAAGAAGAGCAGTTTCTGTAGAGTGTTAAGGGTGAAATCCGGACTGAAAGGGATCAAGAAGTTTGTTCCCAGTTGGTTGTAGACCAGAAGTTTGAGTAGTTTGAAGGAAAAGGGGAGTAAGGAGATGGGGTGTAGGTTGTTAAGATTGGTAGGGTCTAGTGAGGGATTTTTAAGGATGGGTGTGACCAGTGCATGTGTTAGCGAGTTGGGAAAGGTGCCAGAAAAAAGTTAGAGTTTGAAGATGTGAGTTAGAGACTGTAGAATAGAGCCAGAGGGTGTGTGTAGCATTTGCGAGGGACCAGGATCCAGGAGGAAGGGGGTTAGGTGGCGAACAACCTTGTCACTAGTAGCAGGGTTGAATGAGGGGAGTAATGATTGTACCTGTGGATATAGGGTGTTAAAACGGTGAAAAAAAAAATATCCCCTGCAAGGCAATGTCATAATGTGCAAGTATGCATCGCATACTTGCACATTATGAGAAACACACCTTAGAATGAAGCCCTCCAGCGCCGCACTCTCACTGATGTGAGAGCTGACATCTTCCCCCTGTCTTCCTCCTGGGTTCATGTCCTCTGGCTTTATGAGTGGCCGGGGGCGTAATGACATACCTCATTCACTCAGTCACTTGTTTATGACACGGGCTCTGAAGGTCCGGCATTGTATGTCAGAGCTTCGGATCGCATGCGTTGGTAACGTCACCGGCTGTATGCACTCTGAATATCTCCTAAACTGTGCAAGTTTAGGAGATATTCACAATAGCTACAGGTAAGCCTTACTATAGGCTTTCCTGTAGGTACAAGTGGTAGAACAGAGTTTACTATCACTTTAAGTGGGGGAGGTAACTGCACATTGGAGATCTCCTCACGAATTGTATCAATCTTATTTTTGAAGTGATTGTCAATCTCCTGGGAAGTGAGTGAGTTAGTGGGTGGATGCAGTGGAGGACTGAGTAGAGAGTTAATGGTAGAGAAGAGTTGATGGGGACTGGATGAGAAGGTGTTAATGAGAGTGATAAAATAGGTCTGCTTGGCAGTGAGGAGGCAGGAATAGTATTTTGGGAAGGCAGATTTATATTGGTTGAAGTATTTCTAGAACTTAGTCTTAAGTCACAGATGCTCAAGAATGCGGCTATGTTTTCTGAGACTCCTGGTGTCATCTGTTTGCCAAGGTTGTAGGGATCGGAGCCTGATTCTGTGTGTAGTGAGGAGGGCCAGCTTGTCTAGGAAGGATGACAGTGAGCTCTTTTAGACAGAAGTGGCTAGGTTGGGGCAGGAAAGGGGAGAGATTTTGTCTTAGAGGTGGTCAGTAGCAGAGTAGAGAAGAGAATGGTTAAGGTGGTGAAGGTTTCTACGGGTAACTGTTAGGCAGTTGGTGGGAGAGGAGGTGGAAGACCTTTGCCCAGCCCACATCACGTGCAAAAAGACCTCAGTGATTGGTCTTAGTGAAAGAAATATTCCTAACCCTATATATGGCATCTTTATATAACTAATGGAGAGCAGAGGCAGCAAGAAATAAACAATGTCTTTGGGCTTAGGAGACACCTAACAAATCCAGATAACATAAACAAGGCTCTGTCTGGCTACATTCTAGCTGTAAACACTACATTTCAACTAGGGGCACTGCAGCTTAAGGCAGGGTCCCTACGCCTGCATTAAAAAAAAAAGTACTCCTCCATTGCAGAAATCTTCTTTTAAAAATGTTAGTTTCCTGGCTACCATGTTGATTCTGTGGTCCAGTTCTTCCTGACCCCCAGATCCAGTACCAATATGAGGTTTACGAGTTCTTAATTTCCTTTTGTCTTTGACAGAAACAGTCAGACAAATTAGCAGCTTTATAAAGATGTCAGTAATGGCAGTCTCCTTATTTCTATCAGTACAGATGTCTTTTGTGCTCATTATAGTTTAGGGTTCCCATCCATGACGATTGACTGTATTTTCACAGGGTGAGAATGCTCACTGTACTGTACCTGGGGGGGAGGAGTGTTGCTACCCTAAGAAATGGCTACAGAGATTCTTCCTCCTCCTCATCACTATAACATAGGGGCAGGTATTCTATAGTCCACATAGATAGCTAGAAACAACCTTAACCAGCAGAGACAGCGAGCACAAGAAATTATCAGCTCACAAGGTTTCTGGCAGGATCAACAAGTACATGCTTAGGATCCGAAGTAGAATAAGAAATAATAAGATGCAGCCATAGATTGCTGTAGACAAGAGTAACCCTTGCAACAGAGTGTATACTTTATTATTAACTCATCAATCATTATTAGCATTAGGTGATTTAGTTTCCTGCTTTGTGGTGCTATGGTCAAGGTGAACATGTCTCCTGAATGGCCCTTTAGAGGAACTTAAATGTAAAAGGTAAGGCAATTTATGGAGAACCAAAGAAGTGAAAGATGTACATCTTTTTGATTTATATCATTCATTTTATTCAGATTTTGCTTTCCTTTATAGGAAAGAAATGGAGAAGGCGCTTCTAAGTGCAGTATTTAAACAGAAGTCAGCTCCGAAAAGCGTAACTGCCTCCATGTCTTACTGACGTCACTTCCAGTTTGTGCAGTCGAAGAGTGTGGCGTTCATTCCACTGAGGCCCTGGATGACAGTTCTTCCTCCCAGTTGGTCCACAACATTTCTCCCACCACAGCTGGTCTGCAAAGGGACTCGGAGCCACAGGGGCAGGGCCATAGTTGTGATTGTCAGATGAGCCCTTTTTAATCCTGTAAGTGTATTTTTATTGTGTCAGCTAAATACAGTCAGGTCCATAAATATTGGGACATCGACACAATTCTAATCTTTTTGGCTCTATATACCAGCACAATGGATTTGAAATGAAACGATGTGCTTTAACTGCAGACTTTCAGCTTTAATTTGAGGGTATTTACATCCAAATCAGGTGAACGGTGTAGGAATTACAACAGTTTGTATATGTGCCTCACACTTTTTAAGGGACCAAAAGTAATGGGACAATTGGCTGCTCAGCTGTTCCATGGCCAGGTGTGTGTTATTCCCTCAATATCCCATTTACAAAGAGCAGATAAAAGGTCCAGAGTTAATTTCAAGTGTGCTATTTGCATTTGGAATCTGTTGCTGTCAACTCTCAATATGAGATCCAAAGAGCTGTCACTATTAGTGAAGCAAGCCATCATTAGGCTGAAAAAAACAAAACAAACCCATCAGAGAGATAGCAAAAACATTAGGTGTGGCCAAATCAACTGTTTGGAACATCCTTAAAAAGAAAGAACGCACCGGTGAGCTCAGCAACACCAAAAGACCCGGAAGACCATACAAAACAACTGTGGTGGATTACCAAAGAATTCTTCACAACAGTTGGCCAGATCAAGAACACTCTCCAGGAGGTAGGTGTATGTGTGTCAAAGTCAACAATGAAGTGAAGACTTCACCAGAGTGAATACAGAGGGTTCACCACAAAATGTAAACCATTGGTGAGCCTCAAAAACAGGAAGGCCAGATTAGAGTTTGCCAAACAACATCTAAAAAAGCCTTTACAGTTCTGGAACAACATCCTATGGACAGATGAGACCAAGATCAACTTGTACCAGAGTGGTGGGAAGAGAAGAGTATGGAGAAGGAAAGGAACTGCTCATGATCCAAAGCATACCACCTCATCAGTGAAGCATGGTGGTGGTAGTGTCATGGCGTGGGCATGTATGGCTGCCAATGGAACTGGTTCTCTTGTATTTATTGATGATGTGACTGCTGACAAAAGCAGCAGGAGGAATTCTGAAGTGTTTCGGGCAATATTATCTGCTCATATTCAGCAAAATGCTTCAGAACTCATTGGACGGCGCTTCACAGTGCAGATGGACAATGACCCGAAGCATACTACGAAAGCAACCGAAGAGTTTTTTAAGGGAAAGAAGTGGAATGTTATGCAATGGCCAAGTCAATCACCTGACCTGAATCCGACTGAGCATGCATTTTATTTGCTGAAGACAAAACTGAAGGGAAAATGCCCCAAGAACAAGCAGGAACTGAAGACAGTTGCAGTAGAGGCCTAGCAGAGCGTCACCAGGGATGAAACCCAGCGTCTGGTAATGTCTATGCGTTCCAGAATTCAGGCTGTAATTGACTGCAAAGGATTTGCAACCAAGTATTAAAAAGTGAAAGTTTGATAGATGATTGTTAATCTGTCCCATTACCTTTGGTCCCTTAAAAAGTGGGAGGCACATATACAAACTGTTGTAATTCCTACACCGTTCACCTGATTTGGATGTAAATACCCTCAAATTAAAGCTGAAAATTTGCAGTGAAAGCACATCTTGTTCCTTTCATTTCAAATCCATTGTGATGGTGTATAGAGCCAAAAAGATTAGAATTGTGTAGATTTCCCAATATTTATGGACCTGACTGTAAACTGTTTAAATATCAGATCTTAGCGCTTCTCCATTTCTCGCTTTTTGCCAGCCAGAGTTGCTTTGACTCCTTAGAAGATCTGCTTCAGTGTTAGTTTTAGTTCCTACATTACCCACAGATTTCAAGGTTTTATCCATATTAAGGCAGAATCCACAGGACAGAAGCTCCTTATGTTCCATGTACTGTTTTCCTTTATTAGACACATATTTTAAGAAAAATGGCAAAGCACCAGAATAAAAACACATACGGTAGTTAAAAGAGAAAAACACATGTACCAATGGCAGAAGCACCAGACCAAATGATAAAAGAGTTCAAATTAATTTTTAATTTTGGGGGTCAGGAGAAACTCCCCTGTCCTCAGCAAAACAACAAAGCACAATAAAATATAAATGTAGAAGTGATTCATATAATCATAAGTCACGAGTTACGTATATACAGTTTAAATACACAATATATTATATAAACTTGTACGTATCCATGTACATAATGTGCACACATACATTCACACATATACACATACATGTACACATGCAATAGAAATAGAAAAAGGAATATCAGATTTTTGTTTTTTGGGTTTTTACCCATTTTGTATGAACTTACATCAATGTCCCAGTGCCTCTTGGATGCTTTTTTTCCCCTTAGGTTAATAGGGAAACACACAGAACATACATTAAAATGCTTACTATAAAAATAAAATTATATAACCTAAAATTATATAACCTAAAATTGGTGTCCAAAATTCAGTCATTTACTCCCACTGCCCAGATTCTAATTTTAAAAGATGCAGCCTACGAAGAGGGCTTGCTGCAGAGGCTCATGTTGCTGACATGTGTTGCAGCCATATGACACTGGGGAAGCCTTGCTCTTGCTTTATCAAGATTTCTAGCTGCAGCACTATAATGAAGGGTGAAATGCAACAGGGTGGATTTATTAAAAGCAAATAGACTGAGCCTTTTGCAAGTGCAGTTTTACTCTGCACATGCAGTTGCACTCATTTTCCCCAGAGATTAGAGAATTTTGTAAGGCTCGGTTCACACCTAAACTGGCCGCGGATTGCACAGCAATGCTGTCCGTCCCTGTTCTCCGTTTCAGGGATGAATCATGGCAGAATCTTTGCCTGAATTTGGCCCTGAAACTGAGGCAAAGATGCACAGCATTTTTGTGCAGTGTGCTTTGCAGCCACCCTGGAGACATGTGAACCGGCTTCATAGAGAGACGGTCATATTCTCCTGCTATGCGAATTGGATGCGGGGAAACCCAGCCTTAAGCTCTGCTGGTTGACATCAGCCAAAAACAGCAAAAATGCATTTTTTTTATTTTCCTTGCACCTAGTTGGGTATTTTTTACAAAGTAAAGCTTTACCACAATAACTAGGCTCTGGGGAAAATGAGCACAACTGCAATTGCAAAGTGCAGAGTCTATTTCCCTTTAGTAAATCCACCCCATTGATTGAGATAAGAATTGCTACAAATGAAGAAAATTGCATTGACTTTCACTGTAACAATTCAGTACTTTACAGACTGTAAATGCCCACTATAACTCCGTGCCCAGAATGTTTTTCCATCTTGGCAAGTGCCAACAACTTGATGTGACAATTTACTTATTGAACTGAAAGTTGCTAAATCATGGTAACATCTACAAGAAGAGCTGGCAATTGATCAATTAAGCTGGACAGGGAGAAAAAAAATCACTCTATATATGTACCAAACATTGTTTCTTACTTGTTCGTATACATAATGTTTTTTGATAATGAAGAATATTAGTGTTTCATCAGATGTATGGTTTTAGACTACAGTTTAAAGGTATTGTTATAATACTTTTTTAGTAATCAAAAATGTTTTTTTTAAATTACTTTATGTAATATTTTTTCCTCCAAAAAATGGACTAATGCCCCTTACACACGAGTGTAATTTCCGTCAAAAAAAGTGTGATGAGAGCTTTTGGTTGGATATTCTGACCGCGTGTATGCTCCATCCAACTTTTTCTGTCTGAATTTCTGCTAGCAAAAGATTGGGAGCTGGTTCTCTATTTTTCTGACGGAAAAAGTTCTTGACGGAAATTCCGTTCGTCTGTATGCAATTTCGATGCGCAAAAAACCACGCATGCTCAGAAACAATTCGATGCATGCTCGGAAGCATTGAACTTCATTTTCTCGGCTCGTCATAGTGTTGTAAGTCACCGTGTTCTTGACGGTCGAAAGTTCAGAGAACTTTTGTGTGACCGTGTTTATGCAAGCCAAGCTTGAGTAGAATTCTTTTGGAAAAACCATCCAAGATTTTTCCGACGGAAATTCTGCTCGTGTGTACGGGGCATTAAGTCCAATATTGGCCAAATAAAGACTTTTCTATGAAGCACAGATGACTTTGAAAAGCTACTGTTGTCTGTTAAGGCATTGTGAAAATTAAATTATTTAAATGCTACCACATCATTGTACACATCACTGTTGCCACACATAATTGTGGCAACAGACCCCAAGAGTCCTTCTGCAGGATGTAAACTACAATAGTATTTTATCTATTTTAAACTACAATAGTATGCCTGTGTTCAAGGAAAATGCCAACAGGGAGTTTACAGTCAAACATATTCAATGTATGGGACAAGTTATATGTAAGTGTTAATAGTGCATGAAAACAGATGCTTCAGTGACATGTTATAGTATCTCACAAAAGTGAGTACACCCCTCACATTTTTGTAAATATTTTATTATATCTTTTCATGTGACAACACTGAAGAAATTACACTTTGCTACAATGTAAAGTAGTGAGTGTTCAGCTTGTATAACAGTGTAAATTTGCTTTCCCATCAAAATAACTCAACACACAGCCATTAATGTCTAAACCACTGGCAACAAAAGTGAGTACACCCCTAAGTAAAAATGTCCAAATTGGGCCCAAAGTGTCAATATTTTGTGTGGCCACCATCATTCTCCAGCACTGCCTTAACCCTCTTGGACATGGAGTTCAGCAGAGCTTCACAGGTTGCCACTGGAGTCCTCTTCCACTCCTCCATGAAAACATCACGGAGCTGGTGGATGTTTGAGACCTAGTGCTCCTCCACCTCCCGTTTAAGGACGCCACATAGATGCTAGATGCTCAATAGGGTTTAGGTCTGGAGACATGCTTGGCCAGTCCATCACCTTTACCCTCAGCTTCCTTAGCAAGGCAGTGATCATCTTGGAGGTGTGTTTGGGGTCGTTATCATGTTGGAATACTGCCCTGCGGCCCAGTCTTTGAAGGGAGGGGATCATGCTCTGCTTCAGTATGTCACAGTACATGTTGGCATTCATGGTTCCCTCAATGAACTGTAGCTCCCCAGTGCCGGCAGCACTCATGCAGCCCCAGACCATGACACTCCCCCACCATGCTTGACTGTAGGTAAGACACACTCGTATTTGTACTCCTCACCTGGTTGCCGCCACAGATGCTTGACACCATCTGAACCAAATAAGTTTATCTTGGTATCATCAGACCACAGGACATGGTTCCAGTAATCCATGTCCTTAGTCTGCTTGTCTTCAGCAAACTGTTTGCAGGGTTTCTTGTGCATCATCTTTAGAAGAGGCTTCCTTCTGGGACGACAGCCATGCAAACCAATGTGATGCAGTGTGCGGCAAATGGTCTGAGCACTGACAGACTGACCCCTTCAACCTCTGCAGCAGTGCTACCAGCACTCATACGTCTATTTCCCAAAGATAATCTCTGGTTATGACGCTGAGCACGTGCACTCCACTTCTTTGGTCGACCATGGCGAGGCCTGTTCTGAGTGGAACCTGTCCTGTTAAACTGGTCTTGGCCAATGTGCTGTAGCTCAGTTTCAGTGCCTTGGCAATCTTCTTATAGCCTAGGGCATCTTTATGTAGAGCAACAATTCTTTTTTTCAGATCCTTAGAGAGTTCTTTGCCATGAGGTGCCATGTTGAACTTCCAGTGACCAGTATGAGAGAGTGAGAGCGATAACACCAAATTTGACACACCTGTTCCCCATTCACACCTGAGACCTTGTAACACGAGTCACATGACACCAGGGAGGGAAAATGGCTAATTGGGCCCAATTTGGACATTTTCACTTAGGGGTGTACTCACTTTTGTTGCCAGCGGTTTAGACATTAATGTGTGTTGAGTTATTTTGAGGGGACAGCAAATTTACACTGTTATACAAGCTGTACACTCACTACTTTACATGGTAGCAAAGTGTCATTTCTTCAGTGTTGTCACATGAAAAGATATAATAAAAAATGTACAAAAATGTCAGGGGTGTACTCACTTTTGTGAGATACTTTATAAGTACAACGTATTTCTATTTGTTCCTTAATTTCAAAGTCATCATAAACCAAACTTGTATTTGGGATGTCTCTTAATTATGTCTATGCTGTGCCTTTACGGTTTGAAAAACATGATGTGGCTCAGGTGTAAAAATTGTATTTCTAATGTGAGGGGGGACTTGAGAAATGATTGCTGACTATTCTCTGATACCTGCTTTTCTCTCTTGTTTCTTTGTTGTTCCTTCTCAAGTAGGATGTAATGGAATGAAATGCTAGTAACACACAACCTGATCTTCTTGCTTTCAATCAAAATCAAGAACATATTTTGTGGATGTAATTTCAGTTTATTTTAAAGGAAACCTGCACTCAGAGAAATGTGGAAGCATTTATTGCTGACATTCTTATAAAAATGCCAGATGCCTGGCCTCAATACTTTCTTAGTCACTAAACCAGAAGAAGTGTGCAGTGATCCATTAAAATGATATTGCACTCTCTTTGCTTAGGCCCCTTTCACACTGGGGTGGTGGGGGCGTTGGCGGTAAAACAGCGCTATTTTTAGCGCCGCTTTACCGTCGTTTTAGCGGCGGTATTCGGCCGCTAGCGGTGTGGTTTTAACCTCCGCTGGCGGCCGAAAAAGGGTTAAAACTGCTCGCATAGTGCCGCTACAGCGGCGGTATAGCGGCGGTATAGCCGCGCTGCCCCATTGATTTCAATGGGCAGGAGCGTTTTAGGAGCGGTGAATACACCGCTCCTTCACCGCTCCAAAGATGCTGTTTGCAGGAGTTTTTTTTCTCTCCTGCCAGCGCACCGCTTCAGTGTAAAGGTCCTCGGGCTTTCACACTGAAGAAACAGCAGCGGCAGTTTTAGGTCGGTTTGCATGCGCTATTTTTAGCGCAATAAGGCCTGCAAACCGCCCCAGTGTGAAAGGGGCCTTAGTATCTGGAGTCATCTGTAGTGCAATGTAGACTTTGCAAAATTAGTTGTTGGCATGTTTCTAAGAATAGTTGGTGACAATATTTCTTAATGTTAATTATGTGCCAAAATGTAGTAGCCACTGCCCAGAAGCACTCTTGAACCCAGCAGGCAGCATTATTGTCATCAAGCATACAGCAAAGATGATTTAGGTGTTTCAATGTATTGAAAGCTTCCCAGCTAAATAAGGCTCTATAGCTCTTAAGAAAGTCAGCACTCACACTTCTCTGAGTCTTCAATGCATATATTAAACATGACTGTATAAAATATTAAAAAAAATAGCCAGTGTAAGCTAAGTTTATTCAAAATAAATGTTACCCTGGGTGGGCACAGTGTTTTTAAGCCTAGTTTATCTAAAAAAAAAATAATAATACAATAAAATACAGACAAATCAGCACAAGGGACATAATTTATTGTTAGTATGATGTGTCCCTTTTGTTGATTCTTGTGATTTCAGTAGAAACCCTCCCTCCAAAAATATGTCCGGTGACATATGCATTACTAATATGCAATGCTTGATGATGTTCACCCACTGACACTACAGCCCACTTATCCTCCAGGCCCAGGGATGGTGGTTAACATCATTGATCATATATGGTCAATGACATTACATAGCATAGCATAACATTCCCGGCCTGTTTGTTTCATATGTGGAAGATTGCTGGGGAATGGGGATGTGTTTTTTTCAGCAAAAGCAAATGCAGCAAAAGCAGTCGTCAAGAGAGGTGGGTGAATATTGTTAAATATTACTAATCATGGTTAACAATGGATCTGCATTTCAGAGTGATGTGCTTGATGCTGGATTTATATCACTGAATGTGTTTTTTTTATTATTAAATTACTTTTTCTATGGTGTAGATATTTTGGTAGCTACTATTTATGTTTTTTAAGCGAAGAAGTAACCATGTACCCCATTCACATGGGGGGTTGCCCCCTGCAGACCTCACATCCACCAGGTCAGGGATTTGTGGATGCAGCCTCACTACCCCCCCTGGGAAGGCACCCTCCCATAGTTAAGTGGGTATGGCCTGGTATAGCAGCACACTTCCTATTCAGGCAAGCCAGCCTGTATGCCTGGATAAGGCTCTCATAAGTATTTCTTGCAGGGCCCAAGTCAGTTTTGTTTGTATGAGATCCCATTAATCCACATCAAACCCTTATCAAGGTTAAAGATCTGGTAAGGATTTTCAGGGGACCCAAACCACATATACATCTTTTTTTGTTACATTGGGTTCCCCTTAAGATCCACACCAGACCCTCATCCAGCATAGGGGTCTGGTGCTGATTTTGAGTTGGACCCCACTCAGTCATACCAGACCATATTCAATCATTTATGTAAATACAGGATAAGTTCACCTTTTGTAACATGTTAGATGTTACACCCATATTCAGGGTGTAACATGTTACAAATGCACTAGCCCTCACTCCCCCCGATCCCCCATTCTGACAGCTAGTGGGGGTCTTCTTCCCCCCACTAGCTGTCACAATCTACAAAGCATGCGGCCTAGTTGGGCTCCGCCCACCCAGCCGCATCATCCATTCACAGTGCTCTGTGAATGGGAAAACTACAAGGTCCGACAGCTTTTGCGGCTGTTGGCTTGTAGTTCTCAATGAACTACCATGGTGCTGTTGAGCTCTGTGGTAGTTCATTATTAGGGATGAGCTTCGTGCTCGAGACGAACCCATGTTCGACTCGAACATCGTCTGTTTGATTGTTCGCCAAGTTGCGAACGATATGGGCCGTTCACGCCAAATTTGAGTGGCGCGTCACGGCCCATAATTCACTGCGGCATCGCAGTGCATTGCTGGCTGATGATTGGCCAAGCATGCACTATGACCCGCATGCTTGGCCAATCACAGCGCTGTCTGTAGAGAGAGCTGTAATTGGCCAAAGCCAGGGTGGCTTTGGACAATTATGGCTCAGGGGGTTTAGTACACATCCAACACTATATAAGGCCGCATGCATGGCGGCCCTGTGTAGTGTCTTCCGGCATTGAGAGACAGGTACAGAGAGACAGTGTCATTTGATTTAAGTTAGATAGATTAGACAGGACAGTCAGTCAGTTAGCTGCACTTACAGTGTATTGTGTATATAAATGCATCCCAGGTGTTGTATATATATATATATATATATATATATATATATATATATATATATATATATATATATACACACACTGTATTCAGTTTAGCTATTTCCGTTCCTGTTATTATCTTCCTAATGACAGGCAGGCAGGTGTCGTTACAGTACAGCTCCCTGAAGAAAATTGCTGGTGTTCTTCTGATCCTATTAGTACCACAGTCAGGCAACTACACTATTCACAGTTAGTGTAGTGCGTCCTCCTCACAGTGTTCAGCTAAAGCTACAAGTTAGTGTAGTGCGTCCTCCTCACAGTGTTCAGCTAAAGCTACAAGTTAGTGTAGTGCACAGTGTTCAGCTAAAGCTACAAGTTAGTGTAGTGCGACCTCTGCACAGTGTTCAGCTAAAGCTACAAGTTAGTGTAGTGCGTCCTCCTCACAGTGTTCAGCTAAAGCTACAAGTTAGTGTAGTGCGACCTCTGCACAGTGTTCAGCTAAAGCTACAAGTTAGTGTAGTGCACAGTGTTCAGCTAAAGCTACAAGTTAGTGTAGTGCGACCTCTGCACAGTGTTCAGCTAAAGCTACAAGTTAGTGTAGTGGGTCCTCCTCACAGTGTTCAGCTAAAGCTACAAGTTAGTATAGTGCGACCTCTGCACAGTGTTCAGCTAAAGGACTAGGGGCAAGATCTGACTTGGACACCTTTCCCACCGAAAATCCTCTAGGTTACTGGGTCTTGAGGATGGATCACTGGCCAGAGCTTGCACAGTATGCAATTGAGCTACTGGCCTGTCCTGCATCCAGCGTTCTTTCGGAACACAAATTCAGTGCTGCTGGAGGCTTTGTAACCGATCACAGGGTGCGTGTGTCCACCGACTCGGTCGATCGACTGACCTTCATAAAAATGAATCAGTCTTGGATCACCACTAGCTACCAAGCACCTGATGCTGATGTAACCGAATAATTTTTTTTGAAATGTCAGATCCTTTCAAAGACTGCCTATGCTGATGCTTAGTGACTATCCTGTTATGCTGAGTAATTATCCTCTTTCTCCTCAATGATCATGCTGATAGCTTGTAAGAACATTTTTGGTTCTGGGCGCCGCCACCAGTGCCTAAGGCCCAATTTGCGTGTAATTACAATATTTGATGCAATTCTTTGCAGCAGGGCTAGTTGTGCAGGGACTGTTCTAAGCACGGGAAACACGCGCCACTTTACAGGCATACCATGGACACCCCCCAGGTACGATATTTAAAGGAATATTTGACTTTTTTTTTTTTTTACTTTAACCACTTCAATACAGGGCACTTAGACACCTTCCTGCCCAGACCAATTTTCAGCTTTCACCGCTGTCGCAGTTTGAATGACAATTGCGCGGTCATACAACACTGTACCCAAACTACATTTTTATCATTTTGTTCCCACAAATAGACCTTTCTTTTGGTGGTATTTGATCACCTCTGTGTTTTTTTTTTTTGCTAAACAAATAAAAAAAGACCGAAAATTTTGAAAAAAATAAAAGTTTTGCTTTGGTTTCTGTTAAAAAAAATTGCAAATAAGTAAGTTTTCTCTTTCACTGATGGGCACTGATAAGGCGGCACTGACAGGCACTGATACGGCGGCACCGATGAGGTGGCACCAATGAGCGGGCACTGATGGGCACTGACGATGGGCACTGATATGTGGCACTGATGGGCACTAGTAGGCGGCACTGATGGGTGGCACTCATATGCAGCACTGATGGGCATTGATAGGAGGCACTGATGGGCACTGATGGGTGGCACTGGGTGGCATTGGTTGGCACTGATGGGCACTGATAGGCAACACTGATGGGCAATGAAAGGCAGCACTGCTGGGCACTGATAGGGTGGTGCTGATAGACGGCACTTATAGGCAGCACTGCTGGGCACTGATGGGCACTGATAGGCAGCACTGCTGGGCACTGCTGGGCACTGGTAGGTGGCACTGATGGGCACTGATGGGCACTGATACGTGGCACTGATACATGGCACTGATATGAGGCACTGATGGGCATCCCTGGTGGCACTGGCAGTGGTAGGCATTGAAGTGGGCACTGATTGGCAGCTGCCTGGGCACAGATTGGCAGCTGCCTGGGCACACAGTGGCATTTCCCTGGGGGTCTAGGGGCATACCTGTTGGTCCAGTGTGGATGGCTTCCCTAGTGGTCCTGGGTGGCTTCCCTGGTGGTCCTGGGTAGCATCCGAGGGGGGGCTGTGCTGATAAACAATCAGCACAGACCCCCCCTGTCAGGAGAGCAGCCGATCGGCTATCCTCTACTCGCGTCTGTCAGACGTGAGTGAGGAAAAGCCGATCACCTGCTCTTCCTATTTACATCGTGATCAGCCGTGATTGGACACGGCTGATCACGTGGTAAAGCGTCTCCGTCGGAGACGCTTTACCTAGATCGGTGTTGCAGGGTGTCAGACTGACACCCCGCAACAACGATCGCCGCGATGCGCGCCCCCGGGGGCGCGCAGCGGCTCGATATTCCTGATCACTTCATATGATGTCCGATCAGGAATATCAAACCACTTTGCCGCCGTCATTTGCTAATAGGACGAGCGGCAAGTGGTTAAGCATCATTAAAATCACTGCTCCCAAAACGGCCGTTTTTAAAAGTTTCTTTTGCATTGATACATGTCCCCTGGGGCAGGACCCGGGCCCCAAACCCTTTTTAGGACAATGCCATGCAAATTATCTTTTAAAATGAGCACTTTTGATTTCGAACTTTCGAGTCCCATAGATGTCAATGGGGTTCTAACGTTCGTTCAAATTTTCGGTCTGTTCGCAGGTTCTGGTGCGAACCGAACCGGGGAGTGTTCGGCTCATCCCTATTCATTAAATCTTCCTGTCACAGTGTAGCTGCCTAGCTGTATCAAAGGTACAGCCAGACAGATACAGTGGGGACGGAAAGTATTCAGAACGCCTTAAATTTTTTATTCTTTGTTATATTGCAGCCATTTGTTAAAATCATTTAGTTTTTCATTTTGTTTCCTCATTAATTTACACACAGCACCCCATATTGACAGAAAAACACAGAATTGTTGACATTTTTGCAGATTTATTAAAAAAGAAAAACTGAAATATTACATGGTCCTAAGTATTCAGACCCTTTGCTCAGTATTTAGTAGAAGCACCCTTTTGATCTAATACAGCCATGAGTCTTTTTGGGAAAGATGCAACAAGTTTTTCACACCTGGATTTGGGGATCCTCTGCCATTCCTTCTTGCAGATCCTCTCCAGTTCTGTCAGGTTGGATGGTAAACATTGGTGGACAGCCATTTTTAGGTCTCTCCAGAGATGCTCAATTGGGTTTAAGTCAGGGCTCTGGCTGGGCCATTCAAGAACAGTCACGGAGTTGTTGTGAAGCCACTCCTTCATTATTTTAGCTGTGTGCTTAGGGTCATTGTCTTGTTGGAAGGTAAACCTTCGGATCAGTCTGAGGTCCTGAGCACTCTGGAGAAGGTTTTCGTCCAGGATATCCCTGTACTTGGCAGCAGTCATCTTTCCCTCGATTGCAACCAGTTGTCCTGTCCCTACAGCTGAAAAACACCCCCACAGCATGATGCTGCCACCACCATGCTTCACTGTTGGGACTGTATTGGACAGGTGATGAGCAGTGCCTGGTTTTCTCCACACATACCGCTTAGAATTAAGGCCAAAAATTTCTATCTTGGTCTTATCAGACCAAAGAATCTTATTTCTCACCATCTTGGAGTCCTTCAGGTGTTTTTTTAGCAAACTCCATGCCGGCTTTCATGTGTCTTGCACTGAGGAGAGGCTTCCGTCGGGCCCCTCTGACATAAAGCCCCGACTGGTGGAGGGCTGCAGTGATGGTTGACTTTCTACAACTATCTCCCATCTCCCGACTTCATCTCTGGAGCTCAGCCACAGTGATCTTTGGGTTTTTCTTTACCTCTCTCACTAAAGCTCTTCTCCCCCGATAGCTCAGTTTGGCCGGACGGCCAGCTCTAGGAAGGGTTCTGGTCATCCCAAACGTCTTCCATTTAAGGATTATAAAGGCCACTGTGCTCTTAGGAACCTTAAGTGCAGCAGATTCTCATTTGCTCTGACATGCACTGCGAGCTGTAAGGTCTTATATAGACAGGTGTGTGGCTTTCCTAATCAAGTCCAATCAGTATAATCAAACACAGCTGGACTCAAATGAAGGTATAGAACCATCTCAAGGATGATCAGAAGAAATGGACAGCACCTGAGTTAAATATATGAGTGTCACAGCAAAGGGTCTGAATACTTAGGACCATGTGATATTTCAGTTTTTCTTTTTTAATAAATATGCAAAAATGTCAACACATCTGTGTCTTTCTGTCAATATGGGGTGCTGTGTGTACATTAATGAGGAAAAAAAATGAACTTAAATAATTTTAGAAAATGGCTGCAATATAACAAAGAGTGAAAAATGTAAGAGAGTCTGAATACTTTCTGTCCCCACTGTACATAGACAATCTCCTGATTGTGGTTGCAATGCTTTACAGGTTCATTACAAAAAATAATAAATTAATCTTGTTTTACATGCAAAAAAAATGTGCATTTATTATTTTTTTTGTAAAGGTGAACTTATCCTTTTAATACATATCCATATAACTTACATTATCCTTTGTGGTCTTAAAAGTCAATAATAGCATCCAGCCAGGAAGTCGTTGTTTAGCACGGTATCCACGAAAATGACAAGGACTTTTTTACTCAATACCCTGTACATTCCAAACTCCTGCTACTAATGACTGATATCTGTCTGCAATAATACCTCCAGCAACCCTGGGCTCATATCATTGTTCAAACTTGGTCTATGATGTCACTCAAGATTTTGTGCGACATTCGGGAATATATTATGTAGCGCTGGTAGATTTATGATCTACCATCTGATAGGTAAATTTAGTGAATTGCTCGTTATAGGAAGTTAGATTTGCCTCTGTTCCAGCTTGGCTGACGTTGCGTGTGGTTCCACATTGTGCCAGTGGGTGTCGTTTTCACCATCGGCGGGTGTTGGAAAAGCAACGTGTTAAAGCGGATGAGTGCTCCTCTGTCCCGGAGACAACTCGGTGGAGGTGGTCCTCCGAGTTGCATTCTGGGAGAGGGTATTTATGGGACAGACGCCATGTTTAGGGGTTCATTTTCAGCCACCTGCTGGCCCTCCTGGCCGACAGGTATGTGTTAGAGTACCACCTCGTGGTCCTCCGTTCTGAAGGCCCGCGTCGCTGCGGCGCGTGGGTGGGCCCAGAAGCCTGTCTGGGGCCTACCACAGCAGCCGAGGAATGGTCCTGAGCTGTCTATCCAGAGTGAAGAAGCTGGACAACCGAGAAGATCCCAGGGGAGGACCGTCATGGAAGGATCATGCAGAGTGCTGGTCTGGAGAGGGGCCTGGTGACTCGGTTGGAGGACGTATCCTGAAATAGTCTTATTGCATGGTACTGCCGGGTTGGCTTAGAGGTCCAAGTACTGTGTCTGACATTCATCGTGAACAAATACATCCTGTGGCAGAGGATCGTAAGGGTTTAGTTTAAGCAAGTCTGTGGCAGAGACTTTTGTTCGTGCTACGTACTGGCTGCTAGGCAAGTGAGAGAGGCCTATCCAGGCGAGCAAGGATCGTGTCCCACAAAAGGGGATTGCATTCAATTACAGTATTCAACTTTAAAGGATGTTCTAAAGAAACCTAAAGAAAGGTATTTGAGCTTCCCTGCAGTTTTCCTCCTGCCTCTTTCCTGCTACTTCCTTAGTTACTCGGTTCAATAAAGCATTGAAAACGTACTCAAGTGTTGGTGCTTATATCGTCCAGAGGTAAACTCAATGGAACCCTAGACCCGGTGCCGGTGAAACAGAGGTATCGAGAGTGAAGGTAACAGCCCGCTAAAACCAGCAGCTCCACCGAGAGTTAGTGCTACAATTATGTAGTGGCGGGTTTGCAAAACATCCAAAATCCATTATCATTGACTTAAATGGTGTTTGGATTTGGGTTCAGTATTTTATTTAACCACTTCAACCACGGAAGATTTTACCCCCTTCCTGACCAGAGCATTTTTTTCGTGATTCGGCACTGCGTCGCTTTAGCTAACAATTGCACGGTTGTGCGACGTTGTACCCAAACAAAATTGACGTCCTTTTTTCCCCACAAATAGAGATTTCTTTTGGTGGTACTTGATCTGTAGTTTTTATTTTTTGTGCTATAAACAAAAAAAGAGCAACAATTTTGAAAAAAAAAGCAATATTTTTTACTTTTTGCTATAATAAATATCCCCAAAATATATATAAAAAAACGATACGCAATAAGCGTATATTGATTGGTTTGCACAAAAGTTATAGCATCTTAGCTGCCACGGGCATGATAGGCAGCAAATATAAAGGGATGTACAGGTACGCCCATTTGCCTGCCTGTGCCATTCTGCCAACATACATCTGTGTGCGGCGGTCGGCAAGCGGTTCATAAACTGGCCATCAATTGAGGCATAATTAACAAAATAACCATCTTTCCACCTTTGAAGCCAAAATTGGGTTAACATTAACTTTTTATTTCTTAAATGTTCTCATTCACATAACAAAATGATTAAAAATGCTGCTTACCTTTTTAGATGCTCTATTCTGGGAACTTCAGCACTGTAAAATACTAGACATGTGCATTCGTTTTCGTCCGAATGCATTTTCGTCCGAATTTCAGGTATTTTCAATATCATTTTAACAAACGATAACGAAAGTGCAGAGTCCGAAAAACGAAAGATCCGACATAAACAAGTGCTTTATTTTCGTTTTCGTTGCTACAACAGTTTGATATAGATAGGAGATTCGACATGATGATGACAATAACAATCTGTGTCCATCAAACCTGTGGTCGAATGTGCCTAACCTTAACTCTATTATTCCAAGATTATTCTACATAGAGAGAAAAGATTCGACGTAGGGGAGAAAGATTCGACATAGGGGAGAAAGATTCGACGTAGGGGAGAAAGATTCGACATAGGGGAGAAAGATTCGACGTAGGGGAGAAAGATTCGACGTAGGGGAGAAAAGATTCGACGTAGGGGAGAAAAGATTCGACGTAGGGGAGAAAAGATAAATAAAAATAATGATGATGATGAATGTTATTGGCTGATTGTAACCAAAGAGGAGGAGCAGTAAAATAGCTAGAACTAAGTACACACGTACTTTGGCTTATGGTGTCTGTTGAAAGTTCTAAGAAGATTCGACGGGGCAGGTAAACTATGCGTCGTCGTACAGTTTAGCTGCTCCGTCGAAACTTCTTTGAACATTCGACAGACACCATAGGCCTTCAATGACAGATTCAACCTTAATTTAGATTTTCGGACGAATGCAATTTTTAACGAAAAACGAAATAAATAAAAGCGAATTTCGGGAGTAACTAAATAAATTTATTTTTCGGACGAAAACGAAATTCCGAAACGAAATATTTCAGTGTGCACATGTCTATAAAATACTACTATTTATCTTTGTTTATGAGGGGGTTGGGCAGCAATGATTGAAAATTAACCCTGTCTGTAATGTGCAGGCAGATCTTGATTATCAATTGTAACTAGATTTGAACACTGTCTGTCTTAACAAAGGGTTAAAGGTTTAGAAGGTAGGTACGCTTCTTTCATTGTATGTTAAAGAGGACAGATTTAGGACAGACTCACATTGTTCAAAAAATCCTTGCAGTCAGCCATCACACCATCTTTCGAGAAACATCTAAAGAAATATTTAAAAATGTTTTGTATGCTGTGTAAATGGGAACATAACAAACATATAGTGGAGTTTTCTCAAATGTGACTGAAAAAGTGAAAATAAGCTTCAGAGCAACACATGTTACATTATCTAGATATGAAGATGATGTGCACAATAAAGTTGTTGTTTGGTAAAAACTAGGCCCATCTGTCCTGCCAGGAAACTGCCACTTGTATTCAGCCACTTGACTTCTGTTCAGTAGCTAACATGTTGGACTTCCAGTCAATGTCCACACGCTCCATGCTGTGGTAAAAGCCATCTTCATACTTGTAGCCATCTCTGTCACACACGTAGTCTGGGCATAGCATAGTCTGTTTAACATATGTTTCTCCTGGATCACACCCCTCTAAGAATAGGAGAACATTAGATTCTCACTAATTTTGAATGTCTTATCTCTCACAAAGATGAATAAATACACTGGCTCATTTGTGGTAGACCATGATTTATCTAGTGGAAGATTGTACTAATTGTTCTTCAAGTGATCAACAAACTTGAGTGTTGAAATATCCATAAAATCACTGCTGGTAAAATACATTCCCACATCAACGTTTGTAAATGAGTAGCCAGCATCAACTACAGCCAGTCGTACCACAGAGAAATATTTTTTTTAATTGGTGTAATGGACTTGCTTTCACTGCGTGGTGGCATGACAATTCAAAACTGATTTCCATCAATTGCTCTAATCCAATTTGGGAAGTTGGCCAGAAAAGGTTAGCAGTTTTTTGCCACTTTGCTTGTATTCGTTCTGGTGTTACAATCTTATGTAAATTTCTCCATATGGCCTTGAATTTTGACTGAACAATATAGTGTATAGTGTGACTTGCTAATGCAAAATTCAACCTGCATTGAAAAATAAGAATGTCCTGTGGTTAGAATCCTCTAAAAAAAATAAATTAATAATACACTGTGTTTTGTTTTTTAGTCATGACATTGAAAACAATGTGGAATAGCATAGGAGATATCTATTTGCAGAAAAAGGTAAATAGAAGTGGAGATGAAGTCAGCAAATGGCAGACATACTGGCATTTTTACCTTCTCAGCTTCAGGAAGCCCTATCTAGAGTTGAGAGAGTAAATTGAAATATATATTTTTTTGTTTTTTATACTTGAGTTAAGGACTTCTACTTTTTAAGCTAAAAACTATTTCAACTGTGGGGACCTTGAGGAGGAGGGAATGCATCTTTGAGGCTTTCAGCACTGGGGAGAATGTTAGTCCTGCAATGTCTAGCAGTCCTGCAATGTCTGATAGTGCCTCTGCCAGCACAGTGGATGTGACTGTAGCACAAGAAGAGGAGCCAGGACCCTCTACAGAAAGACCAAGCTTTAGGGTAAGGTCCATTTGTAGAAGAAGAGAATCCAAATTTGAGGACCATAAGCAAATTTCCTGGAAAAAAAAGCATGGTAATTTACCATGCAGTATATTAAGCTTTAAAAAAAATGCAGGGCACCACTGGAACCACAAATGTATAGCCCTCAGGATTCACCTCGAACCCATGGTAAAACCTTACCCTCAAGCCTATTTGCTACACTATATGGCCAAATGTTTGTGGACTTTATGATTATTTCAGATTTTAGGTGCTGAAAGCGGTACCATTATTTTGCATGAAAATTTGACGTTTTATATTGTAGGCCTGTAATTCTTAGGAATAACTCACTTAAATCTGTCCAAACCAGAGTATAGTAGACATCTCGGGTATGATAAAGTTTAAAACACAAAAACATAAATTATAATATAATAAATAACTATAAATAATAACAAATAATAATATAATAATAATAATAATACTTTTTATTCAATACATTTTAGTAAATAATATACCGTATATACTCGAGTATAAGTCGAATTTTTCAGCACATTTTTTTGTGCTGAAAGTGCCCCCCTCGACTTATACTCGAGTCAAGCACTTTTCTGCAGCAAAAAATTTCATTTTCTGAACCGATTTTGGGGCCCCGTATCTCAGGGCCACTTTGTGCTAGGACCCCCAAATTTGGTGTGCAAACCCAGGAACTGGTACCACAACATATCCAAAGCTGAAGTTCCTAGCTCTAAGTAACCCCGAGATACGGGGCCCCAAAATCGGTTCGGAAAATGTCATTCTCTGCTGCAGAAAAGTGCTTGACATTTTCTGAACTTGTTTTGGGGCCCTGTATCTCGGGGCCACTTGGTGATAGAAACCCCAGCTTTGGAAATTGTATGTTGCTAGTTCCACTGGGTTTGCACACCAAATTTGGGGTTCTTAGCACTAAGTGGCCCCGAGATACGGGGCCCCAAATTCGGTCAACTCTGTCCATCTGCAGCAGCAGCAATGAGGCATGCAAATGGGCACAGTGATGCTGCAAATGGGCATTGTTGACCCTCTTTTCCACTTAAAGTAGCTGTGCATTTCTCACCCTCGTCTTATACTCGGGTCAATAAGTTTTTCCCATTTTTTTTGTGGTAAATTAGGGCCTCGACTTATACTTGGAACGACTTATACTCGAGTATATACGGTAATCAAAAACAATGACTTTTTTTGGGCCAAACAAGGGTGCAATATTAGTAATCATATTGCTTCAGTAAACGTCCTGGGTATGGAAAATTTTAAAACATGGTACAGCACAAAGTCCAACGTCACAGTCAGAACCTGGTTTCTTTTCTGATTTTCTTTCCAGTGTCCTCACGCTTAGAGCAGCAAACCACACACATCCTTGTGGGTGCTGACTTCTTTTCCGTTGGTGGAATGTGGTCCATAAAGTGACGACTAGTCAGGCATTCCTGGGTTCGCAACGCCAGCAGCACGACGTCCAGATCTATTTACAGTCATTGGTGCTTGAGAGATATAAGTTCGGCAACTTTCCAAACAAAGTCTGCATGAACCACAGGCTTGTCACTCTTTTTTTTAGAAGAATGAAGGCATTCCACAGGCACTGTTCAAGAAGATGCCTGAAGATTTTTTTGTAATATTTTTTTGTTGCTTTCTCATCGCTGGATAAAATGTCATGGCCTGGTCAGCTCTGTCAACTACTCCCATTGTGTTGTTGTAGTTCATCATGACTTGTGGTTTCATTAAGTCTTTTCCACCTTTTGTGTCTACCATGACAGTAGAGGTGGTCCCATATGCATCCATCTTGTGCTGTAGACGGAACTCATAGAGTTCTGGAGAAGTGTAAAAATTATCTGTGGTTACACAGTAGCCCTGATTCAGCAAAGGCTCAATCAAAGTAAGAACGGAAGTGGTTGCCATTCCATAATTACTAAATCTTCTGTTGAATTTGGTTACTTTCCCAGTGTAAAGGACCAAATTCCATATGTAACCAGTGCTGAATTCACAGAGCATGAATGATTTTATGCCAAATCATGCTCTCTTAGACGCAATATACTGTATCCAGCTGAGTCTTCCTTTGTAGGCCATTAGAACTTCGTCGATACTGATGTCTCTATCTGGTACAAAGGTCTGCTGGAAAATTTTCTGTATAATTTGATATACCTCCCAAATCTTTTTCAGTTTTGGTGCTGGATGAGAAGTCTCATCAAATTCTTCATTATTTTGAAAGTGCAAATATTTCATTATCAGAGAAAATTTGTACCCCGACATGACCGTGCCAAAAAAAGGAGTGGCTAGTAATTTGTTGGTTGTCCATCACCACTTCTGCAGGGGTTTCCCCACCACTCCCTGAAGAATTGTGAGGCCCAGAAACTTCCAGATGTCCTCTTTGGTCACTGGTTCCCACTTTCTGCTCCTTGCAAACCTCTGATGCGTAGCAGCTTGTTGCTCCTGGTACCGATTTGTCTCCGTAACAATTTTTTCTATAACCTCATCAGTCAAAAAGAGTTGGAGGTATGCCAATGGGTTGTCATCTTCCACATCCACTTTGATACCAGGTGCTCTAGTAAATGGGAATCTTGGGGGCGCTGCATGCTCGTACCGCAGTCAATCGAGCACCAAGTCCGCACATCACTGGGCACAGTCGCAGGATCATCGCTGGAATCGCTTTTCGTGCCTGATGATGAACTTCCCCACAAATCGCTATCACTCATTTCTGCAAGCGATTCTGTATCGCTGTCACTGTTTTCCAGCAGGTCATATGCCGCTTTTGAGGTAGAGGCGTGCTTTTTTTGATGCCATGGTCGCTCTGCAGTTTCCAGACAGAAAGTACAGTAAAACTTCAGGCAAGGGCACTGGATAAAGCACTGGGGGGCAAACTAAGGTCAGTTGTATTTTATTTATTAATGTAATCCAATAGGATTACAATGTATTAGTGTGTTTGTGCTTTATACTATTTGAATTTGCGAAGTCGCGACGCTCGCAGGGAATGGAAGCCAGGGCACACAGTACATCGCGGGATCCCGGGGACAAGGTTAGTAACCTCTTCCAGGATCCAGCGATGCGATCCCGAGTGTGGCTCGGGGTTACCACAAATGGTACTGAAATCTCACCCCGAGCCACACTCGGGAATACCGCCAGGTGGGTTAAACAAATAAAACACTACCTTTGTAAAGATTTTCCTCAGTAGAGGCTCTTAGATTAGTACTGCATTACACTTCTATTGCACACTCCAAGTAATTAAAATACCTAGATATTACTTCATCTAACTAAAAAGAAGGGATAAATCACATAAAAATGTAAATTTTTTAAAATAATTTTTTAAAATTCTTTCCTATGGCATATAATAGGCACATCAAAATCCCTTTAGCACACTCCACGTGGCTGCTATTCATAATGTCTTCTGGGGCTAGCAAAACATCCCAACATCTGCTAATACCAGGTTATATTTCATCCTTACACAGTCGTTAAGTTCTGCCTTATACTCTTAAAACACATGCTCCCAATAGATATGTCAACAGACTGGTGTTGACATACTTTGCTCAAAATAAGAATGCTAATTTCAAAAAGTTCTAGGGTTATTACACTGGGGACGTAAATTGTAAAGGAGGAACCATTACAGACTCATTTCTATCGGTCCAAGAAGCATAAAGTCCCTTGGCATCAATTATGAAGTTTAACAATACTACAGAAGAAGAAGGATTTTGACTTTTGCCATTGTATCATGTATTGATTAAGCTGCTTTGTAGTTTGTCAATATGTCCCTAGTCATTAATAATAATCGGAGCCTGACGCACACACTACAAAAAAGAGAAGCAACAACTTGAGGCACTATAGAATTTCGGATCAAGGATATTATGGAATTTCTATTGCATTTGATAAGGTAAATTAATAGCAGCGGTTTTCTGTTGTGACAGAGGATGACCAATGTTTTGCCTTGCCCAAAAGAAAAAAGACAGTGACACTCTATCCATACAGCAATAACATACTAGCATTTTTTTAGACATTTGTGTTAGAAAAAAACAATTGTATGGATTACAATATAAAAAAATATGGTTTTGATGCCGTTTGCACCTATTTAGTTCAAAATATTTTACTAATTTTCCCTGAAATGTCCAGTTTTTTACAGCTTTTAGCATTTTGCACAGGAAATCACTGTAATCTGGAAAATTGATTATTTTTTTTTAAAAAGCAAGCTTTTTCTTTACACTCTTAAAGCTGCAGTTTGAAGATTTTCTTACAAAAGTTCTATTGTCTGCACACCTTCCATCATGTGGGGTCTGACTTTTGGAGTATTTTTGTATTATAGGAGAAGAGAGAAACCCAGAAACAGTACAAAGGCAAAACGCAAAGAGAGTAAAATTTCAAGATGAATAGAAGTAGAGCCTGGCAAAAAGCAGGTCTCACCTCTGGATACCCTAGTACATGAACAAGGCAACAGACAACCCAGTGTATCAGACTTCACCAATTAATTAATTAGATTTATGGTTGCACTGTCTTGATGCATGTCATTAAAAAGGGACTTCTGCAAATATACATCCATGAAAAAACAGATTAAATACAATGTTTTTTTTTTTTTTTAATAGTTTCCAATATATACTAGTTGAATTAAAGCTGATCTACTTCTGCCAACCTCCTTCTGAAAAGGTGAAGCAATGTGCACTAATATTCAAACAGCCAAACATTTGCATGGAAATGTGAAAATCTTTAAATGATTAGTCATTTGAACTAAACACAGGTTGGAGGGTAGTGCTTAAGCATGGAAATGGTGAGTAGTGTTTTACTAAATTTTTTTTCCATGTGGGAAAGTGTTGACAAGTGTATTTTTTTCACTGTAGTTTGACTACCAAAGCAGGGGAGTGGCTGTGGATCTAAGGTGGCATTGTTAAACTAAGGGTCTTGGCCTTTAGAGAGACATTGGGGTCAACTTAGTAAAGGCAAATAAGCTGTTTATTTTGAAAGGGATTTTGCATGGGAACTTTCCTCAGAGCTTATCGAACATGGTGAAATCTCACCAATGAATACCCAATCATGTGCCAGGAAAATGAAAAAAAAAACAACATTTTTGCTTGAACAAGACTTGATGGTGGAAGTCAGCATAGGTTGACCTCATGCTCAAAGCTCTGGGGATAGTTCCAATGTAAAGTGCAACTTCCCTTGCAAAATGAACAGTGTAATTGCCAGTCTGTTGTAAATCAACCCGATGTAATTGAGTAAGAATCACTTTGACAAGATAAACTCAGAAAAGGTTTTGTTTTTTTAGGAAATGCTGAGATCTAAAAAATATTCAATAATGTTGTTTTTCAGTGCTAATTTTTATACCCCCAAGAGTCACTCAATGGAATTCATAAAGCGTTCCATTCATTAGTATTCCATAACTCCACTGCATAACAAATGTCAGTGTTGGCAACAGAATCATGTATGTTTCAAAAAACAGTAACTGCATCTCTGCCTTTTCCATCCAAGAATTTGGACAGAGGGCTAGAAAATCAGCCTAATTCCTTTATAACTGAATGGCTTTGGTAAGGACAGTAGAAATCAGACCTAGTTCTTGTATGATTGTATGACTATGATCAAGAAGGATGCCCAAGAAATCAGGCCTAATTCTTTTATGACAGTAAGACTTTGGTAAGGACAGATACCAAATAAAACAGGCCTAGTTTTTGTATTGACTGTAAGAACAGAAGCCAAAAAAATCAGGCCTAGTTATTTTATGACGATACAGTATGACTTTAGTAAAGACAGAGACCCAAAAATTGAGCTTAGCTCTTATACGACTATATGACTTAAGTAAGGACAGATGTCGTACGTTTTATAATGCATTGTGGATGTGGAACATGTAGCACATATGTACATATAATAAAAGACACAACAAAATAATAGCAATTACCATATGTAGAACCATTCATATTTATACAAAATCGTAAACAAACCTATCAGACCACTGGCCGTTTTGCCAACCAGTTTATTTATATAACAGATGTTGTACCTTTGACTTTAAAAGACATTAGCCATTTGTACAAGGTTCCATTAGGACAATTTAAGCTGTAAATTTGTGTCTTACATGTGAAGTCTTCGACAAATTGTACCTGCCAACAGGCAATGCAAGTATTTAAGTCATTAAAATGAAAATATCAGTTCTGATGAACTAGTCAGAGCCCTTATTACATTTCACATCGGCCTGTTTCTCATTACATGTCTTCTAAAATATTGCTCTATTATGGATTCATTTCATTAGTTAAAAGGGTGACATTACTCAGTGTTAATGAATTATTGCCGGTATCTTAGGAGATGAACCTGAAGCACATATTCAATTTAACAGAAAGATTTTTATGTTTCCATAGATAATAAAGACAACTAGGAAGTAAAAATATGGAACATTTCCATGTGACTACATTAATATAGGAGAAAGACAGTAAAATAAACACAATGCAAACTATAAATAATATATAAGGAATGCACAATAACTTTGCAAAAAATAGCAAAAATTGAGCTGTAAAATTGTGACTATATCTTGCAGACAACTTACAAAGAAATCTACATATATTGTACATTCCCATCAGCCCCTCCCTACCCTCAAGGAGCTTATAATCTAAGGTCTTACATGTATACATACACATGTCAATTTAGATAGGAGCCAGTTAACCAACCATTATGTCTTTGGAGTGTGGGAGGAAACCGACGTACCCACAAAGCATTAACAACTTGAAGAGGAGTTTGTATCTCACCCGTCAGGTGCTGGCTGGGGCCAGTATAGGAGAGGACAGAGAAATGCGAAAAGAGATTTGGTCAGAGGTAGGTAACTGGGTTTCAGTTAGAAGGTTGATAAAAAAGTGTTATGCCGTGTACACACGGGCGGACTTTTCGGCATCAAAGGTCCAACGGTCTTTCCGATGGACTTTCGTCGGACTTTTGACAGACTTCCAACGGACTTTCTAACGAACGAACTTGCCTACACACGATCACACCAAAGTCCGCGGATTTGTACGTGATGACATACGACCGGACTAAAATAAGGAAGTTTATAGCCAGTAGCCAATAGCTGCCCTAGCGTCTTTTTTCATCTGTCGGACTAGTATACAGGTGAGCGGATTTTTCGATCGGACTCGCGTCTGTCAGAAAGATTTGAAACATGTTCCAAATCTAAGGTCTGTCTGATTTTCGACCGAAAAAGTCCGCTGTAGGTCCCATGAAGCCCACACATGGTCGGATTGTCCGACGGACCAGTGCGGTCGAAAAGTCCGTCCGTGTGTACACAGCATTAGAGAAGCTAGTCCTGAGTCTATACATACCAATAAATATGCCCAATTGCGCGATATTGAGGATATTGATTAGGGAGCAGCATTGCTGGAGCAGGCTACCTCCTCTGGCATCCAGGGGAATGAGTGCTGCACTAAGGATGGGAATAGGTGTGCAGGCAAACAGATACAGTACTCATGGTACGGGACTCAATTATAACAGGGACAGACAGTTTATTGAACAGTAGGTTATAGGCCCCCTAATACTAAGGATGAGGAAGAATCATAGCAGATTTCACAGATTGAAATGGCTGGTGAGCAATGTTATTATTATGGGTGATTTTAATTATCTTGATATATTGAAGTATGTTATGATAGTACACTATGGAAATATCAAGAAAAATGTAAGATAGCAAACATAATTACAGGAAACCAGTCATGAGAAAAATATGCCAGCATTGTTTACCCCCTCTCCTACTAAAATTCTAGTTGCTTGGCTGTCATGCTGTCCTTTGGCTTCAGTTATTTGAAGTTTGGGACAGGTATGCAGATAAGGACTTTTGCCTTAGTTCTGACTTTTCTGATATAAGTTTTCCAGGTCAGAGACGTTTTTGTGGGTTAACTCACCACATGACTTCTAAACTTTCTTGGACATTTTGGCAGCAAGAAGATCTCCATGTTATAATTTCATCTGCATGCCATTTGTCATGAAGACTCACTCCTCCTGCTGCAGCATGTGGAGATTTATTCATGCAAGTACCCTGTGTTTTCAAGTAAGTGAAAAATGAAACAATGAGTACAGTAAGAATCCCCCCCAATACACTTGGGTGGCCAAGTATATTGGGTTGATTTACTAAAAGCAAATGGGCTGTTCACTTTGTAAATTAATTAAAGGGGTTGTAAAGGTAAAAAATTTTTCACCTTAATGCATTCTATGCATTAAGGTGAAAAAACTTTTGACAGTACCGCCGCCCCCAGCCCCCCCGTTTTACTTACCTGACGCCTCGAATCTTCGCTCCTCGTCCTCGTCAGCTTCATTGCAGCTCAGCCTGGTCGCTGATTGGCTGCAGTGGATGGATTGAAAGCAGCGCAGCCATTGGCTCGCGCTGCTGTCAATCACATCCGATGACGCGGCGCGCCGGGGGCGGGGCTGAGTGATACAGCGAGCGGCTATAGCCGCCGGCTGTATCACGGGAGCGCGCCCGCAAGCACTCACCACCGTGCGAGGGAGCTCGCATGAAGGTGGTAAATGCTTGCGGGGAGGAGCTGAAACAGCCGCCGAGGGACCCCAGAAGACCAGGTTTGGGGCCACTCTGTGCAGAACGAGCTGCACAGTGAAGGTAAGTATAACATGTTTGTTATTTAAAAAAAAAAAAAAAACAACTTTACAACCCCTTTAAATTAATTTTGTCTACAAGGGCATTTTCTCTTACCTTGGTGAATGAGGTGATGCTCACCCAGATAGCAAGGATAACTTGCCACACATTTGTGGCAGTATTGAATTGTAAGTCTTGTGGACTTGCTGCACATCTTGCTTGGTAAGTTGTACACTTACAGAGCACTTGAAGCACAAGTTCTAGTTGACACGTTTACAATTTGTAGCAAATTTGCATGGCAAGTCTCTAGCAAGAACAAAGTTGCAGTAGTGAGTCTACAGCATGAGCCCTGCAAGTCTACAGCAAGAGCCCCGCAAGTCTACAGCAAGAGTTATGCAAGTCTCCATTTTTGGCAAGAAAATAGAAGCAAGCAGCACAAATCTATAATCCCACAATCTGGTGATAGTGAACCCACTTCTATTAACCTAATCCCTATCTGTACACGTGTGAAATACATCCAATCCAACAATCCTATATAATGATAAACCCTAATATAAACCAAATCCCAGCAATATGGCAACAATGCAGAATACCACCAGCTAGGGGGTGTATGTAGAGAGCTGACTGCACAGTACTGTGTTGTAAAGAGATCCATGTACTGTACTGTATACAGGGAGACCCACTTTTTGTTCTGTATACAGAGAGATCCCTTTCACGGGAAATAGGAAAAGGTGGATACTTTTGTTACCATCGATACCCAGCTCACCTCACTTTACAGAGGTCTTAGGTCACGTGACCTTTCTGGTCTAGGCATGCCTTATATCCTTGACAGTAAAGCAGAGAGATGAGTGTAGTGTTCCCCCACTACTGTTTTCTCTATAGTACTTGGTCTATAAATGGCTAGATTTACCATTTCCCTCTTACATTCTGTTGACGTCTTCTGTAACTTTATTCCTGGCTGGCTATTCTCTGCAATCTGTATTTATGCATCTGTTGCCCCTTGATCTGGAAACACAACGATTCCCATCATGCAATTCCCTGTGTATATGCAATTATAATAGTAAAAAATGGTGCGCTTATTCAAGAAGCTATACAGCAAAAATAGACAAATATGCAGGAAGGGCTATTTTTTTTTCCTGGTGTTTGGGTATTCTTTGCAAAGTGAATTTTCATCACACTCACATAGCTAAGGGAACATTTGTTTGAAAAGTGAACATCCTCTTTTCCATTAGTAAATCAATCCCATGTGTAATTTCCTGTATGTCCATATTTTCATGAGTGTATTTCAAATACTAATTTGTAGTATTTTTCCATAGTGTTTATCTGCAATGCTTTTTAAACAAGGACATTGTTCATATTGAACTGTTATGCTGCATTTCTTCAGTAAAGTTACATTAACCATTCTGAGCCTGATCTGAAGTTATTCAACGGGGTCCATGTTGGTTTTGTTGTATTAAAAGAACTTGGGTCTGTAAAGCACTTTGAGGTATGAAGTAATGCCGCGTACACACGAGCAGACTTTTCGACCGGACTGAGACGGACCGAGTCCGGCGGACAATTTGACCGTGTGTGGGCTTCATTGGACCTGCAGCGGACTTTTTCAGACGAAAATCTGACAAACTTTAGATTTGGAACATGTTTCAAACCTTCACGTCGGAACTCCGCCGCACCCAGTTCCTATCGAAAAGTCCGCTCGTCTGTATGCTAGTCCGACGGATTAAAAATAGACGCTAGGGCAGCTATTGGCTACTGGCTATCAACTTCCTTATTTTAGTCCGGTCGTACGTCATCACATATGAATCTTTCGGACTTTGGTGTGATCATGTGTAGGCAAGTCCATTTGTTCGGAAAGTCCGTTGGAAGTCCGCCGAAAGTCCATCAGATAGACTGTCGGACCAGTCCGGTCAAAAAGTCCACTTGTGTGTACGCGGCATAACACCATCACAAAAGTGTTAACTTGGCAAGTTGAAGAAGAGAAATGCCATTGCTAAAAGTTCAAGACACAAGCAAGCAGTAATTAAGCATGGTGCCTGGTAAAAATAACAGGTACTCCAGTAGCAAGGGGGTTGATGTTCCGGCTCCCTCCCTAGCGGTCATTATCCAATGGCACCCGATTCATGCCCGAGTTATGGAGATCTAAGGCCTGGTCACAAGGTACGGGAAGGAAGAAGTTAGGTGAGACCATGAACCCCCTTTCTGCTATTGAGAGTGAGGTAACAGAGATACGCTGAATTGGTGAAGTGGGCGCAGGCTCGGCACGTCCCTCCTAATGCAACATACAAGTTACAATGTATATTGACATGTGACAAGTCACTTTTCAGAGGAACCCCGCACTTTATTACTGCACACAGTGAAGGCTCATTTCTAAGTCAGGGGCTGCCTTAATGTTA
Organism: Lithobates clamitans; assembly: GCA_037952925.1. Taxonomy (NCBI): domain Eukaryota; kingdom Metazoa; phylum Chordata; class Amphibia; order Anura; family Ranidae; genus Lithobates; species Lithobates clamitans. The sequence goes on along the minus strand of JBBGZY010001345.1, from coordinate 2,167,157 downwards.
GATTTTTCACATAACTACAGCCTCCACCTGGTCCTGAGCATTGATGAACATGCTCCACGCAAAAAGTACCCCCATGTGCACAGGCGCAGATGACACACATATTGGGGAAGATTCACTAAAACTGGTGCACACAAAATCTGGTACAGCTGTGCATAGTAACCAATCACCTACTAACTTCAGCTTGTTCAATTAAGCTTCGATAATAAGGCCGGGTTCACACTGGTAAGACAGGACAGTGGTACGACTGTGGCTCTGACTTTGCCCTGCGACATCCATCCGACTTCAATGAATGGAGATCTGACTTTGATCCCGACAATAACAGGCACTTTGCGGTTGATTTACTAAAGGCAAATGGAATATGCACTTTGCAAAGCAGTTGCTCCAGAGCTTGGTAAATTAGTTAAAACTTCACTTTGCAAAGAATACCCAATCACGTGCAAGGAAAATAAAAAACACAGCATTTTTGCTTGCACGTGATTGGATGATGAAAGTCAGCAGAGCTTTTGCTCATTTACTAAGCTCTGGAGCAACTACTCTTGCAGAGTGAAACTGCACTTTGCAAAGAGCACAGTCTATTTGCCTTCAGTAAATCAACCCCTGTGTGTCTGGTATGAATTTTTAGGGAAACTCCATGGCAAATAAAAAAAAAAGGCATCCCTCTCCAAGACCATACCAGGCTCTTCAGTCTGGATTTTAAGGGGAACCCCCAAGCCAAAAAAACAGTGTGGGGCCCCCCAAAATCCATACCAGATCCTTCTCCATGCACGCAGCCTGGCAGGTCGGGAAAGGGGGTGGGGACGAGCGAGCAGGACCCCCTCCTGAACCATACCAGGCCACATGCCCTCAACATGGGGGTGTGGGTGCTTTGAGGCAGGGGGGCCCTGCGCCCCCCACCCCAAAGCACCTTGTCCCCATGTTGATGAGGACAAGGGCCTCTTCCAGACAACCCTGGCTGGTGGTTGTTGGGTTCTGCAGAAGCCCCTTCAGATTCTGGCCCCCCACCCTATATGAATCAGTATGGGGTACATTGTACCCCTACCCATTCACCTAAACAAAGTGTCAAAAATGAAAACAGTACACAAGTTTTTGACAAAGTAATTTCTGAAATCAGCTTTCAGCGTCTCTTCCGATTTCTTTTCCCCTCTCTGGCTCTTCTCCCTCCTCCGGAGATGTCTTCCTCCTCTGACGGTTCTTCTCCCCTCTCCGGTTCTTCTCCCCTCTGTGCTGTCTTCTCCCTCCAGAGGAGGGAGAAGAGCTGGAGAGGGGAGAAGAAATCGGAACAGACACCGGAGCTGATTTCATAAATTACTTTGTCAAAAACCTGTGTATTTTATTTATTTTTGACACTTTTTTTTAGGTGAATGGGTAGGAGTACAATGTACGCCATACTCATTCACATAGGATGGGGGGGCAGGATCTGGGGGCCCCCTTGTTAAAGGGGGCTTCCAGATTCCAATAAGCCCCCCAACTGCAGACCCCGACAACCACCTGCCAGGCTTGTTGGGAAGAGGCCCTTGTCCTCATCAACATGGGGACAAGGTGCTTTGGGGTGGGGGTGCAGGGCCCCCCTGCCCCAAAGCACCCACATCCACATGTTGAGGGCATATGGCCTGGTATGGTTCAGGAGGGGGGGCACTCGCTCGTCCCCACCCTCTTTCCTGACCTGCCAGGGCTGCATGCTCAAATAAGGGTCTGGTATGGATTTCGGGGGGACCTCAGGCCGTTTTTTTAGTGTGCGGGTTCTGCTTAAAATCCATACCAGACCAAAGGGCCTGGTATGGTCTTATGCCCCATACACACGGTCGGACATTGCTCGGACATTCCGACAACAAAATCCTAGAATTTTTTCCGACGGATGTTGGCTCAAACTTGTTTTGCGTACACACGGTCGCACAAAGTTGTCGGAATTTCTGATCGCCAAGAACACGGTGACGTCAAGCACTACGACGAGACTAGAAAAGGCCAGTTCAGAACCAAGCGTGGCACTCTTTGGGCTCCTTTTGCTAGTCTCGTGTTAGTAAAAGTTTACTGAGAGACGATTCACGCTTTTTCAGACTCGTGGTTTTCAGATCGTTTTCTGCCGTTCAGTTTGTGCTTGTGGGTTTGTATCTGCTCTTCAGTGCGTGCAAGCAAGTTCCGCGTGACTTAGTCATTGTGTTCTTGTTCGTTCGTTACTGTTTTTCAGGTCGCTCTTCACAGGCCTTGCTGTTCTTCAGTGCGTTCTGTTACTTCGTTCTGAGCAGCCGACGATTTTCTAGCCATGTCTCCTCGTAGAGTTTGTGCTGTGCAGGGGCTTGGTGTTGGGGTCCTGGCCTTGACACAAGTACAGTCCATGAACAGGGTGGGGAGGAGTTCATGGACCAAGAATTGGTTGCTTCAGCATGACCAGTTCTCTCATATGCCTTTGCTCCGTGAGATCCGTGAGAATAATCCTGATGATTTCAGGAACTTTCTCAGGATGACGGACCCTGTGTTTCACCATCTGTTGGCTTCGCTGACCCCTTATATTAGCAGGCAGGATACCTGCATGAGGCAAGCCATCACTCCGGAGCAGAGGTTGGTCGCTACCCTGCAGTATTTGGCGACAGGGAGAAGTCTGCAGGACTTGAAGTTCTCGACAGGCATCTCCCCCCCAGGCTCTGGGAATCATTATCCCAGAGACCTGTTCTGCCATCATACAGGTCCTGCAGAAGGAGTATATAAAGGTAAGATTTTTATCCTTTAATATCACATTTCATTGTATTTAATGTGTGCTAATATATTGTATTTCTTTCCTCATTCCCTAATTACCATGATTGGAATACCGTTCATACTCGAGTATAAGTCGAATTTTTCAGCACATTTTTTTGTGCTGAAAGTGCCCCCCTCGACTTATACTTGAGTCAAGCACTTTTCTGCAGGAAAAATTTTCATTTTCCGAACCAACTTTGGGGCCCTGTATCTCAGGGCCACTTGGTGCTAGGAACCCCAAATTTGGTGTGAAAACCTACTGGCACTGGTAAGTGGCCCCGAGATACGGGGCCCCAAAATCGGTTCGGAAAATGTCATTCTCTGCTGCAGAAAAGTGCTTGACATTTTCTGAACCTACTTTGGGGCCCCTTATCTCAGAGTCACTTAGTGCTAGGAACCCCAAATTTAGTGTGCAAACCTACTGGCACTGGTACCATAATATATCCAAAGATGGAGTTCTTAGCACCAAGTGGCCCTGAGATACAGGGCCCTAAATCCGATTTGGAAAACGTCATTCTCTGCTATAGAAAAGTGCTTGACATTTTCTGAACCGATATTTGGGGCCCTTTATCTCGGGGCCACTTGATGATAGAAACCCCAGCTTTGGATATTTTATGGTGCTAGTTCCACTGGGTTTGCACACCAAATTTGGGTTTCTTAGCACTAAGTGGCCCCAAGATACGGGACCCCAAATTCGGTCAACTGTGTCCATCTGCAGCAATGTCATTTTGGGACCCTTTGGGTTCAGAGACCCCAAATTTTGGCTGCAGCTAGGGGGGCATCTAGGAACCCTTAACTACTGAGTTTGAAGTTCAGGGGACCTATGGCTGCAAATGGGCACAGTGAGGCATGCAAATGGGCACAGTGAGGCTGCAAATGGGCATTGTTGACCCTCTTTTCCACTTACAGTAGCTGTGCATTTCTCACCCTCGTCTTATACTCGGGTCAATAAGTTTATCCCATTTTTTTGTTGTAAATTAGGGCCTCGACTTATATTCGGAACGACTTATACTCGAGTATATACGGTATGCTGTGAATATCCCCTTTGTCCTCATGCATGCTGGATTTTTATGTAATTAATTTTTAGATCCTTCATACAGATTGTCCTTCACTAACCTCCCCAGCATGCTCTACGGGCCCTATATTCACCGCATGTAGTCACTTAAAACAATGTATTTTATCAGCTCCATAGTAGTGCTTTACCCCAAACACCCCCAAAAATGTTTTGAAATGTTATTTTAGCTTTAAATTCTGGCAGAATGGCAGAGGCTTATTTTTTGTGGTGTCCCCAAATCATTTTTAGTAACCCTCCCTCCCCCAACTGCTAAGTCAGCTGATCCCAATTCTCTATCTATCCTCAATCATCTATCTGCTGACTTTGCCAAACCCATACACACTATACCCATCTCTTTTGTGCTGTGATTTATGGATGAATTCCCCAAAGCATGTAGTGCAAGGGCCTGCCTGTATACTTTCAAATGGTACTGTTTGAATTTTTAAGATACTATTATTATCTTGAGTCAGGTAATAGCAGAATGTTCAAATGTCCTCAAATGTGTACAATCTGTATTTATATCTTTGTATTCGGACACTTCTTACCTGTCCAGTGGGCTGCCAATAGTGTAACTGAGGGACTGTTCCAAGTAATACCCTGTATTTAGGCATTCATCTCTCAATGAAGTGAAGAGGGTTACCTGTCCAAGATTTCCACACCCCCCATAATGTTCGAAATGGCCCATGAGAGGGGGGTGGGAGGGGGAATATGATAGGTGTACCTTATACTTTGGTGTTATTAAATTCCCCTTAATAAATGCTATCTGGAGGTTGCCCCAGAATGTTTGTGCCTAATCTGCTTGCCATGTTTCTGAGCAAAAATATTAATTGTTTTTTTTTCCTCAACAGTTTCCTTCCACGCCACAGGAATGGCAGACTGTGGCCTCCCACTTTGCCCAGCGGTGGGACTTTCCTAACTGCGGAGGGGCAATTGATGGGAAACATGTCCACATCATCCCACCACCTAACTCGGGGTTGTACTATTTCAACTATAAGGGGTTCAATAGTATTGTGATGTTGGTGGTGGTGTCGGCTAATTACGACTTCTTGTATGTGGACGTGGGGAAGAATGGCCGGATGTCCGGTGGTGGAGTCATCACCCAGATGGAGTTCTACAGGCATCTCCAGAATGGCAGCTTGGACTTGCCAGCTCCAGAGGACAATGTGGAAGGACTCCCATTCGTGTTCGTTGCTGATGAAGCATTTGCGCTGGGGGACCACCTGATGCGGCCATTCCCGATGAGGACCCTCACTCCGGAACAGAGGGTTTTTAATTACCGGCTGGCCAGAGCCTGAAGAGTGGTGGAGAACACATTTGAAATCCTGGCCAGCCGGTTCCGCCTATTTCTGACACGTATTTATATGGCGGAATATAAACTGAACCATATTATACTGGCGTGCTGTATTCTCCATAAATTTTTAAGGAAACATTCGACCAACTATGCTGGCTCAGTTGGGCCTGAGGCCTGAGTGATACCTGAAACACTGACGGCGCTTGAAAGCGGTCGTCTTGGCTTGCCCTCCCTGAGTGCCCGTGATGTCCGGTTACGATACCTGGAGTTCTTTGTGGGTAGGGGGGCCATCAATATGCCTTCAAATTTGTGAAGCCTTTTTCCAATAAAAAAAATAAATTCTTTGTGTACATTTATTGCTTGTGTTTGTTTTAGCTGACCCGGACAGCAATGTGTGGAGTCGTGAAAATTGTGTGATTGTGTAACCTTATACAAAGCACTGTTGGTTGTTATTTGCTAAAGGCGTATACACTTTTTATACTACAAGTGCTCTTGAAACTGCAATGAAAATGCTCTTGTAGTGCAAAGAGGATTTGCCCTTAGGAAATAACCCCCATTTTCTCTGAAAACAGCAATGACATCACCCCAAAAGTGTTGTAGCGTTGAGACAATAATCCACACATTCTTGATTAACAAACTTTTTTATACCTGCACAATCACATGTGCATTTACCAAAGGTTTTTCAAACAAACCAACATGTTTGTTGTCTACCAATTTTTGGGGTGGCATTATCAAAAATAGAAATGTCCATTTACGATAAAACAGGCCTGTGTAAAACCAACAAGGAAGAGAAAAAATTTGAACTTACAAAGTTCACATATGGTAAAACTTGAAGGCAATATCAGACATGAGTATTTAGGAACTGTGTTTGATATTGCGTTCAGATGGGGTCAAATCAACCCTTGAAAAGCCAAATTTGGAAGATGCACACCAATTTACGAATGTCAACATGTGCTAGCTGCCATCACGGGGGATGTTTTGTGGAAGCAACCCCTTCCTCACCGCTACTTTATTATTGAGGAAGGTGTTGCACCCCCAAAACGCGTCCATTGATCTCCCGTGATGGCAGATAGCACATGTTGGCACACTGTGTGCATCCTCCAAATTAGGCTTTTCAAAACATTACTAAAAGATTAAAAACATATTCTCAATGATCAAAATACCTATGACAACTGTTCTGTACAGCTGTACTACTTCATGATTTTTGCTATATTCTCAATGATCAAAATACCTATGACATACATGTATGTAGGACAGTTTATATTATTGGTCTTTTTATTATTTCATCGTTTTTCTTGTATTATTTATATTTGCAAAAATCCAAAAATAAACACCTTTAAAAAAAAAAAAAAAAAAAGATTAAAAACATCGTACCACACAAAAAAAAGTGATTTTGTGGGGTTTTAAATTCGCCCCAAAACATCAATGATGTTATTATTTTTTTTTATCACATCATTTGTTTTTTTCTGGATGTTTTCCAATTCTAAATTACACCCCATGATCTCCCCGATCAGGATCTGGGCACTTTCAGATGTGAAAGCATCTCGATCCCTAACATCATGATCACCTAAAAAGAGAGAAACCAAACAAAAACAGGTATCAAAAATCTGCGGACATCCATCTCTTACCTGAGCCTGTGGTCGTAGACACTCACCTGTTGTGGTGCCAATTTCTACCACATCTTCTTCCTCCTCCTGCTCCACTTGTGTTTGGGGTATTTCACCTTCTTCCATAGGTGGAGGGTCTCTGGTCTCCTCGGATGAGGGGTGTCCTCCGAGTCTTTTCTCCCCTATGTAAAACAAAAATGGTATAATTAGCACACAGATATTTGATGGCAGAACTATAAATAGGAAACATTGCTTGGAAGTGGGGTACAATTGTCAATTTTAGCAGAGTTCCAAGATGTCGTTTTTTTATTGGCCTTTGTCAAGCTGCAATACTTTACCTGTTTAGTACAAGCTTCACAGATGTAGCCCCCCCTTTAGTATACACTGGAGCACCTGTGTGGCCCCCCTAATAAAAATGGTGTTCTGGTGTCCCACACTAGTGCTCCAGTGTCCAGATGTGAAAACAGCTGCTCAGTGTCCTCTCCTTACACAGAATCTAGTTTGCATTTCATTCTAGTAACAAACCCATCTACACAACCAAATATTTTGCATCCAAGTAGGCCTTAAAAAATGTAGGAAAATGCATATGGCCTAAACAATGGTGTTTTAAGGGGGGGAAAAAAATGTTGGATACGAACGAATAATGGGCCCATGAACATTAAAATTGACATTTGAAACTGTACAATTAAGAAAAGCATATGGAGCAGCACAAATGTAAGAAAGCCAAAAAGAAAAGGAACACAGCACAAGTACTTACTTTTTTGCAGCACTCTCCGGATCTTTCTGTACTGCTCTGACTCTCATACTTTGAGGTCCGACCACCGCTTCCTGAGCTGATCTTTCGATCGTCGTACCCCAAAATTCCTGTGCAGACTTTTGACCACTTTCGCCATGATCTTGGCCTTTCTGATATTGGGGTTGGGGTAAGGTCCATACTTTCCATCATAGTTGGCCCTCTTTAGGATGTCTGCCATCTCCAACATCTCCCCAAAGGACATATTTGTGGCCTTAAATCTTCTCCTTCTGGATCGGGACGTTTCTGTCTCCGGGCTTTCCTCCGCCTCCTCCTCGTTGCTATAATTAGCATGCACCTGCTGTGACTATGCCTTGTGCTCTTCACCCACTGCGCCAAACGAAAAGGGGCGGGGAATAGACTAGAAAGAACGTCAGGGGCGGGCGGAGTTACACGCATGCGCAGTGTATATAAAGCGTAACACACGTGCGTATTACGTACGATCTGTGAGTGGAGGAAGGAGCATTGGACGCGCTGATCGTAAGAATGAAGGTAAGAGACCAAGTTGTGCCTATACTGCTTCTAGATTGAGGCCTATATTGTAACAAGATTAGGAGAGTTTTGTTTAACATTAGGCTTTGTCTTGTGTTGTGTCTTGCAGTGAACATGGATATCTTAGTTAAAGATAATGACTTCATGTCACTATTCATTGATATGTTAAGGGAGCTGCCATGTCTGTGGGAGATTAACCACCCACATTACAAGAACCAAACAAAGAGGAAGGCAGCACTGGATCAATTGTGTGAAATTGTGAAGCAGGTGATCCCCACGGCAGACATCACATTTTTGAAGATCTTAATTGGTGGCCTGAGGAGCACTTATGTAAGGGAGCGCCAGAAAGTCCTGGATTCACAGAGATCCGGAGCAGCAGATGACATCTATGTCCCCAGGATGTGGTACTACGACAGGCTGCATTTTCTGGCAGGCCAGATTGAACCCAGGCCATCCATGTCCAGTCTTCCTTCCACGCTTCCTTCCCCCCATGGCTGAGGCTTCTGACGCCCAACCTGGGCCTTCCAGGCAACATGTGGAGGAGCCCAGATTGAGCCAGGTATAGCATTCCTCTAAATATTTCTGCTTGTCCAATCAATGATGTTAACTAGATGTTAGTTGGGAGTACTAATTTAGGATTGTGATTGATGAAGCAAAAACTAAAACCATGTCCCTTTTTCATACACAGGGAAGTCGCAGCCAGGAGGTGGCCGGGTCGAGCCGGCTGCCTGATATGCCGGTCCCTCCACTCCCCCTGGAAAGAGAAAGTGGCAGGAGGAGGAGTGCCCTAGAGGAGGCTGCCAGAGGACTCTTTTGGAGGGCTACAGAGGTCCTGGGAGCACCCCACACCATGGAGGAGGACATTGCTGCCACCATTGCCTATAAAATGCAGAGGATGGAGGAGGGACAACAAGTCATGTGTGAGTCGCTCATATTGGAGGCTCTTAACAAAGGTATGAGGGGCCAAATTACATCTCAGACACACCTTTGCGAACTCACAGATGGTCCTCCTCCTGCAGGTCCTCCTCCTCCTTCTCCTCCAGGTCCTCCCAGTTCTCCTCCACTTCCAGGTCCTACTCCTCCTCCTGCCACATCTCCAACAGCACAGCCACAGCCCAGAAGGAAGCGTGGAAGGAAGACCGGAAAGTGAGGACCCTGGATCCAGTCTGATCGGCCAAAAGATGCAGCCTCTTGTGGTACCACAGCCTGGGGACACAGATGTCATCTGCTGCTTTCTGGATCTCTGCGAATTCTGGACCAGACTGCCCTCCCTTACATATGGACTCCTTAGGCCACCAATTTTGATGTTCAAGAATTGATGTCTGCCCTGGGGGTCCCAGGCTTCACTAATTTCTCCTGTTGATCCAGTGTTGCCTCCCTCTTTGTTTGGTTCTGAGCCCTTAATAAAGGATTTTTTGTTTGAATTATACTTGCCTATGTGTGTTTTACTTCAAAAAGGACAGTTTGTTTGTGAGGATTCAGGTACATTTCAAAAATACAATGTGAAATTACCAAGGGACACCAACAACAAACAATCTCCTTGAGATTAAATAATAAAAGATATCAATGGTGTTGGGGTAACTTGACACACAAAACACACACAAAAATATTCTGGAGTCAAACTAAAAACAACATTAAACAAAGATCAGCCTTGGAAAAAATACAAACATAAAATCGAAACCAAAAATGGCTTAAAATCCAAAAAAAATAAAATAAAAATAAAAAACATTCTGTCAGATGTGACAAATAACAATATATTCAGGGAATTCCAATAAAAAAACAAAAAAAAAGTTTGTGAGAAGTGTGTGTGGAAAATCCGACCGTGTGTACGGGGCATTAGAGGGGGAACCTCATGCCTTTTTTTAAATTTGTGGTGGAGTTTTTCTTCAAGATCCTCAGAGCACAAGTAGCATGCGAAAGTCGGATCAGTTAAGACTTTGAACTTCAACGATATTCAATAGGCTGAAGTAGGATCAAAGTTGGACCAAAGTAGTGCAGAAACCTTTTTCAAAGTCAGACTGACTTGTGCCAGACCAGTTAAGACGGCTCTCATAGGGAACCATTGATTTGCACATGTCATGCAACATGTCAGGGAGTTTGTTGTGTGAACCCGGCCTAAAACCTAGAGACTAATTGGCTACTATGCACAGCTGCATAAGATTCTGTTTATGTCTGTTTTAGTAAATCTCCCCATAGTGTTCATATTTAAAGAGAAAATAAGGCCAGCCAAGGACATACAATTCACAAATAAAGGCAGTACAGTGTTTAGCACTTCCACCTAGCAGAACTTGGGTTGTTGGTTAAAATCTTAATCACAGCACCACATGCCTGGAGTTTGCATATTCTCCCTGTACTTAGTTACTCCGGTTTCCTCCCGCACTCCAAAGACATGCTTGTAGGTTAATTGGCTCCTGTCTAAATTGACCCTTGTATATGTATGTAAGAATGTGAGTTAGGGACCTTAGATTGTAACCTCCTTAAGGGCAGAGACTTTTGTGAATGTACAATATATATGTAAAGCACTGTTTAACCGTCTGCCCACCAGCCGCCGTCATTATACTGCGGCAGGTTGGCACGGCTGTGCGAATCACTGTAGGTATACGCCAGCCACTTTAAGAGCTCAACGTCGGAGCCGATGTGCGTGGCCGCGATGTCCAACGAACTGATCCCCATTCTGCCAGGGAAGTAGAGAAAGATCTGCTGTTCCTAGTGATCAGGAACAGTGATCTCTCTCTACTCCCTGTCAGTACACTCCCCCCACAGTTAGAAACACCTCCCTGGGGAACACTTAACCCAGTAGTGTATTTAGGTTTTGTGCTGCGCTAGGCCTGACTAAACTCATGCATCCCCTAATTTAAATATGATCCACCTCTTCCTGTCAAGGCCACAACCATTGCTGTTTAAGACCTGCCCTGAAATTTTCAATTGGGGACACTAGTTATGGGGGCCTGTGGGTTGGGGATCCCTTTAATTTTCATAGATTTCCTCTCACTTCCTGTTTGGCTATGGGGCAGGAAGTGAAGGGAAATCTCTGCAATGGGTCAGGAATGGAAAAAAAGTGTTGCCTATAGTTCTACTTTAAGCACAAATTGCTGATAATTTTATGGAGAGGACTAAGATGATATAACCATGCCAATGGTGCAGCAGAAAACATATAGCAAGGTGAGGAAGGTGTGTGGTCCAGGATAAGAGCACAGTCAAAATTAGAAGCAGCACCCCCCCACAGTTGCGGAATGCCAGCCACCCGCATACCGGAAGCAGTGAGGCCACTTTATGGGGGCGCTAGACTCATTTGCCTCTCAGCCCAGTCCGCCCCATAAGAATGGTGCTACACTAACAGTGTAGCGCAAGCTGGTGGGGACTCTTTCTGTGCTGCCCCCCTGCAAAGTGCTGCCCTAGGCCTGGGCCTTGTCGGCCTAGGCCAGGATACAGCGTTGACTTAACCCCTTGATTGCTCCCTAGTGTTAATGCCTTCCCTGCCAATGATATTTATACAGTAATCAGTAGCTATTTTTAGCTCTAATCGCTGTATAAATGTCAATGGTCCCAAAAAAGTGTCCAATCTGTCCACCGCAATGTTGTAGTCCCGCAAAAAATCGCAGATCACTGCCATTGCTAGTAAAAAAAAATGTATGATAAAAATGCAATAAATATATCCCTTATTTTGTAGATGCTATAACTTTTGCGCAAAGCAATCAACATACGCTTATTGTGATTTTTTTTTTTTACCAAAAATATGTAGAAGATTACATATTGGCCTAAACTGATGAAGAAATTTGTTTTATTTTTATTATAGCAAAAAGTAAAAAATATTGGGTTTTTTCTCAAAATTGTCGCACTTTTTTGTTTATAGCACAAAAAATAAAAACCGCAGAGGTGATCAAATACCACCAAAAGAAAGCTCTATTTGTGTGGAAAAAGGACATCAATTTTGTTTGTTTACTCATTGCATGATTGCGCAATTGTCAGTTAAAGCGACAGAGTGCCGTATTGCTAAAAATTGCCTGGTCATTAAGGGGGTAAATCCTTCTGGTCCTTAAGTGGTTAAATTGATAGCACTATACAAATACCTATAATATAATAATACACATTTTTTCTAACATTGACATACTTTATTAAGATTAAGTATTTTTTTTTTTTATATTCAAAAAGGGATTCTGCACAACCACTAAAAACACTATGTATTTTTAGTATACAATATGTGTAAGTATAGATACATATAAAAATGCTAGAGATCGATTGTGTCAGTTAACAGTAGGCAAAGGTTAACTATTTAAATGATGTTCAAATAAATGTATTATATAGAAAGAATATGCTATTATTTCCATTTATATTGCACCGCAAGTAAACAACTTTCAAACTGACTCAAATAAAATGAAATATTGAAATGCACAGAGATCTATTCCACACCCCTGAAGGAACTGCAAAACATGTAACCCACAGAATTCTGTTCTCAAGCTGAATAGAACCTATTGATGAACCAAGTGAAGCATCAAAATATAGATTCCAGCCAGAATTGCATCTCAAGGGAGCCTGTAAATGTGACCTGACTTGTGTGGGCAAAAGCTATGTTCTTTGCTGAATGAATGATTATAATTGGGTGTTCTAGAACTGTAAAATAAACTCAAGCAATTGAACCCTAATATAACTGAATACTGCAATTCACTGGTTCTTCCAATTCGTTTGGTTCCTTGCAGTTAAGGGAGGTCAGTAGGTGACACATGACCTGCTTAGAGGACTAAACCAATGATATAGTTGGATATGGTTCTGTGGTCACAATGTTATGACACGTCAATGTGTTCATGGCTTTTGATGATTGATTAATGCAGTTTGATATTGTAATTGATGGTCAATAAATCAATCTTCACTAGTGAGATGTAATTCATTTCTATCTTAACTATTCAGTTTTTTATAAAATAAAATTGTATTCATTTATTCTTCCTGTTGGGAGTGTGTTGTTTGCGTTTTTGGTTTCTTGTGAGTGTGGACAAATGTTGCATCATTTAGAAAAGGGATGCTACAAATGTTATCCACAAATTATCATACAATTGATTACAAATAGCTGCATTAGCAAATAACTTGGAGCTATATTATATTTAGAAATCAAGTTTACTTTGCTGCCTCATTGTCTTTAAAGTGGTTGTAAACCCCATTCATGAAATCTGACCTGGACACATATATCTGAAGTGTTTACTTATCTATTTCCAAAGCCCCAAGTCCCATGTCTTTCTGCTGCTCCATTCCTCTGTTATCAGCATAATAACTTCTGACAAGTTCTCTGACACAGGACATAAAAGCAGCTGAAAATTTGGGAAGGGAGCTTAGAGATAGTTAAGCAGAGAGCTGATCTATTGACAATACAGTTCTGCAAGTTTCTTCATTCCTCTGTCTATGTGGAGGGGGGAGGTGTGTCTTTCATTCAATCAGCTGCCACACGGTGTTAGCCCAGACTCCCCTCCTACTGCTGGAAGAGGAAACAAGATTTGTAACACGAGATACGCTTTCTAAAGAATGTAGAAAGCTGAAGACAGCAGATATACGTGTAAAACTTAAGTAGGGAGATTTGTTATATCGCTGTGTATCATTTGAGGCTGTTCACATCCACTTCAAGGCTCCATTCTCACAATTTACAGTGTGACTTTGCTGTGTGGCTTTCATGTGACTTAAATGCGACTTATTATACTCTATGCCATTCAAGTTGCCAGAAAGTGGCGTCAAAGTAGTTCAGGAAGTAGTAATCTTGTTTTAAAAAATGCTGCAACTTGTTTTGCATAGGTTGGAATGTGTGCCATTGAAATAAATGAGTTTCGACCTGTCCTATGACTTTATGTCACATGACAAGTCCCACTAGTAAGAACAGAGCCCAAAAGTTCTTACACTTTTTTTTCTGGAAATATTCTACTTTCTATATTCAATGCACACTTGGCAGCTGCAGCTGTTGCATTTCTGTTTAGCATTTCTGCATTTCTTTCATTTTTCAGGTCTGCACTTCTGCTGAACAACATATGCTATGATGGTCTGCATTTACCATTTTGTGTAAAGAGGTAGTTGGTTCACTCCCCCCCCCCCCCCGAACCCGCAATGGAAAACATACGGAAATAAAGGCAAAACTTCCCAAATTCAGGTCTTGCCCTCCAACTAGGAGACAAGTATGGTATGAAAATATTTATGTTTGAAATGTAACTGCGCTGATCCAAAAAGTGCTAGTGCAATGTTACTGCAAAACGGTGTCTGTAACATGTATACAAACCTTAAAAACTAAAAAACTATAAAACTATAAAGTGCAACGTATTAATAAATAGTGCAAATATCAAGTACAACATATCAAAATGCCAGAACATAGGTTTTTTGCATAGTTCCCAAAGTCCACTTCAGTTTATCATATAAATTCCATGTGCATATTGTGCCCCAATTCACATTCGTGCTCTATATAAGGACTTTTCACCACTTCATGTGCCACCACCACCTTCTGAAATGGGCACTCACCAGAACCTAGAAAAATGTTTGCCTTTGGTTTATATTGGGATAACCACTCCACTTTCCTGGCGTTCCTTCAATTAGGTTGCCACTAGTTACTCCTCATGTCTCATGTCTCCATGCCAATCTTGGTATCTCATAAGAAGTAAACATCCACCATTGCACAACATACTTATATAACATTTATTTAAACCAATGAGATAACATCCTATGTATACATGTATAAATGTGCACTCGCAATTAAAGTGCCTTTAGACCGGCACTGAGTCTTTCCAGCAGTGTGTTTAAGGGTTTAGCTCCGCCGCTTCCTTTCCCAGGATCGGCTTGCATTCCAAGCCTCGATCTGGTGCGGGTTTGGGATGGGAATTGACATCTGCAGTTACCCAGAAGCCTTTACGCGTTTCGCATACATACATGCGTCATCATTTTTTTAGTTTTTATCACTAGGTTTGATCAATTTTTGCGCCAGTGACAAAATTTCCCATTATGAAAATATTTAGTCTGATCATATAGAATGGCAGTCAGAGGTGAGAGTACATGTGCTGTATGAGTGCACTGAACACTGAAGCTGTTGTAAATCAGTTTGGCCTTCTTGCCCAGCTCAGCCTTTGGTTGATGCAACTATAATGCAGTATTGTTAAGGAATAAAATTGGATGCCTATATAGGGGCAGAGTAAGTTCTTACTCTGCCTGTCGACGTCCACTTAAGGCTGAACAGCCTTTCTAAGGGTTCCGGAAGACCTACCTCAATTTTGCGGGACTCTAAACTTCCCCCTGGTAGAAGTCCCCAACTGGTATGCCGACTTCCGCCCTACCACCATGAAACCCCCACTGTCCAGAAGTGAAACTATGGAAGCACAAGACCAGCGGTACCGCAAACACTAATCACCTTCTGCAGCATGACTGGGTCACATCATGGTAGGTGTCCCACAAAGTCATCACAATCGCGAAGGGCTCGAGACGATCATAATCATGGTCCCAACGAAGGCTTCTAATAGATCCCACATCAGTGGGCCTATTGTTCTTTGTGCTCTGGCTTTTTGTTTTTCTTTTTTTTCCCTGTTGAGACTCCCCACCCTGGCAGATGTAAGAGATGGAACTGGCTATGGTTATGTACCGCTTTCACCTTCCCTGGCTCACCGCTTGCCCTCCAGCCATGGTCAAGCCCTTTTCAATGAAAACAAATCTCCCTATTTGTCTGCTATTTTGGATCTTGACTGAGAACATTTCCCCATTTGCCTGACCAGCGTTGCACCTGATCACATCTCCCCATGGATTACCCCTGTATTACACTGTTGAGGATGTCTAGGCCCCTTTTGCACAACCCCCCTCTGACGATTAAAGACATTGCCACACCTCACATGGTGTGTTTGCTACAAGATTCCCATAACATAGGGGGCCTAGCTAGTTGATATGCCTCTCAATTATGTACTCTGTGTTATGAAGTGTGTGGAAGACAACAGTGCAGCCCCCCTCAATGTCTGGAATCTATATTCTTACCACAGTCACCCCTCCCCTCCTCCTTTTTTTTTCTCCTGCAGGAAGCAAGCCTTATTCGTGTTGCAGATAATGCTTAATATGCCTGTAATAAATGCCTGTAATAATTATAATCTCTCTCATCACAGGAATGCATGTAGACAGGATGTCCACCAGGATCTCCCCCCATATGGTACTTCCTCAAACAGGATTAACCAACCAATGATGCAGTTAGAAACTGCACTACTACAACACTCACTTTACATCCAATTTCTGATTTACCCCTTTCAGAGAGTTCTGGCCCATCACTAGACCTCTTAACGCACTGCTTTCTTTACCCCAGCCACAAATCCCTTATATGATCCTGTGAGACACCCTTGCTATATCAGACACGGAGTGAATTAATATGTTGTACTAGTGTCATGTCACACGCTGACTATATAGGTCTAATTCTGAATGCTCAACCCTGTGATTTTCGCAGAATGCAACATACCGTGCTAGTACTGAGTAGTAATAGCTCTGCAATCTCAAGGGGATTAGATTCATTTTCTCTACATGGGGCTATACGATACTCTGCTCAATATTTTTCGAGAGATCCCTCAGATTTGATGACTTACTCTAAGAAACACAAAATACAACGATATACGTACTAGCTATTACACTTATCTATAACAGTGACATGAAAAATGTCGCACAGGATTGAACTATGATCATAAAGTTTCCCATGATACCCACCAGATTGTGGGGCTAGTGTAAAACTCTATCCCATGGAGAGCCCTGTTATACCTTGTTATACCTTGAAGGGGGAAAACATGACCTACCCACTGAGTACCTTTTTATAATAGATTTATGTAGAAACCCCTTACACTATTACACTTATCTTGGGACTCCTCCCACTAGACCTGCCAGTACATACCTACATAAGGGGTTTGAGTACCTCTAAGTAGAGGAGAGTTTGATTAATAGCATATTACCCAACAGCGACTACACATATAGGAAGCCCTTGGCCTAAAGCATACTTTACAGCCTCCTTAACACAAACACCAATTAACCCTCTGGTTAGCGGGGCTAATGGTTGTTCCTCCACCTCTCCCAAACCTCACCCTACACAGTGGATTATCTTCTTAAACGTTAATCTGGCTCTTGACTCCCCATACATCCCCTGACCCATTCTGACCACACCGTTTTAATGACATTCTTTCACCTGGATGAGTGAGCTTGTAGTCACAAGTCGTTGGAGACTTCAGTGTAAACTATCCAAACCCATTCTTCTATCTCTTCTTTTCTGATCTCTTATCCTATCTCTTCCCTTTCCCTCTCTCCTAACACTACCCCCCATCCTTTCTTCTCATCTGTGCAGCGGAGATAGTACATTCCACCACAGTAAAATCCCTGATCCCTGATGGACGAATCTGTCCTCATCATGGCTCCTCCCCTCACAAGTAAGAACAAACACCTCCTTAAAATCGTATCCCTTAACTCCCAAGGTTTTAACATCCCAAAAAAATGGTCCCAACTACTTCTTGCATTGCGCAAACATAATTATATAATCTTTGCTCTCCCAACCTGAATAAGGTAGATTTCTGCAGACTAAAGTCGATCACAGACTTGCTACAAAAAATATAGCCCCAAATCGCTCTCCAACTCGGCAACGCAAGACCTAGAAAGCCCTCTCTCTGTAGTAGAAGTCACCTTAGTACTCAAACAACTAAAACCTGGAAAGAGCCCTGGCCCTGACGGATTAACGGTAGTGTACTACAAAATCTATGCAGACACCCTGATTCCACACTTTCTGAAAGCCTTTAATTCATTAGCCTCCCGATCCCCACCTCCCCAAGATCTTCTAGAAGCTCATATAACAGTCATCCCTAAACCTGGTAAAGACCCTTCCCTAATCACAAATTACAGACCCATATCCTTACTCAACATTGACCTTAAACTTTATGCTAAAATTCTTGCTAATCGCCTACTACCCCTATTACCCAAACTGATCTCACTTGACCAGATGGGCTTTATACCAGGTAGAGAAGCGTGCGATAACACCTTAAAAGCAATTAATATCCACCACTGCTTGACCTCAGAGACATATTTTTTCCTATCTCTTGAAGCAGAGAAGGCATTCAATGGAGTGGTCTGGGACTATATGGCTGAAGCTCTCAAAGCTATTGGCCTTCAAGAGCGAATATTGAATTTCATTTTAGCACTTTTCTCCTCACCCACAGCAAGGGTCCGAGTCAATAGCCACCTATCGAATGACTACTCAATTTTCAAAAGAATTTGACAGGGATGCCCTCCCTCCTCCTTAATCTTTGTCCTTACTCTCGAGCCATTACTTCGCCGCCTCAGGGCAAACCCGTATATTAAAGGTATTTCCCTATTTAATCATATGTATATTAAAGGTATTTCCCTATTTAATTCTCCTATTCCTTACAGAACCACTAATTACTAAGGATAAGCCGAACACCCACCCCCCCCCCCCAGTTTGATTCGCACCAGAACATCTGAACAGGCAAAAATTTGGACGAACACGCGAACACTGTTAAAATCTATGGGACACGAAACATGAAAAATCAAAAGTGCTAATTTTAAAGGGTTATATGCAAGTTATTGCCATAAAAATGTTTGGGGACCTGGGTTCTGCCCCAGGGGACATGTATCAATGCAAAAAAAAGTTTTTAAAATGGCCATTTTTTTGGGAGCAGTGATTTTAATAATGCTTAAAGTGAAACAATAAAAATGAAATATTCCTTTAAATATCGTGCATGGGGGGTGTCTATAGTATGCCTGTAAAGTGGCGCAGTTTTCCCGTATTTAGAAAAATACCACAGCAAAATTACATTTCTAAAGGAAAAAAGTCATTTAAAACTGATCGCGGCTGTAATGAATTACTGTCGGGTCTCGGCAATGTAGATAAAACTCATTGAAAAAAACGGCATGGGTTCCCCCCTCAGTCCATTACCAGGCCCTTTGGGTCTGGTATGAATATTAAGGGGAACCACGAACCAAACATTTTTAAAAAAAATGCGGGGGGGCCCCCCAAAATCCATTGCAGGCCCTTCAGGTCTGGTATGGAAATTAAGGGGAACCCTGCACCAAATTTTAAAAAAATGACATAGGGGTCCCCCCAAAATCCATACCAGACCTGAATGGTATGGATTTTAAGGGGAACCCTGCGCCAAAATTAAAAAAAATGGCGTAGGGGTCCCCCCAAAATCCATACCAGACCCTTATCCGAACACGCAACCTTGCAGGCCACAGGAAAATGCCCTCAACATGGGGAGGGTGCTTTGGAGTAGCCCCCCAAAACAACTTATAGTCATGTTGATGGGGACAAGGTCCTCATCCCCACAACCCTTGCCTGGTGGTTGTGGGGTTATGCGGGCGGGGGGCTTATAGGAATCTGGAAGCCCCCTTTAACAAGGGGACCCCCAGATCCCGGCCCCCCCTTTGTGAATTGGTAACGGGTACATTATACCCCTACCATTTCACCAAAAAAAGTGTCAAAAATATTAAAAAAGACAGGAAACACCTTGGGCCAAATCCTTTATTAAAAAATAAAAAATAAAAATGTCCAGTGATATCCATTCATTTTCTATCATGCCACCTGACGAACCCCCCCAAAAAAGCGCAACAGCTCCGCCTCCATGGGAGTTTATTGTCGTGCTTTGACAGCTGTTATATAGCTGAGGGCGGGCCACTCTGTGACGTAAATGGGTGACCCAGCCCCCCTCTGACGCCTCATGATGGGGGGCTGGAATCTGGGGGTCCCCTTGTTAAAGGGGGCTTCCAGATTCTCATAAGCCCCCTGCCAACATACCTCCACAACCACCGGGCAAGGGTGGTGGGGATGAGACCCTTGTCCCCATCAACATGGGGACAAGGTGCTTTGGGGGCCTACTCCAAAGCACCCTCCCCATGTTGAGGGCATGTGACCTGGTACGGTTTGGGAGGGGGTTTGGTAAGGATTTTGGGGGAACCCCTATGCTATTTTTTTTAAATTTTGATGCAGGGTTTCCCTTAAAATCCATACCAGACCTGATGGGTCTGGTATGGATTTTGGGGGGGGCCGCTACGCCATTTTATTTTTAATTTGGCGCAGGGTTCCCCTTAATTTCCATACCAGATCTGAAGGGCCTGGTATGGATTTTGGGAGGGGACCCCCATGCATTTTTTTTTTACATTTTTGGTTCGGGGTTCCCCTTAATATTCATACCACACCCAAAGGGCCTGGTAATGGACTGGGGGGTACCCATGCCATTTTTTTCAATGATTTTTATCTATGTTGCCGAGACCCGACAATTCATTAGAGCCGCAATCAGTTTTAAATGACTTTTTTTTCCTTTAGAGATGTAATTTTGCTGTGGTACTGTTCTAAACACAGGAAAACTGTGCCACTTTACAGGCATACTAAGGAGACCCCCCCGGAACGATATTTGAAGGAATATATAATTTTTATTGTTTCAGCATTATTAAAATCACTTCTCCTGCAAAAATGTCCGTTTTTAAAACTTTTTTTTTTTCATTGATACATGTCCGGTACATCATGGTGAGATGACACAGACATATTGGAAATTGGAACAGCTGCCTTCTCTCAAGAGCCAAAGACAACATCATTTCCTGCTTCTTCTTGCTTACCCAAGTCAGCATTGAAGAGAAGCAAATGGAAGACACACATGTCTGAGGAGCTATTATTTCAAGCTTGATACATTTTTTATAAGTATTTCTTCTATTTCATACATTTTTACCTACACTGAACGGAACTGTTATACTTTTTACATTGTATTTATGATGCCAACTGTGTGACAATAAACTCACACTTTGTTTTTAAGTAAGTCTGACCGACTATCAATACATCCAGAAACGCCCTTGAGATACAAGAATTTTAGATATCATTAATATTCTTCAGTCCGCTGGCTCTTCTCTTGGTTTGGAAGAGCGGCAATTATCAAAATGAACATTCTCCCCAGGATATTGTATGTAATGCAAATGGTACCCATTAAATTACCTCCCATCTTTTTCTCAGCTTACCAAAGGGCCTGTATAACTTTTGTGTGGGGCAACTCGCGCCACAGAATTAGCTTTAAAAGACTAACAATCCAAAAATTAAAGGGAGGCATAGGCCTCTCAGATATTGTTAAATACTATCAAGTCTGCCAGCTTGCAAGGGGAGTGGATTGTAATATCCACTCACGAGTAAAAGACTGGGTGCAATTGGAACAATCCTTCTCCTCCTTACCCTTTTTCCAAGCCCCATGAATAGCCTCAGGCGGTATATCATGATCTTAAACCTCTCATCTCTTAATAGGCTCCACAATACATTCTTTGCGAGGAGCCTTCAGAAAGTATAACATCTCGTCCTCACCGGGCCCCTAACCCCCATTTGCCACAATCCAGACTTCTCTCTCCTTAACAGGGCAGGTGCTACCACTAGGCAAACTAGGCAGCCGCCTAGGGCGCCCGACCGCTGTTTTCCCTAATCCCTGTCTCCCACCGGTCTCCGCGTTATGTAAGTGTTCGGTGCGGTGCTGTATAATGCAGGGGATGCCGCCTGGCGCCTCTGCAGTATGTTACATGTACCCAGGCAGGCGCTCCGTCCAACTGTAGTATCATTAGAGGCACAGCGCAGCACTGGGGGACATTTCCCGAGTCTCCCGACGGAACTGAAGCAAACACATCCCCTGCTGTTGCGCGCCTCTATGATTATATCAGTGACTTGTCTGTGTCTCTGGTCTCTTCCAGTACTGCCAGCTCTGCCCATACATGATTCAGTGACTGAGTCGTATCCCGAGACTAGTCATGTGACCCCTAACTCCGCCCCCGTGTCACCGTCCTTTGCAGAGGCCAGCTCTCCCTCCCGGTGTTCTATCGCCTGTCCTGTACAGCGGCAGCGTCACTGCACGTGCAGACACATTATAGCAGATCAGAGTAGTCAGTGCCTGATGAGTGGTGATAGCTGGAGGCATCGAGGCAGGGATTGTGCTGGACACAGTCGTCGGATGCAGTCTGCAGAGCAGAGCCCCAGTGAGTGAACTTGAAGTGCACTGTATAGTGTGTATAGACTGATCTGTTCTCAGATTCCTCACATATGTCATGATCGTCCCAAGCACATGGCCTGCATGTAAGGGTCTCTCTCCTCCCCTCCAATCCTCTCCCCCTTCCCCCTCCCCTCCTCCCCCCACTCCCTCCCTCCCCTCCTCCTCCCTCCCTCCCTCTCCCTTCCCTCCTCCTCTCCCTCCTCCTCCTCTCCCTCCCTCCCCCTCTCCTCCATCCTCCCTCCCCCCTCCCCCTCCCTCCCCCCCCCTCCTCTCTCTCCCCCCTCCTCCTCTCCCTCCTCCTCCCCCTCCCCCCTCCTCCTCCCCCCTCCTCCTCCCTCCTCCTCTCTCTCCCCTCTTCCCTCCATCCTCCCCCCTCTCCATCCCTCCCCCTCTCCCTCCCCCTCCTCCTCCTCCTCCCCCTCCCCTCCTCCCTCCTCCTCCCTCCTCTCCTCCTTTCCCCTCTCCCCCCTCCTCTCCTCCTTCCCCCTCTCCCCCCTCCTCTCCTCCTTCCCCCTCTCCCCCCTCCTCTCCTCCTTCCCCCTCTCCCTCCCTTCCTCCTCCTCCCCCCTCCTCCTTCTCCCCCCTCCTCTCCTGTCCTCCTCTCCCCTCCTTCTCCTCTCCCCTCCTCCTCTCCCGTCCTCCTCCTCCCTCTCTTCCTCCTCCTCCTCTCCCCCTCCCTCTCCTCCTCCTCCTCTTCCTCCCCCCACTCCTCCTCCATCTCCCCCTCAGCCCCACTCCACGTCCCCCACCACTCCTCCCTCCCCCCACCCCTCTCCCCCCTCCTCCTCCTCCCCCCTCCTCCTCCTTCCCCCTCTCCTCCTCTTCCTCTCCTCCTCCTCCCCCCTCCCCTCCTCTCCTTCCCCTCCTCCTCCCCCTCCCCCTCCCTCTTCTCCTCCCTTCCTCCCCTCCTTCTCCTCCTCCCTCTTCTCCTCCCTTCCTCCCCTCCTTCTCCTCCTCCTCCTCCCCATCCTCCCCTCCTCCTCCTCCCCTCCTCTTGCTCCTCCTCCTCCCCTTCCTCCCCCCTCTGCCGCCTGTCTCCCCCCCTCTCCTCCTCTCTCTTTTCCTATTCTGCTCCTCCCCCTTCTCCCCCCTGTCATCCTCCCCTCTCCTCCTCCCCCTGTCTGCCACTACCCCCCCCCACTCCTGAGACAGCAGCCACGAGGGATAACCGCCAGTAGTACCATCCAGCAGTACCTTCCTGCAGGACAGCCATCTGCAGCCACCAGTCATAGCTGCCTTGGGGACAGCAGCAACTGCCAGCCATAGCCGCTGCAGGACAAAGGGGGTGGGGTTGGAGGTAGAGCCGGGGGGGCGGCAAAATGAGGTTTCGCCTAGGGTGTCAAAAATTCTTGCACCAGCCCTGCTTCTTAACTAACAGTTGGCCCCACAACAGTGTTCGGGCAGAACATTTCTATGACAAGGGAAACTTCATGACCCTCTCCTCGCTTTCATCTCGCATGTTGAACCTCCCCTTGCCCTTCTGGACTTAAGTCAGAATCAGACACTTTCTAGGACGTCCTAAACTATCATCCGAATGGTCATCATGGCAACATACACCATTCGAGTCAATGTGCTTAAAAACAGAATCTCAAAGACACCTAATATCGGAACATCTACTCCATACTTTTATCTGACCACACTTCCAAAACTAACACAGTTAGCAACCGTTGGGAACAAGAACTTGCACTAGACCTCTCTAATGCAGAATGGGATAACATTCATACCTACATACACAAAGGGACAGTTAATGTCTTAGTGCAAGAAAATGGACTTAAGGTATTCACACGCTGGTACAAGATTCCCCTTAACCACTTCAATACAGGGTACTTATACACCTTCCTGCCCAGACCAATTTTCCGCTTTCAGCGCTGTCGCACTTTGAATGACAATTGCGCAGTCATACAACACTGTACCCAAACTAAATTTTTATCATTTTGTTCCCACAAATAGAGCTTTCTTTTGTTGGTATTTGATCACCTCTGGGGTTTTTATTGTCTGATAAACAAATAAAGAAAGCCGGAAAATTTTGAAAAAAAAATTTTTTTTTTGTTATTGTTACAAAACTTTGTAAATAAGTAAGTTTTCTCCTTCAATGATGGGCACTGATGGGGCTTCAATGACGGGCACTGATGGGGCTGCACTGACGGACACACCACAACAACGATCGCCGCGATGTGCACCCCCGGGGGAGCGCAGCAGCTTGATATCCTGCTGGACATCATATGATGCCCGGTCAGGATATTGAAACCACTTTGCCGATGTCATATTGCTATATGGCTGGTGGCAAGTGGTTAAGTTATCAACCCAGCAATCCCTCTTACAATCCCTCTTACACATATGGTGGTCCACTAATCCAACCTTTTTAGAAGGAAGTCAGTCGCCTTACAAACCAAATCACCACATATTAGCTTGATTACTCCCCAGCCCAGCTCCTATTACACCACTCATCTATCCCAAAGTCCAATTACTTTGGATCCCTAACCATGCATCTAGTCAATGCAGCCAAAATGTGTATTCCTGCACGAAGGCATACAGATACCCCGCCTACTATATCAGATTGGTTCCGACAGATAAGACAAATAGCCAAAATGGAGGAGCTTGTACACAAACTAAGGAGACACAATCCAAATATCAGAAAATCATGGCATGTTGGCACCATTTTGTGACAACAGATAAATACACCAAAGTCATGAACTAGCCTTATCAAGCGATAATTTGCTTGACAGAAGGATGGGGTTCATGTGTCCCCTATATTCCCACCCTGGAACATAACCGTCCTTGCTGTTTGATCTACTCTATATCCCTACATATCCCTTCCCTACTCTCTTATCTGTTACATCCTATCCCTGCTTTTATTTACTTCCTACTTTGCCCCCTTTTCACACTCTCTCTATTGTAGGTAAAACTTAGTCTACACTCAGACCACCATGACACCTTGACAAGGCTTACACTAACCTTGCCTCTATGACAGGGGGTGTTTGCTCCTGTTCTCCTTTTTAGGTAACCCGACTAATTAAAGGATGGATAGATGTACCTGATGCCCCAATAAAACAGAGAAAGATGATTTATTTTGTCTGGAAAGTTAATGTTACCCAGTGACTTAACAGACTAATCATGTCAGCAACAATTTGATAAAGTCTTACTATGTTCTATATTCAAGAGCCTCCATCAATATTCTCAGGACATTCTCCACACTCTATACGATCCATGAGCTGGCCCAAGAGGCAGTCTTTGTTTATCCAAATATGACCCTTCAATAATAATTCCTGTATGACTGTTTTATTCACATTTTGAGAGCAGACAATGCTCCATGATTGAACCTTTTGTTTGGGTTATTGTCTTTATCTTCATTTATACCACATTGTTTGTAACTTCTGTTATGCCCACTTGTTTCCAATAAAGCCCCATTAAAAAAAAAAAATAATAGGTAAAGCGCTTTTAAAAAAATATAAAAATGAAGGAACACCATCTCTGTTTAAATGTTACAAAAAATATAACAGAATATGTAAAAAGGAAATTGAGGCTGCAAAAATTCAAAATGAATGTCAGATTGCAAAAGATAGTGGAACAAACTCCAAAAAATTCTTCAAATATATTATTAGTAAAAAGGTCAGGTCTGAGCATGGTTCTTTACAAAATAATCTAGAGTGGGTGAATGGGGACAAAGAGAAGGCAAATTTATTAAATACGTTCTTCAGCTCTGTGTATACAAAGGAGCATGGTATTGACACAGCCCCTAATGGCAACCGGTGATTCAAAATTGATATGGCCCAAAAATATTTAGACAACATAAAGGTGAATAAAGCACCTGGACCAGATGGCATACACCCACGGATCCTTAAAAAAATTAGCTGTGTTATATCAAAGGATTGTTTCTAATTTTTAGGGACTCTTTAATGACTGGAATAGTATCACTGGAGTGGTGTAAGGCCAAAAATGGATCAAAGTCTTTACCAAGTAACTATAGACCTGTTAGTTTAACGTCTATAGCTGGGAAGATACTGGAGAGTTTAAAAAAAGATAGATGAGTTCTTGCTGGAAAAAAATATTTTAAGCAGCAGACAGCAATGATTCATGAAAGACAGGCGTGGCTGTGGACGTGGTATACTTGGATTTTGCAAAAGCGTTTGACACAGTTCCCCATACACAGCTAATGTATAAAGTAGAGTCTACAGGTTTGGAAAAATCAGTTTGTAAATGGATATAAAACTGTCTAAACTACCGTATTCAGAGAGTAGTGCTTAATGATTCATACTCTGAATGGTCTAGGATTGTTAGTGGTGTACCCCAAAGTTCATTGTTGGGGTGCTTACTTTTTAATACATTTGTAAATGATATAGGGTCTAGGATTAAAAGAACCATTTCAGTCCTTGAAGATGACACCAGTGGCGGAACTTTCATGGTCGCAGTAGTCGCACTTGCAAATGGGCCTTGCCGTTGTGATGCTGTGGGGGGGGGCAAGTCCCAGAATCTCCCCCTGCACTGTTGGCTGATCGTTTAGAATGCAGTGGAAGGCATTGATAGGCAGCTGTATGTTGCCCGTGGGCAGCGGGATCTCCTTTGGGCTTATAGTTCTCTTCCCGTGTGTCAGTGTGTACAGTGGAGTGGGGAGGGGCTTCTGACCCGGGCATGTATCAGTTTCACTCTTCAGTGTACAAGTGACTCGCTCTGCTTGTACACTTTTGCTGATACATGCCCAGGTCAGAGGCCCCCCCACTGTATACACTCTAGGAAGAAAACTAGCCCCAGGGAGATCCAGCTGCCCGTGGACACCATAGAGCTGCCGATCGCTGCCTCCCACCTTCCCCCAGGTGGGGGGTACAGAGATGTGCTGGGGGTTGGAGGTGCACACCAGCCATGTACAGGGAAACCTCTGGAAGGGGGGGCGGCTGTCTGCGTACCCTGATGTAAGGGGGGGCTTTCTGGGGACATTTATGTAAGGAAGGGGCCCTCTGGGGACACTGATGTAAGAGAGGGGGCCCTCTGGGGACCCTGATGTAAGGGGGCCTCTCTGGGGACACTAATGTAAGGGGGGCCTCTCTGGGGACACTAATGTAAGGGGGACCTCTCTGGGGACACTAATGTAATGGGGGGCTCTCTGGGGACACTAATGTAAGGGGGGCTCTCTGGGGACACTGATGTAAGGGGAGGATCTCTGGGGACACTAATGTAAGGGGGCCTATCTGGGGACTCTAATGTAAGGGGGGCCTCTCTTGGAACACTAATGTAAGGGGGGCCTCTCTTGGAACACTAATGTAAGGGGGGCCTCTCTGGGGACTCTGATGTAAGGGGGGCTCTCTGGGGACACTGATGTAAAGGGAGGCTCTCTTGGGACCCTAATGTAAGGGGGCTCTCTGGGGACACTAATGTAAGCGAGGCCTCTCTTGGGACACTAATGTAAGGGGGGCCTCTCTGGGGACTCTGATGTAAGGGGGGCTCTCTGGGGACACTAATGTAAGGGGGGTTCTCTGGGGACACTAATGTAAGCGGGGCCTCTCTGGGGACACTAATGTAAGGGGGGGCTCTCTGGGGGCACTGATGTAAGGGGGGGCTCTCTGAGGACACTGATGTAAGGGGGGCTCTCTTGGGACACTAATGTAAGGGGGGCCTCTCTGGGGACTCTGATGTAAGGGGGGCTCTCTGGGGACACTAATGTAAGGGGGGTTCTCTGGGGACACTGATGTAAGGGGGGGGCTCTCTGGGGACACTGATGTAAGGGGAGGCTCTCTGGGCACACTAATGTAAGGGGGCCTCTCTGGGGACACTAATGTAAGGGGGGGCTCTCTGGGGACACTGATGTAAGGGGGGCTCTCTGGGGACTCTGATGTAAGGGGGCTCTCTGGGGACACTGATGTAAAGGAGAGGCTCTCTTGGCACCCTGATGTAAGGGGGCTCCCTGGGCATTCTAATGTAAGGGGGCCTCTCTTGGGACACTAATGTAAGGGGGGCCTCTCTGGGGACTCTGATGTAAGGGGGGCTCTCTGGGGACACTAATGTAAGGGGGGTTCTCTGGGGACACTGATGTAAGGGGAGGCTCTCTGGGCACACTAATGTAAGGGGGCCTCTCTGGGGACACTAATGTAAGGGGGGCTCTCTGGGGACACTGATTTAAGGGGGGCTCTCTGGGGACTCTGATGTAAGGGGGCTCTCTGGGGACACTGATGTAAAGGAGAGGCTCTCTTGGCACCCTGATGTAAAGGGGCTCTCTGGGCATTCTAATGTAAGGGGGGCTCTCCCTGGAGACACTGATGTAAGGGGGATCTCTGGGGACACTGATGTAAGGGGATTCTCAGGGGGCACTGATGTAAGGGAGGGCTCTCTTGGGACCCTGATTTAAGGGGGCTCTCTGGGGACCCTGATGTAAGGGGGGCTCTCTGGGGACACTGATGTAAGGGGGGCTTTCTGGGGACACTGATGTAAGGGGGCTCTCTGGGGACACTGATGCAAGGGGGGCTCTCTGGGGACACTGATGTAAGGGGGGCTTTCTGGGGACACTGATGTAAGCAGGGCTCTCTGGGGACCCTGATATAAGGGGGGGCTCTCTGGGAACACTAATGTAAGGGGGGCTCTCTGGGGACACTGATGTAAGGAAGGGACTCTCCGGGTACCCTGATGTAAAGGGGAGGCTCTCTTGGGACCCTGATGTAAAATGGAGGCTCTCTGGGGACACTGATGTAAGGGGGGCTCTCTGGGGACACTGATGTAAGGGGGCTCTCTGGGGACACTGATGTAAGGGGGATCTCTGGGGACCCTGATGTAAGGAGGGGCTCCCTGGGGACCCTTATGAAGGGAAGGGGCTCTCTGGGGACCCTGATGTAATGAGGGGGGCTCTGGGGACCCTAATGTAAGTAGAGAGGCTCTCTGGGGACCCTGATGTAAGGGGAGGCTCTCCGGAGACCCTGATGTATGGGGAGGCTCTCTGGGGACCCTGATTTAAGGGGAGGCTCTCTGGGAACCCTGTTGTAAGTAAAGGGCTCTCTGGGGACCCTGATGTAAAGGGGAGGCTATCTTGGGACCCTGATGTAAGGGGCGGCTCTCTGGGGACCCTAATTTAAGAAGGGGCTCTCTGGGGACCATGATGTAAGGGGGGGCTCTCTGGGGACCCTGATGTAAGGGGGGCTCTCTGGGGGCACTAATGTAAGGGAGCCTATCTGGGGACACTAATGTAAGGGGGGCCTCTCTTGGAACACTAATGTAAGGGGGGCCTCTCTGGGGACTCTGATGTAAAGGGAGGCTCTCTTGGGACCCTAATGTAAGGGGGTTCTCTGGGGACACTATTGTAAGCGGGGCCTCTCTTGGGACACTAATGTAAGGGGGGCCTCTCTGGGGACTCTGATGTAAGGGGGGCTCTCTGGGGACACTAATGTAAGGGGGGTTCTCTGGAGACACTAATGTAAGCGGGGCCTCTCTGGGGACACTAATGTAAGGGGGGGCTCTCTGGGGGCACTGATATAAGGGGGGGCTCTCTGAGGACACTGATGTAAGGGGGGCTCTCTGGGGACACTAATGTAAGGGGCCTCTCTGGGGACACTAATGTAAGGGGGGCCTCTCTTGGGACACTAATGTAAGGGGGGCCTCTCTGGGGACTCTGATGTAAGGGGGGCTCTCTGGGGACACTGATGTAAGGGGGGTTCTCTGGGGACACTGATGTAAGGGGGGGTTCTCTGGGGACACTGATGTAAGGGGAGGCTCTCTGGGCACACTAATGTAAGGGGGCCTCTCTGGGTACACTAATGTAAGGGGGGGCTCTCTGGGGACACTGATGTAAGGGGGGCTCTCTGGGGACTCTGATGTAAGGGGGCTCTCTGGGGACACTGATGTAAAGGAGAGGCTCTCTTGGCACCCTGATGTAAGGGGGCTCTCTGGGCATTCTAATGTAAGGGGGGCTCTCCCTGGAGACACTGATGTAAGGGGGATCTCTGAGGACACTGATGTAAGGGGATTCTCAGGGGGCACTGATGTAAGGGAGGGCTCTCTTGGGACCCTGATTTAAGGGGGCTCTCTGGGGACCCTGATGTAATGGGGGCTCTCTGGGGACACTGATGTAAGGGGGGCTTTCTGGGGACACTGATGTAAGGGGGGCTCTGTGGGGACACTGATGCAAGGGGGGCTCTCTGGGGACACTGATGTAAGGGGGGCTTTCTGGGGACACTGATGTAAGCGGGGCTCTCTGGGGACCCTGATATAAGGGGGGGCTCTCTGGGGACACTGATGTAAGGAAGGGACTCTCCAGGTACCCTGATGTAAAGAGGAGGCTCTCTTGGGACCCTGATGTAAAATGGAGGCTCTCTGGGGACACTGATGTAAGGGGGGCTCTCTGGGGACACTGATGTAAGCGGGGATCTCTGGGAACCCTGATGTAAGGAGGGGCTCCCTGGGGACCCTTATGTAAGGAAGGGGCTCTCTGGGGACCCTGATGTAATGAGGGGGGCTCTGGGGACCCTAATGTAAGTAGAGAGGCTCTCTGGGGACCCTGATGTAAGGGGAGGCTCTCCGGAGACCCTGATGTATGGGGAGGCTCTCTGGGGACCCTGATTTAAGGGGAGGCTCTCTGTGAACCCTGTTGTAAGTAAAGGGCTCTCTGGGGACCCTGATGTAAAGGGGAGGCTATCTTGGGACCCTGATGTAAGGGGCGGCTCTCTGGGGACCCTAATTTAGGGAGGGGCTCTCTGGGGACCATGATGTAAGGGGGGCTCTGTGGGGACACTGATACAAGGGGGGCTCTCTGGGGACACTGATGTAAGGGGGGCTTTCTGGGGACACTGATGTAAGCGGGGCTCTCTGGGGACCCTGATATAAGGGGGGGCTCTCTGGGGACACTGATGTAAGGAAGGGACTCTCCGGGTACCCTGATGTAAAGAGGAGGCTCTCTTGGGACCCTGATGTAAAATGGAGACTCTCTGGGGACACTGATGTAAGGGGGGCTCTCTGGGGACACTGATGTAAGCGGGGATCTCTGGGGACCCTGATGTAAGGAGGGGCTCCCTGGGGACCCTTATGTAAGGAAGGGGCTCTCTGGGGACCCTGATGTAATGAGGGGGGCTCTGGGGACCCTAATGTAAGTAGAGAGGCTCTCTGGGGACCCTGATGTAAGGGGAGGCTCTCCGGAGACCCTAATGTATGGGGAGGCTCTCTGGGGACCCTGATTTAAGGGGAGGCTCTCTGGGAACCCTGTTGTAAGTAAAGGGCTCTCTGGGGACCCTGATGTAAAGGGGAGGCTATCTTGGGACCCTGATGTAAGGGGCGGCTCTCTGGGGACCCTAATTTAGGGAGGGGCTCTCTGGGGACCATGATGTAAGGGGGGGCTCTGTGGGGACCCTGATGTAAGGGGGGCTCTCTGGGGACACTGATATAAGGGGGGCTTTCTGGGGACACTGATGTAAGGGGGGCTCTCTGGGGACACTGATGCAAGGGGGGCTCTCTGGGGACACTGATGTAAGGGGGGCTTTCTGGGGACACTGATGTAAGCTGGGCTCTCTGGGGACCCTGATATAAGGGGGGGCTCTCTGGGAACACTAATGTAAGGGGGGCTCTCTGGGGACACTGATGTAAGGGACTCTCTGGGTACCCTGATGTAAAGGGGAGGCTCTCTTGGGACCCTGATGTAAAATGGAGGCTCTCTGGGGACACTGATGTAAGCGGGGATCTCTGGGGACCCTGATGTAAAGGGGGGCTATCTTGGGACCCTGATGTAAGGGGCGGCTCTCTGGGGACCCTAATGTAAGGAGGGTCCCTCTGGGGATCATGATGTAAGGGGAGGCTCTCTGGGGACCTTGATGTAAGGGGAGGCTCTCTAGGGACACTGATGTAAGGGGGGCACTCTGGGGACCCTGGTGTAAAAGGGAGGCTCTCTTGGGACCCTGATGTAAAGTGGAGGCTCTCTGGAGACACTGATGTAAGGGGGGCTCTCTGGGGACACTGATGTAAGGGCGCTCTCTGGACCCTGATGTAAGTAGGGAGGTCTCTGGGGACCCTGATGTAAGGGGAGGCTCTCTGGGGACCCTGGTGTAAGGGGAGGCTCTCTGGGGACCCTGATGTAAGTAAGGGGCTCTCTGGGGACACTGATGTAAGGGCGCTCTCTGGACCCTGATGTAAGTAGGGAGGTCTCTGGGGACCCTAATGTAAGGGGAGGCTCTCTGGGGACCCTAATTTATGGGGAGGCTCTCTGGGGACCCTGATGTAAGGGGAGGCTTTCTGGGGACCCTGATGTAAGGGGAGGCTCTCAGGACCCTGATGTAAGTAGGGAGGTCTCTGGGGACCCTGATGTAAGGGGAGGCTCTCTGGGGACCCTGGTGTAAGGGGAGGCTCTCTGGGGACCCTGATGTAAGTAAGGGGCTCTCTGGGGACCCTGATTTAAAGGGGAGGCTATCTGGGGACCCTGATGTAAGGGGGGCTCTCTGGGGATCCTAATGTAAGGAGGGGCTCTCTGGGGACCCTGATGTAAGGGGGATCTCTGGGGACCCTGATGTAACAAGGGGCTCTCTGGGGACCTTGATGTAAGGGGGGGATCTCTGGGGACCTTTATGTAATGAGGGGGCTCTGGGGACCCTAATGTAAATAGGGAGGCTCTCTGGGAACCCTGATGTAAGGGGAGGCTCTCTGGGGACCCTGATGTAAGGGGAGGCTTTCTGGAGACCCTGATGCAGGGGGAGGCTCTCTGGGGACCCTGATATAAGTAAGGAAGCTCTCTGGGGACCCTGATGTAAGTGGGGGATCTCTGGGAACCCTGATGTAAGTGGGGGATCCACACTCAGATATGTAAAGATAATATATATTATATATATACACACATGTATATTATATACATGTGTATGCCCGCCCCATGTGTATGACTTTCTTTACTTCGCTGCTATGGGCTCTAGCCTGAGAACTTTTGTAGACCCAGCAGTGACCCTGGTGAGGGCCCTTCATGGTTTCTTGCACTGGGGCCCTGAAGATTCTAGTTACGCCTCTGATTGACACCAAGCTATGCAGTAGAATAACGTCCTTACAGGATATCTCTAACTTACAAGCTGACCTCAATGCACTGTTTAACCACTTCAATAAAGGGCACTTTTACCCCTTTCCTGCCCAGGGCCATTTTCAGCTTTCATGGCTGTCACATGGCTGTCACACTTTGAATGACAATTGCACAGTCATGCAACACTGTACCCAAACAATTTTTTTTTTATCATTTTGTTCACACAAATAGAGCTTTCTTTTGGTAGTATTTTTATTTACCACCGTTTTTTTTTTGCTAAATAAATGAAAAAAGATTTAAATTTTGAAAAAAAGAAAACAAGTTTTTCTTTGTTTCTGTTATAAAATTTTGCAAATAAATCATCTCTCTTCATAAATGTGGGCCAAAATTTATTCTGATACATTTCTTTGATGAAAATAACCCAAATCAGTGTATATTATTTAGTCTGTAGGAAAGTTATAGAGTCCACAAACTATGGTAAATATTTGAAATTTGATCAATCCTGATGTACTGAGGGCCTATCTCGATTCTTGAGGCCCAAAAATGCCAGGACAGTACAAATACCCCCCAAAAACTTTTGGAAAACTTTTTGGAGAAGAGGAGATTAAGGTGGGATATGACCAACATGAATAAATACATACGGTAAGTGGTCCATATAGTGAACTTGGTGTTGAGTTATTCACTTTAAGGTCATCACAGAAGACAAGTGGGAACTCTTTATGTCTAGAGGAAAAGAGACATAATCTAGAAATATGGAAAAAAGTATTAGCCATGTAAGTTGTATAACAACATTCACTACCCACAGGCTTTAACAGGCTTTGAAGAAAAATTTGCAGACTTTAAACTTTGCAAGATTTACAAAACTGTTCTCGAACAGAAAACAGGCAGATTAGTTCATTCCTAGTTATTTGGTATGATAACACATCAAAAAGGGATATTTCTCTACTGCAAGCACTTTATTACTTTTGTAACGGAACAAATAACAATGGGGACAACAGAGATAGATATGTTATACATCATGAATTCCCTTGCAAATTGAACACCCCATTTGCCTTTAGTTAGTCAACCCCTATGTGTTAAGGTCAAACATTTACTTTAAATGCGCCCTTAATGGTTCTCAAAACATGAAAAGGGGTGAAGGAGTTCTTCTCCCCTAGAGCCACCATCCCATTTAAAATAAGTGTGGCTGTGTGGGGTTCTACCTGAACAGCCACATCATTCATTCACCAAAATCTGTGAATGCATGAACTACAAGTCCCTTCTTTCCCTGTGGCAGACAGACTTGTACTGTAGTTCTTAATGGACTGCAAGTGCAGTAATCAGTGCACTCGTAGTCCGTTGAATCTTCCTCTAGCTCTCCAACTGAATGCCTGAACAGAGTTACAGGCAGAGAGCTAGATTAGGTGTTTACAGGGGCCTTATATTGCACCTTTCATCCACTAATTGAGGGTGCATGGCTTTGCAGGCTCCTGCAAAAAACACGTGCAGTTATTATTTTTTTTTATAAAAGTGAACCCAACTTTTCATGTGTACACAAACATGCTTATAGGTTAGAAGGGAGCCTCAAAGAATGCTTGATACAGTGCCTTAAAAAAGAATTTATACCCCTTGAAATTACGACCAAATGGGTTAATGTATTTTATTGGGATTTTATGTGATAGACCAACACAAATTGGCAGATAATTGTGAAGTAGAAAGAAAATGATAATGGTTTTCAACGTTTTTTTACAAATAAATATATGAAAAGTGTGACATGCATTTGTATTCAGCCCCCCTGAGTCAATACTTTATAGAAACATCTTTCGCTGCAATTACAGCAGCAAGTCTTTTTTGGGGATGTCTCTACCAGCTTTGCACATCTAGATACTGAAATTTTTGCCCATTCTTCTTTTCAAAATAGCTCAAACTCTACCAGATTGGATAGAGAGCATCTGTGAACAGAAATGTTGAAGTCTCTCCACAGATTCTCAATTGGATTTAGGTCTGGACTTTGACTGGGCCATTCTAACACATGGATATGCTTTGATCTAAATCATTCCATTGTAGCTCTGGCTGTATGTTTAGGATCATTGTCCTGCTGGAAGGTGAACCTCCACCCCAGTATTAAGTGCAGTGTTAGTTTTCTGCCACATATAGCATTTTTCTTTTAGGCCAAAAATTTTGGTCTCATCTGACCCAAGCACCTTCTTCCAAATGTTTGCTCTGTCCCCCACATGGCTTCTCGCAAAATGCAAACGGGACTACTTATGGCTTTCTTTCAACAATGGCTTTCTTCTTGCCATTCTTCCATAAAGGTCAGATTTGTGGAACGCACGTCTAATAGTTGTTCTATGGACAGATTCTCCTACCTGAGCTGTGGATCTCTGCAGCTCCTCCCGAGTTACCATGGGCCTCTTGGCTGCTTCTCTGATTAATGCTCTCCTTGCCCCGCCTGTCAGTTTAGGTGGACGGCCATCTCTTGGTAGGTTTGCAGGTACCATACTCTTTACATTTTCGGATGATGCATTGAATAGTGCTCCGTGAGATGTTTAAAACATGAGATATATTTTTATAACCTAACCCTGCTTTAAACTTCTCCACAACTTTATCCCTGACTGTCTGGTGTGTTCCTTGGCCTTCATTATGCAGTTTGTTCACTATTGTCCTCTAACAACCCTCTGCAGGCCTCAAAAAACAGCTATATTTATACTGAGAATAAATTACACACAGGTGCACTTTATTTACTAATTAGGTGACTTCTGAAGGCAATTGGTTCCACTAGATTTTAGTTAGGGGCATCAGAGTAAAGAAGGCTGAATACAAATGCACGCCACGCTTTTCAGATATTAATTTGTAAAAAAACTTAAAACCATTTATCATTTTCCTTCCACTTCACAATTAGGAGCCACTTTGTGTTGGGCTATCACATAAAATCCCAATAAAATCCATTTACGTTTTTGGCTGTAACATGACAAAATGTAGAAAATTTCAAGGGGTAGGAATACTTTTTCAAGGCACTGTATATACACTGGTACTGAGTGAAAGCTTACTTACAATACCTAAGTAAAAATGTCTGTTTGCCCCTATGTTTCTCTGGGTATATTCCTACATGTTTTAGTGATATAGGTGAATTGTGTAAAACATATCAAATACTTCTCTGAGAGCTCATCTACATCAATATATTTGGCTCAATTCCATTTTTATAAATTAAGTAACCCTTCCATTGAACATGGCACTGGCCTATTAAAGTAGATCTCATGGGGCTCCTTTTTGTAAAGACTTGCATATATTTATCTATCTACATATTTGGCCCCAAAAACAGTAGTTATCCTTAAAGCCAAAGCCCCTATGTGTAAAGAAAGGCCACACAAGGATAATGATTAATGTAAATATAAGAGCAGTCCGCACAGTGTTGTTTTTTTCCATACAAATCTTTTATAAGGCTGGCTCAGTGCTGTGACTATGAAACATTGGGGCGCTGTGATTAAAATTAATAGAGCTTCTTCTGCCATCATTTGTCACATATTTACAAGCCTGAAAAATACTTCATTTTTTTCATGATCCTATAATTCAAAAGACTGAATCAAAAGCCTGAAGGAATCTGACAGCACAGGACATTTATTATTGCATTCAAGTCATGTCAATGCCACATTTGTAGGCAGTGCTTTTATTAACAGGAATGTATGGTCTTTTCAATGATTTTTTTTAGATGTACAAGTAAAAGATCAGCTCAATGTAAACAACGTTATAAAGATGTTTTAAAAAAAGCTTTATTTCTATGTATAATTTGTACATGTGAACAAAAGGGCAGTTACAGTATATATTACTGCAGTCCTACACAGTGGTTCATTGTGTTAAATTCTAATCCAAATACGAAGCTTGCTCTGCTGCTTAAAGCCCAACTCCAGGCAAAATGAAATTTAAAGTGGTTGTAAATGTAATTTTTTTTTTTTTTATAACAAACAGGCATATACTTACCTGCTCTGTGTAATGAAAGCTCTGAACCCTTACCAGTTCTGGCTCCTCTCTTCTGCCAAGTACCCCCATAGAAAGCTGCTTTCTATTGGGGAACTTGTGCGGGCTTGCTCCCAAGTCTAATGCCCCGTACACACGGTCGGACTTTGTTCGGACATTCCGACAACAAAATCCTGGGATTTTTTCCGACGGATGTTGGCTCCAGCTTGTCTTGCATACACACGGTCACACAAAGTTGAAAATCCGATCGTTCTGAACGCGGTGACTTAAAACGCGTACGTTGGGACTATAAACGGGGCAGTGGCCAATAGCTTTCATCTCTTTATTTATTCTGAGCATGCGTGGCACTTTGTCCGTCGGATTTGTGTACACACGATCGGAATTTCTGACAACGGATTTTGTTGTCGGAAAATTTTATAGCCTGCTCCCAAACTTTGTGTGTCGGAAAATCCGATGGAAAATGTGTGATGGAGCCCACACACGGTCGGAATTTCCGACAACAAGGTCCAATCACACATTTTCCGTCGGAAAATCCGACCGTGTGTACGGGGCATTACTGTCTGCGTTTATTGACACTTGACATTGAATGTCTAAACATTTTTTTGGAATTCAATGAGGTTAAAAAAGGTTTAGGCTTTTTATCCGCTTTAAATATTGCACTGTGCATCATTTACCCTACCCCTCAGTCCTGATTGCAAACATCTCTTCCTAAGCCATCCTGCAGTGTAATGAATCAAAATCACAGTTTTCTCTGTAAGCTAAGCTTATCCCCCCCACACACACACACATTGAATAGTAAGGGTTAAATATGTGTTTAGTTTAGAAGGTGAAAAAGTACAGAAATACTGACTTATGCCTTGCTTCCACAGGCTTCTTTAAGGCTCCATTCACACTTGTGCGACTTGTCATGCAACTTTGAACATCAAAGTTGAATGACAAGTCATTCCCCATGTTTTCCAATGATAACCAATCATATATGAATGACTTAAAATTGCAGCAACTTCAAAGTAGTTAATGCACTACTTTGGTCCAACTTTCATGCAACTTGAGGGCCATAGACATTAATGTTAACCCTCAGAAGCTACTGCTTTTCAGCCATCTGAACGTATGTAGCCAAATATATTTAATTAAATCTGAAACTGGCCAAATATCAGAGATTTGTACAATTGGCTTTTGTGCCATATTTCTGGATTACACGGGGCACAACTGAATATGTATAAGGTATGCAAAGATAGACTGATGTGTCTTTACACAAATGCATCACACATCAGGGCCATTTACTATTTGTGTAGGTAACTTTCAACTTTTACAGTTATTGTAGTAACTGGCAATTAATGGTGGTTAGTGATAGTAAAATTTTGAATGTATTTTAATATTCATTACAGACTTCACTGGTGGTTTATTTGGCCAAGAATTAAAAAAAAAAATTGTTAATCACAATCAACTGGACTTGCCTATTTACATTCTTGAACATCTACAGTGCCTTGCAAAAGTATTCACCCCCTTGGCATTTTTCGTGTTTTGTTGCCTCACAACTTGGAATTACCATGGATTGTTTGAGGATTTGCATCAGTTAGTTTACAGAACATGCCCACAACTTTGAAGATATTTTTTTTTTTTTTGAAGCAAACAACAAATAGGACAAAATAACAGAAAAAGTCAATGTGCATAACTATTTACCCCCTAAAGTCAATACTTTGTAGAGCCACCTTTTGCGGCTATCACAGCTCCAAGTCGCTTTGCATAAGTCTCTATGAGCTTGCCACATCTTACCACTGGGATTTTTGCCCATTCCTCCTTGCAAAACTGCTCCAGCTCCTTCAAGTTGGATGGTTTGCGCTTGTGTACAGCAATCTTTAAGTCTGACCACAGATTTTCTATTGGATTGAGGTCTGGGCTTTGACTAGGCCATTCCAACACATTTACATGTTTCCCCTTAAACCACTCAAGTGTTGCTTTAGCAGTGTGTTTGGGGTCATTGTCCTGCTGGAAGGTGAACCTCCGTCCTAGCCTCAAATCACACACAGAGTGGTACAGGTTTTGCTCAAGAATATTCTTGTATTTAGTACCATCCATCTTTCCCTAAACTCTGACCAGTTTCCCAGTCCCGACTGCTGAAAAACATCCCCACAGCATGATGCTGACACCATCATGTTTCACTGTGGGGATGGTGTTCATGGGTGATATGATGTGTTGCAAAAAGGATAAAATCGCGCTACCTTAAAAATATTGGTGAACATAACACACATGTATATGCAAAAACTACGTGATAAGTATGGCATGTATATAAAAACCAAAGCCAATAGATAACAAACAGAAAAAATTAATATATCATGCAGGTAATCATAAAAAATAGTGAAAATAATGATAAACGTATGCAATAACAGATGACCAGTGATCAATGAACTAACAATATCCAATGATCAGTGATCGGTGAACAGAATGCTGTAATATACACACCAGTGAATAATAAATTGAAGTGAATTAAAGTCCATCAAAGTATGAAAAATGGTGTGAAAAATTGGTGAGACGGTTGTTGTCTTCAAATAGTATGTGAAATCCACAAACATAAGTCAACAGGAATGCGCCCTTACCGGAATACCATGATCTCCCATTACAGAGGATCAGGGAAGGCATATGTTGTGCTATACACAGGCTCCATGAAACAGCTAGTAGGATGATAGTAGGAAGTCACTTACAGCAGCTCGGATCAGCGGAGAAAAGTCGTGGTACATAGGAGGAAATAAATGCTCCAATAGTGTAAAACCAACGATTGTTTATTAAAAAAGAAAGATAAAACACAAGAAAATAGATGTAAAAAGTCAGAACGTCTGTTGCGCCGGCCAGAGCACAAAACAGACAGCCTGTGCCTGGTGGATAACGAGTGGAGTACGAGGTGACGTCACCTGGGTTTTAGAGGAGGAAAATATGAAAAAAAAAAATTCTGAACCAAATAGTGTACTAAAATAGTTAATAAAATATAACAGAATAATATTTCTACACTGACAACCAATATATGGGGGCACCCTACACTGATCCCCAATGTAACTAGGACATGTACACAACCTCAACACAACAGGTGTATTTACATCAACCACCAATGTATTGAGAAATTTACACTGACCAGTGATGTAACAGGTGTATTTACAGTAACCCCCCCATCTCTCTACTAATCTCTGCATTCCTATCTCCCTCTCAGTACAACTATGCCCCTCTAACTCATCACCTGTTAACCTCTGTCCCCCAAACTCCTCATCTACTAACCTTTGCACTCCAACCCCTCCTTCCCATTCAACTCTGCACCTCTAAACACCTCCTCTGCTCACCTCTGAACCTCAAGTAAGACACACAGACATTTCCTCCTGTTTTTGGGGGGGAAAAAGTGCATCTTATGGAGCGAAAAATACGGTAATCTTGTTCTCAGGGATGATTAGATGCCTTTCAATTTATCAAAAAACATCACTTCTCATGATGACTGCTCATATCAACCTCTACTTACTTGTGAGCAGAGGTGAATTCATGTAAGGATCATAAATATTCCATACCATGGAAAAGGGACTTGTTTTGGTTTCAGTTATGTTTTAACATCTTCAACTAGAGCAAGATTCCATGGTAACTGGACCATGACAATTAGATAACCAATGTGGGTTTTAAAGTTAATCTCAAGGTAAATGTTGTTCCCTATTTTTCTCCCCCAAACCTTTCCACCCATTAACAAATTAAAAGAAAAAGCCTTTGACCCAATTTTTACTCTCCTGAGTCTGCTGTCATGCAATCCTTTGTGCAGCATCTTCCAGTGTGGAGACAGATTATTTAGCACTATGGCGCCAACAAGTCTTATTACCATCGGTATAATTTCATCAAACAGCATCCAGCACCACATATGCAAAGTAAATGTGAATCCTATCATCCAAATTCCAAAAATAATTTTGAGCTTGTGTCATAATCACAAGGTATGAAATCTATGGCTTGCAGAGAAAATATACAAAACCCATTAATGCAGAGCTTTACCAATAACAGATAATACAAAATAATGTTCTTTAGCAAAGGACTTCCCACATTAGTAATTATGCCACTAAAATTAGTGTGTGCTGTAAGTTGCCTCTAGTATTTCCTTGTGTTTCTTCTTGCTGGAGGCTGCCATTTTGCTAAAGCTCTGACCCCTAAGCAGCAGTAAATATTTAAGCTGTCAGCAGATTGGCTTCTACATTTTCATCACAGTGCCAAAAATGGACAACAACTGAGCATGTGCAGAGCAGGGCAAGACAACGTGAAATTATTGAGCAGAACTTAATTATCTGATTAAAGTTCCACTTTAAGTTATGGGTTATTGAGAGTAAAAAGAAGCCTAAAACAAAAGGCATAAACTAAGCCTGGGAAAATCCAGAATCATGTATCCTTGCCACTGTGGCCAACAGTTTTTTTTTTAAACAAATTCATCGCAGGGGTCATGCTATAGAGATCCACAGTAATTAATCATTCATCATACAGGAAAAAAAATGATTGGAGCTATTCAATTTGTTGCAATGCTCTGCTTAATGTAGAATGTAGAAACCAACGTATTTGTGTCATGTTCCTGAAATCACTGGGTCCTGAATGCCAGCAGTGCCCACAAATCATTGTAATGTTTTCTGACATCTAGAAGATCATCTTTAATGTGTATGCATGCTGAAACGTTGCTGACTTAATTAAGATAGTTAATTCAGAGCATTGTAGTATGACTGGCAGAAGTGTTCATGAGGGACAGGGTTATTATATGCAGTTCATCGGGCTCATCTTATCGACCATTGCCTGCTGTAGGCTTCTCCTGATTATCTATGTAATGTATGTTTCAAAATTGCAGAGCAGAGATTCATCTCCTTCACTTTCATTGTTACATTTGCCTACAGCACAACATCCTTTACTAAGTAGGCTGCACCCACAGGAATAATATCTGTGAAGCTCCCTACCTCGAGGGAATAATTTGACACTTCCACAATAAAAATGACCATCCTGGTCATTAAAAATGGTGCTAAACTGACTGGCAACCTAACATGGTTTTCACAATGAGAGAAATAGCATTAATTTGAGAAGCACAGCTCCCTCAGGAAATGAGCAACAAGCTTTCATTGTAATCTCTCAAAATCACCCCCTCCTTTTTGTCACATGCAGAATTAATGGAGATGCTCTATTAAAAGCACAAAAGAATATAAAATTTCCCGGTTGCCCAAGTTGCTAGTCTGACATTGTTCTAAATTGAAATATTGTTAGTCCAATTTGAATTTTAGTTGACTCGAAATTTCTTTTCCAACATGTCTATTACAGGCATGAGCTTTTCTTCTCAAAGGCATTTCAAAGAATAGTGATGATATTCAAAGTTGGGTTAAATAGTTAGATTTTCACCTTTCAGTAGTCTAGATCAGTCTTGGATGATGGCTGATTGGTTGCCATAGGTTAATGTGTTATACAAAGCACTATTAAATAAGACAGTACTGCATTAATATTAAGAGCATTTTTGTGCTCAGGATATATATATATAGTACTGGTTCCATACATTGCTTCAATATGGACCATCTAGCAATTTATTGAAGTAGTTAAGGTGTTGCTTCTACGATCAATTAACTTAGTCTTGGGCAAAGTCCTTCAGGGATGGCATAAGGTGAAGTACTCACTTAGCTTTCTGGGCACAGCTGTCTTCTGTTAATTTAGACCCTGGAAAAACAGCTTGTGGGTAATCAAATCATAGTACTGCACTGTAACTCCAGTGTCCATATTTTGGTGCAGTATTGTTGCTTTGGGCGGCATAGCAACAAGTCGGGCAATCATCATTGTTTTAACTGTTCCAAACCGATGAAGGTTGTATATTGTTGCTGTGGGTTACCAAATGCCATTGTTCTACGCACCACTCAGCGATCTGCACTATCATTTCCCAAATAGCAGTGATTGCTCTGGCTGCTCCTGATAAATAATGTGTCTTCCCAAAAAAATCAAATCTATGCAAAATTCAGAGTTAAAATTGGTATTTATTTTTTTACAT
Source organism: Lithobates clamitans (assembly GCA_037952925.1). Taxonomy (NCBI): domain Eukaryota; kingdom Metazoa; phylum Chordata; class Amphibia; order Anura; family Ranidae; genus Lithobates; species Lithobates clamitans. Next base: position 2,124,272 of record JBBGZY010001345.1, on the reverse strand, counting down.
TTGAAATTAAAATAAATCTTCCATGTAAAGCTTAGATTTGATTTTTAGGGTTCTGAAAGTCTAAATTGAGGCTTGATTCATTAAATATAATGAGGACGTTTTTAGAAGCAAAACTGTAATTTTTTTTCTAATACACACAAGAACAAAATCATATATGCATAAAAATATTTACAATCTTTCAGCTTCACGTACATTATATGGTTCAGTTTTAGCACTGTTTCTATAATACTATTGGTATTTGGTATTTGAAGTCTGACTACATTTTCATTTCTGAAGTTTTGTTTTTAATATCTGTAATTAGATGGAGGGCTGGGTAAGTCATATATATTACAGTCTGTACAAAAATATTGTATGTTACCCTATTCTGGAACCTTATAAATCCAGTGTACCAGACACAGAGCAGTGGCATTTTACAGAAGCAGAATTAAAGTTAGCAGAGCCATGTAATGCTCAAATTGTATTGTTGTGTTCCTAAATTACTAGCAGGCCCGGACTGGCCATAGGGCAGACCGGGCATTTGTCCAGTGGGCCGGGCCTGTTGATGATCAGGCCGCACAGCAGGATATAAGCGGCGACTGCGGCCTGAACATAGGTAACACAGGCCACGGCCGCCGCTCGCCTACCGCCATGCGGCCGTGCCTGTGTCATCTCTGGCGGCTGCATGGGCTGAGCTGTGTGTCTCTCTCACACACAGCTCAGCCTCAGAGCCGCGCTGACAGTTCCGCAGCTGCTCTTCTCCTCCAGGCATGAGCGTCCCCTCGGTGGGGAGAGCTGCAGGCTGCTGTGACGATATTCCCCCCTCCCCTCTCGCCCCCCTCCCCTTCTCATGTCGGCATGTCCCTCCCCATTGGCCACAGCAGAGGGCCAATCAGAAGCAACTAGAAGGGCATCATGAGAAATGTAGTCCCAGAGATAGGTGGCCCAATTGTTCTCAGCAGGGAGCAGACTACAGTCCCCAGCATGCACTCTGCTGGGGTGAAAGAGAAAACCCGTAAACAAGCTGAGGAGTGCTTGTAGCAGGAGACATGAAAAAATGAAAGAGAGGACTGTGCTGGGGGAACTAATAGCCCCAGCACCACCAGATAGAGCCACGCTGAACCTGCACCACCAGAGAGAGCCACACTGTACCGCACCACCAGAGAGAGAGTCTCGCTGTACCCACACCACCAGAGAGAGCCACACTGTATCACGCCACCAGAGAGGGAGCCACGCTGTACCCGCAAAACCAGAGAGAGAGCCACGCTGTTCCCACACCACCAGAGAGAGCCACGCTGTACCACACCACCAGAGAGGAAGCCACGCTGTACCGCACCACCAGAGAGAGCCACGTTGTACCCGCACCACCAGTGAGAGCCACACTGTACCCGCACCACCAGAGAGAGCCATGCTGTACCCGTACCACCAGAGAGAGCCACGCTGTTCCCACACCACCAGAGAGAGCCACGCTGTACCACACCACCAGAGAGGGAGCCACGCTGTACCTGCACCACCAGAGAGAGCCACGCTGTACCGCACCACCAGAGAGAGCCACGCTGTACCCGCACCACCAGAGAGAGCCACACTGTACCCGCACCACCAGAGAGAGCCATGCTGTACCGCACCACCAGAGAAAGAGTAAGTCAGTGTAACAATAGGAGACAGACAGTACTGGCATTGTAAGGCCACAATAGGACAGGGACACTGTAATGTAAAGGGGACTGCACTGTAATCATTGCAGTTGCCCTTTATAGTGCAGTTCCCTTTATATCACAGTGTCCCTGCAAATTACAGTGTGGAAGACCGACACCAGCCATCCCCGCGAATGTCTACCGACCCCCCCCACCCCCGGTCCCTGGAAAAGTTGGCTGCTCAGTCTAAAAGGCCCGGGCCTATTTTTTGTCCCAGTCCGGGCCTGATTACTAGTATAATGCAATGTGGGGATAAGCGCAACATTTTACTGATCATAGATTTGGTGCAAAACTTGCAGGTTTGGCATTTGCTGAAATCTAGGTGAATTCAAAGTGTGTTACTGCATGATGAAATTTGAAATAGAAGCTGCACATAATTATTTAAGCTTCCCGCTATATGTAGAGTACTGTCTGTAAATAATTGCACTAACATCCATATTTCCAGGACAAGCTTTTAGGGTGTATCCCCTTCTTCAATGTCTAAGCAGAACTAATACACAAAGTTTTAGTAAAATGTTAAGTGAGGCTGGGTTGAACAAAAATGACTCAATTTAATGTGGAATCACTCCCACTGAGCCAGTGCTGTATTTTGGCCTAGGCTGACAAGGCCCAGGCTAGGGCGGCACTTTGCAGGGGGATGGCGCCGCCCACCCCTGAATGAAAAAAGCCCCCCTCCACCTCCCGAGTCAGTGCATTCACTGCAGGAGGTTGCTGGCTGCAACGTCTCTCACATCGTGTGCTCACAGTCCCCCCCCTCCCCACAGACAGGAGAGCAGAGAGAGAGAACTTGTCAGCTTCTACTCCTGTGTTGTGATTCCAGGGCCGGTCGGATTGTGGCTTCAGCTGACAGACCCAGCTACATTCTGTTCACTGTCTACACTCTTCACTGTCTCTCCTTGCAAAACTGTGTGTCCTTGGTGCTAGGGGAGGACTGTGATTTTCTTGACTGCATCAATGAACACATGTACACTGCTGCTTACATATATGGTTAACTTTTTATAGCTCAATATCTGCAGGCTGGTGCTTCCGGAATCAATGGCATTTAACACCTTAGTATCTGCTTGTATATGTGGTTAACCTTTCATAGCTACTTGTATGTCTAAGGCTTGGTTCACACTGGAACCGGCTGCGGATTTCCGCCCCCGGAAATATATGAACCTGCTCCAAAGAGAGGCAGTCACAGTCCCCTGCTTTGCAAATTGGATTCAGGGAAACCCACATCCAATTCACATAGGTCTGAACCCAGTTTAATGCTGCCTTCTGACATATGAAGAAAAGTGTAATTTCTGATCATAGATCAGTCTGAATTTTATTACCCATCCTGCTGACTACATTTAGCCCTGGTTCACACTGATACAGGTTAGAAACCGTGCAAGTTCAGCTGAATTGGCACAATTTCCAACCAGCAATGTAGTCCGAGTTCATGGGGCGATTTGACAGACATCTGTGTGGGTTCATGCACAGATGTCTATTCGAATAGGCCCCGAAGTCGCCAAAAGTAGCACAGGAAATTATCACCTGCAATATGTACTGAATATTATGCTCAATAAACTTTGCTCTTGAATAAAAAAATAAAAAAAAGTAGCACAGGAACTACTTTTGGGAATCGGTGCAAAGTCGGCATTGCACCAATTCAGACGGTGCCATTACCGGCAATAACTGACAATTTGGCATGCAATTTCACATGTATAATTGCATGCCAAATTGGCCCAATGTGAATGGGTGCTTAAAGAGGAACTGTAGTCTGCTCACATAATTTGGTATTATTAGAATGCAATTGGAGACCCTTATTGGGCACTGATGAGGCTTTGCTGATGGGCACTGATGGGCACTGGTGAGTGTGCATTGATGGGCACTGATCAGGCTGCATTGATGGGCACTGACAAGGCTGCCTGATGGGCACTGACAAGACTGTGCTGATGGACACTGGCGATGCTGCATTGATGGGCACTGATAAGGTTGCACTGATGGGCACTGGTGAGGCTGCATTGATGGGCACTGGTGAGGTTGCACTGATGGGCACTGGTGAGGCTGCATTGATGGGCACTGACAAGGCTGCTTTGATGGGCACTGGTGAGGCTGCATTGATAGGCACTGATGAGGCTGTGCTGATGGGTACTGATGAGGCTGCACTGATAGGCACTGATCAGGCTGCATTGATGGGCACTAATGAGGCTGCGCTGATGGGCACTGGTGATGCTGCATTGATGTGCACTGATGAGGCTGCTTTGATGGTGCTCTGATGAGGTTGCACTGATGGGCACTGATTAGGCTGCACTTGGTACCCACTTTTAATGTACAGAGAGAAAGAGGTGGAGCTCGAAGAAGAAAAGGTGGAGCCTAAAGAGGAAAGGGTGTGGTTTACAGATGACAGGGAGGTTCTTAAACATGAAGGGGTGTTACATTGACAGGAAAGGGTGGGTAGTATTTAAATTAGAGGGTGCAAAAGTTAAGTCAAGCCTAGGGCAGCACAGAACCTAAATACACCACTGCACTGAGCTATTGTATTTTGACAGTGGAGAGATTTCAAAATACACTGCCTTCTAAATACACTCATTAGCTGTGTCGGATATAGCCGGCTGTGCTGATTGAGAGAATATTTTCCAACAGGCTGGTTGTACACAAGTGGATCAATAGATCCACTTGTGTATAACCAGCCTGCCCATTCATGGATTGAAATTCAGCCAGTCCCTGCTGAAATGGACAAATTTCAATCCATGTTTGGCCACCATTAGACAATCACTGGGGGGGGGGGGGGCTTGTCCTGAATATTTGGATGTTAAAAGTATCACAGACGGTTTTTGTTGCAAGTGCAGTAATACTCCTAAAATAATCTCAAGCACAATAAGGAGACAGCTTTTAAAAAAATATAGATACATTTAGCCTTTCCCCATCTTTCTAAGACAAAGGCCATGCAACATTCCCCTCCTTCCTCCAAATGCTCTGCTAGAGGCCTTTCATATGTAGTCAAAGGCTTTTCCCTCCCCATCTCAAAAAATGAGCATTTAAAATCTGCAAACAAATAAACAAATGCCGGAGATCCTAGCATTGTCATTGACCATATGGTCATGATCATATTTGGTCAATGACAACATCCAGGTTTCCCTGCATTGTTTTGACATTCCAGCAGCACCAGAGAACTGTGGATTATGTTGTACGCTGTACAACGTAAATTTACTTTGGATTTACATCAGGGGACATTGTTTATTTCTTCATTTTTTTTAAAGGATTTTTTTCTCTTTGTTGTTTTTATTTATTAAATACTTTTTGGTCAATGAGAAAAATAAGACGCTATAAACCCCAACTCATTCAAGGTTAGGGGGAGGGGGGCAGATGCCTTGGTTCCTTCTATATTTTAAGAAAGAAATGACTGATAGCTCCTCCTTTGCAGATCCCCACATCTGCCGAACCAGGGATGTGGGAAACAGAACTGGGGGTAGTGTGCTTTGCAAGGGGGGAGGGTTTTAAGCTCCTCTTTACTTTGCAAATTTCCCTCCCAGAGGCAATATGACCTGATGTGGTTCAGGAAGGAGGGGGCACATGCTTCCTGTCCCACCCTTTCTTGTCCAGCCAGGCTCCATGCCTGGATAAGGGTCTAGTATAGAATTTGGGAAGGACCCCATGTCTTTTTTCCTTTTTTGCTTGGGGTCTTCCTCAAAATCCATACTACACCCTTATTGAAGATGGCATTTGAGAGCGACCTCACATTGAGTTTTGTTTCCTTAAAGGGGAAGTACATCTTTTTTTAAACAATGTGTATTGTCCCTTAAAAAAAAAAAATGTGGGGTCCCCTTCAAAATCCAAAATAATTATTTAGTTAAGGGTCTGGTATGAATTCTGAGCAGGACCCAATGCTATTTTTAACAAACAGAACAAAGCTGGCCAGGAAGTATCATTTAACAGCAATAGCTTTTTTTACATTTTCCAAATGTCACTTTTGCGAGAGTACAAGTGTGCAGCTTCACATGCAGGTTTCAGGCACAGCCAAAGCCACAGACACAGCCACAATTATGTTGTTTAAGGAAATTGTCCATTTTTAATGTTGCCCTTTAAGAAAACTTAAAAGTCTTGTGCCTGCTGATTTATATTTTTTATTTTTTTAAGAGGTAGTACATGTCCTCCAGGCTGGTGTCCAGTAAACCATACAATTTTTTACCAAAAATGTGCATGCTGGGCTTGAAAAAGGCCAGAAAACAAAAACAAAATTCAGCTCCCATTGACTTCCATGAGGTTTGAGTGTTATGTCCTGGGTTCATAAACTTCCCACTGGGTTTGGCAAATGTTCAGTCTGCTCTGTATCCTTATATCTCTTCTCAGAATTTATTCAATCACTTGTGTTTACTCTTTAATAAAAAAAGAGACCACAGACAATATTTTAAAGGTGTATTTTACTGTTACACGGTAAAGGGTAGCTCCACTTTTGTGGGAAAAAAAATAGCAAAAAAAAATAATAATAATATAGCGTATACAATTGCGACACAAGTCATATTGTAATTGAATGTTATTGAAAAATTACCTTTCATTTTCAGTCTGCAGTGCTGCAATTTTCTGTAACATGTTATGAAATATGGCTACCTGGAGGTGTTCTGTACACAGAATGTGTACAGAATGCCCCCCAGAAACATCAGTTCCTGCTTGTGTGATTGGCTCACTGATTTTCCCAAAAGTCTGCACTAAAATACAAATCAGATTTCAGGCATCCCCTGCAAAAAATTTTTTATTTTTGGTGAAATACTCCCAATAGGAAAACACGGCTAAAGGGATGCAGACCCTGCAATTTTCCTCATTAGAGCCCTGCAGGTGCAGCAGCTGATTGATAATTATGACATCACTCCCATTAGATTCACTTTGCCACATGGGCACAGGTAAGCACACAGGGATTTCTTCAGAATACCAAAAGGTAGGACTCTACAACAAAGTTGTTAAAATCCTTGCAATGTACATAGATCACCCAGAGGGGAATGTTTTTTTCTCAACAAAAGCGGAAATTACTCTTTACGAACAACCAAATAATAGTAAAATACTCCAAGAAGAGACAACAAAACACTACAATATAATTTTCACCCCTAGCAGCTAAAGTTCCTCAACCAACAAGACACTACTCCATAAAACAAAAAAAGTATACTTAGGACAGAAACAAATGATGCTCATAAGTTATTTTAAACCCTTTAAAAGCCTTAAAACCTAAAAAAAATCCCAAAAATGTTTGCAAAAATGGTGAAATTCAGCTAAACTTGCAGCAAAGCAAACAGGGCAGTTGTGCTCATGCCTATTAGTGCAATACAATTATACCTGAGTAATTTCACTTTATCTGAACTAGTATTGTCATCTTAACAAATTGGTGCTAGGAACAAAAGCATTTGGAAATTCAGATTCTGGGTTACCCCTCAAATTCTTTATTTCCTATTTAATGGAACAGGAATCACCATCCTGAAAGCATCTTAACTGGTGGAAATTGGAAAAGATGAGATATATGAATTATGAAAAACTTTACCACTCATAGTTTGTGAAAAAATACTTGCTGATGTATACAACCCACTGTGTCTTCTTACTAGTTATTATTGGGTGTCAGTAAAGGGTATCTAAACCCAAAAATAAAAAAATAATATATTGCAATTTTTATTCCTTGGATGTTGTAGTTGCATTCACCTTCTGTTTTAAGCTTTTTTTTTCTTTACATTCATATGGTGATAAGTTCAGTAGTGTACTTACTCTTCTCTCTATGGAGGAGCAATGAGGACAACTTTGACCAACAGCACTGTCTGCAGAGGGTAAGCGTTATATCGACTAGTAGAAAAAAATTCAAGCCAAACTCCATCTAACATTTTTTAAGCAGTTGTAGAAGCAGTGGGTTTTTTTTCATTTCGGATAAAGGTTTTACATACATGAATTAAAGCTGATCATTGTGAGCACCGCTGTTAGTGTGAAATAGTTTTTCTTAATCTCCTAACATCCACTTTTGATGCACAGCTTGGTCCATTAATGGAAGTTGAAAAATAACAGCAAGTGTTAAGGTAAATGAGAGGCTGCTTAATATCAAAGCCATTTTTGACTTTGCTGTTAGCACTACTTTAAAACTCAGCACTGTGCAGTATGTATCACTTCTGCCAATGGAACACTTAACGCCATGTTTAACCACTTGCTTAATGGGCACTTAACCCCCCCCCCCCCTGCCCAGACCAATTTTCAGCTTTCAGCGCTGTCACTCTTTGAATGACAATTGTGTGGTCATGCTACAGCTTAGCCAAATGAAATTTTTATCATTTTCTTCACACAGATAGAGCTTTCTTTAGGTGCTAGGTTTTTCATTAATTGCTAAATAAAACAAAAAGAAACTGACATTTTGAAAAAAAAAGAAAAACTGTTTCATAGTTTGTTATAAAATTTTGAAAACAGGTAATTTTTCTCCTTCACTGTGTGCACTGATGGGCACTGATAGGTGGCACTGATGGGCACTGATAGGCGGCACTGATGGTAAATGATAGGCACTGATAAGGCAGCACTAATGGGCACTGATAGGTGGCACTGATAAGCACTGATGAGGCGGCACTGATAGGCAGCACTGAGAGGTGGCACTGATGGTTGGCACTGATGGGCACTGATGGTTGATACTGATGGGTGGCACTGAAGAGCACTGATAGGTGGCACTGATGGGCACTGATGGGTGGCACTGATGGGCACTGGTAGGCACTGGTAGGTGACACTGATAGGCAGCACTGATCTGTGGTACTGATTATTAGAAAATGATGAGCATAGATTTGCAGGACTGGTGGGCATTGATGGGTGGCACTGGTGGGTACTGGTAGGTAGCACTGGTCAGTGGCACAGTGGGCACTGGCAGGTGACTATGGTGGGCACAGCCGAGGCTTTCTGAGTGAGGGACCGATGTACCTCTGACAGAAGCCGGTGATTGGCTTTATTTTCCCCTCACGCTGACAGCGCGAGGAAAAAAAATACCAATTACCGAGTTTCTGCCAATGACAGCTGATCACGTGGTAAGGGGCCGGGATTGACCCCTTACCCGGATCTGTGATCTCATAGACTCGGTGATCACAGAGCACGTCGCACGTGACCCGCCGGGTCGCGCAGACTGCGCTTGCTCGGGAGGACATCCATGGACACCCTCCAGGCAATTAAGGCCCGCGCTGCAGCCGTCTTTCAGCTATAGCATGGGCACCAAGTAGTTAAAGCCTAAATAAACGCAAAAAAAATTACATATTGCAGCTTAGTAGTCTTTATGTGGTGACTGCATTCATTTTCATTTTTAAGACTAAGAACATTTTAGCAAGTACAGAAAATATGTATTGGTTTTAAGCTAGGTAAGCACTGCGTTTTTTTTTCTGCTGGGCTGCACGAAAAAAAAAATGATAGCTGGTTAGTCCAGCGATATCCCCCGCTAAGCTGTAGTGTTCTGACAGGGCAATGCCCTCCAGCCAGAACACTCCAATCAGCGCTCTCTGCCATTGGCTAGGAGCATTGATCAGGGGTCAGTGGGCTGGTTTTCCAACATGCACGTCATACACACGGGCAGAATGTCAGCCATTTTTTTTTTGACCCGGCAAATATCTCCCAACATTCTGCCCGTGTGTACAGGGCTTTAGCAGAAATGCAGTGTTTTTGCCACTTCCTGTTAGCTGATTATACAACAAAAACAAAGTGATCCTTCTTTTGTACATTACTAATCCCATCAACCTCTACATAATGTAGATGAACAAATACATGCGTGCTTAAAGTCCAACTTAGGTGGCAACCATAGCTCCTTCATAGTTCATACTTTTTCCACCCCCTTAACTGAAGTTCTGTACATCATATGGGCCTGGGGCTGGGGGAACATCTGCAGGAGATTGTGCCTTGCCTCTGTGATGCACTAATTGCAGTTGCAATGCTCTGCAGGCTCCAATACAAAAATCTAATAAATGCACATTTTTTTATTTTAATAATGTGAGTGCATTTATTACAAAGGGTCGACTATGCCTTTAATGCTGACCAAGGAGTACAGAGGACTGAAGATGGTGCCCCAAGTGGATTCGTGATTCTGGGTGCCCCCACTGAAGATTTATCAGATACACAAGCCACGTGTAGAAAAGGCTAGCGATAGATAGATAGATAGATAGATAGATAGATAGATAGATAGATAGATAGATAGATAGATAGATAGATAGATAGATAGATAGATAGGCAGTAGATACACACACACTGTGCACTGCTGTAATTGACTATATCTTAGATGGGCCTGTGGCATATAGCTCAACATGGCTGAATCATTGTTTAATGGTTTCAGGACATAACACTCAGTACCTGACAAATGAGACGTTGTGGTCCTTCCATATTATATATGGGCTTTACTGGCTGAAGAACTACTGGTCATCCTACCTACCTGACATCTTGGATCATGATGAATTGTGCCCAACTCCATCCTCAGATTGTTTTTTAACATTTAATTTAGTTTCTTCCTGTGCTTGGATGAACATGGCTGTGTTATGGATTTCTGCTCTAATGTACACCAGCAGGTTGGAAGAACAAGCCTCAGCAAGCTGTGAAAATTACAGAGACCCGATCAATACTCAAGGGCATGACCTCTGACTTGGATTTTTACTCTGGCCTCAGGATCTCCCCTTAAAAGCCCCAGACTCATTTTAATGAGAATCATGTTTGTATTGTGAAGAGGGAGAGTCATTAAACCATTTTATAACCAAATAAAATAACGTCACTCGGTTTGGTGGGGAAACAGGACAATTTCAGAGAAACATCTATTTTGTTATAATTACATTTAAAACCTTGTATGTATTTTCGAAGTACTCAGATTTTTTCCTTTATAGTATAAAATGTTAAAGTCTAAACCAGTGGTTTATGTGATCATATTATAAGTATAAAATATAATAGTAGAAAATTGCAAATTAAAATAGTTTCTATATAGTAGGATTTGTGGTCATAGGCTGGTCTTTGGACATTAAAGTGAAAAAATACAATGCCATATTTTGAGTGATAATTTTGTCAGAAAACAAAATGTCAAAAACAATGTTAAAAAAATAAGTCCTTAGAGAGGAATTCAAGACAGCATGTAATGTCAACATAATATCATGGAAGGCAGAGTTTGATGTCAAGATAATGGTGAAATTATGTCAAGGTACAAATCTATTGAGACAATGATCTGATGTTCATGTAGAAGACGAGGCCAAGAACATTTTAGAAAATCCATGGAGTTGACATTGTGATGTCAACAAAATAGTTTAATAGCATGATATGATGATCTTATGTAAGAGAATGTACTGTATATAAGTGTTCTGCTTTTGACTTATAGACATCTGCTAATTAAAAAGATAAACACTAAATGAGGAGCAGGGGTTGAAACAGAACTGAGAAAATATCAGTAAATAAAATAGAAATGTAAATGTCACATAACTAAAACATTAAATATAGTATAATCAAGGTAAGTTAAGTAGGCTCCCTTTTTGATTTAGGGCACTCTTGAGTTCCTCAGTATATCATCTCTGCCAGGGCATACCTGTACTTCGGAAGAAATCTGGGATTTGTCAGAAGATACAAGTCAGGTTTCAAACAGTGGGGTTTGGCTATTATATCCCTCCACCTTTACTGGTTAGGGACTTTAAGAGAGGTGGAGGTAGCCTGGCTCCCGGGCATGCTATCTTTATTATTATTTATTTATTATTTATTAATTTCAGGTACTTATATAGCGCCGTCAATTTACGCAGCGCTTTACATATACATTGTACATTCACATCAGTCCCTACCCTCAAGGAGCTTACAATCTAAGGTCCCTAACTCACATTCATACATACTAGGGACAATTTAGACAGGATCCAATTAACCTACCAGCATGTCTTTGGAGTGTGGGAGGAAACCGGAGTTCCCCGGAGGAAACCCACGCGGGCACAGGGAGAACATGCAAACCCCAGGCAGGTAGTGTCGTGGTTGGGATTCGAACCAACGACCCTTCTTACTGCTAGGCGAGAGTGCTATCCACTACACCACTGCGTCGTCCACAATGTACTAATTTGTTGACTAACTTACCAATTTATACCACAATGTACTAATTTAAGGACTAACTTACCAATTTATGATGGTTAATTAAGTGTATTGCAACTTTCTACACCCCAATCAGGTATGAACGCAACTGTTGCTGGTTTCTCAAGTACACATTCACCTCCTTTTATGTACGTAATGACATCACTTTGACTCTGCCCCACACATTACATCCAATGGACTTCAAGGCCTATAGCACTTTATTGCGCTGCACTACAATGCATGTTGGTATTTATTTATATTAGTAGAACATAAGTACTTTATATTGTTGCACCAGTGTATGTATTAGTATGTTAAGTGTGTATACAGAGACATAATATTAGTGCTGAGCTCAATGTTTGTGTCCAGAAATCAAGGGAGTTGTGGAAAAAGGAGTTACAAGACAGGACATAACAGAGTTGACAGTCCATTTACAAATTGTTTTTTTACCTCCCGCTCAATGTAAGATTTACCTTTGTGCTGCCTCTGTGGGCCAAGTTGTGAAGTCAAGTTGTTCTATACATGTACTCTAATAGGTAATAATATATGTTTAAATAATGCATTATTATAATTGTAAAACAATGGAGCTTATATAACTTTTACTCATTTCTATATCTGCATCTTGTCTGTATCTGGTCTGTATCTGCATCTAAACATGGTGAGTAAATGGGCATTCTGTTACATAAGCATAAAACAAAAAGAAAGCATTATATCAGTCATATAAAGTATATGCATTATATACATAAAATAGAGAAAAATTCAGCCACAAGGCCTATGACTTTATTTGTAAATTCTTAGGGTGTACAATGATTGGAAATTTGACACATGCTTCAACTATAGTGCTTAGTAAGACAGTTTTATGACACTGACAAAAGCAACAAGAGAGTGTGGAGAAAATTAATTTTGCACCCAAAAAATAAACATGGGTTTTTTTTCTGCCCTTAAAAGAATTTAGAGTTATGCTTAATATTGGTAACAGTCTTATGGGGCATACACACGGTCGGACTTTTCGTCTACAAAAGTCCAACAGCCTGTCCGACAGACTTCCGGCGGACTTTCGGCGGACTTGCAGCGGACTTGTGGCAGACTTTCTAACGAACGGACTTGCCTACACACGACCACACAAAAGTCCGACGGATTCGTACGTGATGACGTACACCGGACTAAAATAAGGAAGTTGATAGCCAGTAGCCAATAGCTGCCCTAGCGTGGGTTTTTATCCGTCGGACTAGCACACAGGTGAGTGGATTTCGGGGTCCGTCGTAGTTACGACGTAAAGATTTGAAGCATGTTTCAAATCTAAAGTCCGTCGGATTTGAGGCTGAAAAAGTCCGCTGAAAGTCCGGGGAAGCCCACACACGATCGGATTACCAGCCAGCTTTAGTCCGTCGGCATCCGTTGGACTTTTGTAGACGAAAAGTCCGACTGTGTGTACGCCCCATTAATATTTGAGCCATTAAAGTGTAGCTATAGCCAAAAATGTTTATGTGGATAGGTAAGAGCCCATGTCAGGATTTTATTGATTTCTGTGTCTCCACTGTGTAGCTTCACTTTCACTTTTTGTCCTCCTAATTAATGTCACTGGGACAGAAAATGAGAGGAAATTCAAAGTGTTACAGCTTTAAAATTTACAATTTTACAGTTGTCACAAGAACAGGAGGTAAGAGAACACTTTTTCTGGTGGCAACTGTTCTACTAACTATTGAGAGATTTCCTCTCACTTCCTGTTGCAGCTCTGGAATGAGACATTATTAATCAGATTATTAATCAGATTTTACATGTTAAAGTAAAATTCCAAACATCATTAAAGACTAGAAAAATACTGAAAATAAAGCCTAACTCAAAGATTTAGAAAAAAAAATCTTTCTTTTCAGTGGGGCCCTCTACACTGCAAGGGATACATGCTCATAATGCCTTGGTGGGAGAAGAACAAGCATTATTACTTATCCTCTGCTCTAACTGACTTCAATGTTGCTCTCTTCTCCCTGAAGCTCTGGCCTAAGGGCATTCCCAAGGCATCATCATGTACACACTCAAACTATTAATCTGGCTTTATATGTGGTGGGGGAAGAATGTGCGACTATTGCCTTGAGCAGCTAAGAAAGGGGCTATGGGGAACTGGCTACATTAAACATTAAGTATTTCTCCTTATTCCTCTAAACATAATGAGCTTTTAACCCACCTACAGGGGAGGGCCCATTGGAAGAGTATTTTTTTTTTATATTATGGTCAGAGTTGATCTTTAAAAAATAAATATATTACTTACAGTTTTGAAGATTCCCTTCTATGTACCCATAATCCTGCTCAGAATTTGAATGATGACAGCTTTGGGGTGAAATTGATTGGCCGGCCTATATTGTTGACATAGACATGGCTGCTTATGTTAACAACTTAGTTTTGCTTGGCCACAAAAAGTATGGGTGCCTCAACCTTCCAATCATGTGGCACAGGGGTATGTTGGTCAGATTTATATAGATCTGCCCAGCTCAACGCTGTATCCTGTTGGGTCCAATTTATCATGGCTGAATCCTGACTGTAGGTATGTCAAGATGTGGTTTGTGTGATTTAATGTGTTACTATACCCACAACAGTAAAATCAGTCTGTATATGCAGTAAAGCTTGCTTGTTATACTCACTGTAACCTAAGGGGTAAATCCTCTGCATTGTGTAAAAATGCTGTTTGATCCTTTTTTCTCGGATCCTCCCCTTCGTTTACTGTCCCCAATCCATCTGCTGATAGCACAGAGCCCTAGGAGGCACTCTGCACCTGCTCAGTTTAGTGTGTATTGCTAGAGAGTTTTTTTTTTGTTTGTTTATAAGAGGGTGCATGTGATCAGCACAGGGTCAGGGGTCATGCAGCCTCATAGGACATATAAAGGGGAATGGAAACTCATCCTACAAGCTTTAACCAGTGCTCGGCCAGACACTTATAAAAGTCACAAGACTGCTATATACTGCTGATGAGAAACGGTATTTAGCAGTTTATAATTACTAAAATAATTGCATTTCCATGTTTTGTGTACTGCGGAAGACCAGATATAGTGAATGCAGGGTGCTGGGTTTAGTGACACTTTAACGTTATAAACAATAGGGTTGTCATTTTATTTTTCCAATTGCCACCTTGTGACCTGAAGAATTTTTTTTTTATCACATTAGGAGAACTGATTTTCCATCAAAATGTAATATTTTCTTGATTACTGTTTAATGACAATTAGATTTTGGTATTGTACTGAGGCTTTTCTTTAATGTGATGCTTGGAAGGGTCATTCTCTATGACTGTGCAGTACGTATGCAACTTTTAGAAAGAGAAAAGATTGTTCAAGAACGGGCAAACTCTTCATTTTTTGTTTCTGCGGGCTGCTGCGCTTACAAATCCTCACTAGTAGGTATAATATTTTTTCCACAATTTGCAGCTAGGAGCAGCTAATGTGAGGACTGCAAACCTTCCTTCAGCACATCAACCTGGCCATTTGAGTGTGAATATTTATGTAGCGACTGCTGAACACTCTTTGGGCCATGTGATCATGTCTCCATATCTATCCATGGCTAGCTTAAGGCCAAATTTGTCTTTCTCCATTGATTCGTGATATCTGCTGAGCCCAATGCAATTAGCAGCAACACAGAAATCATTTTTCAGTAAGTATAAAAAACACAGCTCACTCAAGCAGCATATGCAAAAAAATTGTTTATATTAAGTTATTATACAAAGCACAACCTATACTGTCGAGAAATATATAAAGCAAAGCACATTCATTTATATCCCACTCCCAATGCAAACCTTGGTAGAAGAGTTTTTACCTGCAGGCAAGTATACAATGCAGCTCTAACAGTAAAAGTACAATGTAGAGTTAATGCCTACAGCAAATCTGTAAGTAGATCCCATTCCAGCAGCATAAGGCAGACTCATTCTGGAGGGAATAAACAAAACAACTGTTCTAATTATATATTTTTTTATAAAAAAGAAGAGTTTTTATGAATAAGAACAGCAACAAAGTGCTCAAGCATATTGTCTTTGCCCAAATGCCATAAGTAGATTTAGGCAATAAATAATACACACAGTGGTAAACATTTCCAACTTGATTGTTTCCAAAATATAGATGATAGAATGGAACTGTAACCTCATCCTGATGCATACAAGAGTAGGAAAAACATTTAGGCACGCAGGCACTTATTCACAAAACATAAGTTTTGATTTAATGGGTAAGAGGCACGGATGCTAAAATGAGGACTTGATGGGGTCAAGGAACTAGTCACAGCTCCAAATACATTAGTATGTCCAGAATCCCAAATGTACATCAACACTGGCTGACAGATGTCACTAGAAAGGTAAAAGAGGTTAGAGGTTAGAGAGCATGAATGAAGAAGTTTCTTTTAAGGAGCAGATTGCTAAGGACATTTTGTACAAGATGGTAAATGTGATGCTCTCTATATTGGGTAAAATGCAGCTGACATTAGATTGCATTTCAAACCACAAAGCACATTTATATGAGCCATGAGACTGATATGTTCGAATGAAACTCAAGTAAAAACCTCAACAACAAGAAAAGCAGGAAACCACTTTATTATGGGTTCTATCGTAAGACGTAGAATGTCCTTTTCACTCTCATAGATTAGACATGACGTGAAAAAGTGAGAACACCACCTCATGCTTGGGCTCTGATTTCTACATTATACTGTTCTGCCACCAGAAATACAAACTTGGACTGATGTCAATATGCTTTCAGAACTTGAAAATATCTTCTTCTATGACCACATTGACAGTAAGTGACACTTTTTATATGAAGAAAAGGTTAGTACAGGTAAAGAGATTGGTGAAAATATCTGGAGCTTTCAATTTGTTATGATACTTCAAAGTGGTTGATCTTGATAGTTCCCAGTCAGCGGTGAAATATATCTTCATTTATTTCCTGCCTGAAGTGCTTGAGTACTCGCTGTACTAAAAATTTGCTAAACCTGGATAAAACTTACACTCACCAACCACTTTATTAAGTACACCTGTTCAATTGCTTGGTAACACAAATTGCTACTCATCGAATCACATGGCAGAAACTCAATGCATTTAGGCATCTCGATGTGGTGAAGACGTCTTTCAAGTTCAAACAGAGTATCAGAATAGGGAAGAAAGGGGATTTAATTGATTTTGAACGTGACATGGTTATTGGTGCCAGACGGGCTGGTCTGAGTATTTCAAAAACTGCTGATTTACAGGAATTTTCATACGCATCCATCTCTAGGGTTTACAGAGAATGATCCGAAAAAGAGAAACTATCCAGTGAGTGGCAGTTGTGTGGTGGAAAATGCCTTGATGATGTCAGAGGTCAGAGGAGAATGGGCAGACTGGTTTGACATGATAGACAGGGAACAGTAACTCAAATAACCACTCGTTTCGCTTTCAGCTGTGACATTCAGATGATAGAGTCAGAACTTGGCATAAACATGGATCATGGTTCAGGCTGGTGGTGGTGTATTGGTGTGGGGGATATTTTCTTGGCACACTTTGGGCCCCTTATTACCAATTGAGCATTGTTTAACCACTTCAATACCAGGCACTTAAACACCTTGCTGCCCAAGCCAATTTTCAGCTTTCAGCGCTGTCACAATTTGAATGACAATTGCGTGGTCATGCTACACTGTACCCAAACAAATTTTTTATCATTTTGTTCCCACAAGTAGAGCTTTTTTCGGTGGTATTTGATCACCTCTGCGTTTTTTTTTTGCGCAACAAATAAAAAAAAGACCAAAAATTTTGAGAAAAAACAAGTTTTTCTTTGTTTCTGTTAAATTTTTTTGTAAATAAGTACATTTTCTACTGATATGGCTGCTCTGATCGATGAGGTGGCACTAATGGGCACTGATAGGTGGCACTGATATGCGCCACTGGTATGCGGCATTGATGGGCACTCATAGGTGGCAATGATGGGCACTCGTAGGCGGCACTGATGGGTACTTATGGGTGGCAGTTATAGGTGGCACGGATGGGCACTGATAGGTGGGCATTGATGGGCACGGATGGGCACTGATAGGTGGCACTGATGGACACTGATAGGTGGCACTGATGACACTGATTGGTGGCACTGATGACACTGATGGGTGGCATTGCTGGGCATCACTGATGTCACATGTTATATAATGGTGCCAGTCAGTGCCCATTTGTGTGCACTGATTGGTACAGATTGGGCATAATTTGCACATGTGGATGGCCATGGGGTAAATACCTGGCCATCCACATGTTGCCCCCTTCCCTGGTGGTCCTGGCAGCTTCCCCTGGTGGTCTAGTGTGGGCATCCGAGGGGGGGCTGCGCTGATAATCAATCAGCGCAGACCCCCCTGTCAGGAGAGCTGCTGATTGGCTTTTCCGATCAATGGCTTTTCCTGTTGACATCGTGATCAGCCATGATTAGACACGGCTGATCACGTGGTAAAGAGCCTCCGTCAGAGGCTCTTTACCGAGATTGGTGTAGCGGTGTGTCAGACTGACACACCACACCACCGATTCCCACGATGCACGCCCCCACGGCCGAGCAGTGGCTGTTATCCTGAAGGACGTCATATGACAGCCAGTCAGGATAACTGAACCACCGCCCGGCCGTCATTTTGCTATAGGCCGGGCGGGAAGTGGTTAAATGCCATGGCCTACCTGAGTACTGTTGCTGACCATGTTCATCCCTTTATGGCTACAGTGTACCCATCTTCTGATGGCTACTTTAGCAGGATAATGCACCATGTCACAAAGCTCAGATCATCTCACCACTGGTTTCTTGAACATGACAATGAGGTCACTCTACTCCAATGGGCTCCAGAGTCACCAGATCTCAATCTAATAGAGCACCTTTGGGATGTAGTGGAATGGAAGATTTGCATCATGGATGTGCAGCAGACAAATCTACAGCAACAGCGTGATGCTATCATGTCGTTTTGGACCAAAATCTCTGAGGAATGCTTCTTGTTAAATCTATGCCATGAAGAATTAAGGCAGTTCTAAAGGCAAAAGGGGGTTCAACCCGGTAGGTGTACCTAATAAAGTGGCCGGTGAGTGTATATTCCCCCAGATACTATTGTATGGCCAGCTATATTATGAGGCTTTATTATGAGGCTTTATTATGAGGCTTGATTTAGATTTAAGTTTCTGTATGTATTTTTCGAGTCCAAAGTTGAAATGGATCATCAAAAGGCTGTATGAACTATGGGCCCAGTTTATGTAAGTTAATCAACAAAATAAATTGCAAAACAGTTTACATTGTTTTTAAGTGCATAATGCTACCGTGAGGGTTTGTATCTTTGTTTATTGATTTCCGACATCCAGGAAGAAAAATGTTATATATTGCAGCTTACCAATCTTTAAATGTAGAAGCTGCATTTGTTTTCTTTTTTCAGGATTTTCTCCTTTATTTTCATCTGGTGATCCTACCAGTTAGAACTTCCTGTCTTGGTATGACAATGCTCACTCACTGTTAGGGATGAACTTCGAGTTCGAGTCGAACTCATGTTCGACTCGAACATTGGCTGTTCGCAAGTTCGCCGAACAGCGAACAATTTGGGGTGTTCGCGGCAAATTCGAATGCCGCGGAATACCCTTTAAAAGTCTATGGGAGAAATCAAAAGTGCTAATTTTAAAGGCTTATATGCAAGTTATTGTCATAAAAAGTATTTGGGGACCTGGGTCCTGCCCCAGGGGACATGGATCAATGCAAAAAAAAGTTTTAAAAACGGCCATTTTTTCAGGAGCAGTGATTTTAATAATGCTTAAAGTCAAACAATAAAAATATAATATCCCTTTACATTTCGTAGCTGGGGGGTGTCTATAGTATGCCTGTAAAGGGGCGCAAGTTTCCCGTGTTTAGAACAATCTGACAGCAAAATGATATTTCGAAGGAAAAAACCCATTTAAAACTACCCGCGGCAATCGCATTGCCGACAATACACATAGAAGTTCATTGATAAAAACGGCATGGGAATTCCCCACAGGGGAACCCCGAACCAAAATTAAAAAAAAAAAATGATGTGGGAGTCCCCCTAAATTCCATACCAGACCCTTCAGGTCTGGTATGGATTTTAAGGGGAACCCCGCGCCAAAAAAAAAAAAAAACGGCGTGGGGGGATACCATACCAGACCCTTATCCGAGCACGCAACCTGGCAGGCCGCAGGAAAAGAGGGGGGGACGAGAGTGCGCCCCCCCCTCCTGAACCGTACCAGGCCACATGCCCTCAACATTGGGAGGGTGCTTTGGGGTAGCCCCCCAAAACACCTTGTCCCCATGTTGATGAGGACAAGGGCCTCATCCCCACAACCCTGGCCGGTGGTTGTGGGAGTCTGCGGGCGGGGGGCTTATCGGAATCTGGAAGCCCCCTTTAACAAGGGGACCCCCAGATCCCGCCCCCCCTGTGTGAAATGGTAAGGGGGTACTTACCCCTACCATTTCACAAAAAAACTGTCAAAAATATTAAAAATGACAAAAAACAGTTTTTGACAATTCCTTTATTTAAATGCTTCTTCTTCTTCCCTGTGGCATTCCCCGTGACGTCACAGGGAAGTCCCGTCAAGTCACTGTGCGTCAGAGGGGGGCGGGGTCACCGGGTGGCCCCGCCCCCCGTTATTTAAGAACCGTCAGACGAGGAGACGTCTCCTCTTATCCATACCATAAGGGGGCAGTGTTCTGTTATCCACAGTAAGAACTGATAACCGATAACAGTGCAGCACAGGGAGGCTGCACATGATGCTATAAGCTCTATCTATTCCTGGCAAGTTCAAGAGAGTTTTTAGTAGGATTACGCTCATGCCTTGATTCAGTGAATGCCCCCAGGAACCTAATGTTGGATCATCTGTTCTTAACAATCGACCACAGCAAGAAGGACATTGGAAAGGAAGAGCAGGCAAGGTGAGTAGACATTTGATAATCAGTAAGGAGGTTTTGTATTGCCTATTCACCACCAGCTTTAACTGCTTGATCGCTGCACTACAATGCCGCAACCATGTGCATTGCACACTGTTGGGAGGACTTGCAAAATGGCCCCATTTACTTTAATGAGTCATGCTCGGTGTGTACTAGGCCTACTGAAAGTGACAGGGGATATAATTCTTGCCATGGCCGTGAAGCAAAGCAGTGTGTGTGCACCCTCAGTTGCTGCCTCTGCCGTTAAAGGGGAGCGGTTGGGGGGAGTAAAAACATGGTTCAACCACAGGGTTTTACTGCCCCTCAACCACTAGTGTGAATGAGCCCCTACTCTCTATTGACATAGGAAGGGCAGTATCTGCATCCCCCTTATTGTTAAAGCGGCTTCCAGATTCTAAAAAACCTCCTGCCTGCAAACCCCTTATAGCAAGGGGGGTCTAGGATGAGGATCTGTTATAGATGAATGGAACCTTCACTCAGCTTTGCTTACAACCACAAGCAAGCCTCTGGGAGTTGTCACTAAATGGCTATTTAAGCAGCATTCTTTTCTTTAAAAAAATGCCAGCAGTCTGCACAGCACTTTACAACATGAAGGCAGCCAGTACAATTACAATATAATTCAATTGCTCGTTAGAGCTTGCAATCTAAAAGGGAGGGACAAGTGGTACAAAAGGTAATATTTGTGGGGGATGAGCTGATGGAGAAAATAAAAGTACAGTTATGGGTGGAAGCAGGATAAGCTTCTCTGAAGAGGAGGGTTTTCAGTGATCACCTAAAAGTGGACAGAGTAATTCCCCGTACATACGGTCGGATTTTCCGACGGAAAATGTGTGATAGGACCTTGTTGTCGGAAATTATGACCGTGTGTGGGCTCCATCACACATTTTCCATCGGATTTTCCGACACACAAAGTTTGAGAGCAGGATATAAAATTTTCCGACAACAAAATCCGTTGTCGGAAATTCCGATCGTGTGTACACAAATCCGACGGACAAAGTGCCACGCATGCTCAGAATAAATAAAGAGATGAAAGCTATTGGCCACTGCCCCGTTTATAGTCCCGACGTACGTGTTTTACGTCACCGCGCTCAGAACGATCAGATTTTCCGACAACTTTGTGTGACCGTGTGTATGCAAGACAAGTTTGAGCCAACATCCGTCGGAAAAAATCCTAGGATTTTGTTGTCGGAATGTCCGAACAAAGTCCGACCGTGTGTATGGGGCATAAGAGATAGTCTTCCATCACCAGTTACATGTTAAAACGTTTGCCACGTTGACCCTTCTCTTCTCTGTTCTGCAACAGACTACCTTTATGACAAAATCTCACCCCTGTCCTGCCCCACTCTACCCATTTCTGTTTACAATAATTCACTGTCATCCTCTTTGGACAAACGTACCCCCCTCACTAAACAGAGAATCAGACACTTACAGATACAACCTTGGCAAACAGATGACACCTGAAATCTAAAAAAAATGTAGCCACACTTTTCAGCATTTGTGGTGTAAGACTAATGCCGCGTACACACGGACGGAATTTCCGACAACAAGGTCCTATCACACATTTTCCGTCGGAAAATCTGACCGTGTGTACGGGGCATAAGTCCCAGCAAGATTCCACCCAGTATAAATCTGCCCTTCAAAAATACAATTTCTGCCTCCACACTGCCAAACAGACCTATTTAAACATTCTCATTAACACCCTCTCACACAATCCCCATCAACTCTTTTGTACCTTACCACTTAAGTACCAAGCCTTTTTTAACTTGTTGTTTACAAGTTAAAATCATTTTTTTTGCTCGAAAATTACTTAGAACCCCCAAACATTATATATATATATATATATATATATATATATATATATATATATATATATATATATATATATAATTTTTTTTCTCTAACACCCTAGAGAATAAAATAGTGGTTGTTGCAATACTTTCTGTCACACCGTATTTGCGCATCGGTCTTACAACCGCACTTCTTTTTTATAAAAATACACTTTTTTGAATTGCGCCGCTCGTGGAATGGTGACAAACTTTTACCTTTAAAAATTCCCATAGGCGATGTTTAAAAATTTCTACAGGTTACCAGTTTTGAGTTACAGAGGAGGTCTGGGGCTAGAATTATTGCTCTCACTCTAACGATCATGGTGATAGCTCTCATGTGTTGTTTGAACACCATTTTCATATGCGAGCGCTACTCACGTATGCGTTCGCTTCTGCAAGCGAGCTCGTCGGGACAGGGCACTTTAAAAACATTTTTTTTTTTTTATTGATTTTACATTACATTTTTTATTTTGCCACAGTTTAAGAAAAAAAAAAAGGGTCACTTTTATTCCTATTACAAGGAATGTAAACATCCCTTTTAATAGGAAAAAAGCATGACAGGACCTCTTAAATATTAGATCTGGGGTCAAAAAGACCTCAGATCTCATATTTACACTAAAATACAATTAAAAAAAAGAAATTGAAAAAAAAAAAATCTCCTTTAAGAGCTATGGGCAGAAGTGACGTTTGACATGGAGCTGAGCAGGGACCATCTTCCCCTCAGTTGGCAGCCAGGCATCCACGGGAGAGGATGCGATCATCTCCGGCGCTACCGGCGGGTCCGGTAAGCGGTGGAGACGACCGAAGCGCCCCGGGAGGGGTGTGGGCAACTCTCCCGCCGCCAATAAAAATGATCTTGTGGCGAATCCGCCGTAGAGACCACTTTTATCTTAAAGAGAAACGCACTCCGTTCCTGAAAATACCGGGGTTATGGCAGTTAGCTGCTGCCATAACCCCGGTATTTAGCGTCAAAGTACCAACGTACGGGTACGGTGAGTTGTTAAACTCTCTACTTCGTTCTTCACTGCCTCCGCCCATTAACTCACTCACTGCCCAGGAGATTACAAATCACATAAAAAATAAGACTAATAAAATTCATGATCAGATCTCCTCCTTACAGATATTTCCCCCACCTAACATACCATGTCCATCTGCACACTCAATACGTCCCTCATTTAACCCTGCTACTACAGAGCGGGTCGCAAAACCACCTTCCCCCTGGACCCCATTCCCTCAAATACAATTGTCACCCTCTTATTCCATCTTATACTCTTTAACTCACATCTTCAGTTTCTAACTCTCGTTTGACATCTTCCCAACCCACTAAAAAGGCACTGATCTCTGCCCTTGCTGGACTCCACCACTCTTAACATCCTTAGACCCATGTCCTTGCTCCCTTTTACCTTCAAACTCCTTGAAAGTCTTGTCTACAACCCCCTGAACTACCACCTCATGAGAATCCTTGAGAAAACTTCATCCCCTTCAGTCTGGATTTTGCTCGTACCACTCCACAGAAACTGCACTCCTAAAACTCACCAAAGATTTACTAAAAGCTAAAAACCAATAGTCACTATTTTGTATGTTTACTTTTGTACCTCTCTGCTGTCTTTAATACAGTTGACCACCCTAGCCTCCTCAAAAAACTCTATTCCTTTGGTCTCAATGACTATACTCTTTGTTAATTCTCCACTTGCCTATCCCACCACACCTTCAATGTCACTTCCAACTCCTCCTCTCCTTTTCCTTTTTCTGTCAATATCCTCCAAAGTTCTGTCCTTGAACCATTCTTATTCTTAATCTACACCTCTTTCCTGGGTCAGCTGATAGCCTTCCAATACCATTTCTATGCTGACATCCAAATCTATCTTTCTACCCCTCAACTCATTACATCAATCTCCCCACACATCACTAATTTACTAACAGCCATACTAGTATGGATGTTACACTCAAACTCAATCAATCTAAAATTGAACT
Source organism: Lithobates clamitans (assembly GCA_037952925.1). Lineage (NCBI taxonomy): Eukaryota > Metazoa > Chordata > Amphibia > Anura > Ranidae > Lithobates > Lithobates clamitans. The sequence goes on along the minus strand of JBBGZY010001345.1, from coordinate 2,099,891 downwards.
CATAATACTTCCTCCTCCACGCCCCTTCCCCTGACTTCACTGTTGAGATTGATGGCACAACTATCAATCTGTACCTCCATGTAGGGATAGGCCCGTTACTTACATTCGACTCAAACATTATGTGGTGTTCTTAGCAAATTTGAGCACCGCGGAACGCCCCATAATGCACTGCGAGATCGCAGTGCATTGACGTCTGATAATTGGGCAAAGCATGCACCTGACCTGCATGCTTTGGCCAATCACAGTGTGCTCTGCTGTGAGCCATGATTGGCCAAAGGCAGGGTGGCTTTAGCCAATCATGGCTCAGGGGAAAAAGTCCACGCCGCACACTATATAAGGCTGCTTACATGGTGGCAGTATATACTGTTATGATTGAGAGAACGTAAGCTAGAGGCAGGTTAGTTAGTGGCGTGCAGGCAGTTTAGTAAATATATATATATATATATATATATATATATATATATATATATATATATACAGTGGGGACGGAAAGTATTCCGACCCGCTTAAATTTTTCACTCTTTGTTATATTGCAGCCATTTGCTAAAATCATTTAAGGTCATTTTTTTTCCTCATTAATGTACACACAGCACCCCATATTGACAGAAAAACACAGAACTGTTGACATTTTTGCAGATTTATTTAAAAAGAAAAACTGAAATATCACATGATCCTAAGTATTCAGACCCTTTGCTGTGACACTCATATATTTAACTCAGGTGCTGTCCATTTCTTCTGACAGAATTGTGGCAAGGCACAGATCTGGCCAAGGCTACAAAAACATTTCTGCTGCAAGTAAGGTTCCTAAGAGCACATTGGCCTCCATAATTCTTAAATGGAAGACGTTTGGGATGACCAGAACCCTTCCTAGAGCTGGCCGTCCGGCCAAACTGAGCTATCAGGGAAGAAGAGCCTTGGTGAGAGAGGTAAAGAAGAACCCAAAGATCACTGTGGCTGAGCTCCAGAGATGCAGATGGGAGATGGGAGAAAGTTGTAAAAAGTCAACCATCACTGCAGCCCTCCACCAGTTGGGGCTTTATGGCAGAGTGGCCCAACGGAAGCCTCTCCTCAGTGCAAGACACATGAAAGCCCGCATGGAGTTTGCTAAAAAAACACCTGAAGGACTCCAAGATGGTGAGAAATAAGATTCTCTGGTCTGATGAGACCAAGATAGAACTTTTTTTGCCTTAATTCTAAGCGGTATGTGTGGAGAAAGCCAGGCACTGCTCATCACCTGTCCAATACAGTCCCAACAGTGAAGCATGGTGGTGGCAGCATCATGCTGTGGGGGTATTTTTGACTGGTTGCAATCGAGAGAAAGATGAATGTGGCCAAGTACAGGGATATCCTGGACGAAAACCTTTTCCAGAGGGCTCAGGACCTCAGGCTTGGCCGAAGGTTTACCTTCTAACAAGACAATGACCCTAAGCACACAGCTAAAATAATGAAGGAGTGGCTTCACAACAACTCTGTGACTGTCCTTGAATGGCCCAGCCAGAGCCCTGACTTAAACCCAATTGAGCATCTCTGGAGAGACCTAAAAATGGCTGTCCACCATCGTTTACCATCCAACCTGACAGAACTGGAGAGGATCTGCAAGGAGGAATGGCAGAGGATCCCCAAATCCAGGTGTGAAAAACTTGTTGCATCTTTCCCAAAAAGACTCATGGCTGTATTAGATCAAAAGGGTGCTTCTAGTAAATACTGAGCAAAGGGTCTGAATACTTAGGACCATGTGATATTTCAGTTTTTCTTTTTTAATAAATCTGCAAAAATGTCAACAATTCTGTGTTTTTCTGTCAATGTGGGGTGCTGTGTGTACATTCATGAAGAAAACAAATGAACTTAAATGATTTTAGCAAATGGCTGCAATATAACAAAGAGTGAAAAATTTATGGGGATCTGAATACTTTCCGACCCCACTGTATATACAGTTGTGCTCATAAGTTTACATACTCTGGCAGAACTTCTTGGTCATTTTTCAGAGAATATGAAGCATAACACAAAAACGTTTCTTTCACTCATGGTCAGAGTTTGGCTGAAGCCATTTATTATCAATCAACTGTGTTTACTCTTTTTAAATCATAATGACAACAGAAACTACCCAAATGACCCTGATAAAAAGTTTGCATACCCTGGTGATTTTGGCCTGATAACATGCACACAAGTTGACACAAAGGGATTTGAATGGCTATTAAAGGTAACCATCCTCGCCTGTGATCTGTTTTCTTGTAATTCATGTGTGTGTGTATAAAAGGTCAATGAGTTTCTGGACTCCTGACAGACCCTTGCATCTTTCATCCAGTGCTGCACTGACATTTCTGGATTCGGAGTCATGGGGAAAGCAAAATAATTGTCAAAGGATCTGCGGGAAAAGGTAGTTGAACTGTATAAGCAGGAAAGGGATATAAAAAGATATCCAAGGAATTGAGAATGCCAATCAGCAGTGTTCAAACTCTAATCAAGAAGTGGAAAATGAGGGGTTCTGTTAAAACCAAACTACGGTCAGGTAGACCAACTAATATTTCAGCCACAACTGCCAGGAAAATTGTTCGGGATGCAAAGAAAAACCCACAAATAACTTCAGGTGAAATACAGGACTCTCTGAAAACATGTGGTGTGGCTGTTTCAAGATGCACAATAAGGAGGCACTTGATGAAAGATGGTCATTACTACGCAAATGCCACAAAGTATCCCACTTACAATATGCCAAACAGCACAGAAACAAGCCTCAAGCCTTCTGGCACAAAGTCATTTGGAGTGATGAGAAAAAAATGGAGCTTTTTGGCCACAACCATAAATGCTACATTTGGAGAGGAGTCAACAAGGCCTGTGATGAAAGGTATGGAGGTGGATGGCTGATGTTTTGTGGATGTGTGAGCTACAAAGGCACAGGAAATTTTGTCAAAATTGTTGGCAAGATGAATGCAGTATGTTATCAAAAAATACTGGAGGAACATTTGCATTCATCAGCCAGGAAGCTGCGCAAGGGACGTACTTGGACATTCTAACATGACAATGATCCAAAACACAAGGCCAAGTCTACCTGTCATTGGCTACAGCAGAATAAAGTGAAGGTTCTGGAGTGGCCATCTCAGTCTCCTGACCTCAATATCATCGAGCCACTGGGGAGATCTCAAACGTGCAATTCATGCAAGACAGCCCAAGAATTTACAGGAACTGGAGGCTTTTTGCCAAGAGGAATGGGCAGCTTTACCATCTGAGAAGATAAAGAGCCTCATTAACAAATACCACAAAAGACTTCAAGCTGTCATTGATGCTAAAGGGGGCAATACACGGTATTGAGAACTGGGGTATGTAAACTTTTGATCAGGGTCATTTGGGTAGTTTCGGTTGCCATTATGATTTAACTTGTTCAGATCCGCGCTATAGCCAAATTATGGCTACAGCGTGGATCTGCTTTGCCGGGAGGCCGTCAATAGACGTCCTCCCCTTAGCACGCTGGCCACACTCCCCTGAAGGGCGCGCACTGCACGTGCTGTGATCATCCGAGTCAATGAGACTTGGGTGATTATAGATCGGACTCGATCCCGACCCCTTACCATGTGATCAGCTGTCAGCCAATGACAGCTGATTAAGTGATGTAAACAGATCGGTAAACGTTTTTTTCTTCTTCTCACGCTGATCACTGGCTTCTGTTGAAGGTACATTGGTCCCGAAGAGGAGAAGCCGCCTCCTATGTGCCCACCAGTACCACCTGCCAGTGCCACGAATCAGTGCCCACAGTGCCCACCAATCAGTGCCCACAGTGCCCACCAATCAGTGCCACCTATCAATGCCCACGAGTGCCACCTATCAATGCCCACCAGTGGTGCCAATCAGTGCCTCATCAGTGCCACCTAGCAGTGCTGCCTATCAGTGTCACCTAGCAGTGCCAATCAGTGCCCATCATTGCCACCCATCAGTGCCCATCATTGCCAGCTATCAGTACCACATATCAGTGCCACCTATTATTGCCCTTCAGTGCCACCTATCAATGCCCTTCAGTGCCGCCCATCAGTGCCACCCATCAGTGCCACCTCTCAGTGCCCACCAATGCCACCTATCAGTGCCCACCAGTGCCACCTCATCATTGCCCATCAGTGCCGCCTATTAGTGCCCATGAGTGCCGCCTTATCAGTGCCCATCAGTGTCGCCTTATCAGTGCCCATCAATGCAGCCTATCGGTGCCCATCAGTGCAGCCTATCAGTGCCCATAAGTGTAGCTTCACCAGTGTACATCAATGAAAGAGAAAAATAACTGTTTGTAAAATTTATTAACAAAATATAAAACGGTTTTGTATTTATTTTAACAAAAATTGGTCTTTTTTAATTTGTTTAACAAAAAATAAAAAACCCAGAGGTGATCAAATACCACCAAAAGAAAGCAATTGTCATTCAAAGAGTGGCAGCTCTAAAAGTTGAAAATTGGTCTGGGCAGGAGGGCTTGGTATGGACGGGGGGGGACCCAGGCCTATTTTTTCCTTGATTTTTATCTATATTGCTGGGAGTCAGCAATACATTACAGCCGCAAGCAATTTTAAATGACATTTTTTCCTTTAGAAATGTCATTTTGCTGCGGCACTGTAAAACACATCACACAGATGCACCACTTTACAGGAAGACTAAGGGGACCCCCAGGCATGATATTTAAAGGAATATTTCATTTTTTATTGTTTCACTTTAAGCATGATTAAAATCACTGCTCCTGAAAAAACGGTTGTTTTGAAAACTTTTTTTGCATTGATATATGTCCTCTGGGGCAGTACCCGGGTCCCCATACACTTTTTATGGCAATAACTTGCATATAAGCCTTTAAAATGAGCACTTTTGATTTTTCATGTTTGCGTTCTATAGACTTTAATAGGGTTCGCATGTTCGCACAAATTTGTTGCCTGTTCGCATGTTCTGGTTGAACTGAACCAGGGGGTGTTCAGCCCATCCCTACCCCATGCAACTCATCCACCTTACAAACTATTCAGTGTCTGCTAGCCCTCTCTGCCGATCCCTCCACTGACTTTCGCTCACTCAACAAATAAAATTAAAAATACTAACAACAACTTACAAAGCCATCCCCAACTCTGCCCCAACGACATCACTAACTTGTCTCAAAATACTAACCAAATAGTTATTTTCTCTTATGCTCTATCTCCCTCGTCATCTCTTCTTATGCTCGCCTCCAGGATTTCTCCAGAGCATCTCCCACCCTTTGAAACTCCTTATCCCAATCTCTCCAACTATCTCCTACTCTGTCCACTTTTAGGCGATCCATGAAAACTCATCTCTTCAGGAAAGCCTATCCCTTATACACCTGTCAGAGAGGTTACCTGGTTGGGCGCCGGGGCGCGCCGGGGCGTGTTGGCGCTCGCGTTCCTGTCCGTGCTGGGGCGCGTGTCCCTGGGGGCGTCGGTGTGTCTGGGCTGGCCGGCCGTGGCGTGCGGGGTGGCTTTCGGGCGTTCGTGCGTACGCGCGTTCGCGCTAGCGCGTTCGCGTTATCGCGCGTCCGCCTGTGGGCGTTGCTTTTGACGCGCCCCGGTACGGTGGACGTGCACGCCGGTGTCGGGGGCGCGCTCGGGCGCGTGCGGGGGCGCGGCGCGCTTTGGCGAATCGGCGCGTGCACGTGCGCAGCGTTTTGGCGCCAATCGGCCTATTTGAAGCCTGCCTCCATGCTGACCCAGTGCTGCCTGATCAAACAGCTCTGTACCTTGTTCCGTGATCATCCTGTGTTCCTGTATCCTAGTGTTTACCCGTTGTGACCCGGCTTACCCTTTGGACCTTCCTTGCCTGCTGCCTGAACCCGACCCCGGCTTGTCTGACCTCGTTTCTGCCTAACCCTCTTGTACCATTGCTGCCAGCCCGTTGCCAACCTCTGCCTGTGTGTGACCAGCCTGACTAGCTCCTGCTCAGCATCTGCTCTATCCAGCCTGAAGATCCACCGGCTGCTTGCCAGACCATCGTGCTCCAGGACTCTAACTTCAGGCCCTCATACCACTCCGCATTCGTGGCCTCCTGTCTACTCTACCAGGGGCCCCGAATCGGATACGTAAGGGAGCCTACCCTCTGCCCAAGTGGACTCATCTGTCTGGTAAGTGTGGGACCTGACAACACCTAACAACTAAGCTTTTATTTTTTCCATCAGCTCATCCCCTACAGTTATTAACTTTGGTATCACTTGACCTTTAGATTGTAAGCTCTAACGAGCAGGGTCCTCTGATTCCTTGTGTATTAAATTGTATTGTAACTGTCATGGGCGTCCGCAGAACTTTTTTCAGGGGGGGGTATCATTTTAGGGTCACCCATGCGCCGCCCCGTTTCAACAATGTCATTATCACATTATCATGGTCAGAGACTGCAGACATAGTACAGTCCCTAGCATTTCTTTGTCTTGTAGCACTAACTCCCTCAGCTTTTTCCAGGCTGCAGTCTCTCAATTTCTCTCTCTCTTGATCAAGCTGTAGCCTCCTCCCTGTGGAAAATGGAGCCGCCAATCTTCGGGACTACATGTCCCATGATGCTCTCCTCTCCTAGTTTCTTTTGATTGGCCCTCAGTTAAGGCCAATGGGGAAGGAAAGGAGTGGGCAGGAAGCTGGGCGTTGAAACCTAGTGAGCGCTGCCGCCTCTTCTCCCTAACAGGAGAAGGGGGGGCGAGTGGGGGGAACCTCTGACAGCCCACAGTTCTCCTGTCACAGCACCACCAAGTTCTCTGTTGGACTGAGCAGAGAAAAGAGCCCACAGTCACACTACACTGATGGGGGGGCTTGACAGCACCTTGATGGTGTCACCTGGCTGGTGGATGGCACCAGGGTGCGGGTCGCCCGCACCCCAATAGCGACGCCACTGTGCTGAATTTAACAGTGCCAATCTGATCCCTGATTCCAGGAGGGGGCAATTGACCCCCCCTTGCCCCTACCTGCGGACACCCATGGTAACTGTACTGTCTGTCCTAATCTCGTAAAGAGCTGTGCAAACTGTTGGTGCTATATAAATCCTGCATAATATTAACAATAATAAGAGACACAAGACTTTGTATTTGCATTTGTAAAATGCTTTCAATAATTTTCAAGGAAACACGATTGTTGATGAGGACCCCTTCTTATTTATTTAAAATAATTATTTCAAAATGATAGAAATTTCCGATTTTCTATTCATTCATGTATGAGCAATCTTTTACAAATTAAAATATCATACTGCCTTCCACTGGCAGCAGCTATTCACGGAGCTTAAACTACTGGTGATGAAGCTAAGTGGGTGCAGCTTCACTAGCTCTGGGCTAGTTGTAGCCCCGTAGGCAGGAAGAACTATTTCAGACTTATCTGCTCTGTGATTAACCACCTTTTATTTGGCACATCTAGTGCATTCAGAAAGAATTCACAGTGCTCCACTTTTTACACATTTTGTTATGTTACAGCCTTTTTTCCAAAATGGATTAAATTCATTATTTTTCTCAAAATTCTACACACAATACCCCATAGTGACAAAGTGAAAGAAGTCTGTTTGAAATCTTTACAAATGTATTAAACATAAAAAAATGAAAAAATCCCCTGTACATTCAGTATTCAGAGCCTTCGCCATGACACTCAAAATTGAGCTCAGGTGCATCCTGTTTCCAGTGATCATCCTTGAGATGTTTCTACAACTTGATTGGGGTCCTCCTGTGGTAAATTCAGTTGATTTGACATGATTTGGAAAGGCACACATCTGTCTGTACAAGGTCCCACAGTTAACAGTGCCTCAGAGAGATTGTATCGAGGCACAGATCTAGGGAAGGGTAAAGAAAAATTTCTGCAGCATTGAAGGTCCCAGTGAGCACAGTGGCCTCCATCATCTGTAAATCAAAGAAGTTTGGAACCACCAGGACTCTTCCTAGAGCGGGCCGCCTGGCCAAACTGAGCAATTGGGGGAGAAGGGGGAGAAGGGACTCAGTTAGGGAGGTGACCAAGAACCAGATGGTCACTCTGACAGAGCTTCAGCATTTCTCTGTGGAGAGAGAAGAACCTTCCAGAAGAAATATCATCTCTGCACCACTCCACCAATCAGGGCTGTATGGTACAGTAGCCAGATGGAAGCCACACCTCAGTAAAAGGCACATGACAGCCCATCTGGAGTTTGCCAAAAGGCACCTAAATGTTTCAACAGACCAGAGAATTTTGTTTTTCATGGTCTGAGAGTCCAAGATTCAACTCTTTGGCCTCAATGGCAAGCGTCATGTCTGGAGGAAACCAGGCACCGCTCATCACCTGGCCAATACCATCCGAAGTTTGTTAGCGGCAGGAACTGGGAGACTAGTCAGGATCGAGGTTAAAATGAATGCAGCAATGTACAGAGACATCTTTAATGAAACTGCTCCAGAGAGCTCTGAACCTCCAGACTGGGACAACAACCCTAAGCACACAGACAAGATAGCAAAGGAGTGGCTATGGAACAACTCTGTGAATGTCCTTGAGTGGCCCTGCTGCAAGCCCAGATTGAACATCTTTGGAGAGATCTGAAAATGGCTGTGCACCCCATCCAACCTGATGGATCTTGAGAAGTCCTGCAAAGAAGAATGGGAGAAACTGCCCAAAAATAGGTGTGCTAAATAGGTGAGCTTAGGTGTGCTAAGCTTGTAGCATCATACTCAAAAAGACTTGAGGCTCTAATTGGTGCCAAAGTACCAATGTACTTATGTACATGTTTTTTTTTTAAACGTTGTCACGTTGTCATTATGTGGTATTGTTTGTAGAATTTTGAGGAAAATAATAAATTTAATCCATTCTGGAATAAGGCTGTAACATAACAAAATGTGGAAAAAGTGAAGCTCTGTGAATACTTTGTAGATGCACAGGCGTATTGCAACACCTGACAAATCCCTCTCTTCAAAGACTCCAATACCAATTTGATAAGTGCTTTAGGTCTCCAGGGATTAAAGGTGCTATAGAAATAATATATTCTTAATATTATTATTATTTTTTTCCAAGATTGTCTAGTCACTCTCTGATGGCATTGTAAGCAACTAGCACTAGCATGTAAATCAAATATTATTGTGCAGCAAAGGTAAATATTATTTATATTTATTATTATCTACCTAAATTAACCTACATACAAAACTAAAGTACAAGTCTTTGGTTTCTCATTGGGTATTAGTATTCTATAATGTTTAGAAGAATACATTGAGATGAAAATTCATACTAAGCCTTTGGTCTATATTTAAAATGAACCTAACAGCAATGTCAGAGACAACAGTCGCAAGGACACTTTCTCAAAATTTGTAGGAAATCAGAGATATTTGGCAATTACAGATTCATGGCAGGTTATAAAGAAAGATGGTCCCTGTTCATGTAGCACTGCAGAGGGATAAAAACGTAATTACAATAGATGCATTTCTGCCTTTTTAGCACCAAGACAAGCCTGTGAGTCCGACTCCTGATTTATTTTTCTATCTGAGAATAAGGAAGAAGCAATGGGCATTTTTACTTCTGTGAATCCACATGAGCCAAGTAATAGACCTTTTCACAATTATCTATATTACAACTTCATGATCAGTCTAGATCTTACTATTAGGCTGTGAATAAGATTTAGTTAAAACTACATTTTAAAACAAAATTTTAACATCTCCAGTATACAACTTCTTACTGCATCCTTGTCATTCTATCACAGGCCCAGACCAATGAAAAATTGTTTTGTTTATTCAGCTTGTCTGCAACCTGCATTGGAACTAAGAAAAAAATAATAAGATCAATGAAGGCATCTTCACCGCATATCTGTTTGTTTCAGTAGCACTGATTTATTAAAGGCATATGCCGTGTACACACGAGCAGACTTTTGACGGACTGAACTCCGAAGGACTTTTTGACGGACGCAAAGAACTTGCCTACACACAATCACAACAAAGTCCGACTGATTTGAACGTGATGACGTACGACCAGACTAGAATAAGGAAGTTCATAGCCAGTAGCCAATAGCTGCCCTTGCGTCATTGTTTGTCCGTTACTAGCATACAGACGAACAGATTTTTCGACCGGACTCTAGTCCATCGGAAAGATCTGAAACATGTTCTATTTCTAAAGTCCGTCTGATTTTTTGACAGCAAAGGTCCGATGAAGCCCACACATGATCGAATTGTCCGGCGGATTCGTTCCGTCGGACCTTTGCTGATGAAAAGTCCGGTCGTGTGTACACGGCAATAGAGTGTGTTCACTTAACATATTGATTGTCCACTTACCTTATTACCATACGTGAAGCAAAATTTAGCTAAGACTTGTTCGTTCCCCATTATTTGCAATTACAGAACTAAAATTATACAGCAGAATGCAGATATAAAGGGATGCCTGATGCCTTCCTTGTTCACAGTCCTGGTCCACAGACATGTAGTCTCTACACTGTAGATAAATGTCTGGGTGGAGCGTAAGGCGCCCTAAAGGGGAACTCTAGATTCTTCATTCGCTAACACCCAAATAAGCAGGTGGAGGCCGGGGTCATGAGAAAATAGGCATTAGGGCAGCACTCCAACTTAGAAGCGAGCACACTTCATGGCACAATTAATTCTTCCTGTCTCGTTCACTTCACAGCAACATTACACTTGACTAACTATTCAAAGACTTCCTTCCATGGTGCAGCACTTTTGAGGAAATACTGCAGAGCCTGTATCCCACACCCCAGCCCAGCTTTGATGCCACCTCACTCCCAGTGACGTTCTACTAGAATCAAGCCAACTCTCAAGGACTCTCTTCACGCTTCTTCCCAGTGACATACAGCTAGATACATAGGGGCTCTGTGATGCAGGTCCAGTCCCAGATACACAGGAACACTGACCGCTAGAGAGGAGGCTGCATACACTCACCCCCTTGCTACCTGAGCACGCTGTGATCCTTGGTAGTTCACATGCCGGCTGACAGTTTAAGAACCAAACACACTTCCGTTGTTACTTGTGGCAATTACAATCAGATCTTCCACTTGCGGCAATCTCCACTTGTAGACCTTTAGTAGTACACATCCCCCTGATGCAAGCCCTGTTCTTTTGATACACCTGCCTTACATGCAATACCTTTGGTAATAACTTCAGACGAGGCATTTACATACTTGAGAACATTTCCTGGAGTTTCCTGCAAGCACTTAGTTAACAGATCACATTCTGTCACAGTTTATTTCTGACGCAGTTCCAGTTCATTCTAACTAATTAGGCTGATTCAGGCTGCCCATATAATATCCCTAATCAAGAAAGAAAGTCCATGTCTAAGTTCCTTGTTCTGGTTCCATTAGCCTGACTGGGTACCCTATGAGGGTGACCACATGTTACCAGAAAAAGACATCTTGCTGCACAGCTTCCTATCAGTTCCCAAGAGGAAGGAAGAACTCCCCGAGAGACTGCCTCACCTTGTATTTATAGCCCTACACAAGGGGACAGAGCTATAAACACTCGGAAGTGAGCGGACTTAATCGGAGCCTAACTCCCTGGGCAGCCTGATACACAACCTTTTACTAACATAGACTTTTTTTTTTGCAATACATTGACATGACATATTGTGTACCCCAAAAGTAGGCACCTGCTTACAAGTGTATACATGAGCTATCTACTTCTAGCAGTTTGTCATCCCCAGAGATTGCATGAGTGCAACACAGTATAAATATTATCACTAATGACTCTTGTGGCCCTTGGGTCACAAAGATGTATACTGTATGTTTATATGGGCAAACATCTGGCAAAGAACAATGAACAATAAGACTGTTGGACATACAGGAATATTTAAATGTGCAGTTTAACAAGAAATGTTGGTGTGCAGACTGCTAAAACAGAAAATTGTTCAAAATAATAAATTCAACAAAAAAAATCACTGTTTGCTCTGATTTACTGCATTTTGTACCTCTATCCCTGCCACACAATTGAGGTTCTTCTCAACAGGCCTTATGTCACTATAAAACATGCTAGCAACATAGGAGCTGGCAATAGGACCAAACCACTAAGTGGAGGACCAGGCATCTGGTATACCAGCTAAAGGCCACAGCTTGTTAGCAGAGCGAAAGTGGGAACTCATGGCCAGCTGGAGAGGCAAGTATGAGGAGTTTTTGTTTTTTAAATTGAACATTGCCATTCTTCACTCTTCAGTTTTTATAAATCAGCCCTATCATAACATATTCTCTGTTAAAGTTAAAAGAAAACTGGAATTACTGCATATAAAATAAGGCACCATAGTTCAGTGGAGAACTACTTGGCGTATACATTAAAACCCTTTATTTACACAATTGAATTATAAAAATGTGACATAAAATGATCTTTTAAGTTTAGGTTACATGTTTTTGCTAGTCTGTTTTTTTTTATTGTCAAATGATGCAGCCTAGAAGGATGGCCTCCATTTGTTAACATGTGATGTAGCCATATAACACTAGGAAGAGATTTTCTATGCAAAACACCCAAATTATGTGCATTTGCAAGGCTAATAGGCAACATACTTAAAAAAAGTAGGCATAGGAAGTTGGGCACTGGCATGGCATACATGTATCAATGCAAAATATGACTTCAAGGGCAATTTTAAAAAAACACAAATCCTTCAATATCAGGCTAGGAGATGCCTTAAAGCTGTGTTATAGGGCAGTGCAATTTTCACAGACAATCTTAGCAACAGTTTACACTAGCACCGCATATTTGGCTGTGGAATTTTTTTTTTCTTCTTTTACAATTGAATTGACTTACATACAGCAGTAGCATCCCAATCTGATTGTTTTCAAGTACAAACACTTTTTTTTTTCATAAAATTTTAGCAGCAACACATGCTTTTGCATCAGTTGATCATAAGCCCACTTTAAATGTCAGGGAAAAGTTGGCTAGTAGCTGACTTGTTCTTGTTCTTGGCAATGTAAATCTGACCTGCTGCTTTTCAAATTCTATCAATCTCTCATTAAGGATTAAAAGATCGAAGATGATACAGCTTTGTAAAACCAGCAGTAGGATATTTGCAATGAGGGAGAATTGGCCAAAATCTACTAGAGACCGGCAGGTGTTTTATTACTTGCCCAAAGAGATGACAGTCAGAACGAAATTACAGTTTCCTCACTGATCTGAGTTGTAATCTTGTCAACTTTCCCTACAATAACTTCCAAGTTACTGAAACTTTATCTGCCCTTTGCCCCCCTACCCCCTCCCTTTTTATAGTAAGGAGACTTGCTTATCCAAAAGCCCCCAAATATGAACTAAAAAGATTTAGAGGGTTGATTGCCCAAGAAAGCTGTCAATCTGAATCAAAGTACAATTTTCTCACTGACTCTAGCCTCTCACTATGCAGTTTGTTAATGTTCCCTAAGCTTTCCCTACAAATGCCTCCAATTCACAGACACTATGGCTGCTCTGTGCACTCTCTCCCGTTATTGGCTCTACTTAGCCTGCTGGCCATGCAATGCATTACAGTTTTCTAAAACTCTCTTAGGAAAATCTGAACAGAATTCAATGGACCACTAACCGTTACCTGTTAATATGTGCATCGAACACATAGTAGTAGCAAACATGAATCTCATCCTTATAAATAAGATAAAGCTTTAAATACCCACTGATGTCAACTTTTTTAATAACATTCATTTTGCAAAGTGAACATACAGTTTTCAAAGTTTATTTATTTAATAAATCAGCTCTGCTATCTTTATCAATAAATAGAAGTGTGCGCATGAAAAAAAACAAACATCTATACTCACCTCTTTGCTGCAGCACCAGTGTGATGCTACAGCTGACTCCCACCAGCTCTAAGCCTGAGAACTGAGCAATCACATGACCACTGATCACTTAGTTTTTTGTCTTCCCATCAGTCACTGCTCTTTGCTATGCCCCTCCAGTGCTCACTGGAGAGCCGGGCTGTGGAGAGGGCAAGAGCGGCTGGCTCAGGCTCTCAACGGTGCCCTGAGAGGCTGATCCAGCTGCCCATCACACATCTGGATGGATTCCAACATAATTGTTAGGATCCTTCTAGGGCCTGGAGCCGACTGATTCTGGCTGATCATGGGTCACAGGGGTGTTCAAGTAAGTGCACTCCTGTGACCCACAAGAAAAGTATTGTCAAAAAAGCTTTGGTCAAGCTTCTCCGTTATTAAATGCATGTAAACCTTAACAGTTGACTTCTCTTATGTGTTCCCTTTTGGTCTGTTAAATGTACCACCAAATGTGTTTTGCTAAATCTGCCAGAAATCCAGCGAGCTTGTAAATCCCTGTGCAATCTACTTTTTCTGCACCGAAATCTCATCAGCCCTGCCCAGTTTACCTATGTGAACTATCAAATCAGGAGCAAGCACCTAGGGTGACATCACTGCTCCTCCATAGATACAGTGAGTGAGTGTTGCCATCTTAGGACATGAAGTGTGTACCTGGCTAGATCACCAGGTTCAAACAGGGGAAAATGACACTAAAAAAACTAGGACAGCCACCAAATTAAAGGACTGCCAAACTGTAATATTTTAGATTATTTTTGGGGGGTTTTACAATTAAAGTGCACAGAACAATATAGATCTAGAAACTATAGCGATCCATGGCAACTAGGGATGAGCAAATATGCCTGGGATCGGTTAGAGAACAGTTTTGTAAATCTTGCAAACTTTGTCCACTAGGGAGGCAAATAAAAAAATTGGAAGCTGGCACTGCCATATGATGCCAAAATGATAAAAAAACAACAAAACTAAACATTATCTCTCCATGCCCAGAGCTGTTAGCTCTTCCTAACAGCAACAACGTGCACTGACAACACAGCTGCTGGCAGTTCTCCCTTTTATTCTTCAAAATTTTGGCTTTAGTGACTCAGATGACCAAGGGCAAAGTCCATTCACTACATTATGCTGTATGTTGTTCTTTATTTTTGGTGGCAAACCTTCCAACTTTGTGCTGAAAGTTCTTGCTTTGTGAACCCATGGTAGTGGTGAACCCAACTTCATTTCCAATAGCAACCATTGACATGCCATATCCCAGTACTTCAGGTAAAAAGAAAAATATGTTTGGTATATTCCCATTATAAATGAACACATTTATATTTCCCAAAGCTATATCTATTTTCCATTCTTTTCCCAAATATTTTAAAAACAAAAAAATCTCTCAGCACTGAAAGTAAGACACTGACAGTTGCTTTTTATGAAAGATTTCAATTCTGCTCATCTTCAGGAAAATGACCCTTTTTATTTTGTTGTGGACATAAAATTATGGCCTTTGGAAAATTGGATGCGTTTCTGTTGAGGGAAATCAATTTTCTCACTGCCATGTATGATCAACATGTCACAACCATCACCCAGATAATAACAGTAAACTACTAGTAAAATGTCTGGTGATAATATTGGTTTTGGGAAAGGGCGAAAAAGCTGCAAACACAAAAAAAGTATTCTTCTATCTTTTTTGGAATAAAACTGAAATGAGAAAAAAATAACAAAATATATAACTTTTATCTTTTTTTTCTTCCTTTTTTGATCTGTAATTTTTAAGCTTTTATACTAATACATCAACATGCAGATGAAAGTGATGAGAAATGCATTCTTCCCAGAAAGTAAGAGCACTTTGTGAGTAAATCACTTTCTTCTTTTCCAACCAGCTTGTTAATGGTTGCCTAATAGTAAGAGATGACCCATACTATGATGACCCAGGAGTCTATTTAGGACAGTGAGGTAACAGGGAAAATACGAAAGTGGCAGCTACATATGGATAGTACAAACAAAAGGAAGCATCAAATATGACCTTGCTGCTGGAGTGTTAATAGCTTTCAAGCCATCATCCCTGACACTTAGCATCCTCTGTGCTCCACCTCTGTAAGCTTCCCGGCAGAAGTGTACATTAGCAGAATTATACAGTTACACAACTCTGCAATGGACAAGGAAACAACATTAAAAGTGATTAAATAGTCATCTCTAGTACACTCATACATACATTATCTGTCATTTTAATTTATGATATGTTATTAATATATAAATACCGGGTATAAGTGTTGCAGTGCAAGATATTTCATGTGGAATCTATTGATTTCTCAAATGTCTAAAAAGGAATGAAGCATGGACGACCCAGTCTCCAGGTCTTGATAGCAAGCACAAATAACAGGTGATGAGACTGGGAAATAGGAGACAGTGGTTTCTAATGGAAGACTTTGTGGATGCATACTTTCCCTGGGAGATGGCTCACTAGGGGGAACTTAGAAATGTGGAATAAAAAAGTTTTGGTTAACCTGAGTGCAGCGTTTCCATAAGATTGGAGTCTGGGATTGAAGTATGGAAGGTTGGCATAAAGATAGACTACATGATACAGTCAATGTCTGACCTGGTGCCAGAATGCAGACACATTTCTTAACCACTTGAGCCCCGGACCATTATGCTGCCTAAGGACCAGAGGTCTTTTTCCAATTTGGCACTGCGTCGCTTTAACTGCTAATTGCGCGGTCATGCAATGCTGTACCCAAACGAAATTTGCGTCCTTTTCTTCCCACAAATAGAGCTTTCTTTTGATGGTATTTGATCACCTCTGCGGTTTTTATTTTTTGCGCTATAAACGGAAAAAGACCGAAAATTTTGAAAAAAAATGATATTTTCTACTTTTTGTTATAAAAAAAATCCAATAAACTAAATTTTAGTCATACATTTAGGCCAAAATGTATTCGGCCACATGTCTTTGGTAAAAAAAATGTCAATAAGCGTATATTTATTGGTTTGCGCAAAAGTTATAGCGTCTACAAACTAGGGTACATTTTCTGGAATTTACACAGCTTTTAGTTTATGACTGCCTATGTCATTTCTTGAGGTGCTAAAATGGCAGGGCAGTACAAAACCCCCCCAAATGACCCCATTTTGGAAAGTAGACACCCCAAGGAAATTGCTGAGAGGCATGTTGAACCCATTGAATATTTATTTTTTTTGTCCCAAGTGATTGAAAAATGACAAAAAAAAAAAAAATATTTACAAAAAGTCGTCACTAAATGATATATTGCTCACACAGGCCATGGGCCTATGTGGAATTGCACCCCAAAATACATTCTGCTGCTTCTCCTGAGTATGGGGATACCACATGTGTGGGACTTTTTGGGAGCCTAGCCGCGTACGGGGCCCCGAAAACCAATCACCGCCTTCAGGATTTCTAAGGGTGTAAATTTTTGCTTTCACTCTTCACTGCCTATCACAGTTTCGGAGGAAATGGAATGCCAAGATGGCACAAAACCCCCCAAAATGACCCCATTTTGGAAAGTAGACACCCCAAGCTATTTGCTGAGAGGCATATTGAGTCCATGGAATATTTTATATTTTGACACAAGTTGCGGGAAAGTGACACTTTTTTTTTTTTTTTCATAAAGTTGTCACTAAATGATATATTGCTCACACAGGCCATGGGCATATGTGGAATTGCACCCCAAAATACATTTAGCTGCTTCTCCTGAGTATGGGGATACCACATGTGTGGGACTTTTTGGGAGCCTAGCCGCGTACTGGACCCCGAAAACCAATCACTGCCTTCAGGATTTCTAAGGGTAAAAATTTTTGATTTCACTCTTTACTGCCTATCACAGTTTCGGAGGCCATGGAATGCCCAGGTGGCACAAAACCCCCCCAAATGACCCCATTTTGGAAAGTAGACACCCCAAGCTATTTGCTGAGAGGCATGGTGAGTATTTTGCAGCTCTCATTTGTTTTTGAAAATGAAGAAAGACAAGAAAAAACATTTTTTTTTTTTCTTTTTTCAATTTTCAAAACTTTGTGACAAAAAGTGAGGTCTGCAAAATACTCACTATACCTCTCAGCAAATAGCTTGGGGTGTCTACTTTCCAAAATGGGGTCATTTGGGGGGGGTTTGTGCCACCTGGGCATTCCATGGCCTCCGAAACTGTGATAGGCAGTGAAGAGTGAAATCAAAAATTCACGCCCTTAGAAAGCCTGAAGGCGGTGCTTGGTTTTCGGGGTCCCGTACGCGGCTAGGCTCCCAAAAAGTCTCACACATGTGGTATCCCCGTACTCAGGAGAAGCAGCAGAATGTATTTTGGGGTGTAATTTCACATATTTCCATGGCATGTTTGAGCAATATATCATTTAGTGACAACTTTGTGCAAAAAAAAAAAAAAAAAAAAAAAATTTGTCTCTTTCCCGCAACTTGTGTCGCAATATAAAATATTCCATGGACTCGACATGCCTCTCAGCAAATAGCTTGGGGTGTCTACTTTCCAAAATGGGGTCATTTGGGGGGGTTTTGAACTGTCCTGGCATTTTATGCACAACATTTAGAAGCTTATGTCACACATCACCCACTCTTCTAACCACTTGAAGACAAAGCCCTTTCTGACACTTATTGTTTACATGAAAAAGTTTTTTTTTTTTGCAAAAAAATTACTTTGAACCCCCAAACATTATATATTTTTTTAAAGCAATTGCCCTACAGATTAAAATGGTGGGTGTTTCATTTTTTTTTTTCACACAGTAATTGCGCAGCGATTTTTCAAACGCATTTTTTGGGGAAAAAACACACTTTTTTTAATTTTAATGCACTAAAACACACTATATTGCCCAAATGTTTGATGAAATAAAAAAGATGATCTTAGGCCGAGTACATGGATACCAAACATGACATGCTTTAAAATTGCGCACAAACGTGCAGTGGCAACAAAATAAATACATGTTTAAAAGCCTTCAAAAGCCTTTACAGGTTACCACTTTAGATTTACAGAGGAGGTCTACTGGAAAAATTACTGCACTCGATCTGGCCTTCGCGGTGATACCTCACATGCATGGTGCAATTGCTGTTTACGTTTGACGACAGACCGCCGCTTGCGTTTGCCTTAGCGCGAGAGCAGGGGGCGACAGGGGTGTTTTTTTTTTTTTTTTTTTTTTTCTTTATTATTTTTTTGCTTTTTTAATCTTACTTTTAAACTGTTCCTTTCATATTTTTTTTTTTAATCATTTTTATTGTTATCTCGGGGAATGTAAATATCCCCTATGATAGCAATAGGTAGTGACAGGTACTCTTTTTTGAAAAAATTGTGGTCTATTAGACCCTAGATCTCTCCTCTGCCCTCAAACCATCTGACCACACCAAGATCGGTGTGATAAAATGCTTCCCCAATTTCCCAATGGCGCTATTTACATCCGGCGAAATCTAAGTCATGAAATACTCGTAGCTTCCGGTTTCTTAGGCCATAGAGATGTTTGGAGCCACTCTGGTCTCTGATCAGCTCTATGGTCAGCTGGCTGAATCACCGGCTGCATTCTCAGGTTCCCTGTTGAGACAGGAGAGCCAGAGAAAAACACGGAAGACGGTGGGGGGGGGGGGCATTCCCTCCCACGGCTTGTAAAAGCAGTCTAGAGGCTAATTAGCCGCTAGGATTGCTTTTACATGAAAGCCGACCGCTGGCTGAAAAGAATGATACCAAGATGATACCTAAACCTGCAGGCATCATTCTGGTATAACCACTCAAAGTCGTGAATGGCGTACCTGAAGACAAAAAAATGGTTAACAATGGTTAACAATAAAGCACAGTAAAGTGTAAATAATTACACACCTGAAAAACAAACATGATAAAACATAATAACAATAACAATAACAATAACAATAACAATAACAATAAAACATTGCAGAATAGAATACAGTAAAAAAGAGCAGAACAATAGAGAGAGAGAAAAGAGAGAGAGAGAACAATAAAACAACAACTATTTTTTTTTATTTCATATTTTTTTTTTTTTTTTTACACTTTTTTTTGTAACTAACTTTTATAACTGTAACCGGTTCCAGGTTCGGGTCTCTCAAAATGCGATGGCATCTTGGGAGACCCTGTGAAAGTGTGCCTAGTCTGTGCAATGCTGTACCCTACGCTAATACTCAACTAGTGCATGGTAGCGTTCAAAACATTCACCAATGCAAAGACCAGGATTGTCAGGACAGGAGGGACAATAATAGCGGGCGTCACGCCTATATCCGCGCTTGCTGCAGACACGACATCTTTTTTGGGGGGTTCGTTGGGTAGGGGTACTTGGGAGGACATAAAAATGCCTCTCATGCAGCCGACTGCATTTGGTTGGGGATGTGAATGGGGGAAGTACGGGCGCTGCAGAAGCGGTGGGTTCCCAATTAG
The DNA here is from genome assembly GCA_037952925.1 of Lithobates clamitans. Taxonomy (NCBI): domain Eukaryota; kingdom Metazoa; phylum Chordata; class Amphibia; order Anura; family Ranidae; genus Lithobates; species Lithobates clamitans. The sequence goes on along the minus strand of JBBGZY010001345.1, from coordinate 2,079,861 downwards.
GATTGGCGAATGCAGCAGGAAGGGCACTATGGGCACGACGGGCCTGTGTTTGTCTTTTTGGTGGCAGCGGGACACTACTTGTGCTTGCCACCTCACCAGCTTCAACTGCACTTATGGGACTCGCCACGTCACCAAGTGTTACTGCAGTGCTGGTTTGACTACGACCGGGGTGTACTAGGCCGCTGGCGCTTGCCAGTTCACCAAAACGCTACCAAAAAACTGTTAGCGATCGCAGGGATCAGGCCTGACTCTGCGAACGCTGCAGTTATGCGTTTAGTGTTTTGTAAGTGACAGTAATCGATCGATACTGCACTTGGGTGGGCTGGGCCGGGCCGGGCGGAGGGGCAAAACGCAGGTGCTAGCAGGTATCTGGGCTGATCCCGCTAACACTGCGTTTTTGGGAACCCTAAACTGCTGGTGACGCTAGTATAGATCTGATCGGATCAGATATTGATGCGATCAGATACTATACCACTAAGGGAGGTGTACGGTGCGTGCGTGGGTGTTAGCGGTACTGGCGCTAATCTGACGCTGCCTGGGGCTGGTGCTTGCCAGTTCACCAAAATACTACCAAAAAAACTGTTAGCGATCGCAGGGATCAGGCCTGACTCTGCGAACGCTGCAGTTATGCGTTTAGTGTTTTGTAAGTGACAGTAATCGATCGATACTGCACTTGGGTGGGCTGGGCCGGGCCGGGCGGAGGGGCAAAACGCAGGTGCTAGCGGGTATCTGGGCTGATCCCGCTAACACTGCGTTTTTGGGAACCCTAAACTGCTGGGGACGCTAGTATAGATCTGATCGGATCAGATATTGATGCCTTCAGATACTATACCACTAAGGGAGGTGTACGGTGCGTGCGTGGGTGTTCGCGGTACTGGCGCTAATCTGACGCTGCCTGGGGCGACGCATATCACCGCCGGGCGATCGGGGGGCTAAACCTTTATTCGGTAATAAACGGCGGGTGCCCTGACACTATAAAAAATAAACAAACTAACCAGCGTCAACCGTAACGGTTATACGGTGATCAGTGGTGAAAGGGTTAACTAGGGGGCAATCAAGGGGTTAAAACATTTATTAGGTAGTATATGGGGGTCCCTGACGCTATAAAACGCTGACGGCGAACCTAAATATTTACCTCACTAACTAGCGTCACCAGCGACACTAATACAGCGATCAGAAAAATGATCGCTTAGTGACACTGGTGACGGGGGGTGATCAAGGGGTTAAAACTTTATTAGGGGGGGTTAGGGGGGTACCCTAGACCTAAAGGGGGGTAATACTAACTGCCCTAACACATTTACTGTCACAAACTGACACTATGCAGTAATCAGAAAAAAAAAAAAAAAAAAAAAAAAAAAACTGCTGGTGTCAGTTTGTGACAGGGGGGGGGTGATTGGGGGGGGATCGAGGGGCGATCGGGGGGGGGATCGGGGTGATTTGTGTGCCTGGCATGTTCTACTGTGTGTGTAGTGTTTGTGCACTCACATACTTGTCGTCTCTCCTCGGGCCGGAACGGAAAATACCGACCCGAGGGGAGATGACATCACTTCCTTTGCTGCTGTTTAGCATACAGCAGCAAAGGAAGATTCTCATTGGCCGGCGGCGATCGCGAGGGGGGGGCCACGAACGGATGGTCTCCCCCTCATCACCGATCGCCGCTGGACAAACGACGACCGCCTCGGGCACCGGGGGGGGGTCCGATCGGACCCCCCACCCGCGGAAGGCAAATCACGTACCCTGTACGTGATTTTGCCTGTCCGTGCCACTTTGCCGACGTACATCGGCGTGAGGCGGTCGTCAAGTGGTTAAAACATTTCTAAAGCAACTCAGTCTCAAGACTTTCAAGGGAATAGTCTCTGTGCTGAATTATAAACAATCCATAAAAAGTATGTAAAATGACAGCTAAGTAATAATTCAGATAATTAAAATTGTAAAATTTGTTTTATGCAAGTCTAAGCTTGAAGCCTTGAATCAGTGGAGTCCTCACTTTGAATCCTGACCTGGAGGCTATCTGAAGGAAGTTTACATCTTCTCCTTGTGTTTGTGTTTGTTTTCTTTCACACTCCAAAGACCTTGCTGGTAGGTTAATTGGCATATGTATGCAAGCTAAGAACCTTAGATTGTAAGCTCCTTGAGGGCAGGGACAAATATAAAGAAATCTAAGGCCCTGCGTAAAATTAGCAGCGCTATATGTAAATGCCTGTATCAAATAAGGTAGCAACACAATATAAAGTTCTAAATTCATATAACTCACCTAATTTAACTTTTACTAACTAAATACACTATATTATCAAAAATATTGGGATGCCTGCCTTTACACACACATGAAATTTAATGGCATTCCAGTCTTAGTCCGTAGGGTTCAATATTGAGTTGGCCCACCCATTGCTGCTATAACAGCAGGTGTTCTATCAGTGTCCTAGGCAGCGTTTTGGTAACACAATATAAAGTTCTAAATTCATATAACTCACCTAATTTAACTTTTACTGACTAAATACCCTAAATTATCAAAAATATTGGGATGCCTGCCTTTACACACACATGAAATTTATTGGCATCCCAGTCTTAGTCTAGTCTTTGGGTTTAATATTGAGTTGGCCCACCCATTGGTGTTATAACAGCAGGTGTTCTATCGGGTTGAGGTGAGGACTCTATGAAGGCCAGTCAAGTTCCTCCATCCCAAACTCACTCATCCATGTCTTTGTGGACCTTGCTTTGTGCACTGGTAAGCAGTCATGTTGGAACAGGAAGAGGCCATCTCCAAAGTGTTCCCACAAAGTTGGGAGCATGAAATTGTCCAAAATGTCTTGGTATGCTGACACCTTAAGAGTTCCCTTCACTCGAGATAAGGGGCCACACCATAATCCCCCTCCACCAAATGATTTGGACCCGTGCACAAAGCAATGTCCATAAAGACATGGATGAGCAAGTTTTGGGTGGAGGAACTTGACTGACCTCAACCCAATAGAACATCTTTGGGCTGAATTAGATCAGAGACTGAGAGCCAGACCTTCATGTCCAACATCCGTGCCTGACCTCACAAATGTGCTTCTGGAAGAATGGTAAAACTTTCCCATAGGCCGTGATATCCACTTGGAGCCTGTAACCAGTGTTACTATTGGCATGAATGACTCCAATATCATGGCCGGGGTCGAGGTTTTTGTATAGACAGGCCCACAACAAAATGATGCGCATCGGGGCTTCACTTTAATGCAGTATATATTTCAGCAGCTTCCACCATCCAATCAGATGTCCCTGAGGAAAACACATGATCGCCCTGTGTCGCCACACATAGAGGAGGGGCCAGGACGATGGAGGAGACAGTCACTTGCTCTCTGAGCTAGCTACTGATTCACACAAGTCTGCAAACCATTTGGAGAGGATTTTAACATTGTATGTTATCTATAGCCTGGTGCGCTGCAAGCACCCATAACGTATGAGTTCCCTGATGTTTACCTACAATAAATGTCTATTATTAAATGATAATGCACTATCTGGCCTCTTTTGTATTTTAAATTGAGGATACCATCTTTGGATTACACCTAGGGGAGCCTGTAAATCCTGCTACTTAGAGCCCAGAGGTGGTTCAGCTGCTGTTGTGGGGGGGGGGGGGGGGGGTCACGGTTAATATTATTTGGATCATCATCACACTTTATGGGACATTATATTATACATATACATTTTTTTCACTGTGGACTTGCTGAAAATAAGTTTTTAATATATATATATATATATATATATATATATATATATATATTTTTTTTTTTTCCTCACTGTGGACTTGCTGAAATTATGCATTTTGATATTTTGATGTTTACTTCATTTTTTTTTATATTTCTTTCACTGTGCACTTGATTGGTTGGGAATTCAAGTTGCTCCAACATTCACTCGCGCATTGCCTACGCCAACTATATATATTTTTTGCACCTGAGTGAGTGACACATAGCACTTCATTTATTATTTTTTACACTTTATACACAGATTATGGGAGTGTGAATCTGCTTAGCGGCTGTGGATTGGTTCTCTTACATTTAAAACATTCTTTGGACACTCTTCATTGGTAGCTCGCAAGACATCTATCTATATTCCCATAGACACACTCCTAAACCTTGTGGACAGCCTTCCCAGAAGGGTTGAAGCTGTTATAGCTGTAAAGTGTGGGCCAACTCATTATTGAACCCTATGGTCTAAGACTGGCATGCCATTAAAATTCACGTGCGTGTAAATGCAGGTGTTCCAATACATTTGACAATATAGTGTATCTTTAATTGGGAAAACAGAGAATGTTAAGTTAGAAAAGCTTTCAGTAAATTGTTGGTATTTACTTTTTCAAAATAGAAACCTAAGTTTTGGTAATGTATGTTTTTTATGGTAATGTATTTAAAAAGCTGAATGAAAAAAAAAGCTGCCTTCATTTTATTATGTAAATCCAACAAACCATTTTTCAGAATGCATGTTCTCTGGCAAGGACAGTGAACACAGTCTTGCCTTGTAAGTTTGGACAGAAAAATAATCAGATATGGGAACAAAAGAATTGTGAGCCTTTTGGTCCCATAGCAGTGAAAGGTCTCTCCAGCTCTACACAAAGTATATGATCTTAGGTACCGAACAGACTACTGTACACATTAAGACAGATTCCATCTAGGCTGTCTTTTTTGAACATTTTCCTAATACATTTGTTTTTTTCATTTTTGGATACCATAAGGAAGGGTTGCCTTTGCTATCCCTACACATTGTTCTTGGGACAGGAAGTCAGAAGAAATCACCCCTATGGTGCCAAAAGCAGCGATGACAATATGTTTTAGAATGTAGACGCTATTAAAAAAATGGATTTGTAAATTGGATCGATAAGGCCCAATCATATACACCAAGTATATGCTATACTTACCATATTTTCATAGATGCTGAATTTAAAGGAATTTTTAAAGGGCTTTTATTAATAAAAGATAGATAACTTTAAATGATACTAATATTAATACTATACTACTGTATATAATATAGAGCGTTATAAAAAGAACCCTAAATTAACTAGTTTAACTCATAAGTTTTTTTGCACAATCAAACCTTTCAGAATGACCATTTTAGAAAGGAAAGGTCATCCTGCTGAGTTCTATTCAGCTTCAAATAATGTCTGTTTACCAATTTTGATCAATGTAAATTAATTTTCTCTCAATAAGTGCACTTTTATTTACCTTCATTTTTTTTTCAAGCTGCAACATAAAAAGATGTTTGTCTGCTTCCAGCTGTTAGAACGGCATATTCTGCATTTTCTGCCCACAGTCTAAAAAAAAAATGGACTTTTATTAAAACAGTTTGAAAAGCCTTTCCTTGCTGACTGTAGACCCTGTTCTGCCTCAGTGCATAAATATTTAGTCGTTTTGTATAATTCAGCAGAATATAATTCACAAAAGGACTCTAGAAGTGGCTGAGTTACTGTGTCCATGATTTTAAAATTAATTGCATTTTTCAAATACTTGGTTCTACCAGGACTGTCCAGCCAGGACTGTCAGCATTGCTTGTGTGTGCAAAATGCACTATGCCTGATAATACCATTTCATCAAATATTTGGATGCTTTTCTTGTGGGCCTATGGGTCATATTAAACTGATTTCCAAGTAAATCTGAAATAGCATCTTATCTTTGTCCTTGAAGAAGGAGAGATATGATGTAAGGGAGGAAAAGCAGAGTATTGTCATTGGCACATTTTTCCAGTGGTAAGTCATTTGCTCCAGGTCAATCAATAATTTATCTTAGTAAATGCCACTGTTTAGTCTACAGAAAGGTTATCAAGTTGAGCATTTCTTTACATTTTCATAATGTTATCAGAAAAAAGGAGTTGGACATTTCAAATATTTACACTTGATTAGGAACTGACAAAGTATGTGAAGCAATTTGGATATCCTAAAAGTAGATGTAAACCCTAACTGGATAACATTTAGTTTGCTTAACTAATTCAGCCCTGGTAACTCCTCCTCAATGACCAGGTTATTTTTTGCGATACGGTACTGAGTTACTTTAAATGACAGTTGCGTGGATGTGCGACGCTGTACCCCAAAAAAAATGATGTCCTTTTTTTCCCACGAGTAGAGCTTTCTTTTGGTGGTATTTGATCACCTCTATGGTTTTTATTTTTTGCACTAGAAACAAAAAAGAGCGTCAATTTTAAATAATAAAAAAAAAACAATATGTTTTACTTTCTGCTATAAAACATATACAATAAAAAATGTCAAAAATCAAATTTCTTCATTAATTTAGGGCAATATGTATTCTGTTACATATTTTTTGGTAACAAAAATCCCAATAAGTGTACATTGATTGGTTATAGCGTCTACAAATGATGGGATATTTTTATTTATTTATTTTTTTACTAGTAATGGCGGCAATCAGCAACTTAAACCAGGACTGCAATATTGCTGCGGACACCTAACTGCCACTTTTGACACTTTTTTGGGGACCATTGACACTAACACAGTGATCAGTGCTAAAAAAAATATGCACTGTTACTGTACTAATGACACTGACAGGGAAGGGGCAATCAAAGGTTTGAACTCACCTCCGTAGAATCTCTAAAATTTGCCCCTTTTTAACAAATGAAACCACCAAGCTCCTCATTCACTCCCTTGTTATCTCTCGCCTTGACTATTGCAACTCCCTTCTCATTGGCCTGCCTCTCCATAGGCTATCCCCTCTTCAGTCTATCATGAATGCTGCTGCCAGACTTATCCACCTTACCAACCGCTCAGTGTCTGCCAACCCTCTCCTCCAATCCTACACTGGCTCCCAATCACCCAGCAAATTAAATTCAAAATACTGACCACAACATACAAAGCCATTCACAACTCTGCCCTGAGCTACATCATTAATCTTGTCTCCAAATATCACCCAAATCGACCTCTCCGCTCTTCTCAAGACCTCCTGCTTTCAAGCTCTCTCATCTCCTCCTCCCATGCTCATCTCCAGGATTTCTCCAGAGCCTCTCCCATCCTCTGGAACTCGCTACCTCCATCTATCCGGCTATCCCCTACTCTTGCTACCTTCAGGCGATCCCTGAAAACTCATCTCTTCAGGGAAGCCTATCACGTCTCCAACTAATCTCCTACCACTTCCACCAGCTCATTCCCCAGTTACAACCTTTTGTACCACCTGCCCCACCCTATTAGATTGTAAGCTCTTCTGAGCAGGGCCCTCTTAATCCTCTTGTATTTTATTGTATTATAACTGTATTGTCTCCCTTTTATATTGTAAAGCACTGCGTAAACTGTTGGCGCTATATAAATCCTGTATAATAATAATAATAATAATGTGTTCCCTGGGAGTGCTTGCTAACTGTGGGGGGGGGGGGGGGGGGTTGCTCTGACTGGGGGAAGACAGAGATCCATGTTCCTGCTTAGCAGAATTACAAAATCTCCATATTCTCCCCTGTCAGAATGGTGATCTGCCTTGTTTACATAGGCAGACTACCGTTCTGCCTCTCTCTGGAACGATCTTGGATGGCCAGTGGACATCGGGTCCACAGAGCACTCTGATTGGCTCCCCCTCTGTCCATTCAGCATGCGATCAGGTCTCCAGCGGTGCACGCGTCCCCTAGAGGCTATTGCATGAAATGACGTACAGGTACATGATTTCGCGAAATAGATCCACTTTGTCTCAGTAAATGTACATTACGCGGTTGGCAAGTAGTTAAGCTCTGTGTATCAATCAAACAATTGCTATCTTTTTGTTTAAAAAAGATACTGTTTTCACCTTTCTATTCTTTTGTTTTTATTTATTTTTTGCATCTCAGTGTCACTGATCTCCTACAGTCTCTTTCAGCCACTTCCTATCTATATGCCCTTGCTTCAGTATTGGCTGCACTTTATTGCTTTGTACTGATTTCCCTCAATCAGAAGTACATGTTACAGGGTGGCAGTACAGAAGGAAAATGGAGGATAGTTACAACTCTATAAGAGGAGGTACCTGAAGAAAGACCTTTATGGCAGGATCACCCTGTGTTTATTTCATGAATGCTGCAGATTTTAAAAATAGATTGAAAGCAAGATTTGTTTTTACACAGCAAAAACCTCTCGGCACAGTTTTTTTTCCCTCCTCCTCTGTTTTCCTATTGCCTTTGTTCTAAATATTTTTCCAAAAAATATGTGAATAAAGGTATCTGTATTTTATAATAGTTGTATAGTTTCTCTTCGTCCTATTGAATTTTGTGTTTTGTCTAGAATTCTCTTTGCAAGAATCTTGTACAGAAAAATAGGGAAAATGCCATAGCTGGCTTGCCTTTTGAAAATGCTAGTTGTCTGGCTGTCATGATGGATCATTGCCTGCAATACATTGTCATTACCCAGAACAAATATGTAGATAATAATTTGTGACTTGTCTCTAGCCATCTTAATCTGCATGTTTGTTCCAAGATAGTGAAGCAATATGATCACCAATTAGCCCTGGTTCACACTAAATGCGACTTTGAAATCGTGCTACTTCACTTGAAATAGCACAATTTCAAAGCTGCAGATCAGTGCAATTCCAGACATCTCTGTGACTTCATGCACAAATGTCTATGCAAGTCACCCCTGAAATCACCAAAAATTGTGCCGGAACCTTTGTAAGTCGGTACGATTTACAAAGTTGGAGTTGCGCTGATTTGAACGGTTCCGTTGCTGACAATAGGGTGTGACATGTCATGCAATTTGGAACTGTCAAATCACATGACAAGTCCCACCGGTGTGAACGAGGGCTTAACCAGCATTTTCAAAAGAATAGCTACAGTGGCAATCATATTTTTCTGCACAGTTTATAGACAAATTCAGTGCTGCAAAAAATGATATATGGAAACAGTCTCCCATCACAATTGACAACACTATCTAACACTTCAGGTTACGGGGGAGCAAAGAACATAATAAATTGTTTCATTTTCACTTAGAAAAATGGAGGAATTTTGTGAAAAACTAAATAGACATTAAAAAAAATAAACATGTAGTTCTTATTTTGAAAATGACAGACTGTGTGCAGAGGCGCTTTGCCGGCGGTATAGCCGCGCTGTCCCATTGATTTCAATGGGCAGGAGCGGTGAAGGAGTGGTATACACTCCGCTCCTTCACCGCTCCGAAGATGCTGCTAGCAGGACTTTTTTTCCCATCCTGCTAGCGCACCGCTCCAGTGTGAAAGCCCTCGGGGCTTTCACACTGGAGACAAAGCAGCGGCACTTTCAGGTCAGTTTGCAGGCGTTATTATTAGTACAATAGCGCCTGCAAACCGCCCCAGTGTGAAAGGGCTCTTAGTGTGGACCCTATCTATCAGGTGCTGACTGAGGCCAGTATAGAGGAGGGTGGTGATATAGAGGGCAGACCCCAGAGATGGGTAACTGGACCTGAAGGGCCTGGTATAGATTTTGAGGGGGACCCCCACACCACATTTTTTTTAAAATTTTGGCACAGGGTTCCCCTTAACCACTTCGATACACCATGTTATATATACTACACTGCCTGCACTGACTGAATATAGAGTATACACAGAATATATAGTATACGCTAAATTCAGAATATATATATATATATATATATATATATATATATATATATATATATATATATACTAGACTGTATATATAGACACAGAATATCAGTCCCACTAATTGTTACTGATCCCAGCGCTCAAAGGACAAAAAAGTTCATGCACATTAGCTGTTGCTATGAAGAAATAAACTGTAAATAATTTGCAAGGAAGATTTGATAGTCATCCAAGCATTAACAGTGCGTATAAGTTGCCAAACGTACTCAGTGCAAAAAACTAAATGACATTGGATAAAAAATGTATATACAATCATCACTAAATAAAAACATATAGTCCATAAAATATGTGGAGTGATCCGTATCAAATCAAGAGCATAGGTGAACCCGATTTAATCCTTGTATACTGTCACCGATACACCACGTGCACTTATCTCCCCTATGGTAATGCATTCACCCCAGGTATGAGTAAAACAAGCCTGGTATCTCCAAACAATCCTTGATTGGCACCTGTTCATGCGCAGTGAAGGCTCCTCATAAGATAGCTCAGCAGTACACCATGGAAAACAAAGGAACACGCTGCATAGCGTAATACTGTTTCTTTATTTGTACGAAATCCCCCACAAACAATATATGCTTACAAGATAATAAGTTAAAATCAGCATAAGATCATTGACTTGTACAAAACTGCGTATATCTTCTCACTGCATCCTCTATAGCTGGCCGCGATGAGACCCGGAATGACACACAGACTGATTGACAAGAGAGCCGCGTGGTCATGCCCTAATGCGTTTCGTCATCACGTCTTCGTCGGAGGGCATGGCCACGCAGCACGGCTCGCTCAATATATACTCTAAAAAACCCTGTTTGTGATGAGCTATGTTACTCGTCACAGGCAACACCACGGCTGGTAATAAATGGAAATGGACACCATCACACATGATGACCCACTGAGCCTACAGTGTAAAGGCAAATGACATATGCTCATATAGTACTCTTACACATCCACGTATTGGAGAGCAATCGCAACTGCAAAGTAACATAATGCCGTCAGGATTGCAAACGCATGTATCGCACCTAGAGACATAGCATATACTCACATGTCATCACAGAAACGTAGATTGGGGCAGAGCCTGTGCTGATGTCACCCGCCAACTGGAGCCAACTGGAGCCGCAGTGTTTTATTTTAATGTGACAAGTGCTTTGTTTCTGGTTTCATGTGGATAGATTTGTATACTTTTTATCAAATAAACCTTGCAATATTTCACTATTGGAGATTGTAATTTTTCCTATAATCATTTGGAATTTGGTGCCAGAGAGGAAGTGATTGATTTGGTCCCTTGCTTGCTTGCTGTGCATTGCTGCCCATGATGCATGCTGCAAGACCCAGATATCCTTGGAATGCTAATAAGACCACCTATAACTTGGGGTTTTGATTGTTGGTAAGAGGCTGTGTGAAAAGAGGTGGAGGGGATCACTGGTGCACAAGGACTGATTATCTTGAATGGATTGTGACATCAGTCACAGAGATAAATACATGGATTGATCATTGAGGGATTTCACTGTATCACTTTAAGAGTGGGATATATGGATTGTTAATTTCATGTAATGTTGTTTCAATTCCACTTGTTTGGTTCAACAATTCAATACATGTTTTTAAACACAATATTTCTGTTTGTAAGAGCATGGAGAGTTTTCAGACAGCGCAACAGAAGGTTTAATTAAAAACTATAATTCTACTACTTTATAAAACTCTGGTTTAGTCACATTGTGAGTATGCCATCCAGTTCTACTCACCAATCCTCAAGAAATATGTGCTTAAACTGGAGTCCAGGGAAAGGCAGCAAAGCTAATAAGGGGGTTTGGAGGACCTCAATTATGGGGAACAACTAAAAATGTGAAACATATCTCTGGAGAAGCTACGCTTAAGAGGGGATATGATACTGATGTAAAAATCCTTGAATGATGACTCTAGCATTGGGAGCAGTGCTGGGACAAGGCCATTTGGTGCCCAGGGTGAAGATGGCAAACTGCGCCCCCCCCCCCGGTTTTAATCAATGTCGTTTCAAAACAAGAATATACTTAAAACAATACAAGTTCAATTATGTTTAATGCGATAGAAACAGAGTTCACTCACACATTTTAATATGTATTTTTATTTTTATACCAAATATTGGGGTATTGCACAGTATTGCGGGGTATTGCACAGTATTGCGGGGTATTGCGGGGTATTGCAGGCTATTGCACAGTATTGTGGGGTATTGCAGAGTATTGCACAGTATTGTGGGGTATTGCAGAGTATTGCACAGTATTGTGGGGTATTGCAGAGTATTGCACAGTATTGTGGGGTATTGCAGAGTATTGCACAGTTTTGTGGGGTATTGCAGAGTATTGCACAGTATTGTGGTGTATTGCAGAGTATTGCACAGTATTGTGGGGTATTGCAGAGTATTGCACAGTATTGTGGGGTATTGCAGAGTATTGCACAGTGTTGTGGGATATTGCAGAGTATTGAACAGTATTGTGGGGTATTGCAGAGTATTGCACAGTGTTGCGGGGTATTGCAGAGTATTGGGGGCTATTGCAGAGTATTGTGGGGTGTTGCGGGGTATTGCAGAGTATTTCGGGGTATTGCAGAGTATTGCACAGTGTTGCGGGGTATTGCAGAGTATTTCGGGGTATTGTAGAGCATTGCACAGTATTGTGGGGTATTGCAGAGTATTGCACAGTATTGTGGGGTATTGCAGAGTATTGCACAGTGTTGCGGGGTATTGCAGAGTATTTCGGGGTATTGCAGAGTATTGCAGAGCATTGCACAGTATTGTGGGGTATTGCAGAGTATTTTGGGGTATTGCACAGTATTGCAGAGCATTGCACAGTATTGTGGGGTATTGCAGAGTATTTCGGGGTATTGCAGAGTATTGCAGAGCATTGCACAGTATTGTGGGGTATTGAAGAGTATTGTGGGGTATTCAGCAGTGGTGGTCACTGGTCATTAACCTCGCCTCAGCCTCCTCCCCTCCCCCAATCCAGCCATTTATTAATCTGTTTTTTAGTGTTTACTTACACAAGTTCAGACTCAGAAGTTATGAGTCTGAACTTGTGTAAGTAAACACTAAAAAACAGATTAATAAATGTCTGGATTGGGGGGTGGGGAGGAGGCTGAGGCGAGGTTAATGACCAGTGACCACCACTGCTAAATATCTGAGTCAGAACACTGGCACTGCGCTCTTCTACCTTCCAGATTGAATCCAGCCTGAGCCAGCCAGCCAGGCAGCAGCTCCTCAGCTCGGCTCTGCTTGAGATAACAGACAGCGCGCCGACACGTCACAGCACAGCTCACAGCTCCCGCCTCCCTGCGCTCCTCACTGCGTCCTCCCACCTCACCTCCGGCCGTGAGTGACGTCACGGCGCTGGCAGAGACTACGGGACTCCTCCGTAGGGGAGTAAACAGTGTAGTTGTGTGCTGAGGGAAGGGAAGGGAGGATCATGCAGGAGCGCACAGCTGCGCCCCCCCTATACCAAATGGTACCGCCCAGGACACGTGCCCTCTCCGCCCCTGCCTTGTACCGGCCCTGATTGGGAGGAAACTTTTTTTTCCCCAATAAACTTTTTAATATTAGATCTCTAAAGAAGATGCACCCACACAATGAAGTTGGTCGAGATCGAGAAATTGTTCAATCTTAAACTGCATAAGGAGTTCATTACTGTTAGAGCGGTAAGGATGTGTACAGTAACTCCCTTCCACTGTTGGTGGTGTCAGTGGAGAGCATGATAAGTTAATAAAACTTTTAGATGTGTTTCCTAGCAAACACAATGTACACGGATATGGAAAACAGTAGCCACACATACAAACACACACACACTCATGTTGAACTGGAAGGACGGTGTCTTTAGTCAATGTTTTTGGGGCCAGTATCAAAGAGTATGTTTATTCATTTACATCAGCTTCATTTATATAAAGGTGAGCTGGTCAACTGTGTCAACTGGGGACAGGCAGATTCTTTTTTCTGTGACAAAATCACCTTCTACACTAAATACCCATTTTGAAAGGATACTGGCTGCAAGGCAGCCAAGCAGTGCAATAGCATACTGGGCATGCAAGCCCCAATAGCCCAGGGAGTTGTCTGTTGTCAAGGTGTCCACAGGTACTCATGACCCCATGTAATTATTGATCATATGCACTGTCTGTGACTGCTGCAAGCAGCCAGGCCTGGGTGATGCACCATGAAGAAGGGTCTTAAAGCTTCACACGGGCAGCCACAACTGTCACTGCTGTTCTTTTACTGCTATGACTTTCATGACACAAGATGGCATGGGGTCAGTCACTTCTCAGCCTGTCCCTGAAGAACATACTAGCTGCAAAACTGCGTGGGCTGTTGAATAATCTCTTAGTTGCTTCAGTAAAACTGCTGGCTCAGAGGGTTCAACAGATGAGGCCAATAAGGATAGGTATAGGTGACTGATCTGTCACTATCATCAAGTTGCATGACATGGAATGCAACAATCCCTCCAGTGGTGTGCCCCATCCTGCATCTTTTCAGACTGCTAGAAAATTGACCAAATGAGAAATGAAGAATATGTAACATCCATATTAATGCTTGCTGGACCATAATTTTTTGTCATGTGTGCCCTGCTGCTAAACGCATGCTTCAACAAGTGGGTGATTTTCTAAAGGCAATTGGACTGTTCAATTTTGCAAGGGACATTACACTCTGCATGGGAATTTTCCCCAGAGCTTAGTGAATGAGGTGAACCTCTGCTATCCTTCGTCAATCATGAGCAAGCAAAAATGTTGTTTTGTTTTCTTTGCACGTGATTGGGTATTCTTTGCAAAGTAACATTTCGGCTACTTTCACCCTGGGGCGTTGGGGGCGTCGGCGGTAAAGCACCTCTATTTAGCGGCGCTTTACCGTTGTTTTTGCGGAGGTTTTTGACTGCTAGCAGGGTGCTTTAAAAAGAGTTAAAGGGTTCGGCGGCGCTGCCCATTGATTTCAATGGGCAGGGGCACTTTAGGGGCAGTGTATACACTACTCCTACAGCGCTGCAAAGATGCGGCTTGCAGGACTTTTTTTACCGTCCTGCCAGCGGACCGCTCCAGTGTGAAAGCCCTCAGGGCTTTCACCAGTTTCCATTAAATCAGAAAGTATTGTTTATTATGATAAAAAGTCCTAACCTTGGATTAAAAAGCTGTGCAACCAGCGGTGTCAGGTTTTAATAAACTATCCCCAATGGCTGGGCCTGCTTACTTGTCCGCAGTTGGAGAAGTCCAAGATGTGTCTCAGCACCTGCAAGCACCAGCCTTGGTGTATGACAGCTGGACTGGGCAGAGGGATTAGGATGCAGGTGGAGAGCCGATGTGTAGAACTGTAATACACAGTGCTGGAAAGGTAACGACAATTAAGGGCTGTGACAGGTCTCCCCATGGAGACACAGTATGGCAGCGGCAGCGGCAGCTAACGATGACACCACTCACTGCGCCAGCGGACCTGAACGGAAGCCAATTGAGGAAAGGGCCACCTGGAGAAAAAGCAGGTAGTGTAGGTCCCGTTGCTATGATGACATGTTTAGCACTCCTGTGCCTTGTCAAGTGATCAAAGCTCTTTTATGGACCTTATTGTGGCTTTCTTCACATTACTGAAGGTGCAGTTCTATGACCCTGTGATATTGAAGGTGCCTTTTGTGTGTGTGACACTTTTAAATGGATTTATTTGGTTGCGCAGTTTACATTGTTTTTTATTGTAGGCTTTCCTTCCATTTTTTGTGACTGCATAATCAGAATGAAGCTTCCTACTTGTTAGTTTATGTCTGAGGTTGGGTGGTTGTCTGAATGCCAGTATTGGGGGTTGTTGGAATATTTCTTTCAGAGTTTCATCCTCTGTTATGATAGGTTATGCTATGATGGATCATAACAGAGGATGAAACTCTGACAGTTTGACACTCAGAAAACTCAGACAACCACCCAACCTCAGACATAACCTAATAAGTAGGAAGCTTCATTCTGATTATGCAGTCACAAATAATCCCTGCAAAAAAAAGATGCAAACCGTGCAACCAAATCAATCCATCTAATAGTGTCACACACACAAAAGGAACCTTCAAGATCACAGGGTCATCAAACTGCACCTCCAGTAATGTTGTGTACTACATCCAATGCAAAAGACGTAGCAAAGGATCTTATGTTGGCGCAACAAGACAGAAGTTGCGAACAAGGATGAATTTGGACAGACACACCATCAAGGAACATAAAGAAGATGATTTTTGCACACCTGTGGGACATCATTTCTCACAACCGAAGGACACTATGGAAGACCTCAATGTCTTAGTTCTCAAAGGGAATGTCAAAACTATTCAGAAAAGGAAAACTTTTGAACTAAGAATGATACTTCTATTTGACACAAAAGATAACAGCCTAAATTTAGATATGGGTTTTCTTACTCCTTATGCAACAGTTTTATGACCCCCTCTGTGACTGTTATCCCCCCTCCCCCATCCCAGTCTATAGGTCTCCCCCTGTCTTATCTCAATAACTATGCTAGTTTTATTACCATTGCAGTGTACCTTTGTTTGTGTGTGTTTGTTTTTTGTTTTCTTTTTCTTTTCCCTCAGAGATTGTCTTTTTTTAACATGCTGCTAAAACTTTTGTGAATCAGTACTGCTGGTTCTTGCAGAATGGAACATACCCAGAAAGCTTGTCCTTAAAAATTTTATGTTAGTGCAAATAAAAAAGTATTACAGATAGTACTGTTTCCGTCATAAGTGCACTAATACGGCTACAGTCATATGAAGCATTATATATTAAAAATGTCTTAAACTGTGAAAAATGATTTCCATTCTTCTGGCTGAATAACAATACTCATGCATTTCCGACTGAGACCTTTGTGCTGAGGCTAAAAGTGATGGCAGTTGATGACATATCTTCTATTATTTCTTGCTTCTATTTGTTCTCCTATTGAAATTTTCAGAACCTCAAAAATTTTTTCACACCTTTCACAAATACAAACACTCCTTTACACCAATTTACTAAATTTGAATCCACTTGTCTAAAAGATCCACATACCAAGAAACAAATTTCTTCTATCTACTCTCATTTACTGACTAATATTAATTTAGATAAACCATCCTATGTTCAGAAATGGGAGGAGGACCTAGGGCGAACTCTTGAGGATATGGAATGGTCAAGTTTCTGGCAGGCCACTAAAACATCTTCTGATAATATTTTAGCAATGGAAACAAATTACAAAGTTCTGACTCGTTGGTACTTAGTACCTTCTAGAATTGCAAAATATGTTCCAACTTACTCAGCTCTTTGCTTTCGTGGCTGCCCAGACCTGGGCACACATTTGCATGTCTGGTGGACCTGCCCGGTAGCCCAGATCTTTTGGAAAAAAAATTTTGGCATAGCCTCTGAAATGTTCAAATGTAAAATTCACCCTGATACCACCATGGCTTTGCTCAACTTAAAACCGGTATACCTAACACATATACAATTCAAGCTGTTGATCCAGCTACTGACAGCCGCTAGACAAACAATTGCGAAAGCCTGGAAATCCCCTTTACTAGGAGTGGTTGAGACTAAAAATAGAATGAATAATTTCATGATTCACTCTAAAATGGCTGCTATAGAAAATAATCTTATGCCAAAATTTGAGAAAATATGGAACCCATGGATTAAATTTTTCACTGCATCATCTATGGATGAAAAAGTCCTATTGCCATGGTAGTGGTTAAAATTAACTGATCTTAGTCTTTACTCATCTCCATATGGCTCTCGGACCAATCTGGTGAACTCCTTCTCCCCCTCTTCTCTCTCTTCCTCTATACTCCTGTTTATCCCTACTCTCTTCTTTTCTGTCCCCTACCCCCCTTTTTTCTTCTTTTTTTTTTATTGCCTGTGAACATCGTACTATTTAAGTTAAATGTTATTTTTATAATGTAATGAATTGCTCTCATTGTATATCTTAAATCTTAAGCTTTAGATTAGCTTATTAATTCAGCAATAACATACAGTCATCAAACTCCCCACACTAATTCCCTTATATGTACAATGTAATCTTTACATATGATTTGTTTTCTCTTGTTTATTTATTTATTTTTATTTTTATTTTCTCTACTTATTTGTAATTTTCCTATGTAATAGCAAAATTAGACTCTGTTCATATGTGATTGTTCAACATATAAGTTTTGCTGATTGTTATATATTCAATAAAATCTTTTGACAAGGAAATTTTCAGAACCACAAAACTACACTCCTGGGTTTGTCACCAAGTCTGTTGGACTGCACCAATATACAGATTTTGTTTGTGCATACTTTATATGTTTATATGGAATGCACTTGTCACCTCCTCTTCTCTCTCTCTCTCTCTCTCTCTCTCTCTCTCTCTCTCTCTCTCTCTCTCTCTCTCTCTCTCTCTCCACATTCTTAGAATTCACTGGTAAAATGGATGAGGAGTTCATAATAAACTGTATCAAGAACAGACAGAGATAGAATGCAACAAAGTACTGCTAACAATTCCAGCTAAAAGACTTCTTGAGTAACTGTATTACTTGCAAGTAGAAAAGCTACAGATATGGCATTACACCTTTTCATCTAAAATGGACATTCAAAGGATCCCTACTTGAAAGCTAAAATGTCTGTGAATAGGATCTGTGTTTAAAAGCAGAAGCAGCTTATTGTCAGTGCCCTATTAGCCTCTCCATATCCATTAGGCAATAACTATGAAAGACTCCATAAAGTATGTTGGTGGCTTGAGAAGTAAATATGGACCAAACACTGAAAGAAATCAGTAACATCAAAGAATACATTACAACTATTGAGTAGTACACATGAAAACTTTAGTTAAAAGGTAGAATGTGATCTCTAATTCATACATTCTGAAAGGCTATCTGCTTTTTTTAACATAATGTATAGAGACATAAAAAAATGTCCCCCCTGTTTTTCTTATTTTTAAATTCAATGGCTGAGATTGATAGTCTATCAATATCACCTGTTAATGATCTTTGCATTTTCCAGTAGCATTGACTGTAGTTTTTGGTATTTGTGACTTATATGTTATCTAAAGTAGTTACTAGAGAATCCTACAATTCATGGCTGCCTCCTTGACATTGGAAGTGCTATGTAGTGATAAACCAGAAGGCTGAAAAATGTTCTTTAACTGCTTCAGCCCCGGAAGATTTTACCCCCCTTTCTGACCAGAGCACTTTTTGCGATTCGGCACTGCGTGGTATTAACTGACAATTGCACGGTCGTGCGGCGTTGCACCCAAACAAAATTGACTTCCTTTTTTTCTCATAAATAGAGCTTTCTTTTGGTGGTATTTGGTCACCTCTGCGGGTTTTATTTTTTGCGCTATAAAAAAAGAGTGCCAATTTTGAAAAAAACGCATTTTTTTTACTTTTTGCTATAATAAATATCCCCCAAAAATATAAAAAAAAAAACATTTTTTTGCTCAGTTTAGGCCGATATGTATTCTTCCACATATTTTTGGTAAAAAAATCACAATAAGCGTAATTTGATTGGTTTGATCAAAAGTTATAGCATCTACAAAATAGGGGATAGTTTTATGACATTTTTATTTTTTTATTTTTTTTAATTAATAATGGCGGCGATCTGCAATTTTTATCAGGACTGCGACATTATGGCGGACACATCGGTCACTTTTGACACTATTTTGGGACCATTGTCATTTATACAGCGATCAGTGTTATAAAAATGCACTGATTACTGTGTAAATGACACTGGCAGTGAAGGGGTTAACCACTAGCGGGCGATGAAGGGGTTAAGTGTGTCCTAGGGAGTGATTCTAACTGTGGGTGGGGTGGGCTTCAAGTCACATGACAGCGATCACCGCTCTCGATGACAGGGAGCAGTGATCTCTGTCATGACACAAGCCAGAATAGAGAGATTCCTTGTTTACATAGGCACGTCCCCATTCCGAGGCTCCGTGACACGATCGTCGGGAAATCGGTGGACATCGCATCCGCCAGCCCTGCGGGCACGGTCACGCTGTACGCGGCGGGTGCGCACCTGCTATCACCGGCTCTTAAAGGGGACGTACAGGTACGCCCATTTGCCCACCGCTGCCATTGTGCCAACCTGTATCGGCGTTCATCGGTCGGCAAGTGGTTACTAAACTAAATGGGATACATAGAAAATTTAATTTTGTTACTACTTAAATTGGAACACCACCCAAAATTTTTTTAAAATAAAGTTAGGAAATGTTTTTATTCCTGCCTGTGCCATATATGGTGAGGTCCCCCTTCGTCTTGTTCTTGTGACACCTGCTATCTGGACAGGCAATGTATAGAAATTTCCGTGACTGGAAAAAAGACAATAAAAAAAAAACATAAAATAAAGATTCCAAATCTATCCTATTCTGGAAACAAGTGTTTATTGCTGTTGATCCTCACTGGAGATATTTCCTATTCCTTTCTGGACAACTGACATGACAGGAAATGAGGGAAAGTCTCTTCAATGGGGACACAAAATCTGTAAAAACCTAAGCGCTTATAACCAATCTTCAATCTATCCAATACTATTGGAAGCACTGAATGTGTGTCTGTGGTACAATCCAAAACAGGGCTTCTAAGGCTTTTTCCATAGAAGGTCAGTTTACAGTTGATTAGCTTGTTTTGGGATGGAGCCCCTAGCATGGTCAGTAGGAGTAATACAAGTCCCAGCATCAGTTGTCAATGGGGGAAATAAATGCACTGGCATCAGTGGATTGTGGAAGTTAGAAATGCCCTGGCTTCAATGGTCAATAGGCGGAATGGTGCCCCACTATTAATCTCAGTGGGAGCAATACAGCCATCATTGTTGTTTAGTGGTGGGAATAGTGCCTCATCACTGCTCTTCAGTGACACTTACCTTGTAAGATCCATGTCATGCACCACTCCTTGTGTTGATCCCATTGCTGGGACTATGCAATGCTCAGTGGGCATGAGACACTCACCTCATAGTCCATGTGATACATTTCTGGGTGCCGAAAAGCAACTCTGCAATTGGTGTCTCCCTCCACATTGCAATAAAAAAGTTCTACAACTAGCAGGCATTAGTATTGGGAAGCGCTAATCTAAAGGAAAGTAACAAAGTAACAAAGTTCCAGTAAACATCAAAAATATTATTTTTGATCTCTTTAATGATAGTTTTAAAATCTCAGCTCAGCAAACCAGGCATTTAGGCTTGCATCCACATGATCATCACTATGTTGATATTTTAAAACAGGGTCCAACATTATGGGTGTTCTACTTGAAGCACCTCCATAGCACTGAAGGGCAAGAGAGTTGGTATTATTGGTGGTGGTGGTGGTGGTGGGGGGGGGGGTTGCGTGCTAATATCAATTTAGCTGTCCAATCTAGCTAATACAAATGTGAAAAAAGCCAATATTAAACACCAGTAGAAACAAACCCAGCAGATAAGATTGCAAGATCAGACCGAACATATCGCAGGTAAATAGAATTTTTTATTGCCCACTCTACTCAAGTACTATAGTTTTTCTCACAGAGCAAGAAAATGATAAAGTAGCTTTAAGAATCAGATTTTGTAGCTGCTGCCAAAACATGGCAGGAGCAAAGAAAAGTTGCTGATGGAAACGATAAGCCCCTAATTCTGAGATGTTTACTTTCTTTTCTTTTTAATAGGTTGTCAGCTCTGGAAAATGGAAGACTTTCCCTGCATCCTATAACATAAATAATCTGGTCTGCTGAAAGAGCAGAAGAGAAATATTATATGCCATGCAATATAAGTCATCATCTGTTCTGACAGCAAAACTGCCAACTTATTTCCATTTCTGGCTTAGAAAATTCAGATCTCTATGCGACTAAAGCAAGGGTGAGCCCGTATGCAGTAAAAAACAGATATAGAGATAGTGGGTCTTGAAACAAACCCATAAAAGGCTTTACAAAGGATGCATAGCAGGAAATAGATGACATGGATTACAGTATCATATCTTAGATGAAGAAAGAATTATTAGATGTGCCATTTATTTCCAGTCTTTGGTAATATTGAATTCAAGAAGCGCATAACAGAATAAAAATTTCTTTAACTTGGCGAGAGTGTTGCTTCAAAAACCAAAATGATTGCTTAAACATATGTGTTTCTGTGTATCAAATTAGGCCACTAAACAAATTTCAATTGTGCTGCAATTACATAGTTAGTCTGGTTGAAAAAAGACACAAGTCCATCTAGCTCAACCAATAAAAGGGACAAAAAATGAATTAACTAATTTTAAAATGATTAAAGGATGTTTGTTTAGACCAGGGATACACATCATATATGTTGAGTAATGGAATGTACCAGTAAGGGTCAGATGTCTGTTAGGAGCAACTTAACACCCCTGTGTTGAACTTCTCCTTCAGCGCTTTACACTAGTGCTCTGGTGACCCCAGGAACCCAGAGTTTATGTTATACCAATATTTTTTTTTTCCATTATCTTGTATACAAGGTAAAAGGTTAAGCACTGTAATTTCTAATCTTAAACAGTGAGGATTTGAATCATGAAGTATTAGAAATAAATAACCTAAAGTCAATGCTAAGCATCAAAAACGAAGCAGAGATACAGTCAGGAACACGGCAAGGTGGAATAATTGGAATAATTGCATGATCACCAGAGCAGATACATAATGAGGAACACAGCAAGGTGGATTACTTGCAAAATCAGGGCAAGTGAGCTGTCAGATCAACAGTGCTAAAGAGGTAAAAGAGGGAACAGCTGGACCACAGAACCTAAAAAAGACAGGATGAACAGTAACTGGTGGTCATAAGGACTTAGTTAAGACAGGAACAACAGTCACAGGTGGACAGCTGAACCTAGGTAAGACAGGAACAACAGTCACGGGTGGACATCTGAACCTAGGTAAGACAGGAGCAAAAGTCACAGGTGGACAGCTGAACCTAGGTAAGACAGGAACAACAGTCACAGGTGGACAGCTGGACCTAGGTAAGACAGGAGCAACAGTAACAGGTGGATGGTAGGGGGAACAGTAACTGGTGGATAGCAGAACACAGGGAAGACAGGAGGAACATGTTGACAGGTGGACTAAGGAAGGACAGGGGAACAGAAAAAGGGGGACCTAGGACCCAGAACCTAGGGCAGACAGAGAGAACAAGTGGACAGTATTATCGATATTCCGATCACACACTTTCCTGGATAAGACTTTAGAAGTAGTGGGTGCTGAAGCAACAACCAACTGAAACTGGAGACAATTACCTCCAAATCTTTATTGAAGAATGATCACATCACAGAAGACTCCTTTGTCAGGCAGGTGGAAAGTATGACCCAGCAAAGACAGCGGGAACAGTAACAGTTGTACAGTAGTACCCAGGAAAGACAGGAGAAGCAGTGGGAAACAACAGACTTAAAGTGTTATTAAATCCAGACTGTGAAAAACTCTCATTACATGCTGTATAGCAGAGTGTTCATACAAAGCCACTAAAGCATTTGTTTTGTGTAGAGTTAAATATACTTGGGTAATCCTGCCTTCAGCTGTCCCTCCCATCTTCTATGTGTCTCCACTGCAGGTTGAGATTGAGTAGACCAGCTGGTATCCTCTACGGAGCATGTTTAATTTCAGTTTCCTTCTAATCTCTTCATTTCCTCTTTTTTATTATCTGTGCAGCCCACATGACTATAGAGTCACACATGTGGGCGTATACATAGTGGTAAATGACACTCCCCTCCCTCCCTCCCTCCCTCCCTCCTCCTCCATGTCCTCCTAATGCTAAATACATTGGGGGTGGGATATAGTAAGAAACTCACAAAACGCTTAGTTATAATATAAATACGTATTAAATATATCTTATGTAATTGCTAATACCCGTAAAGTGAAAAAGGAATGAGTTATCTGTGTGAAAGCGGTCTACCAATGTTCCTGTAACGTCCTGTCTACGTCCCTTGGCACCTTCACAATAAAGTAACTATTCTACAGAAGTTCTTCTTTCCATGGTGTGCGACCAATCTTCTTTTTCTTCAATTACTATTGACGGTGGTGAGCCAGGGCCAGCACCCATGAGGAAATCTTTATCCACAGTCTGAGCAGTGTTACACTCTTTCTGGAAAGGGAAAAAGAGCCTTGGAAGCAGATGCCATCTGAACAAAATGAAAGCTAGTGTCAGTCATCTCTAACCTTGCCTACACCATAATAATGCACAAAAAGTACACAGCTGATTTTCAATAAAAGTTTTTTGGGAGATGTAAAACAGTTATTTGAAATGTAAAAGTATAATATGATTTGAATTGCTCTTCTGAAACTTTTTTTTTATATAGTCACGTGACTGGCACAGCACCAATCAGGGCTGGCCAGACACAGACTAACACTGTAGAGAGCATACATCAGCAGAGTAGAAGAAGCCCCTCCCAAAGATCTTTCCCTGGAGATGCCAAACAGCTCGGAGAGATCATGTGATCATACAACAGCACTGAAAGATTAAGGTAGTTAGAGGACTTAAAATAAAATACAATGGCATGATATATATTATTTATGTTAATGAATTATGGCAATTAACACCTCTTTGTTTAGTATCACTTTAACAGGTGACAGCAAATAAAGTTCACTTCCACTACCAGCTAAACACCCAGCAGCTGACTACAATCAGATGGCTGATGACCACTGAGCCCAGGCAAACCCAATGGCCAATGCAGTCACGTTCCTGACTGAGTTTAGGCTGAGATGCACAAAATATTAAGACACATTTTTTGAACAGGCAGTTCTTCTATAAGCATTACTTTGTATATGTCCCTCGGGGTATCCAGTCACTTGTTCATATGGACCCCACTCATGTGGCGGTCTTAAAGTATTGAGTGCATGAAATGATTTCTGGCAGTGTTACAACAAAGCATGCAGTGCAAAAATTCCTAGGCAATGTATGAATCTGAAACTTCAGGATTTGATCTTGTATTTGTTGTATGAAAGTGGGAATATATTTCAGGAAGTGGGAAAAAACTTTGTGTTTGTGATCCTTCTATGTAGTAATACCCAGGGTTACCCCCTTAAGACAGGATTCAGAATTTAGCTGTAGAAGGATACGTACTTAAAAATTTTCAACTGAACGCTTTCACCATGGTTGGTACAGTAAACACAATGGTTCTCTGTAAAAACAATAGCTTTTCAAGAATCAGACATCCGTCTATCGAGCACCAAATCTTCTTTAACCTCCCTGGCGGTATGATTATTTCAGATTTTTGATGCTCAAAGCACTACAATGTTTGGCATGGAAATTTGGCATTTTATATTGTAGGTCTGTAATTCTTAGGAATAATACACTTAATATTTGTCCAAACAAGAGTTTAGTACACATCCCGGGTATGATAAAGTTCGAAACACGAAATCATAAATTATAATATAATAAACAACTATGAACAATTATAACAAATAATATAATAATAATAAACATTATTCAATAGTGTAATCAAATCAAAAACACTGAAATTTGCTCAGTTGCAGAATTGTCGCTGTCATTACTTTCTGTGTTTGATGACGGATTCACGAATCACTGTCACTCAATTCTGCAAGTGATCCTAATTTATTATCGCTGTTTTCTAACTGGTCTAAAACCGCATTTTCATGTAAAGGGACACTTTTTGGTTGCTATGGACAATCTCTAGTTTCCAGGCAGAAAGAACAGTATATATAAGATAAAACTGCATGCAGGGCACTGGACAAACCACTAGGGACAAAAGGGAGGTGAAATAAATTGATACAATAATGTAATCTGTAAGATTACAATGTACTGTATGTGTATTGTGTTTTTTACTTTTTGAATTTGGCGCCGTTCTCCGTCCCTGTGCGTCGCAACGCTCACAGGGAACAGAGCTCGGCACAGTGATAGATCCGGCGGAGGACACAGCTCGCACACACAGCAGGGAGACATTGCAGGATCTAGGGGACAAGGTAAGTAACTTTGCCTGGATCCTGCGATGCGATCCCAAGTGTGGCTCGGGGTTACCGCTTTTGGTATGGAAAATCCACCCCGAGCCACACTCGGGGTTACGGCTAGGGAGGCTAATCTCTATAGCAAAAGTGGGTGTTGGTACTCATTGGCCTTTGTATGTGTGCAACACACAAAATCTATAAAAATGAGCTACATTATGAAGTTGCAAAAGTGTGCTTAGGAGCCAATCTCCACATTTGCCATGGGAGTTACTTGTTAAATCAACACTCCTAATAAAAACTATATCTTTAATGACATTGCATCTAAGTCCACTGAACTCCTATTTCCATGTCAAATCCTGTCTAGGAACACAAGCATTTACAATATAATTTCCTTAATTTGGCCTCTGAGTTAATGATAACTTCAAAATATAGTCAGCAGAAGGTCATACCTTAGACAGAATCCGGCAGCTTGACAACATTGCTACAATTAGTGGTTTTTATAAGCCACGTTTGATCATTGCTTCTTATTTGCAAGCAAACACTCATAAATAATTAACAAATAATAATACCACCGTGTCAGCATTAAACAGCCCGGCCGTGCCTCATAAACAGCAGTGAGTGCTAAAGGATACAGTGCATCTAAGGTTTCTATTTATACATAAGATTATAGATCTCAGTGCTTCCCTTGACATTGACACTGTCAAAACAAACACTTGATCCATTGTATTTTTTGAGTAGCTCTTTAAGGTATAAATAGATCTCAGTTGTTTATTTCAAGTGCTTTTAGTGGTGCAAAAGTAGTTTAATTGTATTTAAAAACTGTCAAATATCAATGGCGATCAATGCTTCTCATTGATTTGTTTGTGCAGTTAAACATTGAGAATATCAGATTCAAGTTCTAACATTAAATACATGGGTATTGATCCGCCACAACTATGATCGAGTCAAGACAATAATGTAGATGATTAGACAAATCTGTCCACCTTGGCCTTGGTTGCTTAACCAATGTCTGCTGAAAGATATCCTCAAATGATTGTCATTAAAACAAAACACGAACATGAAAGACTAGCAGAAAACTTTAAAGAATAGTCCAAGACAAATGCTGTATTCTTAAGTGGTAGTGAAGGACATCTAGGACTTGTATAAAATAAAGAACTTAAAGTGATTGTAAAGTCTCGTTTTTTTTCCTATAAAAATTACAAACGTGTTATAATTACTTGTTGAACCCTGATCCGGCCCCGCCCCCTCTTTCTCCTGACTTTGATTGATGGCAGCGGCAGCCAATGTCTAAGCTAATCAGGACAGAGAATCTCAGATGGCTGAGACACTCGTGGACATCGCTGGACAGAGAGGGACCTCAGGTAAGTGTTAGGGGGGCTGAGGGGGCTGCTGCACACAGAGGACTTTTTGCATATAATTCATTTGGATAAAAAACCTTCTGACTTTACAATTACTTTAAGCTTTTTTTATTTTTCTGTTAATAGTTTCCTTTTTTACCACTGGGGTTTCCTTTGACCATTTTTTTTTTCTGAATGCTCTTGATAACATTGATAACAAACTTAACTTCAGTGTGATGTACCAGATTGTGCCTTTTAAAAACTGCTGCTTAAAGTGTAACGCCACTGAGAAAATGCAATCTTTATTGGATTATGAACACTGCAAGGATTTTTGTAAACTTCAGTAATACTGTTCTGATGAAACCAACATGTGCAATTCATCCACTTTCTATTTTCTAAGTAGTGTTAAGTAGGAGAGTCCACTTGCTGTAATCAAATGATCAGTTCCCAGCTTATTGTATGAGAAAAACTGCAGTGAGCCAATAGCATGACAAGGAATTAATCTGGAGTAATTCTATATACAGGCAGTGCAATGGAGTACAGTGTTCTAGCTGTCAGGGTTACAAGGAAGAAACATTTTAGTTTTTGGCAGTTTTGGAATTTTATAGCTGGCTGCAGATTAATTCAGTGGTGTATGTATTGTAGTAGATGTAGTGTTTAGTAAAGGAACCTTGTACTAAGGAAAAAATGTATAAAGTAAGACTAAGACTGTATAGCAAGCAGCTTAAGGTGCTTATACATATCCTAACTGCAGCCCTGGTTTGCCACTAGAGACCCCAAAAAACCCATGTAAACACAGAAAGAACATGCAAACATCATATAGGCAGTGTTCAGGTTGGTATTTTAATTTTATGAGGACTAGGGATGAGCCTGATGCTCGAGTCGAACGTAAGTGTCTATAGTATGCCTGTAAAGTGGCGCATGTTTCCCATGTTTAGAACAGTCAGAGAGCAAAATGACATTTCTAAAGAAAGAAAATTAATTCAAAAGTACTCGGCAATACACATAAAAGTCACTGAAAAAAACGGCATGGGATTCCCCACAGTCCATTACTAGACCCTTCGGGTCTGGTATGAATATTAGGGGAACCCCGAACCAAAATTAAAATAAATGCGTGGAGGTCCCCCCAAATTCCATACCAGGCTCCTCAGGTCTGGTATGGATATTAAGGGGAACCTCCGCACCAAAATGTAAAAAAAAAAAATAACGTGGGGGTCCCCCTCACAATCCATACCAGACCCTTCAGGTCAGGTATTGATTTTAGGGGGAACCCCACGCCTCATCCCCACAACCCTTGCCCGGTGGTTGTGGGGGTCTGCGGGTGGGGGGCTTATCGGAATCTGGAAGCCCCCTTTGACAAGGGGACCCCCAGATCCCGCCCCCCTGTGTGAAATGGTAACGGGGTACAAATGTACCCCTACCATTTCACAAAAAATGTGTGAAAATGGTAAAAAAACACAAGACACGGCTTGGGACAAGTCCTTTATTAAAAAATAAAAGTGACCCACGAAGTTCATCCTTCTCTTGCTCCGATTGACCGGAAAAAAAAAAGTCGCACACCGTCACCGAAGGGGGCTTCCAGATTTCGATAAGCTCCCCATCCACATCCTCCCCATGTTGAGGGCATGTGGCCTGGTACGGTTCAGGAGGGGGGGGCGCTCACGCCATTTTTTTTAAATTTTGGCACGGGGTTCGCCTTAAAATCCATACCAGACCTGCAGGGTCTGGATGGATTTTGACGGGGACCCCCACGCTATTTTTTTTTTAAATGTTGGTGCGGGGTTCCCCTTAATATCCATACTAGACCTAAAGGGCATGGTATTGAATTTGGGGGGACCCCCATGCATTTTTTTTAAAATTTTGATTCGGGGTTCCCCTTAATATTCATACCAGATCCGAAGGGTCTGGTAATGGACTGTGGGGGAATCCCATGCCGTTTTTTTCAATGACTTTTATGTGTATTGCCGGGACCGACAATTCAATATAGCCGCAAGTACTTCTAAATTACTTTTTTCCTTTAGAAAAGTCATTTTGCTCTCGGACTGTTCTAAATACGGCAAACATGTTCCACTTTACAGTCATACTATAGACACCCCCCAGGTATGAAATTTAAAGGAATATTTCACTTACATACACACAGATAAATTTGGTTGACATAATAAGGGCACTTTCATAGTGGGGTGTTGGGGGCGTCGGCGGTAAAGCAATAGCGACGCTTTACTGTTGTTTTAGCGGTGCTTTTCGGCCGCTAGCGAAGTGCTTTTAACCCTGCTAGCGGCCGAATAAAGGGTTAAAAGCATCTGCAAATCGCAGCTCCCAGGCCCTTCAGCAATAGGAAGGGGCACTCTAGGAGTGGTGTATACACCTGTTCCTAAAGCGCTGCAAAGATGCTGCTTGCAGAACTTTTTTTAACGTCCCGCAAGCGCACAGCTCCAGTGTGAAAGCCCTCAGGCTAAAGCCTAAAAGAAGAAGAAGTAATTAAATTAGATTGCATATTGATAAGTCATAAGGGTAGAGAAGTCAGGGATATTCATTGGCTCTGCAGTGTGAGAAGTCATGAGGTGGGAGGACTGGTCTGCAATTCTACAGCTGGTGCAGTCAGTATAGTCATTCCTAATGTCATAAGCCCTGAGAGGACAGTAAGGATTAGAAAGATCTTCTAAAGCCAGATAAGATTAAATTACACTCACACTCAAAAATATCATAATATGCCTAATTGTTCTATTGTGTTCATCCATAAGTCCTACTCTATATACAGACCCACCCCTGCAAGAGCCGCTTGGTTGATTGGGTTCTCTGTCCTTTGCCTCGACTCTGTAAACAAACCTAGAACCCTGCTCCCCTGATACCCTGATTTTTTGGACACATTTGTTACATGAAAAACATGTCAAAAAGCAAATTTTAGCGTGACACACCCATTCACACCTGAAGTGGTGTGTCACTGGAATGAAGTGGAGTGTCCCTGGAATGAAGTGGTGTGTCACTGGAATGAAGTGATGTGTCCCCTTGTCCCTGGAATGAAGTGGAGTGTCCCTGGAATGAAGTGGTGTGTCCCTGGAATGAAGTGGAGTGTCCCTGGAATGAAGTGGAGTGTCCCTGGAAAGAAGTGGAGTGTCCCTGGAATGAAGTGGTTAGTCCCTGGAATGAAGTGGATTGTCCCTGGAATGAAGTGGAGTGTCCCTGGAATGAAGTGGTGTGTCCATTTGTCCCTTGAATGAAGTGGAGTGTCCCTGGAATGAAGTGGAGTGTCTCTGAAATGAAGTGGTGTGTCCCTGGAATAAGGGTGTGTGTCCCTGAAATTAAGTGATGTGTCCCTTTGTCCCTGGAATGAAGTGGAGTGTCCCTGGAATGAAGTGGTGTGTCCCTGGCATGAAGTGGAGTGTCCCTGGAATGAAGTGGTGTGTCCATTTGTCCCTGGAATGAAGTGGAGTGTCCCTGGAATGAAGTGGAGTGTCCCTGGAATGAAGTGGTGTGTCCCTTGAATGAAGTGGAGTGTCCCTGAAAGGAAGTGGAGTGTCTCTGGAATGAAGTGGAGTGTCCCTGGAATAAAGTGGAGTGTCCCTAGAATGAAGTGGAGTGTCCCTTTGTCCCTGGAATGAAGTGGAGTGTCCCTGGAATGAAGTGGTGTATCCCTGGAATAAAGTGAAGTGTCCCTGTGTCCCTGGAATGAAGTGGAATGTCCCTGGAATGAAGTGATGTGTCCCTGGAATGAAGTGGTGTGTCCCTGGAATGAAGTGGAGTGTCCCTGTGTCCCTGTAATGAAGTGGAGTGTCCATGTAATTAAGTGGTGTGTCCCTGGGATGAAGTGGTGTGTCCCTGGAATGAAGTGGAGTTTCCCTGTGTCCCTGTAATGAAGTGGAGTGTCCCTGGAATGAAGTGGAGTGTCCCTGGAATGAAGTAGTGTGTCCCTGGAATGAAGTGCTGTGTCCCTGGAATTGAAGTGGAGTGTCCCTGGAATAAAGTGGGGTGTCCCTGGAATGAAGTGGTGTATCCCTGGTTTAAAGTGGAGTGTCCCTGTTTCCCTAGAATGAAGTGGAGTGTCCCTGGAATGAATTGGAGTGTCCCTGGAATGAAGTGGTGTGTCCCTGGAATAAAGTGGAGTGTCCCTGGAATGAAGTGGTGTGTCCCTGGAATGAAGTGGAGTGTCCCTGGAATGAAGTGGTGTGTCCCTGGAATTGAAGTGGAGTGTCCCTGGAATGAAGTGCTGTGTCCCTGGAATTGAAGTGGAGTGTCCCTGCAATGAAGTGGTGTGTCCCTGGAATGAAGTGGAGTGTCCCTGGAATGAAGTGGAGTGTCCCTGTGTCTCTGGAATAAAGTGGAGTGTCCCTGG
This sequence comes from Lithobates clamitans, assembly GCA_037952925.1. NCBI lineage: Eukaryota > Metazoa > Chordata > Amphibia > Anura > Ranidae > Lithobates > Lithobates clamitans. The sequence continues at coordinate 2,048,828 of JBBGZY010001345.1, read as the reverse complement.
AATGAAGTGGTGTGTCTCTGGAATGAAGTGGAGTGTCCCTGTGTCCCTGGAATAAAGTGAAGTGTCCCTGGAATGAAGTGGTGTGTCTCTGGAATGAAGTGGAGAGTCCCTGGAATGAAGTGGTGTGTCTCTGGAATGAAATGGAGTGTCCCTGTGTCCCTGGAATGAAGTGGAGTGTCCCTGGACTGAAGTGGAGCATCCCTAGAATGAAGTGGGGGATCCCTGAAATGAAGTGCATGCAATGCCAAGCTGCTGCTAATAAAGCAAACAGAATATTGGCATGCATTAAAAGGGGGATCAACTCCAGAGATAAAATGATAATTCTCCCGCTCTACAAGACTCTGGTCCGGCCGCACCTGAAGTATGCTGTCCAGTTCTGGGCACCAGTCCTCAGGAGGGATGTACTGGAAATGGAGCGAGTACAAAGAAGGGCAACAAAGCTAATAAAGGGTCTGGAGGATCTTAGTTATGAGGAAAGGTTGCGAGCTTTGAACTTATTCTCTCTGGAGAAGAGACGCTTGAGAGGGGATATGATTTCAATTTACAAATACTGTACTGGTGACCCCACAATAGGGATACAATTTTTTCGCAGAAGAGAGTTTAATAAGACTTGTGGCCACTCATTACAATTAGAAGAAAAGAGGTTTAACCTTAAACTACGTAGAGGGTTCTTTACTGTAAGAGCGGCAAGGATGTGGAATTCCCTTCCACAGGCAGGGGTCTCAGCGGGAAGCATTGATAGCTTTAAGAAGCTATTAGATAATCACCTGAATGACCGCAACATACAGGGATATGTAATGAAATACTGACACATAATCACACACATAGGTTGGACTTGATGGACTTGTGTCTTTTTTCAACCTCACCTACTATGTAACTATGTATGTTGAGTGTCCCTGGAAAGAAGTGGAGTGTCCCTGAAATGAAGTGGAGTGTCCCTGGAATGAAGTGGTGTGCCCCTGGAATGAGTGGTGTGTCCCTGGAATGAAGTGGAGTGTCCCTAGAATGAAGTGGTGTGTCCCTGGAATGAAGTGAAGTGGAGTGTCCCTGCAATGAAGTGATGTGTCCCTAGAATGAAGTGGTGTGTCCCTGGAATGAAGTGGTGTGCCCCTGGAATGAAGTGGTGTGTCCCTGGAATGAAGTGGAGTGTCCCTGGAATGAAGTGGAGTATCCCTGGAATGAAGTGGTGTGTTCCTGGAATGAAGTGAAGTATCGCTGGAATGAAGAGGTGTGTCCCTGGAAAGAAGTGAAGTGTTCCTGTGTCCCTGGAATGAAGTGGAGTGTCCTTGGAATGAAGTGGAGTGTCCTTGGAATGAAGTGGTGTGTCCCTGGAATAAAGTGGAGTGTCCTTGGAATGAAGTGGTGTGTCCCTGGATTGAAGTGGTGTGTCCCTGGAATGAAGTGGAGTGTCCCTTTGTCCCTGGAATGAAGTGGAGTGTCCCTTGAATGAAGTGGAGTGTCCCTGGAATGAAGTGGTGTGTCCCTGGAATAAAGTGGAGTGTCCCTGTGTCCCTGGAATGAAGTGATGTGTCCCTGAAATGAAGTGGAAAAAAAATGGGATTTGTTTTTACCAAAAAACATGTAGCAGAGTACATATTGGCCTAATTTATGAAATTAGATTTTTTTTCGATTTTTTTTATTGGATGTTGTATAGCAGAAAGTAAAAAATATTGTTTTTTCAAAATCGTAGCTCTTTTTTCCGTTCAATGATTTTTATTAGTTTTATAGGCACAAAAACAAAGTATGTTCAAAAAGGGAACATTTGGTACATAGGATATAAGAAAGTATATAAACTGGCCAACATGGCCCAATGAACAGCGTGATAACACGTGGCGTACGCAGAGCATAAATTATACATGAATAATTACTGAAGAGCATTCTGTCAGTATCAAGCTTGAGCTCTAGTATAATTTTATGTCAGTGTGGCAAGCATACTGGTGGGTCGGTGTCAGATATGGGTGTCTCACCCAGTGGATCCTAGCTAGCAAAAGAGAAGAGGGTGAGAGGGAACTCCCCCAGCCACCCCTAAAGGGATCATGCTGTGGGTGGGGGGTCTCCCTGCTCCTCCACTCCACACACCGACCCAGTTCCTTGCTCGAGAGAGTAAGCTGTGAGTGTAGTAATATGACTTAACAGCAGTGACTCCATTTTGGATTCATATATCTTAACTTGTATATTCAGACTCTAGTTAAAGTCAACTAGTTAATAACAGTTTCTCTATAAAGCACACATATAGGAAAATATAGCTTGTGTAAGCAGTTTTATTCTGTACCGTTTAAATAAAGAATTGTTGCTCAATATGTCTGGGCCACCCTTCCTGTGTCATGAGACATGACACAGGGAAGCAGGACTCATGACTATGAGTCATAAAAGTAGATGGCATAATTAATGATATGTAATGTACACCTCTGAATTAACCCTGCCCATTTTCCATATTATGATTGTCTAATGATAACGTATATAAGTTGTATACCCACCCAGAATTAAATCAGATAGCTTTGAACATCGACTTTGACTCATCTGTTCACAAAGAAGCTGTCTCCTCAGTACTGCAGTACTCAGAGGGTCTTGTGAGTGTGGTAATTGCCGTGATTGTACCTAGCTGGTCTTGTCAGGTATACAGAAATACTGTTTTATTCCACTTCATGGAGGATGTATTATTAAGGTATATTAGCAGGCCACAGTGGGTAAAGCAAGTGCGGAAATACCCAGGGCTTAAACTAACGACTGGGTTCGGAGCGGAAATGAGTTCAAGTGGCAGAGCAAGTGGGTGACCCAGTTATACTTAGCTCAAGTGTTGCTGTTCCTTGCACAACTGGTATGTATTATAGGAATCAGGATCGGCCTTATCTTGTACACATTATTGTGGATCGGGGGGGGGGGGGGGGATTAGGATAGAAGAAAAGCAGAGGAAAGGGTGCAGGGAGGGGGGGGGGAGGACAAAAAAAGGAAAGTCATTTGGGTCATCCAGAGCAATATTCATCCTGGGGAGTTGTCACCTGGATACAAAGGAATATGACAGTATTTGGCCCAGGGTTCCTGGGTGAGTTCAAATACACGGGTTTTGTCTTGCATAAAACTGACTATCTTCTCCTGCTCCATAATCCAGGATATTTTATGCTTCACTGCTGTGATTGGAACCAAAGTTTTTTTCCAGTGAGCAGCTATAGTAATTTTGGTGCCCAACAGGATAAAGAAAATCAGGGCTTGTGTATATTTGTCTACTTTATTCACTTTTGGGTTAAGGAGTGCTGTGTCTGGGGTTTGGGGGACCTGTATTGTCATCACCCTGCATATCAGAGAAAAGATATTGTTCCAGAGACCCCTTAGGCGTGGACATGACCACCATATGTGAAACATTGTTCCTATGTGGTTACATTTCGGAAAACATAGCGAGGAAGCATCTGGAAAGATCCTGGTGAGGAGAGAGGGAACCCCTGTACCATCGAGTCAATATTCTGAGACTGGCTTCAATCAGAGAGATATTCAATATACCCTTAAAAATTTGTTGGAAACGGGTATACCACTTATCCTGATCCCAGGTTATATTAAGGTCATGTTCCCAAGTGAGAGCGTAGAAAGGCTTGGAAAGAGCTGTGGCTAAAGAGGAGTAAATGATGGAGATTCCACCCCTCTGATCTGTGATGTCCGAGCACCATGATTCATAGGTCGTGAACCTGGGGGTTTGTTGGGCCAGATCGATTGAAGAAAGTGTAGTATTTGTGAGTATTTAAACCGCTCAGAGGAGGGCATCTCTAGTTTTTTAGTGCAGAATGCGATGGAGATGGGGCCTGTGGAGGTGAAAAAGTTCCCTATTCTAAGCAGTCCTTTATTGAGCCAACAGCTGAATGCTAGAATGTGTTCATTCCTGGTGGAAAGTTGGGATTATGAAACATGTGTGTTAGGGGGTGAAGGGTTGAGATTAGGGATGGTTTTTTTTGCATTTGATCGCACAGGGCCAATGAGTGGGAGAGGGTGGGGGCCAAAATAGGAGGTCTGAGTTTAGTAGGTGACCATAATAAGAAATCAATAGTGTGGAAAGGAACAGCTTGTCTCCCCATTGTGACATCATGGAGGAAAAGAATGTCGCCCGGCCTTTATTTAAGGCATAATAAGAGACGAACGAATACTGTGCGACCTCTATAGTGCCTTTTACTAATAAGTATCTGCCTGCTTGATCTCTTATAATGTCTGTTAGGGAAAGTTTCAGGTTTTTAGAGCAGCATATGGCTATGCCTTTAGTTTTGTTCCCTGCGTTGGAGAGGTAAAACTGGTGGTATTTGCTAAGTAGGAAGGAGGGAATATACGATGATGGGAAATGGGTTTCCTGCAGTAAAAGGATTTCAATCGTTTGAGATTGGTAGTGCTTAAAGAGTTTCCGTCTTTTAACTGGGGAATTAATCCCCTGAATGTTATGGGTGGCAATACATAGGGGTGTGGGTGTGTTAGTGTCAGAATACACGGATCAGAGGGGGGGATGAACGCATCAACCTTTGAGTTCTTACCCTGACCTCCTGAGGTGGGTTATAGTTCATAGCATCTGTTGTGATGAGCCTTTGGGTGACCCGGAGAAAGAGAGAAAGGGGTTAGAAGGGAGGGTAGAGAAGATGATCCTGGTGGAAGAAGACAAGGCATGTCAAAAACATTGTACAGAGCCATAAAACAGACAATAAAAATGCAGCAAAAGTGAAACCATATTCCCTTTGCAGGGAGAGGGGGCTGCAACCCTCCCTCTCCAAACATGGGTGTTGTTTCGCAATCTCTGAGTGGAGGGAAAGGAAACAAAAGAAAAAACAAAACAAAAAAACACCCCTCGAAAGAGGGATAGGTAGCAGAGAAGTGTTAAAGTAAACCTATGAGTGTGGGGTGTCCACACATCCATGGTCTGGGATTTCTGCCTCCATCCCTCAATCTCTCAGTGAGGGAAGGGAGGGAGAATTCTGCCTTGGAGTAACCAAGAGGTTGATCAAATGACCGATAGGCTGTCTTTAAAGATCCTTCTTCCTGCGGAGGAGAATATTACCAGTGCACAGTGAAATGTGATAGTTATGGGTACTGTTACTCAGGGGTCTGATAATTCAGGTAGGGGGTAGGGGAGAATGACAGGCTATCCAGGCCAGTATAAGTAATAGGTATTATAAATGGTATACCGCCCTTCACCAAAAACTAATACCTCAACCGCGCCACTATGTTTCACAAACTGAATGTGCTCAAAATCAATCTATACAATAACCCACGTGGGGAATTAAATTCCCACACCCACTATGAAGCAGCCCCTTTAAATTATAATGCATATACTAAGTATTTAATCGGAGATGTCTGTAAATCACCCAAATCCTCCCACAGACATCTAGGAAAAAATAAGAGGCGCTTTCAAAAAAAAAAAAATCAAGTGTATTAAACACAGTGATGATGTGACCCTCTACACATGTGTATGTGAACACTAATGCAAAGGTGAAATCTATAAAAAAAATCTACACAAAATGTATATAGGTGTAAATGTACCAGCCAGATCAGTGGTCAAATAAAAAATAAAAAATAATGATAATTCAGGTAGGGGGTAGGTAGGGGGTAGGGGAGAATGACAGGCTATCCAGGCCAGTGTAGCAGTAACTTGGATTGGTTGCCATTAGTGTAGTAGGGGACATGGGACAGATCAGGTCTGTTCAAGGTGGAAGAGAGTGACTTGGGGACTCAGCTAACCAGAGTTTGGCCAGTAAAGTCCTAGAAGGAAAATAAAAGTCAATTTGCAGGAGTCACTTGAAGGTGGACGACCGTCTTTAGATTTATTTGCTTGTTGCTTTTGCCACAGGGGTTTGATGGCGCTTGTGGGGGGAGGCCTTTTCATGGATATTGGAGTCCTGGGGTCCAATGAGGGTGTAGGAGTATGGAAGATGAGGCCCAGTTGCAGTAGCAAACATTCTCCATCTGCGAAGGTTGAGGAGCTGTAGGATTTGTTTAGGAAAGCAAAATTTAGGTAGAAAGGAAAAGATCATCTGTAAGTGATAGATTTTTGGGACAGGAACTGTAGAAGAGGTTTTAAGGATCTTCTTTTTTGTATTGTATAAGGTGAGAGGTCAGCAAATATTTGGATGGAATGTCCTTGTATAGTTAGGTTTTCTGTCTCCCGGGCCCTTCTCATGACCTCTTCTTTAATCCTGAAAAAATGCGTTTTTACCACAATGTCTCTGGGTAGGCCATCCTGGCGTGAGGGTTGGAGGGCACTGTGAGCGCAATCCATTTCCAGGTGGTGGTCTGGTATGTCTGGGATCAGATTTTATCGGTTTCCTTGAACATTTCAAGGAGGCCTCTGAGTCTGAAATTATATCTGCGAGATCTGTTTTCGAGATGATCCAGTTTTGAGAATGCAATATCTAACTGTTCATGCAATTCCTGAATCATGTCAGTATTCTGGTTGGTTATGACAATGGTTTGGTCAGTTTTAGCTTCAGTCGCTTCTATTCTGGCCCCTAGGTGATGCAGATCTGCTTGAATTATTGATCTGATCTGTCAGGCAGTTTTGGCCAGTCCTCTGGAAAGCATTTTTGAGAATGTCTCCATTAATGATGATAAATCGATGGGGGTAGCAGGGATGGATCTGTTATGAGCCCCTGGGTGGTCTGGGGTATTAGTTAGATCATCCATCGGTGTGAGGGGGAGGCCATCTAAAGTCCTGCCTAGCAGCGATTCAGTGGATGTGGGAGATAATAGTGGGTTCTGCTGGTTACACACTGCTGGAGGATGTGTTCCCTCGGTGTAGGCATCCAGGTCTGCTTGAACAGCGATGGATTCCTCTGGATCCTGATCCTGGCCTCGTGGGCCTGTAGCGGCCGCCATTTTGCGGCCAGAGGTCTGGGGTTAGGTTGCCGGGACAAATCCCGTCTTGCTGTGCCCCCTATCATGCGGGGGGGTCCATGGACCCCTGCGACTGGTGGGGGGCTTGACAGAGTGAATCTCCTTCGGCTGACGGCTGTGGCGGAGAGAGCAGGCTGGAGCGGAGCGGAGCTCTCAGATCATGCGACCGTCCATGGAGCCGCCACACATGCACCCTCAATTGTCGCTCTTTTTTTTGTTCATAGTGCAATAAATAAAAAACTCAGAGGTGATAAGATACCACCAACAATTTTATTTGGGTACAGCATTGCACGACCGTTCAATTGTCGGTTAAAGCGACACAGTGCCGTATCACAAAAAATGGCCTGGTCAGAAAGGGGGGCAAATCTTCCGAAGAATAAGTAGTTAAACAGGTACCTGGACAATGCCATACACAGTAGTGGATGAAGGAGAGGAACTGGTGTCCAGGTCAGGGACTGTGTACTGTGACATGCTGTGTATACAGTGGGGGAGGGGGCCTCTCAGCATGCAGCCGACGTTCTCCCATGTCTCAGTGTAGCACACACACAGACAGTAGACATGTACAAACACACACACTATCAGGTTAACCCCTCCCCTCCTAAACACTCTCATGGTCCCCTCACAGCCAGGTGTGATTGTTCCAGCATGACCACTGCATTCCAAGCAGACAGGTTAGGGAGAAGGGGAAGTGGCGAAAGTGAGTGAGAAAGTAACAAGCTGCACACACACTGCTGGCTTTATTATCTCACCTCTCTATAGACAGTGCACTTGTTCCCCAATCCCTCACCTGACAATCTTCTCTGTCGTCTATGTAGAGAGCAGAGACTGGCCATTCTTCATTCAAAACACTTACTGTGTGATCGTCATTGTGACATCCATTGCTGCTGCCTGCTGCTCCAGGGGAATTCAGTCCCATGTTGTGAAGGGTCAGGCACCCAGAGAAGTGAGTCCCGGGGAGGTGAATGAGTAGAAACTCCAGCATATGTCTATGAGATGCCTAGTCCACAACACAGTGAGCCAGGAAACCTGAAAAGATGCAGAAAAGGGACCACCCACTGTCCCCTGGTCCCAGCCAATAAAAATAAAGAACAGGCGGCCAGAAACAAATCATTGAAGAGTGGGAGTGTTTGCGGGTGTATTGCTTGCGCCCCGAACACGCCCTGAACATGGGCAAATCAGCTTCCCAGCTTGCAATCAGCAAGTACAAGTGTTGCTAAAACCAAAAGGTGACACTACCCAGGAGCAACTGCTTGACATATCATAACCCCTTCATGAAGTCTGATCAGCTAAGCACTGCCATAATAATATCAAGAAAAATACCATTTACATGGTGGTAAAACTATTTGATGTAACGGGTAATCTTTTGATATAATTTAAATAAAAACATAAAAATAAGTGAAATGAAAAGGTAGGGGTGCATCCCAAGGGTAAGCAAATAACTGGTAAAGCTTTGCTCCTCAATCCTGTGTGTAAATGGGCAATGGAAGGGCCCTCATGTAAACTAGAAATTGTTATCATTAAATGTTAGAGACCATATAGTCTTGGTATATGAATATCTGCAGTTGTACTAGACTAGGTCAAGCCTTCTAACCCATCACAGTGGTGTTCACTGGAGGAAGAACATGTTTTATTGACTGCAATTCATGAAGTATTAAAGGAATTTATTGTCTCAAATGTACAGTACATAGGCCTTTCTTTATTAATAAATACTGGGCAATAGCCCAACATACTGAGATTCCTTCATGTTTCTGTAAATCTTAAACAAGTTACGTGATAAAGAAAGTTGTTTAATGTATATTTACAATTAAGGTTATAAAGACCACAAGCACATGCTCTGTGTATTGTTAATAACTGTGGAGAATGTGCCAGAATGTTCCTTAAGCCAATTATTCGGCTTTAACAGAGGTGGGATAGAACTGGGTTATTATGCTAGTCATTCTGGATAAATAACTTCAAAGTTGCTCGATTTGAGGAAGTGCTTGATGTTGGCCAACACATGGAGTATATATATAAAGCAGTGAATCTGACATTCAGCAAACATTCTCTGCAGGAGGATCTTCCAGGTCCATGTGTTTTAAAAGGCAGTGATTTATTGTCCATCAGAAAATGTTTGATGAATGTCACATTCACTGATTTATAATTACCTTATAGTAGTGGAGGTTATCGAAAGTTCAGTTATGGCCAGAATAAGAGTCAGACGCCACAGTGAGGCTGAGTTCACATATGAGGACGCAGAGACTCACAACAGGAGTCCGGTGCATCCTCGTTCACCATTTCAGGTCAGATTTCAGCCTGAATTTTTGGCTGAATTCAGACCTTAAACTGACCAAAAGACGCACGGGGTTCCTGTGCAAATCACACTGGAGCCGCTGCAGAGATATGTGAACCAGCTCCATAGAGAGCCGGTCACAATCTCCTCCTATGCGAATTGGATATGGGGAAACCCACATCCAATTTGCACTAGCGTGAACCCAGCCTGATGCTTTATTCTGGATCTAGCTGTGAAATATGATTTGGCACCTTTAGAAATAATGTGAGTGCTGTCTTTTTTCACATCTCTGTAAAAACTAAGTCCTTCATAGACATTACAAAGTGGATGTACACAATAAAATAGACTGACAAAATGTACTTTTGTCTTCCAATACTACACAAACACATGTGTGTAAGAATGTGGCAGATATTCTGCTATTTCTTCCCTTGCACTGAAAACAGTGGGATATGCAACCTATTTGTTACACTTTTCCACCAGTGCTGGTATCCCTTTGTTGTTGTGGCCCCTAATTCCTCATGGAAGGAAGTCCTCAGTCCCAGCACTAGGGGTTGGCAGAATGATTTTAGAAAAATTGATTTCACTGTGATATTACTGATTTCACGTTTGGCGAAACGTTGCTTATTGACTGCTTAAGCAAGGACTGTGTACTATTGAGTGTTATGTATTTGATTTTTATTGGTGTACTGACTCTATTGTATATATTGCAATTGTATTTTTTGTCCCCTTTGTTTTTTTTTCTTTCTGTGTAAAAAAACTCAAATAATGAAGTCACTGAAGGGTCGTTTTTTGGCTGAAATTGAAAGGAACTTCAACAACAACAACAACCCTTAAGAGTCATTTATTAACTGCCAGAGCTATTTTTTTCCCCAATGCAAGTTTTAGGCATGACAATTACCTAACCCCCCCCCCAAAAAAAAAAATATTATATATTTTCTGGACGTGGGGATCCTATAGAATAAAATATATATAAATATATATAAAATCTATATAAATATAGAATAAAATGGTGGCATTTGCATTTGTTTTGTCACACGGTAATTGTGCTACTGTTTGTAAAATCTTGATTTCTTTAGTAAGGACAACACAAAAACAAAAGGGTTTCATAAAATATAAAAGATGAGATTGTGTTGTGTAAATAGAAAAATGTCAAGCTTCAACACTGCAAGTGCCCATGAAATGCAAGTACCCAAAATTGCCCATTCGTCCATTTAGAGTTAACGCTGAGTGATAGTCCTAGAATGTTTGCTACCACTCAGACATGCATGGCAATAGCTAATATGTGCAAAGCAATCATAATTTTTGTATTGTGTGCGTACCCTACCCAACACATGCTTTTGTTTATATGTGTGTGCTTTTAAAATATGTTTGGGAGATTTTTCTTTTATTAAACTTAAATTTTTAAAACTTTTTAAAATGAATTTTAGTGTTATCACAATGGGGCTTTTAAACCTCCTATGTGATAGCATAGTGCAGTTGACAGACTCTCCTAAAAACATCAGGTCTATTAGACCCAATAATGTAAACTTTGCAATGTTGAAGCTGATCAAGCACAGACTGCATTTGCTGAGCTTCTACCCAGAGAGGTCAGAGATTGACAGCTGTGAATCCAGAAGTGCTCAGTTTCTGGGTTAGTTCTTCACATCCAGATGTTTGCATATCTCCCATTACTCTCCACCCTGACATCCTCCATGTCATGACACAGAAGGTACAAGTCATCCCGGGATACAGTACATGTCTCTTGTATTTAAACAATATTTGCCAAGTTCAGAGCTAAGCTTTAAAAAAAAAAAACTGAAAAAAACACCTTTGCCTTCCCATTTAGCTCCAATGCATTATGCCAAAATGGCAAGATTTTTCTGAACTCTCCTGGTTTTCTCTGGATTTTCAAGGAAATTTTCCCTCCTACCTATTTTAAATGCATGTTTTATTCAGAAAATAGCTTTCAGGTGGAACTACTTCTGGTTGGTATTTGAACTGCTGGCCCAGGTGATCACTTCAAGAAAGGACAGAAGCATTTATGATCTCCTGAAATTTGGGTAAGTACATTTTTTGTTTGCTTCAATTTCTGAGTTTTCTGGATCTGTAACCAGCTTTAACAGAATAGTGATAATTGTGATATATAATCCTGGAAATTGAATTACAGATAAAAATGAGAAGGTGGTGATAGATAGATAGATAGATAGATAGATAGATAGATAGATAGATAGATAGATAGATAGATAGATAGATAGATAGATAGATAGATAGATAGATAGATAGATAGATAGATTTTGCATCGCTGAAATAGAGTATTTGCACCATGTGCTTAAAGCGATTGTAAACGATCACCTTGTAAAACAACCAATTCACCGTGGGAACCAGTGTTTCCCAATTTCTCCTTGCACTTAGGACTAATCAGCTGATCAATTGCATTATTAGACATTTCTTCATTTTTGTAGGCAAAGATAATTTTTCAAATATTAAATGGTAAGTATTAAAGTGGTATTAAATTAAACGTTCAGCTTTTTTTTTTTTTTTTTTTTTTTTTTTTAGTTTAACACAGTGAGCACAGCAAAATAAACATTCCCCCAACTATTTGTTACACTTTCAAAACAAAACTTGCCATTTTTAAATTTTCAATGTGGCTGGCTTCTGTTCTCTCTGTGCTGCTTCCTTGAACTTTTGGTTTTCACAGAAAAGAGTTAACCATGGACAGTGCAGTCTTCAGTTAGGTGTTAGTTTATGAAACTGTGGACAGCAGTGATCCTGAGGATCGCCGCTGATCTCAGCTCATAAACGGTTTATGAAACAGAGATGATCGGGGAAGAACATGTTCTCCGCCGATTATCCCTGCACACTGAGAATCATTTTCTCACATAGAAACAGCCAGTTTATTAAGGTGCGATCTCAGCACTTCACTGGCAATCTGTGTCAGAATTAATACTCCCCGATTCACCAGCTCAGAGATGGAGAATCAGGGAGTGAAGAGAGAATCCTGAGACTGAGGCGGAAGAAGGAAGATTACTGACTACCTTCTACCTCGATCAGACCCCCCAAGACTGTAACCATGTCCCCCTGTCATATTTATGTGTATAGACCAGGGGTCTCAAACTCAAATTACCTGAGGGCCACAAGACAAATTTTCACATCCAATGGGGGCCGCATGCAAACTGTCCTTTCCCCCAGCATTGGTGTCAGCGGACGCACTATTAACCCCCAGCACTGGTGTCTGCAGACGCAATATTAAACCCCAGCATTACCCCCTACACTCCCAAAGTACCCCCCCACACTCCACTTCACAAATATCCCCCCACACACTCCACAAATACCCCTCTTCACAAGTTTCAACCCCAGTCACGCAACTAAGGACTTTTCTCAGCCTTTGTGTGATGGCTCACTTACCTCTCCTCTTGGCAGTCAGCTGGTGGCCTGATCTTCTGCCTCCCGAGTCCGCTCCTCCTGTCAGGTCCTGGCTTCACCACAGGCCTAGTGGTAGGGCACCCTGAGAACGCCACCATCTTCCGCCCTGAGGTGGCAGCAGGACCCTGGATCTGTGGCCAGTGTTCTGTGGAGAAGTGCGCTATCAAATAGTGCCCGGGACGAACTGCACATGCGCCGTACGTAGCACAACAGCCTGCGCACAATAGCCGACTGAAGACAATTTTAAGTCAGATTGTGCCTTCTGCTGCCGAGGAGTGTTCATGTAGGAGAGGGGCGGAATTTAACATGAAGGGCGCAGATGTTTTCAATGATGGCCAGTGCTGCAAAGATGGGGGCGGAATTTTTAACGATGCCCAAACAAATCTGCTAAACAAATCTTTATCTGCTATTCTTCCTGGAGGGCCTATTTAGCTAGCTAAACGTTTAAAATTCTGCCCCCATCTTTGCAGCAGTGGCCATCCTTGAAAACATCCACCCCCTTCATGTTAGATCAGCACTGGCCTTCAATGAAAATATCCACCCCCTTCATGTTAAACTCTGCCCCTCACCTACATGAATGTGCCTCGGCAAAATCTGACTGAAAAATGTTTTCTGTCAGCTATTGTGCATAGGGGCCGTCTCGCCAACACAACAGCTGATCATAAAATCAGCTGTTGTGGTATTACGTACGGCACATACGCAGTTCGTCCAGGTGTTCTGTCAAGAAATGCCCCCCATCGTTGAAGGGCCCATGTGCAACACATGCGCTGTACGTAACATCACAACAGCTGCTTTTACCATCAGCTGTTGTGACGGCGAGACAGCGCAGGGAGACAATAGCCGACAGAATTTTTTTTTCTGTCAGATTGTGCCCCGCGCATGTCCATGATGGGCAGATTTCTACACGTTGTGGGTGGATTTATGGGCACTTGGAGGCAGAATTACATGTCCAGTGCTGCAAAACAAAAACTTTGTGATGGGCAGATTTCTACATTTCTTGTGGGTGGATATATGGGCACTTTGGGGCGCAATTAGATGGCCAGTGCTGAAAAAACTTACTGATGGGCGGATTTTTACAATTTTTTATGGGTGGATTTATGGGTACTTTGGGGCAGAATATCACAAAGTTTTATTTTTTTGCAGTACTGGCCATCTAATTTCGCCCCAAATTGCCCATAAATCCGCCCACAAGAAATGTAGAAATCCGCCCAGCACAAAGTTTTATTTGTTTTGCAGCACTGGACATGTAATCCCGCCCCCAAGTGCAACGTAAATCCACCCACAACTTGTAGAAATCCGCCCATCATGGACATAAACTCTCCACGGGAGTGCAGGGCACAATCTGACAGGAAAAGAAAATTCTGTCAGCTATTGTGCGCCTGCGCCGTCTCGCCGTCACAACAGCTGATGGTAAAATCAGCTGTTGTGATGTTATGTACGGCGCATGCGCACTTCAGCCCGGGCACTATTCGATGGGAGCATTTCTCGACAAAACAGGTGGGCAGGGCGATGGGCAGATCCTCCCTCTGCTCTGCCCTCCTTTGTTGTGAGCTGGGCTGCAGCAGCATGCGGGGGAGAGGAAACAGCGAAAACTCGGAGCCGCTGCCACCCTCCTGGGATCAGCCCTGAATGCGGGCCGGTATTTTGAGACCCCTGGTATAGACAGTGCCTTGAAAAAATATTCATACCCCTTGACATTTTCCACATTTTTTCATGTTGTCATGTTACAACCAAAAAAGTAAATGTATTTTATTGGGATTTTATTTTATGGACCAACACAAAGTGTCACATAATTGTGAAGTGGAAGGAAAAAGATAAATTATTTTCCAACTTTTTTACACGTAAGTGTGTGAAAAGTGTGGTGTGCATTTGTATTCAGCCCCCCTGAGTCAATGCTTTGTAGAGTGACATTTTTGCCCATTCTTCTTTGCAAAATAGCTCATGCTCTGTCAGATTGGATGGAGACTGTCTGTGAACAGCACTTTTTAAGTCTTGCCACAGATTCTCAATTGGATTTAGGTCTGGACTTTGACTGGGCCATTCTAACACATGAATATGCTTTGAGCTAAACCATTCCATTGTAGCTCTGGCTGTATGTTTAGGGTCGTTGTCCAACTGGAAGGTGAACCTCCATCCCAGTCTCAAGTCTTTTGCAGACTATAACAGGTTTTCTTCTAAGATTGCCCTGTATTTGGCTCCATCTATCTTCCCATCAACTCTGACCAGCCTGTCCTTGCTGAAGAAAAGCATCCCCAGAACATGATGCTGCCACCACCATGTTTCATGTTGGGGATGGTGTGTTCAGAATGATGCGCAGTGTTCGTTTTCCACCACACATAGCATTTTGCTTTTAGGCGGAAAAGTTCAATTTTGGTCTCATCTGACTAGAGCACCATCTTCCACATGTATGCTGTGTCCCCCACATGCCTTCTCGCAAACTGTAAATGGGACTTTTTATGGTTTTCTTTCAACAATGGCTTTCTTTTTGTCACTCTTTCATAAAGGCCAGATTTGTGGAGTGTACGACTAATATTTGTCCTGTGGACAGATTCTCCCCCCTGAGCTGTGGATCTCTGCAACTCCTCCAGAGTTACCATGGGCCTCTTGGCTGCTTCTCTCATTATTGCTCTCCTTGCCCGGCCTGTCAGTTTAGGTGGACGGCCATGTCTTGGTAGGTTTGCAGTTGTGCCCTATTCTTTCCATTTTCAGATGATGGATTGAACAGTGCTTCGTGAGATGTTATTTTCTAACCTAATCATGCTTTAAACTTCTCCACAACTTTATCCCTGACCTGTCTGGTGTGTTCCTTGGCCTTCATTATGCAGTTTGTTCACTAAGGTCCTCTAACAAACCTCTGAGGGCTTCACAGAACAGCTGTATTTATACTGAGGTTAAATTACACACAAGTGGACTCTATTTACTAATTAGGTGACTTCTGAGGGCAATTGGTTCCACCAGAATTTAGTTAGGGGTATCAGAGTAAAGGCATCTGAATACAACTGCACGCCACACTTTTCAGATATTTATTTGTAAAAAAATTTGAAAACCATTCTAACATTTTCTTTCCACCATAAAATCCCAATAAAATACATTTACGCTTTGGTTGTAATGTGACAAAATGCGGAAAATGTCAAGGGTTATGAATACTTTTTCGAGGCACTGTATATATATATATATATATATATAATGTGTGTGTATTTTTAAACTATATATATAATGTGTGTTTGTATATATATATATATATATATAATGTGTGTGTATTTTTAAACTATATATATATATAATGTGTGTTTGTATATATATATATATATATATATATATATATATATATATATATATATGTGTATATATATATATATATATATATATATATATATATATATATATATATATATACATATATATATATATTATGTAGGGGGACTATTTATTTTATTAACGTGAGATGGGCCGTCTGTCTGTGTACTGAGCAGTGATAATTTACCACTGCTTAATAAACGGACACCTCCAGTGTTTCAGTGAATTTCTAATACTGTAATCTTGCTATGTCTCACGAGATTACAGTTACAGGGGGCACTCTCCACTGTTTGAAGCGTTTGTAGATCGCTTTACTTCACAAAAGGAGAAGCAATCTACACCACTTCATAAAATGGCACCAAAAGGAGAGAGATCTCCTATGTGAATGCTGGAGAATGGAGCAGTGGATATTTTCCACTGCTTCATAAACGGGCACCTTAATCTGTTAACTTTGAGAAGGGAGGTGAAGAAGGGGAAAGCAGCCACTCTGAACAGCAACTTGGGGCATTGGTCATGGCACCAGTTTAAACCGAAACATAGGCAAAAATTATTAGACGTTGCATACTGCATAAATGATTAAACCAGATGCTGAAAGTGCTTAAAAACTGTGGATTTAATATCACTATTTAATATCACTAAGATATTTCAGAGTCCTCTAAAAGTTTGAATTTCATAAGGTGTTCTTTCACACTTTCAAGTGTAATTTCTTTTTAAGCCCTATAGATACAGCTTTTAGGAAATTGATAGATAAACAATAAACAGGAATCCCAATGTTGCTGCTGATGAAAGTGTTAGAAAGGGACACCTGTACATGTTGGGCAATGATTTCATGATATCTCTGGCAAATGCTGCAGAATATATGTAGACATAGTGATTAGGAATGTAACAAGTCTTTCCTAAATAAGATGTGTTGCATTCTCCAAAAGAATAAAGCTTTAATCACTCAGACATTAATTCAAAACAAAATCTAGAGAATGATCATAGGGAACACCAAAAATAATGCCCATCCAGTTTGTAAATTTAATGCTAATAAAACAATAAAACGTTTGATTCATTTTTGGACCTCTATTATTATTACAGGGCTAGAGTTTTACATATTTTACTGTCTGAGTATAATATAACTCACTATACAGAGACTGAAAGATCTTCTAACTGTTAATACACTGATTCTTTTTCAGATCTTGCCTTCTTTGTGACATTATACCCTTTTGGAGCTTTAGGAGGTTACCCAAAAAGGTAAGATACATCTAAGCACTTACTATTATTTTGGACTCTTTTAGAGGAAATGAGTGTCTGCTATCAGGACAGGCCATTATTTATAGTACTGCACTAATCCCTACACTTAGCTGAATGCTGCTCAGTCATATTATACAGCTGCTTCATTCCACCTTTGTTGTGTGCAGATGAGCCTCTACATTGGTTTGCTCACTCCCGTAACAACAATAGGTACAAGAGCTTTGTTAGGCTTTGTTTGGTAGAGATCAGTCAGAGCTTTATGTTATTGACATCTCTGCAGTCAGCCAGTACAGCAATTGCTCACCTAAATGAAACACAATACACTCTGGCTTTACCTCTGTGATACGATCATCAAATGGCTGACCAGGACTTGATACGGCAGTCATTTTATGTTACATACATCACAAGGGAGAACCACTCCCCAAAATCAGTCACTTTTAGTTGGAATCAATACGTATTTTCTTTTTTTAATCAATGATAAAAAAAAAATTATATATATATATATATATATATATATATATATATATATATATATATATATATATATTACTAATTAACTCAATGGTGTAGAGTTTTGTTAGTGAGTTTACCCCAACCAGGAAGTACATTTTCAGGCCTTGATGGCCCACTTTTATAAAAAACAAAACAAAAAAACAGTTACCTACATCAGGGGGTAAGTTACCTACACAGGGGTTTCCACCATCAATTCACATACACGAAAATACATTATGCTCAGACACCTGGCTTATTCCTGCTGCTTAGGCCCTCCTACAGAGCACCACTGTGTTCATGTTCCTCTCTCAGCTCTCCCATCTCTCTGGGCACTCTCAGTCCTCTCCCACCTTTAGGTTTTCTCAAACCTCTGGACTAGAGTTGGGCAAACAGTTTAAACTGAGGAAAAAAGGTTCAGCCCAAACATCGCCTGTTTACCAGTTCGGCGAATACCCAAATTTGCAGGGCGCTCAGCGGGATGTTCGCCTATCAAGGGCCCCATAATGCTCTGCGTGCTGCCCAGTGCATTCTAGGGCCCTAATTGGATGAAGCCTCTGGTCAGGTGCAAGGCTTTGCCCAGTCAGGGCACAGAGCACAGTCAGAGCCATGATTGAGAAAGTAATGATGACTTTTCCCAATCATGGCTTAGTGCTCATAGTCCCACCCCACACTATAAAATGTTCCTTTACACAGAAACCTTTTGCAATGTGTTGTTGGTGTAGAGATAGATAGAGCAGGGCTCTGTTTGCTACTAGCGAGTTAGTGTGTTATTGTGACTGAGAGTGTAGAGTGTCAGTATAGTGTAAGTATAGTGTGTGTATAGTGTAGTGTCACTGTAGTGTGTTAGTGTAGTGCAGTGTTTAACACTGCATTACATAATATTTAGTGCTGTATACAGTGTTGTATACCCCTTTTGTTTTTTTGGTTGGTTGTTTTTTTTTTTCTTTTTTAGTCCCGTGCCTGCCTCCTTTTTTTAAATTGTCAGCTGCAGCTTTTCGGACTGCGACGCTGTTGTTCCCCCTGTTTTATTTTTTTAAATTTTTTTTTATAGTTTTTACATTTCTTGCATGCAGAGGAGGTGGTGGACTGGGTTACTAAACCATCCTCATCCTCCTCATCATCCATCACCCAACCTCACACTAGTTTTCAGTCCACTGCAGTTGTCAGAGTGGCTTATTCTGCCTCCTTATCCACAGATACTCCTGCCATAGCACCAGCTTCATGCACAGAGGGGTCAGCTGAATTATTTGAACACAGTGGCACCACCCACACCCAAAGCCCAATTTTTCTGCACCTTTGTGACATTTTTAAGAACAGAATCCAATCCTGCATTTGCCAAGGATAATTGTGAAGGGTTATGGTGTGAAGGCACCACCAACACCCAAGGCCCAATTTTTCTGCACCTGTAACTTTCAAAATCTGTGAAAGAGACACCAGTCTTTATGTAAAAAAAAAAAATCATTAATCCTGGCCTGAGTGTACTATAATTTGGCTTCTTCACATAAGGCTTGTTCACTGTGATGTAAAACTTTTTTATTTCCATTCAAAGTCTGCCAAAGAGACACCAGAATAATTTATCCAGAAAAATCTCCAACCTTGTTCTGAGTGCACTATAATATGGCCTCATCATACAGACTGGCTCCCCAAGCCGCTGTTTACAAAATAAAGAAAGCTTGCAGGGAAAATCAATTTAAATGTCATTTTTTTTTCCTTTATAAGTGTCAGTTTTGCTGCAGGTTCTATACATGGTACAGATGCCCCAGCTTACAGGCAAACTAAAGGGGACCCCCCAGGCACTATATTTAAAGGAATTTTTCATGTTTAAAAAAAAAAAAAATGTTTGCACTGATATATGTCCCCCATGGCAGTACCTGGGCCCCCATACCCTTTTTATGGCCAATAACTTGCATATACTGTAAGCCTTCAAAATGGGCACTTTTGATTTTTCAAGTTCAGGTCCCATAGACTTTAATAGGGTTTGGAGTTCAGGTCCAAACTTTTGCAATGTTGCAATGTTCGAGAGTTCTGGTGCGGACCAAACCGGGGGGGGGGGGGGGGCGGCAGTTTAGCCCAACTTTACTCTGGACTTGCTCAGTCCTCTCAGTGCTCTAGAAACAGCACCTCCTGACTCTGACATGGAGTACGATCTCCTGAGTAGATCACACTTGTTTACGAACAGGAGCCCTACACTATGCTCAAACGTGTCAATTTAAAGGCTGTATGCACCTCTACACACATCCTGCTGGTCTTCAGCATGACCTGGACAACGGGTTGGAGATGTCTTTCCTTTGAAAGCTCTTTGAAGTCTCCAAACCCCAGAAGAATCTGGGAATACCAAAACCTGGAGAAAGTTCAAAATAACATTTTCTCCTCTCAAAATCAATAATCCAGAGCCCCGCACTCTGCATTCATGTAAACCCTTTGTTACTCCTACCTCCTTTTACACAGTGGTAGGGCCTCACACTGTCACTAAATAAAATATATATATATATAGGAAAGGAAAGAACAAGAGAACGAGTGCCGAGGAAGTTCATGTCACAGCTGTGTGCGGCTGCATGTCTTCTGGATCGTACGATGAGCTTCTCAGTGTCCACTCCAAAGGATCATGTCTGTATGCCTGTCTGTGTACTGTCATGTCTGTATGCCAAGCTGCATATCTATGCAGGGAGGGAGGTGAACAATGGGGGGGATAGAGGAGCAGGGGGACCAGAGCGGGGGGGGGGAAACCAGCAGAGCACATGAGGGACAAAAAACAGCATGTGGGGGATCAGCGGAGCATGAAGGGGACCAGCGAAGCACACAGCACATGGGGGACCAGTGCAGCACAAGGGGGATCAGTGCAGCATGTGGGGGACCAGAGCAGCAAGCTGGGGACCAGCGCAGCGCATGGGGAACTAGCGCAGCACGCAGGGGACCAGAGGAGCACAGGGGGACCAAAGGAGCAAGGGGGACCAGAAGATCAGGAGAGGAATGCAGAAGCATGTGGGGGAACAGCGAAGCAGGGGGGACCAGAGCAGCACACGGGGGACCAGAGCAGCAAGCGAGGGACCAGCGCAGCACATGGGGGACCAGCACAGCATGCAGGGGGCCAGAGGAGCACAGGGGGACCACAGGAGCACAGGAAGACCAGAGGAGCACAGGGGGACCACAGGAGCAAGGGGGGTCAGAAGATCAGAAGAGGAATGCAGAAGCATGTGGGGGAACAGCGAAGCAGGGGGGACCAGAGCAGCACGCGGGGGACCAGAGCAGCACAGGGGGACCAGCGCAGCACATGGTGGACCAGTACAGCACGCAGGGGACCAGTGCAGCACGCGGGGGACCAGAGCAGCACGCGGGGGACCAGAGGAGCACAGGGGGACCACAGGAGCAAGGGGGACCAGAAGATCAGGAGAGGAATGCAGAAGCATGTGGAGGAACAGAGAGGCAGGGGGGACCAGAGAAACAGGAGGGTACAGAGGAGCATGGGGGGATCAGGTGGTAATGTGCCAAGGAAGGAATATGTTAATGTGCAGATTAGAAGGTAACTACAGTAACTACATATCATGAATTGTTCCTACTTCCAGTAGAAATGAAAACATTGTTACATTGTTATATAAGGTCACGCCTTCTTCCCATCATAGTTACATAGTTACATAATTGGTAAGGTTGAATAAAGACATCAGTCCATTCAGTTCAACCTGTATGTATATGTCAGTGCCAACTCCCATACCCCTGTATATTGCGTTCGTTAAGATTAAACTATTAGCATGTTCAGCTTAAATCATTGATTGTGGAAGGGCATTCCACATCCTTGCTGCTCTGACAGTAAAGAACTCCCTAAGCAGGTTAAGGTTAAACTGCTTATCCTCCAATTTCATTGACTGGCTGTAAGTTTTCTTAAGCTCCCTGAAATTGAATAGTTTTTCCCTATGCTGGAATTACCACTGAGGTATTTGTATATCTCTTTCATATCTCCTCTCAATCGTCTTTTCTCTAGGGAGAATAAGTTTAAAGCTTGTGGTCTCTCCACATAACTAAGGTCCCCCAGTCTCCTTATTAGCTTTGTTGTCCTTCTCTGGACTTCCAGTTCCATCCTCTTGAAGGGTGGTGACCAGAACTAGACTGCATATTCATGTGGCCAGACATAAGTCCTGATCAGATCAGTCTCTCTACCTTATGACTAGCAGTTGAGAACAATTATAGTCCACTTTCTATTACTTACTAGCATTCCCTGATGCTCAAAGGTAAAAAATTACATTTTGAAAAATTCATGACCGTCAAAATTATATTACATGTTTTCCCTGACATTTTTGTTTTATGATTTTATTGTCTGGGTTACAAATGATAAATGAAGACAAAAATCTAGTTATCTGGGTTAATAGTACCAAGATTTTTATTTTTATTTTTAACAGAAGAAAATTATGTTTTGAAGTTGAACACATTTTTTGGAAAGAAGAACGCAAACTCACCTGTGCACCTTTCAAGACATTTTAATGTATTCATTGTATTGACTAACTGAAAAGTGCCTGCATCCTGTCTAGGAGGAAACTGCAATAAATATCTGATTTTGAGGCAGATGAGCAGTTTTGGGAGTTGACCATTAAATATTGGAAAAGAAGAAATCAATTATGAGAAATCAGTGGTGGATCAATACAAAACAGCAAACAATTACCATCTTTATAATCCAAATGCCTCTTGTTTCCTGTTACTGCACTAAAGGAAGAGGAAGCCACAGAAGTGACTCCATTTAGCAGATATGCACTGCTACTTAATCTAAGCTGCTACTGAGCAAGTACCTAGATAATTCCATCTTTCTTTCCCTGGAATGCCTGATGTAGAGTGCACCACATACTGTAATTAGATGTGATTTGAAACAAGGTAACAGTAATCGCATCCTGTTGTATGGGAATGTGCTGTATAAATGATAGGTTTTAAAAAGAAAACTATAGTTATAACACAAGCAAAAAAAGAAAAAAAAAAGAAAAGAAAAAAAAAATGATTGCATTCACAAATAGTTTAAAGGTTATAAAATAGAAAATTTTTGTATGAGATATGCTGTTGTCAAGGTCGTATTATTTTTTTCTCTATGCACGCCAGACGGATTCATAATTTGACAATTATCAAATGTCAGAAACCCTCAAGTACACCATTGCTCGCAAGGGTAGCACCCTAGGCCAGTGAACCTATGTTTTATCTCCATGCTTGCATGGCGAGAACCAGAACAAAGGCCACCTACACTACTTAACATACTTTTTATTAACTAGACTTAAATGCAAATCTCAATATAATCAATCTTGGCATTTAATCTTCCAATTTTCCAAGCATCCCTTAATGTGTTGGGCAGCATTGCTGAATAATAGGGCAGGAGCATTTGCACTATGTTACCATCCTTACTACAGAGCAAAAAAACACCCTAAGGGGTTAGCCATCATTAATCTTGTTTTCTGTGTTTTTGCCACACTTCCTGTTCAGTGTTTCTTACAGTACGGACCTCATGTTTGGCACGCAGCTCTTCCCTTTCTCATAAGAGCAGAGAAGAACATATAGAGTTTTCAAGATGGTTAATGGTGCTGGTTCATTGTCGCTCACATTGGGGAATTTTCCCATTTTGGAACCAAATCACTCTGTCCCTCTTTCATCTGAATCTCATCTTATCACCATCAGTTATTCCTAATATTTGTTTTTTTTTTTTTTATATAAAAAAGCAAATATTTAAGTTGCAAAGGTTCTGTGCTACACTAAACTTTTTATCCAAACTCTATAATTTTTCATTTGTTATTTTGAAAGCTGGTACAAAATAATAAAGTGTTGGAAAGAAGTGCTTGTGGGTTTGAAGAGCCTTTTTTTATATATTATTTTCTTAACTGCCCCTTTACACCAGAACGGGGTACATTTCCTGCAGTTGCGATCTGCAGAGTATGTCAATGTTAAGTTAACAACACCCCAGATGCAGGTCACAAATGCAGTGCATTTTCCTGCACAAAATCGCATGGTACTTCTGATCTGGTTGCAGTGCATTTCCAAAAGTAGTGCATGCACTAGTTTTGGTGCGATGCAGTGTGATTTGAGCCCATTCAGAATGACTTTGCCTCATATCACACTGCACTGAAATGCATGTGAATCGTACAGGAACACGCAGTGCATTCCTTTGCAATCTCTAGTGTGAACCAGCCCTTAAGGTCTGTGTAACTAGGAAGGTGGGCAGGATACCACAGGGGTGGATTGGGGGTCATTAGTAGGGATTTTGAAAGAAGTTGTGTTTAGAAAGTAGAGTAACAGAGGAGGTACTATGGACTAAGATACAAATGACCTCTTCGTTATATAGCATACAGGTATCTCCACACACTGTATTCAAATCCAGTGTGAGGTAAATGAAAGACAGGGTTTAGCTCTCTAATCCCTGTCTATCGGTCACCCCCTTCTGACATGCTTCACCCACATTGAGCTTAATCGTAAATGTTAGTGACCTTTCCATAACACAGTTAGCAAAGGTTTTTTTTTTTTTTTTTTCGTAGGAGGCTACCTATAGTAATTGGGCCAATGTTGTGACAATTACAAATGTAAACTGCACAATATTAACTATGGTCTCTTCTGGTTTATCTTTTAAAGTTTTCAGAAAATGCTCTTTATAGAATTACTGGAAGTTGTCAATAGACATCCTCATTTGCTTTTCTATTTTAATGATCAACCAGAACATTTCCTACTAGCCTTTGTATCTAGTCACCATGCTCCGATTTGAAATTTGCATACATATATGCAATTCAGTTTGTATGCAGTCATATGGTGTTTGGGGTTCCCTACACTTCTGATCATGGAATCATATACTGGAATATTGGTCTTATGACCTCTACTGGAGGGGTACATTAGAGTTCAAGCTGAGCTTCAGGCACTACTGAAGCACTTTGTTCCCTTTAATGGAAATCTCATGGCCAATGCTTTGCAGGCAGCAGAAAAAGGTCCTGAGCACCAATTTTGATTACATAAGTAGTATGTAAATGCTTCTATTACCATTAAAGAATTAATTGGAGCAAGCTAGTCACACATTTAGAGAATCGTTTTTTCAGTATTAGTTCACATTCAGGTCCATCACTCAATCCAACTTTATTTGAAATCCAACTCTGGGTACAGAGATTTTCTATATATTTTGATGTGTAAAAAATGTTATTTGTATTCATTTGTTATACATTGCTGGATTGCTTAAGCGTCAATTAATCAATACTTTCCTTTATCTTGGACATTACAGGAGAAAGTACAGAATGTAAGACCTGAGTGTAGATTTTCTGCCCCTTCTCTACTTGGCCATTCACAGACCACAGTGTGTTTTGAGAACCATTCACAGAATACATGGAGTTCTGTGAATGGCCAAGGGGGCAGGAAAACAACACTAGTTGTTTATAGAACTAGAAGTCTATGAGACCCACAGGCAGGGCTGAACTGGGACAAAAATTTGACCCTGGACTTCATCCAGTCAGACCAGCCCACTTTAATTTTGCAAACACACACAAAAACAGTCTATAAACTATAAGCAATTGCGCAAAATAAATAAGTAAAAACATTCCACTATTGGGCATAGGACAGGGCCTAGCCACACCAGTGCCCATTAATGCAGCCACACCAGTGCCCATTAATGCAGCCTGATCAGTGCCCATCAGTGCAGCCACACCAGTGCCCATTAATGCAGCCTGATCAGTGCCCATGAGCACAGCCACACCTGTGCCCATCAGCGCAGCCACACCAGTGCCCATTAATGCAACCTGATCAGTTGCTATCAATGAAGCTACTCCAGTGTCCTTTAATGCAGCCTGATCAGTGCCCATCAGCGCAGCCACATAAGTGCCCATTAATGCCACCACACCTGATCCCATTAATGCTTCCACACCAGTGTCCATTAATACAGCCACACCAGTGCCCATCAGTGCAGCCACACCAGTGCCCATTAATGCAGCCTCACCAGTGCCCATTAACCACTTTAGCCCCGGAAGGATTTACCCCCTTCCTGACCAGAGCACTTTTTACAATTTGGCACTGCGTCACTTTAACTGCTAATTGTGCGGTCATGCAATGCTGTACCCAAACGAAATTTGCGTCATTTTCTTCCCACAAATAGAGCTTTCTTTTGATGCTATTTGATCACCTCTGCGGTTTTTATTTTTTGCGCTATAAACGGAAAAAGACCGAAAATTTTGAAAAAAAAAGATATTTTCTACTTTTTGTTATAAAAAAAATCTAAGAAATTAAATTTTAGTCATACATTTTGGCCAAAATGTATCCGGCCACATGTCTTTGGTAAAAAAAATGTCAATAAGTGTATATTTATTGGTTTGCGCAAAAATTATAGCGTCTACAAACTATGGTACATTTTCTGGAATTTACACAACTTTTAGTTTATGACTGCCTATGTCATTTCTTGAGGTGCTAAAATGGCAGGGCAGCACAAAACCCCCCCAAATGACACCATTTTGGAAAGTAGACACCCCAAGGAAATTGCTGAGAGGCATGTTGAGCCCATTGAATATTCATTTTTTTTGTCCCAAGTGATTGAATAATGACAAAAAAAAAGAAAAAAAAATTTACAAAAAGTTGTCACTAAATGATATATTGCTCACACAGGCCATGGGCATATGTGGAATTGCACCCCAAAATACATTTAGCTGCTTCTCCTGAGTATGGGGATACCACATGTGTGGGACTTTTTGGGAGCCTAGCCGCGTACGGGGCCCCGAAAACCAAGCACTGCCTTCAGGATTCCTAAGGGCGTAAATTTTTGATTTCACTCCTCACTACCTATCACAGTTTTGAAGGCCATAAAATGCCAAGATGGCACAACCCCCCCCCCCCCAAATGACCCCATTTTGGAAAGTAGACACCCCAAGCTATTTGCTGAGAGGCATGTTGAGTCCATGGAATATTTTATATTTTGACACAAGTTGCGGGAATATGACAAACTTTTTTTTTTTTGCACAAAGTTGTTACTAAATGATATTTTGCTCAAACAAGCCATGGGCATATGTGGAATTACACCCCAAAATACATTCTGCTGCTTCTCCTGAGTACGGGGATACTACATGTGTGGGACTTTTTGGGAGACTAGCTGCGTACGGCGCCCCTGAAACCAATCACCACCTTCAGGATTTCTAAGGGCATAAATTTTTGATTTCACTCCTCACTACCTATCACAGTTTTGTAGGCCATAAAATGCCAAGATGGCACAAAACCCCCCCAAATGACCCCATTTTGGAAAGTAGACGCCCTAAGCTATTTTCTGAGAGGCATGTTGAGTCCATGGAATATTTTATATTTTTCCACAAGTTGCAGGAAAATTACAAACTTTTTCTTTTTTGCACAAAGTTGTCACTAAATGATATATTGCTCATACAAGCCATGGGCATATGTGAAATTACACCCCAAAATACATTCTGCTGCTTCTCCTGAGTATGGGGATACCACATGTGTGGGATTTTTTGGGAGCCTAGCCGCGTACGGGGCCCCGAAATCCAAGCACCGCCTTCAGGATTTCTAAGGGCGTAAATTTTTGATTTCACTCCTCACTACCTATCACAGTTTCGAAGGCCATAAAATGCCAACATAGCACAAAACCCCCCAAAATGACCCCATTTTAAAAAAGTAGACACCCCAAGCTATTTGCTGAGAGGCATGGTGAGTATTTTGCAGCTCTCATTTGTTTTTGAAAATGAAGAAAGACAAGAAAAATTAATTTTTTTTCCTTTTTTCAATTTTCAAAACTTTGTGACAAAAAGTGAGGTCTGCAAAATACTCACTATACCTCTCAGCAAATAGCTTGGGGTGTCTATTTTCCAAAATGGGGTCATTTGGGTGGGGTTTGTGCCATCTGGGCATTCCATGGCCTCCGAAACTGTGATAGGCAGTGAAGAGTGAAATCAAAAATTTACGCCCTTAGAAAGCCTGAAGGCGGTGCTTGGTTTTCGGGGTCCCGTACGCGGCTAGGCTCCCAAAAAGTCTCACACATGTGGTATCCCCGTACTCAGGAGAAGCAACAGAATGTATTTTGGGGTGTAATTTCACATATTCCCATGGCATGTTTTGAGCAATATAATATTTAGTGAAAACTTTGTGCAAAAAAAAAAAAAATTGTCTTTTTCCCGCAACTTGTGTCACAATATAAAATATTCCATGGACTCTACATGCCTCTCAGCAAATAGCTTGGGGTGTCTACTTTCCAAAATGGGGTCATTTGTTGGGTGGTTGAACTCTCCTGGCATTTTATGCACAACATAAACTTGAAGACAAAGCCCTTTTTGACACTTTTTGTTTACATGAAAAAATTATTTTTTTTTGCAAGAAAATTACTTTGAACCCCCAAACATTATATTTTTTTTAAGCAAATGCCCTACAGATTAAAATGGTGGGTGTTTCATTTTTTTTCACACAGTATTTGCGCAGCGATTTTTCAAACGCATTTTTTTGGGAAAAACACACTTTTTAAAATTTTAATGCACTAAAACACACTATATTGCCCAAAAAAAGATGATCTTAGGCCGAGTACATGGATACCAAACATGACATGCTTTACAATTGCGCACAAACGTGCAGTGGCGACAAACTAAATACATTTTTAAAAGCCTTTAAAAGCCTTTACAGGTTACCACTTTAGATTTACAGAGGAGGTCTACTGCTAAAATTACTGCCCTCGATCTGACCACATGCCTGGTGCAATTGCTGTTTACATTTGACGCCAGAACGACGCTTGCATTCGCCTTTGCTCAAGAGCAGGGGGGACAGGGGTGCTTTTTTTTTTGCTTTTATCTTATTTTTAAACTGTTCCTTTCATTTTTTTTTTTAATCATTTTTATTGTTATCTTAGGGAATGTAAATATCTCCTATGATAGCAATAGGTAGTGACAGGTACTCTTTTTTGAAAAAATTGGGGTCTATTACCCTAGATCTCTCCTCTGCCCTCAAAGCATCTGACCACACCAAGATCGGTGTGATAAAATGCTTTTCCATTTTCCCAATGGCTCTGTTTACATCCGGTGAAATCTAAGTCATGAAATGCTCGTAGCTTCTGGTTTCTTAAGCCATAGAGATGTTTGGAGCCATTCTGGTCTCTGATAAGCTCTATGGTCAGCTGGTTGAATCACCGGCTGCATTCTCAGGTTCCCTGTTGGGACAGGAGAGCCAGAGAAAAACATGGAAGACGGTGGGGGGGCATTCCCTCCCACTGCTTGTAAAAGCAGTCTAGAGGCTAATTAGTCACTAGGATTGCTTTTACATGAAAGCCGACCGCTGGCTGAAAAGAATGATACCAAGATGATACCTAAACCTGCAGGCATCATTCTGGTATAGCCTGTGGGCTGAACGAAAAAAAGATATTGATCGGTGGGTATGCCCACCATTAGAATACCTCCCTTCATCCACCCACTTCTAATGATGGGTATACATGCACCGTTTATATATGCCGAAGCATGGGGGCATCCTCCCGCAAAAGGCAGGAGCAAATCACTCCTCCTCCCAATGCTGCCCCCACGCTTCGGCATATATACTGAAGTATGTAACTGTGGTGGTGAAATCACCTCCGACAGCACTGGAGTCACGGCTTTATGTATCGTGGGAGCAAACGCTGTTGCTGTCAAGATTAATAAATCCATGCTGCAACTGAATGGCGTACCTGCTAAGCAAATGATGGTTAACAAAACAAAATAACATTACAGTATAACAGTAAGACTTACCATACCTGCAAAGCAAATACAAAAAAAACATAGTAAAAAATAAAACATTTTACGTAACATGTGCCTAAAATATATATATATGCCGAAGCATGGGGGCATTCTCCCGCAAAAGGTAGGAGCAAATCGCTCCTCCGCCCACTGCTGCCCCCACGCTTTGGCATATATGCTGAAGTATGTAACTGTGGTGTTGAAATCACCTCCGACAGAGCAGGAGTCACGACTTTTTGTATCGTGGGATCAAATGCTGTTGATGTCAAGATAAATAAATTCGGACTGCAGCTGAGTGGCGTACCTGAAAACAAAAAAATGGTTAACAAAAAAACACAGTAAACAGTAAAGTATAAAAAAAATTACATATCTGAAAAGCAAACATGATAAAACATAACAATAAAACATTGCAGTATAGAATACAGTAAAAAAGAGCAGAACAATAGAGAGAGAATAGAGAGAGAGAGTTAACAATAAAACGACAACTATTTTTGTTTTTTTTTATTTTATATTTTTTTTGTGTTTTTATTTTTTTTACATTTTTTTTATAACTGTAACTTTTATAACTGTAACCGGTTCCAGGTTTGGGTCTCTCAAAATGCGATGGAATCTTGGGAGACCCTGTGAAAGTGTGTCCTAGTCTGTGCAATGCTGTACCCTACGCTAAAACTCAACTAGTGTATGGTAGCGCTCAAAACATTCACCAATGCAAAGACCAGGATTGCCAGGACAGGAGGGACAATAATAGCGGGTGTCACGCCTATATCCGCGCTTTCTGCAGACGCAACATTTTCTTTGGGGGGCTCGTTGGGTAGGGGTACTCGGGAGGACATAAATAAAAGGCCTCTCATGCAGCCGGCTTACTGCGTTTGGTTGGGGATGGTGAGGTGGAGCACCGTCTGGAAACAGAAGGGCTCTGATGATCTCTTCCTGGAATTTAGGAAGAATCCAGTCCGTCCTGAAGCTCTGTATAGCACATAAGCGTTCAGCAAAGCCAATTGAAATAAGTATACAGACACTTTTTTGTACCAGCGTCTGGCCTTATGGGCAACTAGGTACGGCGCCAACAACTGGTCATTGAGGTCCACCTCTCCCATATTTTGGTTATATTCGTGGACACAGAGGGGTTTCTCCACAACACCAGTCACCGCAGTAATTTGGACCGTCGTGTCTGCATGAAGGGAGGTAAGAACGAAAACATTCTTATTGTCCCTTTACTTCATAGCGAGCAAATTATTACACCGCAAGCAGGCTCTCTCCCCCAGCCTAAGACGGGAATCTACAAGCCGTTGGGGAAAGCCCCGGCGATTAGATCGCACGGTGCTACATGCTCCAATTTGATGATCAAAAAGGTGACTAAAAAGTGGCACGCTCGTGTAATAATTGTCCACATATAAATGGTACCCCTATCCAAATAAGGGTGACACCAAGTCCCACATAATCTTGCCAGCGCTTCCTATGTAGTCAGGGCAGTTTGTCGGCTCTACATGACTATCTTTGCCCTCGTAAACCATAAAACTACATGTATAGCCCGTGGCCCTGTCACAGAGCTTATACATCTCGACCCTGTATCTGGCACGCTTGCTGGGAAGGTACTGTTTGAATGACAAGCTGCCAGAAAATTTATTCAGGAATTCATCAACGCAGACAACTTGATGGGGAGTAAACAAGTCTGCAAAACGTTGGTTGAAGTGGTTTACGAGGGGCCGAATTTTGTAGAGCCGATCGTATTCAGGGTCTCCACGAGGACGACAGAGTTCATTGTTGTTGAAGTGCATGAACCGCAAAATCTGCTTGTATCGTGCCCTGGCCATGGAGGCAGAGAACACGGGCATATGGTAAATTGGGTCAGTGGACCAACATGACCGCAACTCACTCTTTATTTATGCCCATGTTGAGGGAAAGGCCCAGAAAGATCTTAAATTCGGAGACCGTAATTGGTCTCCAATCTCTGGCAAGGGAGGACTGGGGATTAGTGGCAATGTGTTGACCAGCGTACAAATTGCTTTGGTCCACAATAGATCTATAGAGATCTTCGGTGAAAAACAGCAAATAAAAATCTAGTGACGTAAAATCAACTGTTTCCACCTGAATGCCGGGTTGGCCAGTAAATGGGAGAAGTACGGGTGCTGCAGAAGTGGTGGGTTCCCAATTCAGATTGGCGAATGCAACAGGAAGGGCACTATGGGCACGACGGGCCTGTGTTCGTCTTCTTGGTGGCAGTGGGACACTACTTGTGCTTGCCACCTCGCCAGCTTGAACTGCACTTATGGGACTCGCCACGTCACCAAGTGTTACTGCAGTGCTGGATGTATGACCAGTACTAGATGTACTAGGCCGCTGGTGCGTGCCAGTTCACCAGAAGGAATAGCGGCGCTAGTACTGCTCTGCTCCATACGAGAGCCCTGCGGTTCCTGCACCTCAACAACAGCAGAAGAAGTTTGGGGTCTGGTATGCCTGACCTTGGCAGGGACCAAAACTCTGTCGTCAGAGCTATCTGTCATGGAGCCGCTGTCGTCTACAGGATCGTATTCTGAGCCTGAATCTGACAGATGAGTGACTTCATCTTCACTATCTGTCATGCTCAGAAACGTGTAGGCCTCTTCACTAGTGTACCTTCGATTTGCCATTTTGGGCTCTAAATTTAGGGGTACACTAGTGAGACTCACAGGCAAAAAAGCTCCTGACTGTCAGCGACTGTATCAAAACGCTACCAAAAAACTGTTAGCGATCGCAGGGATCAGGCCTGACTCTGCGAACGCTGCAGTTATGTGTGCTTAGTGTTTTGTAAGTGTCAGTGATCGATCAATACTGCACTTGGGTAGGCTGGGCTGGGCCAAGGGGCAAAACGCAGGTGCTAACAGGTATCTGGGCTGATCCCGCTAACACTGCGTTTTTGGGAACCCTAAACTGCTGGGAACGCTAATATAGATCTGATCGGATCAGATATTGATCCGTTCAGATACTATAGCACTAAGGGAGGTGTATGCTGCGTGCGTGGGTGTTAGCGGTTTTGGCGCTAATCTGGCGACGCAGACCTTATCTGACCCTAAAAACGTAACTTATATCACCGCCGGGCAATCAGGGGGCTAAACTTTTATTAGGTAATAAACGGCGGGTGCCCTAAAACTATAATAAACAAACTAACTAACCAGCGTCACCCGCAACAGTTATACGATGATCACTAGCGTCACCTGTGTCACTAATACAGCGATCAGATAAACGATCGCTTAGTGACACTGGCGATGGGGGGGTGATCACGGGGTTAAAACTTTATTAGGGGGGTTAGGGGGGTACCCTAGACCTAAAGGGGGCTAACCCTAACTGCCCTACCACTTATAACTGTCACAAACTGACACCAATGCAATAATCAGAAAAAAAAAACTGCTATTGGTGTCACTGTGACAGAGGGTACAGGGGGTGATCAGGGGGTGACTGGGGGGTGATGGGGGGTGAAAAGTGTGCCTGTGTGTTCTACTGGAAGTGTAGTGTTGGTGCAAACTTACTTGATGTCTTCTCTCCTCGGCGCCGGAACGAAAAGACCGGCTCGAGGAGAGATGACATCACTTCCTCCGCTTCTGTTTACATTACAGAAGCCGACGAATCATCTCATTTGCCAGGAGCGATCGTGAGGGGGGGCCACGAATGCCCGTGCCATTGTGCCGACGTACATCATCGTGCGGCGGTCGGCAACTGGTTAATGTAGCCTGATCAGTGCCCATCAGCGCAGCCACATCAGTGCCAGGGCTGGACTAGGACAAAAATTTGGCCCTGGACTTCATCCAGACCAGTCCACTTTAATTTTGCAAACACGCACAAAGAAGTATATAAACTAAAGGCAATTGAGCAAAAAAATAAGTAAAAACATTTCACTATTGAAAATAGGACAGGGCATAGCCACACCAGTGCCAATTAATGCAGCCTCACCAGTGCCCATTAATGCAGCCTGATCAGTGCCCATTAGTGCAGCCACACCAGTACTCATTAATGCAGCCACACCAGTGCCCATCAGCGTGGCCAAACCAGTGCCCATTAATGCAGCCACACCAGTGCCCATTAATGCAGCCTCACCAGTGCCCATTAATGCAGCCTGATCAGTGGCCAACAGCTCAGCCTCATAAGTGCCCATCAATGTTAGTCCCCCCCAGCACCTGGTCTGCACAGTTTCTTCTACCTAGGGCCCGGGTGCAGTGCTTATCCTGCAGGTGGTTCCTCTGGAGCTGGGAGTCGGGACTAGCTGTGCACTGCTGGTACACATGGTCCTCTCCCTTCCTCCTGGGCACCACAGAGCTGGGTAATTAGTGCTGGAGGAAAATTAGGGGGGGGTGAGGTGAGCGGGTGGGGACTCCCAAATCCTGTCCACCAATCAGCTAATCTCCTGACTTCTGCTGTGTAGCTGTTAAAAAAAAAAAAAACCTTCCCCGCGTCTCCCCTGTTCAGTGTGGGCTGGGGGACAGAAAGCGGACTATTTCATCATTTTCGGCTTTAGGCAGATTAATCCGCAGCAGTGCTCCCGGCTGGCTCCAGTGTACTGATATAGCACAGGCCAGCCTTCAACTGTGTAGTGTGCTGCTGCGGATTAATCCTCCCAAAGCCGAAAGTGATTAAATAGTCCGCTTTATGTCCCCCAGCCCCCACTGAACACAGGGGGGCTGGAGAAGTTTTTTTTTCTAAACAGCTGCATAGTGGGAGATTAGTTTTTTGGTAGACTGGGTTTGGGAGTCCCCGCCTGCTCTACTTCCACTGTCACTGAAACCAGCCCACTGAGCCATCAGCCCACCGGGAAACTCCTGGTAGTCCCCATAGCCAGTACATGCCTGTCCACAGGCTTTATATACAGAGCAGGCCAGAAAGCAGGAACTGTACTATCCAACAGAAAAAAATATTGATTTTACCATACTGTTAAGTGATCTGGCAACATATTAAAACTGAAGACAGATAGCATTTATTTACAATTCAAAACCTGCAAAAACCTGTGTGCCTGAACCTCTGCTTTAATATATTTAAAGCAGGAAAATAACATTGGTCTTTATCCCTAAACTTGGATTACAGGAAGAAAGGCCTAACACTATCTATTCCTAAAAATGTTCCCTCTCCCTATTCCTTTCTATCCTGCCTAACTTGTTTAAAAAAGATCTACGTACTGGGGGGCATGCACGGCGCAATGCAGGACAGCAGCCATCTGTAGAAGCTCCGCCTTCCTTGGAGAGTATCAGCTCTATCGAGAATAGCTAGAATAAATCACTCACCCTACACCCGAAATACATCAGAACACCTGCAGGACACCCTCGTGCATACTGTCGGGCAAGAAGGCGTGCAGTCACCCGTCTCAACACTGTCTCAACAAGTAAAAAGGAAAAGGGGACCCAAATAGTATCCAACGCGTATCGTCACGTGTATCGTCACGGTGACGTGACTTAATTCCCTGAGTAAGCCACGTGACAGTGACGATACACGTTGGATCCTATTTTTCTATGCCATTTTTTAAATTTTCTGTGCATGTTGAATTTTATGCAATTATGTAGCATTTAGTATGCGATTTTTTAAATGAAATTTTGCACATGGGATGTACACTTTATTTAGAACTTTATTTATGGTAATGAGCCATCATTCACTAAAGCGCAACACCACATATTGATTTTTATATAAAATACAATCAGAGTTTCACAAATCAACCAGCACTCTCAAGAAAGAAATAGTATCTCTGGGAGGGTGCACAGATATACTGGAGACCAAACATGATGAACTGTCTTTATCCCACAATGATCTCAGGAAAGATTTTGAATTATTGGCTGAAAATTACATATATTTACAGTCCCAGTTGGAAGATTTAGACAACAGAAATCACAGAAATAACTTGAAGATTAGAGGTATTCCTGAGTCAGTTGTGGATCTGTGTTCTGCTGTGTTTAAATTGTTTCACAATCTCCTCCCTGATGTACCACCATCTTCATTCACATGTGATAGAATCCATAGGTCCCTGAGTCCCAAACCACCACCAGATAAGCCTCCTCGTGACATTATACTGTGCATGAAAGATTTTATTACAAAAGAAAGTATACTAAGAGCTTCCAGAAATACACACAATATTGAATTGGATGGCATAAAAATTTGAATATTCCCAGATATATCACAAGCAACCCTTGAAAGAAGACGCAAAATGAAAGAAATAACATCAGTCTTGCAATCTGCTCACATAAGATATAGATGGGGATTTCCATTCAAATTAGTCGTCCCCCATAATAGCACGACATACACAGTCCTCAATGTTATGGAAGGCAAAGATCTGCTTATCAAACTAGGACTGCTGGATCCAGAAACATCACCAAGACTTCTATCAATTCCACAGCCATCACCCGTTTGGGCTACCCCCTCCTCGAGGCGCGATTAAAGATGGAGGCAGTCATTCAAGAACATGGACCCATAAAAGAACTTTCAGCACTATCACATCCAGATCCTATGACTTTCTGGCTGAGAAACACAATATCGCCCCAAGATCATAGAAAATTTGAAAAAGACAGTACGTAATGAATATCAGAGTTTGACTTGAGGGAAAAAGAAGAGGAACCCTTTTTTTTTCTACCCCAATTTCCTCTCGCAAGTCAAACTGTAACAAAGAAAAAATCTTGCGAGCCACAATGTTCCTATGCTTAATAAACCGGCAGCATCAAGTAGTTATATACCACAGGTATATCAAAGATGAATATCCAGCAGCAGACGCAGTTCACGTACTCATAACCGTGCATAAATCATAACATAAGAAAATTTGCGTTGCGCTTAATTATAAGTCATAAACCTTAAAAAAAATTTTTATATAAATGTACCTCACTATTCACATCCTATTATGCATAATTGTGCTGAAAAAATAGTAATTTAAATAAAACTAAGAAATATCCAAACACTCCTGTGGAAAAGTAAATGGTATCACTTCTATGCAATGTGCCTATGTATCAACCTGTGGACAATCAATATAAAGTGCATATAGTGCCAAAGTATATATATACAATCGTGCATAAAAAATATATTGAAGAGGTGACTGAAAACATAAAAAAGCATGCACTGCTTCATATAACGTGCAACATGCAAACGTCAAAGAAACGCAAACTGCGTTTAAATGGCCGTGATTCAAAGTTCTCATATAAGTGTCCCAAAGTTAAAAAGTGCTTCCGTGTCCATAAATATCCATAGACATCCAAATCATCCAATGTGTTGAATTCCAGTGCTTTAAACAATAATAGTGCGCCACAGTGCCCCCCCACAGTGGTTGCGCTCACCTCAGAGCGTGTGACACAGCGTTAAACTTGTGTCAAAACACGCTATGTAGCCACCCCGTGGGCTATATGCGGTAAGCTAGATCGATCTCCACTCTGGGTCAGTTAGGCTCCATAGACATCATTCATGAAAACAAGGAGAGACCATATAGTGTAATTCCACTTAAAAACGTTTATTCCAACAAGATAACTTTCCCACAAGGGGGTACTCACATTTCGTGGGTGCTGTTGTGCACCAAACAATCAAAAAGCTCCGAAGAGTATATTGTGTGGTCTGCCGCGGGGTATGTGCTTTTCCCAGCTCAGCTGTTAGCTATTCCGCTGTATGCTGCTCGCTCCGTCCTGGCCCCTCCCCTACGCGTGTTCGACACAGGGAGTCACGTGTCTTCATCAGGGGGTAACACTGTACACTGTAACACTGCCCATTACACCGGTTATCTTTATATTCTTATAAAGGGATAAGAAAAGAAAGGAATTTAAAGCTACATGCACGCTTATTTTGTTCTAGAAGTTTAATACAAATGCTGAGTCTCTCCGCCTCCGCTGGATTGACCCCAACTCACTTTGGGTACCTAACTATGGATCAGACGGTATGGATTTTCATGCTGCTGATTCTACAGTTTCCTGTCTTTTTGGATAGGGTTCTGCATGTGAGTAATGGACAACATTGTCCAATTTAAACTGTTTTATGGTCAAATGAGCATTCTCATTTCGACCCCTTGTTCCAATTTAATTATTTTTCAAGTTTTTGTCTAAGAATACGTAAAATTTTTTACGTTTTTAAAAGGTCTATTATAGTTTCTTATACAGCTATAGACATCATTATATTTGCACTTTTGTTACTCAAAAATGGCAAATTTATATCCAATTTTTTTTGGGCTGGTTTTCATATAATTCTATTTCCGGTTTTATATTATATATACAAAAATGTTATTCTTATCAATGTTGATAGTGTGGCTCTGAGCCTTATCTACATTTTATTTATTGTCTCCCTGGGCATTGTGAATACTACCTATCTGCTGGTAAGACCTATAGCATCCATTCACCTTTATGATGGGAATTAGGGTGGTTTCGCACAATGCTCAGGGTTTCAATTAACCTCAGAAACGCAAAAAGACTTTTTGCCACTATAAGAGATTAGGAGCTTATATTATTCTAGTACAAGAGACCCATTTCTCTACTGCTAACCACTCCCAATATTTTGATAAGTCTTATAGTCAATTTTATTACACAACTTACAACACTAAATCTCGAGGAGTGGCCATTTTTATAAGAAATTCTTTAGTCTTTGAAACACAATATATATTTAAGGACCCAGAAAGTTGTTTTTTGATATTGAAGGGATCTCTCAAGGTTAGAAAAATTACTATTGCCTCCATTTATGCTCCAAATGACCATTTATGCTCCATTCTTCTCACATCCACACAATAGCTTTGCTCGTCTAGACTACATTTTTGACACCCCCCCCCCTGATCCTTTTGGCTAATTCAACAAAAGCAGACATTCATTCTTGTCCCTGGTCTGACCATATCATTTTTTATTTTACAACCTCATATATAGGCCTTGCACCTATACCCTACAATTGGCATATTAATGATTTCTTACTATCTGACCCAATCCTTATACAAAAACTATTGACACAATTAGAGGAGTATTTCTCTCATAGTGTATCTCCAAACGTGTCCCCTACAACTACATGGACAGCCCATAAAGCCATCATGAGAGGACATTTAATTAACATAGCATCTGCAAAAAATAAAACTAAATTAGCGGACATAAAATTTCTTACTAAAGACTTATGCCCTGTACACATGATCGGACATTGATCGGACATTCCAACAACAAAATCCATGGATTTTTTATGACGGATGTTGGCTCAAACTTGTCTTGCATACACACGGTGGCACAAAGTTGTCGGAAAATCCGATCGTTCTGAACACGGTGACGTAAAACACGTACTTCGGGACTATGAATGGGGCAGTAGCCAATAGCTTTCATCTCTTAATTTATACTGGGCATGCGTGGCACTTTGTGCGTCAGATTTGTGTACATACAATCGGAATTTAACCGATCAGATTTTGTTGTCGGAAAATTTTTTAGCCTGCTCTCAAACTTTGTGTGTCAGAAATTCCGATGGAAAAAGTCCAATGGAGCCCACACACGATCAGAATTTCCGACAACACAATTCGATTGCACTTTTTCCATTGGAAAATCCGACCGTGTGTACAGGGCATTAGATAGTTTATATAATAAATGCGGTCAATCACAGTCCCAGAATCTCCTAAATCAAATCCAAGAAAAAAGAAAAGCCCTAGATGCACTACTAACTGCAGACACAGAAAAAGCTTTGAGGTGGTCCAAGGCTAGATTCCTGTAATATAGCAACTCGGCCTCTACCATGTTTGCAAGAATACTAAATCACTCCATAAAACCCCCACATGTCTATAAACTATGCAATTCAGCCGGTAATTTGATTATCCATCCCAAAGAGGTACTAGATATATTTTCAGAATTTTATAAAAAAAATCCTCTCTACCCCACAAACATCTCCCAAACAATCTACCAGACAATGGCTTGATGACACCTTACTTCCTACTCTATCAAATGAGCACATAGAAACCTTAAATGCCCCATGCACAGACACAGAAATTAACCGCATCATCAAATCCCTTAAAACTTCTACAGCCCCTGGGCCGGATGGTTATTCTGCTACATACTATAAAAAATGCCTCATATATTGATCCCTCACCTCTCTAAATTATACAACCACATTCTACAAGGAAATCATTTTCCAAATGAAATGCTTTTGGCGAATATGTCTTTTTTACCAAAACCCCATAAAGATCATTCTCTGCCACAAAATTACCGTCCTATCTCAGTCATTAACAATGATCTAAAAATATTTGGCCGTTTGCTAGCAGATAGACTTGCTGCAGTTATCACCCCATTAGTTCATCCGGATCAGACAGGATTTATTCCTGGAAGATTAATTACAGATAACATACGCCTAGTAGTCACCAATATGATCCAAGACTCTAAGCTACACTCACACCAAACACTCATACTTAGTCTTGATATCCACAAGGCTTTTGACAGCATCAGCTGGTCCTATCTAGACCAATTACTTCCCAAATATGGCATATGTAATTAATTCCTTCATGGTTTCAAAGCATTATATCAGAACCCACAAACAAGAATCAAAATCCCACTAGGTAGAGGCACCAGGCATGGGTGTCCATTATCTCCACTCCTATTTGCCTTAGATTTGGAGCCCCTTGCCTGTGCTATTCGAAACAATTTAAGCATCAAAGGTTTCACTAAAGGTTCCAAAGAATTTAAACTCAGTCTATACGCGGACGATGTCCTACGTTTCCTCACTGACCCACTAATTTCCCTTCCATACCTCAATAAAGAATTAGATATATTCCACAACCTTACTGGTTTAGGTGTAAATATATCCAAATGCTCTGCTATGCCAATAAATATACCACCCCAAATGATATCCCTTCTAAAAGAAAAATTCCCATTTGAATGATGTTCTAGCCTCTTTAGACATCTGGGTATGCACCTTACACCCTCCTATAAATCACTTTTTCAAGCCAATTACCCGCCACTTTTCAATAATATAAAATCCCTTCTACAATTATGGTCGACATACCACATTTTCTTCACAGCTAGAATAATGGCCACTAAAATGGTTGTTTTGCCTAAGCTTTTATTTATTTTTTTAGAACACTCCCACTATTAATCCCTAAAAACACCCTAGACTCTCTCCAAAGAGAAATTAACAAATTTATCTGGCAGAATAGGAAACCCAGATTTAGGTATTCACTTATGATTAGACCTCTAGTGGTGGGCTCAGCCTCCCCACTATATGGTTATATTACCTCTCAGCAAGATTCACTCAATTAGCACAATGGTTTGCACCCTCCAGCCAAATTTCTTGACTGCAATTTTAACAACAATCAATCCTTCCATACCATCTACAAAGCATACTATGATCCAGATCTATCTTACCAGGTAAAATATTCTAAAAACACAGTGGTAGCTCAATCCTTGAAATTATGGCATCGACATTTGACATAAAGACAAATTTAACCAAATTTCAACAACCCCACCCCTAGCCTCTTTTTTGGGAGATCCTCAATTTCCTTTAGCTTATAACAACTATAACACTTATGCTACATGGCGGTTACATAACTTGACCACTTTAAAATCTCTTATCTCAAACAAAGAATTTGGCTCCTTTTCTGATTTACAATCAGAATTTAATCTTCCATCAGAAGAACATACCAACAATTCACAAATTAAGAACTTTTTTCAAAAATATTAATCCATTACACTGTAAACTCCTTTTTCCCAATTCAAACAGATATGTTTATCAGCACAAAGGAACAGAGTAATCATTTCTAGGTTATATCACTGTTTGAACGAATTTTCTCCAACAGAAAAATCTAAGCCCATGCTTCAATGGGAATCATATTTGGATCAATCCTTTTCAAAAAAAGAATGGAATGTTATGTTACGAAACCTACATAAAAGTACTAAAACACTATTCGTTAGAGAATGAGCTATTAAACGACATAGCAGATGGTACCTAACCCCTGAAAGATTACATTTTTTCTATTCTTCCTCATCCCCCCTTAGCTTTAGGGGATGCTCATCTCAGGGTACTTTTCTACACATTTTTTGGAACTGTGACCATCTTAAACCGACATGGCAATTAACTATGAGCAAAATATCAACTATCACCACAGATGTGTCTTTTAATCACACCTATACCAGATATTGCAATATCCTGTACCAGACTTATCCATACCCTATTTAGCTCCATTCACTGGACAATAGCATTTAATTGGCGCTCCACTTACATACCTTGGCAACAGGTAATAGACAGAATAGAACAAATTAAACTTTCTGAATGCATCCATCATGTCTTTCAGACACCATGCATATTTTTGCCAAAAAATGGAAACAGTGGGATATCTCTTTTACCATATAGATTATCTTTGTATTTTCGAACCATCAATATTTTCATGTTACCTTCGTACAGCCATTTGTGTATCTCAGTAAACTTCTTGCCTATGTTCCTTAAACTTGAGTGTTATGCATTATGACCTTTTTACATAATAAAATAGTTTGTAAACAAAAAAAAGATCTACACACTTACCTATTTTAATCCACTCCAGTCTGGTCATATGAGCCTCTAAATCCGTTAACAGCTGCTGCAGGGGAGAGGAGGGAGCACCAGCAATAGCTGGGCTATGAGAGCCTATAGGTGATGTTGTGGCTCCCACAATCCCCACCCATTGTCACACACTCTCTGAGCCAGAGCTGCAGGATCATGTGATAGGAACAAAGCAGATTTAAATAGCTAAGTATACACGTCTTTTTTTATACAGGTTAAGCAGAATATGTAGGAAGAGGGTGGTAGGAAAATTTTAGGAATAGATAGAATTAGACTTTTCTTCCACTTAAAAAACAAAAATATATACAGTACAAATGTGAAGAACTTATAATATTGTGTAGTATAGCTCTCTTTAGAGCATACAACAGCACAAAATATCACTCTACAGACCAACTCTACATTTGAAAAAAAAAAACACCAATACCAGTGTAGAAATACAATATACATTAATGCAGGAGCACAATAATGATACAAGATAATAG
Source organism: Lithobates clamitans (assembly GCA_037952925.1). Lineage (NCBI taxonomy): Eukaryota > Metazoa > Chordata > Amphibia > Anura > Ranidae > Lithobates > Lithobates clamitans. Next base: position 2,006,661 of record JBBGZY010001345.1, on the reverse strand, counting down.
CCTTGGTCTGAGGCTCTCTAGAATAGGTTATTTATAATAACTTGCATTTTGTGATGGTTGAGAAGAGAGAAGAAATTTTCAAAGCGAACTCCAGGGAGCTGTTTCTATTAAGCTGCTGGCAGGTGGTTTATCATGACTTCTTACATCCCATAATAAAGTCTAGCAATTCTGAAGAGTAACATTGTATTTCTTTGGTAGATATGTATAAAAATTCAGTTGGAAATGTCAAAAGAAAAAAAAGATCATTGAATGCAAAGTGTTTTACTGCTAAAGCCCTTTACATCAAATACATTTACTTGTATGGATATAAAAAGGGGTACTACCACCTGTGACAGTCCACTGTATTTACAGAATGCATATAGAAGTCAGGTGACCCCAAATCTCTTATAAGGACTTACATAATATTTATATTTGTGCTTAAGAGCAAAAAAAAAAATAGAATATTAACACAACATTTCCGTAGGCCATATCTAAACCCAAGAACAAAAATGATAAATATTGCATCTTACCTGTACTTAGATGTGGTGGCTGCATTATTCTATTTTTTTTTTTGCTAGCATTTTTTACCTTTATTTTCACCTGGGGATCCTGAAACTATTCCTGTTTTATGGTAACAATGTTAACTCACTGGGGGTTGATTTACTAAAGTCAAATAGGATGTTCACATTGCAAAGGAAGTTGCACTTTGCCCCATAGCTTAGTGAATGAGGTGATGCTCTGCTGATTTCTATCATCCAACCATGTGTTAGCAGAGATGCTGTTTTATTGTTTTTCTTGAATGTAATTTGGTAAATTGAAACTTCAATGCATTCACTAAGCTCTGGGCCAAATCCCCCTGAAAGTGAACAGTCTGTTTGCCTTTAGTAAATCAATCCCACTGTATTATTAAAAACTAAGCTTACATATGACCTAATAGTGTATTCAATTATTTTTATTAATTTTATATGAACATAAAACCTTACATACATTCAAAAACATATATACCAAACATTCAAAAACAAATATACAAAACATTCAAGAAGCAAAAGAATGGATTGCTCCTAGAATATATCCTCCTCAAAGCTTTCAAAGTTTCCCTTAGAGGAAGAAAAAGAACAAGGCCCATATTTCTTAAGCTTATTCCATCAATCATTTTCCCTCCCTCAATCAATCCCAACCCGGAAAAACAAAAAAACAAAAAAAAAAACAATTTTAACCCTCCCTATTTACCAAACGTGAACAACCAAAAATTCTAAATTATGTGTATAGTGAAACTTTAACTTTTTCCTTCCCTTATCCTTCCCTTTTATTGAGAGGGGGGAGGGCTGCAGGCCCTCTACTCCCACTTCTTCCCTAGTTACCGTGTAGCCCTAACAATTAATCCTGTTCCCATTCTTTTTTCTTACCGTGAAGTATTTTATGTGTCAAACAGATGTGATTTAATTTATTAATTTTATGTAGATTTAGGAGGGTGGGTCTATGGAAGGACAGCTACTTATAGTTCCCCTTAAAATGCATACCAGATCTGAAGGGTCTGGTATGGAATTTAGGGGGACCCCCACGTCATTTTTTAAAAAAATTTTGGCCGGGGTTCCCCTTAATATCCATACCAGACCTGAAGGGCCTGGTATGGAATTTAAGGGGACCCCCACAGAATTTTTTTTTTTTTTTCATTTTGGTTCGGGGTTTCCCTGTGGGGAATTCCCATGCCGTTTTTATCAATGAACTTTTATGTGTATTGTCGGACCGGCAATGCAATAGCCACGAGTAGTTTTAAATGACTTTTTTTCCTTTGAAATGTCATTTTGCTGTCAGACTGTTCTAAACATGGGAAGCATGCGCCCCTTTACAGGCATACTATAGACACCCTCCAGCTATGAAATTTAAAGGGATATTACACTTTTATTGTGTGACTTTAAGCATTATTAAAATCACTGCTCCTGAAAAAATGGCCGTTTTTAAAACTTTTTTTGCATTAATCCATGTCCCCTGGGGCAGGACCCAGGTCCCCAAACACTTTTTATGACAATAACTTACATATAAGCCTTTAAAATTTCTCCCATGGACTTTTAAAGGGTTTTCCGCGGCATTCGAATTTGCCGCTAACACCCCAAATTGTTCGCTGTTCGGTGAACTTGCGAACTGCCGATGTTCGAGTCGAACTCAAAGCTCGTCCCTAGCCAGTAGCCTGGCGGACAAGATGGGTGAACTAGAGATACTGTTGTACGAGGAGGATTTGGATTTTGTGGGAATTACAGAGACCTGGTTCAACAGCTCTTATGATTGGCTGGCAACCATTCAAGGGTATACCCTTTATCGCAAAGATAGAGAGGGTAAAAAAGGGGGAGGGTATGCCTATATATCAAGAATAATGTACAAGTGAATGTGAGAGATGACATCACTGAGGGGGCTAGGGAGGAGGTGGAATCCTTATGGAATCCTTATGGGTAGCGCTCCAAAGGGATGAAGCTAAGGGGAAAATAATACTGGGTGTATGCTATAGGCCCCCTAACCTGAGGGAGGAGGGGGAGACGGATCTCCTATCACAAGTTGGATTAGCAGCAAGGATGGGAAGTGTTATTATAATGGGGGATTTTAATTATACAGACATAGACTGGGCGGCGGGAACCACACATTCGTCTAAGGCTCGCCAGTTCCTAAATGTCTTGCAGGACAATTTCATGGTTCAGATGGTAGACGCACCAACTAGAAATAAAGCGTTACTGGATCTACGGATTGCCAACAATACAGACCTGATCACGGATGTGGAAATACAGGGCAATTTAGGAAACAGCGATCACAGGTCAATTGGCTTCAGTATAAATCACACAAATAGGAAACATAAGGAGAATACAATACTGAATTTAAAAAGAGCCAACTTCCCTAAACTACGAACCTTGCTAGAAGGCATTAATTGGGATAAAATATTAGGAACAAAGAGCACGGAGGAGAGATGGGTTTGCTTTAAGAGCATATTAAATAAGGGCATTAGCCAATGCATCGCATTGGGTAATAAATTTAAAAGAGCGAACAAAAGTCCTGGATGGCTTAACTCCAATGTAAAGATATATATATAAAATCAAAGGAGAAGGCCTTCAAAAAATACAAGGTTGAGGGATCATCATCAGCATTCAGACTTTATAAAGAATGCAACAAGAAATGTAAGGGTGCAATTATGGTGGCTAAGATAGAACACGAAAGACACATAGCGGAGCAGAGCAAAAATAATCCCAAGTATGTAAACACTAAAAAAAGTGAAGACAGACTATATTGGCCCCCTAAAGAATGAGGAAGGACACCTAGTTACAAAGGATGGGGAGATGGCGAAGGTATTGAATTTATTCTTCTCCTCAGTCTTAACAGGGGAATCGGAGAGCTTCAGTAACCAAAACTGCAGTGTTTATCCTCATGACACATCACAGGAAGCAGGAGGACAAAGTTAAAATTAGACTTGTGAAACTTAACATTAATAAATCACCGGGACCAGATGGCTTGCAACCGAGGGTACTTAGGGAACTCAGTCAAGTAATTGCCAGACCATTGTTCCTAATTGATTGGAGAAAAGCCAATGTAGCACCAATATTTAAAAAGGGCCCAAAATACATCCTTGGGAATTACAGGCCAGTTAACCTAACATCAATAGTATGCAAGCTCTTGGAGGGGATGATAAGGGACTATATACAAGATTTTAGTAATGAGAACAGTATCAATAGCAGTAATCAGCACTGATTCATGAAGAATCGTTCTTGCAAAACCAACCTATTAACCTTCTATGAGGAGGTGAGTTGTCATCTAGGTAAAGGAAGGCCCGTAGACGTGGTATATCTGGATTTTGCAAAAGCATTTGACACAGTTTCTCATAAACGTTTACTGTACAAAATAAGGTCCGTTGGCATGGACCATAGGGTGAGTTCATGGATTGAAAACTGGTTACAAGGGCGAGTTCAGAGCGTGGTGATAAATGGGGAGTACTCAGAATGGTTAGGGGTGGGTAGTGGGGTCCCCCAGGGTTTTGTGCTGGGACCAATCCTATTTATTTTGTTCATAAACGACCTGGAGGATGGGGTAAACAGTTCAATATTTGTATTTGCGGACGACACTAAGCTAAGCAGGGCAATAACTTCTCTGCAGGATGTGGAAACCTTGCAAAAAGATCCGAACAAATGAGTGGGGTAGGCAACTACATGGCAAATGAGGTTTAATGTAGAAAAATGTAAAATAATGCATTTGGGTGACAAAAATATGAATGCAATCTATACATGGGGGGAGAACATCTGGGGGAGGTTCTCCCCCCGTGTATAGATTGCATTCATATTTTTTCTACCCAAATACATTATTTTACAAGGATGGGAAAGGACCTGGGGGTCCTAGTAGATGATAGGCTCAGCAATGGCATGCAATGCCTAGCTGCTGCTAACAAAGCAAACAGAATATTGGCATGCATTAAAAAGGGGATCAACTCCAGAGATAAAATGATAATTCTCCCCCTCTACAAGACTCTGGTCTGGCCGCACCTAGAGTATGCTGTCCAGTTCTGGGCACCAGTCCTCAGGAAGGATGTACTGAAAATGGAGCGAGAACAAAGAAGGGCAACAAAGCTAATAAAGGGTTCATTAAAATTAGAAGAAAAGAGGTTTTACCTTAAACTACGGAGAATGTTCTTTACTGTAAGAGCGGCAAGGATATGGAATTCCCTTCCACAGGCGGTGGTCTCAGTGGGGAGCATCAATAGATTAAAAGAACTATTAGATAAGCACCTGAATGACCACAACATACAGGGATATAAAATGTAATACTGACATATAATCGCACACATAGGTTGGACTTGATGGACTTGTGTCTTTTTTCAACCTCACCTATTATGTAACTATGGTTCCCACATTTCATTAAATTTATTTTATAAACCCCTGTTCTTATACACCATCCATTGCTTTAACAATGCATCATTTACCTGAATCCGCCATTCCTGACGTTTCTGACACGTGATGAGCTGTGACCGATCACAGCTGATCATCGCATGAACCAGGAAGTGCCGGTAAACAGCATTCCTCAGTTCACGCTAACAGGGAGAGCCGATTGGGGGGTCTGTGCTGAAAATCAGCACATTGACTATCAGCACAGCCGTCATCAGATGTGCCCAACAGCTGCCAATCAGTGCCCAACAGCTGCCAGTCAGTACCCCCTTTAAAAAAAATCTCTGAGTGCCTACCATCGTGCCAATCAGTGCCCACCACAGTGGCAATTAGTGCCCACCACAGTGCCAATTAGTGCCCATCTCAGTGCCAATCAGTGCCCAGTAGTAACACCTGTCAGTACCTCATCATCAGTGCTATCTATTAGTGTCTATCAGTGCCATCTGTCAGTGCCAATCTGTGCCACCTATCAGTTCCCATCAGTGCCGCAGGTCAGTTCCCATCAGCGCGGTCCGTCAGTGCCTATCAGTGCCGCCTGTCAGTGCCCATCAGTGCTGCCTATCAGTGCCTATGAGTGCTGAATATCAGTGCTGCCTATCGGTGCCCATCAGTGCCGCCTATCATTGCCTATGAGTGCTGCATATCAGTACTGCCTATCGGTGCCCATCAGTGCTGCATATCAGTGCCACCTATCAGTGCCCATCAATTCAACATATCAGTGCCTCCTCATCAGTGCCAATCAATGCCACCTTATCAGTAGTGCCAACTCATCAGTGTCCATTAGTAACGCCTCATCAGTGCCCATTAGTGCTACCTCATCAGTGCCCGTCAGTGAAGGAGGAAAAACAAATTTTATGACAGAAACTAGAAAAAAACTTTTTTTTTTCAAAAATGTAGTTGTTTTTAGTTTGTTTAGTAAAAAATAAAAACCCCAGAGGTGATCAAATACCACCAAAAGAAAGCTCTATTTGTGGGAATAAAATGATAAAAATTTAGTTTGAGTACAGTGTTACATGACCTCGCAATTGTCATTTAAATTGCGACAGTGCTGAAAGCTGAAAATTGTCCTGGGCAGGAAGGGGCAAAAGTGCCTGGTATTGAAGTGGTTAATAATGTTTATTTGAACCACTTGCATTGTTTGAGTGTATTTTATAGTAGCAGCTGATTTATTTAATAACATTAGAGGATTTTCTTGCCCAGGAGCGCTCAGTAGAGTGGTTCATATGTTTTGGCCGACCTTTTAGAGACAAACCCACTGTATTGTATCTATGGATAAGCAGAGCTGTCACCCTAGATCTGAATAACTTCCCTCAGCTTCCCTTACCTTCTCTTGTATATTAGCACAGCTGCATCAGTAGTGTCCTTCACTAGTGTTACTGAAACCACCAAAGAGCATTACTGTCAAACACACCAACAGAAATGCCATTGAATACAAGTTAGCTTTTTACTGCAGTTATAAAGGTCATTAAAGGATAAGTGCACCTTTGGGAACATGTTACATGTTCCACCTGTTTTTAGGGTGGAACATATAACATGTTCCTGTAGCTGCTCGGGGATCCGTTGCTTCTGTGTGATACAGGGAGAGTTGCAGGAGTCCTACATGGCACCAGCGACCTGCATATTTACTTTATTGTGCTTGACATTAAGGCATCATCTATTGAACTCTAATAACATCTAATGCCTCGTACACACGAGCGGACTTTACAGCAGACTTTGCCCGGCGGAAGGGATTTCGTCGGACAATTCGATCCTGTGTGGGCTCCACTTTGTTTGTTCAAAAGTTGGACGGACTTAGATTTGAAACATGTTTTAAATCTATCCGTCGAACTCGAGTCCGGTCAAAAAGTCCGCTCGTCTGTATACTAGTTCGACGGACAAAAAGCCACGCTAGGGCAGCTATTGGCTACTGGCTATGAACTTCCTTATTTTAGTCCGGTCGTACGTCATCACGTACAAATTCGACAGACTTTGGTGGATTGTGTGTAGGCAAGTCCGTTCATTCAGAAAGTCCGTCGTAAAGTACGTCAAAAAGTCCGCCGGGCAAAGTCTGCCGTAAAGTCCGACCGTGTGTATGCGGCATAATGCTCTAAATTTGGAAGCATTTAACAAGTGACTTCAACACCACTCTTAAGCATACAAGGAGATTTTTCAACTTTATTTTTGCAGGGGGGTCTGACCCGTGGGTCCTTGGATACCTTGGCTGAAAAGTGCATGCTTTGTTGATCTGGATATTTATTTATTTTTTATTACTTTGCAACTCAGCAGTCCAAAAACCCTTTGGAGGATTGTAAATTTTTCCGTTTTCCATCATTCTAGGGAAAACATCTGCCATTCTATGAGTAGCCTTAGTCATAAAGTCTGATACATTGAAATGTGCCATCAATTAATGAAGAACACTAGCCTAAACAGAACATTTAGTTTTAAATATGCAAAGCAAAAAGCTGTTTATAATTACTTGTGATCATTTTTTTTTTCTAAAAGCAAGGTTAAGCTGGTTATTTGACCTACGAGGCTGCTACCACCACAGTTTTTTTACTTGCTGCTGTGTATATGTATTTTGAAAAAATGTTTAGTGCCTTTGAACACTCTTGTGTATTCAAATGCCATGCTCCTTATTTTATTTGGCAGATGTACTGTAACCATGATATCTGAAGAAGGCCATTAGCTGTGATAGAACCAATAATGATTTAGAAAAAGTTAGAATAACAGCACCTTACAAATTATTGACCGAAGTTAACATAGCCTTCCATTGTTTCACTCTTAGGCCTCGTTCACACAGATGTATTTATCTCTTTTTAGAGGGCAGAGAGGCATCCAGTCATTCAGGAAGCAATCTTGACACCTCCTGAATAAATATTGATTGGTTTGTGCAAAAGTTATAGAGTCTACAAAATAGGGCATATATTTATAGCATTTTTTTTTTTTTTTTTTAGTAATGGCGGTGATCAGCGATTTTTAGCGGGATCTACGACATTGCGGCAGACAGATTGATCGGACACTGTTGACACTCTTTTGGGACCATTGACATTTATACAGCGATCAGAGCTAAAATAGTCACTGGTTTTTCTACAAATGTCACTGGCAGGGAAGGGGTTAACACTAAGGGGTTAAGTGTTCCCTAGGGAGGTGTTTCTAACTGTGGGGGGAGTGTACTGTACTGAGAAGCGATTGCAGGTTGCTACACGCATCGGCCCGGACGTCTTGCCTGGGGCGTGCGTGCCGCCAGAGGCGCCCCCTAGAGCTCTTAAAGCGGCCCACATACACCTACGGCGATTCGCGCAGCCGTGCCAACCTGCCGCAGTATAATGATGGCGCCTGGTCGGCAAGCGGTTAAAACACTGCAGACTCGGTTCACAAAGCTAACACGGCAAGGTGAGGATCCTTATATTCAAAAAGTGGCAACTATTTTTAGCTGAATCCAATGAGATTTGAAAATTGCGGTCAAATGGCTAAAGTGATGATCCCCCTCCTTGTGCTAAAGCTTTGTGAATTGAGCCTTTTGCACATTCTTCAGTTATACAAAAAAACAAAACAAACAACTCATACACTACTACCCCTCCATTTTGTTGTGTCATATCTCACAATATTTGTTGCAGCTATTTTGTTATCATTCACACAAGCACAATATTATTTTGTTGTTTTTCCTCTTAGTTGTAGTGGCTGCATTAGTTTTCTTTTTTAGGCTTTTTTATCTTTTTTTCATCTGGTGATCCAGCCAGTAAGTCTTTTTTAACTTCCTTTAGACCAAGTTGTCCGAGAGAAGTAGCAGTCAAGGGGTTGAGACAAACTATTTACCACTGACATGGGTGAGTACAATGTCCAGCTTTTATTTATTTACTGTATATCCTAAAAGGGAAAAAAAAGTTGGTGGGCCTGCTTTAAAAGCATTAGCTAGGGGTTAAGCTGTAATTTGTTAGTTGAGTCCATTTAAATTTGTTGTTGTATCTAAAGCTGGCCCTAGATAAATAGTTGAAAAAAAAAATGAACAGATTTCTGAAGCCCCCATTGGGACATCGTATTCTGACAGTGGAAGTTTTCCACTAATGATCAAATTCTGTCAAGTGGAGACGGCTACAAATGAATCAAAATGTGGCTCTTCCCTGCTGAATCAGTCAAATTTTGATCTATCTATGCCCCCTTATACACTACACTGTCCACAGGGTGACAATGCTGCTGTCTAAAGGTGTTTCTCTGTGGCTCCTCCAGTGATAGTGGAGTCACACTGATCCAGGAAGTATCTAGAAAAGGAAAACTACTGCAACCATCAGATATAAGGATTGGTAAGCTGCAATATCAAAATAGGTTTTTGGGTTCAGATTAAGGTTTTTGCCGTGGTAGGTGTGTCTATCCATATAAAAATACTCGCTCTTGGAAAAGTCAGTATGTGCACAGCATCTTTGCAGGCTATAGTGAAATGTCAATGTCTAGGCAGGAGCACTAAAGTACCATATGGTACCAGAGAGGGCCTGCTATGCAGCTGTGAGATTGCATTTCTCTGTATGATTCCTAGACAGATTGAATGGCATGCTTTGATTGCCAAGGATATATCAAATATGTAATTGCTCTCCTAGGTTACCATGACATATGTAATAACACATTAAAAAAAAGTCAAGTGTGATTTGAGCGACCCTGGGGTACATTCACATTCAATTTAATTTTTTTGACATAGCATGCATTCAATAACACCTTTCACAGGGTTGATCTTGTCCAAAGAATAATTTTAGGGGCATCACTTTTAGAATAACAGAATTATAAGGCTCCTACAAATTAGTATCAACATATCAAAATATTTAAGAACCATTACACCGTGTGGAACTTAAACCCTTTCGTTGCCAGGGGCATTTTTGTGTTTTTTGCACACATTTAAAAAAAATTAGACCTGCAGATTAGGTACAGCCCCCAAACATTATATATTTTCTGAAAGCAGACACCCGGAAAAATAAGATAGCGGTAGTTCAATTTTTTTTTATGTCACAAAATATTTCTGTAAATGTTTATCAGTTAAAAAAACACTAAAGTTATTTTTTAGGGTACACAAATTCAATAAACTACAAAATTTTTGCGTAAAATTTAAAATATGAGGTTGTGACAAGTAAATAGACACCCAACATGTCAAGCTTTAAATCTGTGCGCGCCCACAAAATGATGACAAACTTTCGTACCCTAAGAGCCGGTTCACACGGGGGCGACTTGTCAGGCGACCTAGCCGCCTGACAAGTCGCCTCCCGTTCTGTACAATGGAACCGTTCTAATCGGAGCGACGAAAGTCGCTCCGACTTAGAAGAAAGGTTCCTGTACTACTTTGGGGGCGACTTGCATAGACTTCTATATAGAAGTCGTCTTGCAAGTCGCCCCGGCAGTCGTGTGCAGGTCGCCTCGGTGAGGCGACCTGCAAGTTGTGCCGCCTCTGGTGTGAACCGAGGCTAAATTTCAAAAGGCAATGCTTTAAACCCTTCAGCAGGTTTTCAGTTTACAGTTAACCCTGAATAATGGGCCTACAATTATTGCTCTCACTCTGTACGAGAACCACAAGTGATGTTTTCACATGTAGGCACCTTTAACACATGCGTGTATGTTTTTGTTTATGTGGGGACGCAACAGGCAAAAAAAAAGTTTTGGAAGGTGTTTAAGTGCATGGGTGTTGATCACCTCACGTGAGGGGAGGGGTCGAATGCGGAAGTCAGGCTGACCTCATCCTCGCGCCCCGGGATGCCGGCTCTCTCCTTCCTCCCCTTGGGCGGCGGTGTAGTGACGCTGACGCCGACCACGGCTCCCGTATCGTTGGTGCGGGCGGCCGCCTCCTAGCCCCGCATCCCCGAGATTAGCCGCGGGACTCAGGTCCCTGTAAGAACGCGGCTATAGCTCCCCCTACCCCCCCGCTGCGCCCCCCCCCTCCCCCCGCCGCGTTTGTGTCGGAGATACCGCCCGGAGCTGGAGCTGAGCAGAGACCGAGGAGGTGAGAGGAGAAACAGCAAGCAGGGGAGCCCTGTGACAGCATTGTTAAGCTCTGGCACAAGTCCATGAAGAGTGGCAAACAGATGGAGCGGCTGACGAACAGCAGGTGACACGGAAGCGGCTGAAGAAAGGAGAGACAGGCAACCCTCAGATAAGTGATATGATCTTTTGGGACAGTTGGTCAGAGAGGGTAAGTGCCTTTTTTTTGCTGCAACATGGTGGGAGTCCCAATGTGAAATCCGTATCGCCGCTTGAGAGATAAAGGTGAAAGTTAAAGTCCTAGCGGTATAGGCACGGACTTGGAGGTGCATATCACTACTCAGTTTTTCCCCTAGCGCAATGTGCCATTGAAAGCCCTCATTATCCATTTAAAAGAGAAGTCGCGCTGGTTGCTCTCAGAGGTAGACTTCCTCTCTTATTTCTGTGTACCCCTAGAGGAGCTGAAGCCCATATGGTGATCTGGTATATATAATGAGTGATTTATCATGAGTGCCTCCGCTAGATGGATCGGTGAAGGGACTGTCTTGTTCTGAGCTTGCTAAATCAAATGGCTATATTGAGATATGGAATGATTTAACCCCCTTCTGGAGAACTTCTGAAAGTGGTTCTATGTCTATATAAGTCATTTATAAAAATCTAAATATCTGCCGTCCTGTGATTTTGGGATAAGGTCTAGGATAAGGGCTGTACTTCAGACTCTCAAGGACAATGTACTGATAATAAGAACATCCCTACACGCTACCTGCCTAAGTGGAGTTACCCAACCAGTGTCTGGAGAAAGATCTCTATATGTAATCAAGGACTGGATTAGCCTAAACAGACAAGAAAAGACGCCACTGGTAATACAGGTCCTGAAATACCCCAAGATAAGAGTAACAAGTTTAGCTTTGTGGTCCCCCACTAAGGGGGGTGGGGTGCTGAAATATTGGTGGCTCAACCTTAGTCCCGGGTGGAGTAAAATAAAGTCAAGGGGGCGAAAGGATAACAAGAATGAGAGGGAAATCAAGTAAGGGGGGAACAACAACGAACCCAACGGGGGCACCCGGCAGATTAAGTGCAAGCCCAGGAACGATAAGGAAATACATGGTACAGGACAACACGACAAGTCCGGGCAAGGGTCCGGGAGCTAAAAGCAAAATCCCGGATGCTCCGCCCAAAGTCAATACAAGGAGGCAGGCTGCAGAAGAGTCCCTAGGCCTCAATATAGCGACGTTGGCAACCCTAGATGAAGTTCCATTGGAGGGTCAAAGGGAAGGAGTTATGCCAACAAAGAATGATATAGCAGAGATGTTCGCCAGGTTGGAAACTTTTATTAGAGCGGAAACAGACGCCATAAGAGGGGACATGGGCCACATCCTGAGAAGAGTGGAAGAGGCCGAGTTAGCAGTGGAGAGCCAGAGGAGTGAAATAGGAACTCTGAGATCCCAGTTAGAGGAGATACAGCGTGAACAAAGAGATCTAAGATATAAGTTGGAAGATCAGGAAAACCGAAGCAGACGGAAAAACTTGAGAATTAGGGGAATCCCAGAACCACAAGGGGAGGGTGAAGACCTACAGGAGAAGATAAATCAAATATTCGGAGGCCTAATCAATCTGGAGGACAAGCCCGTTAAATTAGATAGAGTGCATAGACTGAGGAAACCCGCTCGGATAGTCCCTGGGGTGGGATGGGAGGTGCCGGGCTCTCGCACTGGGCTCAACCCTTGAGGGGCCATCCTTAGGGCTGGGTGGAGAAGGCGAGGCCATGGTCAGTAGGGTTATTGGGAGATGGGGTGCTCCTAAGAGTAGGGGGGGAGGGAGGGGGGGGCGGTGTGGTGGAGGGGGGGAGGGGGGGCAAGGGAGGGATGAGACCAGCACAACCTTATTTTTCTCCTGTGGCAGCTGCGATGGAGTATTGAAAAGAAGATAAATGGTTGGAATCAATTTGATAACCTATAATGTGAGGGGGCTCAACTCGCCTATAAAATGCGCGAATGTGATGAGCGAGCTGAGAGCCAATAAAGCTGAGGTGGTCTTCCTCCAGGAGACTCACCTATACCTGGGGAAAAATCAGAGGATTCTATCAAGGGACTACCCGTTGTGGTTCTATAGCGATTCCCCGATAAGGGGTGCAAAAGGGGTAGCGATCGGCTTCGCTAGGGAAACCCGCTTCCAGATTGAGGAGAGATTGTCAGACCCTGAAGGCCGATTACTAATTTTGAGGGGAAAACTAAATGGCGAGTTATATACACTAGCTAATATTTATTGCCCAAATAACAACCCAAGTAAATATCTAATCGGAGCCTTACTGAAGCTAGAGGGTTTCAGGAGAGGGAGGACGGTTCTGGCAGGTGATCTGAACTTATGCCTTGAACCGGGCAGGGATAGTGCGTCACGTGCTCGGGGGACTGGAGGGGTTTGGTTGAACAAGCTCAAAAAAAAACTACATCAGCTTCAACTAGTTGATGTTTGGAGGATGCAACATCAAACAATATTGGATTATACATACTATTCCCCCGTGCACGCGACGTACTCAAGACTTGACTATTTTCTTACAGACCACAGATATTTAGAGGAGGTCGAAAGTACAAATATTGGCTCCATAACATTTTCGGACCACGCCCCGGTGATATTACGGATAAAGCAAAACAAGCAATCTCCCCCGTTTCATAATTGGAGACTAAATGAAGATCTCCTCCATGATAAGGAAATAGACAAATTAATAAATGATGAACTGGAATTCTATTTTAGAACCAATTCCTCCGAAGAAGTATCAGAAGCAATGGTATGGGAGGCCCACAAGGCATATATTAGGGGGATACTAATAAAGGCGGGGGTGGAGAAAGAAAGAAGGCAGAAAAAAATCTTGAGCACTCTCCAGGAAGAAGTCAAAAAACTAGAAAGGCAGCATAAAGATGCAGGGGATGGAGGGACCTTGGGAAAACTACATGGGGCCAGGGAGGCCTTGAGACAACAGATAGAGGCAGAAAATCGTAAGAAATTCAATCTAGTCAAAAAAGAAAGATATGTATCTGGGAATAAACCAGGCCGGGTGCTGGCTAGGGCATTGTGTAAAAAGAAAAACAAAAACTATATCGATAAGATAAAGACGAAATCAGGAGAATATAAACATAAGGATAAGGATATAGCACAAACCTTCCAGGAATTCTATGGGGAACTCTACTCAATAAATATAAAGGATAACGATATAATAAGAGAGCAAAAGCGAGAAAAAATAATTAACTACCTAAAAGATACTGGGATGACTAAGATAACAAAAGATGAGAGTCTCGTGCTAGATGCCCCCATTACAGAGGTTGAGGTAAGGAAAGCTATTAAGGAGACCCAGACAGGAAAGAGCCCTGGCCCGGACGGGCTGACGGTATTATATTATAAGAAATATCAAGAGCAGTTAGTACCAAAATTATGTACTTATATAAATGAGATAGGAAAGAGAGGGGAGATGAGTAGAGATGCATTGGCAGCCATTATAGTGCTCATCCACAAGGAGGGTAAGGACAACACACTATGCTCTAGCTTTAGGCCTATATCCCTCCTAAACAATGACACAAAAATCTTTGCAAAAGTTATCGCGGGTAGAGTGAAACAAATAATTAAAAACATTATCCATCCTGATCAGGTGGGGTTCATACCAGGTAGGCAAGGAAGGGACAATAGTATCAAGACGCTACTGATAACCCAGGAAATTAAAGAGAGTGGAGTCCCAGGTCTACTGCTATCTATAGATGCTGAAAAAGCATTTGATAGAGTAGACTGGGACTTCATGATAGAAACTCTCAAACAAGTAGGTTATGGGGAGAGGATCTGTAGCTGGATAAAGGCGCTTTATTCAAAACCATCGGCGAGAGTAAAAATAAACGGGATCTTATCCGAGCCTTTCAGTATGTACAATGGCACAAGACAGGGGTGTCCAATCTCCCCAATGCTCTTCCTGATGGTTCTGGAGCCCCTCCTTGCCAGGATTAGACAGGACCCGGATATTGGCGGGGTCAACATAGGGGGAATCGAGTATAAGCTCGCTGCTTTTGCGGACGATATTCTTCTTTATATAACCAATCCAAGAATTTCCCTCCCGAACGTCCTAGCTACATTAGAAGAGTATGGGAAACTGTCCAATTTTAAAGTAAACACCGCCAAATCAGAAGTTCTAGACATCAACCCAAAAAAGACAAGTGACTTCGCTTATCAAAAATATTATCCCTTTAGGTGGGAGAGGGAAGCCTTAAAATATCTAGGAATCAAAATTACACCATCAGTAGAAGAGCTATTCCAGGTCAACTATATCCCGCTTTTAAATGAGGTTAAAGTAGGACTAAAGAGATTACAACAGGGGCAACTGTCGTGGTCGGGTAGAATTAGTGCACTTAAAATGGTTATATTACCAAAAATTACATACACATTGCAAATGCTCCCAGTGGCTCTTCCGTCTAGTTACCTTAAGAGGATGCACTCAATGATTCTAAAATTTATATGGAAAGGGAAAACCCCACGGATAAAATACGACCAATTAATAAACACCAAAAACAAAGGGGGATGGGGAGCACCTGATATCAGTAAATATTATGAAGCTATTGCACTGGGGAGGGTAATAGATTGGTTTAAAAACAAAGATAAACAATGGGTAGAAATTGAAAACAATACTAGTAAGATAAAACTTCACAAAATAATATGGTACGCACCAAAATTAAGAAAACAAGACACAAAAATGCACGAAATCACTAGACATGCACTTGGAGTATGGGATAGGGTCCATAAAAGGGAACATTGGCAATACAACTCACCACTAATGTCACTGAAGGAAGTAGATTACTTCCCACCGGGAAAGGAAGAATGGTTTGGGAAATGGCTACTAGACGAGAACTTGCAGTTAAGAGATGTAATGGACCGGGGGAAAATCTGTTCATTGCAGGAGCTCAAGAAAAGAGGAGACAGGATGATCATTAGCCCATGGCGTTACGCTCAGTTAAAACACTTCATAGCATCCTTACCGCAACCCATTAGAACAATGAATAGTCTACTCCCATTGGAGAAAATATGCGTAGAACGGAACAAAAAAAGCGGTTTCTCTAGAATATATAAGATATTGGTCGAGCTGAAGAGAATAGATATCCTGCCCTTTATAAGTAAATGGGAGAAGGAGCTAGGTTTAATATTTGCAGAGACAGAAGTGGATCTGATAGTAAAGCGTCTTTTGACCACGTCAGTTAACTATAAAGTCCTAGAGTTAAATTACAAGTGTTTAACCAGAATGTATATGACCCCGGATAAGATGCATAAAATTGATAAGGATAAATCTCGGCTATGCTGGAGGGGATGTGGCGAAATTGGGACGATGGCCCATGTGTGGTGGTCGTGTCCTGAGATAGCGACTTTCTGGGATGAGATTAGAAAATACATTAAAGAGATTACTAAACATGATTTGCCAAGGGACCCCAGGGTCCTTCTGTTCCACCTGAGCGAGATGCACACTAAGGCCTACCTCAGATCACTCCTTCCTCACCTTATTGATGCAGCTAAGAGCCTAATCCCCATTAGCTGGAACAGAAAAGAAAGGCCAACCATGAGGGAATGGTTCAATAAAATAAACGAGACACAGGATACGGAATATCTAAGGTTCAGTGAGGGGACGAAAATGGAGGCGTTTAGGTCCAAGTGGGGAGATTGGGAAAAATTCAGAATTTCTCTCAAAGCAGCTGAGATATGGTTGTCGTGAGGGCGCCCTAAAGAACATAATAGTACATAATAATATATAAAAAAAAAAAAAAAAAAAAAAGAAAAAAAAAAAAAAAACAGGAGGCATGAGGGAGTACGGTCTCGGGGGGGGGGGGGGGGTTAGGGAGGGAGGTAAGGGGTGGGGGAGAGGGGTTGGTATGGAATTAATGGCGTATGTTGGTATAGTGGGATAGTGGGGGGAGGGTTGTAAATATGGATCAGGTATGTTGAGTAATCCCCCAATCAATGCAATACTTTAAAGCCATAATGATGTGATGGAAAAGGGAGGTATTTTTTCTTGAGCGTCAACTTGAAAAAAAAAAAGTTACTCCCATGGTACACCCTCTCGCTGATGTGGCAAAAAAAAAAAAAAAAAGAGAAAAAAGAAAAAAACAAAAAAAAAAAAAAAAAAAAAGTGCATGGGTGTTAATTTTTTGGACTATTTTTGTTTCATGAAAAGATTATTTATATCACATAGGGGGACATAAATCAGGAGACCCCTACTGTCTTCTAATAAAACTAATGGAGCACAGATTGTAATGTTTTACACATTGCTTCTGGTTTCATTCAAGTTAGGGGAGATCAGCAATAGATGTTCACTCACGCCTCTGATGTCTATTCATGACGAATCGTGTTAGGCGGGGCCTAACGCGTAACAAAGGGAAACAGACCTCATAGCGTAATCCTTGTTTAAACTGTTCTCACGTGTGCAATACCTCTTGTCTTGTCTTATCTCAGCAGACTCAGCAAGACAGGACAAGAGGTATTGCACACGTGAGAACAATTTAAACAAGGATTACGCTATGAGGTCTTGTTCCTTTTGTTACGAGATACTGAGACTGGTGGAGGATCCCCATCTAGTGTGACTCTTTGAGGAAAAAGATATGACCAAAGGTGCATGTATTTTGAGAATCTGGTGAGTACAAATTTTGAGGGGAGAGGTTTCACAAGGTGTGGTGAAGGCTTTGTGTACCTATATACCCATTAAATCCTCAAAGAACACTCAGTGGAGGAGGTTATTCATTGGACTCACCTGTCACAGTGTGCAACAATTTTAAACTGTTGGAGAGTATGTGGTGGAATACACAAGAAGAACGCTGCTTTCGCTTGTTAGATTATAGTCCAAAAATATGACTTACATAGACATAGTCGAATGCCATGTACACACGATAGGATTTTCCGACAACACAGTTTTTTTTCTGATGGATGTTGGCTCAAACTTGTTTTGCATACACACGGTCACACAAATGTTGTCAGCAATTCCAAACGTCAAGAACGCGGTGACGTACAACACATACGATGAGCCGAGAAAAATGGAGTTCAATAGCCAGTGCGGCTCTTCTGCTTGATTCCGAGCATGCGTGGAACTTTGTGCGTCGCAATTGTGTACACACGCTCGGACTTCAGCCCAAAATGTGCGATTTACTCTAAGCCTGGGTTCACACTAGATGTAGTGCAAATTCACAGCAAAATCACTGCAGATTCGGCACCACATCTAAATCGCAATGGGTTTGCAAAATGCAGCGCGAATTGTAGAATTGGATTGCATGGGTGTGAACACGCATGTGATGCGATCCTGGGGTGGACAAAATATGGGTTCTGCACCAGTTTGGTGCAAATGTGGTGCAATTCAAGCCATACAAATCCATGGCTCAAATCGCACCCCATATAATTTGCATAGGAATGTGCTGCGATTCCTGTGTAAATTACATGCAGTGTCCCGCACCGTAACAGTGTGAACCCGGGCTCAATGATAATGGCAAACAGGACATATAGAGAGAGTGAATCTCCCTAATGGGGGCACAGACAGCAATAAAAAAACAAACAGGTGTTTCTATTTTTAGAAACGACAGAGAAGAGGGGGAGGAAATGGACAATCCCCTTTCTCAGATATATGGGACTTTATAGGAAAGAAGCCTGAGTTGCGTAGGTGAGAATTACACAAACTTCATAAAATTAACAAGATTTTATTGAAATACAATTAAAAGACAGTATCGTCAATACATAAATAATCATATAAACATCCAGTAGTTGAATCCAGACTTCGTACGTGACTAAAGCCAACATGTTTCGCAAAAGAAATTTCGCTTCATCAGGGCTAGACACGATGCAATTGATTCATTTACACTGTATAGATAATAAACAGTCTTAGATTGTACCATGGTTATACATTAACATCAGATCTTAATGAACATCAGTTATTTTGATTTGTAGCTCACCTACTATGAAACTCTCAAGGACGTCAGACTAAAAACGCCAATCATTAGACACCAACCGCCGTACCAACCACACGGACTGTCTCTGGGTGCCAGATCCCAGACAGACAATGCCAGTAGGGGGCCTAATCCTAATCCTTCTCCACTCTATCCAAAAGTAAAAAAAAAAAAAGTAAAAGTTTTGCCTTTAGTTATACTTCAATATAGAGATCTTCTTTCGATATTCAGAATAATTTTTTAGACTAACACTAAACATATTAAGTAGTAAAGGTTTTAGCGTAAATTATGTATTTGGAAAAAAAAATTCACACCTACTGGTTACTTATTACCTCTATAGAATTTGTTTTTTAGAATTAGTAGGAATTCAAGAAATGTTGTCCATATTGTGATTTTAGTGTATTTTTTATAAAAATATATATTTTTATATTTGTGCAACTATCATGGGATGTAAAAAAATCAATAGTACCATCTTATAATTCTACAGGTTCCGTGTTTTCATGAAATATACAGCCCAGGGGGAATCTTTCACAAACTTTTAAGTCTGTAATATAAACGTGAATAGCAAGATTGGTTGAGCCATCAGAGGTGCAAATGAAGCGACAGCATAAGGGTTAAATTGGGCTCTATGGAAACCTGGGCTGTAAACAGAACTTCAAAAGTGATGTAACGCACTTAAAAATATTCTCTAATTAAACAGTGCCCTTCAGTTGGTGACAATAAAGAAAAAATAATAATAGTAATAATTAAAAACTTGTTATTGTTTTTTTTATATATACAGTATATACAGTATCTCACAAAAGTGAGTATACCCCTTACATTTTTGTAAATATTTTATTATATCTTTTCATGTGACAACACTGAAGAAATGACACTTTGCTACAATGTAAAGTAGTGAGTGTACAGCTTGTATAACAGTGTAAATTTGCTGTGCTCTCAAAATAACTCAACACACAGCCATTAATGTCTAAACCGCTGGCAACAAAAGTGAGTACACCTCTAAGTGAAAATGTCCAAATTGGGCCCAAAGTGTCAAAATTTTGTGTGGCCACCATTATTTTCCAGCACTGCCTTAACCCTCTTGGGCATGGAGTTCACCAGAGCTTCACAGGTTGCCACTGGAGTCCTCTTCCACGCCTCCTTGACAACATCACTGAGCTGGTGGATGTTAGAGACCTTG
Organism: Lithobates clamitans; assembly: GCA_037952925.1. Taxonomy (NCBI): domain Eukaryota; kingdom Metazoa; phylum Chordata; class Amphibia; order Anura; family Ranidae; genus Lithobates; species Lithobates clamitans. The sequence goes on along the minus strand of JBBGZY010001345.1, from coordinate 1,986,709 downwards.
CGCTCCTCCACCTTCCGTTTAAGGATGCCCTACAGATGCTCAATAGGGTTTAGGTCTGGAGACATGCTTGGCCAGTCCATCACCTTTACCCTCCTCAGCTTCTTTAGCAAGGCAGTGGTCGTCTTGGAGGTGTGTTTGGGGTTGTTATCATGTTGGAATAATACCCTGCGGCCCAGTCTCCAAAGAGAGGGGACCATGCTTTGCTTCAGTATGTCACAGTACATGTTGGCATTCATGTTTCCCTCAATAAACTGTAGCTCCCCAGTGCTGGCAGCACTCATGCAGCTCCACACCATGACACTCCCACCACCATGCTTGACTGTAGGCAAGACACACTTGTCTTTGTACTCCTCACCTGGTTGCCGCCACATACGCTTGACACCATCTGAACCAAATAAATTTATCTTGGTCACATCAGACCACAGGACATGGTTCCAGTATTCCATGTCCTTAGTCTGCTTATCTTCAGGAAACTGTTTGTGGGCTTTCTTGTGCATCATCTTTAGAAGGGGCTTCCTTCTGGGTAGACAGACATGGAGACCAATTTGATGCAGTGTGCAGCGTATGGTCTGAGCACTGACAGGCTGACCCCCCACCCCTTCAACCTCTGCAGCAATGCTGGCAGCACTCATATGTCTATTTCCCAAAGACAGCCTCTGGATATGACGCTAAGCATGTGCACTCAACCTCTTTGGTTGACCATAGCGAGGCCTGTTCTGAGTGGAACCTGTCCTGTTAAACCGCTATATGGTATTTGCCACCTTGCTGCAGCTCAGTTTCAGGGTCTTGGCAATCTTCTTATAGCCTAGGCTCTCTTTATGTAGAACAACAATTCTTTCTTTCAGATCTTCAGAGAGTTCTTTGCCATGGGGTCCATGTTGAAGTTCCAGTGACCAGTATGAAATAGTGAGAGCGATAACACCAAATTTAACACACCTGCTCCCCATTCACACCTGAGACCTTGTAAAACTAGCGAGTAATATGACACTGGTGAGGGAAAATTACTAATTGGGCCCAATTTGGAAATTTTCACTTAGGGGTGTACTCACTTTTGTTGCCAGCGGTTTATACATTAATGGCTGTGTGTTGAGTTATTTTGAGGGGACAGCAAATTTACACTGTTATACAAGCTATACACTCACTACTTTACATTGTAGCAAAGTGTCATTTCTTCAGTGTTGTCACATGAAAAAATATAATAAAATATTTACAAATATGAGGGGTGTACTCACTTTTGTGAGATACTGTATATACTGTATATATACAGTATATAAAAACACAATAATTCTGCGCTCCCACACAAAAGGAGAAGGACACAGCAGCTAACATAACCAGCAAGTGTAAATGTAATCAAAATAACAAAAAAGGTGTAGCGCTAAAGAAGGTCCCAAAAATACAGTCTATGGCTTGGCAATTCAATGATCATAAATTGGCAGAGACCATCATTATAAGTAAAAAGTCCTCTGGAGCAAATCTACATATGAGGAAATGATCATCCGTCACACACGGTCCATACACCACCCAATAGAAGTGAAGAGGCTTACCGGAATTGGTGGACCCAACAAGGCATACGCCAGGTGGAGTCAATCAAGCTTAGGTGGTGCTTGGTTGAAGTGGGCCCGGACGGGCAGAGTTGGTGGAATGGCTACCACATAGCTGTGTTCTTCAAGTGTGATCGGATCAGAAGATGTGAAATCCAGCGCCCATGGAACGTATCTCTGGGATCCGCGTATGAACCAGCAATATAAGTAACCGAATGAAGAAAAGGAATGGCCAAATAGTGTAAATCCGTTTTAATGGAAAGTATAATAAAAAAGTATACACTCACATAAAATGATAAGTAAAAACAGCGCTGTGTAGAAAGTGGCGACACTGGGGTCCTACCCGACGCGTTTCGTCTGCATAGACGTCATCTGGGGGGTTACCCCCACTGTGGCCACCAGAATATATATAGATAAAGCATCAAAATCAATGTGAAACAGCTCCACAGTCATTAAAGCGTCACTTCCGGTATTGAGGGAAAATGGCCGAACGGCGTGCGTTCCAGTACAACACACGTGCGTTCCACGCCTCGTGTTGACACCGGAAGTGAATATGAATAAGGTCGAGATTGTCTTTAAAATACATATATAAGTAGGCCCATTGAGAGGTGGATGATTATGTGGAGAACAAGTGGGTGGGTGGATAAGTAAAATAGTGTTAGTGGGATGTGAACAGCGCGGGATGTGAACACCGCGGCTGTGTGCGCGCGCATCCGAGTCCAAAGGCATGTAATGCGCATGCGTGAGGAAGGTGAAGGGGCTGGATGACGGCAGTAAAAGACTAGCTGAGAAGAGTGACGAAAAAGAAAATGTGCGCGCGCATCGAGATAAAAAACATACACAATGCGCATGTGCGATAACATCATGACGGGGTGGAGAAGGGGCGGGACAGGGGCAATGCAAGCCGTGTCCAGGGGCGTGTCAAAACAAGCGTAGTGAGAACCACCCAGAAAGCCCCGGTAACTATGGAAACAATCCATGACAGCGGCGTGATCTCTGTGTGAGAAAACAAAGGGACTGACACGGTCGGTAGACGCCAGTGTGAACAAACAAATATGAATTCGGTGACACAGTGAAATAATCTTATTTATGGGGGACAGGTGTCAGGTACAATATCCACAATAGTATGGGCAATCGAATAGAAAAATTTATAGGCAGGAATAGGGGGTATTAGAGCCCAAAAAATGACTCTTGTCGTACAGACACGTGGAACTGGTTTTAACAATGTGATAAAGTATAATGATAACAAATGCAGATACAATGGAAGTCAAAAAACAATGTATATGACACATTCAAAGACATGAATTGAAATACTGTAAACTGAATCAGGCAAACGTCCATAAACATATGACTGGATATGTGTACATATATGGCCCAAATCAGATCGATGGAATAAAGAGAATAAAATACACGTGAATATGTACGATTGAGTGGAAACATAATAAAAATATATAAAAAATATATAAAAATGGGAGAGATGAATAATATCTAGACAGGGAGAGAGTCACTTCAAAAAATAAAAAAATAAAAAAGTAAAAGGTGAAAATTAGGACAACGGGATCAGGCTTGGTTGATAAAGGCGTTAACATCAATCTCAACGTTCATGCCCAGTGGGGAGAGAGTACGGAGCTCATGGATCCAGTAGGTCTCTAAACGAGATACACCCCTGGTTCTGGCACCTAGACATAGACATATCGGTCTATAACCACAAATTGTGTCCCATCAATGACACGATTATGATGTAACTTATAGTGGCGGGGGACAGTGTGTTTGGTGTCCCCGCCCTTAATAAGTGCAATGTGTTCCGCCACTCTTATGGCAAAGGAGCGGATGGTGCGGCCCACATATTGTTTCCCACAGTGACATGTGATCAAGTATACTATATGACTGGTGGTGCAAGTACAGAATTGTTTAATGGGATATGTTTTGTGGGTAACAGATGATGTGAACGATACAGTCTTTCGCCCTATGCCAGAGTTGTGTTGGCATACGTTACATCTCCTACAAGAATAGAATCCCTCCATCTCGTAGAAGAGGGGTTGGCGTGTAGGGGGATCAATGATGTTTGGAGAAATCTTACTCCGTAGAGTTGGGGCACCCTTGAAGATGACTTTGGCTTTATCGGGCAATGCGTTACCCAAAATACGGTCATTCTTGAGGATGTCCCAGTGTTTCGAGAGAATGGCTTTGATATGCCTATGTTGATTGGAGAAAGAGGTCAATAAAGACCACCTAAAAGAATCATCAGGTTCTCTCTTGGGTCTATCCTCCAACAAGGATTCCCTATTGGTTTCAAGAGCATGTTGATATTCACGGTCCACCAGACAAGGATCATAATCCTTATCAATGAACTTAGCCTTTAGAAGCGCTGATTGTGCCTTAAAGGAATCCACGTTTGAACAATTCCTTCGCAATCTAAGGAATTGGCTGCGTGGTACTGAATCTAGCCAAGACCGGTGATGACAGCTGTCAGGGGGTATGAAGCTATTCCGGTCTGTGGCCTTGAAGTGTGTCTGGAATTGAAAACCACCATCGCATATCTCTATCTCCAGATCCAAAAAATTGATTCTTTGGTTACTGGCTGTGTGAGACAGGGAAATACCACGGTCATTGTTGTTCAAACGTTTAAAAAATGAGTCAAGTGACTCAGCGCTTCCTTTCCATAGGAGGAGGATGTCGTCAATATACCGTGCCCATAAAATAAGGGACGGATCCCTATTGGTATAGACGACATCCTCCTCCCATTTGGCCATAAATAAATTGGCGAGGCTAGGGGCAAATTTGGCGCCCATGGCCACGCCACACAACTGGAGGTAGTACTGCTGGTTAAACCAGAAGTAACTACGTTTGGTGGCAAACTCAAGTAGTTCAATGATAAAGGCACACTGAAAAGGAGCGATGGTAGGTTCCTTTTCCAAAAAATAACGAACAGCCTCCAATCCCTTGTCTTGGGGTATACAGGTATACAGGGAGGCCACATCAGCAGTGGCAATAATGTGTTCACCCTGCAAATTTAGGCCCTCTAACAAATGGTAGCCCCTGTATCCTTCAAATAAGAAGGCATGCGCCTTACAAGGGGTTGCAGGTAAAAGTCAATATACCGGCCTATGCGTGAGGTGACCGAGTCTATCCCACTCATGATAGGCCGACCAGGAGGTTGTACCGGATTCTTGTGTACCTTGGGTAAATAATAAATAGTTGGAACCCTGGGGGCTAAAGGTACTAAAAAGTCTCTCTCCTTTCTGTTCAAAATACCTGCGTCATAACCCTTCCTAAAAATAGTGGAGAGTTCCCTCTTGAAGAATGACGTAGGATTATTAGGCAATGTTTTATACGTATTGGGTTCATTTAGGATCCTATACATCTCAGATATATAGTCCTTCTTGTCTAAAACGACAATACCACCCCCCTTATCTGCTGGGCGGATGACAAGATCTTTCTGCGCACACAGGGATTTGAAGCCCTGATTAGAAAAGGGGTGATGATATGTACGTTTATCAGGAAGTTCAGCTAAATGTTTAAGAACCAGGTCCCTGAATATAGTGATGGCTGGCGCCATGGGAACTGGAGGGGTAAATAATGAAGGGTTGGACAGACCGGAATGAACTGTCCCGGAAGTGGTGCTAATCTCATTCCTAATGGGGTTGGAAATGAGGTAACGCTGGATATGTAATTTGCGTGTATACTTGTGGATGTCCATAAACGTACCAAACCGATCTAGCTTCTTGGGGGGGGGCAAATTTAAGTCCCTTGTCTAATACTGAGAGTTCCTCACTAGTGAGTGGTTTGGTACTTAAGTTAAAGACACCTTGGCCTTTCATGTTCTCCTTCTTTTTCCTCCTTCGAATTCTCCACCCTCCCCTGGAGCCTCTCTTGGGTCTGCGCCCCTTTTTCTGGGTCTTTGGTCCTCGTGAAAAACCTGTCCACTGTGGGAATTGGTACTAGGTGAATAGTACCCATGGGGTGACTGAATATATCTGGACCCAGAACTATACTGGTCCCTGTATTCATCAACCCATGAATCACGAAGTGGGAGGAACCTATTATGAGTGGCGGGGGGGTCATAATACTGAGACTGAGGAGTGTATGCGTCGACATAGGCGCCATGTCGGGAACGAGAAGTATCACGTTGTCCTGAATAAGAATTAGAGGACATATTATGGCCTTGTTGACCCCTTCCCCCACGTTTACCTCTATTATAGCCCCTACCTCTCTGATTGACGTGGGGAGTATGGGGGTGTGAAGGTCTAGTGCGTGAGGGGGAGTCATGTCTAGACTCCACTCTTCTTATGGGGCCAATTGAAGCAGCCATCAGTGGGCCCCCCATGTGGGTAGTAGTTGGAACAGAAGTGTTGGGGGGTCCCACTGAAGGCAATGCGGTGTTGGTGACAGCCGGACCGGCAGTGAACAGCTGTCCTAATTTTCACCTTTTACTTTTTTATTTTTTTATTTTTTGAAGTGACTCTCTCTCTGTCTAGATATTATTCATCTCTCCCATTTTTATATATTTTTTATATATTTTTATTATGTTTCCACTCAATCGTACATATTCACGTGTATTTTATTCTCTTTATTCCATCGATCTGATTTGGGCCATATATGTACACATATCCAGTCATATGTTTATGGACGTTTGCCTTGATTCAGTTTACAGTATTTCAGTTCATGTCTTTGAATGTGTCATATTCATTGTTTTTTGACTTCCATTGTATTTGCATTTGTTATCATTATACTTTATCACATTGTTAAAACCAGTTCCACGTGTCTGTACGACAACAGTCATTTTTTGGGCTCTAATACCTCCTATTCCTGCCTATAAATTTTTCTATTCGATTGCCCATACTATTGTGGATATTGTACCTGAAACCTGTCCCCCATAAATAAGATTATTTCACTGTGTCACCAAATTCATATTTGTTTGTTCACACTGGCGTCTACCGGCCGTGTCAGTCCCTTTGTTTTCTCACACAGAGATCACGCCGCTGTCATGGATTGTTTCCATAGTTACCGGGGCTTTCTGGGTGGTTCTCACTACGCTTGTTTTGACACGCCCCTGGACACGGCTTGCATTGCCCCTGTCCCGCCCCTTCTCCACCCCGTCATGATGTTATCGCACATGCGCATTGTGTATGTTTTTTATCTCGATGCGCGCGCACATTTTCTTTTTCGTCACTCTTCTCGGCTAGTCTTTTACTGCCATCATCCAGCCCCTTCACCTTCCTCACGCATGCGCATTACATGCCTTTGGACTCGGATGCGCGCGCACACAGCCGCGGTGTTCACATCCCGCGCTGTTCACATCCCACTAACAGTATTTTACTTATCCACCCACCCACTTGTTCTCCACATAATCATCCACCTCTCAATGGGCCTACTTATATATGTATTTTAAAGACAATCTCGACCTTATTCATATTCACTTCCGGTGTCAACACGAGGCGTGGAACGCACGTGTGTTGTACTGGAACGCACGCCGTTCGGCCATTTTCCCTCAATACCGAAAGTGACTCTGTAATGACTGTGGAGCTGTTTCACATTGATTTTGATGCTTTATCTATATATATTCTGGTGGCCACAGTGGGGGTAACCCCCCAGACGACGTCTATGCAGATGAAACGCGTCGGGTAGGACCCCACTGTGGCCACTTTCTACACAGCGCTGTTTTTACTTATCATTTTATGTGAGTGTATACTTTTTTATTATACTTTCCATTAAAACAGATTTACACTATTTGGCAATTCCTTTTCTTCATTCGGTTACTGATATTGCTGGTTCATACGCGGATCCCAGAGATATGTTCCATGGGCGCTGGATTTCACATCTTCTGATCCGATCACACTTGAAGAACACAGCTATGTGGTAGCCATTCCACCAACTCTGCCCGTCCGGGCCCACTTCAACCCAGCACCACCTAAGCTTGATTGACTCCACCTGGCGTATGCCTTGTTGGGTCCACCAATTCCGGTAAGCCTCTTCACTTCTATTGGGTGGTTTATGGACCGTGTGTGATGGATGATCATTTCCTCATATGTAGATTTGCTCCAGAGGACTTTTTACTTATAATGATGGTCTCTGCCAATTTATGATCATTGAATTGCCAAGCCATAGACTGTATTTTTGGGACCTTCTTTAGCGCTACACCTTTTTTGTTATTTTTATATACAGTATATACTGTATATATAAAAAAATAATAACAAGTTTTTAATTATTATTTTTTTTTTTTTCTTTTTTATTATCACCAACTTAAGCGCACTGTTTCACATGAAAAGATATAATAAAATATTTACAAATGTAAGTGGTGTACTCACTTTTGTGAGATACTGTATACGTGATTCTGCCCAGAACGACCGCCCTGTAGCAGTAAATCTGCAATGGGGCTGTCGACAAATGGTAAAAAAATAAAGACATGGGAAATGTTTAATCATCAACTTTAACAGTTTTTTAAGAATGAAAAAGGGGGCGCAATATGGGTCCACTTTCTTGAGGTTGTGGCCTCCCCACCACATTTAGATTATTTAATTTAGCAGCTTTAGTTATAGGTAATTTAGGGCGGCTGCCCCTTTAAGGAAGCTGAGCTAAGGTACCTGGGAAGAACCAATCAGAGCTCATGGAAAATGCTGGAAGTGGGGATAGGCTATAAAAGGTCAGCAGGAAAGAGGCTTTTCCTCTTTCCCACTGGACCAAGAAGGAAATTGAAGCTCCCTCCCTCCCGCCCCAGTCGGGAACACCTATTATGTGGTAGGGTCACCCCGGATTTTGGGGGGGACTGTTGTTTTTATTTAAATTCTGCTACTGCTCGAGTTCTAATAACCGAGCAGATGGAAATATGTTTGGATTTATGAAGTTATGATATAATAAAAGAGTTATGAATTATTACATTGTTTAAAACCAATAAAAGGTGTCGCGGCCAATTTCTTGCCAAAAAGATGGATGTTTGTTTATTATTTATTTAAATTGTATCTGGGGAAAGTGTTTTGTGGGTGGGTGTGGCCTACAATCTCATTAGAGACCTAGAGAAGGATAGTCAAACGTTGACTATTTTTAAGCATGGAATACTGGCTGGAGTTGGTAGTATTATTGGATATTATAAATATGTATAATGGTTATTATAAATATATCTTACAACATTTTTTTAAAGCTATTTTAACAGTATGTTTACGATATTCTTCATATGTCATTCATAGACCATGTGAATTATAGTAAAGTTTTAGGGCCCATTCGCACTATGTACAGTGACTGGTCTTTTTCGAACCCCTGGTGTGATGCGCAGTGTGTTACAGAAAAATGTAAATGTAATGTTGCATTTTTCTACGGCACATCAGATGACACCTTTATTTTACCTGGTGGCCCTACTGGTAATACTCTTCCTGTTCTAGGGTGACAGCACACACTCACTGCCTATCTGTGGGGAAGCAACATTGTCACCTTAGGCTGCTGATTTGGACTATAGAACCCCCCTCCATCTTCTTATTTCCATAACATAGGGAGGAAATGTTCTGTAGTCCACATAGGAGAACCTGGCAGGGTTTATAACAATACTTAAGATGTCAATACAGCAGAGGTGGAGTGTACGGTAAGTTAGGCATTTCCATAACATAGGGAGGAAATGTTCTGTAGTCCACATAGGAGAACCTGGCAGGGTTTATAACAATACTTAAGATGTCAATACAGCAGAGGTAGAGTGTACGGTAAGTTAGGCGCTTGCTGGATTTCTGGAAAAATTAACAGAGACGTTCATTGTTAGTGTTTGCATACATTTTAAGGGGGCCTCTTTATTGTTATGTGTTATGTGTTAATTTGCATTGCGTTAAGGCAGATATTTAAATTGAATAGGCTGCCAACTGAAAAAAGAAGCCCTGGCTGGGTGCATTGGGGTGTCAATACAAGCTCTGATGGGTGCATTAGGGTGCCATCACATGCTCTGACTATATGCAGTGGGGTGCCATTCAAAATAAATACCACCACATCACACTAAGAGCTCATTTTCACTCTACCATTACATTTAGCCCCTGTTCACACCAGTTTGATTTGTCATGCAATTTGACAGCTCCAATTCTCATGACAAGTCGCACCGCTTTGTTGGCAATGAAACTATTCATGTTGCAGCAACTTTGAAAAAGGTTCCAGCACTACTTTTTGCCAATTTCATTGCGACTTGCACAGTCTTCTGTTAAACGAAGTCGCAAGCTTCAATTAAATCGAAGGTGAAAATCGCACTGATCTGTGGCTTTGAAATCGCGCTGAAGTAGAGCAATTTCAAAGTCGCACCAGTGTGAACCAGGGCTAAGGCACTTATTTAATTTGAATAAGCTGCCAACTTATCACAATAAAAAAAACATAAATTTCATGTGCATGTGACATCACGTGGGGAGTGGGGCCACCCAGTGATGTAGCTAGGTGGCCCCTTAATCACAACCCAGGGGTGTCGGGAAAAGGCCCTTGTCCCCATCAACATGGGGACAAGGTGCTTTAGGGTGTGGGGAGCCATTGACAGCTGATGACTCATCCGTTGTTAAGGACACTGTGGCGGGCTTCCCAGCTCTGCTCCTTAACAACCAGCCTACACTGCACCCTGATTGGGCAAAGTTTTGTCCATTTAGGGCACAGAATTCACTGTGCAGTGCTCAGTGCATTGCAGAGTGTTCATCGGGGCGAACACCCGACGAACATCCTGTAAATTCGTGTGTTCGGCAAACGGCAAATGTTTGGCCCAAACTGATTCTCGGGCTGAACCGTTCGCCCATCCCTACATGTAATGCATGTTCTGTGAACCTGTGTTGCATTAGCGCATTACAAAATGAATGGCACCACATCATGCTAGCCATGTAATGTGCAATAATGTGCATTGTGCTTGTGTGCATGTTTCCGCTACACCAAAATGTAATTCAGTTCTTAGTTCTGAGAGTCACTGCGCATTGCGATAGCATGCAATGAAATGCACGTTTACCGTGCTTTACTGCAAAGCACAAATCCGCATAGTTGCTAAAACTATTAGGCTTTACTCACATAGCCGTAAAAATGTAACTGATGTTATTACACATGTGTTTTATAGGAGAAACGTTCTTGTGTAATGATCACTACAATACTTGCGTTTAGATGCATTTAAATGTGTAAAGACGTATTTGCATACATATCAATAATTTATTTACATTTTTCTCTCCCTTTTTTTGCACTTAATTAACTTGTATACAAATGCCTATACATGCTTTTATACGCGTAAGCATTTAAAGGGCATGTTCTTTGATTTTTGGAGTTTGTGTTACAGATCTGAATGCAGTGCACGTTTAAGGACCTCTGTGAATGGTTCCATTGAAAACAATGCAGCTGTTTAGATCTGTAAAAAAACACTTGTGTGTGAGTTTTTTTACAGCCATGTGAATGAAGTCTTATGGCCCGTACACACGATCGGAAAATAGGACAACAGATCGTCTGTTTTTTCTTTGCATGCTAGTCACATATCAAAAATGGAGAGGTTACTAAAGTTACGAAAATTCTTGTATGACAGAATAAAAAAATCGGAAATGATGTCATGTGTTGTGTATTTGTATTGTATTTTCGGACAACAACTGTACTGATTAAATTAAAATCGTACGATCTGGTATCAGAAACATTTTTGTGCATGTCTGATCAGATAACATCAGATGAACTGTCGTGATCGACTCTGGAAAGCTCTGTACTAACGATCTCATTATCGTAAGATCGCTTCGAAAGTGGTATTTTTTGTCCGATTTTCAGAACATGTGTATGGCCGTTAATCCAGTATGTAACAGATATTTGATATAAAAGCCAGCTACAAAAAACAAAAATATATATAAGCTTAAACTTTCAATAGAGTATTGACTCAGATAAGTGTAAATGAGATAACAGGTGATTTGCCTGCATAATGCACATTTTTTTTTTATGAAGTGATTTTACAACTGATTTGCCCTGACTGCATCACCATTGTGAGATATTCATGGTCTCTGCACAGCGGGTATAAATATTTGTAGATTTTATTCATTTACTTAGTTCAGAGCTGCAAGTGACAAGTGAATAAAACATGCCGTACTTAGTCTTTTTTTTTTTCTTTTTTTCTCTATTACTTGTCGGGCTTGCAAAGATTGTGAGGACAGTCGTTATAAAAATGCATCGGAACAGCTCAGTGCAGACTGATGACACAAATGTAGCCGAGCTTTCTCAGGACACATTATACAACAGTATTTATTGGGGTCACAAACTGTTTTACTCAACTCCTTTGAAAATGGCTGACATACAGAAAAGCCCACATGGGCCCAATTTTCAGCAGAGCTCATTGTATGGCGTACATAGCGAGGACATTTTTCACTTGTATGCTTTTCTTTACTACGTTCTTGTTTAAATAATGTGCATGCTTTCTAAAGGCCATAGAAAGTAAACTGCCTGTGGCAGTGATAAGTGTATACTAATTCAATTCTAAAGAGAACGCTAGGAGCTTGAAATGATCCGTTTAAGGTTATTAATAGTGCTATAATTTTAGAGATGAGTTTGCCCTGCTTATAAACCTGCACACAGTAAAACAATTGGAAGGATAGGCAAAGGATTGATTTTATTTAAATTCCCAAAATTAACAGCATATGACATAGCATATTATGGTTAATACCGGTAATTATTCTGCTTTCCTCATTTAGCATATAGTAAGTTTTAAACACGTTATGGAAATCAGTTTAAAACCCAACTTTAGACTCAGCCCCCAATTGCTCCCCCTGGAGCTCCTCCAACACTGGTAGTATGTTGCTTTATTTAAATTTTTTGTTTTATAATTACCATCGGTGTCTGCAGGCCTGTCACATTTTGAGTATATCTTCTCTGGTGCTGGCAGGTTTGAATTTATGTCAGGGCTGCTCTCTTCATCATTACCTTTGAGAGAAGAGTGCCCTGGCAATACTGTCTCAAAGGGCAGGTCTATAATGCAAGAGCTCCTCAGGTTGAATGATGCTGGGTGACATTTAATTTGAAGACTGATGACATCTTGCTGTGAAAAGGGGTTACTGCAGGAACAGCTTTGGAAAGGATGTGAGTATTGCAGCCCTTGTTGTGGGACTTTTCTTTATTTATATTTGCAAATTTATTTTTTAACTTTGAACTTAGCTTAAATAGGTTTATCAGTGTGTGTAATGTATTAAAGAACTTACTCCTTTGTAATAATTTACGTTCTCCTATGTTCTGCCTGTACCATGAAGTCTAGAAGGGCACATGGAGATAAGAAAGCTGCACACCCCAAATATTGTATTGAATTCTCACAACCCATCATAATAACATGCAAAATAGGTAGGTATACTCAAGGCAAATGTATTACAATTATCAATTCTGCCCCAGACAAACGCCCCAGTGCGTTTCGACCAAACAAGTCGTAGTCTTCTTCAGGGGGAGTGTGTTGTCTGAATACAAAAAACATATTAAACATATCAAACCTTAAAGCTTTAAACTATCCATGTGGATTTGCACATTATAATTACCTCCAATAGATGGGAGACAGCGTTGGAACCAGAGATTTTCAGAAAATTGTTGTCCCAGACCTCACCTAGATTAAATTTGCCTTAAGTATACCTGCCTATTTTGCATGTTATTATGATTGATGGGTTATGACGAGAATCCATGTAAACAGAGCTCATATTTTGAAAACTTTGGTGGAGTTTAAATATTTGTACAATAAAACACTTATTTATACATTTCAATTTGTTTGAAAGTCAGCTAGTCGCAAGGAAAAACCCCGGGAGAACTTTTGATTTTCTTCTGTAATGTTCTGTACCATGTGCCTTGCTAACCCGCTGATCTCACAGTAAGGCTGCCCATACAATATACAGCTTTTTGTACAATTTTCCTTTAGATTTACTAAATCCATATAATCAAACTTAAACACTTTCAATTAGTATGCAATCAGGCAGGCCCTTTCACTACTTGAAGGTAGATATAAAGGAAATTTAATAAGTATTGTATAGTATATGGCCAGCTTTAGTCTACATGAGGAGACTGCCTGCTTGAAAGTAACAATCTCTAATGACTGCTAGCCTGAGGGCATGTGATCTAGACTGCCTAGGATGGGAACTTGGAAACAGCAGGAGGCACATTTTGCTTAAAGTAATATGTGGTTTGGTAAAGTTGGCACATGATTCCACTTTAAAGTCCTGTAATATAGGCCCCCGATGTTCACACTCCTTTCTTCTTTGAAAACTTGCTGGTTTAACTTTTTGTGTTTAAAGGATTTGCATAGGCTTTTTGTTTCTACCAGTGATGTCTTGCCAGGCTTTTTTGGAGCTTGTAGCTGGGTGCCCTCCATAACTATTCATCTAAGAGCCCTTTCCCTAAACACTGTATGGACAGGCTCTTGGTTTTAGTCTTAAAAGAGAAGTGTGAGTTTAAAAAAAAAAAAAAACACTCATCAATCTGATGCTGCAGCTGTCCCCTACCGGCACTACACTGTGAACCGAGCTATTAAAATCTGCTGATCCCTCAGTTTTTGCTCTGTCCCTTCAGCGCTCACTGGAGTGCGGGGCTTTGCAGGGGACAGGAGCGGCTGGTTCAGGATTTCGGCAGCCCACTGAGAGGCCAGTTAGGCATCTGGGCGGATTGCGATATTATTGTTGGGATCCCTTCAGAGCCTGGACCGACTCTGTGCCATCAGCTGACTGCACACTTTAGTCCGCTATCAGCTGAATCTGGGCCACAGGAGTGAAGAACTAAATGCACTATTGTGACCTACAAGAGAGGTATTTCCAAACGAGCTTTGACCGTACTTTTACTTTAAGCAAATTCATGAATTATGTATAAAATAGGTTTTTAATGTTTTTTTGTTTTTGAATAGAGTAGGTAATGGTAAAAACCCCTATCAGATTTTTTTGTATAATCCACTTTCCATGAAGGAGATTGCTCTTTACTTACTGTTATATAGACACTACACAAAGTGTAAGAAAATCTCCAAAGTGAGAGACATTCCCTGACATCTGTCACCCAAACAAATTTCCCCATTGTACGATTTGCCCTCTATCCCTATTCTCATTACAACACAAAATGTTGTACTTTATATTACATTCTATCTCAATGATAATGATCACCAGATCAATAAGAGAAAGTACATCTTCCAAGTAGAGACACAGCATCAACACTCTATCCGGAGCCTAAAAAAAAATGTTGGCTTTAGATACACTTCAAGGAATGGGCTGATTTTGGGGTTGGCACAACTGCAATCCCTTGCCAGCTTCAATGGGAAATATGAGTTTGTATCCCCATGGCTGGAGGTGCATTAGATGTGAGCTTTAAGAGAAGGCCCCACACAACCAGACCCTTTATCAAAGCAGCAGTGCCTGTCTCAAAGTAGCCCTTGACAAACATCATGCTCTTTCACAGCCAGTGCTCCCCAAAGGAAAGTGTGGAATAGAAGTAGGGTTAACATGATTTTTCTCTGCTGCTCTCTGCTTGAGCTTTAGAGCCCATTCACACAAGAATCAAAAATGTTGCATACAGATGCGTACAGCATATAGTTTAGTAAGTATCTGTACGCAACAGCATAGAGGACTATGGACCACTTCCCACAGCTGCACTGGGCAATATAATGTTGCGTGCGCTGAGCAGAGTAAAAAAAAAAATCTGAATTCATAATTCATAGTAGGACTATTTTATGCTGTAAGCATGTAAACATTTGCGCTAACGTTTGCATGCATAGAGCGTACAGTGTAAATGAACCCTATTGTCCACCACTTCAGGTCAGGGATGACATGTAAATATCAACAATGTGTAGGCAGCGTCACTGCCATTGATGAAACAATATTGATGTTTATACCTCCACCTGAATGACTCCACATTCATTTATCAGTAGCGCATGCACAGAAAGACCTTGTCCTTCAGTCATTCAGAACCAGCTACACGAATGACTCATTCAGGGTAAGATCAAAAGTGAGGAAACGGCTGCATCACTGCTTACACATTCCTGATACTTTTATGTGGGACCTGAGCAGCAACGATGACCAGTAAGGTCCATTCATGCTGCACAATGTACTTATATAAATGTCAGCCCCAATGTTACATGTGTACACACAACTTTTATTTTCCCTTTCTATATTTTTTTAATCAAATAGTTTTTTTTAATTTTTATCATGCTTATTCCATACAAAGGTTTTAGCAAGGAAACAATAAACATAGAAGATTACCATCATTTAATTCTGTGTCTAAATATACAAGAAAAAAAAGAAGAAAAAAAAAGAGTGATTCTAACAAGACAAACAAACAACAAACAAACCAACAACATACATACACCTCTAAATTGATTTCCAATTCCATTTATATTGTACAATTCTCAACTTCTTGATCTGTTATAAGTCAATCTCCTCACCCCCACCTGCCCTCCCCTCCTCTTCCCTCTCACCATCCCCTCCACACGAGCCATTGTACAATAAGTTACTCGATTTAAGCCAATAGTACCATATTTTATTACATTTTGGAGGGACTCCTCTATGTTAATATGCAAGTCTTTCTTTTCTTAATATATAATTTATTTTGTTACCCCATTGCTTATGGGTTGGTGGGGTATTGGCAATCCACTTTTGTAAAATGAGTTTACAGGCTAGACAAAGAGATCTAGTCCATATTACATACATCTCTACAGGTAGAACTCCATCTGGAATTATTCCCAATATTGCTAGTTTAGGGGTATTTGTTATTTCTGTGCGAGATATTGTATTCAAGGTCAAGAACACTTTCTCCCAATATCTACAGAGCTTGGGACAGCTCCAAAGCATGTGAATGAGGGAGCCATTGGACACAGAACATCGCGGACATGAAGGCGATGTGTATTTTCCCCAAGCATATCATTTTTGTGGGGTATAGTGAGTTCTGTGTAGAATAAAAATCTGTGTCAATTGCTGAGATGATGAAATAGATACCACAAGTAAGATCTCCATAGCTCCTATCCACTATCTTCTTCACTAAGATTTATCAGGTCTTTTTGCCAATGAATGAGACTCTTAGCCTGACCATCTACCTTCCCTGCATTCAATAGGATATGGTAGATATCCCCTATTAGTTCTCATTTCAGGGGCCGTACTGAGATTGCTTTCAGTAAAATCTCTGATGGACTGTATTGTAGTTGGAATATTAGAGCTTGGCTTTGTAGAGCGTGGCGAATTTGAAGATACTGATAAAAGTTACCATTTGATAATTGGAAACGATCTTTCAGTATACTGAAGGGCAATAAAATATCCCCTTCAAATAACTGACAGAGAAGAGTTAACCCAGCCCTTTTCCATTCTAATTCCCCATACACACGGTCAGATTTTCCGACGAAAAATGTGCGATCAGAGCGTGTTGTCGGAAATTCCGACCGTGTTTAGGCTCCATCTGACTTTTTCCGTCGGATTTTCCGACACAAAAAGTTTGAGAGCAGGCTATAAAATTTTCCGACAACAAAATCTGATTATTTATTATTTATCGTTTATCAATATATTTTGATTTGTCACATCTGACTAAAAATATATATAATTTTTTGGGGGGGTTTGTATTTTTTTCAAGCCTGATGTGTTTTTTTTTTTTTTTTGGTTTGTATTTTTTTCAAGGCTGATCTTGTTGTTAATTTTTTATTTTTATTTATTTTACATCCTGAATATTTTTGTGTGTGTTTTGTGTGTCAAGTTACCACAACACAATTATTATCTTGTATTATTTAATCTTTAATCTCAAGGAGATTGCTTGGTGTTGGTGTCCCTTGTTAATTTCACATTGCATTTTTGAAATGTACCTGCCTCCTCACAAACAAACTGTCCTTTTTGATGGAAAACACACATAGACGAGTATAATTGAAACAAAAAAACCTTTATTAAGGGCTCACAACCAAACAAAGAGGGAGGCAACGCTGGAGAAACAGCTGAAATTGGGGAAGCCTTTGACCCCCAGGGCACACATCAATTATTTTACAAAATTGGTGGCCTGAGGAGTCCTTATCTAAGGGAGTATAGCCTGGTCCAGAAGTCCCAGAGATCCGAAAAGCAGCAGATGACATGTATGTCCCCAGGCTGTGGTCATACAA
The DNA here is from genome assembly GCA_037952925.1 of Lithobates clamitans. Classification (NCBI taxonomy): domain Eukaryota; kingdom Metazoa; phylum Chordata; class Amphibia; order Anura; family Ranidae; genus Lithobates; species Lithobates clamitans. Next base: position 1,969,135 of record JBBGZY010001345.1, on the reverse strand, counting down.
GAGACTGCATCTTTTGCCAGACCAGACTGAACCCAGGTCATCACTCTCTGGTCTTCCTTCCACGCTTCCTTCCACGCTGTGGCTCTGGTGGTGGAGTTGTGGCAGGACTAGGAGCAGGAGGAGGATGGTCCAACTCACTCAGGTGGGTATTGGGTGTGATTTCGCCCCTCACCCCCTTAGTTAAGACTTTATAAAGAAGGTCCTCACACATGAGGCGTTGGCCCTCCTACATGCCCTTCAGTTTGGTGGCAGCCATGCAGGCAAAGGCCTCTTCAGGAGTGGGGATGGCTCTGAGGGACGCAGAAGCCTCCTGAATGAGCCTGAGTGCTGAATCCTGCATGTGGCTCCCCTTCCCAGGTCTTTTGGTTGGAAGGCGGAGGGGAGGAACCTGCGATTCGGTTATGCTCCTACTGGGCCCAGGCTTCTCCTGGCTGCTACTTAGCCCCGCCTCCTCCTGGCTACCACTAACCCCCCGCCTCCTCCTGGCTGCCACTAACCCCCAGCCTTCTCCTGGCTGCCACATTCCACAGCCTCCTCCTGTGTGCCACATTCCACAGCCTCCTCTTCCTGGCTGAGGTCTTCCTGTGTATGAAAAAGGGACATAGTTTTAGTTTTTTCTTCATCAATCACACACAATTTTCACCTCATGACTGTTGTAAATTGAATGTTAACAAATATAACAGATGATCATTCTGAGCCCAGCATTTTTCATTCTTGTCCCAATTATTTCTGTCTATACACTACTGTCTATTGGTATGTCAAACACTTTATTAAATCAGCAATTAGTGATCAATAATAACATCTAGTAAACATCATTTATTTAGTGACCAGAAATCTGTAGAAGAATGCTATACCTGACTCCAGCTGGGCTCCTCCACTTCTTCCTGGCTGGAAGCCTCAGCTCAGGTGGAAGATAGGGTGGAAGAAAGAGTGGAAGGAAGAATGAAGAGGGATTCCCTGACTCCAGTGTGGTCTGACAGAAATTGCAGTCTCTCATAGTACCACAGCCTGGGGACATAAACGTCATCTGCTGCAGCTCCAGATCTCTGGGAGTCCGTGACCTTCTTGCGCTCTCTAAGATATGTGCTCCTCAGGCCACCAATTTTGGCTTTTAAATAAGGGATGGTTGCTGTGGGGACCACAGGCTTCACCAACTCCAGCAGTTTCTCCAGCGCTGCCTGCCTCTTTTGTTTATGATTATAATGTGGGTGTTGCACCTGCTCCAGACAGGGCAGCTCCCTGTATTTGTCTATGAACAGGGGGAGGAAGTTGTGGTCATTGAAGCCATCCATTTTCTCTGCAAGACACAATACAAGACAAACCCTAATGTCAGGCGAAACTATCTTAATCTTGCTACAATATAGGCCTCAATCTAGAAGCAGTACAGGCCCAAGTTTAGATATTACCTTTGTTATCATGATCGGCACCTCCAATACTCCTTCCTCCGCTCACAGATCGTACGTACTACGTACGCGTGTTACGCCTTATATACACTGCGCATGCGTGAAACTCCGCCTGCCCCTGACGTTCTTTCTAGTCTATTCCCCGCCCCTTTTCATTCGGCGCAGTGGGGGAAGAGCACATGGCAGAGACACAGCAGTTGCGTGCTAATTACAGCAACGAGGAGGAGGAGGAGGAAAGCCCAGAACCAGAAACGTCCCGATCCTGGAGGAGAAGGTTTAAGGCATCAAATATGTCCTTTGTGGAGATGGTGGAGATGGTCCTTATCCTGAAGAAGGCCGACTATGACGGGAAGTATGGACCTTACCCCAACCCCAATGTCAGAAAGGCCGAGATCATGGTGAAAGTGGTCAAGAGTCTGCACAGAAATTTCGGGGTACGACGATCCAAGGATCAGCTCAGGAAGCGGTGGTCGGACCTCAAATTAAGGAAGCACGAGCAGTACAGCAGGATCAGGAGAGTGCTGCAAAAAAGTAAGTAGTTGTCCTGTGTTCCTATTCTTTATGTTTATTACGTTTGTGCTGCTCCATGTGCTTTTCTTTACTGTTGTACAGTTTAAAATGGCAACTTACATGTTCATGGGCACATTATTTGTTCATATGAAACATTGTTTGTTTGGACTAGAAAACACCATTGTTTTGGCCATATGCATTTGAATAGTTTTTTTTATGGCCTACTTCTCTTAAAATAAGTTGGTTGGCTATATGGGTTTGTAACTAGAATGAAATGCTTCTGTGTAAGGAGAGGACACTCAGCAGCTGTTTACACATCTGGACGCTGGAGCACTAGTGTGGGACACCAGAACACCCTTTTTATTAGGGGGTCCCACACAGGTGCTCCAGTGTATATTATAGGGGTGTCTCCATCTGTGAAGCTTGTACAAAACAGGTAAAGTATTGAAGCTTGACACTAAAGGACACTAAAAATTCTACATCTTGGAACTCTGCCAAAACAGACAATTGTACCCCACTTCCAAACAATGTTTCATATTCCTAGTTCTGCCATCAAATATCTGTGTGCTAACTATACCTATTTTTATTTACATAGGGGAGAAAAGACTCGGAGGACACCCCTCATCCGAGGAGACCACAGACCCCACACCTCTGGAAGAAGAAGTGGAAACCCACCAAAGACAACAGGAGGAGGAGGAAGGAGACGTGGTGGAAATTGTCACCACATCAGGTGAGTGTCTGCGACCACAGGCTCAGGTAAGAGATGGATGCCGGCAGATTTATAATACATGGTGTGTTTTTGTTTCTATCTTTTTAGGTGATCGTGATGTTGTGGATCCAGATCATTTCACCTCTGAAAGTGCACAGATCCTGATCGGGGAGATCATGGGGTGCAATAGGGACTTGGAAAACATCCATACAAACATCATTGATGTTAAAAAAAAATGAAGAACATCATTGATGTTTTAGGGAGAATTTAAAACCCATCCAAATCCCTTTGTTTTTTTGTGATTTTTGTGATCTAAAAATTTATACCATTTTTTGACAGATTTGCGAAAAGCCAAATTTTGAAGATGCACACAGTATGTCAACATGTACTATCTGCCATCACGGGAGATCAATGTAGGCGTTTTGGGGGTGCAATCCCTTCCTCAATAATAAAGTAGCTGTGAGGAAGGGGTTGCACCCACAAAACACGTCCCTTGATCCCCCGTGATGGCAGCTAGCACATGTTGACATTCGACAATTTGTGTGCATCTTCAAAATTTGGCTTTTCCTGGGGTGACTTCACCCCATCTGAACACAATATCAAACACAGTTTGTAAATACTCATGTCTGATATTGCCTTCAATTTCTACCAAATGTGAACTTTGTAAGTTCAAGATTTGTGTCTTTCTTGTTGGTTTTAAACATGCCTGTTTTATCTTAAATGGACATTTCTACTTTTTCTAATGTGACCCCAAAAATTGTTATACAACAAACATGTTGGTTTGTTTTAAAAACCTTTTACAAATGCACATGTGATTGTGCTGGGATTAAAAAGATTGATAATCAAGAATGTGTGGATTATTGTTTCAACGCTCCAAAACTTTTGTTGTGCTCTAATTGGTGTTTTCTGTGACAATGGGTGTTATTTCCTAAGGTAAAATCCACTTTGCACTACAAGTGCAGTTTCAAGTGCACTTGTAGTGCAAAGTGTCTTTTCCTTTAGTAAATAACACCCAACAGTGCTTTGTAATGTTACACAATCGCGCCATTTTCAGGACTCACCACATTTCTGTCAGGGTCAGCTAAAAGAAACACAAGCAGTAAATGTCACCAAAGATTTTAGTAGTTAAAATGATTTTTTTATTTGAAAAAGGTTTCAGACCAAGGTTTCAGTGTCTGGCATATTGATGGCCCCCCTACCTGCAAAGTATTCAAGGTATCTTAGCCGGACCTCACGGGCACTCAGGGGGGGCAAGCCAGGACGGGCACTTTCATGCGCCGTCAGGGTTGGTTCATTTGGAATTCCGGCCTCAGGCCCAACTGAGCCAGCATAGTTGGCAGAATGTTGCCGTAAAAAGTTGTGTAGAACACAGCACGCCAGGATGAAATGATTCAGTTTGTACTCCGCCATGTGTACGGGTGTAAGAAATAGGCGGAACCGGCTGGCCATGATTCCAAACGTGTTCTCCACCACTCTTCTGGCTCTGGCCAGCCGGTAATTAAAAACCCCCCTTCATCCGCAACAAAGACGAATGGGAGTCCTTCCGCAATATCTTCTGGAGGTGGCAAGTCCAAGCTGCCATTCTGGAGGCGCCTGTAAAACTCCGTCTGGGCGATGACTCCACCATCGGACATCCGGCCATTCTTCTCCACGTCCACATACAGGAACTCATAAGTAGCCGACACCACTGCCAACATCACAATACTATTAAACCCCTTATAGTTGAAATAGTATGACCCCGAGTTGGGTGGTGGGACGATGTGGACGTGTTTACCATTAATTGCCCCTCCGCAGTTAGGAAAGTCCCACTGCTGGGCAAAGTGGGGGCCACAGTCTGACATTCCTGTGGGTTGGAAGGAAACTGTGGAGTCAAACAAGAAAAAAAAATAATCATTTTGCCCCTAAACAGGGCAAGCAGATTAGACACAAACATTCTTGGCCAACATCAAGATAACATTTATTTGAGGGAGTTTTTAAAAAACCAAGGTATAAGGTACACCTATCAGACTCCCCCTCCCCCCCCCTCTCATGGGCCATTTCTAACATTATGGGGGGGGAGCTCTTGGACAGGTAACCCTCTCCACTTCATTGAGGGATTAATGCCTAAATAATGTGTGTTACTTTGGTCAGCCCCTCCTTACTTACACTATTGACAGCCCACTGGACAGGTAAGAAGTGTCAGAATACAAAGATATAAATACACATTGTACACATTTGAGCACATTTGGACATTCTGCTATTACCTATCAAGATGATAATAGTATACAAAAACTTTAAACTTTACCATTTGAAAGTATACAGGCAGGTTCTTGCACTACATGCTTTGGGGAATTCATCCATAAATATGACCACAAAAGAGGTGGGTATAGTGTGTATGGGTTTGGCAAAGTCAGCATATAGATGATTGAGGATAGATAGAGAATTGGTATCAGCTGACTTAGCAGTTGGGGGGAGGGAGGGTTCCAACTGATTTGGGGACCCCACAAAAAAAGCCTCTGGCACTCTGCCTGAATTTTAAGCACAAATCACATTTTAAAACATTTTAGGGGGTGTTTGGGGTAAAGCACTACTATGGAGCTGATAAAATACACTGTTAAGTGACTACATGAGGTGAATATAGGTCCAGGAGAACATGCTTGGGGGGATAAGTGAAGGCAAATCATGGTAATTAGGGAATAAGGAAAGAAATGCAATATATTATCAAACATTCTATACAATAAAATGTGATGTTAAAGGATAAAAATCTTACCTTAATATAGTCCTTCTGCAGGACCTGGATGATGGCAGAACAGGTCTCTGGGATAATGATCCCCAGAGCCTGGGGGGAGATGCCTGTCGAGAACTTGAGGTCCTGCAGGCTTCTCCCCATCAACAAGTACTGCAGGGTGGCGACTAGCCTCTGCCCCGGAGTGATGACTTGCCTCATGCAGGTATCCTGCCTGCTAATATAAGGGGTCAGCAAAGCCAACAAATGGTGAAATACGGGGTCCGTCATCCGGAGAAAGTTCCTGAAATCATCAGGAATATTTTCACGGATCTCACGGAGCAAAGGCATATGACAGAACTGGTCACGCTGAAGCAACCAATTCTTGGTCCATGAACTCCTCCCCACTCTGTTCATGGACTGGGCTTGTGTCAAGGTAAGGACCCCAACACCAAGCCCCTGCACAGCACAAACTCTACGAAGAGTACGTATATGCAACATGGCTAGAAAACGGTCGGCTGCTCAGAACGAAGTAACAGAATGCACTGAAGAACAGCAAGGCCTGTGAAGAGCGACCTGAAAAACAGCAACGAGCAGGCAAGATCACACAGAAAACTCCAATATGAACTGACTGCATGCACTGAAGAGCAGATACAAACCCACAAGCACAAACTGAAGAGCAGAAAACGATCTGAAAACCACGAGTCTGAAAAAGCGCAAATCGTCTCTCACCAAACTTTTACTAACACGAGATTAGCAAAAGGAGCCCAAAGGGTGCCGCGCTTGGTTCGGACCTGCCCTTTTCTAGTCTCAACGTACGTGATGTGTACATCATCGCGTTCTTGGCAATCAGAAATTCTGACAACTTTGTACGACCGGGTGTATGCAAAACAAGTTTAAGCCAACATCCGTCAGAAAAAATCCATGGATTTTGTTGTCGGAATGTCCGATCAATGTCCGACCGTGTGTACGGGGCATAAGAGTTCTGGTCATTTATTTAACTCAGACAAGCACTAATTATCCCTTATTGGCATTTATCTTGTATAGCCTTTGTGGTGCGTAATAGTGCGTATTGTTTCCCATAACCTATGGATTAAATAAAAGGTTGGACATTTTCTCTTCTCATAGAATTTATGGGACACTATTTGCTGTACTAAAGGCTTAAATTGAGACATTATTAAATTCTGTATAGGGTCTTGGTTATTTAGCTCCTCCCATCCACACCACTGTTGTGCTGCCATAAAGTATAGTCTTGAGTTAGGGACCGCTATTCCCCCTCTATCTTTTGGCTGTTGCAGGGTTTCAAGTTTAATTCTTGGTTTGCCATATTTCCATATAAGGTCTCTAAAAGTCGCATCTATTGTCCTAAATAATTTTGGTGTCAACCAGACTGAGCAATTGTGCAGTAAATATAGCAATTGGGGCAGCAACACCATTTTTACCAGATTTGCCCTCCCTATCATAGTCAATGGAAATTTGCCCCAGATTTTACTTTGTTGCCTAAATTTACCTACAAGAGGAAGTATATTTTTGTCTATATAGTCGTTAACAATTGGGGCAATTGTCACCCCTAAATACTTGAATAATGAGACATACTTCATCAGGTGGTTCTGGTGTGGGAGTTCCAATTGTATCGGATCTATAGGATCAATAGACATTATTACAGATTTATCCCAGTTGATATTGAATCCTGAGAATGTACCGAAATTATCAATAAGTGAGAGAACTTTAGACAGAGAATTATATGTATCCCCTAGAAGCACTAGGGCGTCATCTGCGAAGAGTAATATTTTTTCCTAGCCCATACATCTCCGAAACCCCACCCTGATGGTCTGATATGCCTGCCTTGCCACGATTGAATTAAGCGCTTATTTTATTCACTTTGTACATGGTCTCTATTTTGTCTCTATGAGCCAGAGTGCTTTTTATTGCAAAACTTTTATTAAAGTTTTTGAAAGCTGATTCACACTATGTGGAAGTCTTCTTTTTAATCCTTCCACCTGAGGGCCTGCATCCCCTACATGAAGATTGATTGTTGAATTGCGATACAGTCTCATACCATGAAGTTCGGAAGCTAGTGAGATTGGAGGAGGCCGATCGGTGAGTGCTTCCACTGTTTTTCCCATCTGCTGTGGACACAGTGCTGCACCCATCACTTCCTGCTCTTCCGTAAGCCTGTTTGACTCTCAAGCCGCTGGCTAGTGAGTCCACCGATTCCGGTAAGGGTATTTTCACGTGTCCCTACCTACATCACAAGTTTGGTCACCATACTACACTGAAGCCATTCCCGGATATGGGGGACCCATACAATAAGTTTTAGTGTAAGTCATATTGGCCAATTCTTTAGATACACGTCTTAAGAACTTTCTATGGACTTTCACTTTTGAGCATATTTTTAATTTTAATTTTAAGTTGTGGTTGTAACACTACTGGCACAAATGTTTTTTATTCTTCTGTGTTTGAGTCGCACATACAGTATTAACTCATAGTTTATGCACTATCGGGCTTTTTATGTGTAATTAGATATTTAACACATGAGATAACCCCACAGATATACAGATCTTATCACAAACGTTTTACATGTTTGTTTATTTTTTTGAGTCGTACACATTGACTCATAGTTCATGTATTATTGGGCTTCTTTTTATGTGTAATTAGACATCCAACATATGCGATCACCTCACAGATATACAGATCTTATTATAATATATAAGATCACATACACAATCTGTAGAAGTCCTGCTTCACTAAACACTTTATTGTGCAAAACTTGACCTCCAGACTGATATTTTGGTGGGTCTTGCCCAATAATGAACATTATGTTTTTTTAGCGCCACACTTTATTTGAGTTACCCTAGAGAATAAAATGGCGGTCATTGCAATACTTTTTTTCACACAGTATTTGCGCAGCTGTCTTACAAGCGCACTTTTTTTGGAAAAAATTCACTTTTTTGAATGAAAAAATAAGACAACAGTAAAGTTAGCAGTCACACTTCAACATTGCACCCGCTCATGGAATGGCGTCAAACTTTTACCCTCAAAAATCTCCATAGGCGACGTTTAAAAAATTCTACAGGTTGCATGTTTTGAGTTACAGAGGAGGTCTAGGGCTAGAATTATTGCTCTCGCTCTAATGATTGCGGTGATACCTCACATGTGTTTTTTGACCACCATTTTCATATGCGGGTGCTACTCACGTACATGTTCGCTTCTGCTCGTGAGCTCGTCGGGAAGGGGCATTTAAACAAAAAAAAATTATTTTCTTATTTATTTTACTTGATTGTATTTATTTTTACAATGTTTTTTTTTTTTTTTTTAATTTGGGTAACTTTTATTCTTATTACAAGAAATGTAAACATCCCTTGTAATAGAAAAAAGCATAGCAGGTCCTCTTAAATATGAGATCTGGGGTCAAAAAGTCCTCAGATCTCATATTTGGACTTAAATGCAATAAAAAAAAAGTTTGTATTTTGAAAAAATGTGCCTTTAAGGCGTATGGGCAGAAGTGACGTTTTGATGTCACTTCCGACCTGCAGTGTCAGGGAGATGGGTGGGGGCCATCTTACCCTCACTCGTCTCCATACACAGCAAGTGAGAGGACATGATTGCCTCCGCCGCTGCCGACGGCTCCGGTAAGCGGCGGAGGGCACCGGATCGCAGCAGGAGGGGGGGCCCCTCTCCCGCCACCGATAAAAGTGATCTTGTGGCGAATACACCGCAGAGACTATTTTTATCTTGTAGCAAGCCGAACACGGGGATACCAGGGTTATGGTAGCTAGCAGTTGCCATAACAACGATATCCATCCCCAAAGTAGGGACGTACATCGCCGCGCGGCGGTCGGCAAGTGGTTAAAGTACCAACTTTTTTAACCACTTGCCCTTCGAAAGATTTACCACTCTTCATGTCCAGGCCATTTTTGTGATACGGCACTCTGTTATTTTAAATGACAATTGCGCGGTCATGCAACGCTGTACCCAAATTTATGTCATTTTTTCCCCACAAATAGAGCTTTTTTTGGTGGTATTTGATCACTTCTGCGTTTTTTTTTTTTTTGCACTAAAAAGAAAAAAAAGGCCGTCAATTTTGAGAAAAAAAAAAACAATATTTTTTTACTTTCTGCTATATAACATATCCAATAAAAAATTTTAAAAAATCGAATTACTTCATAAATTTAGGCTAATATGTTTTGTGCTACATATTTTTGGTAAAAAAAAAATCACAATAATGCCCCATACACGCGGTCGCATTTTCCGACGGAAAATGTGTGATAGGACCTTGTTGTCGGAAATTCCAACCGTGTGTAGGCTCCATCACAAATTTTCCATCAGATTTTCCGACACACAAAGTTTGAGAGCAGGCTCTAAAATTTTCCGACAACAAAATCCGTTGTCAGAATTTCCGATCGTGTGTACACAAATCCGACGCACAAACTCCCATGCATGCTCAGAATAAATAAAGAGATGAAAGCTATTGGCCACTGCCCTGTTTATAGTCCCGGCGTACGTGTTTTATGTCAACGCTTTCAGAATGATCGGATTTTCCGACAACTTTGTGTGACTGTGTGTATGCAAGACAAGTTTGAGCCAACATCCGTCGGAAAAAATCCTAGGATTTTGTTGTCGGAATGTCCGATCAATGTCTGACCGTGTGTACGGGGCATAAGTGTTTATTGATTTTTTTTGCATCTACAAACTATGGGATATATACTGGAATTTTTATTTATTTTTATTTTTTCATACAAGTAATGGCGGCGATCGGCGACTTATAGCGGGACTGCAATTTTAAGAATTAGAGATCTAGAGAAGGACAGTCAAATGTTGACTATTTTTAAGCATGGAATACTGGCTGGAGGTGGTAGTATTATTGGATAGTATAAATATGTATATTAGTTATTATAAATATATCTTACAACACTTTTTTAAAGCCATTTCATGCAAGTTAAAAACAACACCTGCAGCCTTTTATAGCTTGTTGCCTCTTGGCTTACAATCTAAGAAAAGAGCCACTTTGTTGGTCCTAAAAGTAAGGGGTATACAGTGGGGACGGAAAGTATTCAGAGCCCCTTAAATTTTTCACTATTTGTTATATTGCAGCTATTTGCTAAAATCATTTAAGTTAATTTTTTCCTCCTTAATGTACACATAGCACCCCATATTGACAGAAAAACACAGAATTGTTGACATTTTTGCAGATTTAATAAAAAAGAAAAACTGAAATATCACATGGTCCTAAATATTCAGACCCTTTGCTGTGACACTCATATATTGAACTCAGGTGCTGTCCATTTCTTCTGATCATCCTTGAGATGGTTCTACACCTTCATTTGAGTCCAGCTGTGTTTGATTATACTGATTGGACTTGATTAGGAAAGCCACACACCTGTCTATATAAGACCTTACAGCTCACAGTGCATGTCAGAGCAAATGAGAATCCTGAGGTCAAAGGAACTGCCTGAAGAGCTCAGAGACAGAATTGTTGCAAAGGAACAGGTCTGGCCAAGGTTACAAAAAAAATTCTGCTGCACTTAAGGTTCCTAAGAGCACAGTGACCTCCATAATCCTTAAATGGAAGACGTTTGGGACAACCAGAACCCTTCCTAGAGCTGGCCGTCCGGCCAAACTGAGCTATCGGGGGTGAAGAGCCTTGGTGAGAGAGGTAAAGAAGAAACCAAAGATCACTGTGGCTGAGCTCCAGAGATGCAGTCAGGAGATGGGAGAAAGTTGTAGAAAGTCAACCATCACTGCAGCCCTCTACCAGTCAGGGCTTTATGGCAGAGTGGCCCGATGGAAGCCTCTCCTCAGTGCAAGACACAGGAAAGCCCGCATGGAAGGACTCCAAGATGGTGAGAAATAAGATTCTCTGGTCTGATGAGACCAAGATAGAACTTTTTGGCCTTAATTCTAAGCGGTATGTGTGGATAAAACCAGGCACTGCTCATGACCTGTCCAATACAGTCCCACAGTGAAGCATGGTGGTGGCAGCATCATGCTGTGGGGGTGTTTTTCAGCTGCAGGGACAGGACGACTGGTTGCAATTGAGGGAAAGATTAATGCGGCCAAGTACTGGGATATCCTGGACGAAAACCTTCTCCAGAGTGCTCAGGACCTCAGACTGGGCTGAAGGTTTGCCTTCCAACAAGACAATGACCCTAAGCACACAGCTAAAATAACGAAGGAGTGGCTTCACAACAACTCCGTGACTGTTCTTGAATGGCCCAGCCAGAGGCCTGACTTTAACCCAATTGAGCATCTCTGGAGAGATCTAAAAATGGCTGTCCACCAACGTTTACCATCCAACCTGACAGAACTAGAGAGGATCTGCAAGGAGGAATGACAGAGGATCCCGAAATCCAGGTATGAAAAACTTGTTGCATCTTTCCCAAAAAGACTCATGGCTGTATTAGATCAAAAGGGTGCTTCTACTAAATACTGAGTAATGGGTCTGAATACTTAGGACCATGTGATATTTCAGTTTTTCTTTTTTAATAAATCTGCAAAAATGTCAACAATTCTGTGTTTTTCTGTCAATATGGGGTGCTGTGTGTACATTAATAAGGAAAAAAAATGAACTTAAATGATTTTAGAAAATGGCTGCAATATAACAAAGAGTGAAAAATGTAAGGGGTTCTGAATACTTTCAATCCCCACTGTATGTGGACTCTGTTATTCTTACTTTCATATTCATAATTTACAGTAAATTGCAACACAGAGTTACTGAAAAAACAGTAACCACCACCTTGCAAAGGGGTGGCCCATATTTTCAAGTCACCACTCACTAGTCTGATACCTCTAGGGTCTAATGGTATGTTATGTTTTTAATGTTAGAAACAATTCAGTAAAAAAAGGAAGAAACACTAATTAGTGTTGAATTAGAAGCAGACATTAAAAGTCTCAGACAAGTAATTGGCGGCATCAGGATGAAATCCCAACTTTTTGAATCAATGTATTGATTTCTACTTTCACCTAATGGCCAAAAAGAAGAATAGCTGAACCCAGTGAAGAAGATGGAGCAGTGAGCAATAGCACTAAACTGTCAGTGCCAGAGGAAGCAAACACAGAGTTACGTATGTGATAATGTACTAATATATATATATATATATATAGAAAGTGCAGCGCTTAAAAATATGTGAATTAACAGTAATAATTTCACAGAGCCATATATCTTATGGACATAGTGGCGCATGAGCATTTGTAAACACCAGGATGATGCGCAGCATCTCTAATGACAACAAGACGTGAGACACACATGAGGTAACTTAGAACAAGGCGTGAGGTGCAAGCCTCGACACCATACTGCGGTGAGCATTACAACAGAAAGTAATGTACAGAGAGGCACACCGCTGATCGATTATGCTTATTGATGATAACAATATATATATATATATATATATATATATATATATATATATATATATATATATATATATATATATATATATATATATATATATATATATGCAATGACCCGTGTAGATGGACACCCCAGATGATGTCTTGGCAGACAAAACGTGTCGGACCGAACTCTATCTAGGCAGTTGTGTTCTACATGTTGTTTCCCTGTTGGATTTAATGACAGGCTTTTTATCTTTGGTTATGATGTAAGTGTTCTACCTTTTTTTTAAAAACATACCATTAATGGTTTTACACTGTGTGGAGGCCTTTTAGTGTTTTCATGGTCCATTGGAATGCACAAAACTATCGAGTGATGGGCAATCCTGTCGTGAAGTGGTGATGTGAGACCTTCTGAACTGCTTCCATAGCCAGTATCTGGATTACATATGCTTTACCGGCTCAGTACTACGGTATCTGAGTCCATATGTTCCCGTCTTTCGTGGTGGATATTCACGTATGGGTGTTATATATGGATTTTCAACATTGTCAGCTATAATCACTTTGATCACACTGGAACTTTTCACTTTGAACTTTTTTTTTGTATATGAACTGATTTTTTCTTTTTTTCCTTTTTTTTTATGATTCTTTATAATTATTACTGCTAATTCACACGTTTTTAAGCACTGCACTTATATATATATCTGTTCACAATGTTTTGCCATTTTGTCAACTGTAGTGCTGGCAGCTACAGAGTTTCATATTTACATTTAGCGCAGTATTCCTTACTATATAATGATAATGTATCTATGCTATGCAGCCTTTGATGTATTTGGGTATGACCTTTCTATGCTGTAGCAGCCCATATATTTTGTCTGAAACTTCAACTACTGTTGCTTGCATTTCTCTAGTCTGTCTTTCCCGTTCCCCTGGGTCTCTGCTACAAATAGCCATAACATGGACACCTGCCTGAAGAATATACACCGTTTAATCAAGACACTACTTTTTTCCAAAAGACCATATTAAGCCTAAGCGAATTACACTTCCAGCCCGTACTTAAAAATCTTCATGCTCCATCTATTCCTTTAGTTGTCATTCAGATGGGCCTTTCCACTAACAGAGAACATATATATTAATGTGTTAAAGGAAACACAGGTATTTATACTGGTGAACAGAAGTGTCCTCTTCCACTGGACCCATCAAGTTCATTCTTTAGAGACCATTCTCTAATGTGTAACACTCAATAGTTAGTACACGTATTATTTCTGATTTTTTTCCAAGTTATAACTCACTAAAAAAAGGATTTTAACATCTGGTATCTTGCAGAAGAAGATAAACATAGTAAAATATATATATAAAATGGTTTTCTATGCACAATATAATTTGTAAAAAAGATACCACAGTCTCTATTTTAATAATCATCTATGTTTTATCAAACACAGTGCAGAACAGGCATACAGTCGCAATATGTAGGACATTTATGAAGCATATAAGTGACACATTTAAAAGCAGATCAGGCTTTTTCTCATTTAGCAAAGTCTATATGACAGTTTTTTGGTGTACAGTATTTACCACTCATGCACCTGGAATTCTGGAAAGCAAACTGCAACAGGTTTGCAAACTTCAAATTTTCACCCCAGACAAATGCACAATTAATAATTGGTCAGGGTGAAGTTTTGTTCTGCCACAGTGTTTTTTAAAAGAAGGAATGTATTCATCAAGCTGTAACCTTGCATTTAATCTGTCTAAAAATCTCATTGCTCCTGTTCAGCATTGATGTGTGTCATAACTAATACATGTCCCCCACCCCCATGTTTTAAAATGTTACTCCTACAATTTCACATGTGTAATAGCTTTGTGTTTGCTTAGGTGAATTGCAGAGCATACGGTTTTGCCCCCAAAAACAAAATGAAAAGAAATGTATTAACGTGGATATAAACCCACTCTCATCCTTTTTAAACTACTGCCATAGTGGTTATCTATAAGATATACATGCCTCCTGCATGTATCCTTACCTGTCAAATGTCTCCCCTCTGTCTGTTATGAAACCCAAAAAAACTGCAGATTTGTGGGTGGGTCTGTTGTCCGGAGCTCAGTGGGTGGAGTGATGATGTCAGTAGACTCCCAGCCCACCTCTACACCCCCCTTGTCAACATGAATTTTCTCCTGTGTATTTCTTACACTGAACTTCTGCTATGATCTCGAACATCCAGTCAAAACCCCAAAAAGTCACCACATGACTTCAGCATGCCCAATCATGCTGAGGTGTGGAGCAGCCAGTCCTGGGAGAGCTGGAGATGAAAGGGGGAGGAGATGAGAATTACACATAATGCCTCTCTAAGGCTTGTGCATGAGATATGTAAATCACCTGTCACTCACACCAAGTGACTGACTGGTATTTCTCTGTCTGTCAGTTTTTATCTCACTGAAAAAAGATAAGAGGATTGCTCTGAGTTGGATTAACTCTTCGTGGCAAGACTGGGCACAGATGATATGAAATCCTATACTGTACAAGTTACAAGCCTAAATTAAAAAAACAAATTTCGGGTTTACATCCACTTTAATTTCACATATTTCAACAAACAAGCAGTGGACAAATAATTTGTTAAAACATAATTTCATGTTTTAGTAAACTTTAATATTTTTAAATAGTTTGGTCTAAATTAACTTTTTCTTTTGTTAAAACATGCACAGCTGTCAACAAAAGCTGTATACAAGGCTTAGACTGAGAGGCAAGCAAATGACATCACAATCTCTGCCTCAGTCAATCCAAGGAAGCTTTGTATCCATTCAGAAAATACAAAGCTTTCTGTGAATGACTGAGCAGCGCTTAGCCCAACTCAATTTTATTCCGGGAGCAGGATGGGGAGTCCCCCTCCTTCTGTCAGAGCACAGCACTGTAAACTGCATGTAACTGATGATACAGCACTAAAAGCCAGTGCGCGTTTTAGTAAAGTTAATAGTTTGTTTGGACCTGCTTTGTCAAAACAAACTATTTCAACTTTACTAAAACATGGAGTTAGGCTTTAAGCTGGCCATACATAAAAGGGATTTTGACTTACCTGTAAATTCTATATTCCATATCTTTGAGTACACTACAGAGCACAGGCAACTTATTCATACACAGTGGGTTACAGGCTCATATCTTCAGGTGATTGAACACTGGCAAATGTTTGAGGACACGTCCTCCTCAGTTTTGTAGCAAGCAATGCAGAGTAATAAGGAGAGTTTATGGAGGGTATCCTGTGTCTTGTACTGTACTCTAAGATATAGAATTTAAGAGTAAGTCAAAATTAATCACAACATACAGGACACAGGCAACCTATTCATACACCATGGGATGCCCTCAAGCAATGGATACATGGATAGAAAACAACTAGGCAAAAGTAACTGTGCCAACATGCCCAAAAAACAACAGCGGACAAAAGACACAAGTTTTTTGCGTTGCAAAAATCATGCTGCCAAAAGCTGCATCTGCCGAAGACTGGAACTCCACCCCAAAAAGCTGTAAGAAAGAAGGAACAGAAGTCTAAGAAGGTGGGGGGAGTTGAAAGTTGGGCATCAGATGCTTGGTGTCTAAAAGCCCAGGATAATCCTACAGATCTGGTGGAGCGAGTGCGCAACAGCACGGAAGGAGGTTTTTGTTTAAGAGCATAAGCGGTTTCTATCAAGTTCCTAAATCACCTTACAATGGTGGATTTTGAAGCAAGGTGCCCCTTTCAAGGTCCGAAGAAAAGAACAGAATGGGAATCTGTGTGTCTAATGGAAGCAGTCATTTTTAGGTATACTCTAATGGCTCATACTATGTCCAGGCAATGTAGAGAGACTGCCTTTGGATGCTTAAGAGCAGGCCAGAACATTGATCTCATTGAGATGGAACACTGAAACCACCTTTGGAATCTCAGGTGTAATATAATCTTGTCTCTGTGAAGTATGAGGAAAGGGCCACTGATTTAGAAACACGAGTGACAATGTTGTGACCAAAAATAATACATTTCTGGTAAAGATATTTTAGGCGATATCCCCGATGGGTTCAAAGGGTGGTCTCTGCAAGGCAGAGAGAACCAAATTAAGGTCCCAGGAAAGCAAAGAGTGATGCAAAGGGAGCCTGATATGGGAAAAACATTTAATGAAGGTAAAGCCAAAAATCATTTAAAAGGATGGATAAGGCTGAAACCTGCCTATTTATGGGCTGCTCTGTGCAAAACCACTGCACAGAGCAGGCAATTATAACATGTTTATTTTTAAATAATAAAAGAAAGAGACTTTAGTATAACTTTAATGTGGTTGTTAAGCCACTCTAACCTGTATACACCATCAGCACTGCCTCCTATTGCAGTGTCCCCCTCTGTGTATGATTTATAAATATAAATGCTGCAAATACCTAATTCACAGCCGAGATTGCAAACACATGACCAGCCAGCTCTCTCCTTTTTTCCTCTGAGAGATGCAGGGGGAGGGGCTGAGATTCCCTTGCTGACATCAGTCTGGAGGGGAGGAAGAGGGGAGGAGGAGAGGTGAAGAGAGCTGGATGGTCATGTGATTGCAATCTCGGCTATGAAATTAGGTATTTGCAGCATTTATATTTATAAATCATACACAGAGGGGGACACTGCAATAGGAGGCAGTGCTGATTGTGTACACAGGTTAGTGGTATGCAAGCAGCAGGAGGGGGAGGGGCGGCACTGTCACGAGCACAGAGGGGAGAGGGAGGAGGACCCAGGAGCAGAGAGGAGAGCAGATAGCAGGCTGCTGATGACGGCTGACCACGGTGTCTGGTCTCAGCAGCCATGATACACCGTGGTCAGTTTACATAGGGGAGGGCAGAAACTGGCAAGATCAGCCAGGTGTTTCAGGTGTTACAAGGGGCTAAATGACTCAGGACAAGCAACATGCTTTAAAGGAGCAGGATCCATTTTTTTTTTATTTGGGTTAACAAATGCTTTAAGCAGAGGAATCTTTGCATATGAATGGAGATTAGAGCCATTCTGGATGTTTGTCTCATGACGTGCAGTTGTAATTGCTCTGCAAATATATAATCCTGAAAAACAGGGTCATTTTGGTATTCATGGTTCTTGTCCAGTTAGCTGCAGTTTTATAAAGAGAAATGGTCATAAGAGCTGATTGCAGGGAGGGGCCTGCTAGGTTAAAGAGAACTTTAAAGAGCTTCTCAAATTTTCTGTCACCAGATTCTTTAAAAGAACGAACATCTATCTAGTCAGAATGAGATGTTTGTTTAAGACAGATATGGCAGGGTCTACCACAGGAGTAGCCCACTTTTTTTCAAACTCTTTTTTCACTAGATATATACTTCTTTTTTAGTGCCCAAGGGGGCGTGACAAGATGGAAGAGAGTCAGCCTGCACTATGCCACAGCTTTTGAAAAGAGTGGCAATGAGCTTTTTAACATTTACAAACATATTGCTGAAGCTCCCTCCTCAATTCAGTGACAATGTGGGGGAGAATCAGCGAAATGAAAAAAAAAAAAAACGACAGATTCCTCTATCCACACAAATGCTCTTTCCCCCACTGGGACATAGTATTCTGACAACTGCATCTGCCACTGTTAGAATACGCTGATCAGTTGCTGATTGAGAACAGTTTTCCAACAATCTGCTTCAACAGGAGTCAATCAAATGATTGGCTTCTGTCAAGCAGGGAAAGCCACTCGCTGATCGCAATTCAGCCAGTCACTGCTGAACCGACCAAATTTTAATTTAACTATGGTAAGCTTAACAGTAATGCCCCGTACACATGGTCGGATTTTCCGATGGAAAATGTGTGATAGGACCTTGTTGTCGGAAATTCCGACCGTGTGTGGGCTTCATCACACATTTTCCATCGGATTTTCTGACACACAAAGTTTGAGAGCAGGCTATAAAATTTTCCGACAACAAAATCTGTTGTCGGAAATTCCGATCGTGTGTACACAAATCCGACGGACAAAGTGCCACGCATGCTCAGAATAAATAAAGAGATGAAAGCTATTGGCCACTGCCCCATTTATAGTCCCGACGTACGTGTTTTATGTCACCACGTTCAGAATGATCGGTTTTTCCAACAACTTTGTGTGACCATGTGTATGCAAGACAAGTTTGAGCCAACATCCGTCGGAAAAAATCCTAGGATTTTGTTGTCGGAATGTCCGAACAAAGTCCGACCGTGTGTACGGGGCATTACTGTTGTTGTTTGCTTCAACGGTTCTCTACTTTACATATTCAGTTATTTAGATAGTAATCCCCACAATGTTTTTGCATCTCATTTGCTGTGTTACTACACTGACAAACATTTATGCATATATTTAGTTATGTAAATGTAGTACTTTTTATTTTATTATGTGCATGTAAGCAATACTATTCAAACACATCACAGTGACCATTTACTTTATTACATTATTACAATATTATTACAACCTATTTTATATTGCTATAAACAACCCTGATTCAGATAATATCTTGATTAAATGTGCTTAATATTGACAACATTGTAATAAGAGAATTATTTCCAAACCATTATAAATAATCAGCACATTTACTCGTAAAGCGTATAAATGGAGATCAAGAAGACACTATCTTCAACATACTTTACAATAACACACTTTGGACATCCATGGATTCTGTTTCATGTCATCTGCAAAAGAAAAACAAAAATAAATTTGATTAGCAGACTGTAAAGTTTTTTTGTATAGAAGAATGTCACTAATAGGAAGTGAATATTAAAAGTTAATTAAAGCTGCAAATAAATCCATTAACATTTTCTGCCCAGCTCCATTTATTTTCAGATTGAAGGATGTCAAACAGGAGGGTTCCAACGGGGCCACCCATGGCTTGAATTTCAGTTCATTGGGAAGTGGACAAAATTCCCTCTGTGTATGGTAAGTTTAAAGCAGCATTCCAGTGTTATTTGTTTTTATGTTTGCTATTGTATAACTATAACCCATTATATGTCCTCACTTTCTAGAGGGTAGTAGAAAATATCAGTGCTATATAAATCAAAATAATAGTAATAATAAGAAGTACTTTTATGAGGGAAAGCAAATTAATTTTGTCATGTCATACATGTCAAACAGAATATTGGCATGCATTAAAAAGGGGATAAACTCCAGAGATAAAACGATAATTCTCCCGCTCTACAAGACTCTGGTCCGGCCGCACCTGGAGTATGCTGTCCAGTTCTGGGCATCAGTCCTCAGTAAAAATGTACTGGAAATGGAGCGAGTACAAAGAAGGGCAACAAAGCTAATAAAGGGTCTGGAGGATCTTAGTTATGAGGAAAGGTTGCGAGCACTGAACTTATTCTCTCTGGAGAAGAGACGCTTGAGAGGAGATATGATTTCAATATACAAATACCATACTGGTGACCCTACAATAGAAATAAAACTTTTTCGCAGAAGAGAGTTTAACAAGACTCGCGGCCACTCATTAAAATTAGAAGAAAAGAGGTTTAACCTTAAACTACGTAGAGGGTTTACTGTAAGAGCGGCAAGGATGTGGAATTCTCTTCCACAGGCGGTGGTCTCAGCGGGGAGCATTGATAGCTTCAAGAAACTATTAGATAAGCACCTGAATGACCGCAACATACAGGGATATATAATGTAATACTGACACATAATCATACACATAGGTTGGACTTGATGTCTTTTTTCAACCTCACCTCACTACTATGTAACTATGTAACATAGCTAGCTTCTATATATACATGTCAATTTATTTCTGTTTGAGGAATTAGGTAACACAGGTGTCATTGACTAAATGAACACTATTTACTGTACTTTTGATTCTAATTCTTTACCCACTTTAAACAGTCTGCTTCAGGGAAAACCATTATATCAGTGAAAAAACAAAAAAAGCCCAGAACAAAGCTACTTTTGAATATTCCAGGGTAGCTCTGGTAACATAGGTGAATACCTGGATGAATCCAATGCCCAAGAAGAAAGAGCCACCCCACTGGAATGGGAGTACTCTGATAGAAAAAGTGGCAGAGTCTCCACAGTAGCTGAGTCCTCTGGAGAAGCTACACATTGTTAGGCTCTGGCCTGGCTGTCTGCACTCTAATTCTGACAGTGGAGGGCCACTCACTTGGCTGCAGATCACCTTATAAACTACCTATGCTTTTTTAGGTGTGACCTTTCTGAGCATGTTCAGGACCCAAGGGGGTTGTGGTAAAAGGAGTTGAAGGGGCCTGTGCCTGCATCTGAGCATGGTGAGTAAATGAATACTCCCCTGCATTATCACCCCTTTATTGTCTCTTCTAAAGGAACAAAAGCATTCAGTTCAGTTCATCTGAACCTTCATATCCTTTATTAACTTGTCGCACTTCTGTGCACTCTTTCCAGCTCTGCAGCATTTTTTGTGCTCTGGCACCTAAAACAGCAGAGACATCACCCTACTGACAAAGTGCCATATAGTCAAAGCTATGGTATTACCAGTAGTAACCTATGGCTGTGAAAGTTGGACCATAAGGAAGGCTGAATGTTGAAGAATTGATGCTTTTGAACTATGGTGTTGGAGAAGACTCTTGAAAGTCCCTTGGACAGCATGAAGATTAAACCAGTCAATCCTAAAGGAAATCAACCCTGAATATTCACTGGAAGGACAAATCCTGAAGCTGAAACTCCAATATTTTGGCCACCTAATGTGAAGAGAGGACTCATTGGAAAGACCCTGATGCTGGGAATCATGAAAGGAAAAAGGAAAAGAGGACGACAGAAAACAAGATGGAAAGATAGCAAAATCGAAACAATAAACATGAAGTTAAGCAAGCTTCGGGATGCAGTGGAGGATTATTATTATTATTATTATACAGGATTTATATAGCGCCAACAGTTTATGCAGCGCTTTACAACTTGAGGGTAGACAGTACAAATACAATACAATTTGATACAGTAGGAATCAGAGGGCCCTGCTCCTTAGAGCTTACAATCTAAGAGGGAAGGTCAAGAGATACAAGAGGTAATAACTGTGGGTGATGTCCTGATTGAGAAGATAAATGTACAGTTGTTAGGTGGGGGCCAGATAGGCTTCTCTGAAGAGATGAGTTTTCAGGGATCGTCTGAAAGTGGATAAAGTAGGAGAAAATCGGACAGATTGGGGTAGAGCATTCCAGAGGATGGGGGAGGCTCTGGAGAAGTCCTGAAGGCGAGCATGGGATGAGGTGACAAGGGAGTTTGAGAGCAGGAGGTCTTAGGAGGAGCGAAGAGAACGAGTAGGTTGGTATTTTGTGACTAGGTTAGAGATGTAGCTGGGGGCCAGGTTGTGGATGGCTTTGTAAGTTATAGTTAGTATCTTGAATTTAATTCGGTGACTGAGTGGCAGCCAATGGAGGGATTGGCAGAGGGGTGTAGCAGACGCTGAGCGGTTTGTGTGGTGGATGAGCCTGGCAGCAGCAATCATGATGGACTGAAGTGGGGATAGCCTATTTAGAGGTAAACCAATGAGGAAGGAGTTGCAGTAGTCAAGGCGGGAGATGACCAGGGAGTGGATTAGAAGCTTTGTGGTGTCATTGGTTAGGAACGGGCGTATCCTGGAGATGTTGCGAAGACTGAGGCGGCAAGCTTTGGATAGTGATAGAATGTGGGGTTGAAAGGTTAGTTCAGAGTCCAGGATTACACATAAGACCTTGGCGTGGGGAGATGGGTTGTTAGTTGAGCCGTTGATCTTGACAGGGAGATCAGGGGAAGTGGCACCTGAGGGAGGAAATATCATGAGCTCGGTTTTGGATAGGTTGAGTTTGAGAAAGTGATGTGACATCCAGGCTGATATGTCTGCTAGTAAGTTGGTAATGCGTGAGGAGACAGATGGAGAGAGTTGGGGGGTGGAGAGATAGATTTGGGTGTCATCAGCGTAGAGATGATATTTAAAGCCGTGGGAGGCAATCAACTGACCCAAGGAGGTGGTGTAGATTGAGAAAAGGAGAGGTCCAAGAACAGAACCTTGGGGGACCCCAACAGAAAAAGGAAGAGAAGAGGAGGAAGTAGAGTTGTAAGTGACACTTAAGGAGCGGTGGGATAGGTAGGATGAGAACCAGCGAAGAGCGTAGTCACGGAGACCAAAGGAGTGGAGTTTTTTGAGGAGGAGGGGGTGGTCCACTGTGTCAAAGGCAGCAGAGAGATCCAGGAGAAGTAGTACAGAATAGTGTCCATTGGCTTTAGCCATTAGTAGGTCATTTGAGAGTTTAAGGAGAGCAGTTTCCGTGGAGTGTTGAGGGCGAAAACCAGACTGAAGGGGATCAAGAAGTTTATTCATGGTCAGATGGTCGCTTAGTCGGTTGTAGACCAGTCTTTCAAGAAGTTTGGAGGAGAAGGAGAGTAAGGAGATGGGACGTAAGTTGTTGAGATTGGTGGGATCCAGTGAGGGCTTTTTTAGAATGGGGGTGACTAGCGCATGTTTTAGAGAGTTTGGGAAGATGCCACAAGAGAGGGAGAGGTTGAAAATGTGAGTTAGAGAGCGTAGAATCGAGTCAGAGGGTGAGCGTAGCATTTGCGAGGGAACAGGATCCAGGGGGCAAGTGGTTAGATGAGTGCTAGATAAAAGTTTAGCAACCTCAGTAATAGTAGCAGGGTTGAATGAGGGAAGTAATGATTGTGTCTGTGGACATGGGGTGTTGCATGGGGGAGGTTTTTGCGCATTGGCGATCTCCTCGTGAATTGTGTCAATCTTAGTTTTGAAGTGATTGGCAATCTCCTGGGCAGTGAGTGAGTTGGTGGGTGGAGGCAGTGGAGGACAGAGTAGAGAGTTGAAGGTGGAGAAGAGTTGACGTGGACTGGATGAGAAGGTGTTGACCAGTGTGATAAAGTAGGTCTGTTTGGCAGTGTGAAGGCAGGAGTAGTATTTTAGGAGGACAGATTTATATTGTGCGAAGTCTTCCTGGGTCTTAGTCTTATGCCACAGGCGCTCAAAAGCGCGGCTACGTTTTCTGAGACTTCTGGTGTCGTCTGTTTGCCAGGGTTGTAGCAGTCGGGGCCTAATTCTGCGTGTAGTGAGGGGGGCCAGCTTGTCTATGGAGGAAGACAGTGAGCTGTTGTAGATGAAAGTAGCTAGGTTGGGGCAGGACAGGGGGGAGATTTTGTCATAGAGGTGATCAGTAGCAGAGTAGAGAAGAGAAGGGTTGAGGTGGCGAAGGTTTCTACGTGTAACTGTTAGGCGGTTGGAGGGAGAAGAGGTGGAAGACAAGGAGAGAGCAAAACTAATAAGGTGGTGATCAGAGAGTGGGAGAGGATTGTTGGAAAGGTTGCACGGAGTGCACAGATAGGAGAAGGCAAGGACAAGGGTGTTGCCATTGGAGTGGGTAGGAGCCTGTATCCATTGCTTCAGGTCAAGCGATTCTCTCTCTTTCTCTTGTCTATACTTATGTTAATACAAGAAAATATTTTGTGGGCTATAGAAGCTGCAGATTGGCATTGCAAACTGTTATTAAAGCATAACTTCACTTTTGTTGAGAAAAAAAACTCCCTGGATGATCTCTGTACATTACAGAGATTTTAACAAACTTTGTTGCAGATTTCTACCTTTTGTTATTCTGAAGAAATCCCCGTGTGTTTGTCTGTATCCATGGGAGAAAGTGAATTGAATGGGAGTGGTTCCATAATTATTAATCAGCTGCAGCACCTGCAGGGTACTAATGAGGAAAGCTGCTGGGCCTGCATCCCTTTAGACGTGCTCCTATTGTAAGTATTTCACCAAAAATAACATTTTTGTTGCAGGGGATGCCTGAAATCTGACTTGTATCTTAGTGTAGACTTCTGGGAAAATTGGTGAGCCAATTACACAAGCAGGAAATTATGTTTCGGGGGGGGGGTCAGTACACATTCTGTGTACAGAAAACCTCCAGGTAGCCATATTGCATTGCATTTTCAGGAAATTACAGTGATGCAGATTGAAAAGGAAAGGTAATTTTTAATAACATTTAATTATAATATGACTTATGTCGCAATTGTATAGGCTATATTCTTTTTTCTTTATTCACAATTTTTTCTCCCCACAAAAGTGGAATTACCCTTTAAGTCTAATGCCGCGTACACACGGTCGGACTTTTCAGCTACAAAAGTCCAACGGACGCTGACGGACTAAAGCTGGCTGGTAATCCGATCGTGTGTGGGCTTCTCCGGACTTTCAACGTACTTTTTTAGCCTCAAATCCGACGTACTTTAGATTTGAAACATGCTTCAAATCTTTACGTCGTAACTACGACGGACCCCGAAGTCCGCTCGTCTGTATGCTAGTCCTACGGACAAAAACCCACGCTAGGGCAGCTATTGGCTACTGGCTATCAACTTCCTTATTTTAGTCCGGTGTACGTCATCACGTACGAATCCGTCGGACTTTTGTGTGGTCGTGTGTAGGCAAGTCCGTTCCTTAGAAAGTCTGCAACAAGTCCGCCGCAAGTCCGCCGAAAGTCTGTCGGACAGGCTGTCGGACTTTTGTAGATGAAAAGTCCGACCGTGTGTACGCGGCATAAGACCTAGCGGGACATCCAATTTATTTTTCATCATTCTTGCCTTAAGGTTTGCCACAACCCCCCCCCCCCCCCTCAATCTAAATTGTATGATGCATTCTTTTTCTGCCCCAAGTGCATAACTTTGCATTTATCAACACTGTACCTCATCTACATGTATTTGCCCAATCAACTAATGAATCCAGGTAGGCGTCTACGTTAAAAACATCTTAGAAGGAGTGTACTCTACTACATAGCTTTGTTTCACCTCTGAAAACCAGAATTGTGCTTTTATATCTAAACTTTATAAGAAATAAAACTAAGTTACAACAAAACTGTCCCAGAACTGAATCTTGGCTTACATAGCTTACAATCTTAGACAATGCAGAATGAGGATCATTAATTATTTGTCTGCCTGTAGTTTTTAAACCAGCTTTCTTTCCATTTACAAATTGAGTTTACTAAACATTTAGTTTGTATCTTTCACGTTAGCTACCTGTGAGGAAATACAGTATCTCACAAAAGTGAGTACACCCCTCACATTTTTGTAAATATTTTATTATATCTTTTCATGTGACAACACTGAAGAAATTACACTTTGCTACAATGTAAAGTAGTGCATGTACAGTACAGCTTGTATAGCAATGTAAATTTACTGTCCCCTCAAATAACTCAATGCCTAAACTGCTGGCAACAAAAGTGAGTACACTCCTAAGTGAAAATGTCCAAACTGGGCCCAAAGTGTCAATATTTTGTGTGGCCACCATTATTTTCAAGCACTGCCTTAACCCTCTTGGGCATGGAGTTCACCAGAGCTTCACAAGTTGCCACTGGAGCCCTTTTCCACTCCTCCATGACGACATCATGAAGCTGGTGGATGTTAGAGACCTTGCGCTCCTCCATCTTTCGTTTGAGGATGCCCCACATATGCTCAATAGGGTTTAGGTCTGGAGACATGCTTGGCCAGTCCATCCCCTTTACCCTCAGCTTCTTTAGCAAGGCAGTGGTCATCTTGGAGGTGTGTTTGGGGTCGTT
This sequence comes from Lithobates clamitans, assembly GCA_037952925.1. Classification (NCBI taxonomy): domain Eukaryota; kingdom Metazoa; phylum Chordata; class Amphibia; order Anura; family Ranidae; genus Lithobates; species Lithobates clamitans. The sequence continues at coordinate 1,943,014 of JBBGZY010001345.1, read as the reverse complement.
ATCATTTTTGAATATTGCCCTGCGACCCAGTTTCCCAAGGGAGGGGTCATGCTCTGCTTCCGTCACAGTATATGTTGGCAATCATGGTTCCCTCAATGAACTATAGTCCCTAGTGCTGGCAGCACTCATGCAGCCCCAGACCATGACACTCCTACCACCATGCTTGATTGTAGGCAAGACACAACAGTCTTTGTACTCCTCACCTGGTTACAGCCACACACGCTTGACACCATCTGAACCAAATAAGTTTATCTTGGTCTCATCAGACCACAGGACATGGTTCCAGTAATCCATGTCCTTAGTCTGCTTGTCTTCAGCAAACTGTTTGCGGGCCTTCTTGTGCATCATCTTGAGAAGAGGCTTCCTTCTGGGACAACAGCTATGCAGACCAATTTGATGCAGTGTGCGGTGTATGTCTGAGCACTGACAGGGTGACCCCCCACCCCTTCAACCTCTGCAGCAATGCTGGCAGCACTCATACGTCTATTTCACAAAGACAACCTCTGTATATGATGCTGAGCATGTGCATTCAACTTCTTTGGTTGACTATGGCAAGGCCTGTTCTGAGTGGAACCTGTCCTATTAAACCACTGTATGGTCTTGGCTACCGTGCTGCAGCTCAGTTTCAGGGTCTTGGCAATCTTCTTATAGCCTAGGCCATCTGTATGTAGAGCAACAATTCTTTTTTTCAGATCCCCAGAGAGTTCTTTGCCATGAGGTGCCATGTGGAACTTCCAGTGACCAGTATGAGAGAGTGAGAGTGATAACACCAAATTTAACACACCTGCTCCCCATTCACACCTGAGACCTTGTAACACTAATGAGTCACATGACAGCAGGGTTGGAAAATGGCTAATTGGGCACAATTCGGACATTTTCACTAATGCCACATACACATGACCAGTCTTTCCGTCGGAATGAACTCTGGCGGTTTTTTCAACGGAGTTCCGCTGAAATGGACTTGCCTACACACCATCACACCAAAGTCCGATCGTTTAGAACGCGATGATGTACGACAGGACTAGAAAAGGGAAGTTCAATAGCCGAAAGCTGCTCTTACGCCGTTTTTGGTCTGTCGGACCAGCATACAGACGAGCGGTTTTCCCGATAGGAACTGATTCCGTCGGAATGATTTGAAACATGTTCTATTCCTAGGACCGTCAGAATTTTAGAAAGAAAAAGTCAGATGAGGCCCACACACGATCGGAGTGTCCGATGGAATGATTCCGTTGGACCTTTTCTGCCGGTGGTTTAGACATTAATGGCTGTGTGTTGAGTTATTTTGAAGGGACAGCAAATTTACACTGTTATACAAGCTGTACACTCACTACTTTACATTGTAGCAGTGTCATTTCTTTAGTGTTGTCACATGAAAAGATATAATAAAATATTTACAAAAATGTGAGGGGTGTACTCACTTTTGTGAGATACTGTATATAAAAAGCTTTAGAAAAGTCCAAATATTCTACACCAACAGCTACTAGTTTGTCTAGGTTTTTGTTTATTTCCTCATAAAAGGAAAGTAGACTTGTTTGACAATGTCTATCTTCTTTAAATCCATGCTGGCTAATACTTATGCCATTGTTTTTTAGCAGCTACACTTGTATGTGGTCCTCCACAAGTCCCTCAAATATCTTCACCTATAGTATAACTCAAAGTTACATGTCTATAGTTCTAGGTGAAGATTAGAACATGACTTAGAAAGAACTCAACTCTTGAGGACTCATGGGTATAAACAATCTAGCCTAGGTGCTTTATTCATGGTTATCCCTTTCATGCCTAATGCCGCGTACACACGGGTGGACTTTTCGACCGGACTGGTCCGACGGACTTTCGACAGACTTCCGACGGCCTTGTGAATGAACGGACTTGCCTAGACATGATCACACCAAAGTCTGACGGATTCGTACGTGATGGTGTATGACCGGACTAAAATAAGGAAGTCGATAGCCAGTAGCCAATAGTTGCCCTAGCTTGGGTTTTCGTCCATCGGACTAGCATACAGATGAGCGGATTTTTCGACCGGACTCTAGTCCGTCGGACAGATTTGAAATATGTTCCAAATCTAAAGTCCGTCAGATTTTTGACCAAAAAGTCTGCTGTAGGTCCGATGGAGCCCACACATGATTGGATTGTCTGCCGGATTTGGTCCGTCAGACCAGTCTGGTCGAAAAGTTCGCTCGTGTGTACGCAGCATAAGCCTATTTCTGACATTTGTTGCTTGCAAGTTAAAATCCATATTTTTTGCTAGAAAATTACTTAGAACTACCAAACATTATATATATTTTTTTAGCGGAGACCCTAGAGAATAAAATGGCGATTGTTGCAATATTTTATGTCACACAGTATTTGTGCAGCGGTCTTTCAAATGCGATTTTTTGGAAAAAAAGACACTTTCATGAATTAAAAAACAAACTAAACAGTAAAGTTAGCCCAATTTGTTTTTGTAATGTGAAAGATGATGTTATGCTGAGTAAATAGATACCTAACATGTCATGCTTTGAAATTGCGCACACTTGTGGAATGGCGATAAACTACGGTACCTAAAAATCTCTATAGGCGATGTTTTAAAAAATAATAACGGTTACCAGGTTAGAGTTACAGAGCAGGTCTGGTGCTAAAAGTATTGCTCTCACTCTGACGATTGCGGCGATACATCTCATGTGTGAATTGAACACCGTTTACCTACGCAGGCGCGACTTACGCATGCATTTTCTTTGCTGCGTAAGCTCACGGGGACAGGGGCGCTTAAAAAAAAAAGTATTATTTGTTTATTTATTTATTTTATTTTTTTTACATTGTCTCTTAAAAAAAGAAACATTTGATCACTTTTATTGCTGTCACAAGGATAGTAAACATCCCTTGTGACAGTAATAGGTGGTGACAGGTACTCTTTATGGAGGGATCAGGGGTCTAAAAGACCCCTGATCGCTCCTCTGCACTTCAAATTATTCAGATCTCCAAAAACTGTGATTGTGAATACTGTAGTTTTTTTTAAACAGAGCCATTGGAAGCTGAGTAAACTGAAAGTGACGTTGCTTCCATGTTTACACATAGGAGACTCGATCAAAGCCATTTCTGGCTTTGTTCCAGTTTCTCTCTAGCCGGCGGAAGTGCCGGACCATTGCCCGGGTCTCCCGGTGGGACAGGAGGACCGGGAAGAGCAGTGGGAGGGGGGTCATCCCCTCCCATCCCTTTGGGATAACAGCCGATCAGCTTTTAGCCGCATCGGTTGTTATCCCTAAAGAGCCGACCGCCCACTCTAAAAAACAGTACCAGGGTGATGCATGCATCACCTCGGTATAACCTCTGAAAGCCGTGAGCACAAATGTGCATACGGTCGGCGCTAGGGGTTATTTTGTAAAATTTTTTGAACGATGCTCATTTTGCAAATTAGCACCACAGATTTTCCCTTTCATTACACAGAACTAAGGAAGGTATTAAATAACTTTATAATTTAGAAGGGAGGCAAAGCTCTACTTGCTAAAACTGGGATTTGATCCAGATCAGGGCAATTCACTGGAGAACATTCCTTATTAGCAAGAAAAAGATTGTTAATTTACTGGGAAAATGAAACTACTGGGAATCGAGAATCCCACCCCACAACCACACTGAGTTCTCTGCGAATTAGTATAAGCAGGATCTTCATTAGATCACACTAACTCATTGACCAGACTTCAATAAGTAAGGGGCCCTCCTAGTGATGTAGTAAAGGGTTAATTGGGCCCATTTACTAGTTTACACCAAGCTAGACAAATAGAAAATCACTCTGCTTGTATCTGGTAGCAGAGTTGATGAAATTCATCTTAGTGGTTACCAACATTGCAATGTCCTAGATAACACAGATAAAAAGTATTGACTTCAGATATACAGTACTTCAATGAAATCCAATATATTGATAATTATACATTTGAAGCCATTGCAGTTCTATTTATTATAGATACATTTTTTTATACCAGTTTAATTTAATAGTACTAGAACTGTTCATATCCCAAGGTAGCTAGATACAGTAACCCATAGCAACCAGTCAGTATTCATTTTGCACTGACTTCTGCAGAATTAATTCCAATTAGCTGCTATGGGTTGTTGGACTTGAAAATAAATTTTCTTTTTATTAAATTTGGCTTTTGGTGTCTGTTAGTAGTTATGAGGAAAATGATCAGTAAGCAGTTTTACCTACATCAATTTTTGGACACACTGTGGTAGGCTGATTGTTTTGAGTCTAATCCAACTGAAATAGCAATATTCATTAATTGAAAGAATGTGCTCTGTTTTGTTATCTAGATAATCTATATAATCTATCTATATAAAATACAATCAGCAATAATGCAATTGTTTTCGTTTTAATGATTATCACATGTTTTAGGTAATTTAACAATTTCCCCTTCACATGATCGGGGATTCTTAGTAAAACGGAAAGTTTCCTATCAAATACTTACCGTAATTTTCCTTTCCTGATAGACTCCATGGCAGCATACGTATGGGTTAATCCTGCCTCCACTCCTCCCCTATAGGACCCCACTTACATGAATCTTTGCTCTGAGCCAGAGGCCGCGTAACTAGCCACTTCAAGACTCTGTGGGGGGAGTATAGGACATTTTCCGTTTGCATGGGAACTAACTCACCATACACACAGTGAGTGGGCAGTGCTAACACAAAGGCTTTAATTTGTACCGTCAACTGACAGGACATGCAAGCTAAAATAAACAGAGGATAAAGACTCTACACAATAATGAGCCATAAACGTATTGATTGAGGACTACAAGGCCCCCTACAGACTACTTTGGGAACCACATGCTGCGAAGCTGCCCAAGGTGTATACCCACTTCTGGTCAGATGAGTACATACTATCTCCAAAGGAGTCAAGCCCTTAGCTCTGTGAACCTGTTGGATGGCCTAGGCAATCTGTGCCACAATCATCCTAGATGAGGCATGTTTCTCTGTACTTTCTGGCAAAAGAATGAACAGGCGTTCAGAAGCCTGAAGAAAGTTGTAGCTTTGTAGATATAACTTCACAATATCTGAGGGATTCCTAGAACTGAAGGAAGGCCATGCTGGGAATCAACTTAGGATTCCCTGTCTACTAGACATGCATACCTGTCTACATGCCCTTTAACCAACGAAGCCACAGCGCGCCCTCTCCCACGTTTAAAGGACACAAGTTAAAACTCTTGGCAGAACAATTTCTTGGCTCCCATGAAAGACTTATGCACCCTTGGGAATTGAGTCAAGCATAGGTAACAGCACCGCTCGAACTGGAAAGAACGTAAGAAAAGTTTTCCATAACCAGTGAATCAATCTCTAAGGCTTTTTATGCCGACACGATGGCCAGGAAAAGGGTGAACTTGAAAGAGAGGCCTTTAAGAGAGACAGCCCTAGAACACTTCCAATTCCAGAGGGGGAGTTGAGAACAAGAGGGAGACTCCATTTGGAAAACCTCTGCTTACTCCAAGGTCTGAGCCTAGCTCCACCCTTGAATAATTGTTGGACAGGAAAAGATGCCTAGACCGGGATACACCTGTGAATAAAGCTGACACTTGAATTCCGAGGGAGCTGACCGATAGAGCCAGATCTAAGTTTCACTGGAGGAAGCTTAGAATATTTAGAACTTCTAGGTCACTACATGATCTGCCAGCAGCAGACATGTATTTGAACCAATTTTGACCAGATTCTCTCGTAAACTTTGTTTGCATTCATTCTTCTAGTATTCAAGGGAGCGGAGATGAATCTAGAGAAGCAGCCGAGGACTTCCAATCTCGAGAACCAGGCCGTCAGACGCAACTGTGCTGGACATGGATGTAGAATTGCACCCAGTGACAGAAGGTCTGGCCTGAGGAGAAGGTGCACTGGGTTCCGGAAGCTGAACTATGCTAGCAAGGGGAACCATGGCTTAATTGGCCAATAAGGCATCACTGCCATTACCTCTACAATCTCTGTTTGGAGTCTTCATAGAAACCTGAGGTTGACCAGGAGTGGAGGAAATGCACAGGTCCTACCGTATTTCCAATGATCCATCAGGGCATCTGTGCCTGAAAACCTCCACAAGTAGAGACCATTCGTTGTTGTTCAATTGGACTCTGGAAAGAAAGTCTGCTAGAATATTTTGGACTCTTGGGACATAAGCCACTGAGATGTAGGCTCGATTCTTCTGAGCCCAAGACATAATTGGTTCCGCTTCCTGTAATAGAGAACAGGCTGTGAGTCCCCCTTTTCTTTTAACGTAGGAGACCCCCGTAGTGTTGACTAACCTAAAAGCACTGATGCTCCCTTTGTTATATGGTGAAAGGCCTGTAGGGTGCAGAAGGCTGCTCATAGCCTCAGAATGTTCAACACAATCTTGTGAAATTGACAGTCCCGCCTGCCTTGAGTTGTCCCCAGCAGGCAGCAAGCCCCCTCATTCCGTATGGGACATGATTGTGAATCAGGAAATGGGGCAATGGAATGGCAAATGAGTCAGTTTCTCCATTGCAGCCACCAGGGAACTCACTCTCATGACTGAGGTTATTTAGATGACCAGAATACTGCTTCCTGGCTTCCACTGCCAGAGAAACCCCTTCCAGGAAGGGCCACCTTCTCCAGCTTGACCCTCGGAACCATAGACATTATAGTCCCAATCATTTTTGACACTGAAAGGCACGCAGGTGGGAAGAAGACAGGGCCAGGAGTATTCTGTTCCAGAACATCCGGATCCAGAGTCAAGGCAATGGTCTCCTTGATTATATTGAATTGAGCCCTGCAGTACGCAAGAGACTGAGTGGGCCCCAGGTGACTCTTTTCCAGATTTAGCTGCCAGCCGAATTTGAGGAGCATTGAAAAGACCTGAGCTCTGGGCTTCAGCTACTGCCGTTTGTTTTGGGACAGTAGGAGAAGGACATCCACGTAACTATGCAGGTGTATGCTCCTTATTTTGATAAAGACCATAAACACCAATAAGACCCTGAAAATACACAGGGTGATGTTGAAAGCTCGAATGTCTGGAGCTGGTCTTGACCTACAGCGAACCGAAGGAACTAACGGAGGTCTTCTACAATGGGAACATAAAAGTAACCATCTTAGGACTATTGGCAACAAGCCAGTCACCTGGCTGGACCCCCTATGAATCAGTGACAATGTTTCCACCTTGAACTTCTCCCTTGATGAAAATTGTCTCAGGTGCGCAAGGTCCAAAACCGGCCTCTGTAAGCTGTTCCTCTTCCTGACCATAAAGAGGGGCGAGTACCTGCCCTGAAATCTCTCTTTGCAACACCAGTGACTTACGTAAAGCATGAGTATATGCTTCCTTTATCTCAGAGTGAGGTAAAATCCATTGAAATTAATCTGAGGTGAGGAGAACTTCTGATGGACCATGCATGTCCCAAAAAAGACCATTTTGACGTCCCAATAGTCTGAATAGCCACGGATGAGCATGGATGGGCATGGATGATCCATGGATGGGCAGGGATGAGCCATGGCTGAGCATGGATGGGGATGAATGAGCATGGATGGGCATGGCTTGGTGTGGATGGACATGGCTGGCATGGATGGGCATGGCTGGGCATGGATGAGCATGGATGAGCATGACTGGGCATGAATGGGCATATATAAGCATGGATGAGAATGGTAGGGCATGGATGAGCATGAATGAGCATGGCTGGGCATGAATGAGCATGGATGAGCATGGCTGGATGTGGATGAGCATGGCTGGGCATGGCTAGGCATGGATGAGCAATGGATGGGGCATGGATGGGCAAAGATCAGCACTGTGGGCACTTGAGATCCAGCTCACAGCGTTGCTGCAACCACCTACTTCCTCTACTCGCACACTGTATCGATCGGTGTGAGGAGAGGGGAGGAGCTTAACCGGAAGTGCTCCGGTCTGTTGACAACTGGTCGCTGGACGGAGCTATCACGTGGTAAAGAGCCACTGTCATGTATGTGCCCTTTACCCCGTTCCTGAGGACCCGACGGTCACAGACATTCCTGGGTGCGTGCCCCAGGGGGCGTGCGGGAGTGCGATTCTGGGAGCACGTCATATGACGGCCTCCTAGAGTTATCCGACTGTGCTGTAGCCATCATTCAGCTATGGCCCGGTCGGCAACTGGTTAATCCTTACGTAAAGCAACCTCAGTACTCTAGGTCCCTCATAAGAACCAGCCATTTTTAGATTTATTTTTTTATCCAATAATATATATATATATATATATAAAAAAAAAATTGGTTTGTTATCTGTGTCCCACTGGGAAAATCTAACCGAATTTCCTGTCCTGTAGATGAAGGCGAGTGAGAGGTAATCTCTTCAATGTGAGGAAAATACCCTCTAAGACAATTGTCATGAGAACAAGTGTCCCCATTGGAAGATTTCTCCTCTATTTCTATTTTGGTCGCTACTCAAAATTTGGGATTTTTCCCTCCCTTTTAATGCAGATGACAATGGTCACCAGGATAAATAGAGTGGTGAAGTTACCTAATAGAGGTAATGACAGCAATAGGATGATAGGGGTTCTAATCCTTCACTACTCTTTTCAAAACTAATTAAAAACATTTGTGGGTTGTAGTTAAACTTAATCATAGGACAATACTTGAAGACAGGGTAAGAGGTAAGAGGTAAGGGCAAAAGCTCAACGTGTTTCACATTAAAAGTGGATCTTTTCTTCAGGAAATGTGGAAGATAAGTGGGAAGGATGACCGCAGGTCAGCCTGATTTTGTAGGAGGAGTCGGGTTGTATTTAGGCCTGCCCTCTAGCCTCCATTTCCTGACGATATTTCTTTCGCGTAGGGGGCGTTCCTTTCTGTTAGGGGCATTCTATTTTTGCTGTGACATCCGTTGACATCCGCCGACATCTCTTCCGGTTACCAAGGGGACGTGCGGCTGCCGAAAAAGTTCTCTCTTCTCCCTGTTCAGTTCAGGCTCAGGTATCGATAGGAGGGGGCGCCTGCGCCCACTCACATACTGGGTCTGAAACCGCAGGTTCGTTGGGGGGGGGGGAAGGGGGGTGGGGGGATTGCTCGTGTCCATTCTCCATACCCCAAGGAAATTAAGAGAAACCTCTCTGCAAATCTTTTGGTTCCCCTTGGTCATTTTGAGGGGAGGGGGGGCCTAGTTGTCTGGGAAGGATGTATGGACCTTTGTTTCTCATGGTAAGGGGATGAGTAAAGGGGGGGAGTGGAGTATCATTAATGATGATAAAGAAAAAAAAAGAGGGGTGAGTGCTGCAGGCTGTTGGAACATTTAAGTGAATTGGGTAATTTTATCTGCTGCGCTTCCCTCTGTTAAACTACAGTAGCTGATAAATGCTGATAGATGCTGTTCAGCACGTATTCCCCAGTCTCGGGTACCTTACCATATTTTACAGATATCGCTTTTCGCGCTTTTTCTCTTTACCCCCTAGGAGCTGGTTGGTGGATGTGTGTATGTGATCAGCCAAATCTGTGCTTCAGTTTTTTCTAGTGATCGCAGTAAGTACCCGCAGTATTCCCCAATCTCGGGTGCCTTACCATTCTGCTTACAATGTCGCATTTCACATTGTTTTCTCGTTACCCCTAGGAACTGGTTGGAGGATGTGTGATTAGTCAGTCTGTGTTTCAGTTTAGCAGTAAACTCAGTAAGTACCCGTAGTGTCCCCAGTCTCGGGTACTTTACCATTTTTTACAATGTAATGTGGGTTAGGGCTGACTTTTGCCATTTTTCTGGAATATCGCATTTCACGTTTATTCTCTTTACCCTGAGGAGCTGGTTGGAGTGTGCGTGCGATCGGTTAAATCTGTTTTTCAGTTATCAGTGAGCGCAGTAAGTGCCCCACTTCCCTTTCAAACGCAGGTTTGAGTTGCTTATAGGTTTCAGCGCTGACCGGCGCGGGGAAAAAAAAAAAGGGACATTTTACTCAAAGCACTTTCACATGTGCGTTTTAAGGTTTTAAAACAGCTCATACATATCACGCTTAATTTCTTCAAGTTTTAGGCCTTACGGAGTTCTACCACTGCAGGGTCACCCATCATGTTTATGGGTGCTAACGGATTGAGATGTTCGTTCAATTGGCTTGTGCGACGGCAAGTCTCCTCATCAGTTCCTCATTTTGTTCATGTTACCTTTCCATGCATCATAACATTTCACCACTCATATTGTTGCCCGACACATCTTCAGGTTTTCTTTAGGCCTGAGCTAAGTGTTAATGTGCCTGCCATGCTTCAGGTTGCTCGGCCTCTGTATTTCAGGGGTTGACATGTTTTCGGTCCTACTCATACGTTTTATTTCAGGGTTGGCCTTGGTCACCAGGCGCAGGCCTTAAAGGTTAAGAAGAGGAAATCTAGGTTGAAGGTAAGTTATGATTGCTTTTGATGTATTATTTAGATATCGGTGCAGGTTTACCTATCACGTCTATAGGTACTAACGGATTGAGATGATCGTTTCTAATTGACTTGTGCGGTGGCAAGTCTACTCATCCATTTCTCATACGACTTACGTTTCATACGTCATGATATCTCACTACTCATATCACTTGCCTGACATGTCTTCAGGTTTCATAGGCCTGCGTTTACGTTTGCCTGATACGCCTCAGGTAACTCGGCCTTGGTAGTTCTTGTGACTAACACGTTTTCAGTCCTGCACAATGTATTTTTTGTCATGTAACCACGATCACTGATGGGAGGTAAAAAAAAAAAGTAAAGATATTTTCCTTTCCTTATGCCCCGTACACACGATCGGAAATTCCGCCAGCAAAAGTCCGATGTGAGCTTTTGGTCAGAAATTCCGACTGTGTGTATGCTCCATCGGACTTTTGTTGGAAGCAAAAGATTGAGAGCAGGTTCTCTATTTTTCCAACGGAAAAAGTTCCTATCAGAAATTCTGATCGTCTGCAGCAATTCCAATGCGCAAAATTCCTATGCATACTCGGAAACAATTCGACACATGCTCGGAAGCATTGAACTTCATTTTCTCGGCTCGCTCTAGTGTTGTACATCCCTGCGTTCTTGACGGTCGAAAGTTCAGAGAACTTTTGTGTGACCGTGTATATGCAAGGCAAGCTTGAGCCGAATTCAGTCGGAAAAACCATCTAAGGTTTTTCTGACGGAAATGTCGATCGTGTATAGAGGGCATTGGTAAGTTGTGGTACTTTAGGTTATAACTCTTGCTTATGATAGATTGTTCTCGGTTGCATAGGTCATGTCACAGGCAGTGGATATCGAAGACTTTGCCTTCATCCCTCCTTCACCGGCCAGGGGTTCGGAACAAGGTAGCACGCCCTCCTTAACGAACCTGGACCATCCCGAGACTCATGGCGGAACTGGGGTGCAGGGCTAGCTGGTATCTGGTTTCAGCTCGCTAAGCGGAACTATTAAGATTATTGGTGATTATAGGTTACCCCATGGACTGTCGCCTTGTCCTTTTCACAGATTCACGCCACCCTGAGCTTACTGGCAACCTCCTGTCAGGAGTTGCAGGCCAGGGTTGAGGCTTTGGAGAGCCATCCAAGTCTGGCCCAGGTGGTTCCTACCGTTCACATCAGCGGGTTCCAGAACCCCCTTGGTACCAAGCCCGGGCCTTTAGCTTAGGTAGAAGCACAAGTGCTCCCTCCATTCCCCGGCTCACTTCATTCCTGGGAATATGAAAAAAAATAATAATATTTCAGTCAGGAAATATGTTAATTTGGCGTCCCTCTTAATTGCCGCCACAATGTAGCCGACAAGTCGTACGGTTGCAGTGACGTTTCCGTGGTTGTAAAGTCCAGGGGCCACAGGCTCAACCATAAGCTTTCCATCCCAGGGTTTTATCTGGTCTTGACTCAGACTCTCAGGTCAAGTTAAATTCTGTGGCTCTATCTGACTTGTGTGTGGGAAGAGTTCCTTCAACACTGGAACGGGTTCGCCATGTTCATCCTTGCAGAGTCGGTTTTTCACTTAAGGTTTTCAGTGATGCAGCAGCCACTAAAGGCTATGCAGCTATTTCTTGGCACTCACTGGTAGCTGGGCCATGGCCAGACGAGATCTTGGATGTTCCAGGGTTTACAGAGATATCAGCTTTATTTGAGATTTACCCCATAGTGTCAGCAGCGCAGGCTTGGGGTCGCTTTTTGATAGAGGAGACAGTAATTTTCTCCACAGATAATTGGGCTACGTCAGAATTGTTTAACAAAGCAGATTCAGGTCTTTACTCATTATGTCTTTCGTATGTAGGCTGATTTGGCTGTCCCTTTAGTTCCATTTCCACATTTACTGTAGGATTGACGTGGTGCAGAGCATACAGCAGTGGATTCTCTGTCTGGTTTGAACTACCCTCTATTTTCCGACAGGTCCCAGACTCAGACACCTGTGTCATGCTGTCCCCGCTTTTCTCGCTGCTAACAATGGACTAGATGCTAACTGGGCCAGCGCAACCGTTTTATCAACCAGTCATTGCCAGTTAACGTCAGGTGGGCTCATGACACGGCCTGGAATACCTTCCAGACTTTCTAGTCCAGTTATCCTAGGTGCGATTGCCACAATATCCTATATCTACTTGCGTCCATTGCTTTCTGACACTCATAGCTCAAGCTATCCACAGTACTATAAAGACATCTAGTAGGTGTCCAGCATTGTTGCATTTGCGGGACCCTAATAAGCCTTCCATTTTTGTAGCACATCCCATCTAGGCAATTTTTAAGGAGACTCAGAAGTGTAGCCCCCCTACCATGGTTAGCAGACTCCCCATTACAGGGCATATTTTCTGGGGCATGTCCGTTTTACTATCCAGGGTCCCTTTTTGGGCTGCTACCCAGCTTGGTCCACCTTCTGTGTGTAGCAGCCACCCTTAGCCCCCCTAATACTTACCTGAGCCCCTTCTCTATCCAGCGATGTCCATGAGTCCCTCGGCCATCCGGGTCTCTCCCTCCTGATTGGCTGAGACACAGCAGCAGCTCCATTGGCTCCCGCTGCTGTCAACCAAAGTCCGTTAAACAATCAGGAGAGAGAGGGGACGGGGCCAAACTGCATCTCCATGTCTGAATGGACACACAGAGCTGTAGCTCGGCTCGGGTGCCTCCATAGCAAGCTGCCTGCCGTGGGGGCACTCAACAGGAGGGAGGGGCCAGGAGCAGCAAAGAGGTACCCGAGAAGAGGAGGATCCGGGCTACTCTGTGCAAATCCACTGCACAGAGCAGGTAAGTATAATATGTTTTTACTTAAAAAAAAACTAAACAAAAAAACAGACTTTACCATTACTTTAAAGCAACAATAAAAGGGTAAAACTATATGTAGACAGGTAGTAACCTCAAAAATGTAACAAAGAGAGACCCTGCTGAGTAGACGCCAACCCAGGTTTAGAGAAGGGTTCCTCGGACATACATGAAGAGGTACCAGTACATTAGGAGAAGACTGGTGTGGGATGGCCAACTAGGCCAACTAGGCCAACTAGGGTCTGGGCATACCAATTTAAAGAAGTATACAAGAAAAGAAAACTAGGGTGAAAAGAAGAAAGGAGACAATAGAAAGAGAAGCATGTATAGGGAGGGAGAGGAGAAAGGAAAAGATGAAGAAAAAGAAATAAAAGGGGGAGGGAGGAGCGATGGGGAGGGGGGAGAGATGGGGTGGAGGGGGTGAGGGAGACTAGATGGAAGAGAGAGTTCCTCCAGGGGAGCAGGGAGCATTGGTGCGAGTCAAGCATTACAGGAATTTGTCAGAGAGAACCTTTTCATTTTGAATGGGCTCAAATTACACTGCATGCACTACTTTTCACTGCAACCGGATTGCATAGTACTTCTGTACTGTGTTTGCAACCTGCATTTGTGGGTGTCGTTAAGTTTGACACCCGCCGCAGATCGCAACTGCAGTGAGTTTGGAACACAGTGTGAAAATGTGCACAGAACACAAGTTTCCCATACCACTTTCTACTGTGAACGGGGCCTTAAACTGGAAAAAAAACTTCACAAATACTTACCTTCTCTCCGGTGATCCAAAGTCCATTAAGCCCAAACTCACATTGGGCCAATTTGGCATACGATTTGACATGTCAAATCGCATGCCAAATTGTCGGCTATTGTCGGTAATGGCACCATCCGAATCGGTGCGACGCCGACTTTGCGGCGCCGCACTGATTCCCAATAGAGATCTGGGCATAAACCTACACATATGTCTGTCAAATCACCCCCTGAAGTTGGACTGCATTGCTGGTTTGAAAATTGTCTAAGGCTAAGGCTTCTTCTGGGTGTTGGGTCTTTGGCTGTCTTAATATGCCTGCGCAGAATCAAGTAATTCCTGCACATGCGCAGGAATTCATTCATCCTGGCATCAAGGCAGTACTGCATGCATGTGTACATTCTAAAATGTACATTGTAAAGAAAAAGAAAGAAAGAAAAGAAAAAATAGCGAACAGGCAGGTGAGTTTGGTTTATTGTAGAAAAGACATTGCCTGCCCCTTCTGTAATAAAGAGTCTGCCTGCTCGCATTTTTTTTACACTTTAGTTTCACTTTAACTAAATTAATTAGAATTTATTACAGTGATACCTCGGTTCACGAACGCTTCTGTTCACGAACAACTCGGTTCGCGAACAGAAGAATTCACAAAAATTTGCTTCGGTATGCGAACTCCACTTCGGTTCACGAACGCGAGCCGCGGCCATTTTCCCTGCTCTGACACGTTCATATTGAGAAGAGCAGCGCAAGATGAGAGTCTTAGGCGAACCAGTCCACTCAGATCGGGGTTTCTGCCCCCTGACTACCATTAGGGTGGGCTCACTTGTTTGGGAATCAAGGAAAAAAGTTCATATGAATTCTACAACTTTATCATGCCCTCAAATGATCTTTCCCTGGATGCACAGTGCTGTTTTCTGGCCCCTAGATTAGTCATTTGGGTTTGGGATTGTTTCAAATAAGGATTAAAGAGGAGCTATAGGTTTTTTTTTTTTCTTTTTAGATGTACACATGAAAGAGGTTAGCTTAATGTAATATATGTTTACAATCCTTTTTTTGTACATACATTTCATTATTTTTTATATAAACAAAAAAAAAGTTCAGAACGGATTAACCTGATTTACATTGAACCCTATGGGAAAATTTGCCTTGGTTCGCAACCGATTCGGCTCACGACCAGAGTCGTTTCACGAATTATGTTTGTAAACCGAGGTATCACTGTACATTATGAAACCCTTTGTTTAGTTATAGTTGCCTGAGTGTTTCTTTACATGCAAATGATTTACTCTTTTAGTAAGCCCTATGTGTTGTGTCGCTCCCTACTTAAACCACAGGTTACATGTAGAGTTTTTTGGTTGCTTATTTATGAAGGTCAACTGTGGCCACACTTCAGCAGCACAATAGAAATGGGACCTGAAAATGTTCATATGGTGCATTGTGTTTGTTTGCATTCCTTGTGCCTTAAAGCATCTTAATATCACAGACTTAAGTGTGCAATTACCTGATCAAACCTGATTTGCCCTGTGCCCTATTGGAAGTGTGTTCATTTCTTATCACAGAATTTCATCCACATGGCAGTCAATAAATAATTCATGTTCCTGGCTCTTTGTTGCGAGTCCCTGTACTGCACACAGAGCGTTGGGGCTGACAGCTGTGTCAGGACAAGCACCAAAGATCTGACATGACAAGTGACTAACAAGTTTCTTTCACTCTATAGTAAGGGAAAACAATGACCCAAGGTACAAAAACCCAAATCCTGCAACAAAAAATGATACAGTTTCTTTCTCTACACCTAGTATTGTGCGTCTTCTCTGAACCGATTCCCATCCCGTAACCTCTGGTCATTTTTGTGCTGCCCACCCCTTTTATTCTCCTCACTAGCTTGGCCATTTACGCTTGTCCACGGATCAATATGAACAATTCTTGAAGAAATACGATGTCACTATGGCAACCAAGCCACAAATTCTCAGTGGAAGGCAGTGAGACCAGTTCAGAATTCTCCTGAGGTTTCCAGAGTTATAAGGAACAGTGTTTTAAAATTCAGGGATGGACACACAGGGAAGCCAGAGCAATTCATTGTTTACTGCCAATATAATGATACCATATTTGAAGAATCCTATTCTCAATCTGGATCCCTGTCATCAGTTTTGTTCAAGCTTGAGTGTGCCTCATATATCTTCTGTAAGTGGGAATGCAGTGTATGTTGTAGATCGGCTTCTGCTGTTTCATTCTTCGTTAGAATAAAATAAAAAGCTATCGTAACAATAATCCACAATTATTAGGATGTGATCGTAATCTAAAGGAGTTTGAGATATTGCTAAATAGAAATGGATCAGATCTGCTTTAAGGTTTTTATGTAGTGCATTATTAATATTGTTGTTTTATGCCGGTTAGAAAAACTGTTGCAGATACAAATGCTATTTGTGTGTATGCTTGAGCATTCCTTGAATGCTATATTTCAAATAGTGATAAGCTGTTATCTAGTTTACTAGGAGCATAGATCCCTATAGCAAGATAACCTTGATATACAGAAAATATTTGAAAGACCATTAGAAGTGTAAAAACGATGAGACATAGTGCTTGTCATAAGAATGCTTTCATCTGATTCCTTAAAGCAAAATTAAACCCTGTTTGAAAAAAATTTAAAAAAAAAAGCCCCTAGGAGCACAGGAACTTAGAAAAAAAAAGTTAAGAAAACAAACAAAAAACAAAACATGTACAAACTCTGTCTTTTTCTTGGTCTTTTGTCAGCCGTCACTTTTCTATGTTACAATATTAGCACATTATATATATATATAGGCACACTTACCTGCCGAACAATCTCCTCCAGCACTGTGGTGTGAGCACCCTTAACTGTCATGGGCTCTTCCATCTTCTTCCAGGTTAAGGCTCTTTGGCCCCTTAACTGCGCACAGGAGGCACATCATCATGCCACAGAGCCATGCCATAAATGTACGTGAGATGCGCAAGCGTGGCTCAGTGTACATTAATACATACGGGCAGGGAGAAGCACTTATGATGGAAGAGTCCAATATGGTTAATCATCAAAATTCTACCTGTCAACTTTTTATTTAACCACTTCAGCCTCGGAAGAATTTACCCCCTTCCTGACCAGAGCACTTTTTGCGATTCGGCACTGCGTCACTTTAACTGACAATTGCGACGTTGTACCCAAACAAAATTAACATCCTTTTTTTCCCACAAATAGAGCTTTTTCTTTTGGTGGTATTTGATCGCCTCTGCGGTTTTTATTTTTCGCGCTATAAACAAAAAAAAGCGTCAATTTCGAAAAAAATGCATTATTTTTTACTTCTTGCTATAATAAATATCCCCCAAAAATATATAAAAAAACTATTTTAGGCCGATATGTATTCTTCTACATTTTTTTGGTAAAAACAAAATCACAATAAGCGCATATTGATTGGTTTGCGCAAAAGTTATAGCGTCTACAAAATAGGGGATAGATTTATAGCATAGATTTATAGCATTTTTATTATTAATATTTTTTTTACTAGTAATCTGTGATTTTTATCGTGACTGCGGCATTATGGCGGGAACATCGGACAATTTTGACACGTTTTTGGAACCGATGTCATTAATACAACGATCAGTGCGATTAAAAATGCATTGATTACTGTAAAAATGTCACTGGCAGTGAATAGGGTTAACACTAGGGGGCAGTGAAGGGGTTAACTATGTTCCCTGGGAGGTGACTCTGACTGAAGGGGGAGGGACTAACTACAGGAAGTGACAGATCATGGTTCCTAGCTAATAGGAACACACGATCTGTCACTCCTGTCAGAACAGGGAAGTGTGTGTTTTTACACACACTCTTCCCTGTTCTGTGTCTCCTGGTCACGATCGCGCCTGCTATCCTGACCCCGCGAGATCAGGTACAGTAACGTGGTTTCGCGCAGGGGAGCCAACCTGCCACAGTAAAACTGCAGCAGCTTGTCCGGAAGCGGTTAAAGATTATTTCAGCTTTAAATTCAAGTGTGTTGGTAAGGCCTGCCATTTATAAAACTTATAATAGGGACTAGACATTTAGGGATCATTCACATTACTGATCCATTTTCCTGTGCAGGTGTCTATGCTGTAAAGACTTTGAGTGCAGTGTCTTGCGTTTTTTTCAGAAGAGCAAGGCATGGTTTACTTATTTTTCTTTAAAGTGATACTAAAGTCTCGTTTTTTTTTTTTTGTTAAAAATAACAAACATTTTATAATTACTTCCTATGTGGTTTTGCACAGATCGGCACAGATCCTCCTCTTCTCGGGTCCCTATCCATCCGTTCCAGGAGTATGCTCGTAATCCAAAGTACTCGCATATCAAAGCGAGTTTTCCCATTGAAGTCAATGGAAATGAAAATAATTAGTTCCACATCGACTTCAATGGGATGCAATACTGCATGCGGCCAGAGGCGGGGGGCACCGGAGAGCCTTGGAAACGGCCGAAAAGGCCCGAGGATACTTCTGTGGACCTCGACAAACCTCGGAAAGACTTCCTAACTGAGATTTGCCAAGGTCAGCCGTGCTGTACTCGGGCCTTTCCGTGCATTTCCAAACGT
Organism: Lithobates clamitans; assembly: GCA_037952925.1. Lineage (NCBI taxonomy): Eukaryota > Metazoa > Chordata > Amphibia > Anura > Ranidae > Lithobates > Lithobates clamitans. The sequence continues at coordinate 1,924,589 of JBBGZY010001345.1, read as the reverse complement.
GACGTTCGGCTCTGCTCGGCTCCAGCACCCCCCCCACCTCAGGCCAAAAGTGGTACTGCACACCGCTTTGGCCTGAATCGTACTAGTTTTGTGAGACAACACTCGCAAACCGAGTTACGATTTTTAAAAATACAGTGCTCGTATTGCGAAACGCTCATTACTTGCAATCCGAGGTTCCACTGTATAGTGTGGCATATAGGGATGATGGAACCAGGAAAAGTTTGGTTGGCAGAGGGATTGGCATACCCAGCAGGAAGTCCACAAACCCGAGTATAGTGCTGGATCCTAATCAATCTATGGTAGGAATCTTTTTCTGGCAAGGCTAATTTGCAAGCTTTTTATAGGGCATTGGTAGCTGAGCACTGCTATGGGCATGTACCAATGCAAAACTAATTAAAAAAAATATATTGTTCAGAGGGGAGAGAGTCTTTTAAGACAACTTAAATGGCAACATTAAAAATACACAAATCTCTGATGTGATGAAAGGGAATAGACTATACATGTATTTGGAAATTACACATAAATGGGGAAATAAGCCAGTAGATAAATGGAGGTACACACAATTACAGCACTTTACACAATCACTACCACAACCATTGCGGGGAAAAGGACACATGAGGTTAACAGAGAAATTACTCTGCTCCCCTTAAGTTTAAATCAAAGTATACCTAAAATATATAAAATTCTGATTAAGGAAGCAGAAACAGAACACACACCCTATTTGGGGAAATGGAGGAACATAGGAAAAAAATCTTAAAAATAGCTTGTTTTTACTCAAGTGACTTTAGGACAGTGGAAATGGGCTATAAACTATTGGCAAGATGGTACGTGACCCCTCAGAGAACGCATAGGCTCAGGGCAGATGGCCCTCCAACTTACTGGAGAGGCTGTGACACCCCGGGGACCTTTGCGCATCTGTGGTGGGAAAGCATAAAGATACAACCTTATTGGGAGGAAATTATAGGAGCGATTTATCAAATAACGGGAGAACAGATTCAGAAGGACCCCTGGAAATGTTTATTCCATATTTATTGTGACTGCAATATTGTGGCGGACACATCGGACACTTTTGACACATTTTTGGGACCATTCACATTTATACAGCGATCCTTGCTATAAAAATGCACTGATTACTGTATAAATGTGACTGGCAGGGAAGGGGTTAACACTAGTGGGTGATCGAGGGTTTAACTGTGTTCCTAGGGAATGTTTCTAACTGAAGGGGGAGGGTACTCACAAGGGGAGGAGACCGATCGGTGTTGCTCTATACTGAGAACACACATCGGTCGCCTCTCCTCTCTGACCGGACGTGGATCTGTGTGTTTATATACACAGATCCACGTCCTGCCGTGTTACTGGGCAATCGCGGGTGCCCGGCGGACATTGTGGTGGGTAGGGAAGGCGATGGCGTCAGAACGAGAGCCGTGCCGCCTGGCCGTCATATGACAGCCAGCGGGCGGCAAGCGGTTAAAGGGTAACTATAAAATAATTATAAAACAAACACATACAGCGCTGGTAAAAGATGCTATATATAAAGTGCTCTGTGCAATACTGATATACTTAAATCCATAAATGATATGGGTAGTGAATATTAGTGTACACTGGGTGCAATACACAAATAGACTACTAATTCCCCATAAACCTCATACATAAAGTGCAAATTACAATAGATCCGCAATCAGTATTACCCAATTGCATGTGAAATAATAAATATATTTTATGTGCTAACAGAGTTGATATAGTGCTAATAGATAGTCCAAAATAAATACAGCGTGAGCCGGATGTTTCGTCGACGCGTTTCGCCCCTCCCCCAGGGCGTCATCAACAAGTCTTTGATGACGCCCTGGGGGAGGGGCAAAACACGTCGACTAAACATCCAGGTCACGTCCAACCAGTGACTCATTTCCTGTTTCCGTGGAACGCACGCTGTAAGCGGCGATCGCGGAAGTATTCTGATATGCCTGATTGCAACCAGGGATTCTGTGAGTAGCGCTGTGATGCGCAAGTGATTTCCCAGCTCCACAATATTTCACCATATTGCCTTTCTCTTTCTTTTGGGGTCAACATCCACAAGTATATGACTTATCTGCATGAACATCTATATCGGCTCCTACATTAGAGGCATCACTTCCCAACATCCATGGTGATTGATTGACAGCGCAGGCTGAAGAGATGCTGTTTGCTTCTAGTGAGACTGCTAATGAGAGCCTTGTTTAGTAGCCCAGCCGGTATTTATTTTGGACTATCTATTAGCACTATATCAACTCTGTTAGCACATAAAATATATCTATTAGCACTATATCAACTCTGTTAGCACATAAAATATATTTATTATTTCACTAGCAATTGGGTAATACTGATTGCGGATCTATTGTAATTTGCACTTTATGTATGAGGTTTATGTGGAATTAGTAGTCTATTTGTGTATTTCACCCAGTGTACACTAATATTCACTACCTATATCATTTATGGATTTAAGTATATCAGTATTGCACAGAGCACTTTATATATAGCATCTTTTACCCTCGCTGTATGTGTTTGTTTTATGATTTTTAAGTACTATTACTTTCTTACAGCAGCGGTAACATATTTATTATTTTGTTTATTGTCGCTAGCGCTGCTCTATTCACATTTTTTTCTATAAAATAATTGTTCAAAAAGTACAAAAAAAAAATCTAGCATGAAGAAAAATATGCAAATTATGTGAGAAGCCTCAGGTGGCAACTATTGACACAAGAGACCTGAGCTGGTTCAGTAGTTTCCAGTGTTGACTCAATATAGATTTACAAATATCTGCCAGGCATGATCCAGCTCAACACCGGTGAGTGGACAAGGGCATGTAGGCATTTTAAGGCTGTACAATGTAGTTGCTGTAAATCTGCCTGATATAATTTTCATTACAAGTTCTAATTTTTTTAATTAAAGGCAACTGTCTTAAGTAAAAAAGCAATGTCAATATATAATAAGAGTGGTAACCAATGGCATGCACTGAAAGCATTGAAAAATGAATGATCCTTGGCTGTTATGTCATAGTACAGTTTTCACATTGCTCTATGCCCCAGTCAAAATTAAACTTGTATTACTACTATGAGCAGCGCAGTGGCTTAGTGGGTAGCACTCCTGATTTGCCATACTGGGGTCCTTGATTTGAATCCCAACCAAGACAATTTTTTCCACGCATGGGGATTGCATGTCTTCTTTATGCTTGCGTGAGTTCAGCTGAACTCACATGATTTCAAACCCGCATTTCATTGTGAGTTCGGGGGGCAGTTTGAAAGACATCTGTGCGGGTTTATACAGAGATGTCTATCGCATCTGTGTGGGTTTATGCACAGATGTCTATTGAAATTGCCCCCGAAGTTGCCAAAAGTAGTGCAGGAACTACTTTTGGAAACGGGTGCGGCGCCGCAAAGTTGGTGTTGCACCGATTTGGACAGTTCCGTTGCCGGAAATAGGCTTCAATTTGGCATGTCAAATTGCCCCGATGTGGGGCTGCAAGACATGCTGGTAGGTTGATTAGCTCCTTTCTAAATTGGCCCCAGTATGTGTATGCATGCATATGAGATAGGGACCTTAGATTGTAAGCTCTCAGAGGGAAGGAAACAAGAAAAGGAGGGAAGGGACCAGAGGGATGGGGCCAATGTGAATGTTCAATATGCAAAGCACATCATAAATAATAAGAGCTATATAAATACCTGTAATAAAAATGAATGAATTAATTAATTAAATTACTGTAGTGGTGAAGAAGCACAATTTATGGGTACTGTGACTAGAACTCTTGCTTAATGAATGTACTATAGAGAGAAAGATTAGGATAATGATGCAAAGTGATACTTTATCACAGGATTGATGCACTATAATATAAATGTACAACCATCAGTCACTCATGGCAATTTGAAATGACCCAGGGTACATACCATGCTGCACTCTTTCACTGGAAATGAAATCTCAATCCTTTTCCTTAGGGACAGGTCAGGGGATACTGTCAGCTGTCCCCTGTCAAGTCGGCTACAAGCTTTTGAGATTTCTTAACTAAACTGACAGGCCAAAGAGGATGAATCACACGTTCAGATAGCACACAAGCAAGCTTTTGAAGCAAAATTTAATTTGTTAAAAAATACACTAATGTCAAAATATATCACATTCATATTTGTTAAACCTATACATTTGAAAAATGTAAAAAAAGAAGGACCCTAAGCACTGTAAGCTTGGTAAGCTGCATGCTTTGGGATAGTTTCAAATTAATTAAGTGTATGTAAAAATGAGTTTGCCTGCGTCAGCCTCCACACTCAGCTCTTTATACTGCCATTCTAATACTGACACCAAGTCTACTTTCAGAGGTTGCACCTTGCACATATATTTAAAAAATGTTTCAGTCTAAAACTAATTATAATGAAGTGGTAGTGTCAGCTTTATTTTCCTAGCCATAAAGGCTTTGGCCAATCTGAGCCTGGAATTCTTGATGAAAGAGCAAAATGAACTATCTCCACACTGGGTGACCCTTAGAGGTGATTATTAATTTGCAGCAGCAGCTGCTAAAATGGTATTAGTCTGTTGTATTTTACGAGCACAGATGAGTGATGGTGGTTTAAGTCCAAATGCCACTTCTTACCTGGACTGTCTGAGTCCTCCAATCCATTCTTCTCTTGAATTGACTCTGGCTCTTGGAAGATGACAGTCTTTTCACTTTTTGGCAAAATCTCAGGTGCTGCAAATTCAGAGAGACATTTATTAGGACCGTATCGTAACCTTAGTTTAATAATTTTTGCTACCACTAGGAGATTATTCCATGATAGAAAAATGTTCAGCATTATGAAATTTAGACTGTTATAGAACATTTCGAGCATTTTGAACATTTTGTAAACTTTTAATATGTTACAATGCATGAAAATATGCAAATATATTAATTAGGTAGATGTTTTTGGCTTTGTCACATACTGTATATACTAAACAATTCAGGAATGTTCCTTTACATTTAAATACAGATATTATATAAGAGTTAAAAAAGATCTAAAACATAACTGGCATTTAGTTTGCTAAAGGATTGCCCTTTTTCATTCAATTCAGTCTTAATACAGGCCACTGCTATATAAGCTCTGCAGTCTGGACATTTTTCATTCCTCTGCTGCTGACAGCACCATTGAATTTGGCAGCCTCTGCCTGTAGCGTATAGGTTGTGGTTATACAACATATAGGTTATATGTTGTAAAACTACCAGTCTACCAGTCATGTGGGTACCTCATGTATAAGGAGATACTAAATTCTGCACCACAAGCCTTTTGGGAAGAGCATCTCAATTATACTGGTTGGCAGCCAAAGGCCCACACTCCACCTCCTCATTCAAAAAGATTATCCTTTTGCATTGTCTGTAACATCCGCAGCCTTAAGCGATAGGAAGGCGAGTTACAAGGGGTTTCAGAGATTTACCATATGCTGTCAGTGGCAGGGTGCAGGTGACCATTTACACATGGTCCAGAAAGCATGAGTAGAAATGTTGCATCTCCTTCACATCACAACGCATCAATTTGCTGGGAAGAAGGCATGATACAGCACACTGCTGGAGCTTGTGGTGGTACCCCATGTCTTGCTCATTTGTGGAGGTGACAGTACAGTCAAGCCACAACTGCCCATCTGATATATATCATACAGGACATCCCTGGGCTATTGCATTGTCACATGCCTGGATTGTTTCACTGCCCACAAGATGAGCCTTGTTTACTCCATTATTTGAGAACATACGTCTTTTGAGCGTGATTTGCCCTATAGTAAATCTAAATGTTCTCTATTATTCCTGAGTGTATTATTATCATTTGTCAATCGGGTGATCAAACTAAATATGTCAGGTATTATCTGGAGGGAAAACTTCACGTATTATTTGTTACTTATGTTGCCTCTATGGCTAACTGGGAAGCCTCACTTGTTATTTGACTAACTGTAGTTTTAAGTTGTAACCACAAGATGGCGATATATAATCCAATGTGCGATTGAGATTTTATTTGGCCAGGATGCCCTATTTAAGGATAGTGATGATACATGCACAATGTCCAGGTGAAGTGCTTTTTTAAAGCACAAAACGCGTCAACATAGCGATGCCATAGATGCTGGCAGCCCCCCCCTGTGCTCCTAAGCGGCTTCATATTGTTGATTGCAAGATGATTTCCTGCACGGAAACACCGAAGGCAAAAGCGCTGGTATGGGCTTACTAGAGGGTGCCCTCTGCTGGTTGAACATAGCTGAGCAACCTGCACAGTGAACTGGTTGAACCGGATGCAATCAAATCCACTGCTCTCCATGCGGATAAGTGATCACTCTGCCGGACATACGGAACTCATCCCGACCGCAGCCTGTCTCTGTCTGTTGGACTCGGCTACAATTGACGTGTGAAAGGCGCTTTCTGGCCAAGCAGCTACAGTAGAGAGAAGGGTAAGAACCCCAAGCGGACTGGTATGTTCCCTTTACATAAGCCTCCATGTCTATTTACATGCTATAGACTTACGGCTGACATGTGTACTAACTGACATGAGACGGCTCCGGTTTTTGTCCGAATTTCTGGTATTTTTGTTATCGTTTTAACAAAGGATAACGAACGTGCAGAATCCGAAAACCGAAAGATCCGACATAAATGCTTTATTTTCGTTTTCGTTGCGACAACAGTGCGATATAGATAGGAGATCTATAACCTGTGGTCGAATGTGCCTAACCTTAGCTCTATTAGTCCAAGATTATTCTGCATAGAGAGAAAAGATTCGACATAGAGAGAAAAGATTCAACATTATAGAGACAATAGCAAAAAAGGTTCAATGTGCCTAACCTAACTCTATTAGTCCAAGATTATTCGACGAAGCCACGAGTGGACATTTATGGTCAAATGCTCCACCCATAGGCTATAGAAGAATTCTAATGTTGGTTGACTAGTAATAATAATTAATAAATATAAGTATTACTAGTGTCATACAACATTAGAATTCTACTATAGCTTGTAGGCGGAACATCGACCGGAAATGTATGATTGTGGCGTCGTATAGTTTAGCTGCTCCGCGAATCTTCTTGGAACATTCGACAGACACCATAAGCCTTCAATGACAGATTTGACCTTAATTATTTTGGATTTTCGGACTAATGCATTTTTTAACAAAACAAAGTAAATAAAAACGAATTTCGGGAGTAACTAAATAAATTTATTTTTCGGGCGAAAACGAAATTCCGAAACGAAATATTTCAGTGTGCACATGTCTATCGGGTAACAGCTTTCTGTGTGTCCCTATTGAAACTCTCTTTTATTCAGATTTCTTCAAGCCCTAGTCAGGACATATTTATTTATTTATTTATGATTACTTTATAAGCGACCTGGGACAATCATAAGCTGTTTGCCATATACAGAGAATATTACTCTGCCAATACCACGCTCGCGGTTCTTATTACCTCAAGGAAGTTTCGAGCTCGGGAGGGATGGGGGAGCTTTCATTGTCAGCATCTATTTTTAATGATACAACGTTGTTTTTTTCTTTTTCTACAGTTTGTAATTTTTTTATCATTGTTAGGTATCGTGGAGGAAAGGGTCTCACCTGTGTGGCCATGTGTCGCATATGTGGGGTTCTTTTTAATTTTTGTGCATTTTTCAATAAAGTTTTTCATATAATTGATCATATTACGTTGTTGATTCTCCCTTTTGATTGCATTCCTAGGACCGCTGTGGTCTCATCCTCTTCCTCTTTTTTCAGACAGTACAGTCACTTCTACCACCTACTTCTCAATGGTCTCTTCCTCTGGCTTCTCAGAACCACCAGTCACTTCAAGTACCCCAGAGTCTATGCATTGGCCTGAAAAAAGTTGACTCCTTGCCATCTTGTGGAAGGCAGGGTCAAGTGTGATGGTTGGAGCAACCTACTGTCCATCTTTCGGCAGGTTAAGTTCACACACATACCTTGCCAGGCATATGCTGAGCCACTTATATTGTGGCCTAAACAAGCTGATTATATACTGTTTATTCACTCTACAAAATTTGCGGCTATTGTCTCTGGAATAATACATTCTATCTTTTTGGGGGGTTAAAACTAAGGATGAGCCGAAACCCCCCCGGTTCGGTTCACGCCAGAACTTGCCAACAGGCAAAAAATTTGAACAAACACTGTTAAAGTCTATGGGACACAAACATGAAAAATCAAAAGTGCTCATTTTAAAGGCTTGTATGCAAGTTATTGTCATAAAAAGTTTACGGGACCCGGGAACTGCCCCAGGGGACATGTATTAATGCAAAAAAAAAGTTTTAAAAACAGCCATTTTTTCGAGAGTAGTGATTGTAATAATGCTTAAAGTGAAAAAATAAAAATGAAATATTCCTTTAAATATCATGCCGGGGGGGGGGGGGGGGTGGGTGGGGTGTGTCTATAGTATGCCTGTAAAGTGGCACAGTTTTCTCGTGTTTAGAACAGTAAGACAGTAAAATTACATTTCTAAAGGTAAAAAAGTAATTTAAAACTGATCGTGGCTGTAATGGATTGTCGGGTTTTGGCAATATAGATAAAACTAATTGAAAAAAACGTCATGGGTTCCCCCCAGTCCATTACCAGGCCCTTCAGGTCTGGTATGGATTTTAAGGGGAACCCTGTGACAAAATGAAAAAAAATGGCCTAGGGGTCCCCCCAAAATCCATACCAGACCCTTATCTGAACACTCAACCTGACAGGCCACAGGAAAAGAGGGAGGGATGAGAGAGCGCCCCCCCTCCTGAACAGTACCAGGCCACATGCCCATAACATGGGGAGGGTGCTTTGGAGTAGCTCCCCAAAGCATCCTGTCCCAGTGTTGATGGGGACAAGGGCCTCATCCCCACAACCCTTGCCCGATGGTTGTGGGGGTCTGCGGGCAGGGGGCTTATCGGAATCTGGAAGCCCCCTTTTACAAGGGGACCCCCAGATCCCAGCCTCTCCCCCTATGTGAATTAGTAACGGGTACATTGTACCCCTACCATTTCACAAAAAAAAATGTAAAAAATAGTAAAAAAGACAGGAGACACTTTGGGACAAGTCCTTTACTAAAAAATAAAAATGTCCCGCGATGTAGATCCATCTCACGCCGCCTGACTGACCGAAAAAAGAAAAAAAAAAGCTGCCAGAGCTCCACCTCCATGGGAGGCTCCTGCCAAGTGATGCTTCTTCTCGGTGACAGCTGTTATATAGCTAAGGGGGGGCCACCCAGTGATGTAAACAGGTGAGCCTGCCCCCCTTCTGACGCCACGTGACAGGGTCTGGTCAGGGCTGTGTTTTGGCCTAGGCCAACAAGGCCTAGGCCTAGGGTGGCACTTTGTGGGGGGCAGCAAAAAAAACACCCCCCACATGAGAAAAAGCCCCTCACCCACCTTCCTGATTCCCGGCTCCCACGGCCGCCTCTCGCACACATGCAGCCCATGGCGGCTGGCTTGCTGTAGTGGTGCCGCTGTGCATGGGTGTGCTTGGCAGAGGATGGGGGGCATGTGACTCATGCCCCCATAAGCGGCCGGTGAGGTGGAGCCTTATGCTCTGCCTACCTTCCTCCGCACTGCTTTGCTTCAGTGAATCTTCTCCTTGGCACCGGGGCAGGGTCTGGCTGTGACGTCAGGATGAGGAGGAGAGAGACAAAGAGAGGTGCATGAGGGAAACCCCCAGGACAGCAGGTAAAATTATTGAATAAATTATATCCATGTTATGGGCACAGTGGCAGCATCTGATGGGCACAGTGGAGGTATTTGATGGCACAGTGCAGTATTTGATTGCCACAGTAGCAGCATTTGATGGGCACAGTGGTGGCATTTGATGGGTACAGTGGCAGTATTTGATGGGCACAGTAGCAGCAGTTGATGGGTACAGTGGTGGCATTTGATGGGTACAGTGGCGGTATTTGATGGGCACAGTGGCCACTTTTGATGGGTACAGTGGTAGCGTTTGATGGGCACAGTGGCTGCGTTTGAGGGCACAGTGGCTGCGTTTGATGGGGCACAGTGGCTGCGTTTGATGGGGCACAGTGGCTGCGTTTGATGGGGCACAGCGGCTGCGTTTGATGGGGCACAGTGGCTGTCAAAAACAGGTACCCGTTCCCCCCTCCCCCTGAAAGGTGCCAAATGAGCCTAAAGAGGAAGGGGTGTGGTTTACAGATGATAGGATGGGTCTTAAACAGGAAGGGGTGTGGCCTCGGCAGGAAGGAGTGGGTCATATTTAAATTAGGGGGGTGCATGAGTTTAGTCAAGCCTAGGGCAGCACAAAACCTAAATACACCACTGGGTCTGGTATGGATTTTGGAGGGACCCCTACGCCATTTTTTTAAAATTTGGGCAGGGTTCCCCTTAATATTCATACCAGACCTGGGGGGGCTGGTATGGTTTTTGGGGGGACCCACATGCAATTTTTAAAAAAAATGTTGGTACGGGGTTCCCCTTAATATTCATATCAGACCCAAAGGGCCTGGTAATGGACTAGGGGGAACTCATGCCGTTTTTTTTTCAATGAGTTTTATCTATATTGCCGAGGCCCGACAATTCATTACAGCCGCCATCAGTTTTAAATGACTTTTTTTCCTTTAGAAATGTCATTTTGCTGTGGTACTGTTCTAAACACGGGAAAACCGCGCCACTTTACAGGCATACTATAGACACCCCCCAAGCACGATATTTAAAGGAATATTTCATTTGTGTTGTTTCACTTTAAGCATTATTAAAATCATTGCTCCCGAAAAAACTGCCATTTTAAAAACTTTTTTTTGCATACATATATGTCCCATGAGGCAGGACCCGGGTCCCCAAAACCCTTTTTATGACAATAACTTGCATACAAGCCTTTAAAATGAGCACTTTTGGTTTTTCATGTTAGTGTCCCATAGACTTTAATGGGGTTCCGCGGCTTTCGAATTTGCCGCACACTGCACAATGTTTGTTTTTCGCCGAACGTCCAAACAACCAAAGTTCGCCCATCCCTAGTTAAAACCTGTCTTGTCTCTCTATTTTACATTGTGGCCTAATCAAGCTGCTTACTGTGTATACCATCCAGCCACTGTACAATATGTGTGGCTATAGTCTTAGATAATACACTCTAGATTTAGCTGCTTATTATCATGTTGTATTATACTGATGCTGGGCAATTTTTACCAAACACATATCTGAAGTCTATATTTTGAATACAAATTTGGCAATAGTCGGGGATACAGGGAAGGAAGGGTGTTTGGTAAATGCAGGGTTATGGTTTTGAAGTGGTTCTGCAAAAGAAGAAACGTAATAACTATATTATGAAACTGTTTTGCCATTGGTCAATTAGAAAGTTGAGGGCTTTAGCTTTAATTTTCTATAGCTTTTAGAACTGTTGTGACTGCTACTTATGCTATTTAATTTAGAGCTATTAGACAGCCAAATCTATCTAAAAAAAAAAACATTTTTTTCAAGTTGTAATGGGGTGCTGCTGCTGCTGCATTTAGGCCAAGAAATAATGTAAAAGCTAACAAATTAATTATTTATTTAAAATATCTGATGCCAGAACATGGTGGCACTCTCCATGAGAATTGTACTCTTCTGTAACACCATATGCAGCATAAAGGTATCTCCAGTGGCTGGTGTTTTTTTTTTGGGGGGGTGGGGGTAATGGGTGAACGTTTGCCGCCCCCCCTCTGTTTGCCGGTCAGTCCGGGCTCCCAGTACTAACGGGCTGTGTGTTTCCCCCGATTCCCTCCAATCTGCACACCCGGAAGGACAGCCAGACACTGGGAACTGCTGCTGTAGGAATGAGGGAGACGAGTCCAGCTGATGTATGACACCAGCACAGGGACACTGCACACCGCACAGGGTGATGACCCCCGCTGTTTGCAGTCGGTCCAGCGTGCAGTGGCTCCAAGTCCTCTCCTCCATGGCGGATTCCAGCTCCTCCCCTCCTCCTCTTAGGCACCCAATAGGATTGCCTATCCTTTCAGCCAATCGGGTGACAGGTATCAGACCCGCTTCCCGATTGGCCAGGAGGAGGAACAATGTTGCAACAGCGAATATTCATTCGCTGTTGCAACACACCTGGGGGGTTTCGGAAGCAATGCTTGCGCTCCGGGCCCACCCTATTTTGAGACCTATTAGAGCCTCTGGCTCTAATCAGGTGCTTCAAAAAACACACCCCGCCCACCCTCGCCATAAGAATTCATGCGCCCGGCGCCCTGAAAGAGGCATATAATTTAGGAAGATTGGTGTTTTTTTCCATGAAGTTTGCCTTGAAGCTCCATTAAAAGCTAGACCCTCTCCCCACAATACAGTATTTTACTTTTTTTGCATTGGTATATGTTCCTCATGGCGGTGCCCAGTTCACCATGGCCTTTTTTGACAATCCCTTGCCTGTTAAAAATTTTCCACGATTGATATTCAAGATTTGTTTCATAGATATAACATTATGTTATAATTATTATAACATCCTCACTTCCATCACAAACCTTAAAACAGGGAGCTCAGTCTCTGCTTATAGTTAAGTGGGTGGAGTCATGCAAATAATTTATTTTTGTCACTTTTAGCCATCAGGGCATTGGGATGATGTATGACACAAATATAGCTGTAATTGTACATCAGGGGGTCTGAATGCACTGATGGCTAAAAGGGACAAAAAATAATGATTTGCATGACTCCGCCCACTTAACCATAAGCAGAGATTACCCATAGGCAGAGAGTAAACGTCCTGCTTTTAGGTTTTCTGCTGGAAGTGAGGACCTGTAAATCCCTTCTGTTATAAGAGGGAAATGTAGTATCTCACAGTATTTTAGAGATGGGCTTCTGGGTGCCTTTTGTACCATCTCACTGTGACCTTAACAGATTTTTCACCAAAGCCTTGGACATGTGCAGTGTCTATCTCTGAGCTCATCTGCAGCAACAGGAGTGCACACTGCATATGTTTGAGGCACAGGAGAAGGCCAGTGCATGCTCTGTACTATTAGCTGCGCTTATCTTAATAACTGTTTCATCGTAAAAAGAAGACATGACAGAGCTTTGAAAATTGTCAGGAGTGTTTGGACCAAATGGCCTACATAGAGACTGGAGAGTATATACATGCATACATTTGAAATTGGATTTGTTAGGGTTATGGAATAATGTTTATAGACTACATAAGGTATTTTTTTTATATAAAGATGAACTACCCCTTTAATGTTTGTATTGTTTCCCAAGATTTGTTTCAAAAATAGTGTGCTTATGAGTAAGAAAATTAAGAGAAAGGAAAATTCATACCAATGACTAGGCTAAAATCACATTGAGTTTAAATAAAATAAAAACTATAATTTCCAGAACAGCCAAAAAAATGTCAACTTTCTTTATCAAATCAGAACTTGAAAATGTCAACCAGGATCATATTGAGTTTTGGAATTTAACTACTTGCCACCCGCCCACCGTCAAATGACGGAGGGACGGTGCAGCTCACGTTCTGGGTGGATGTCATATATCGGTGCACCAGAACGACCGCTCTCGCGCGCCTACAGGGGCCTGCAGTATGACGATCGTGGCCGCGCCATGTTGCTAGGACATGGTGCGAGCCCGATCTCTGTAAAGAGCCACTAATGTGGCTTTTTAATCATGTGATCGGCTGTGTCCAACCACAGCCGGTCTCATGTAAACGCGGAATTGCCGTAAATCGGCTCTCCTCACCTCACATTGACAGAGTGTGTGGCAAGGAGAGCCGATCAGTGGCATCTCTTTGCAGGGGAGAACAGGGAAGGTAATAAGGGCATCAGTGCCTTGATTACAGGAAAGCTGCAGCAGGGCCACCAATGAATGCCACCAATCAGTGCCCATGAGTGCCACCATCAGTGCACATGAGTGCCCATCAGTAACACAAGTCAGTGCTCATCACTGACACAAATTATTGCCCATTACAGGAGCCAGCAAGTGCTGCCTTTTAGTGCCCATCAGTGCCTGCTCATCAGTGCTGCCCATCATTTCCCTTCAGTGCTGCCCATCAGTGCTGCCTATCTGTGATGCCTATCAGTGCCCACCAGTGCTGCCTATCAGTGCTCATCAATGCCGCATAATAGTGCCACCTATCAGTGCCCATCAGTGCAGCATAATAGTGCCTCCTCATCAGTCCTGCCTAATCAGTGCCCTTCAGTGCCACCTCATCAGTGCCCATAAATGCTGCCTCATCAGTGCCCAAAAGTGCCACCTCATCAGTGCCCATCAGTGCTGCCTTATCAGTGTACATAAGTGAAGGAGAACAATTACTTATTAACAAAATGTACTGACAGAGACTAAGAAACCTTTTTTTTTTCAAAATTTGTAAAAAATAAAAAACCCAACAGTGATTAAATACCACCAAAAGAAAGCGCTATTTGTGTGAAGAAAATGATTAAATCCAAAGTGCAGCAGTGCTGAAAGCTGAAAAATGGCCTGGGCATGAAGGGGGTGAAAGTGCCCGATATTGAGGTGGTTAAAGTCTGTTCCACTTTTTGAAAAGTGGGACAGTCTGGTACACTAATTTGCTGACACATTAATTAAGTGAACAGGCACAATTGCACTCTTTTGTTAGTGAATCAGCCTATGTGAGTGTTCAAAGATGACCACATAACGTTTAATGGCATTCACTTACTAATTTTCTGCTTTCAACTGCCTGTATTTAATGATGGGATTCATGTAGTACTGATGCAGTTAGTTTTTGTACCCATTGCAAGAAAATGCTTCTGTAAACTTATAAACAATAAATGATTTTAGTGCACTTCAGTGATTCTTTTTGTCATCCTGTTTATTCATGTCACTATTGTCCTAAAGATGACACATGAAAATGTAGGACATGAATAAATGAAAAGCTATTCAAAAGGTTACGACAAAAATGGACCACAGGGGATATCTATAGATTTATGGATATTTTCATACCACGTGTTATATATGTGTAAGAATGTAGACAATTAAATGTATCTACATGAAACAAATGTATCTCTATTTTTTTAAAACCAAAGTTTTTTGGCTTTTGAACAAAATGATATGGAATGTCACGTGAATCTTAGACAATAATGGAATTCTGTTCTACTGTCTCCATTAAATGAAGGATCCATTGCCCAAAGGAAACAAAGAAAACATGTTTTTTCCAACTTGATTTGACATTTAAATGCATAGCTGAATAATTAAGTTGAAGTTGCACTTAAACCCAAAACTAGGGATGGGCGAACTTTCTTTGTTCGGTTGCTTGGCGAACAGCTGAACAAACGGGTCATTCGACTGTTTGTTCAGTCCCCCGAACGGACCACAATGCATTGCGGCGCTGAAAAGTGCATTGCAAGCCCTGATTGGCTGAAGCAGTAAAAGCTTCAGCCAATCAGGGCCCAGAGTACTGTCATGATTGGACACTGTCATCATGACTTTATCCAATCATGGCTCATTCCCGCCCCACAGTATAAAAGTATTCTTTCAAAGGCAGCCATTTTCAGTATGATTTTGGAGTGGAGAGAGATAGAACAGGGTTCTGTTCACTGCTATTAGTTAGTTAGTGTGCTATACTGTGCTATTTTGCTTCAATTGGCACTGTAGAACATTAGTTTAGCGTCAGTCTAGGGATACTGTGAGTGTAGTGAGGAGGACCATCATTCAGCTTTGCATAGTGTGCAGCTAGAGTAGGGACAGCTCATATAGTTTCAGTGTAGTGTAGTGAGACCGTGTCAGTAATCTTTACATTAGTATATAGCTAGAGTAGGGACAATTCAGATAGCGTCAGTGTAGTGATGGTTGAACACCGCAAGTTTAACGCCATTTACTTCTGTGTGCGTTACTGCCAGTTTAATGCCATATAGTTCTGTGTGCGTTACTGCCAGTTTACCACCATATAGTTCTGTGTGCGTTACTGCCAGTTTAACGCCATTTACTTCTGTATGTGTTACTGCCAGATTAACGTCATATTGTTTTGTGTGCGTTACTGCCAGTTTAACGCCATATAGTTTTGCGTGCGTTACTGCCAGTTTACTGCCATATAGTTCTGTGTGTGTTTCTGCGAGTTTAACGCCATATAGTTTGGTGTACGCTACTGCCAGTTTAACGCCATATTGTTTTGTGTGCGTTGCTGCCAGTTTAACGCCATATAGTTTTGTGCGTTACTGCCAGTTTAACGTCATATAGTTCTGTGTGCGTTGCTGAGAGTTTAATCCCTTATAGTTCTGGATGCATTACTGCCAGTTTAATGCCATATAGTTCTGTGTGCGTTATTGCCAGTTTAACGCCATTTACTTCTGTGTGCGCTACTGCTAGTTTAACGCCATATAGTTTTGCGTGCGTTACTGCCAGTTTAACACCATATAGTTCTGTGCGTCACTGTTTGGCGCATTATATTGCAGTATATTATAGTGAATGCGTGGAGTGTGTCTGTGTAGTGTGAGTACTCAAATTAAAGTGCACCAAACACCTCTTTATGTTGATTAAAGTGAATCTACGTACAGATTTCAACTTCTTCTTTACATTTGCTTTTAAGCACCACCCCCTCCCTCCCAATAATGTCTGGGAGGACAGCAAGGAAAGGCAGACGTTCCCTTGGCACTGTAAGGGGGCCAGCAACAAATGTGTCCACAGGCAAAAGTGGACGTGGTGGTCAGTCCTCAGGCAGGGTATCATTTCCTCTGTTTAGTGAGCTTGCCCATGCTATCCAGCCACAGCATGCAGAGGAGGTGGTGGACTGGCTTACTAAACCTTCCTCATCTTCTGTCTCGCAAGAAGAGACAAGTTTGCAGTCCCCCGCATTTGCCAGAGTGGATAAACCTGCCTCCTTGTCCACTTCTATTTCTGCCATAGCCCCAACATCAGCCATTGAGGAGTCAGCTAAGTTTTTTGACCACAGCGTCAGCCACTTGCTCCTTGATGATGCCCAGCCATTACTGGATTCAGATGTTGGTTCTGAGGTTGAGGATGACAGGAACATAAGCCTAGGGATGGAGGAAGGAACACTGGTAGACAGATTGGCATTCATGTTCCCCAAGCCACAGCATATTGCCAAGTTGTCTCCAGTGGTAATGATGAAGATGGAGGAGATGGAGATAATGATGATGAGGTCACAGATGCAACTTGGGTGCCAGATAGAGCAGAGTAGGAAACTGAAGGTAGCACAACCCCAAGGAGGCCGACATCAAGAAAGAGTTGAGAGCAGCCACCCTATTCCATCACATTCTGCAGCTGTTACAGCTGGCACATGTCCTCAATTTGGTGGTGCAGCATTTCCTAAGTACGTATCCAGGGTTGCAAGATGTACTAAAGCAGGCCAGAAGAGTCTGTAACCATTTCAGGCGGTCATACACAGCCAGTGCTCAGTTGGCTGAAATTCTGCGGGAATTCCACCTGCTCGTAAACTGCCTGATTTGTGATACCAGGTGGAACTCAACTTTGGGAATGCTGCAGTGGCTATACATGCTGCGGAGGGTCGTCAATGAGTACCTGTGCCAGTACAGCACGACGACAGGCTCAGGCCGCCTCTACTTTTTTTTCCCCACGCCAATGGCTGATCATTAAGGATACATGCTCTGTATTGTCACCATTTGAGGAGGCCACAAGGATGGTGAGTAGTGACAGTGCATGCATCAGTGACACAATCCCTGTTGTGTTCGTGCTGGAGCAGATTCTGCGTGGCATTATGGACAGGGCACTGGAGGCAGAGCAGCAGGAGGAAGAGGGGGACTTCCTTTCCTCTCAAGGCCCACTTTATCTAGACACCATCATTCCTATGTCACAGAACACACAGGAGGAGAGAGGGGAGGAGGATGAGGAGGATTCTGGCACTTTCATAGGCTTCGAAGAAGAGCAAGACATGCGTCAATCTGTAAGCAATGGTTTCCAACCCCAAGACCCTTGGGAGAAGTATGTGGCTGGGAGGAGGAAGTTCCAGATGCTGTCATCCTGAGTGACCCCGAGGAGAATTTCAAAAGAGCCAACTTCCCTAAACTACAAACCTTGCTAAAAGGCATAAATTGGGATAAAATATTAGGAACAAAGAATACGGAGGAGAGATGGGTTTGCTTTAAGAGCGTATTAAATAAGGGCATTAGCCAATGTATCCCATTCGGTAATAAATTTTAAAGAGAGCGAACATAAATACTGGATGGCTTAACTCCAATGTAAAAATGCATATAAAAGCAAAGGAGAAGGCCTTCAAAAAATACAAGGTTGAGGGATCATCCTCAGCATTCAGACTTTATAAAGAATGCAATAAGAAATGTATAAAGGTGCAATTAGGATGGCTAAGATAGAACATGAAAGACACATAGCGGAGGAGAGCAAAAAAAATTCTTTAAGTATGTAAACAGTAAAAAAGGGAGGACAGACCATATTGGCCCCATAAAGAATTAGGAAGGACATCTGGTTACAAAGGATGGGGAGATGGCAAAGGTATTGAATTTATTCTTCTCCTCAGTCTTCACGAGTGAATCGGGGGACTTCAGTAACCAAAACTGCAGTGTTTATCCTCATGACACAACACAGGAAGCACCTCCATGGTTAACAGAGGACAGAATTAAAATTAGACTTGAGAAACTTAACATTAATAAATCACCAGGACCAGATGGCTTGCATCCGAGGGTACTTAGGGAACTCAGTCAGGTGATTGCCAGACCGTTGTTCCTAATTTTTACAGACAGTCTATTGACTGGAATGGTACCAGCTGATTGGAGAAAAGCCAATGTAGCACCAATATTTAAAAAGGGCCTAAAAAACATCCCTGGGAATTACAGACCAGTTAGCCTAACATCAATAGTATGTAAACTCTTGGAGGGGATGATAAGGGACTATATACAAGATTTTAGTAATAAGAACGATATCATTAGCAGTAATCAGCATGGATTCATGAAGAATCATTTTTGCCAAACCAATCTATTAACCTTCTATGAGGAGGTGAGTTGCCATCCAGATAAAGGAAGGCCCGTAGACGTGGTGTATCTGGATTTTGCAAAAGCATTTGACACAGTTCCCCATAAACGTTTACTGTACAAAATACATTGGCATGGACCATAGGGTGAGTACATGGATTGAAAACTGGCTACAAGGGCGAGTTCAGAGGGTGGTGATAAATGGAGAGTACTCAGAATGGTCAGGGGTGGGTAGTGGGGTTCCCCAGGGTTCTGTGCTGGGACCAATCCTATTTAATTTGTTTATAAACGACCTGGAGGATGGGATAAACAGTTCAATCTCTGTATTTGCAGACGATACTAAGCTAAGCAGGGCAATAACTTCTCCGCAGGATGTGGAAACCTTGCAAAAAGACCTGAACAAATTAATGGGGTGGGCGACTACATGGCAAATGAGGTTCAATGTAGAAAAATGTAAAATAATGCATTTGGGTGTCAAAAATATGAATGCAATCTATACACTGGGGGGAGAACCTCTGGGGGAATCTAGGATGGAAAAGGACCTGGGGGTCCTAGTAGATGATAGGCTCAGCAATGGCATGCAATGCCAAGCTGCTGCTAATAAAGCAAACAGAATATTGGCATGCATTAAAAGGGGGATCAACTCCAGAGATAAAACAATAATTCTCCCGCTCTACAAGACTCTGGTCCGGCCGCACCTGGAGTATGCTGTCCAGTTCTGGGCACCAGTCCTCAGGAAGGATGTACTGGGAATGGAGCGAGTACAAAGAAGGGCAACAAAGCTAATAAAGGGTCTGGAGGATCTTAGTTATGAGGAAAGGTTGCGAGCGCTGAACTTATTCTCTCTGGAGAAGAGACGCTTGAGAGGGGATATGATTTCAATTTACAAATACTGTACTGGTGACCCCACAATAGGGATAAAACTTTTTCGCAGGAGAGAGTTTAATAAGACTTGTGGCCACTCATTACAATTAGAAGAAAAGAGGTTTAACCCTAAACTACGTAAAGGGTTCTTTACTGTAAGAGCGACAAGGATGTGGAATTCCCTTCCACAGGCGGTGGTCTCAGTGGGGAGCATTGATAGCTTCAAGAAACTATTAGATAATCACCTGAATGACCGCAACATACAGGGATATGTAATGTAATACTGACACATAATCACACACATAGGTTGGACTTGATGGACGTGTGTCTTTTTTCAACCTCACCTACTATGTAACTATGAGTCTGCTCCTCAAGCCTCAGCAAATTTGAGGTGAATGGGCAACCTCATGCTTCAAAGCCTGCGAAAGGACCCAAGAATATGTGGCATAAAAGAGAAGGATGATTACTGGTTGGCAACCCTCCTTGACCACCATTTTAAGGAGAAGGTCTCAGAACTCATCCCGTCCCCACAGAGAGTGCAGAAGATAAAATTTCTTGAGGACATGGTAAAGAGGATTTTATTGAACATTTTTTCTAATCTCCAGTAGGTTACAGTGTCAAAACATAGTTTTGAGTCTTCTCTTGGTCAAGAAGGAGCGTGGAGAAGGCGTCCACCTAAGTGAGGCATTTTGGAATTTTTTTAGTCCTCGTCACCAAGGGCTGTCAGCTTCCACATCCCATCGGCAGCGTCTGCATCACATGGTGGGCGATTACCCCGGGGCCAAAACAGAACCTTTCCAGCTGACGATCCACTGACTTACTGGGTCATGACAATAGACCACTGGCCAGAACTTGCCCAGTATGCTACTGAGTTGTTGGGCTGCCCTGCATCCAGCGTGCTTTCAGAACAGGCATTCAGTGCTGCAGGTTTTGTTACTGATCATAGAACCTGTCTGTGCACAGACTCCGTGGACCGTTTAACTCTTATAAAAATGAATCAGTCCTGGATTACCAGCTATGAAGCCCCTGATGCTGTCACTGATTAAGTCTTTTTGGGATGTGGAATCTCTGCAGGACTTCGAGGCTGCCTAGCTTTGAGGGTGTTCAATCATTTCATCTAGAAGAATGTTTTTGGTATAGGTTTCATGGGCACAACTAAAACCCAAAGACATTGGGTGTTAATTGACATTGCAATTTTTTACAGCAAGGCCAATTCTTTCTTTCATCAAGAGTACCTCTATAGGGTTACGGTGGGAAGGCGCCACCGACACCCAAAGACCAGTTTTTCTGCACCTGTTTGACAGGTACATGTCATTGCAATTTTTTACAGCAAGGCCAATTCTTGCTTTCATCAAGATTACCTCTATAGGGTTATGGTGGGAAAGGCGCCTCTAATCTTATTCCCAGTGCACTACATTGTGGCCTCATCACACACACTGGCTCCCCAGCTGTTGCTGAGCAAAAAAAGGCAGCTTGCAGGGAAAATGTCATTTTTTTTGGCTTTATAAATGCAATTATTGCTGCAGCAGATTCTAGACATGGTATAGATTTGCCACTTTAAATGTAGACTAAGGTGTCCCCCAGGTACTATATTGGAAGGAATTTTTAATTTTTATGCTTTCACTTTAAAAATCAAAAAATCATGACATTTTTCACAAACTATTTTTTTTATTGCTACATGTCCCCCATGGCAGGACCCGGACCCCTATAACCATTGTATGCCCAATTACTTGCATATAAGGCTTCAAAATGGGCACTTTTGATTTTTGACGTTCGGGTCCCATTGACTTTAATGGGGTTCGTTATTCGGGTCCGAACTTTCACAGTGTTCGAAAGTTCTGGTGCGAACCGAACAGGGGTCCATTCGGCCCATCCCTACCCAAAACCCTTAAGGGTTATTATGCCAGAAACAATGTATCAGAAGGTGTCCATATCGTAGTGATTTGACAGCCACCTCCATTATAATAGAAATGGACTCAGGAAACAAGTTTTTTTGTTTGTTTTACAACAAAAGACATAAGTAGGTTTACCCAACTATGAGACCCACAGGATCCTCAGGAATCTTTCATGATTACACTAAGTTTAAACTTGCTCCTACCTCCATTCTAAGTCCTTTACTTACTATCCTGTAAAGCAGGTGTCCCAAAAGTCCAGCCTTCGGGCGACATGCGGCAGTACATTTTACCTGGCCCTCAGACTCACTGCACTGCCTTCTCTTGCCACTGCACTGTCACTAATGAGTCGAATTCCGAACAAATTTTGTTTTGAAAATCAGAAATGTTGTGCGTTTTGCGATCTGATGGCGCCACCCCTGATTTTGAAATTGGGATAAAGGTTTTACATGAATAAATAAAAGCTGACCATTGTAAGCACCCCTTTCCATTGTAAATGGTTTGTCTCAACGCTCTAACTGCTACATTTGCAGGAGAGCTTTTTCTGTTGAAAAAAAACAGACTTACTGGCTAGATCACCAGGTGAAAATAAAGCAGAGAAAGCCTATAAAAACAAAAAATGAATGCATGACATCACATTTAAGAATTGATAAGCTGCAATATAATAAATGTTTGCTTTTGGGTTTAATATCGCTTTAAGAATTGATTGTAATCTTGTTTTTAAAATTGGGTTTTCTTCCTGACCTCAGACAACATGATAATCAGTTGCCAATTTCCACATTACTTGTTTAGTTATGCAAAGTATTATGACCTCCGGAAGATATTACCCCCTTCATGACCAGAGAATTTTTTGTTATTAGGCTGTGCACTACTTTAACTGGCAATTGTGCAGTCATGCAACACTGTCCGCAAAATAAAGTATATTCTTTTCATGCAAATAGAGCTTTCTTTTGGTGATATTTGATTATCCCTGGGTTTTTATTTTTTTGCGATATAAATTATCAAGACGGAAAATGTTGAAAAAAAATAATATTTTTATTTTCAGCTATAAAATATCCAATAAAACATTTAAAAATGAAATTTCTTCATTAATTTAGGCCACATATATTCTGCTACATGTCTTTGGTAAAAATCCCAATAAACATATTTGATTTGGCTTGCGTGAAAGTTATAGGGTCTGATATAGACTCTGGATTTTCTTTCTTTTTTTATACTAGTAATGGCGGTGATCAGCAACTTATAGTGGGTCTGTGATAGTGTGGTGGTAAATCTGACACTAGCTGACGCTGGCTGGGGGGGTACAGTGGCTATCTGACACTGACATCAATAGTGACACTGATACAATGATCAGTGCTAATACACTGTCATTGTACTAATGACACTGGCTGGGAAGGGGTTAACATCTAGGGGTGATTAAGGGGTTAAATGTGTGCCTAACAATGTTTACTGTGTGTGTTATGTGCTGCTTTTACTAAGTAATCTTGTTGTTTTTTTCCCCTGCTTTGCAGCAAGATCACCTGTCGGAGTTCGTTAACACAGAGCTCCCATTCCCTGAATGGCGGAGCCGATCAGCGGGTGCCGGCGCTTAATCATTGAACAGCACCCGCTGATCGGCTTGTGCCCTGCAGCAATATGTCTGCGTGGGGTGGTCAGCAAATGGTTAAAGATCAAGTGAGCAATTACATACTCATAAGACTAGTGATTGACGTTTTCTTATTTTTGCTATACTGCTTTATTATTGGTTTGGCAAAAATGACCTTACCAATCACTCAGTGTCCGCTACTCCTCTGTGTCAATCCCTCTATTGGCTCACCCAATAAATTAAATTCAACAACTTAACAACAACTTACAAAGCCATCCACAACTCTTCTCCCAGCTACATCACTAGCCTAGTCTCAAAATACCAACCAAATTTTTCTCGTCGCTCCTCCAAGGACCTCCTGCTCTCTAGCTTCCTTCCTCATCACCTCCTCCCATTCTCGCCTCCAGGACTTTTCCTGAACCTCTCCCATTCTATGGAACATCCTACCTCAATCTGTCCAATTATCTCTTATTCTGTTTGCTTTTAGACGATCCCTGAAAACCCATCCCTTCAGAGATCCCTACTCTGCACTCACCTAACAACTGTATTTTTATGTTCTCTATCACCAACCTCCTTGGGGCTATTACCTTTTGTATTACTTGACCCTCCCTTCTAGATTGTAAGCTCTAACGGGCAGGGTCCTCTGATTCCTCCTGTATTGAATTGTATTGTAATTGTAATGTCTGCCTTCAGACATTGCGCAAACTGTTTGCGCTATATAAATCCTGTATAATAATAATAATAATAATGACTTAATAACA
The DNA here is from genome assembly GCA_037952925.1 of Lithobates clamitans. Lineage (NCBI taxonomy): Eukaryota > Metazoa > Chordata > Amphibia > Anura > Ranidae > Lithobates > Lithobates clamitans. The sequence continues at coordinate 1,900,683 of JBBGZY010001345.1, read as the reverse complement.
TACAGCATAAAGAGGAAAAACAAATCAACTGGTTGATATCTGCTAAGCTCCTTTCACACATGCGGACCGTTCATTTCATCAGTTCAGTCACGTCAAAACGAATGTAGTATTCATCAGGTTTTCATCCATTTTCCATCAGTTTTTCATTCGTGCTCATCAGTTTTTCATTCTTTATTTATTTTTTTTACATCCACTACCAATACAAAAACAGATGAAAAACTGACCATTTCTCAGTTTACATCCGTTTTTCTTCCGATCCGTTTTTTTTTAACTGAAGAAAAATAGAGCTTTGATCAGTTTAAAAAAACGGATGATGACAGATGCGGATGTAAACTGATGTAAATGGATGATCATCCATTTACATCTGTTTCTCCATAGAGATGCATTGATGTCTGTTTTTCATCCATCAACGGATGTGTGATAGGGGCCTTAAGGTTTTTCATCTTAATGCATTCTTTGCATTAGGGTGAAAAACCTTCTGTGCTGCAGCCTCCCCCAGACCCCCATTTTTCTTGCCTGAGCTGGATCCAATCCAGCGATGTGCAGGAGCGCAGAAGCTGCAGCCGCTGTCTCTCTCCTCATTGGGCAGATTGATAGAAGCGGGAGCCATGGGTTCCCGTTGCTGTCAATTAAATGCTGTGACACAGGAGCAGGTTTCTGTGGGGCGCTCAATGAAGGTGCATGGAGCACCGGTGGGGGACCCCAGAAGAAGAGGCTCGGGGCTGCTCTGTGCAAAAGCATTGCACAGAGCAGGTAAGTATAACATGTTTGTTATTTTAATACAATTAAAAAAAGAAATTTTAGAACCACTTTAATTTCTAGAGACATTTTATTTTGATTATTTAGTTGCTCTTAGTCCCCTTCTAAATGCCATTTGTGAAACATAATAATTAACCACTTACAGCAAATCATACAGACCAGAGAATTCAAGATTTGTATGTTGGAATTCAACGCCAGACTTGGGTTACATGGACAGAAACATGGCTCACAAAACATTAGAGCAGAAAATGTGTAAGGCCAACTCTACACAACTGAATCTGGTTATTTACAAATGTTGCAAGCTTCTTGGAGAACAAAACACTTTTTTGAGGTCATGAGTGGAAAACATGCTCTGTACACTCTGAAGCATTATGTAAATGTGTTTTACAAATCCAGCAACAATTCCTGGATAGCTATTTCTTTCCAATGTTACCCCTTCTAATACCCTTATGTACACATCCACAAAATTGAGTTGATTGATATTTACTGATAGATTTATTTTGCAAAGTTTTTATTGAGTTTTATTTTTTTAAAGATTGCTGCTATAGTTGAATCAAAATTGATGAACTTGTATCCAAATTGTCCCATAGCACAGTTTAAAGTGGTTGTGAAGGCTGAAGGATTTTTACCTTCATACATTTTTTGCATGGAGGTAAAAAAACGTTCTCTGTGCAGCATTCCCCAGCCCTCTTTAATACTTACCTGAGCTTCCTTTCGATTAAGTGATGTACACGAGAGCATCAGCTTTCCGGGACTCTCTATTTGCTGCCACTGTGGTCAATCGCAGCCAGTGAGTCAATAAAAAGAGAGGCAGGGCCGAGCCACAGCTCCGTGTCTGAATGGTCAACCAGAGCAGCATTTTGGGAGCGCGCCTGCTTGGGTGACCCCATTGCAAGCTGATTGCTCTAGGGGTAATCAACAGGAGGGAGGAGCCAGAAGTGTCAGCGGGGGACCCGAGAAGAGGAGGATCCGGGCTGCTCTGTACAAAACCACTGCACAGAGCAGGTAAGTATAACATGTTTATTATTATATTTTTGCCTTCAATATCACTTTAAACATTTGCACAGATCCATGGATCTGTTGGTGGCAGTGCTTGTGACAAGTGGAAAGGAGGATCCTTTCTTGGAATAGGAGATCGGAGATGGAGAGTAAAGTTCACAGTCTGTGGGGAATGTAATTTGTTAAATGCAAATTCCTATCTCTAGACTTTACGTTAGATTAATGTCCACCATGTTACCCTCAAATATTTGGGTCATCTGATCATTCTGACATCACGTTTTTCCTCAAATTCTCTGCATCAAATTTCCAAGTTTGTGACAAATTAAAGTGCTTCACCCTCCCGGGCTATTTTTCCCCAATCCACCCCTACTCCCCTCCTCTCTCAGAGTAGCAAAGTGATTTTCTATTTTTTTTCACCTTTATTGGGAAATTCCCTCCGCACTTTATAGATTCTGGTCTAGGCCAAAATCACTTTTTCTATTTCCAGCTGCTTCTGAGTTACCCAGGTCAAGTATCCCAAGAGGACGCAGGTATTCCATTGTACATAGGCCAAGGTGTATCATCAATCTCTTTCTGATACCTGCAGATGACACCCTGAGGATGTCCCACAATGCATGAGCATCATGAGGAGGTTGACTGAAAGAACCCAGAAGAGGCAGCCAACCTCCTGATGACATCACAGATAAATATTGTGTCATGGGACCCAGTACATAACAAAAGCATGCTGGATCTGTATGGAACACCGCTGGATCACTGGGCATGCGAATATGTGCTTTGTGGTTTACCCATTGAAAAAAGTAAGAGGGACAAGGGTGGGTACAAGTTCCTCTTTATTATCAAAGAGATTTTCCACAATAAATAGTGTCACTGTCACTAGAGTTAGTTTTTTAAATAGGGGAATGTTTAATCAATGTTACATCCTTCATTTTTCTAGTAATTGAAGCTATGGAAGTTGATTGGAAGTTTCCAAATAGGTTGTTCACTTTTCAAGGGAATTTTCCCTTCGCTTAGTGATTGTGGTGAAAAATCACTTTGCAAAGAATACTCAATCACGTGAAAAGAATATTTTAAAAAAACAGCATTTTTACTTGCACATGACTGGATGTTGGCGGCCAGCAGAGCTTCATTTCATTTATTAGGGTAAGGGAAAATTTCCTTGCAAAGTGCCTATTTGCCCCAGATTTGTCCCAGATCTCACATGACAAATGCGAGGTGGAACCCATTTATGATACCACAAACCAAAATATGTAGCACGTTTAAACATCAGCATTTCTCAACTTCACTCCACTCGTTCCTCCTTCATGATTGCCTTAATGCAGAACTTCACTCTCTCAATCAACATTGAATATTTTTTTAATCCTCATGTTGCTAGTGTTAGTAAATAGATAGGGAAGTACTGTGTGTCATATTTGCTTGTTTTAAACTTTTTCTTTACATTTCTTCGGTTACTTCCTGGTTTCCAGACCTGGGCAAAATTATGTCATACACCCCAGGAGTCTTCAGGATAGGAGGAGGGGTTTTCTCAGCTAAACACACCCTCTTGTCTGTATACCTTAGCTAGCGGAAGATGGTTTCCAGGAAATAAATGCTACATGAATCATCTGCCCTTACTCAAGATGGAAACAGACAGAAATGCTAGGGGTAGGGTTGCCACATCATCCCTTTAATCCATGACACACATTCATTAAACAGGTTCTGTGGCTGATTAAAGTGGTAATTAAACTCACTTGGTGCCTTATCTGCATTAAATCAGGATCAGAACCTGTGTAATTCATATGTGTCCTGGATTAAAGGGATGATGTGGTAACCCTATCTAGGGGGTGTTTATCAAAGTAATTTCTCAACAAAACAAAGCATGGAGACATGGATGGATGGGCGAGTTTGCTTTGTATATCAAAAATGGATCTTTTTTTTTTTAACCACTGGGCACTTAAACCCCCTTCCTAACCAGACCAATTTTCAGCTTTCGGTGCTCTCACACTTTGAATGACAATTACTCAGTCATGCAACACTGTACCCATATGAAAGGTTTTTCCTTTTTTTCACACAAATAGAGCTTTCTTTTTGTGGTATTTAATCACCACTGGGTTTTTTATTTTTTGCGCTATAAATCAAAAAATACTGAAAATTCAATTTAAAAAAAATGATTTGTTTCTGTTAAAATTTATTGCAGAGTATTGGCGAATATTGGCAGAGTATTGGCGAGTATTGGCAGAGTATTGACGAGTATTGGCAGAGTATTGGCAGAGTATTGCACAATGTTGCAGAGTATTGCACAGTGTTGCAGAGTATTGGCAGAGTATTGCACAGTGTTGCAGAGTATTGGCAGTGTATTGCACAGTGTTGCAGAGTATTGGCAGTGTATTGCACAGTGTTGCAGAGTATTGGCAGAGTATTGCACAGTGTTGCAGAGTATTGCACAGTTTTGCTGGGTATTGGCAGAGTATTGCACAGTGTTGCAGAGTATTGCAGATTATTGGCAGTGAGCAGCGCTGTGGGCACTACACATCCAGCCCACAGCGCTGCTGCAATCTCTCCCCCTCTCCCCTCGCACTGTACCCATCGGTACACAGAGGGGAGGGAGGAACCAGCTTCATGACTTGACACCGGTTTGTTTACAAGTGATCACTCCGTCATTTGATGGAACGATCATGTGGTTATTGGTCGTGATCAGCAGCTATTTACCGTGATCCGTGATGCGCTGGGTCCACGGATGTTCCCGGGTGCGCGCCCCAGGGGGCACACGGGAGCAACATTCTGGCATGACTTCTCACGGACGTGCACCCAGAATAAGCCGGCTGTGCTGTAGCTGTCTTTCAGCTATGGCCCGGTCGGCAAGTGGTTAATTCAGCCAGCAGTAAGGTTGCCACCTTTTCTTCAAGTCAAACCCAAACACTTTAGCGGCACACAGCATTTTTTTTATAATATAAACTATACACATATTTTGCTATTAAATAACATTTCTAATCATATGAAGGTAATTACAAGATCCCCCTTTACATCAGAGTCCACAGAGTTCCCCTTTTACATCTTCATAGTTCACTTTCACTGTAAGGGGGGACTCTGCAGACACTGATGTAAGGGAGAACTCTGGGGACTCTAACATAAGGGATGCTCTTGGAACCCTGATTTAAGGGGGAACACTGAGAACTCTGATGTACAGAGAGGACTCTGATGTAAGGGGGAACACTGTGGCCTCCGGTGTAAAGGGGAACTCTGATGTAAGGGGTGCTCTGAGAACACTGATTTACCTTAGTGTACTCACTCAGAGTCAGGAGAGAGAAGGGGGAGACTTCAATCACAGACAGAGATGGGTTGTGTGCTCACTCACCCCTTGGCAGTCAGCACTTCTCATCCAGATGTATCTGAGGCTGCTGGACCACAAATTTCTGGCCCCCACGTTCCTTTTCTGAGGCACAGTGCTGGGGATTGGAGTGTGGTTAGACACAGAGGGGTAGGGGCAGGAGGAAGATGTGCAGATCGAGCCCTCTCTCCTCTCCTGTCTGTGTGTGTTTAAGGGGGGGGTGTTGTTTGTGCTGGCATGGGGCAGTGTGAAAGAGAGTGTAACAAACTATCTCAGCTTAGACAGCTGCAGCCAGCAACCCTGCTGGGAAGCCATAGTCCAGTCTGAATTATATGTCCGGGTTTCAGACACGATTCCAAACCCGAACTGTCCGGGTGAATCCCAGACAGTTGGCAACCCTAGCCAGCAGGTCTAACGAAAAACAAACAAATAAATTCCTCAATGTACACAATCGAGGCGGAAAGCGGCTGCAACCACTGATCAGGAAAACATTTCCAATGAGCCCATTCAACAGAGATCAGCTGTTAGATTGAGTTTTCTGTGCAGGTGCAGCCACACATGAATCGAAAATTTGGCCTGTCCCTGCTGAACCAGCTGAAATTCAATCCATCTGTGGCCAGCTTTAGGCTGGGCACACATGTAAAAAAAAAGTTTTTTTTGTTCAACCCAGTGGGGGCACCATACTAACTAAAGCCTAGTACAAACGATCAGAAATTTGGATGAAAAATGCCGCTTTTGAAGCAATCGTCTAATATTCTGATCGTTAGTACACAGCATTCAAAAGCCAATCCCTAGATAAATCCTCTAGCTGCTGGAGAGGGTGCGGAGGCCTGGGCACAATGGCACACATCTGGTGGGACTGCCCTAAAATCCAAAGCTACTGGCAGGAAGTGATAGGATTGATAGAAGGAATAATAGGGAAAAATATTAAAAGGGACCCTTGGACTTGTTTGTTCCATGGTCAGGAGGGAGGGAAGAGGAGATATAATTCATCTCTGACACCAATTTTACTCAATGCAGCCAAAAATGTTATCCCAAAGAAATGGCAAGAAACAGAACCCCCAACGATAAAAGACTGGATCAATAAGGTAGATGAAATCTATAGATTAGAGCAGTGTTTCTCAACTCCAGTCCTCAAGGCGCCCCAACAGGTCATGTTTTCAGGATTTCCATTATTTTGCACAGGTGATTTGATCAGTTTCACTGCCTTAGTAATTACCACAGCCATTTCATCTGAGGGAAATCCTGAAAACATGACCTGTTGGGGCGCCTTGAGGACTGGAGTTGAGAAACACTGGATTAGAGTATATAGAGAAAAAAGAGGCCCTAGAGGGGAGTCAAGAGAGAGATCAAGGGAAATGGTACTCATGGGAGATCTTTAAAAAAACAGAGAAATATGTGGAGGTAGTGTCAAGATAGTGCTGGGGAGTGGGGTGGGGATATTAAGGAGGAGGGAGGAGGGTACGTGTCTGCGGGGGGTGGGGGGGAAGGTGGAGGGGGTGGGGGGGGTGCAGGGGGAGAGGTAGCCCCGGAAGGCGTTGAGGGGGGATATGAAGACCCTCTTTGCTGGTGGGGTGTCCCCTCCCTCTTTGTATTTATGAGTATGTATGATTTTTTTTTGTTTTTTTGTATTCTGAAAAATAAATAAAGATTTAAAAAAAAAAAAAAAAAGGAAAAAAAAAAAAGAAAAAAAAAAAAGCCAATCACGAAAGGTCATCCAAAATTATCCAAAGGGACAAACACGAAAATGTTTTGTTTAATCAGAACAATTTTCATCCAAAAATACAATACAAATACAATTTCCTAACTAAGCCCCATACCAGCATGTGCTGGCATGGGGCAGAGCCAGCAAAGGAAAATTATGGTAAGTATTGGTAAAAATTTTCCAATGCAATACATTACATCACTTCAGAATTTTTATTCTGTCGTGCTCTTCATTTTTGATATGGAGCTTAGTATGCAAAAAAAATAGACAATCATTTGTCCGATAATTTCATTGTGTGCTTAAGCGATGTTAGTATGGTGGTCTACCCCGCTGTGCCTTTGTGTTCTGACAGGTGTACTGCCCCCCCTCACACCAGAACACAACGATCAGTGTTGACAGCCATTGGCAGTCAGCACTGATCGGATGCTGGTTTATCAGCATGTCCCTACGACAAAAGCCAGTTGTTAGACCGGCTTTTGTCGGAAAGACAGCTTTTTACACTGACCGAATTTTGGCTGGTTCTTATTGAACCAATGAATACTGGCCGATATTCAGCCCGTGTGTAGCTTAAGTCTTGTGCAGGCAATTTGATTTGTATTACCAGCTCAATAATTATTACAGCTCTTCTTACCAGGGAAAATCATGAAACTTTCCTGGATGTGAATGATTTATTTACACCCAGCTGCTGGAGGAAGTCTACAGTACAGGACAAGCAAGGGAACAATTAGAAATTTAGACATACTGGGTCTTATATGGAGTTTGAAAAAAGTAATTCAATTACGTCTTTAGAAGGAGAGCCCCTATTATTTCTCACCCTGGGATGATTTCCTGGGCACCCAGGGGGAGGATTTACTGGTAAATTAATTAGTTTAGCAGTGCCATTTTAGGAAGTGGCAAATGAAACTGACAGAGATTTCAGGAATCAGGGCTACTTCTCAGTGACCCCCTACATGAGAGGCCACGGGCTTTTGTGTCTGCAGGCTAGTTACCCCTACATTTAGGGCTGACACGCAGATTGACTGGTTCACTCTAATTTACTTCACACAGATTTCATTTATCTCCTGGAAGATCCCCTGGCAGCAGCTTATAAAAGCATATCTGTGGATGCCTGCCTGCATGAGATTTTAAAGCCCTGGAGCTTGAAAAATCTACTGTCTGGAAAAGAGTTCACAGATTGAGCACTGGGTGCAATCAGAAAACATAAAGCAGAACAGCTGGGACTTGTGTCTCGCCTGACTCCATGGAGCAGCTGAGCATTAAGTGCACTTGATTTGCTGCTAGCAGCATTGTGTCACCAGGGCAAATGAAAGCAACAACCTAGTGTCACCCAGGAATGTAGAAACCCAAGTGGGGAGATAATAGTGAACACTAGAAACAAGCAAACCTCTAAAATTCTGTTCAACTGATGAGATTCCCCCTACAACCTGGTCCCGAGAAGCAGAAAAAAAATGCTCCCTGTTGGGTTCTCACACTTTTTTTTCTTTTTATCTCAAAATATATAGAAAGTAATACAGGTGATACTATCATTTGATAGAGTGTGGACTGCTAAATGTGGTTTACTAATTTCCTTTGGGATAATGTAGTAGTGATACTAAACATATAAATACTAATTAAAAACAATTAATTTGGCTCACACGTGGCCACCCTTAAAAAGACTGCTTCACAAGACTTAAAGTGTTATATTTGCAAACGTATGCAGACTTTTATTTATAATCTAAATGCTAGGAATAGTTTAATATTGCCCATTTAATCCATTTACTGAGAACGGCACCACTATCATGTGCCTGCTGGAACACTTAGTCTAGGTTCACATCTATGCGGTTGTGGTTGATGCATTTTTCAGGCATTTCGTGTTTTTTTTTGTTTTTTTTTTCCCTTTGAAAACACTGTATGTAGCTGGTTGATAAAGGGTGGGCCGGCCGCCGCGTCCTTGAGAACCGATGAGTCATCAGCTGGGAACCCAGCTGACAGCTGAATGTAAAAAAAGTTAAAAAATGAGTAAAAAAAAAAACGGCATGGAGTCCCCCTAAATCCATACCAGGCCCTTATTCGAGCATGCATCCAGGTCAGGAAAGAGAGGGGATGAGAGGACGCACCCCCTCCGGAATCATAACAGGCTGCATGCCCTCAACATGAGGGAGTGCTTTGGGGTTCCCCCTTACCCCAAAGCACTGTGTCCCCATGTTGATGGGAACAAGGGCCTCTTCCCCACAACCCTGGGCGGTGTGGTTGGTCTTCGGGTGGGTGGCTTATCAGAATCTGGAAGCCCCCTTTAACAAGGAGGTCCCCAGATCCTGCCCCCCCTACGTGAATGAGTAAGGTACTCATTCACTGAAAAAGTGTCACATAGGAAAAAAAGTTTTTGACAATTCTTTTATAAAAAATCCAAAAATAATGTCCGCCAATGTAGCTCCATCGTCAATCACACCGCCCGAAAAAAAAAGCTCTGCACTCAACAAAGGCTAACCACCGACTGCCTGCTCCTCCGTCTGACAGTTCCTAAATAGGTAAGGGGCAGGGCCACCCGGTGACGTCACCAGCAAACAGCTACAGGTGAGGGTAATGCTGCGTACACACGAGCGGACTTTACGGCAGACTTGGTCCGGCAGACCGGAGTCCATCGGATAATTTGATCGTGTGTGGGCTCCAGCGGACGTTTTTTTCCCAAAAGTTTGACAGACCTAGAAATGAAACATGTTTCAAATCTTTCCGACGGACTCGAGTCCGGTCGAAAAGTCCGCTCATCTGTAGGCTAGTCCGAAGGACAAAAACCGACGCTAGGGCAGCTATTGGCTACTGGCTATGAACTTCCTTGTTTTAGTCCGGTCGTACGTCATCACGTACGAATCCGTCAGGACTTTGGTTGATTGTGTGTAGGCAAGTCCGTACATTCGGAAAGTCCATTGGAAAGTCCGTCGAAAAGTCTGCCGCACCAAGTCTGCCGCACCAAGTCTGCCGTAAAGTCCGCTCGTGTGTACGCGGCATAAGAATAGCCACCATAAATAGTTCACTTTAATAGAAAATTTATATTAAAGTCTTTGTTTTTATATACTGTTGCTGCACTTTGTGATATGTCAGGAATGTATTAACATAGCCTTGTAAAGTTACTGAGAGGTGTGTTTAAACAAAAAAAAGAGCTGGTTTGACGTCTGACAATTTGTGGACAAAAAAACTCTATTGTCTTTACTAAGTCCTCAAAGACCATCAAACCATCAAACATTTTTTTTTTCTAGACATCTAGGCATCTGCAAAGCTATTTTTACTTCATCAATTGCTTCCCCAGCTCAACATTTAAATGTTTTCTATTTTTAAAAAATCATACTGGTCTCATAAAATCGACCTTTGAATAACTATACCTCTCTGGACATGCCCGAGGAAAATAAGTTCCTCAGCTTCCATCCCTCAGCAGCTCAGAGAGGTCTCACCTGATGAGAAAGAGATAGCTGGGAAACTGATATGCAGCCAAGGCTACCTACTGTCAAAACTGACATGCAGGTAGCCAGGCCAGAGTCTAATAACATGCAGCTTCTTCATAAATCCCAGCTACTGTGGGAGACCCCAACTTTGAAACCCTTCCTGGACCGATACATGTTCATTATTTTGTTTCTAATCTGTTCTTGAACTTTTTATATTGTGGCATGATGTGTGGCTTTTTGTGATCTGTTAGCGTGCTTCACTTTGTCAGACAGCTTCTAATAATGGGATTTCTTGATTCAACAGGTCTGGCAGTAATCAGGCCTGGGTGTGGCAAGTGAAATTTAACTCTGCTTTGCAAAATATTGTGGTTAATCACAGTTCATTCATAATTCAGCATGGGAGGGGGCATTTACTTTTTCACATAGGGTCAGGCAGGTTGGAACAGCTTTTTTCCTTTAATAAATGAAATAATAATTTAAAAACTGCATCTTGGATTTACTTGAGTTATCTTTGTGTAATATTAAAATTTGCTTGGTGATCTGAATATATATATATATATATATATATATATATATATATATATATATATATATATATATATATATATATATATATATATATATATATATATATTTATATATATACACACAGACCCTTATCTGAGCAAGCAGCCTGGCAGGCCAGAAAAAGGGGGGGGGTGAGCGAGCCCCCCTCCTGAACCATACCAGGCCGCTTGCCCACAACATGGAGAGGGTGCGTTGGGGTCCCCCCAGAGCACCTTGTCCCCATGTTGATGGGGACAAGGGCCTCGTCCCCACAACCCTGGGGGTTTGCAGGCGGGAGGTTATCGGAATCTGGAAGTCCCCTTTAACAAGGAGGCCCCCCTATGTGAATGGGTCTGGGGTACATTGTACCCCTACCAATTTACCAAAAAAAGTGTCAAAAAGTTAAAAAAAAGACAGATTTTGACAATTCTTTTATTAAAAAAAAAAGTCCCGCGATGTCCATCCATTTTCAATTACGCAGCCCGATGGACCAGAAAAAGCTGGGCGGGGCCACCCGGTGACACAATAGAGTGACCCTGCCTCTTCTGATGTCACGCCCTTGCCTTTATAACAGCTGTCACAGCCAAGAGACAGCAATCACTGGGAGGCCTCCCATGGAGGCAGAGTTTTTTCTTTTTTTTTCTATTTGTACATCGTGGGACACTTTTTTTTATAAAGGAATTGTCAAAAACTGTCTTTTATGTTTTTTACTTTTTGACACTTTTTTTTGAATGGGTAGGGGTACAATGTACCCGATACCCATTCACATAGGGGGGCGGGATCTGGGGGCTCCCTTGTTTAAGGGGGCTTCCAGATTCCAGTAAGTCCCCCCCACCTGCAGACCCCCACAACCACCGGGTAAGGGTTGTGGGAATGAGGCCCTTGTCCCCATCTAAAAGGGGACAAGGTGCTTTGGGGGACCCCAAAGCACCCTCCCCATGTTGAGGGCGTGTGGCCTGGTATGGTTCAGGAGGGGGGGCACTTGTTTTACCCCCCCCATCCTGTCCTCCATGCTGCATGCTTGGATAAGGGTTTGGAATGGATTTTTTCTTTAATTTTGGCGTGGAGTTCCCCTTAAAATCCATACCAGACACAAAGGGCCTGGTATAGATTTTGGGGGTGACCCCACACAGTTTTTTTTCTTTAATTTTGGAGTGGAGTTCCTCTTAATATCCATACCAGACCCTGAGGGCCTGGTATAGATTGGGGGGGGACCCACGCCATTTTTTTCCTTGATTTTTATCTATATTACTAGGAGCCGGCAACACATTATAGCAAGTTTAAATTACATTTTTTTCCTTTAGAAATGTCATTTTGCAGCGGGACTGTAAAACACATCAGACAGATGTGCCACTTTATAGGCAGACTAAGGGGACCCTCCAGGCATGATATTTAAAGGAATATTTCATTTTTATTGTTTCACTTTAAGCATTCTTAAAATAACTGCTCCTTAAAAAACGGTTGTTTTAAAAACTTTTTTTTGCATTGATTCATGTCCCCTGGGGCAGGACCCAGGTCACCAAACACTTTTTATGGCAATAACTTGCATAAAAGCCTTTAAAATTAGCACTTTTGATTTTTCATGTTCTTGTCCCATAGACTTTAATAGGATTTGCATGTTCGCATACATTTTGTGCCTGTTTGCATGTTCTGGTGCAAACCAAACTGGAGGGTGTTGGGCTCATCCCTACCAATCAGTAGCAGTGTCTACTTCAGTCATTTCCAGCTGCCAGGGGCATCAGCCATGTATGGTATAAACATAGTTACATGTAACTAATGTAAGTATAAAATACCCTTGACTGGAATTATTCTTTCAATAACTATACATTCTAAAAACAAAAATGTCTAAGATAGCTGTATATACTTGGGTACGATGACCAATTCTAATTTGTGTGCCCAATTATCAACATTTTTCTCTGCTTGTTATGTAAAATAATAGCTAATGACACTTTTATATGGATACAAATTTGTCCACAAACATGCATAACTTTATCAGAATAGTAACATGAAAATAATACAACTGAAAAGATGAAAGCCACTATGAATTTTGTATGGGGTTCAAAGTTTGCAGAATTAGGTTACTGATCCAGAGAAATAACTGCATGGTGCCACACTGTATTTACATAAGGACTTGGTATTGTAGGAGAGGACCAGGAGGCCTGAACATTATAGATACTTTCTGTGGCTTACCGACAAACTGCAGAGTACGGCATTGAAGCCATATAGGAAAATCTGGGACTTTTAGACACTTCTGCAGTATTACTTGATGAAAAGAGGATTAAAGCCCTTTGAATAACTCTTGACATGATCATATGGTCTGTTTGGCTTCCTTAAGCTTTAGAAACAGATGCAATCATTTGCCTTGTAAAATCTAAGCTGTTCCCAATCCAATTACTATAAACACGGGGAGTGTCAATCCATAATAATTTTATGAAAAAAAAGATTATTAGTTATACACTTTTTTCTGTTACACTTACATACCTCATAACATTTTGAGATGGGAATGAGGGACACCTACCACCACACCCACTTAAAGGAGAATTAACCAAAAAAAAAAAAATTTATTAAATCCACAAGGGCTTTTTTTTTACCACTACTATTCCTTCATATTGGCTTTTAAAATTTACAAATGCAGCAATTTAGAAATCAGATGAAAGGTTTAGCGCTGGAAAACACTTTTTGAAAGATAAAAAGTGCATTTTATATACATCTATATAGATCAGACCAAAATGAGTGACAAATGAGGAGGAAAGAGGGACAGAGGGACATTGCTCCAAATCAGGGACAGTCCCTCAAAATCAGGGACAGTTGGGAGCTATGCACTTAAAGCCCTTTAGCATAAGAAACTATAATATCCACATACCAGATTTGCCATTTTATAATATTTATACAGTGCACAGTGTGAATGATTGGCCTGCAATTATAACTGGGTATGCATGGTCATTACTATTTTATTTTGGTCCTCTATAAGTCTCTGCTATCAATGTATCTTCCTTGCCAAAAAAACATATTTTTCTCTGATAATATCTGTCGAGTAAGTATAACTAGTGACAATATTTATAACTTTAGTGGGTCACTTTAAGGAGCGCAGGGGAATTAGAGAGTTCTAAAATCTAGAAAAATTGATGAGATACCGGTGTGCATATCCAGCTTAACAGATAAAAGCTTATTGTTAAAGAGGCATAAAACCCACAAAACAAGCATTTATTATATTACAGCTTACACTTTCTTAGATGGGATAGCTGCATTTATTTTCTTTTTTTAGGCTTTTTTAGGCTTTCTTTCTTCTGTTTGCATCTAGTGATCCAGCCAGTAAGTCTGTAGTTTTCCAAAAGAACAGGCTCTCCAGCAGAATGTGCCAGTTACGTAGACAAAACCATTTAACTCTCGTAGGGGTGCTTACAATAATCAGATGATTTATTTATATAAAACCTTTATACCAAAAGTGAAAACAAATGCTTGCAGTAACTGTTTATAAAGTGTGAGCTGGAGTTTCATTTCAATTTGCCAGTGTATTTAAATCTGCTAAGTAGATATACATCTAGTAAATCCCCCAGACTGTCAATGTTGCTGTCCAATGGTGCCCCTTGTACTCCTTCATCCAGAGTGTAGGCTCTCTAATACAGGAGATGTGTTACTGGCCAGATCACCAGGTGAAAACAGAGGGAAGAAAAGCTTAACCTCCCTGGCGGTATGATTATGTCAGATTTTAGGTGCTGAAAGCGTTACAATTATTTTGCATGAAAATTTGGCGTTTTATATTGTAGGCCTGTAATTCTTAGCAATAACACACTTAAATCTGTCCAAACAAGAGTCTAGTAGATATCCTGGGTATGATGAAGTTTCAAACACAAAATCATAAATTATAATATAATAAATAAATGTAAATAATTAAAAAAAAAATAATATAATAATAATAAAATAAATTTCCCCACAAATCACTCAATTCTGCAAGTGTTCTAATTTACTATCCCTGTTTTCTAGCTGGTCTAAAGCCACTTTTGATGTAAAGGGACACTTTTTGGTTGCTATGGACAATCTCAAGTTTCCAGGCAGAAAGAACACTGCATACAGGGCATTGAACAAAGCATTGGGGACAAAAAGGATGTAAAATGATTTCATACAGTACTGTAATCTGTAAGATTACAGTACTGTATGTGTTATGATTTTTACATTTTTTTAAATTTGCTGCCAGGCTCCGCCCCCGTGCGTTGCGGCACTCTGGAGCCTGGCACAGAGAGGCTTCGGAGGAGGACAGAGCCCACGGACACAGTGGGGGGACATCGCAGGATCCTGGGGACAAGGTAAGTAACCTGCACCAGGATCCTGCAATGCAATCCCGTGGCTCAGGGTTACCACTAATGGTGCTGAAATTTAACCTCGAGCCACACTCGGGAATACCGTCAGGGAGGTTAACCACTTCAGCCTTAGAAGGTTTACCCCCCCTTCATGACCAGGCCATTTTTTGCAGTACGGCACTGTGTTACTTTAACTGACAATTGCGCTGTCATGCAATCCTGTACCCAAATACAATTGATGTCATTTTTTCCCCACAAATACAGCATTCTTTTGGTGGTATTTGATCACTTCTGCGTCTTTTACTTTTTGCACTATAAACAAAAAAAGACAGACAATTTTGAAAAAAAAATATTTTTTACTTTCTGCTATAAAACATACCCAATAAAAAAATGGAAAAAATCAAGTTTATTCATCAATTTAGGCCAATATGTATTCTGCTACATATTTTTGGTAAAAAAAATCCCAATAAGCGTATATTGATTGGTTTGTGCAAATGTTATAGCATCTACAAACTATGGGATATTTTTATGGAATTTTTATTTATTTGACTAGTATTGGCGGTGATCAGCGATATTTAGTGGGACTGCACCATTGCGCCGGACAAATTGGACACCTAACTGACACTTTTGACACTTTTTTTGGGACCAGTGACATTATTACAATGATCAGTGCTAAAAAAAATGCACTGTCACTGTACTAATGACACTGGCAGGGAAGAAAATAAAGTTAGGGGTAATCAAAGGGTTAAGTGTGTCCCTAGGGCATGCTTTCTAATTGTAGGTGATTTGCTTTGACTGGGGGAAAACAGAGATCCGTGTTTCTGCTTAGCAGAAACACAAGTTCTCCACTTTCCCCTCTGGCAGGATGGCGATCTGCCTTGTTTACATAGGCTGACTGCCGTTCTGCCTCTCCTCAGTACGATTGGTGGGTCCTGGCAGACATTGCGTCCGCCAGACCCGCTGATTGGCTGCCATGCACCCTAGATGCCATGCACGAAATTACCTACAGGTACGTAATTTTACGAGGGGGGCTGCCTTGTCGGAGCATATCTGTGTGGGGTGGTCTTAAAGTGGTTAAGAAAAGAAAACTGATGCAGCCACCACATCTAATGATTGGTAAGCTGCAATATATTACATTTTTGGTTTTGGGTTTAATACCCCTTTACAGCTTTATACATCCCACCCTGGTACTGAGCTTTATTTGGATTTATTACCATCCAGTTAGCAGGATAAAATCACTGTTCCCACATTGGTGAAATCCTGAGGGCCCCAACATACTCTGGATCCTTTAGTACAAACTAGTAACATGAAACCTTCATTTCACTTTGATATACCGGAGCAAGAATCTGGAGAATAATTAGTTAAAAATGTTCACACAATACATTGTGTGAATATTAACTTCAGTTATCCAAACACATGCAGATGAAATATGTAAACAAGGATTTGCTTTTCACCAAATTGGATAAGTGAATCTTTATACAATTTATTGTGTGAACATTCTCAACTACTCTAGTAAATCAACATTCGTAATTACTGGTTTGTAAAGCACAGAAAGGGCATTCAATGCCACTTCTGGACCAGTGGAACCTATTTTTAATGGAAGCATGGCAGTACCAACATCTCTCTAGATTAAATTATAGGAAGTTTGCAAAAGGAAAGACATGAACCAAAACTCAAGCTGTGAATGTAGCCATCACACCAAACATGTTTTTCTATTGTTCAGCATCATGTGTTATATGAGGGCTGTACCAAAAGTAATGAAAAAGTGGGCTTAACTTTTCTTATTAACTTACAAAGGCCATTCAAATTTCATATGTTGGTAGAATAACTCATCCTCTATAGTAAATTTTTTTCTTTTTCATTGTAGGTGAATAATGGATTCAAAGTAGACGCATTGTGCCATCATTAAGTTCTTGATGAAAGAGGGGTGCAGACCCATTAACATCTACAGAAGGTTACAGAATGTTTAAAGCGGACCTTCAGTCTCCTGAGGATGATCCCCCCTCTCCACCCCTCCTCCTTTTCTCTGCAGGAATAGGGTTTTTCTTTTTTTTCTCTTTTGTTTGCTTCTTTTTTTTATTTGAAGACTGTCCCACCTCCCAATGCACGTCACTCGCCTTTGGTGATTGACACGCACACTGCCCTCTTTGACTCCTGGGATATGTACGTCACATATCCCGGGAGGCATAGCCTTTCATTGAAGGAAAGGAGGAGGGGCAGGTCTATCACCGATGAACCCGGAAGAGCCGGAGGGCCTTTCGATGATGTTAAAGAGAACATGGTGGCGCAGGACGGAGCTGTGGCCAGGCATGAGAGGATCTCAGTGGGACAACGCTGGATCCACTGGATGGGTGAGTATCTGAAATGTGCAGATACCATCTTCAGGTAAGAGGGGTAAAAAAAAAAAAAATGGGGAGGTTGGTCGGTCAGGGGATTACATCATAGACCAGTGTCACCAATGACAAGACATTGCACTTGTCATCTTCGTAAACATTCTGTAGCCTTCTGTGGATGTTGAACAGCCATCAAAAACTCAATGATGGCACATTGCCTCTGCTTGGAATCCATTATTTTTTTGCAATAAAAAAAGGTGTTGCTATAGAGGAAGAGTTAATTGCTCTATAACGGGGTCGGCATTGCGTCCCTGCCTTGCCAACCCCTGGTCTGCACCGTTCCTCTGCCTCCTGTGAAATTCTTCACCATCTGCACATGTGCCAGCACCCAAACTCTTCTGTTTTCTCGGGAGCCGCCCATTCGCAGAGGCTGAAGAATTTCACAGGAGGTGGAGGAGCAGAAAGTAACTATGCCAGGCAAGATCAGAAGCACAGGGGTACACAATGTCATGGGCGGGATTGGGAACCGCGTCCAGTGTAACAGCCAAGCAGAGACACAGACATGTCAGTACTTATACCAGAGGCAATCTCCCAGGTATACACAGAACTTCAAGGGTGGTCTGTATGAGGAAAGGTGAGCTGAGTGACCACACACAGAATTAACCTCACAGCTGCCAGGCAGACAGCCAAGTGGGTGGCTCACAATTAACCCCTGAATTGCCAGGTACCTCAGTCCTACTGTCACCATCCACTGCCCCACTGTCACCATCCACTGCCCTACTGACACTGGTCAATGCCCTACTGACACCAGCCACTGCCCTACTGCCACCGTCCTCTGCCCTGACTGTCAGGGCTGGGCTTAGCCCTTCCTTCTCTGAGCTGGCCGCTCAGCTGTCGGCTAATTGCCAGCTTCTATCTCTCCACAGTGACTCACCTGTTGATGATATCCTGCTCATCAGTCCTGCCTACTTAAGCCGCCCAGCCTAGATGAGCTCTGCCTTCGCCTTGGTCAACATCACATAGACTATCTCCTGCATTCCTGTTAAAGACTTGCTTGGCTGACATTCCTTCTGGCTCCAGATCCTGCTTGCTGTTCCACTATGCAGATCTCTGGCTTCCTGACTATCTGGCTTGTCTGACTATCCATTCCGGTTACTGAACTTTGGCTATGTTTTGACTATGTTTGTTCTATTTGCTTTAAACAAGTGTGATTTAACTGTACTTCTGTCTTGGTCTGATTCGTGGTTTCTGACACTGACACCGTCCACTGCCCTACTGACACCGCCCCCAGCTCTACTGACACCATCCACTGCCTTACTGTCACCGTCCACTGCCCTACTGACACTGGCCACTGCTCTACTGACACCAGCCACTGCCCTATTGACCATGAGGAAAAAACGCAGGTAACTGCACACAGTGTAAAAAAAAAGAGGCGCCAAATCTCAGTGATCTCCGATCTCTTCCATGTTGTTCAGGTAGATCTCCACCTCTCAAAGGTTGCCTACCCCTGCTCTATAAACATGTGAAGTTCAAACAACCTAAGTAAGTAAAGTTAGTTATGCCCACTTTTGCATTAATTTCGATACAGCCCTCTATAAATGATTATTAGAGTGGAAATGAAGAGGAAGGACATTTCCTATTTGACATTTGTGAAATAGCTCCAGGCTACATAATTTAGCCTGTTTGGAAACTCTCTCCTTACCTCTGTAAAACAAATGATGACTTGTGTCCTTCATAAAGTTTCACAGATCCATGTGTGTTTGAAATCATTAGCACAGATAGCCTGTCTGGAGCTAATGCTTTACAATATGAAACCAGCAGAAAATGCTTCTGAGTTTTAAATGTTTTGCTCAGTTTTTGCATTTATAATTCTTTTGAACACCACTGTTTTGTTCATAATTGTACAACAATATCTTTAATTAAAGGCTATGTTTTACAATAGTATGTTTAAGGAAATGCACATGTTAACATACATCATATTATACATTATAATTTTAGGTCTGGCAATAACATTTTATTCATACATAAGGCTAATTCTAATACATGCAGCCTTAGTTCATTTAAATATATGGTTGCATCAAAGGTATTAATTCTAAGGTATGAACTCATCTAACCATCCAAGCTAATTGTATTACATGACGTACACAGCCCAATTTATTTTCAAGCTCTGGATGCTTCCCTAGTAAATAGCCCAGTGATATAAGTGCAGCACTGTGTAATTCAAAGATATGGATAATCTTTAATTTGAATATATAGATATAACCTAACCACAGTATCTAATCCCATTGAGTAATATTGATAAACCCAAAAACACAACTTCGACACAGTGATCATCTAATTTAAAGATGTAGTATCATCCAATTCATGCTAGCTAATCCTATTTAAAAAGAAGCCCAAAAAATACAGACCCACCCCTTTTGGATATATGGATACATTCAAACCATATAAACTAATCCTATTTTGGGATACAGCTGCGGCTTAAAAATACAACCCAATCCCATTCAGGAGTATGAATCCAGTGTGTCAATATGGCCTCAACATATTTAGATGAATGCTTTATTAACATAACATCTAATCCCAGAGTGGGTCATGGATGAAGTCTGACCATAAAAGCTAATCCTGTTTTGAGATGTGGCCTGACCTAATATAGGTAGCGATCAATTAATGTTTATCAATATAATATATACATTTCTTCCTGTGACAGCTGTGAACCTTTATGCACTCTATTAGTATGATGGTTGTTTTGAGATGTAGACCAATAATAATTGTTCTGCGTATAATTACCCCATATAGTATCATCTCTGCAACACACATAATCATCACAGGACACCCTCTGCTCCAAATTTTAGTTTAAAAATTAGTAAGCATATGGACGATTATTCGTGGTGCCATCTAAACACAACAAAGAGTGCTTTAGATGGTAATCCTTTGAACACTGTTGTAAATGAGAACTGATGACCTTGTGAAGCCAACATGTGAACGTAAGTGATAGTAGATTTTTCTTATCTTGGCCACAATTATATTAGCTGTCAAAATGTGTGGAACCAAGGCAGTGTGTAATACAAACGTTTTTGTAATTGTTTTGATTTTTTAAGTACATAGAGTCATTTCCGTGAGTCTGCTACACGGTCTCATCAAGACCTTTCTGGTTACCGTCATCAGAGGACAATGTTTGTACCTACAGAGTGCTCTTACCAGCTAGTACAGCAATCTTACAACCTACTCATCTATGGGTATCTCATACCAAAATATAAAGATTAACAAATACATATATACAAGGGTTCTTTAAAAAGTTTCGGCACTTTTAAAGTCTATTAGATATAAAAAAAGTGCAGAAACTTTGTGAAGACCCCTTGTATAACACAATTTCAAAACTAGGGGTTGCAGGATACTGTATATAAAGTTTATTTTAATCAAACAAAAAAGTTAGTTTGGCTACAGTGTTGCACAACAAGCCCTTCGTCAGGCCTGCAACAATTTTGGAATCTTGCTACATATTGCACATGTAAGGCAAAACTCTGGTTGCATGCATCAGCTATAACAGCTATAATAGTTGCAGATGAATTTTACATTCTTTGTATCTACACTATATTGCCAAAAGTATTGTGACAACCCTCCATTTCATTGGATTCAGGTGCTCCAATTACCTCAATGGCCACAGGTGTATCAAATGAAGCACCTAGGCATGCAGACTGCTTCTACAAACATTTGTGGAAAAATGGGTCACTCTGAGGAGCTCAGTGAATTCAAGCATGCAGCCATGAAATTTCCTTTTCCTAAATTTCCTAAATATTCCACGGTCAACTGTTATGCCCTGTACACACGGTCGGATTTTCTGATGGAAAAAGTGCGATTGGATTGTGTTGTCGGAAATTCCGATCATGTGTGGGCTCCATCGGACTTTTTCCTTCTGAAGTTCCGACACACAAAGTTTGAGAGCAGGATATAAAATTTTCCGACAACAAAATCCGATTGTTTAAATTCCGATCATGTGTACACAAATCTGACGCACAAAGTGCCACGCATGCTCAGAATAAATTAAGAGACGAAAGCTATAGGCTACTGCCCCGTTTTTTAGTCCCGACGTATGTGTTTTATGTCACCGCATTCAGAACGATCGGATTTTCCGACAACTTTGTGCGACCGTGTGTATGCAAGACAAGTTTGGCAGAGGCGCTTTGCGGTGGTTTTTAACCCTTTCTCGGCCACTAGCGGGGGGTAAAACTGCCCCGCTAGCGGCCGAATACCGACGGCAATGCGCCGCTTACAATATCAGCATTTTACCGCCGCCGCCGCCCCCGCCCCAGTGTGAAAGGGCCCTCCCAAAGTGGAAACAACTGGGAACAACAGCAACTCAGCCACAAAGTGGTAGGCCACGTAAAATGATAGAGAGGAGTCAGTGCATGCTGAAGCACACAGTGTGCAGAAGTCGCCAACTGTCTGCAGAGTCAATAGTTACAGACCTTCAAACTTTGTGTGGCCTTCAGATTAGCACAACAGTGCATAGAGAGCTTCATGGAAAGGGTTTCCATGGCTGAGCAGCTGCATTCAAGCCTTACATCACTAAGTGCAATGCAAAGTGTCAGATGCAGTGGTGTAAAGCATGCCGCCACTGGACTCTAAATCAAAGAAGACATGTTCTCTGGAGTGACAAATCACGATATTCTGTCTGGCAATGCAATGGATGTGTCTGGGTTTGGTGGTTGCCAGGAGACCGGTACTTGCCTGACTGCATTGTGCCAAGTGTAAAGTTTGGTGAAGGGGGGATTATAGTGTGGGGTTGTATTTTCAGAGGTTGGGCTTGGCCCCTTAGTTCAAGTGAAGGGAGCTCTTAAGGCGGCAGCATACCAAAACATTTTGAAAAATTTCATACTCCCAACTCTGTGGGAATAGTTTGGGGATGGCCCCTTCCTGTTCCAATATGACTGCGCACCAGTGCACAAAGCAAGGTCCATAAGGACATGGCGAGTTTGGGGTGGAGGAACTTGACTGGCGTGCAGTCCTGACAACAACCCGATAGAACACCTTTGGGATGAATTAGAGCGGAGACTGCGAGCCAGGCCTTCTCGTCCAACATCAGTGCCTGACCTCACAAATGTGCTTCCGGAAGAATGGTCAAACATTCCCTTAGACACACTCCTAAACCTTGTGGACAGCCTTCCTACAAGAGTTGAAGCTGTCATAGCTGCAAAGGGCGGGCCAACTCAATATTGAACCCTACAAACTTAGACTGAGATGCCATTAAAGTTCATAGATAGAAAATGTCACCAGCACCCCAGGATCTCCAAAATTCAGTCCAAAATTTTAATCAATGATCACATAGTTACAAAAAAGGCGACGTTTCGGAGCCACACAGGACCTCTGCATCCGGTCACATGCCTGATGAAGGGGTCCTGCGTGGCTCCGAAACATCACCTTTTTTTTGTAACTATGTGATCATTGATTAAAACTTTGGATTCAATTTTGGAGATCCCAGTGTGCTGGTGACATTTTCTCTCTATGACTGTATGCGGTTCCAACCGATTGTCACTTCAGCACCCAATTGAAAATACAGCCATTTTTGCAGGAACATGTGCGTTGGGAATATTGCATTGGCCATTAAAGTTCATGTGCATTTAAAGGCAGGCATCCCAATACTTTTGGCAATATAGTGTATATATTTGGCGCTAGGGATGAGCTCGATGTTCGGGTCGAACATAAGTTTGACTCGAACATTGGGAGTTCGCCCGTCTGCCGAAAAGCGAACATTATGGGGCGTTCATGGAAAAATTAGACCGCCGAGGAACGCCCCATAATGCACAGCGAGATCGCAGTGCATTGCTGTATGATGATTGGCCAAATCATGCACCGGACCTGCATAATCATGGCTCAGGAGGACTCAGTCCACACCTCACAGTATATAAGGCAGCTTACACGGCGGCCGTGTGTAGTGTTGTTGGCGTGGACAGAGCTTGATTTAGATTAAGCAGGCAGGTTATTCAGTTAGTGGTAGTGTATTTGATATACAGTCAGGTCCATAAATATTGGGACATTGACACAATTCTAAACTTTTTGGCTCTATACACCACCACAATGGATTTGAAATGAAACGAACAAAATGTGCTTTAACTGCAGACTTTCAGCTTTAATTTGAGGGTTTTTACATCCAAATAAGGTGAACGGTGTAGGAATTACAACAGTTTGTATACGTGCTTCCCAATTTTTAAGGGACCAAAAGTAATGGGACAATTGGCTGCTCAGCTGTTCCATGGCCAGGTGTGTGTTATTCCCTCATTATTCTAATTATAAGGAGCAGATAAAAGGTCCAGAGTTCATTTCAAGTGTGCTATTTGCATTTGGAATCTGCTGCTGTCAACTCTCAATATGAGATCCAAAGAGCTGTCACTATCAGTGAAGCAAGTCATCATTAGGGTGAAAAAACAAAACAAACCCATCAGAGAGATAGCAAAAACATTAGGTGTGGCCAAATCTACTGTTTGGAACATCCTTAAAAAGAAAGAACGCACCAGTGAGCTCAGCAACACCAAAAACCCGGAAGACCACAGAAAACAACTGTGATGGATGACCGAAGAGTTCTTTCCCTGGTGAAGAAAACACCCATCACAACAGTTGGCCAGATCAAGCACACTCTCAAGGAGGTAGGTGTATGTGTGTCAAAGTCAACGATCAAGAGAAGACTTCACCAGAGTGAATACAGAGGGTTCACCACAAGATGTAAACCATTGGTGAGCCTCAAAAACAGGAAGGCCAGATTAGAGTTTGCCAAACATCTAAAAAAGCCTTCACAGTTCTGGAACAACATCCTATGGACAGATGAGACCAAGATCAACTTGTAGCAGAGTGATGGGGAGAGAAGAGTATGAAGAAGGAAAGGAACTGCTCATGATCCAAAGCATACCACCTCATCATTGAAGCATGGTGGTGGTAGTGTCATGGCGTGGGCATGTATGGCTGCCAATTGAACTGGTTCTCTTGTATTTATTGATGATGTGACTGCTGACAAAAGCAGCTAGATGAATTCTAAAGTGTTTCAGGCAATATTATCTGCTCATATTCAGCCAAATGCTTCAGAACTCATTGAACGGTGCTTCACAGAGCAGATGGACAATGACCCGAAGCATACTGCGAAAGCAAAGAGTTTTTGTTAAGGGAAAGAAGTGGAATGTTATGCAATGGCCAAGTCAATCACCTAACCTGAATCCGATTGAGCATGCATTTCACTTGCTGAAGACAAAACTGAAGGGAAAATGCCCCATGAACTAGCAAGAAGTGAAGACAGTTGCAGTAGAGGCCTGGCAGAGCATCACCAGGGATGAAACCCAGCGTCTGGTGATGTCTATGCATTCCAGACTTCAGGCTGTAATTGATTGCAAAGGATTTGCAACCAAGTATTAAAAAGTGAAAGTTGGATGGATGATTGTTAATCTGTCCCATTACTTTTGATCCCCTAAAAAGTGGGAGGCACATATACAAACTGTTGAAATTCCTACACCGTTCACTTGATTTGGATGTAAATACCTTTAAATTAAAGCTGAAAGTCTGCAGTTAAAGGACATCATATTCGTTTCATTTCAAATCCATTGTGGTGGTGCATAGAGCCAAAAAGATTAGGATTGTGTTGATGTCCCAATATTTATGGACCTGTCTGTATATATACAGTAGGTGACCGCGATATTGTGTCAATCTCGCCGCACTTCTCGGCGAGATTTGACACCTACGAGCCCCGTCGCAGGAGCCAGCGCCGAGATGGCTCACTCATCGGGAAAGGAAAACTTTGTCTTCCTCCCGCGATGAGTGACAGGCAGCGCTGACAGCTGTCTGGTATGAATCCTGAGGCGGGAACACCGCGCCAAAAAACAGGCGTGGGTTCCCCCCTCGGAGGCATACCAGGCCCTTGGGTCTGGCATGGATTGTAAGGGGAACCCCTTATGCCGAAAAAATCGGCGTGGGGGTCCCCCCCAAATCCATACCAGACCCTTATCCGAGCACGCAGCCCGGCCGGCCAGGAAAGGGGGTGGGGACGAGCGAGCGCCCCCCCCCCCTCCTGAGCCGTACCAGGCCGCATGCCCTCAACATGGGGGGGTGGGTGCCTTGGGGGAGGGGGGCGCCCTGCGGCCCCCCCACCCCAAAGCACCTTGTCCCCATGTTGATGAGGACAAGGGCCTCTTCCCGACAACCCTGGCCGTTGGTTGTCGGGGTCTGCGGGCGGGGGGCTTATCGGAATCCGGGAGCCCCCCTTAATAAGGGGGCCCCCAGATGCCGGCCCCCCACCCTGTGTGAATGAGTTTGGGGTACATGGTACCCCTACCCATTCACCTAGGGGAAAGTGTCAATAGAAAAAAAAACACACTACACAGGTTTTAAGAGTCATTTATTAGTCAGCTCCGGGGGTCTTCTTCCGACTTCGGGGGTCTCCTTCCGACTTCTCCCGCTGTCCGGCCTCTTCTCCCGGGCCCCGCCGCTATCTTCTTCCAGCTCTATTGCCAGCGAGGGGCCCGGTGTGCTGCCGCTGTCTCGCCGCCGCCGTCCGGCCTCTTCTCCCGGTGTTCGGCCTCTTCTCCCGGGCCCCGCCGCTATCTTCTTCCAGCTCTATTGCTAGCGAGGGGCCCGGTCTGCTGCCGCTGTCTTGTCGCCGCTGTCTTGTCGCCGCTGTCTCGCCGCCGCTGTCTCGCCGCCGCTGTCTCTTCTTTTCTTCTTCCCCGATGTTGACACGACGCTCTCTCCGGCTCGAATGCTGTGTGCGAGCTGCGGAGCCATTTATATAGGCGGTAACCCCACCCCCTTACGACGTCATGGTCCCAGCATGCGCAGGGACTCTGGGGCCACGCCCCCTTATGACGCCAGAGTCCCTGCGCATGCTGGGACCATGACGTCGTAAGGGGGTGGGGTTACCGCCTATATAAATGGCTCCGCAGCTCGCACACAGCATTCGAGCCGGAGAGAGCGTCGTGTCAACATCGGGGAAGAAGAAAAGAAGAGACAGCGGCGGCGAGACAGCGGCGGCGAGACAGCGGCGACAAGACAGCGGCGACAAGACAGCGGCAGCAGACCGGGCCCCTCGCTAGCAATAGAGCTGGAAGAAGATAGCGGCGGGGCCCGGGAGAAGAGGCCGAACACCGGGAGAAGAGGCCGGACGGCGGCGGCGAGACAGCGGCAGCACACCGGGCCCCTCGCTGGCAATAGAGCTGGAAGAAGATAGCGGCGGGGCCCGGGAGAAGAGGCCGGACAGCGGGAGAAGTCGGAAGGAGACCCCCGAAGTCGGAAGAAGACCCCCGGAGCTGACTAATAAATGACTCTTAAAACCTGTGTAGTGTGTTTTTTTTTCTATTGACACTTTCCCCTAGGTGAATGGGTAGGGGTACCATGTACCCCAAACTCATTCACACAGGGTGGGGGGCCGGCATCTGGGGGCCCCCTTATTAAGGGGGGCTCCCGGATTCCGATAAGCCCCCCGCCCGCAGACCCCGACAACCAACGGCCAGGGTTGTCGGGAAGAGGCCCTTGTCCTCATCAACATGGGGACAAGGTGCTTTGGGGTGGGGGGGCCGCAGGGCGCCCCCCTCCCCCAAGGCACCCACCCCCCCATGTTGAGGGCATGCGGCCTGGTACGGCTCAGGAGGGGGGGGGGGCGCTCGCTCGTCCCCACCCCCTTTCCTGGCCGGCCGGGCTGCGTGCTCGGATAAGGGTCTGGTATGGATTTGGGGGGGACCCCCACGCCGATTTTTTCGGCATAAGGGGTTCCCCTTACAATCCATGCCAGACCCAAGGGCCTGGTATGCCTCCGAGGGGGGAACCCACGCCTGTTTTTTGGCGCGGTGTTCCCGCCTCAGGATTCATACCAGACAGCTGTCAGCGCTGCCTGTCACTCATCGCGGGAGGAAGACAAAGTTTTCCTTTCCCGATGAGCGAGCCAGCGCGACATTCACAGTACCCTGTCGCCGAGAACCAGCGCGATGCTATCGCGCTGGAAACAATCTCGCGGTCAGGTACTGTACAGTCAGTCTAGTATATATATATATATATATATATATATATATATATATATATATATATATATATATATATATTGTGACATTGGGGATTGTTCAGCTCAAGTGGATAGATGCGTTTTGGTGCAGTGAGTCCACATCAGATAGGCATTTATTAAGGGTCTGGTAGCCCACGTTTATTAAAAGGGAAAAACAAAACAAAAGTCCATCCAGGAATCCCACACAGGGGTCCAAGCTTCAAACACACAAAATCCAAATGAAAATGCTAGCCCACCTGGCTACTCTTCAGCAGTAATGCTTCTATAGGGAATAGGCCCCTCAAACAATCTGCTTGGATGCACACAGTCTTAGGCTCCTTGGTCACACACAGTTTCAAGAGCTTCAATGCACACAGCTTCTGGCTCCTTTGACGCACACAGCTTTACAGCCCTTCAACGCATACAGCTTCTGGCTCCCTGGACGCACACAGCTTTGAAGCCCTTCAACGCACACAGCATCTGGCTCCTTGGACGCACATAGCTTTGTAGCCCTTCAACGCACACAGCATCTGGCTCCTTGGACGCACATAGCTTTGAAGCCCTTCAACGCACACAGCATCTATTCTCACACAGAGACAGTTACTAGCAGCCACGGCTCCAACTTCACCTTCCTCCACTCTCACTAGCCCCTCGTTATATGGGCTGTGTGCACCTGGGCACACACCCTGCTGGCTGTCCACAAGACCCGGACACAGGGTTGGAGATCCCGTCCCACCCAAGACTCTGAAGGATCTCCAAACTACAGAGCCCCATAAGGAACTAGCAAAACCTGGAGAAAACTGCCAGAGCAGTTTTCTCCATTTCAAATTTACACTCTGTAGCTCTGCACTCAGCCAATATGCAGACTCTGTGTCCACTTTAACCCCATTTTCATAGGGACAGAGCCTTGCTCTGCCACAATATATATATATATATATATATATATATATATATATATATATATATATATACTCTGCATCCAGTGTAGCCTATATCTACAGTGCATTCCGTGGTGTACTGTTTCTAATACAGTGTGTACAGTTTCTGCTACACTTCTGGTGGTGTACACAGTACACAATACAGTGCAGCCATAGTACAGTTGCTAATACACTAATACAGTGCAGGCAGTGTACACAGTATCTGATACAGTGTGTGCAGTTTCTACTACACTTCTGGTGGTGTACACAGTACACAATACAGTGCAGCCATAGTACAGTTGTGAATACAGTACAGGCGGTGTACACAGTATCTAATACAGTGTGTACAGTTTCTACTACACTTCTGGTGGTGTACACAGTACACAATACAGTGCAGCCATAGTACAATTGCTAATACACTAATACAGTGCAGGCAGTGTACACAGTATCTGATACAGTGTGTGCAGTTTCTACTACACTTCTGGTGGTGTACACAGTACACAATACAGTGCAGCAATATTACAGTTGTGAATACAGTTCAGGCGGTGTACACAGTATCTAATACAGTGTGTACAGTTTCTACTACACTTCTGGTGGTGTACACAGTACACAATACAGTGCAGCCATAGTACAGTTGCTAATACACTAATACAGTGCAGGCAGTGTACACAGTATCTGATACAGTGTTTACAGTTTGCTCTGCAGGTGACCATGGGGCACGATTGTCCTTTTTTTCTGATGCTGTTTATGAGCCAGAACATGCAGAAGAGTTGGTGGAGTGGATAAGAAAGCCGTCCTCATCCTCCTCATCCTCTGTCACCCATGCTCAGGGTAGTTTGCCTTCCAATGCACCTGCCAAAGCAGCCTATTCCACCAGCTCCTTGTCCACAGTCACTCCTTCTGTAGCCCCACCATTATGCAGGGAGGAGTCCCCATAATTATTCGACCACAGTGTCCTGTACATACTGCTGGTGGATGCGCAGCGATTTGAAGGCTCCGATGTTGGTTCCCAGGTTGAGTAAAGAAGTGTGAGCCTAGTGAAAGGGGTGCCCAAGAAGGACAAGAAACTGGCAGTCCTGTTCCCCCAACTGCAGCATACTGCCAAGTTTGCTCCAGTGACGAGGAGGGAGGGGATGATGAGGTCACTGACTGTACTTGGGTACCTGAGAGAAGAGAGGAGGAGGCACTATTCCAATGAGGCAGGATGTCCTCTAGGGGGCAGCTTAAGGGAAGCCACCCTATTGCATCACACCGCAGAGCTCTGCAGGTGCAGGGTGCTGCTGACTCCCTGCTGACTTTTAAAAGTTCCTTGGTGTGGGCCTTTTTCGAAACATGTGCAAAAGATTGCTGTTTGCAACCAATGTCTGAAGCGGATCAAGCGTGGCCTGAACAGCAGCCGCTTGGGCACCACATGCTTGACTAGAAATATGATGACCTGCCATGCAGGCCATTGGCAACAGCACTTGAAAGACCCACATCAAAGAAAAAGGTGGAATTCTCCTTGCTCCTCATCTGGGATCTCCAACCCTACTATACCCTCCAGTCCTCTCAAAACCCTGAACTGAGAGGAATGGAGGTATAGCAATAGGTGTCCCAAGTACTTGCAGCCAATCTGCTAGCAGTACACCACCATCCGATTTTAGCAGGCAAATTTCCCTACCCCAGTTGCTGAACTGTAAAAAGAAATTTGGTACCAGCCATCCACATGCTCAGCGTCTAAATGCTAGCTTGGCCAAATTGCTAGCACTGCAACTGCTGCCTTTTCAGATGTAGACTCTGCCCCCTTTTGTGAATTTGTGGAATGTGCTGTACCTCAGTAGCATGTTCTAAAACACCATTTCTTTTCACAGAAGGCCATTATGGCTCTCTATTGGCATGTGGAAGGCAATGTTTTGGCCTAGTTGGACAGGGCGGTCAGCAGTAAGGTTCATATTACCGCTGACTCATGGTCCAGCAGACATGGGCAGGGACGTTCCTTCACGGTGCACTGGGTAACTCTGCTGGCAGCTGGGAAGGATGCAGAACAGGGTTAAGTTTTGTTGGAGCTTGTTCTGCACCATGCCTCCAAAATGCTAGTGGTGATTCTGCCACAGATCTCTCCTCCACTCCCTCCTCTTCTTCTTCTATGGCCTCTTCTGCAGATTTTTTCCTATGAACCAGCGGTGCTCCATAAGCGTTCAAGGGGCTACGCAAGCAGTCAGGTTAAAAGATGCCATGCAGTGCTTTAGTTGGTCTGCCTAGGGGACAGGAGCCACACTGGGGCACATATTCTGTGAGCTCTGCAGGGGCAGGCTCAGAGGTGGTTGACGTCATGCCAGCTTTAGCCAGGAATGGTTGTATGCAACAATGGCACCAACCTTCTCTCCGCCCTCCGACAGGGACACTTGACCCATGTTCCATGTTTGGCACACGTCCTGAATTTGGTGGTGCAGCGGTTCTTGAGCAGGTACCCAGGCTTACCGGATCTCCTGAGGCAGGCCAGAAAAGTCTGTGGTCATTTCCGCCGGTCATACAATGCCAGTGCTTGGCTGGCTGACATTCAAAGGGAATGCAACCTGCCCACCAACCGCCTCATTTGTGACATGCCCGTCAGGTGGAACTCATTGTTGGCAATGCTGCAGCGGCTGCACACGTAGAAGAGGGCCATCAATGAGTACCTGTGTGAGTATAGCACCAGGACAGGGTCAGGGGAGCTTGGCTTCTTTTCGCCCCGTCAGTGGCTACTGATCAAGGATGCATGCACTGTCCTGTCACTATTGAGGAGGCCACAAGGATGGTGAGCAGCGACAATGCATGCATCAGTGACACTGTCCCTCTAGTCTTCCTGTTGGAGCACACTCTTCGTTGAATCCTGGGCAGGGCACTTGAGACAAAACAGCGGGAGGAAGAGGAGGACTTCCTTATCTCTCAAGGCCCCCTTTATCCAGATAGGATTGCTGCGGGCCTGCCAAACACACAGGAAGAAGAGGAGGAGGAGGATTGTGTCAGCATGGATGTAGAGGATAACACTCAGTAGCAGTCTTCAATGGATGGTTTTCAGTCCCCAGAAACCCAAGGAGTTGTACGTGGCTGGGAGGAGGTAGTTACGAATCATGTGATCCTTAGTGACCCAGAGGATTCAGAATCAAAATGCCTCCCTGATTCTGCAAAACCTGCAAAAGCACCCTAGTATTCGTGGTATCAAGGAGGGGGATCATTACTGGCTGGAAACCCTTCTTGATCGACGTTACAAGGGTAAGGTTGCAGAACTCATCCTGCCTTTGCAGGGGGAGCAGAGGATGAAACAACTTCAGGAGGCCTTGAAGAAAGGTTTGTGCAACGCATTTCCAGACCCTGGGAGGTTACAATTTCCTGGTGCTGGACAACGTGTTGCTGAGGCTTCGTTCAGTTGGAGGCCGGCTGACTGATGCCTTTAAACAACTTTTCAGTCCTCACCACCAAGGTCTGATTGGTTCAAGCAACCATCACCAGCATCTGCATTACATGGTGCAGGAATATCTGGGGGCAAAAGCAGACTTGGAGACCTTTCCAACAGAGCATCCACTGGCTTACTTGGTCTTGAGGATGGACCGCTGGCTCGAACTTGCTCAATATGCAGTTGAGCTACTGGCCTGTCCTGCATCCAGCGTGCTTTCTGAACGCACATTCTGTGCTACTGGAGGGTTTGAAATGGATCAGAGTGCACCTGTCCACAGACTCCGTTTATAGGCTCACATTCATAAAAATGATTCAGTCTTGGATCAGTAGCTATCAAGCACCTGATGCTGATGTAACTGTTTGAATTTGCTATGGATGTGGGATCCCTTGAAGACTGCCTAAGCTGACAATCCTATTCATCTTGATGATGCTAGCTTCCAACAATATTTTTGGTTTGGGGCAACACCACCGTGGTGTCAGTGTCGTGATACCACCACCCAAGGCCCAATTTTTCTGCCCGTTTAACAGGGGCATGTAATTACAATTCTTGATATAATATTTCACAGCAGGGCATGTTCCTGCGCCCAACAAGAGGGCTTACAGTGTTCTGGTACCACCAACACCTAAGGCCCAATTTTCTGCAGAGTATATAGTATATAGGGCAGGCCGTATAATTTATATACTTCTGTTCAGAGTATATAGTGCCTGGGGGCCTGAGGGACCCCCACGCCATTTAAAAAAAAAATTGGGTGCGGGGTTCAGTATGGATTTTGGGGGTGACCCGAGTTCCCAAACACTTTTTATGGCAATAACTTGCATATAAGCCTTTAAAATGAGCATTTTTGATTTTTCACGTTCGTGTTCTATAGACTTTAACGGTGTTCGCATGTTCGAACAAATTTTTTGCCTGTTCGCATGTTCTGCTGCGAACCGAACCAGGGGGTGTTCGGCTCATCCCTATTTGGCGCTGCCATTTACAGGCTGCACACATGCCCAGCTAGCACGCTGGTGGGATACTGTCACTCTAACCACATAGGAATCAATATCTGCTGATCTTGGTTTCTTCTTTGCATTGATATTTTTTCATTTCTGGATGTTTACTGTTGAATACATACCTGTTCATCCTTAACTTCGATGATCATATAAACTTTCTTTGAAAAGTCTACTTTTTGCACTTTATTCAGCACTTTATTCAGCACATTTCAAGCCTGTGTATCTTATTGATATATATCGGGACATTTACCAGTCTACAGAATACTAGTGTACCAGGCAACATGTGTGACACTTTTGTGGTCAGAATTTGAGATAGTAAATCTACCAATACTGTAAAGGGGATCCTGAGGAAACCCTCCATTTGGGTGGAATGCGTTGATCCAATTAACATTGTGCTATACACTGAGGCACAGAACGATTATGTCTTAAAGTGTTGATGTAACATGCTTTTTATGTAGATGTATTTGAAACTTATATTAATAAAGAATCTGGATAAATTGTATATGGTACTATGTATGTATACTAATTGCAGGCACCTTAAAAATCTCTTTCCTTACCATTATTTCTCCTTGTGGGGAATAATGGGGACTCCCTTGCTCTATAAATTTACCTCATATAAGGGATGGTGCCAGGTTTTTTTCCTTATATAAAACACCTCACCTCATTACCCTAGTGTGTGTGTGCGTGTGTGTATATATATATATATATATATATATATATATATATATATATATATATATATATATAGAACATGTATATATAGTACAATGTACTGTATGTACTACTAAATTAAGGGCAACATCCAGCTAAGGAAAGGGCACATTTGCAGAGAGATTTTATGTATTGTTAACACACTTTTATTAACTGTCCTATAATAATATTACTTGAAGATGCAGTAGTCACTGCTGGTAGTGATTGATTTTGGTTCATTTTGTGACACAGTCATCAGTAACTATGGGTTTGCTTTAGACAAGATAATTCTTCTCTGAAACTTTTCAGATGCCTAATTTGGCATGAAATTACTCAAATATGTTCAAAAAAGCCGTTACCCTTAGAAAACAAGTCATTCATGAATTATTGGGAAGAATGGTGAAATTGCATACACATGATCAATATCCCAAGCTCTTTGATTGGTATTTTAGTTTTGTAATGTTGGGCATAAAAGGGTAGTATCTTAAAAATAACTACAAAATAAAATTTGAAAAAATTAATCGTCTTTGACTTTAAAGCGGTAAGCTTGACATACAGAGTAATCCTATAAACCTGCAGTTTTTTTCTGGGTTTGCTGTTTAAATATGGATCATCATACATTTGACAAATAGAGGATGAACACGTGACTACCTGGTTGAAGACCAAACCACAGAAAGGCAGAAAAATTGGTAAGTTTGAAATGATTCTATAACAATGCACAGGGCCTCTGCATCTTAACGATCAAATCTTTAAACAGGAAGACACAAAAAGGAGCTCTAAAAGATTCATATATTCATATATAAATCATCATAAAAAAGGAAACAGAAGAATTGTCACGGAAATCACTTACATTACAGCTGACACTTTTTTGTGAAGAACACTGAACCTTCAATTCTGTGAAATTGTCAAAATAAAGTCTTTACTTTGTGCCACCTAAGGCAACATTTCAGAGCAAACTCCATACCTATACCCATCATGATAAGCCAAATTTATTAGCACCAAGCTGGGCCTGCCTATTCTTTCCACAAGAGAAAACATGGACATGCACATTAGATTGTAACTGGGTTTGTGGACATAAATTGTCCACTAAAAGATTGCTTTTGGATCAACCAAGGACCCATATTCATGTCTCAAGTGGAGGACGCAGAAAAACAGCAACCATCCTGTATGCCCCTACTGGCCAAAGAAGTCACCTTTCATATACACTATGAGAAAGCAGCTGTGTAGAGGGCATCCTAAAGTGACAGTGATCGTCATTTTTAAATCTTTTTTCTTCTCCCAAAATGTAGACATGCCTTTGTTCTAAAACCATTCAAGTCTTTATAAAATAACTACATGCAATGCATCTTTTTGCACACCCATTATTAATGGGCCATGAAAAGAAAAACAGGAGTCCACTCCCTTCTACAGCTAATGTGTATACGAATAGACATGAAAATTCTCCATCATACCCTCTTTTGTGGATTCTCATTAAAATATATATTCACTTATATCAGTTACTGTTGAAACACCAAGGTTAGCTTGCCAATGTTGTGCCAGTGACAGGGTAAGATCTCATCTCAGTCAGCAGTAACATGCAGGTGACTGAACTCTGACCCATTCCTGACAATGCAGAGTGATCCATGATTAGTGTAGATATTCTTTAATCTTGATAATAGATTTTAGTTAATCTTACTACATCTACAAATAAAAGATTTAGAATAGAAAACTAAAGGTATATAAACCCAAAGGCACATAACACCAATTTTAAACAACTTCAGTTATTTGCATTAGCATTTAAGGCCACCTAACTGATTTGGTTGGTCAGTGACAGATCCACTCAACCTTTCTACACCTTTTCCCACTCTAACATTCTTCCCATTTTGTCCTGGGGCTGCACTGAACATACCTAGTTTAGATTTACAGTGCCTTGAAAAAGTAATCATACCACTTGAAATTTTCCACATTTTGTCATGTTACAACCAAAAACGTAAATGTATTTTATTGGGATTTTATGTGATAGACCAACACAAAATGGCACATATTTGTGATGTGGAAGGAAAATGATAAAATGGTTTTCAATTTTTTTTTACAAATAAATATCTGAAAAGTGTGGTGTGCATTTGTAGTCTAACCCCTTTACTCTGATACCCCTAACTAAAATCTAGTGGAACCAATTGCCTTCAGAAGTCACCTAATTAGTAGATAGAGTCCACCTGTGTGAAATGTATTCTCAGTATAAATACAGCTGTTCTGTGAAGCCCTCAGGGGTTTGTTAGAGAAGCTTAGTGAACAAACAGCATCATGAAGGCCAAGGAACTCCAGACAGGTCCAAGATAAAGTTGTGGAGAATTTTAAAACAGGGTTAGGTTATAAAAAAAATCCCAACCTTTGAGCAAGAGTCTGACACAACTGCAAACCTACCAACATGTGGCCGTCCACCTAAACTGACAGGCCAGACAAGGAGAGCATTACTCAGAGAAGCATTACTCAGAGAAGCAGCCAAAAGGCCCATGGTAACTGTGGAGGAGCTGCAGAGATCCACAGCTCAGGTGGGAGAATCTGTCCACAGGACAAGTATTAGTCGTGCACTCCACAAATCTGGCCTTTAGAGTGATAAGAAGAAAGCCATTGATGAAAGAAAGCCATAAGAAGCCCCATTTGCAGTTTACGAGAAGCCATGTGGGGAACACAGCAAACATGTGGAAGAAGGGGCTCTGGTCAGATGAGGCCAAAATTGAACTTTTTGGCCTAAAACAAAACGCTATGTGTGGCAGCAAACTAACACTGCACATCACCCTGAACACACGATCCCCACTGTGAAACATGCTGGTGGCAGCATCATGTTGTAAGGATGCTTTTCTTCAGCAGGGACATGGAAGCTGGTCAGAGTTGATGGGAAGATGGATGGAGCCAAATACAGGGCAATCTTAAAAGAAAACCTGTTATATTCAGCAAAAGACTTGAGACTGGGGCGGAGGTTCACCTTCCAGCAGGTCAACGACCCTAAACATACAGCCAGAGCTACAATGGAATGGTTTAGATCAAAACATATTTATGTGTTAGAATGGCCCAGTCAAAGTCCAGACCTAAATCCAATTGAGAATCTGTGGCAAGACTTGAAAATTGCTGTTCACAGACGCTCTCCATCCAATATGAGCCATTTTCCTTCAACTTCACAATTATGTGTCACTTTGTGCTGGTATATCAGATAAAATCCCAATAAAATACATTTATGTTTTTGGTTGTAAAATGACAAAATGTGGAAAATTTCAAGGAGTAAGAACAATTTTTCAAGGCACTGTATTTTATACAGTGTGTCTCACCATTATTAGCCTAAAGCAAGTTTAAACATGTTCTTGCCAAAATGGTGTGTGAGGGAAGGAATATCAAACACAAGGATCCCTGAATTCTGAAAACCTGATAGCCAATGGAAGCTCTTGCTATCTAGGAAAAATCCATCAGTTTAGAAAGACATACCATTAAAGAAGAACTAAACTTAAAACTTTTTTCATTTTGTATAGAGTAAGGAAGAGTTATAAGCTCTGTCAGTTTTTTGCCATCTGCAACCCATTGGGGAGTTTTCCCTTCCTATCCATTCCTAAACCAAGAAGGGAGAGGAACGTCCCAATTAGAAGGTTTTCATTTCTTTTCCTGTTTTGGTGACAACTGACAACTCAACTTTTGGGATTTTACAGACAGCAATAAAAACTTGACAGGTGTTCTAAGCCCACTCCACTCTGTCTAAAACTAAAAATAAGTCTTGCCTTTAGTTATAATTTAATGCTGCTCCCAGAAAGTGAAAAGATCTAAAAAAATTAAAAACGTCTGTGTTCCCTTAACCAGATTGTAATCTACTGTATTTTAGTAATCTGTTTTGTCTATTCATGCTTCAAATAAAATAGTACTTTATTAAAATAAATAGGCTATAACATATAAAATTGATATACGATTTTGTAATGTAATATTATTTAAAAATGCAAATAAATATCTATCTGCAGTCAGCTAATATTTTCTAAGACTGTTCAAAAATACATCTCAAAAAGTACATTTCCTAAAGTGATGCCTCCAACCCCCAGGTGGGGCTGCTATGCCAACTGTTACACCCATGTCTGCAATGGTGTTGTTTAAAGTGGTCGTAAACCTCTGGCATGAAATATGAACAAAGCATATCCCTCTATAAGCAGGAGTAGGCAACCCGCTGGTCGCGGGCTACCTGTCGACCGGGGGTAGATGCTAGGTAGACCAGGAACAGGTCTGCACCGCTGACCGCAGCCTTTTACTGCTAGCTGCCATTTTTTTCTCCACCCCAGCCTCCTCTGCCACGCCTTCAGTCCTTCTCTTTCCTTCACCTCCAGCCTCCTCTTCCGCTGTCATCAGTGCACAGTGGAGAGCGAGAGGCAGCACAGCTCAGGATGGAGGGTGGAGGGGAGGAGCCGGCCAAATTAACTTTTCAAATGAACCCACTGGTGATTGATTGCTAGATCCTAAGTAACCAATTACCAGCTTGTTAATATGAAAAGTCACTCTGCCAGCTCCTGCCCCTTGTGCAAAACTGTGCTGCCTCTCGGTCTTCTGTGTGTAGAGGTAGGATGCAATGAAACAATGCTATGAGAGGGAAGAGGGGGGGGAGTAAACTAATGTGTGTGTGTGTGGGGGGGTCAAATGATGTGAAGGTGGCAGTGGACACTGCTATAGGCAGTACCCCTCCCAATCCCTGCATTCTAAGTGTAATGCCGCGTACACACGGTCGGACTTTTCAGCTACAAAAGTCGGACAGCCTGTCCGACATACTTCCGGCGTACCTTCGGCGGACTTGCAGCAGACTTTCTTACGAACGGACTTGCCCACACACGACCACACAAAAGTACGACAGCTTAGTACGCGGTGACGTACACCAAGTCCGACGAGACTATAAAACGGAAGTTCAATAGCCCGTACGACACCCTTTGGGCTCCTTCTGCTAATCTCGTGTTTATCTCGTGTTAGTAGAAGTTTGGTGAGAGACGATTCGCGCTTGTGAGACTCGTATTTTTCAGTTCGTTTTAACTGTTGTTCAGTCTGTGCTTGTGAGGTTTGTATCTGCTTTTCAGTGCGTTTGGTCAGTTGGCATTGAGAAATCTTTGTTTTATTGGCCGCTCGTTCCTGATTTTCAGGTCGTTCTTCACAGGCCTTGCTGTTCTTCAGTGCGTTCTGTTTAGTGCGTTCTGACCAGCCGACCGTTTTGAAACCATGTTACCTGTACGTACTCGTCATCGAGCTCGTGCATTGTATGTGTTTGGTGCTGTAGTTTATTCTTCAGCCCAAGACCAGTCCATGAACAGGGCGAGGAGGAGTTCATGGACCAAGAATTGGTTGCTCCAGCGTGACCAGTTCTGTCACATGCCATTGCTCCGTGAGATCCGTGAGAATAATCCTGAGGATTTCAGGAACTTTCTCCGGATGACGGACCCTGTTTTTGACCGTTTGGTGGCTTTGCTGACCCCCTATATCAGCAGGCAGGATACCTGCATGAGGCAAGCCATCACTCCGGAGCAGAGGCTGGTCGCTACCTTGCGGTATTTGGCCACAGGGAGAAGCCCGCAGGACCTTAAGTTCTCGACAGGCATCTCCCCCCAGGCTCTGGGGATCATTATCCCAGAGACCTGTTCTGCCATCATCCAGGTCCTGCAGAAGGACTATATTAAGGTAAGATATTTAGCTTTTATTAGCATCACATGTTCTTTTATGTAATCTTTGATAATGTAATGTATTTCTTGCTTCAAACACTACTTACCATCATTGCAATATAGTGTGAATGTCCCCTTTTTATCCTCACACATGCTGGATTATTTTCCTGTTATTTTTTGTCATGCATGTATATTTTCCTTCAATAACCTCCCCAGCATGCAGTGATGGGAACATATCTACCTAGTCTACTCATTTTGAATGTATTTTGTTTGAGTGTATTTAGTGTGCTTATAATTAGCAATTAGCTAGATTTCCCAACCCCCCCCCCCACCTAAACTCACTCCAAATAGTGTGCTGCTAATTAGCAATTATCTAGATTTCCCAACCCCCCCCCACCTAAACTCACTCCAAATAGTGTGCTGCTAATTAGCAATTAGCTAGATTTCCCAACCCCCCCCACCTAAACTCACTCCAAATAGTGTGCTGCTAATTACAATTAGCTAGATTTCCCAACCCCCCCCCCACCTAAACTCACTCCAAATAGTGTGCTGCTAATTAGCAATTAGCTAGATTTCCAAACCCCCCCCCACCTAAACTCACTCCAAATAGTGTGCTGCTAATTAGCAATTAGCTAGATTTCCCAACCCCCTAAAATGTAATCAATGTTCCATCAGAGGGGGTGAGCAATCTGATAAGTGTGCCTTTCCATATTAGTTTTTCCTGAAGAATTAAATTATTTAATGTTATACTGATGCTGGGGAATAATGTTTTGAATTGTCTAATTTTATTGCAATGTTAGCTTCCAAATTAATTGATTTTGGTTTTCTTGTTTGATTCCCCAGTTTCCTTCAACGCCACAGGAATGGCAGACTGTGGCATCCCATTTTGCCAGCCGTTGGGACTTTCCCAATTGTGGAGGGGCTATAGATGGGAAACATGTCCACATTGTGCCACCACCCCATTCGGGGTCATACTATTTCAATTATAAAGGGTTCCACAGTATTGTTTTAATGGCGGTGGTGTCTGCACACTATGAATTTTTATATGTGGACGTGGGGAAGAATGGCCGGATGTCGGATGGAGGAGTATTTGCCCAGACGGAGTTCTGCCAGCGTCTCCAGAGTGGTGGCCTGGGATTGCCACCTGATGCGGATAATGTGGAAGGACTCCCCTTTGTCTTCATTGCCGATGAAGCCTTCGCTCTGAGCAAGCACCTCATGAGGCCATTCCCCCAAAGAACCCTCACCCCGGAGAGGAGGGTTTTTAATTTCCGGCTGGCCAGAGCTAGAAGAGTGGTTGAGAATGCGTTTGGAATTCTGGCCAGCCGGTTCCGCCTGTTTCAAACAGCCATTAATTTGGCGGAATACAAACTTAATTTTATCATTTTATCGTGCTGAATTCTGCACAACTTTTTAAACAAACATTCTCAGAATTATATAGGCACAGTTGGGCCTGAGGCCGGACTTATAGATGCCAACCTTACGGGCCTGGATAATGTCCGTACTGGCTTGGCCCCCCAAAGTGCCCGTCAAGTTAGACAGCAATATGTTGATTATTTTATGGGTAGGGGGGCCATTGCAATGGGCCATGATATTTAATTTTTTAAAATAAAAAAAATATGGATGAAATCTTGAATTATATTTATTGCTTGCCTTTCTTTTGGGCTTTCTCCTAGGTTATGGTCGAGCAGTTGTAGTGCCAACTGTATTTTCATTTTAAATGTCTAAATAAAAACTCCATTGCCACTGTAAACAACTTTTTGACAATTATAACCAAACTGATACTGAGCATTGAAATAACAAACCACACATTTATTTAATTCCTATAAGGAGATGTTTTTATTAATGGTTGTTATGCATTCAGTTCTGCATTTAGTATAAAATGTTCATAGACAAAAATTTAATGATATCTTAATAATTTCGAAAAATATAATTATATTTAAATATTTAGACATAATCCACAAAAAAATATTTTAGGCTTTTTGATTTTCGCAAACAGGCTTTTTTTTTTTTTTTGTGTTTTAAAATCTTTTTTTTTTTTGGTGTTTTAAAATCAATTTTTTTATTTTTTTGGGTTTTTAAAATCAATTTTTTTTTTCTTTTTTGTTTTAAAATCAATTTTTTTATTTTTTTTGGTTTTTAAAATCAATTTTTTTATTTTTTTTGGTTTTTAAAATCAATTTTTTTATTTTTTTGGGTTTTTAAAATCAATTTTTTTATTTTTTTTGGTTTTTAAAATCAATTTTTTTTTCTTTTTTGTTTTAAAATCAATTTTTTTATTTTTTTTGGTTTTTAAAATCAATTTTTTTTTTTTTTTTGGTTTTTAAAATCAATTTTTTTTTCTTTTTTGTTTTAAAATCTATTTTTTTATTTTTTTTGGATTTAAAATCAAATTTTTTTTTTTTTGGGTTTTAATATCAATTTTTTTTTTTTTTTTTTTTAATAAAAATATTATTTATTTTTTTTGGTTGTTGTTTTTTTGAAAATCAAGTTTTATTTTTTTGTGGATTTGGAATGTATTTTAAAGAAACAGCCCTCCTTTTTAAAATTAGGTTAAACAGCCATTTATGTTCAGCCAAAAAAATAAAGAGAAGGCCCAGAATGGGGTCAGCAAAACAGGAAATGAAGGACATGATCGATGTTTTGGGGTTTCAAAAAGGGCATTTAGATTCGACCCAAAACATCAATCATGTCCTTCATTTCCTGCTGCATACGATCCAGCCGATTCCGCATTTCATCCATGTCCTTATTCCAGGCCATTATTTGACCAATTAGCCGTTGGACACTTTCAGAAGTGAAATAGTCACTTTGTGTACCTAAAGTGGAATGAAACCAAAAAATGTATTTAGAAATATGCACACATACATAGTTTACCTTACCATAATAAAGCTGTTGTCTCAGACACTGACCTGGTGGGGTGCCCATGTAGCCTAATTCCTCCACATCCTCGGGGGTGGCACTGTTGCTTGAATCAAGCACAACCAGATCCCCTA
Source organism: Lithobates clamitans (assembly GCA_037952925.1). Taxonomy (NCBI): domain Eukaryota; kingdom Metazoa; phylum Chordata; class Amphibia; order Anura; family Ranidae; genus Lithobates; species Lithobates clamitans. Next base: position 1,858,659 of record JBBGZY010001345.1, on the reverse strand, counting down.
AAATAGAGTAGAAAAATTACATTAAACAAAAGGCAGCCATGCATAGATTACCGTAAGCTGGTGTGTCAGACACTCACCTGGTGGGGTGCCCATGTCGCCCACCTCTCCTTCCTCCACATCCTCAGTGGGGCTTGGGCTGATTTCCCAATCATGTTTGGCTTGGGGTGGACTGTCTTCTTTTTGGCTGAGTGATTTTTCCCCTATGTGAAACAAAAAATTATTAATCTACTTAGCACACAGATATTTTAGTACATAGTCATTTTCTAACATTTGTAGTGAAGTGGTTTGTGTAGAGTTCCTATTTTACCTCAATATTTAAAATTATAAAGACATATCGGATAGATAGATATCTAGATATCAATATCTCAAAATAAAGTTAATAATCTTTTGATCTCTCTCTCTCTCTCTCTCTATATCTGGAACAAAATCTATAAATATCTAACTAAATGTAAATAAAAAAAGATAACTTAAAATATTCCAAAAGAATGTTTTACATTTCTATATCTATCTATCTATATATCTATATCTATATATTTTTTGTTAGATATATATATAAAATATATATATATAAAAATATAGATATATATATATATCTAAAAAAATATATATATATATATATATCTAAAAATATATATATATATATATATATATATCTAAAAATATATATATATATATATATATGTAAAAATATATATATATATATATATATATATATATATATATATATATATTTTATATATATATATATATATTTAGATAGATCTATCTATAGATATGTAACGAGGTTTTGTAAAAGATCGTTTGAAACGATGAACAAAAAAAATCGTATAGGAAGGAAAAGCACATGGAGCAGTATACAAGGTAATAAACACAAGAGAAAAACACGACAAGTACTTACTTTTTTTAAGCACTTTCCGGATCCGTCTATATTGATCCGGCTCCCTGAGTTTCAGGTCAGACCATCTTTTGCGAAGTTGATCTCGGGAGCGCTGTACCCCAAAAGAAGCCTGCAAAGTGTCCACGACCTTCGCCATTATTTTGGCCTTGCGCAAATTTGGCCGTGCGTACGGCCCATACTTCCCATCATAGTCGTCTTTGTGAAGAATGGCCACCATCTCCACCATTTCTTTAAAACTCATATTGGAGGCCTTAAATCTAGGCCTCACAGATTTTGTGGACGTTCCAGCCTCCGGGCTTTTTCCACTACCTGAGGACATGTCAGGTGTCTCCGCCATTATTTACCCCACTACGCGCCGTAACTAAAAATTGGCGGAGAACATGAGTTAAAATCGAACGTCAGGGGCGGGCGACGCAGGCGGAGTTTCACACATGCGTAGTGTATAAAGAGGGGCCTTGCGCACGTGTCGTACGTACGTTCTGTGCGTCGAATTAGGGGGCGGAGAACATGAGTTAATTTCGAACGTCAGGGGCGGGCGACGCAGGCGGAGTTTCACACATGCGTAGTGTATAAAGAGGGGCCTTGCGCACGTGTCGTACGTACGTTCTGTGCGTCGAATTAGGGGGCGGAGAACATGAGTTAATTTCGAACGTCAGGGGCGGGCGACGCAGGCGGAGTTTCACACATGCGTAGTGTATAAAGAGGGGCCTTGCGCACGTGTCGTACGTACGTTCTGTGCGTCGAATTAGGGGGCAGAGAACATGAGTTAATTTCGAACGTCAGGGGCGGGCGACGCAGGCGGAGTTTCACACATGCGTAGTGTATAAAGAGGGGCCTTGCGCACGTGTCGTACGTACGTTCTGTGCGTAGGTGATAGTGGACCAGGACGTTACAAAACGAAGGTAATTTTAATTTTTAATTTCTTTGTTTTTTTGGGGGGGTTTTATGGTCATGACTTTGTAGCAAGCGGCCTATATGGCTTGATAGATTGATGAGGCCTACATAGGGAGAAGATGATGAGGGGTTAGCAGAAACCTATAATAAGTGTTTTTGGTCTTGTGACTTTCTCTTTTCCAGATATAATGAATCCCCTATTTAAGGATCCAGAGTTCCTTACAGCTTTTATTTCGAAATATCGAGAGATGAGGAATTTGTGGGAGGTGAAACACCCTCAGTATTATGCCAAGCATGTGAGGAAGTCAACGCTGGAGAGACTTCTGTCCTTTGTCCAGGCGACCATCCCGGGAGCAACAATGGAGACAGTGCTCAAGAAAATTGGGGTCTTGAGGAACATGTATAAAAGGGAGCATAGGAAGATCCAGGAATCAAGGAGATCAGGAGCATCAGCAGATGATGTTTATGTACCCAGGCTGTGGTACTACAATCAACTCCGTTTTCTTGATGACCAGAATGAAGCCAGGGCATCACTTTCAACCCTTCCCTCCACCCTTCCCTCCACCCTTCCCTCCACCCCAGCAGAGGCTGATGAGGAGCAAGCTGGGTCTTCCATCCTGGATGAACCGGATATGACCATCTGGAGTCAGGTAAATTATTTTAACAAATATTTACTGTACTAATATTAATGATGTTAACTGGATGTTATAATTGTCTAAAATAATTTTGCACTCAAAATTGTGTATACATATCAAATGACAGTAGTGGCTAAATATGTTTGGCACCTGCTTGAAATAATTAGGGTGTCTGATTAGACTCTTTTATTAAAGAGATGTATTCACATTGAATTTGCTAGTCATGAGAAGCAAACTGTGTGTCATTGATGAACCCAAAAAAAGAAACTAAAACTATTGTCCTTTTTTTATACACAGGATGAGTCCATCCAGGAGGAATGTGGGGAAAGTGGCAGGCAGGAGGAGACCAGGCCCATGGACAGCCTGGAGGAGGCCGGATTCACCATCATCCTGGAGGAGGCTGGGCCCAGTGTCAGGCAGGAGGTGGCTGCTCCCAGTGAGGTGGCTGGGCCAAGTGAGGTGGCTGGGCCAAGTGAGGTGGCTGGGCCCAGTAGGAGCCTGACCCAATCCCAAGTGCCTACCCTCCACCTTCCCAAAAAAAGGGCCAGGAAGGGGATGGTCACACAGGACGCATCCCTGCGCCTCATGCAAGAGGCCACCCGTTTTTTAACGAGCCCCCCCGAAGCGGAAGAATCCTATGGCTGCTACTTAGCCAGCAGGCTTCTTCAGATGGATTGGGAGCAGCGCCTCATTTGTGAGCGACTATTTGGGGAAACAATCCATAAGGGGCTGCAGGGCACGCTAACACAAAACACCCAACTACATGAGGCAGCCCCCCCTCCTCCTCCTCCTCCTCCTCCTCCTCCTCCTCCTGCCACAACTGAAACACCAGAGCCACAGCCTCAAAAGAAGGCTACAGGGAAGGCTGCAGGGAAGGCTGCAGGGCAGCGTGGAGGAAAGGCTGCAGGGAAGAGAAGAAAGTGATGACCTGGGTTCAGTCTGGTCTGACAGAAGACGCAGGCTGTTGTAGGACCACAGTCTGGGGACATCTAGATCATCTGCTGGTGCTGTTGATCTCTGGGATTCTTGGACCAGATTGTGCTCCCTCTTATATGGACTCCGCAAGATCCCAATTTTCTTGTACACCGACTTTTTCCAGCGTTGACTTCCTCTTTATTTTATTTTGACCATGAATAAATGGATCTTTTTTGAGTTTAGCAAAAGACTTTATGTGTTTTCTTTTAAATCATTGATTTTACACACAATGTTAAATTAACAAGGGACAACAATCTCATTGAGTTTGAAAAAAACACACCAAAAATACATTACTAATGTTAATAATGTTCAAGTGGTAAGTCTTGAAACTAAAAAAATCTACATAACCAAAAACGGTGCTTTGGGTTCACTTTATATAAAAACTAAAAAATAATCACTCGAAAAAAAAAATAGAATAATGGGTTCTTTGTGGTAACTTTACAAACCTAAAAAAAAAAATATAAAGGGAAAAAGTATTATTAGTATGGAAACATTGTTTTTAAAAAGCATACTATATCATTCATGAGATCAAAGAGAAAAAGAATCCAGAAATCAGTTTGGGAGAACTCTGATTATGAACAGCAAAACACCTTCGTTCTTTAGAACATTCGTAAAGAAGAAATAAAATGCGCTGCATTCAACGATCACAGATTTTACAGCGTGATGAATGTGCTACCTACAATACGAACACTAGTTTTACTAGACCGAGTGCTTCCGTTTAGTTTTTGCTTATGAGCATGCGTCGTTTTTTTGTCCGTAGGACTAGCATACAGACGAGCGGACTTCGGGGTCCGTCGTAGTTACGACGTAAAGATTTGAAGCATGTTTCAAATCTAAAGTACGTCGGATTTGAGGCTAAAAAAGTACGTTGAAAGTCCGGAGAAGCCCACACACGATCGGATTACCAGCCAGCTTTAGTCCGTCAGCGTCCGTTGGACTTTTGTAGCTGAAAAGTCCGACCGTGTGTACGCGGCATAACACACTCCTTAACCCTGCATTCTGAGTGTAACGCATCCCTTAACCCTGCATTTTGAGCGTAACGCACTCCTGATTTCTGTATTCTCGGCACAGTGCACTCCTGATCCCCGCATTCAACACGTAATGCACTGCTGATCCCTGCATTCTCATCGCAGTGCACTTCTGAACCCTGCATTCTGAGCATAACGCACTTCTGAACCCTGCATTCTGAGCGTAACGCACTCCTGAACCCTGCATTCTCTTGTAACACTTTTTGTTTATGTTCACTGCGTTTGCAATCTACATTTGGGGTTAACATTGTATTACCACCCTCAGTAGATCACAAAGGCAGTGCATTTTGAACACGGTGCAGGAAACACACATGGAACATGCCTTGCTGGCATTGTGTTCTGGTGTGAACCAGCCCTAAAAACAGGACACTGTGCCAGGTGATCTTTGACTTCATCAGTTTTGTTCAAGTAGATCTCCATCTGTCTGAATGAATGAATGATTTGTAAAGCGCTGCAAATGCGAACTGAATCGCCTCAAGGCGCTAATGCGTTTTGTGTCTGAGCAGCTTCTTAGAAGAGGAAAGTTTTTAGTTTTTTCCTAAAGGCCAGATGGTTTTCTTCCATGCGGATGTGAGTTGGAAGAGTATTCCATAGCCGAGGTCCCTGGACTGCGAATCTGTGTTCTCCCCTTGCTTTGTAGCAATATTTGGAAATGAGGAGGAGGTTTTGGTTGGATGATCGCAGATTGCGATTGGGTGTGTAGTGTTTTATTTTCTCTCGGAGGTATTGAGGGGCGTTTCCTTGTATGCGTTTGTGGGTGAGGCAGAGGGTCTTGAATGTGATCCGATTCTTTACCGTTAGCCAATGTAGGCTCCTCAGGGATGGGGAGATGGACTCCCAGGGTTTTTTTCCTGTTAGCAGTCTTGCTGCCGCATTTTGAATGGCCTGTAGGCGCGCAAGCTGATATTGGGGGAGGCCTATGTAGAGTGAGTTTGCGTAGTCAAGACGGGAATTGATGATTGTTCCAACTACTGCTGCTTTGTCCTTTTCTGGGATAAAGGGAATGAGTCTGCGTAGCAGGCAGAGGAGATGGTGAGATCCGCTAACTACTGATCCTATTTTTGCATCCATTGTCATTTCTGAGTCAAAGATAACTCCGAGACTCTTGGCTTTGGTGCTCGGGGAGATGGTCTGTCCAAAGATGGTGGGAGGTATCCATGGAGTCTTGGTTTTGGGATTTTGGTCAGTGTTTAGGAGGAGAAGTTCTGTTTTTGACCCATTGAGTTTGAGGGAACTGATGGTCATCCAGTAATCTATCAAAGTGAGACATTGCTCTAGTTGATGATGGTGGTCTTTTCTTTGTCTAATGTTGCCAATCCCTACTCTATAGTGTGTGTTTGTCTCAACTCAAATCACTGTGTCATTTCCATTTGATGCCTCATTTCTCTGCTATCAGCATTAATAACGTTTGTTAAGTTTTCCTGACACTAAGAGAAAAAAGATGACAGGTCAGGGATCTCCAGCACACTGCCTGTGGTTGACAGCATCAGTTCTGTTCCTGTCTTATGTGTAAAGAGGGGTATGTCCCTTCTGTCCAATCAGCTCTCTTATTTCTTCTCACTGAGCTCTACAGAGTGTAACTTTAGCTCCCTACCCCCTGCTTTCTGAAAGCTGAGCCACACTTTAAATGGCTGTAAAGAGAAGTCGGCAGATAAACAGCTACGACTTATGTAGGAGGCTTTGTTTCATCTCTGTGTATCATCTGAGACTAATCATTTCAGTGGGTATATGTAAGGATTTACAACCACTTTAAATCCTTTTGCATTTGCATGTAACTGACCTGGAAAAGAATGCCTTTTTTTTCTCAGTAAAAGTTGGAGTAACACTTTAAAAACTGGCTTATTACAATCCTTCACATGTACTCAATACCTCTTATGCTTAGGTGGAATCTAATTTGAGAATCACATCCTTCACTTTTAAGCCAAGACATAATAAAATATGATATTATTTTAAAATTGTAATACAAAGCAAAAGGCAGCATAGATATTCTTAGTAGACTATTCAAAAAGTCTTGAAATACTTTGTATTTATTTCAACCATGAAAAGTTATTCCTATTTTTAAGAACATGTTTCATCCAAAGTAATTGGTGAAAGTCAGGGGGCAAACGTGAGCCCAAAGCTAGTGAACCTTCTGCTACACCTATACAAAGATAACAATAATTTGTGTAGCTCCAGGCAGTCTGTAAGTAGCTGAGCCAGTGTGTGTTCTGATTGTTAATCAGAGCTGTTACTGCTTGGAATATCACAGGTATACTAGCTGTAAACCAGTATCATTTCTCTGTATAAAATTGGCTAAGGGTATTTTCTTGAATATACTATATTATGGACAATATCAGCTTACATGTCTAGACAGCAATACACTGAAAAATGACTTCAGAGTGTATTTACTGAAACACACTAATATATTACTAAACCTAGAACTTGGAAAAAAATGGTGCAGCAGTAATCAGAAACCAATCAGCTTCCATTTTTTTTTTTTTGTCAAAGCTTAATTAAACAAGCTGAGGTTAGAAGCTGATTGGCTATCATGCACAGCTGCACTAGATTGTGCACTCTCTAGTTTTAGTATGCCAGCCCTGATGTCTCTGTCACTTAATTGTGCTTCTGAATTGCCGACCTAATACACATGCTGCTGATGGACACTAAAAACAGTCATTTTGACACACATTATGCAGTAATGATTCACTGTTGCCACTATCAGGAAAGGTGCTCTAAGAGAGTCAATGCAGCTGTCACTGGATTGCTCGTCATCTTCAGGCGGTGGGTTGTCCTGGTGGCAGATTATTGTGGTTGACAAGGATCTATATTACTGGATGACATGATTGACATCGGATTTATATTGAGGGGCATTGTTTAATTTTTATTTTTAGGGAGATTTTTTTTAGGATTTATGTCTAAGGTGTTTGTACACTTACTTACTTTGAACTCCTTCTCGGAATGAGCAATGAGGGGTACTAATGCACCATGCATTCGTTCCTCTAGCACCGGGCCAAAATCTGATAGTCACCTTATTATAAAGTACATGCTCACATTCTGATATGTCCCTCCCCACAAGCACTCATATTCTCTTGGGAACCAGCTGTAGGGATGGGGTCCTTGTTCCCTAAATACCTTGTGGGGGGGGACTTTTCTGCCCCTCTTTGAAAGTACCTTTCTAATGTGGAATGCATGTGGCCTTGAATGGTTCAGGAGGGGGTTGCATGTTGATCCTACCCTTTTTCTTGGCCATCAATATATATGTATGCCTGGATAACAGTGTGGTGTGAAATGTAGGGGTAACCCCATGATGTTTTTTTCTCATTTTTAAATGTGTATTGTCCCTTTAAAAAAACAAAAAAACTCTGGCTTAGGTTCTTAAAATTAATACCAGACCATTAAGCCTTCTCTCTCTTGCAAGGCACCTTGTCCCTATGTTAAGGAGACAAGAGCCTTATCCCCACATTATAATTGCCAAGAGAATTTCAGAGTTTGTGGGGTGGATCAAAATCTGGAAGCCCCTTTTATAATAAGTGCGCCCCCCAGGAATCCAGACTCCAGTGGATTAAGTACATAGTAAATTAGTATCTATTATTTCCTATTTCCAAAAAAGTTACAAGTAACACAGACACTATGACAAACCTTTATTTGAAAAAAAATCACGTCAGGCAGCCACATAGATCTTCGTCACTCACAATGACCATCAACCCGATGATGTTTCCACAGTGCCACAGCGACCTACCACCTGATAATGTTGACCCATTGCACTACCACCAGAAAATGACAGATCTCTGGCCAGCTGGGGATCCTAGGTGATATCATTGACCAGATATGATCATGACCGCCATGTCTTTTCCTACCCCCCTTGCAAGGTACTCTCCCTATATTAAAGGCATGTGGTATGGTATGGGTCTGTAGGGGGCCTGCATGCTCACTGCCCTCCCTATCCTGATCCCCCAGGTTACATGTCTTGATAATGATTTGGTATGAATTTTAAGGTGTACCAGATGCAGTTTATTTTATTTTTTTAGGGAGATTACACAAGGAAACCCAAGGTTTTTTTTTTTAGATATATTAACAGTAAAAAAAGCGAGATCAGAGCACATTGCCCACATAAAAGACGATGATGGGAGGATGGTTACAGATGACACAGAGAAGGCAACTGTACTGAATGCTTTCTTCTCCTCATTCTTCACACAGGAAAATGAGGGGTATACCGACCATGATAGTATTGTTAATAACACGTCACAGGATGTACTCTTGTGGCCAACAGAGGGCGGAGTCAAGGAAAGACTAGATCAGCTTAAAGGGTATTTTCACCTTTGTACACTTTTTTTTTCCAAATTCCAGCTCCCCTATGCACCAATAAAGCATTCAAGTACTTTTTTGGAAAAATATCAAAGCTTCCCATTAAATTATTATTATTATTATTATAATATAGGATTTATATAGTGCCGACAGTTTACGCAGGGCTTTACAACATTAGGGCAGACAGTACAATTACAATACAATTCAATACAAGGGGGAATCAGAGCCCTGCTCATTAGAGCTTACAATCTAGGAGGGAGGGTCAAGTTATACAAAAGAGTAATAGCTGTGGGGGATGAGCTAATGGAGAAAATAGTGCAGTTGTTAGATGGAGGCAGGATAGGCTTCTCTGAAAAGGAAGGTTTTCAGGGATCGCCTAAAAGTGGATAAATTTGGAGACAATCTGACAGATTGGGTAGCGAATTCCAGAGGATGGGCGAGGCTCGGGAGAAGTCCTGGAGGCGGATATGGGAGGAGGTGATGAGGGAGCTAGAGAGCAGGAGGTCTTGGGAGGAATGAAGAGGGCGATTAGATTGGTATTTTGAGACTAGGCTAGTGATGTAGCTGGGGCCAGAGTTGTGGATGGCTTTGTAACTTATTGTTAGTATTTTGAATTTAATTTGTTGGGTGAGTGGCAGCCAATGGAGGGATTAGCAGAGAGGGGTAGAAGACACTGAGAGGTTTGTAAGGTGGATGAGTCTGGCAACAGCATTCATGATGGACTGAAGGGGGGATAGTCTATTTAAAGGTAAGCCAATGAGGAGGGAGTTGCAGTAGTCAAGGCGATAGAAAACCAGGGAGTGAATCAGGAGCTTTGTGGTTTCATTGGTTAGAAAGGGACGTAGTTTAGAGATGTTGCGGCGGCTGAGGCGGCAAGCTTTGGAAAGTGATTGGATGTGGGGCCAAAAGGAGAGTTCAGAGTCCAGGATTACACCTAGCATGCTGACATGTGGGGATGGGTGGATGTTTGTGCCATTGCTCCTGACAGATAAGTCAGGGGAAGAGGCACGTGGGTGAGGAAATATTATAAGCTCGGTTTTGAACAAGTTGAGTTTGAGGAAGTGGTGTGACATTCATACAGATATGTCTGTTAGTAAGTTAGTGATGCGTGAGGAGACTGATGGAGTGAATTGAGGGGTGGAGAGATAGATTTGTGTGTCTTCAGCATAGAGATGATATTGAAAGCCGTGAGAGGCTGACCCAGGGAAGAGGTGTAGATTTAAAATAAAAGAGGTCCAAGAACAGAACCTTGGGGAGAAGGGAAGAGGAGTGGAGGAAGTAGAATTGTAAGTGACACTGAAGGTTTGTTGGGATAAATAGGATGAGAGCCACTGAAGAGCACAGTCACAGGGAGTAAAGTTTTTTGAGGAGGAGGGGGTGGTCAACCGTGTCAAAGGCAGCAGAAAGGTCCAGAAGTAGGAGTGCAGAATATTGTCCGTTGGTTTTTGCAGTTAGTAGGTCATTTGTGGCTTTTAAAAAGAGCAGTTTCTGTGGAGTGTTGAGGGAGAAATCCAGATTGAAGGGGATCAAGAAAGTTATTTTGGATGAGGTGGTCACTCAGTTGGTTGTAAATCAGGCGTTCAAGGTGTTTAGACTTTTTAAGTATGGGGGTGACCAGTGCATGTTTTAGAGCATTGGGGAAATTGCCAGAGGTGAGGGAGAGATTGAAAATGTAGGTCAGAGAGTGTAGGATAGAGTCAGAGGGCGACCAAAGTATTTGAGAGGGAATAGGGTTCAGGGGACAGGTGGTTAGGTGGGCGTTAGAAAGGAGTTTAGCAACTTCATCTGTAGTAGCAGATTTGAATAAGGGGAGTATCAGTTGTACCTGTTGACATGGGGTCTTAACTGGGGGAGATACCTGTAGAGTGGGGATTTCATCACGGATTGTATCAATCTTGTTTTTGAAGTGATTAGCAATCTCCTGGGCAGTGAGTGAGTCAGTGGGTGGAGGTGGTGGAGGACGAAGTAGAGAGTTGAAGGTAGAAAAGAGTTTACGGGGACTGGATGAGAAGGTGGTAATAAGAGTTGTAAAATAGATCTGCTTGGCAGTGTGGAGGAAAGAATAGTATTTTTGGAGGGCAGATTTGTATTGGTTGAAGTCTTTGAGAGATTTAGTCTTGTGCCACAGATGCTTTGAGAATTTTAGTGTCATCTGTTTGCCAGGGTTGTAGGGGTCAAGGCCTGATTCTGCGTGTAGTGAGGGGAGTGAGCTTGTCCAGGGTGGAGGACAGGGATTAGTTGTAGATGGAAGTGTCTTGGTTGGGGCAGGACAGGGGAGAGATTTTGTCATAGAGGTGGTCAGTAGCGGAATAGAGGAGAGAAGAGTTGAAGTTGCAAAAGTTTCTGCAGGTGATGGTTAGGCGATTGGAGGGAAAGGTGGTGGAAGACAGAGGGAGAGAGAAACTAATAAGGTGGTGGTCGGAGAGAGGAAAAGGATTGTTTGAGAAGTTGCATGGAGTGCATAGGTATGAGAATACAAGGTCAAGGGTGTTGCAATCAGAGTGAGTAGAAGCCTGTACCCATTGCTTCTGGTCAAATGAAGAGGTTAGATTGAGAAGTTTAGAAGTAGCAGGAGTGTTTGTATTAGAAGGGATGTTGAAATCACCGAGAAGGATTGTGGGAATTTCCAAAGAGAGAAAGTAGGGTAGCCAGGCAGAAAACTCATCAAGGAAAGTCAATAATGGTCCAGGGGGCCGGTAGATCACAGCAATTCTTAGGAAAGTTGGAGAGAATAGCGTATACAGTGAGCTTCAAATTATGAGAGGGAAAGAGAGGGAGGAGAGTAAATAACCTGGAAGGTGCTGTGGGGGGATAGGAGGAATCTCACTCCACCTCCCTTGCTTCCATTAGGCCTAAGGGAGTGAGTCCAGTGAAGGCCACCCTGGGAGAGGGAAGCAGGAGAAGAGGTGTTAGATTCGTGGAGCCAGGTTTGAGTGACAGCAAGTAGATTAAAGGAATTAGTGACAAAGAGGTCATGAACAGCGGTGAGTTTGTTGCAGACAGAGCGGGCGTTCCAGAGGGCACAGGAGAGGGGGAGGCTGGCGTTGGGAAGGAGAGGAATAGAGACTAAATTACGTAGATTGCGACTACTGCCAGAGGGTGTAGGGTGATGGTGATGGGTGTGTTGGGTACAGTTAAATAAGGGAGGCCCTTGGTTTGGGGAAATATCTACAGTGGTTAGGAGAAGCAGAAGAGTAAGGGAGGTAATATGAGAATACAATTTGTATGAGGGGACATGCTTCAGTATCCTGGGGGTTTGTTAGCAAGTGGGCTTAGAGTTAGAAAGAGGTAATGAGTGCAGTAATAGGGGGAGGGGAGAAGTGAGGGTGATATGTACAGATTGTGGGGTGGATCAAAGGGGTGAAGAAAAGTGAGTTTGAGGAGAGAGGCTGCAATTGTGAAAAGTAGGAGAGGTAAAGAGTGCATGTTTCAGAGAGGAAGGTGAGATAATGTGGAAATGAGGTCACCTACAGTCTGCTGTGGTTTGCTTTGTGCAAATCGCTGAAGTCTACAGTCACTTACTTTTCTTGTCCTAATCCACATTTCCAGACGTTTCCATTAGTAATGTCTTCTTCCTGATCAGACTTTAGGTCATGACTAGGGATGAGCCGAACACCCCCCTGTTTGGTTCGCACCAGAACTCGCGAACAGGCAAAAAATTTGTTCGAACACGCAAACACTGTTAAAGTCTATGGGACACCGTTAAAGTCTAAAGCTTATATGCAAGTTATTGTCAAAAAAAGTGTTTGAGGACTTGGGTCCTGCCCCAGGGGATATGGAACAATGCAAAAATGTTTTTTTAAAACGGCCGTTTTTTCGGGAGCAGTGATTTTAATAATGCTTAAAGTGAAACAATAAAAATGTGTTATTTTCCTTTAAATTTCGTACCTGGGGGGTGTCTATAGTATGCCTGTAAAGGGGCGCATGTTTCCCATGTTTAGAACAATCTGACAGCAAAATGACATTTCAAAGGAAAAAAAGTCATTTAAAACTACTCACGGCTATTAATGAATTGCCGGTCTGACAATACACATAGAAGTTCATTGATAAAAACGGCATGGGAATTCCCCACAGAGGGACCCCAAACCAAAAAAAAATGATGTGGAGGTCTCCCTAAATTCCATACCAGGCCCTTCAGGTCTGGTATAGATATTAAGGGGAACCCTGGCCAAAATTTAAAAAAATCCCCCCAAAAATCCATACCAGACACTTATCTGAGCACGCAACCTGGCAGGCCGCAGGAAAAGAGGGGGGACGAGAGAGCGCCCTCCCCTCCTAAACCGTAGCAGGCCACATGGTTACAGGGGCACGTCCAAAGTGTAGTGATAATGTGTACTCAATGTGTATCAAATGATATAGAGAATGGGATACATAGCTTAATCTCAGTTTTTGCGGACAACACAAAAATAAGCAGGGCAAAAAACTTCACATCAGGATATAGGAATTTTACAGAAAGACCTGAACAAAATAATGGAGTGGGCAACTACATGGCAAATGCGGTTTAATGTGGAGAAATGTAAAATAATGCACTTGGGGGCTAAAAACACTTAAGCAAACTACTCTCTAGGGGGAACCTCTGGGAAAATCAGGGAGGGAGAAAGATCTGGGGATCTTAGTAGAAGACAGACGCAGCTACCAAAACCAGCAGAATATTAGCATGCATACAAAAGGGGATATATTCCAGAGATAAAACTATAATCCTGCCACTTTATAAAACTCTGGTAAGGTCACATCTGGAGTATTCCGTCCAGTTCTGGTCACCAGTCCTCAGAAGGGATGTGCTACAGCTGGAGAGAGTCCAAAGAAGGGAAACAAAATTAATACGGGGATTGGAGGACCTCAATTATGAGGAACGACTACAAGCACTAAATTTATTCTCGCTGGAATGTAATACACTTTAAAAAAAACTGAATAGAAATGGCAGGGGGTTCCCAAGTGTGCAGCCACATGCCTTTCAACATTGGGATTGTTCCTTGCAGAGGGTGGCAAAGACTCACCCCCCTATGCAAGGCACCTTGTTCTCATGTTGAAGGGACAAGGGACAACCTCACCTCCAGTTCCCGAGAGTAAGTGGGGTTTGTGGGGGCCACCATATATCTGGCAAGGGGAATGAGTACAAGAGACATTAGTACCCCTTATTACGCATCCAAAAAAAAAGTAAAAAGTCAAGGGAAGACACCCCCCCAAACGCCCTGCAATGCACTGTTCACTGCACAGTGCATTCTAAGCCATAATTGGGCAAAGCTTTGTCCAATCAGGGCGCAGTGAATGGCTGGTTGTTAAAGAGAGGGGACGGGTAACTGGCCGCAATGTCCTTACCAACCGATGAGTCATCAGTTGTCTATGGTTGTGGGGGTCAGTGGGCAGGGGGCTAATGAGAATATGGAAGCTCCCTTTAACAAGGGGCCCCCAGATCCCTGCCCCCCTCCTATGTGAATGAGTATGGCTTACCCATTCACCAAAAAAGTGTAAAAAATAAATAAAAACAGTAAAAACAGTAGACAGGTTTTGGACAATTATTTTATTAAAAAAAAAAAAGAAAACAATCTCCCCCAACACCCGCCGCCGGACCTAAAAAAAGAAAAAAAATGCTCCGCCATCATTGAAGGCTGACCGCCTACTGCAGGCTGAGCCATTTGACAGTTCTTATATAGGTAAGGGCGGTTGCCATCTGGCGACATCATCTGGTGGCCCTGCACCTTGTGATGTAACTGACTGTTTAAATTTTGGCATGCCGTTTTTTTTTTCTATAAATGTGATGTGACTTATTTATTTGTTTTTTTTAGAAATGTCATTTTTGCTGTAGCATGTTGTATACATGCTACAGATGCGCCACTTTACAGACAGACTAAAGGGGGCTCCCCAGGCACTATATTTGAAGAAATGTTTAATGTTGTTTCACTTGAGGCATCAATAAAATCACTGCTCCTTTAAAAACATTTTTTTTTAAATGTTTACATTGATACATGCCCCCCAAGGCAGTACCCGAACCCCCATACCCTTTTTATAAGCCTTCAAAATGGGTACTTTTGATTTCTCATGATTTCTCATGGGAAATGGCTGATTGGAAATATGGACATTTTCACTTAGGGTGTACTCACTTTTTTGTCAGTGGTTTAGACATTAATGGCTGTGTGTTGAGTTATTTTGAGGGGACAGCAAATGTACACTGTTATACAGGGCTTTTTTTCTCGGAGAATAGGTGCAGGAACTCCCCCCCGTCTGAGTCACCCCTTGTCACTGCCCCCTACCCACCTCTGACCACCGTCCCTTGATTCCACCCTCTACCAACCTACCAGTACTGCCCCTTTTAGATAATACAGAACCAAGTATCGTTTTGTGGTGCTAAATCATTTGTATGAAACATGTTGATGATAAAAAGAAAAGCAGTAAAATAGATCCCCTGCAGTCAGCAACAAAAGATCCTCCAGCAGCCAGTAAAAATAGACCTCTCCCTCAACAGTAGATTCCTTCCAGCAACATAAGACCCCCCAGCAACAATAGATTCCCCATCAGCAACAATAGACCCTCACACAAAATCAGATCCCCACCAGTGACAATAGATCCCCCAGCAGCCAACATCAATAGACCCTCCAGCACACCCCATGCTATTACATACATTCAGTGCCGGAGGTGCCAATACTGCGTTCCCCCGCGTTCCCGCTGAAAAAAAGCCCTACTGTTGTAGTCACATGAAAAGATATAATAACATATTTACAAAAATGTGAGGGGTGTACACACTTTTGTGAGATATTGTATATACAATACCTTAAAAAAGTATTCATACCCCTTGAAGTTTTCCACATTTTGTGATGTTACAACCAAAAACGTATATGTATTTTATTGGAACTTTATGTGACAGACCAACACAAAGTGACACATAATTGTGAAGTGGAAGGAAAATGCTAAATGTTTTTCACATTTGTGTGGCGTGCATTTGTATTCAGCCCCCCTTATTTTGATACCCCAAAATCTAGTGGAACCAAATTTCCTTCAGAAGTCACCAAATTAGTAAACAGAGTCCACTTGTGTGTAATTTAATCTCAGTATAAATAAAGCTGTTCTGTGAAGCCCCCAGAGGTTTGTTAGAGAACCTAAGTGAACAAACAGCATCATATAAAAAAAAACTATTAGTCGTGTACTCCACAAAACTGGCCTTTATGGAAGAGTGACAAGAAGAAAGCCATTGTTGAAAGAAAGCAATAAGAAGTCATAAGAAGTCCTGTTTGCAGTTTGCGAGAAGCCATGTGGGGGACACAGCAAACATGTGGAAGAAGGTGCACTGGTCAAATGAAACCAAAATTAAACTTTTGGTCTAAAAGCAAAATGCTATGTGTGGTGAAAAACTAACACTGCACATCACCCTGAACACACCATCCCCAACGTGAAACATGGTGGGGGCAGCATCATGTTGTAAGGATCCTTTTCTTCAGCAGGGACAGGGAAGCTGGTCAGAGTTGAAGGGAAGATGGATGGAGCCAAACACAGGGCAGTCATAGAAGAAAACCTGTTATGCCGCGTACACATGGTCGGATTTTCCGACGGGAAATGTTCGATGGGAGCTTGTTATCGGAAATTCCGACCGTGTGTAGGCTCCATCGGACATTTTACGTCTGAATTTTCCGACAACAAAATCCGTTGTCGTAAATTGTCGTAAAAACTGTAGTGGAGAAGGATCTGGGGGTTTTGGTAGATCATAAGCTCAATAATAGCATGTAATGCCAAGCTGCGGTTTCCAAAGCGAGCAAAGTTCTTTCTTGTATTAGGAGAGGTATGGACTCCAGAGAGAGAGATATCATTTTGCCCCTGTTCAAATCATTAGTAAGACCTCATCTGGAATATGCAGTTCAGTTTTGGACACCAGTTCTCAAAAAGGATATCGGGGAACTGGAGAAAGTGCAGAGAAGGGCAACCAAACTGATAAGAGGCATGGGGGAGCTCAGCTATGAGGAACTGAATTTGTTCACTCTTGAGAAGAGGAGAATAAGGGGGGATATGATCAACATGTTTAAATATATAAGGGGTCCATATAGTGAACTTGGTGTTGAGTTATTCACTTTACGGTCAACACAGAGGACAAGGGGACACTCTTTACGACTGGAGGAAAAGAGATTTCATCTCCAAATACGGAAAGGTTTCTTCACAGTAAGAGCTGTGAAAATGTGGAATAGACTCCCTCCAGAGGTGGTTCTGGCCAGCTCAGTAGATTGCTTTAAGAAAGGCCTGGATACTTTCCTAAATGTACATAATATAACTGGGTACTGACATTTATAGGTAAAGTTGATCCAGGGAAAATCCGATTGCCTCTCTGGGATCAGGAAGGAATTTTTTCCCCTGCTGTAGCAAATTGGAGCATGCTCTGCTGGGGTTTTTTGCCTTCCTCTGGATCAACTGTGGGTATAGTATTGGATTGTACGTTTTTTTTTTTTTTTTTATGGTTGGACTGGATGGACTTGTGTCTTTTTTCAACCTGACTAACTATGTAACTATGTAAATTCCAATCGTGTGTACACAATTATGATGCACAAAGTTCCACGCATGCTCGGAATCAAGTAGAAGAGCTGCACTGGCTATTGAACTTCATTTTTCTTGGCTCGTCGTACCCATTGTACGTCACAGTGTTCTTGTCGTTCGGAATTTCCGACAAGATTTGTGTGACCGTGTGTATGCAAGACAAGTTTGAGCCAACGTCCGTCGGAAATACAGCCAGAGCTACAATGGAATGGTTTAGATCAAAGCATAGTCATGTGTTAGAATGGCCCAGTCAAATTCCAAACCTAAATTGAGAATCTGTGATAAGTCTTGAAAATTTCTGTTCACAGATGCTCTCCATCCAATCTGACAGAGCTTGAGCTATTTTTCAAAGCAGAATGGGCATACATGTCACTCTCTAGATGTGCAAAGCTGGTAGAGACATCCCCAAAAAGACTTGCAGCTGTACTTGTAGTGAAAGTTGGTTCTACAAAGTATTGACTCAGGAGGCTGAATACAAATACACACCACACTTTTCAGATTTGTATTTGTAAAAAATCTTGAAAACCATTTATCATTTTCCTTCCACTTCACAATTATGTGCCACGTTGTGTTTGCCTATCACATAAAATCCCAAAAAAATACATTTCCATTTTTGGTTGTAACATGGCAAAATGTGGAAAATTTCAAGGGGTGTGAATACTTTTTCAAGGCACTGTATATATATATATATATATATATATATATATATATATATATATATATATATATATATATAAAGAATAGTATATGAAAATTCAGCAGTTCAGTAATTTGGTCTGTCAAGGCTGCAATTGTTAGAACTAATGCCACATTATAATACTAAATGTGGGGTGGTCATGACCATTTTCAAAATTCAAATCCAGAAGCATAGAGCAGTGGTAAGAGTTTCTGTCTATTTAGGTTTCTGCTAGTAGGCAACTAAATAGCACCCAAACCACAGATTTTACACTGCTGATCATCTGGATTATCTGGATCAACAGAAGCAGAGTTAACTGTGATTTCTTAATTGATTTATTCGACTCTACCATCTTGTCACTTTATTACACATGACAGATTCAGCTTTAAACTAGAGTGAAAAATCTGTGGCAAATAGATGTGCTCATCAATTGCTATAGGACTGATGGCTGACTATAGCGTGCAATGTGTGTGGTCCACACTTAGCTTACCTAGAAAGGAAAGGTAGATTGCACCCCCACCCTCCTCCTTCCCAACTAACTGCCTGCAGAATGTTTAGGTGCCCCTCATTTGCAGGCAGCTGCAATGTGAGCTCTTGTGCCATGCCCTGCCATTGACCCCCAACCTGATTTGAAAGAGCCATCCTCTTTCCGAGTGAGAAGTTATTCATTTGCTATAATAGCTCTATTTCAGGCCTGCTTCCAGAGATAGACAATTGTGCAAAAATGGGATGGTTTAGAGATATCGACAACTGTTCTGCAAGAACAACACTGAACCCATTTTCAGCTTTGATCAAAGTGTAGCAGGCTGAAAGAAAGAAAGTTACTATTTAATGACGTTTCCTGATGTGGACCATTTGAAAGGAACATTAATAGCTGACACTTGGATTAGATGGCCTGAATTAGCCTCCCAATTGCAGGCCCTTTTACAAAAGCTTTGTACGCATTCTAACAAACACCACCGGGCTAAAATATGCCTAATTGATGTGCAAAATAAATAAATAAATACATAACCAATTTGCAGGGAAGAAAAAAAAAGTGCAGATATGAGCAGGTTGATTTGGCAATTATTTCGAGTAAATAAAAATGCATAAAATAAAAACTGCTTTGTGCAAGGGAAAGCATATTGAAATTCTGCCCAATGTTAAATGAACAGTTTAAGAGAACATGCCACATTTATCACAGCTTCACAGACAAGTTATTGAGCTGTCTATGAAAAGCAGAGCCAAACAGGAAGGCTTTCAGCAGAAAGCAGTGGTTGAGGTCCTTGATTGATAGAGTTAGATGATGCAAAGCTGTCTGATGACCTTTCTGCAAAATAAAGTGAAGGAGCTCAAGGACTTTTATGGTGATCTCTGACCACAGATCAACAGCTACTTTATTACAGAACAGATTCAGGATGCACTATATTCATGGTTTTGCTGCTTTCTACTGCACAGAGTTATGTGCCCAGTTGTAGTTATAACCCAGTGATGTCATTATGTAATGCTAGCACAAACAATAGACAGTGAGGTCTCTGTTTCTGCTTCTGTTGGGCAAAGGCAGCTCACAAATGAAATAGGATCTCACAGTATTCCCAAACAGGTACATTTCCACCTACAGTGCCTTGCAGAAGTATTCACCCCCCTTGGCTTTTTACCTATTTATTATATTGCAGCCTTTAGTTGAATGTTTTTTTAATCTGAATTATATGTGATGGATCAGAACACAATAGTCTAAGTTGCTGAAGTAAATTTAGAAATAATATATACATAAAACTGTTTTTCGAAAATAAAAAACGGATAATTGGCATATGCGTATGTATTCACCCCCTATGTTATGAAGCCCATAAAAAGCCCTGGTGCAACCAATTACCTTCAGAAGTCACATAATTTGTGAAATGATGTCAACCTGTGTGCAATCTAAGTGTCACATGATCTGTCATTACATATACACACCTTTTTGAAGGCCCCAGAAGCTGCAACACCTAAGCAAGAGGCACCACTAACCAAACACTGCCATGAAGACCAAGGAACTCTCCAAACAAATAAGGGACAATGTTGTTGAGAAGTACAAGTCAGGGTTAGGTTATAAAAAAAAATCCAAATCTTTGATGATCCCTAGGAGCACCATCAAATCTATCATAACCAAATGGAAAGAACATGGCACAACAGCAAACCTGCCAAGAGATGGCCGCACACCAAAACTCACGGACCAGGCAAGGAGGGCATTAATCAGAGAGGCAGCAAAGAGACCTAAGGTAAACCTGGAGGAGTTGCAGAGTTCCACAGCAGAGACTGGAGTATCTGTACATAGGACGACAATAAGCCGTACGCTCCACAGAGTTGGGTTTTATGGAAGAGTGGCCAGAAGAAAGCCATTACTTTCAGCAAAAAACAAAATGGCACATCTTGAGTTAGCGAAAAGGCATGTGGGAGACTCCCAAAATGTATGGAAGAAGTCACTCTGGTCTAAAGCTATGCCTGGCGCAAACCCAACACATCACCCAAAGAACACCATCCCCACAGTGAAACATGGTGGTGGCAGAATCGTGATGTGGGGATTTTTTTCAGCATCATGCTGGGAAACTGGACAGAGTTGAGGGAAAGATGAATAGTACTAAATACAGGAATATTCTTGAGCAAAACCTGTACCACTCTGTGTGTGATTTGAGGATAGGATGGAGGTTCACCTTCCAGCAGGACAATGACCCCAAACACACTGCTAAAGCAACACTTGAGTGATTTAAGGGGAAACATGTAAATGTGTTGAAATGGCATAGTCAATAGATAAATGGAGGCTCTCACCATGTCAGATATACATACAGGGATGTGGCAAACTCGCTTTAATAAGAGAAAAAGGGTTTGTACCCCCACCCCCCAAATATTTGGGACTATGCTTAAAAAATCATTTACAGGTGATGGTTAATAAAACAAACACTGACAGAAAACATAGTTACATATATAACAATATCTTGTATTGAAAATATGTTTATACATATACAGAGTGGTATCACTCCAATGTCCAGTAGTACTTTCCAGTGTCCAACATCTGGGGTAATTCTATTGGTATCCATCGCATTTCTGGCTCAAAGTCCTTTCATCAGGGGTAATTATATAGGAGGATTAATATTCCAGATCAGATGGGTGGCATCATGATCAAGAACCAAAAATGGCGATATTGTAGCGAGGTTACGCAAGTATATCGTTATCAATGGGTGGCACATATGAAGATTTCGTATAACCTAGTCTCTTGAAGTATTTTTAACCCAGTGGGGTATGATCAGATCAACTGGTCCTTCCAATAGAAGTTTTTGATAAGGTACAGACAAACAGCTTGTACTTTAAACGAGGAATATCACAAAATAAGTAACTAGGGGATTTTTAAATGAAATCCTGCATTAAATAATGCTGTTGCAAGATGAAAACTGCTGGCATCTGTTCAAGCTGTATTGCGGGGGTCCGTAAAGTACATCCACACTGGCAAGGTTTGCAAGCAAACCTTGCCAGTGTGGATGTACTTTACGGACCCCCGCAAAGAAACCTGGGCTTCCATAACATCTCAGCAGTGCCACAGGCTGATCGCCTCCATGCCATGCCGCATTGATGCAGTAATTCATGCAATAGGTGCCCAAGTATTGAGTGCATACTATACTGTGCATAGACATGAATTTCAGTAAGCCAACATTTCTGTATTGAAAATCCTTTTTCGTTATTGGTCTTATGTAATATTACAATTTTCTGAGATACAGAATTTTGGGTTTTCACTAGATGTAAGCCATAATCATCAAAATAAAAAAAAAGAAATGCTTGAAATATATCACTCTGTGTGTAACGTATTTATATAAAATATATGAGTTTCACTTTTTGAATTGAATTACTGAAATAAATTAAGTTTTGGATTATATTATAATTTTATGAGATGCACCTGTATGTATAGCTACACTGGTGCAACCTGGACCAATGTAACCATGTAAAAATATAACATTTGGGCTACAAAGCCTTACTCTGCTGATTATGTGTAGACTCCAGCCATGACTTTTTTTGAGTATAAACTGAATAGGGCTGACAGGGGCTCAGCTTGGAGATTGACACCTGCTTTATGAGAGAACAGCCAGGAGGCTGAACTAATCTCATTTGTTTGGTGACACATCAACGCATCATTTATTCTTATTGGCAGCCTAACACACTTTACTAATGCAATGTGTTGCAGTACTAGAAATGTACAATTAGTTTCATTCCGAATTA
This sequence comes from Lithobates clamitans, assembly GCA_037952925.1. Lineage (NCBI taxonomy): Eukaryota > Metazoa > Chordata > Amphibia > Anura > Ranidae > Lithobates > Lithobates clamitans. The sequence goes on along the minus strand of JBBGZY010001345.1, from coordinate 1,836,531 downwards.
CTTTTTTAACGAATTCGGACAAATTCGGTAATTCGGAAATATCTGAATTAACGAAATTATGGGTAACAAATTTTTCCAAATATTCATAAATTTGAATATTCCTAAATTCGTAAATTTTAAAATTAGAAAATTCAGAAATTGGAAATTCGAAAATCTGAAAAACCTGAAAATTCGAAAATCTCAAATAATAACTAATTAATAATAACCTAACTATTACATTATAGGTATTGGAATTTCCTTTCAAATTTGTTCGTTAGTGAATGTAACGAATACAAATTTATCCGATGTTATGAATTATTCAAAATAACGAATGCTGCATCTAAACGACTTGAGCGTAATGAATTATAATAATAAATAACCATAATAATAATAATAAAAAGGTTTTATTATTATTTATTATTAATTAGTTCCATTCCATTTGTTAGATGCGGCATTCATTATCTCGTATACGTCGTAACTTTGGATAAATTCGTATTCATTACGTTCACTAACAGCCAAATTTGAAAGGAAATTCCTATACCTGTAATAGTTAGTTATTATTAGTCAGTTATTCTTTCGAATTTTCGGATTTTCTTTCTTATTTTCGGATTTTCTAATTTGCGAATTAACAAGTTTACGAATTGCGATCATAACGAATAACCCGTAAAACTAAAAAAAAAATGAATGAAACCAAAATGAACAAATTTTTCGGCGGTGCACATGTCTATCCAGTACACCACAACGCATGGTAACCATGCACTGTGGTGTGCATGTTTTTGTTTTTTTTTTCTCCCTCATTCTCAGTTGGGAGGTAGGTTTATATGCTGTGAGTTTGGTAAAAATCACTAAATGGTTTAGAAAAAGCTATCAAGGGCCAATATGTGTAAATTATATTATATGGAAATATTATTATAAGTACAAATTAATACGTTGTTCATCTATGGCAGAGCTACTACCAATACATTATGCAGCTTTGGGTCCAGGGGCATAAGGGAGGCGGTTTTGCATTAGGTTAAACTTTTATTTGTTTTTATTATACTTAAGAAACCATTATTCCGTGTCTAAGAATGATAGGAGTGAATAAGCTAGGAGCAGCTTTTGCATGATGGATATATAGTATGCTCTGTATTTTAGCTGTACCCATGTTTTTTACCAACATTTATGACCTGCCTATAAAAGTACAAACAAAATGTTATATGTTTACACCTGCAGTCTAAGTAAATCAGTTCTTTTGACTGAAGAAAAACTACAACTGCTGTAATTAGGTGACTTGAAGTGAAGGACTTTGATTCCTATTGTCCATCCTCATCATAATCCTATTTAACCACTTCTCACCTACCATATAGCAGAATGATGTCCAGCAGGATGAGTCACGATCACACGCCCGCAGGGGCGCGCATCGCTGCTATCGTTGGTGTGGTGTGTCAGTCTGACACACCGTATCACCGATCTTGTTAAAGAGCCTCTAATGTAGGCTCTTTACTATGTGATCAGCTGTGTCCAATCACAGCTGATCACAGCATAAACAGGAAGAGCCTATTATGGGCCTTTCCTCCACTCGCACTGACAAACGCGAGTAGAGGAGAGCCGATCGGCTGCTTGATTATCAGTGCAACCCCCGATGATGCCCACCCGTGCCCACCAGGGATGCTTACCCAGGACCACCAGGTATACCCACCCATGACCACCAGGGGTGCCAATAAGTGCACATTAGTAATGCCTGCCAGTGCCTCCTCATCAGTGCTGCCTATCAGAGCTATCCATCAGTGCTCATCAGTGCCAATCAGTGCAACATATAAGTGCCCATAAGTGCCACCTATAAGTGCCTATCAGTGCGGCCTTCAGTGCCCATAAGTGTTGCCTATATGTGCCCATAAGTGCCACCTATGAGTGCCCATCAGTGCCGCCTATCAATGGCCATCAGTGCTACCTATCAGTGCCCATCAGTGCTGCATATTAGTGCCTCATCATCAGTGCCACCTCATTAGTGTCACCTCATCAGTGCCTATCAGTGCTTGTCAGCGCGGCTTATCAGTGCCCATCAGTGAAGAAGAAAACATACTTATTTACAAAATTTTATAACAAACAAAGAAAATCATTTTTTTTTTCAAAATTTTAGGTCTTTTTTTATTTATTTAGCAATAAATAAAATTCCAGTGGTGATCAAATACCGCCAAAAGAAAGCTCTATTTGTGGGAACAAAATGATAAAAAATGTTTGAGTACAGTGTTGCATGACTGTGCAATTGTCATTTAAAATGCTGAAAGCTGAAAATTGGCTTGGGCAGGAAGGGGGGAAGTGTCCTGTATTGAAGTGGTTAAAGTGCATCCAAAGACATATTTTTTTCCAATTTATATAGGGCAGGGAAGGGTTAAAACTTATGCCAGGTTCTTGTGAAAATTGTTATTGGGACTGAAAATGAAGAAAAAAAATCTTTTGAGTTGTCACTGAAACGGGAATAAAGGGAAAAGCTGCTGTCTAACGTTCATTGCAAATGTGGTGTCTAGCCATTGCGCATGCAATTCACCCAGAAGGCATAAGTGCAGGTCTTTTCTCTGGAGCCTGTCAAAGTCTATGTCAGGATGGAATACCCTATGGCTGGATGGGTCTGACCGAGTGGTAGATGCATTTAGGGCCCTTTGCATTTAGGGAAAGCCTGCTATTCAGGTATTCATCCCCAAAAGCGTAGGGTCTTAAGTACATGTACCATTCGGTACAGCATTCAACGCTGTCCAGCTGCAGTGTATTCCAGCCTGCCTTAAGCTGGTCATAGAAGGATCGAATTTGTTAGGAAAAAGTCTTATGCCCCGTACACACGGTCGGACTTTGTTCGGACATTCCGACAACAAAATCCTAGGATTTTTTCCGATGGATGTTGGCTCAAACTTGTTTTGTCTACACACGGTCGCACAAAGTTGTCGGAAAATCCGATCGTTCTAAACGCGGTGACGTAAAACACGTACGTCGGGACTATAAATGGGGCAGTGGCCAATAGCTTTCATCTCTTTATTTATTCTGAGCATGCGTGGCATTTTGTCCGTCGGATTTGTGTACACACGATCGGAATTTCCGACAACGGATTTTGTTGTCGGAAAATTTTATCTCCTGCTCTCCAACTTTGTGTGTCGGAAAATCCGATGGAAAATGTCCGATGGAGCCCACACATGGTCGAAATTTCCGACAACACGCTCCGATCGGACATTGTCCATCGGAAAATCCGACCGTGTGTACGGGGCATTAGAAACATTTTCTACGAAAATTCTCAAAACATTTGAATGGTGTTCCAAAGATTTCTTAAGCTTTTAATATTTGAATTTGGAATGAATGGACTTTGCCAAACAAAAAACACATACACTGTTATAAATTCATTAATTCGAGAAAAAAATTCCATCCTACTCCCTTGAATTTTTATCTCGCTGCAGTTGAAAACAAATTTTTTAATTTGACCCCACTAATGCTTAGAGAAACGTACAAACTTTCTTAGAACATTCTTTTCCTAAGAATTTTGTTTGAAATTCTACCCATCTATGGCGTGCTTTTGACTTTAACATGCTGCAGGCAGCAGGGCTGAGTGCTGCAATTGTGCCTCCCAGGTGCACCAAAAAGCCGTAATTGCATGCACAGGCTTTTATTTACTTTTCAGAGATCTCCCTTCACTTCCTTGTGTCTAGAGAAGTAGAATTACCCCAATAGGATACGGACAGCAAAAAAAAAACACTTCTCAGGGGTTTTAACCATTCCCTTGCTTTAAAATTTGTTCTGTTCTTGCCTAAAAAAACACTTAAAAGTACAATAAAATACAAACTATCTGTATGTGAACAGATTTTTGTCTGTTTCAATATTTCAAATCATATTCTCATAACACAAGACATATCTTTCTTTCAATTCCTATTTTATTGAGCCCTAATTAGACATTTAATTTATGTTCTTCATAGGCCATTGGTGTCTAATATCTCCTAGATGAATTATTACCAGATTTTAAAATGAAGTAGACCTAGCATTAGTTATCATGTTTCATAATAAAGCTGAAGTTTAGAGATCTCCAGCTTTCTTTTCACTTTAACTAGTTAATTTGGGTGACCTGGTCCAAATAAATTATTTCCTAAACTAGCAGGTGTGCCTGCTGGGCGCTCTGTATAATCTGTATAAACTAGCCTCATCTACATATAATATGCAGCTCTGTGTTCCATCTGTGGGACATGAACTCCCCATCCTGCTCTGGGAACAAAATTGAGTTGGGCTAAGTGCTGCACAGCCATTTATGGAAAGCTTTGTAATTTTAAAGCTTTGTGAATTAAGGCCCCTTTCACACGAGGCGGACTCCGTTTCTACGGAGCCCGCCTCGGTCCGCCGGCACAGAGGGAGATCTGTCCGTTGATCTCCGCTGAGCCGGCGGATGACAGGTCCCTCTCTGCTCACTGAGCGGGGAGGGGCTTGTCAGGCGCCGCTGCCGCCTATGGAGGGATCGGACGAAAACGGACAGCGTGTCCGTTTTCGTCAGATCTCACCCGATCCGATCCGCCAGCGACGGACCTGGACGTAGAGCCATCCGTCTGCTTTTAGCGGATCGGACGGGGTCGGATGTCAGCGGACATGTCTCCGCTGACATCCGACGCTCCATAGGCTAACATGGATCGCCCGTTCAGGTCCTCCGTCAAAACTGACAGGCGGACCTGAACGGTCCGATCGTGTGAAAGGGGCCTTATACAAAGCTTACACTGATTGGCTGAGGCAGAGATTGTGATGTCATCGACCCACCTCTCTGTTTCAGCAAATCAGAGGAAGCTTTGTATTCATTCAGAGAACACAAAGCTGCTTGTGAATGGCTGAGCATCACTCAGCCTGACTCAGTTTTGTTCCAGGAGGGGGATGAGGAGTTCACGTCCCACTGCTTGAACACATTATAAAAAAAATCCACTTTAAGAAGCTTCATGTGCATCAAAAGACCATTGTCTATTCATTGATTCACTGATCTTTGTCAAACCTGATTTCTCATTCTATTTTAGAGTCCTCAAATATTACCATCATTCTTGGCCCTGAGGAAGAAGGAGATTTTTGAGCCCCGGAAATGTGTTGGCTGTTATTGGTTGTCTGAGAACAAATATCAACATTAAAGGCTTTTGGATGGAATTTTTTGTTTGGTGCTCTTATTTGTGAATGTTAATCTTCAAAATTTGGGCTTTTGGAACACCCCACTTTTGTTGAGCGAAGCCTTGCCAGAGCAAATATTCCTTGTCACAATCTGAGCTATTGATAGTTTTAGTCCAGCCCTTATTTAAATGTTCCATTGTACACAAAAAAAAAAAGTCTTTGCAGTTTGTCATCATCAAGCATCAGAATCCAGAAGAATATGCAGGACTCTGATGATACATAATGAAGATGTTGCCATCATTGCAGGGCAGAGATAGAGTAAAGAATCACTGTGGGGGATCTGTACTGACGGCAAGAAGAGTGATAGTGATGTAAGCATGTCATTCTTCTTTTCTAAAAAATAGCAAATTTTGTATTCTTTTGAACTGATGGGTGATAAGTCTGCTTTAAGGGCTCTTTTACACTACAATGCATGCCTTCATTGTGCAGTTTTGTGTGCACATTTACATGCATTTGCGGCGTACTTGCAGTGCATTTTGTAGGTATTAGTCATTCTTTTTTTTTTTTTTTTTTTACTGAGTTGCATTTACATGCTTTTGCAGTGCATTCATTAAGCACACATAAAAGTGTCACAATGGTGTAAACTAGGCTCATTGAAATGCATTCATTTTTCTTGCATATGCGTATGCACTGCGTTTAAAAATGTGTTTGACTGCATCTGGTGTAAACGAGGCCTAATCATTACTTCCCAACCTGACTCTTCTTCACGGTGTCACAGTAATATGACACAATCCTCTGTGTTCTGCGCAGAGCAGGTGCATAATTGCTCTTTGCCTTAACCCTGTCATTGTATCTCTTTGCCTATGCTCCGGGGTTCGCCAGGAGCCAAAAATAAGCCTGCCAGGAAATGCACAGCCTGACTCTGATGCAAATATGTCAACATAATTTAGCCATATGAAGTTCCATGACAATACACATTGCCATCATATTATAAACACTGACAGCGAATATATCTGAAGCATACTGTCCTTTAAGAAAGTAAGACATTTGGAGAGGTGACATAAAGTGCATGGGTTTCCCTACCATACTGATTACTCGATGTAATGGTAAGCAATCCTAAGTGAACTGTATGTCTTCAATCTTTGCAATCACTTAGGGCTGGGCACAGAGGATATCATCCATCATTCCTGGTCTGAAACATATGGTGCATCAGCAATCTTCAGTTGACCTAAATGAACATAAAAGCTGCAATACTGTTCACAATAAGAAATTGTTGTCCGCAGAATTACAGGTTTGTGATTAGATTGCTAACATTGCCAGTTTGATGTATCCGTAAGGTGTCCTGTGGGGGGAGAAAAACCCTGAATTCGAGTGAGGATTTTTATTTTTGTCCTTGTACAAAAAAAAAAAGGAGTAAAAAAAAAAAATCAGCAGTAATAGCAATAGTGGTAATAGTAAACGTCATACATTTATCTCTCTACAAACGTATTGAAGATTTAAAATATTGTGTCATTCCCACGATGTGAATGACATGTTTTTGTCAGAATTTACTGAAGTATGCTAACCTAGTCATTTTAGGTGTGCAATAATTTTGAAAAAAAGTTTTTTCTCCCCTGCAGTATTAACTAAAATTTGCATACTTTAAAGACATTTTCATTTTTTTTTTTTAATCTGAACAATTTATCTCTTATACATTTAGTGTATGATGTGTGTGCGTAATAGCATTGGACTAATGAAAATTAGGCTTTGTTTTGATTGATTTACAATGGAGTGCATCTTCCTTCAAAGGAGCTGATATGTAATTATGGTATAGCCTAGGTGGTCCTTGTTCTGGTCCTAGGCTGCTACCCCGCATTCAGCAGATGATAAACTCTGGAGTGGATATTGAGGAGCACCAAGTACACAAGTTCATATCACGGAGAGATCTTTTTAAAATGTTCATTGGTTAGGAACATCAAATAAATCCAATGTGTTTCGTGGGAAAAGCCTCCCTCTTCTTTGGGACTTTAACCAGTAGATGCTATTGGAATCTTGAAATCGATATTAGAGCTTGCTAAAAACGGTCAGATTCTAATGGCACTATGAACTGCTGGCTGTGGATGTCAGTCATCTTCTGCTCTCACATTTGGCTTTCCCAAAAATGTTAAATTAAAGCAGGGCTTCCAAACCCTGCTCCTCAATGACCACATAGAAATATAGATCCAGTCATATTACTTAGTGATCACATCTACCTTTCTTCACTGTTGTCTTTAATGGCATCCCAATCTTAGCCCATAGGCTTCAATATTGAGTTGGCCTGCCCTTTGTAGCTATAACAGCTTCAAACACTTCTGGGAAGGCTGTTCACAAGGTTTAGCAGTGTGTCTATGAGAATGTTTGACCATTCTATCAGAAGCGCATGTGTGAGGTCAGGCAGTGCTGTTGGAGAGAAAGCCTAGCTCCCAGTCTGTGCTCTAATTCATCCCATAGATGTTCTATTGGGTTGAGGTCAGGACTCAACCATGTCTTTATGGACCTTGCTTTGTGCACTGGTGCGCAGTCATATTGGAGCATTAAGGGGCCATCCCCAAACTGTTCCCACAAAGTTGGGAGCATGAAATTGTCCAAAATGTCTTGGTATGCTGACACCTTAAGAGCCCCCTTCAGTGAAACTAATGGACCAAGCTCAACCCCTGAAAAACAACCCCACACCATAATTCCCCCTTCACCAAATAATTTGGACCGGTGCACAAAGCAAGGTCCATAAAGACATGAATGAGCGAGTTTGGGGTGGGGAAACTTGACTGGCCTGCACAGAGTCCTGACCTCAACCCGATAGAACACCTTTGGGATGAATTTGAACGGAGACTGCGAGCCAGGCCTTCTCATCCAATATCAGTGCCTGACCTCACAAATGCGCTTCTGGAAGAATGGTAAAACATTCCCATAGACACACTCCTAAAACGTGTACAGCCTTCCCAGAAGAGTTGAAGCTGTTGTAGCTGCAAAGGGTGGCTCAATTCAATATTAAGCCCTATGAACTAAGACTGGGATGCCATTAAAGTTCATGTGCATGTAAAGACAATACTTTTGGTAATATAGTGTATATAAATATACAGTTTTGCTCATAAGTTTACACACCCCTGCAGAATTTATGATTTTTTTGGCCATTTTTCAGAGAATATGAATGATAACACAAAAACTTTTCTTTCACTCATGGTTAGTGTTTGGCTGAAGCCATTTATTATCAATCAACTGTGTTTACTCTTTTTAAATCATAATGGCAACAGAAACTACCCAAATTACTGTGATCAAAAGTTTACACACCCCAGTTCTTAATACCGTGTATTGCCCCCTTTAACATCAATGACAGCTTGAAGTCTTTTGTGGTATTTGTGGATGAGGCTCTTTATCTTCTCAGATGGTAAAGCATCCCCATTCCTCTTGGCAAAAAGCCTATAGTCCCTGTAAATTCTTGGGCTGTCTTGCATGAACTGCACGTTTGAGATCTCCCCAGAGTGGCTCAATGATGTTGAGGTCAGGAGACTGAGATGGCCACTCCAGAACCTTCACTTTATTCTGTTGTAGCCAATGACAGGTCAACTTGGCCTTGTGTTTTGGATCATTGTCATGTTGGAATGTCCAAGTACGTCTCATGTGCAGCTTCCTGGCTGATGAATGCAAATGTTCCTCCAGTATATTTTGAGAGCATACTGCATTCATCTTGCCATCAATTTTGACCAAATTTCCTGTGCCTTTGCAGCTCACACATCCCCAAAACATCAGCGATCCACCTCCGTGTTTCACAGTAGGAATGGTGTACCTTTCATCATAGGCCTTGTTGACTCCAACTCCAAATGACTTTGTGCCAGAAGGTTTAATGCTTGTCTCTGTGCTGTTTGGCGTATTGTAAGCAGGATACTTTGTGCATCTTGAAACAGTCACACCACATGTTTTCAGAGAGTCCTGTATTTCACCTGAAGTTATTTGTGGGTTTTTCTTTGCATTCTGAACAATTTTCCTAGCAGTTGTGGCTGAAATTTTAGTTGGTCTACCTGATTGTGGTTTGGTTTCAACAGAACCCCTCATTTTCCACTTCTTGATTAGAGTTTGAACACTGCTGATTGGCATTCTCAATTCCTTGGATATCTTTTTATATTCATTTTCTGTTTTATACAGTTCAACTACCTTTTCCAGCAGATCCTTTGACAATTATTTTGCTTTCTCCATGACTCAGAATCCAGAAACATCAGTGCAGCACTGGATGAAAGATGCAAGGATCTGTCAGGAGTCCAGAAACTCATTGACCTTTTATACACATACACACTAATTACAAGCAAACAGATCACAGGTGAGGATGGTTACCTTTAATAGGCATTCAAAACCTTTTATGTCAACTTGTGTGCATGTTATCAGGCCAAAATCACCAGGGCATGTAAACTTTTGATCAGGGTCATTTGGGTAGTTTCTGTTGCCATTATGATTTAAAAAGAGTAAATACAGTTGATTGATAATAAATGGCTTCAGCAAAACACTAACCATGAGTGAAATAAATATTTTTGTGTTATTCATATTCTCTGAAAAATCATAAATTCTACCAGGGTATGTAAATGTATGAGCACTATATATATATATATATATATATATATATATATATATATATATATATATATATATATATATATATTCCTAAAAGGTAAGAACCTTGTGTCTAAGCATAGTTAGTAGCTATATACAGTACATACATGGAACAGTCATAATGGCTGTACCTTGTTGATTTGGTGTGTAATGTTATGAAGCACATAATGGTTCTGGTGGCCTTTGCATTTGTTTTTATCCATGGCAAAACAATGTACTTGATCATGTTGACATGTGCCCTATTGATTCCTATGATTTGTCAATATTAATGATAGGTTCATTTTAAGTCCCACTATTTGTCCTCGGAATGAGTCATTGTTATGTTAGAAAAGTTAATAGCTACAGTCGTGCTCAAAAGTTTGCATACCCTGCAGAAATTGTGAAATCTTTGCATTAATATTGAAAATATGACTGATCATGCCAAAAAACTGTCTTTTATTTAGGGATAGCAATCACATGAAGCCATTTATTATCACATAGTTTTTTGGATCTTTTTTAAATCATAATGATAACAGAAATCACTCAAATGTCCCTGATCAAAAGTTTACATACCCTGGAATGTTTGGCCTTGGTACAGACACAGAAGGTGGCCCACACAGGTTAAAATGGCAATTAAAAGGTTAATTTCCCACATTTGTGGCTTTTTAAATCACAATTAGTGTCTGTGTGTAAATAGGAAAAATGGTAAAAATACTGTGTCAACCTCTGGTGTAAGCAGTCACACAACAATAAGATTTATTGTAAAATGGTATATTGAATAAATGTGTAGCGCTAATGGTATGTATAAAACACAGGGATACGTCCAAGATGTAAGTCTAGGGGATGCATACACTGTGAATACAATCACATATCACAAAAGAAAAGTGTATAGGATATAAAATGTGATCAAACCTGTGTGTAAGGGATGCAACTGAAAAATCGCACAAAATCACATGGGTTTTTAAGCGATTGGGAAATTGCACACAATCGCATGGTCAAAAGACCGGCGTAACAAGGTAATGAAACTTTACAAAGATTAACAGGATATAAAAAGATATCCAAAGCCTTGAATATGCCAATCAGTACTGTTTAATTACTTATTAAGAAGTGGAAAATTAGGGGCTCTTTTGATACCAAGCCAAGGTCAGATAGACCAAGAAAGATTGCAGCCACAACCAGCAGAGGAATTGCTCAGGATACAAAGAAAAACCCACAGGTAACTGCAGGAGAAATACAGGCTGCTCTCCAAAAAGACGGTGTGGTTGTTTTTAAGGAGCACAATTCAACGATACTTGAACAAAAAAGAGCTGCATGGTTGAACTGCCAGAAGGAAGCCTTTACTGTGCCAATGCCACAAAAAAGCCAATGAGGCATGTCAAGGTGTTGTTGGGCATATTGTAACAAGGCTTTTTTGTGAAACTTGTACAGTAAAGGCTTCTTTCTGGCAACTTGACCATGCAGTTCTTTTTTGTTCAAGTAAAATCGTATTGTGCTCTTTAAAAACAACCACTCCTTTTTTTTCCAGAGCATCCTGTATTTCTCCTGAGGTTACTTGTGGGTAGGGATGAGCTTCGAGTTCGAGTCGAACTCATGTTCGACTTGAACATCGGCTGTTCGCCAGTTCGCCGAACAGCGAACAATTTGGGGTGTTCGCGGCAAATTAGAAAGCCGCGGAACACCCTTTAAAAGTCTATGGGAGAAATCAAAAGTGCTCATTGAAGTCTATGGGACTCGAACGTTCGAAATAAAAAGTGCTAATTTTAAAGGCTAATATGCATGGTATTGTCCTAAAAAGTGTTTGGGGACCCGGATCCTGCCCCAGGGGACATGGATCAATGCAAAAAAAGTTTTAAAAACTTCCGTTTTTTCGGGAGCAGTGATTTTAATAATGCTTAAAGTCAAACAATAAAAGTGTAATATTCCTTTAAATTTCGTACCTGGAGGGTGTCTATAGTATGCCTGTAAAGGGGCGCATGTTTCCCGTGCTTAGAACAGTCTGACAGCAAAATGACATTTCAAAGGAAAAAAAGTCATTTAAAACTACTCGCGGCTAATAATGAATTGCCGGTCCCGAGTCTTCCGACAAAACACATAAAAGCTCAATGATAAAAACGGCATGGGAATTCCCCAATTCCCCACTAACCAAAATTTTTTTTTAAATTACGTGGGGGGTCCCCCTAAATTCAATACCAGGCCCTTCAGGTCTGGTATGGATATTAAGGGGAACTCCGTGCCAAAATTAAAAAAAAAAATGACGTAGGAGTCCCCCTCAAAATTCATAACAGACCCTTCAGGTCTGGTATGGATTTTAAGGGGAACCCTGCGCCAAAATTTAAAAAAAATTGGCGTGGGGTCCCCCCAAAAATCCATACCAGACCCTTATCCGAGCACGCAACCTGGCAGGCCACAGGAAAAGAGGGGGGGACGAGAGAGCGCCCCCCTTCCCTCCTGAACCAGGCCACATGCCCTCAACATTGGGGGGGTGCTTTGGGGTCCCCCCTAAAGCACCTTGTCCCCATGTTAATGAGGACAATGGCCACATCCCCATAACCCTGGCCGGTGATTGTGGGGGTCTGCGGGCGGGGGGCTTATCGGAATCGGGAAGCCCCCTTTAACAAGGGGACCCCCAGATCCTGCCCCCTGTGTGAAATGGTAAGGGGGTACAAAAGTACCCCTACCATTTCACAAAAAAACTGTCAAAAATGTTAAAAATGACAAGAGACAGTTTTTGACAATTCCTTTATTTCTTCTATCTTCTTTCTTCTAACTTCTTTCTTCCTTCATGCGTCAGTTTCTTCCTCCATCTTCTTCCTCTTCTGGTTCTTCTGGTTGTTATGGTTCTTCTGGTGTTCCCGTCCAGCATCTTTCTCCGCGACGCCTCCTTGTCTTCATCTTCTTTTCTTCATCGTCTTCTCAGGCCGCTATGCATCCACGATTGGATGGAAGGTTCCCGCTGTGTGACGCTTCTCCTCTTCTGACGGTTCTTATATAACGGTGGGTGGGGCCACCCGGTGACCCCCCCCTCTCGGATGCACGGGGACTTCCCTGTGGCATTCCCTGTGGCATTCCCGTGACGTCAGAGGGGGGCGGAGTTACCCGTAACGTAACGGGTGACCCCCTCTGACGTCACGGGGAATGCCACAGGGAAGTCCCTGTGTGTCAGAGGGGGGCGGGGTCACCAGGTGGCCCCGCCCTCCATTATATAAGAACCGTCAGAAGAGGAGAAGCGTCAAACAGCGGGAGCCTTCCATCCAATCGTGGATGCGTAGCGGCCTGAAAAGAAGATGAAGAAAAGAAGATGAAGACAAGGAGGCGCCCCGGAGGAAGATGCTGGACGAGAACACCAGAAGAACCATAACAACCAGAAGAACCAGAAGAGGAAGAAGATGGAGGAAGAAACCGAAGCATGAATGAAGAAAGAAGTTAGAAGAAAGAAGAAATAAAGGAATTGTTAAAAACTGATTCTTGTCATTTTTAACATTTTTGACAGTTTTTTTGTGAAATGGTAGGGGTACTTTTGTACCCCCTTACCATTTCACACAGGGGGGAGGGCCGGGATCTGGGGGTCCCCTTGTTAAAGGGGGCTTCCAGATTCCGATAAGCCCCCCCGCCCGCAGACCCCCACAACCACCGGCCAGGGTTGTGGGGATGAGGCCCTTGTCCTCATTAACATGGGGACAAGGTGCTTTAGGGGGGACCCCAAAGCACTCTCCCAATGTTGAGGGTATGTGGCCTGGTACGGTGCAGGAGGGGGGGGCGCTCTCTCGCCCCCCCTCTTTTCCTGCTGCCTGCCAGGTTGCGTGCTCGGATAAGGGTCTGGTATGGATTTTTGGGGGGACCCCACGCCAATGTTTTTTAAAATTTTGGCGCGGGGTTCCCCTTAAAATCCATACCAGACCTGAAGGGTCTGGTATGAATTTTGAGGGGGACCCCTACGTCATTTTTATTTTAAATTTTGGCACGGGGTTCCCCTTAATATCCATACCAGACCTGAAGGGCCTGGTATTGAATTTAGGGGGACCCCTCATGTCTTTTTTTTAATTTTGGTTCGGGGTTCCCCTGTGAGGAATTCCCATGTCGCTTTTATCAATGAACTTTTATGTGTATTGTTGGGAGACTCGGGACCAGCAATTCATTAATAGCCGCGAGTAGTTTTAAATGACTTTTTTTCCTTTGAAATCTCATTTTGCTGTCAGACTGTTCTAAGCACGGGAAACATGTGCCCCTTTACAGGCATACTATAGACACCCCCAGGTACGAAATTTAAAGGAATATTACACTTTTATTGTTTGACTTTAGGCATTATTAAAATCACTGCTCCCGAAAAAACTGAAGTTTTTAAAACTTTTTTTTGCATTGATCCATGTCTCCTGGGGCAGGATCCAGGTCCCCAAACACTTTTTAGGACAATACCATGCATATTAGCCTTTAAAATTAGCACTTTTTATTTCGAACGTTCGAGTCCCATAGACTTCACTGGGGTTCTAAAGCTCTTGCGAAGTTTTGGTCTGTTCGCAAGTTCTAGTGCGAACCGAACCGGGGGTGTTAGGCTCATCCTTACTTGTGGATTTTCTTTTTATTCCTAACAGTTCCTGTGGCAGTTGTGGCTGAAATCTTTCTCGATCTACCTGACCTTGGCTTGGTATCAAGAGATCCCCAAATTTTCCACTTCCTATTAAGTGATTGAACAGTACCGACTGGCATATTCAAGGCTTTGGATATCTTTTTGTATCCTTTTCCATCTTTGTTTCATTACCTTATTAGGCAGGTATTTTGACTGTTCTTTTCTACCTACTCATGGCTCAGTGTCTAGCCTGCTTAGTGCATCCAAGTGAGAGCTAACAAACTCTTTAACTATTTATACACAGACACTAATTGTGATTTAAAAAGCCACAAATGTGGGAAATTAACCTTTAATTGCCGTTCAATTACACACCTGTGTGTGCCACCTTCTGTGTCTGCACCGAGGCCAAACATTCCCGGATATGTAAACTTTTGATCAGGGCCATTTGGGTGATTTCTGTTATTATGATTTAAAAAGGATCCAAAAAACTATGTGATAATAAATGGCTTCACGTGATTGCTATCCTTAAATAAAAGACAGTTTTTTAGCATGATCAGTCATATGTTCAATATTAATGCCAAAATTTCACAATTTCTGCCAGGGTATGCAAACTTTTGAGCACAACTGTATAAATTGCATTGACCTCGTCATAGTAAAAAAAAAAAAAAAGAAAGTTTGGTAAACTGTAATTTATTGTGGTTACACGAGTATTGCCATACTGTGTTGGCCATACACATATTGATTTATGGCAGATCCAAATACAATTGCAATATCATTCATGATAAAATTAGGCATTAATCAACTGAAGCTGTTTCATAGAAAACAGCAAAAGTACAAACTTTGTTCCAATTTGGTTGTAAAAAATCTTTGCCGTCATAGGCTGGATATTCCATTCTTAGTGAGCGTTAAAATGTGGCCTGCAATGTGATTGCAGAAGGTTGGGCAGGCATGTTTTACCAAGAGGCACAGGTAATGCATTTAACAATTGACAAGTGAAAAGCTGCTGACAAGTTGTTTTTTTAAATGTCTAGTTGAAATTGTTTGCCCAGTAAAAGTTTCTAGGAGGAATACTTTGAATTATTAGAGAGCAAAGTCTATTTGACTGTTATAAGTGAGAGTAGTATTAAAACCTCCATTGTTTTTAAATAAATGCATTCTCTGCCACATATCAATCATCCCCAATCCATAATTTTGAATTTTGAAATGTGGGCATCATACACATAGCACCACCTCCAGCTCTAGGTTCACAGCACCTCTTCCCCAAACTTCACATGCACAGTGCACTAGAGACAGTGTAGGCTTCAGCCAATGTCAATCACTCACAGGAAGGAGGGAAGTAATGTGGATGGCTTGCCACTGGGGCTATCTCTTGCTATGGAGGTAAGAAAACGCATGCATTGTGGCAGCAGGGATAGCAAAGGTGGCTCCATGGGAATCTGTAAAGGGACTGAGACGCCTAAAGA
Organism: Lithobates clamitans; assembly: GCA_037952925.1. Lineage (NCBI taxonomy): Eukaryota > Metazoa > Chordata > Amphibia > Anura > Ranidae > Lithobates > Lithobates clamitans. The sequence continues at coordinate 1,820,838 of JBBGZY010001345.1, read as the reverse complement.
CAGGAACCAGACAAGGGTGTTTTGAAGACATCAAATGTGAGGCAACAGCAGGCTGGAAACAAGAACAATATTTCTAACGTGTTAAGTGCTGAGGTCTGTAGCACTATATAATTTTTAAATTTTTTTTAATTGAGGGTTTATTTGAAAATATTTTTAGGCAAAACCTTTTTATTTTGGTTTTTAGATGGAATGGGGGAAGGGTTAGACCCTCTGCCAAGTTTCTAATGGTGTGTCCATTTGGGAGATTCTCCTCTCTGTATTGGTGTCCATTGTCACTAAAATGGAAAGTGAGTGGTAATCCAAAATATTGTGTTGTTTCCAGAAAAAAAGGTGTTGGGAAAACTTGCAATGGGAACACTGTTCAGGGCTATGGAGGCTGGTGGGTTGGTGGGTTTTTTTTATGGGGGGGAGCAAACAACCACCCCCCTAGTCAGCTAGTGGCACCCCCGAGGGTCTTGCAGTGGTCGGTTGGTCACCTAGCACTTACCCCATCTAGGTTCTGAACGGGCAGCGCTGTGACGGGCAGGTGTCTCCTCCTCCTCTGCATCACGGTGGCTTCCATCGTGCATCTCATCTTTCCTCCTCCTAGGCGTCCAATAGGATCGCCTGTCCTTTCAGCCAATGGGGTGTCGGGTCCCACAACTAGCTTCATGATTGGCTGGGTGGAAGATCAGTGTGAAAATAGCAAATATTAATTCGCTATACTCACACAACTGGGTAGGCTTAGACGCAGTGCTCTGCGCCCTGAGCCCACCCTATTTTGAAGCCTATTAGAGCCACTGGAAATAATCACGTGCTTCAACCCCCCCCCCATTGGAATCCATGCATCCAGCAACCGAATGTAGACTAGGGGGCCAGACGCATGGATAGGGGGGTGGTGCCCGTGCGCCCCTAAAGGACGGGCCACCACTGGTTCAGGGGACAACTATCTTTACATCTATTGAAATAGTGCTGCAACCCCAAAATAGCCCTTAATGATTAACAGGATGGGATAGAGATTCAAGTACTCAGATGGCCCCAGTACTCAGGCATCCAAAAGTCCAATCAAAGAGAAAAAAAAATCAGGCACCACAATGTTTCAAAAATAAAACATATTCAATTCTATTAAATCCATCCAAAAAAGGAATCAATACCTGTAATTATTGATGCGTTTCAGCCTCACATAGGCCTTAGTCACAATCACATTATATACATTTAAGTATATGTTTTATTTTTGAGACATCATTCGTGCCAGATTTGTTTTTTCTCTCTTTGATTGGACAATTATCTTTAGGAGATTTCCTCTAATATCTTGTTATCTGGGACAGAAAGTGAAGGGAAGTGTTACACACCAATGGTACATGAACTGAAAAAAGTCTATACATGCACTTTACAGTTACATAGTCACATAGTTAGCCAGGTTGAAAAAAGACACAAGTCCATCCAGTTCAACCAAAAAAAAAAAATCATACAATCCCATATTCACAATCCTTCACCCACAGTTGATCCAAAGGAAGATGAAAAACCCCAGCAAAGCATGTTCCCGTTTGCTACAGCAGGGAAAAAAAATCCTTCCTGATCCCCCAAGAGGCAATCGGATTTTCCCTGGTTCAACTTTACCTATAAATGTTAGTATTATGTACATTTAGGCCTGATTCACACCTATGCAGTTTGCATATTCCAGGTGCATTTTGCGTTTTTCACTACACATTTTTGATCCATTGAAGTCTATGGAACCAAAAGTCAGAAACAAATCCCTGGCTCTTTCCATAAAATGCACAGATGTGAACTACGTCCATAGGAAACCATGTTAAATGGACTATGTGAATCAGGCCTTAGTGTGAAGAAACCTTTCGTATTTGGAGATTAAAGCTTTTTTCCTCTGGACGTAAAGAGTGCCCCCTTGTCATCCGTGATGACCTTAAATTGAATAACTTAACACCAAGTTCACTTATATATGTGTACATGTTGATCATATCCCCCCTTAATCTTCTCTTCTCAAGAGGGAATACATTCAGTTCCTCTAATCTTTCCTCATAGCTGAGCTCCTCCATGCCTCTTATCAGTTTGGTTGCCCTACGCTGCATTTTCTCCAGTTCCCCGATATACTTTTTGAGAACTGGTGCCAAAAACTGAACTGCATATTCCAGATGAGGTTTGTATTTGAACAGGGGCAAAATGATATCTCTTTCTCTGGAGACCATACCACTCTTAGTACAAGAAAGGACATTGCTTGCTTTGGAAAGCTTGGCATTGCAGGCTATTATTGAGCTTATGATCTACCAAAACGCCCAGATCCTTCTCCACCATTGATTCTCCCTAGTATGTATGATGCATGCATAATCTTAGCCACCAAGTGCATAACTTTACATTTATCAACATTAAACCTCATTTGCCACTTACAGTTGTGCTCATAAGTTTACATACCCTGGCAGAATTTATGATTTCTTTTTTCATTTTTCAGAGAATATGAATGATAACATAAAAACATTTTGTTCACTCATAGTTAGTGTTTGGCTGAAGCCATTTATTATCAAACAACTATGTTTACTCTTTTTAAATCATAATGGCAACAGAAACTACCCAAATTACCCTGATCAAAAGTTTACATACACTGGTGATTTTGGCCTGATAAAATGCACACAAGTTGACACAAAGTGTGTTCAACCTCTAATCAAGAAGTGGAAAATGAGGGGTTAGGTTGAAACCAAACCACGGTTAGGTAAACCAACTAAAATTTCAGCCATAACTGCCAGGAAAATTGTTCGGTGAAATACAGGACTCTCTGTAAACATGTGGTGTGGCTGTTTCAAGATGCACATTAAGGAAGCACTTGAAGAAAGATGGGCTGCATGGTCGAGTCGCCAGAAGAATGCCATTACTACGCAAATGCCACAATGCATCCCGCTTACAATACACAGGGCCGTAGACAATTTTTTTTCCTGGGGGGTTCAGGTCTTTCAAACTCAAAAGGCATCATTTAGGTCATGAGGATGCAGCACAGCAAAAATGATCTCCATTCAACTGAATGTGGTTGTGGTGCAGTAGTGCTAGGTTTAAGGGATTAAAATATGTGATGAGGGAGCAATACTGCACCTCCTCGCTGCCTGCCAAATGCTCCTTTAAGAACAATCTGAACACGAATCCTCTTCAGAGTGCAAAACTAGTGGAAACGAGCCTTACGTGCTTATGTAGCTGACATCCTTTATGTAGATGAAAAGGACCTGGGGGTCTTAGTAGATGATAGGCTCAGCAATGGCATCCAATGCCAGGCTGCTGCTAACAAAGCAAACAGAATATTGGTATGCATTAAAAAGGGGATTAACTCAAGAGATAAAGCGATAATTCTCCCACTCTACAAGACTCTGGTCCGGCCGCATCTGGAGTATGCTGTCCAGTTCTGGGCTCCTGTCCTCAGGAAGGATGTACAGGAAATGGAACGAGTACAAAGAAGGACAACAAAGATAATAAAGGATCTGAAGGATATTAGTTATGACGAAAGGTTATCAGCACTAAACTTATTCTATAACTATAAGCCCACTTACTGCGACAAAGTACCTCATGATTAGTGGGTCCTACACTATCCATGGATTGGGAGATCCTGATTCTCTGAACCCTGAGAGCAAAAACTCTTCTATATGGGAGAACTTTGAGGTCTCCACCCATGACACAAGTGGACACTAATGAGAGGTACTTAATGAAAGAGTGGGGTGCTCCTCACCCAAAAGGATTTGGTCAGAATCCATACAATAAACAAACAAGATATTTGGGGGGCACACCCTAAAAGATGCATTAAAGCTGGTGCAGCCATAAGACCATACAGCAGAGCAAAATATTACAGCGCACACATGCAAAAAAGACATTTACCTCTAGCAGGGCTAGTTTAAAACACCTAGACAATCTAAAAAATATTATCAAAAAATATGGGGATTTGGTCACACCATATTGCTATATGGTGCTAAGCCCACTTACTGCGACAGAGTACCCCATGATTAGAGTGTTTGCTCTCATGGTTCAGAGAAGCAGGATCTCCCAATCCATGGATAGTGTAGGACCCACTAATCATGGTGTACTTTGTCGCAGTAAGTGGGCTTAGCACCATATAGCAATATGGTGTGACCAAATCCCCATATTTTTTGATAATATTTTTTAGATTGTCTAGGTGTTTTAAACTAGCCCTGCTGGAGGTAAATGTCTTTTTTGCATGTGTGCGCTGTAATATTTTGCTCTAGGGAGTTTAATAAGACACGTGGCCACTCAATAAAGTTAGAAGAAAAGAGGTTTAACCATAAACTACGTAGAGGGTTCTTTACTATAATGTCGCGTACACACGGTCGGAATTTCCGCCAACAAATGTTCGATGTGAGCTTGTTGTCGCAAGTTCCGACCGTGTGTAGGCTCCATCGGACATTTGTTGTCGGAATTTCCGACAACAAAAATTTGAGGGCTGGTTCTTAAATTTTCCGACAACAAAGATTTTGTTGTCGGAAATTCCGATCGTGTGTACACAATTCCAACGCACAAAATTCCATGCATGCTCAGAATCAAACAGAAGAGCCGCACTGGCTATTGAACTTCATTTTTCTCGGCTCATCCTACGTGTTGTACGTCACCACATTCTTGACGTTCGGAATTTCCGACAACATTTGTGTGACCGCGTGTATGCAAGACAAGTTTGAGCCAACATCCGTCAGAAATAAATCCAGGATTTTGTTGTCGGAATGTCCCATTGTGTCTACGCAGCATTAGAGTGGCAAGGATGTAAAATTCCCTTCCACAGGCGATGGTTTCAGCGGGGAGCATAAATAGTTTAAAAAAGCTATTAGATAAGCACCTGAAGGACTGCAACATACAGGGATATACAATGTAATACTACATATAATCACACACATAGGTTGGACTTGATGGACTTGTGTCTTTTTTCAACCTCACCTACTATGGAACTAGATTACTAATGTAATCCTAAGGTTTTTAAACATACACCAGCACATGTCCTTCCTGAGCTAAATTTTTAACTTGCACCCATACTAATTTTGTTTCTTTAACACTATATAGTATTTAAAAAAAATAATTATAATTGGAACTTACTGCATATTTTCATTGTGTAACCATATGCAGCATGTACCTGGTAAATATTTTATTTTAAATAAAAGAAACTGAGCCAACTTCACAAAGACCTGCTCAGGTTGCACAGTAAGATTGCCTATTATCCAGTCTTAACCCCCCAAAATCAGGTGCTGTAGAAACTGACTGACATTCGGCCCATGTGTATAGGTACTTGTCCGACAGAAACTGATCTCACCGCCAGCTGAAAACCAACAGCCAACTAGCATCCTATCAGTACTCTCAGCCAATGGCTGCAAGCACTGACAGATGTGTTCTGGCGGGGGGGGGGGGGTCCCCCTGTCAGAACACAGTAGCTCAGCGGGGAGATCACTGTAATAACATCACATCATTAGTACAGATAGCTTCTCCTGAGCTCCCCAGTTTTTTTTTTCATTCAGACCCCGTTGGATTGAACTAAAAAAATAACGTACTATGTGTACCAGGCTTTAGATCTTATCTTATCATATATTCTAAATGGCAAATATACCATGAATACCTACAGCCAGGATCCAAGGTGTTCCAATTTCTGCTTGTACACCTAAGTGATGGGCTGAAAAGAGCCAAGACTGTCCACTGATGTTAACATGTACAGTATCTGCACATCAAGTGGTTACCTGCTGTTAGGGACCGGTTTCTGACCCTGGATGCAGAGAGATTTTGTCCAAGGGCAAAATGTATCCCACCTGCAGGTAACCACTGTGCAGCTACATGTGGATATGTGGATGTGTTAACAGCAGCAGACAACATTGGCTGTTTTCAGCCCGTCACTCAGGTGTACAGGCTAAGCAGAGATTGGAACATTTGAGATCCCAGGCGCAGGTATTTGCAGGATACTTGCTGCACCATGGTCATGTAGGATGTATGAATAAGACCCAAGACTGGATTTTAGCTAACCTTACTGTGCAACCTGAGCAGGTGCAAGGCGCAACATATTGTGGTTGGCAGTAAGTGCCCTAAGAAATTTTATAAAATGTTTTAAGGGATTAAAAAAATAAAATAGTGCACTGCCTACCACAGGTGCACCTGGTCAATAAGGTTGGCTCGTATTCAGTCTTAAACTGTAGTAAACCCAGCTTTTGAACTTGTACCTACAGGTATGCCTATAATAAGGCTTACCTGTAGGTACAGTAAATATCTCCTAACATGTGATGTTTAGGAGATATTCACATGGGAAGCAGCAGGTGACGTCACCCACGCATGTGCTCTGAAGGGACGACATCCCGTTTTGGTCATTTGGCATTCTGTTCTGCACTTCTGTGATCTGTTTTTAGTTGACAGCTGGATAAAGGCTGCTACATCACTCACCAGGTCCAGGCTGGGGAAAGACCCCAACATTTAAGTTGTGATTCACCCAGATCCCTGGACCAACAGTTGGCTTAGCCTCTCAGAGAGCCGCTAAGATCCTGAGCCAGCTGCCCCTTCCACAGCCCAGCACTCCAGTAGGCATGGGGGATGGTCTCCCTCCTTAGAACCCCCCCTTCCCTCCTCAAGCAAAGATTCCCACTCCAAAATATCTCCCTCCCTCAAATATTCCCCCAAAAAATTAAACCCTCTGTCTCTAAACTGACCCCCAAAGCAAAAATATCTCCCTCAGTCAACACCCCCCCCCCCCAGCAAAGATTCCTAATTATGAAGAAATTCTCCCTTCGTTCAATCAAACTCCCTCCCAGAAGCAAATCCCTGCCATTAACCATCCCTGTAAACTTCTCTACAAAAAATTCCTCCTCCAAAAGCAAACCCACCTATCTTTCCTTAACTCCCCCTCCAAAAGAAACTCCCTAGGCAGGAATTCCCACCCCCTCCTTCCCCCAAACAGAAAGTTTATGCCTCTCCACTTGCCAGACCTCAGATTCAGTGCTGCACAGAGGCAGGAAAACTTCTGCAGCCCCAGTCTCCCTTCTGCTGTGTCATATGTACCTCGAGGAGGAGTCTAGGAGTTCCCTCGACCATGCACTGTCAGTTGCAGGTATCCGAGACCTGTTTGGAGGTATTGCAAGCATTGGGCCTTTGCAGGAATTTCATGCCTTTTGGGGGGACCCCTTATTAAACTGCTGCACTCCAAAACTCCTTGATTGCTTCTACTGTGCTATTGCTGTAGCTGAGCAGTACACAGCAGGGACACTGCCTGGGCATTTTGCCAGGGTGCTCGGGGGGGGGTTTGAACACCCCTGACCCCCCCTTATCTCCCCCCCTCGACAATACACCAAACAGCACAGAGACAAGCCTCAAACCTTCTGGCACAAAGTCACCTGGATTGATGAGGCCAAAATTAAACTTTTTGGCCACAACTATAAACGCTACATTTGGAGAGGAGTCAACAAGGCCTATCAGAGGTAGATCTCTGATATTTTGGGGATGTGTGAGCTACAAAGGCACAAAGAATTTGGTCAAAATTGTTGGCAAGATTAAGTTATAGAGACATAGATGGATGTGTAAGTGTGCTTTGATTATTAAAAATGAATAAAATAGTGCTTTCAGTTTGTGGTTGTCAGATACAGTTACATTCAGCTTCAAGGATATCCCTGAAACTCCCTTCTCACTGGCCTGCCTTTACACAAGCTCCCCTTCAGTCTCTTATAAATGCTACGCTAGACTAATATACCTTACTTACCGATCCATGACTGTTGCCCCTCTCTGCCAATCTCTTCACTGGCTTCCACTAGCTCAACATATAAAATTCAAAATACTAACCACAACATACAAGGCCATCCACTACATCGCCCCAGCTACATCACCAACCTCATCTGCAGATATCACCCAAATTGTCCTCTCTGCTCCTATCAAGACATCTTGCTCTCTAGCTCCCTTGTTATCTCCTCCCATACTCACCCCCCAGGACTTTTCCAGAACTTCTCCCATCCTCTGGAACTCCCTACCCCAGTATGTCCGGTCAGCTCCTACCCTGTGCGCCTTTAGCTGATCCTTGAAAACTCATTTATTCAGGGAAGCCTACCCCATCTCTAACTAAGAACTGTACTTGAGTCACTTCCATCAGATCACCCCCTAAAGCTATTACCTTTTGTACCACCTCACCCCCTTTATATTGTAAGCTCCATGAGCAGGGCCCTCCTATTCCTTCTGTATTGAACTGTATTGTAATTGTATTGTACTGTCCCCTTTACATTGTAAAGCACTGCGTAAATTGTTGGTGCTATAAAAATCCTGTATAATAATAAAAATATCCCTTGTAGCACTCCAGTTGTATGTAAATATTTTCAATAATTAAAGCCAAAGCAAAAGCTACAACAGAACTATTCTATATTACCTAACTTTATGTGACTTTAATGTTCCAAGGTTTAAGGCTGTGGTTGTTCGTACCTTATACATTGTGAAATTATTAAACAACCCTTTTAACATTGCCAGTATCAGACACAAATCTAATGCCCTCAGACATTTAAGGAATTTTATTTCTATAGCTTTCTTTATGCATTTGAAATGAATACTTAGATTCTCTCCCAAGGACCTAAATTAGATCTGGTGTTCCTTTACATCAGCGCTCCAACTTTGTTTGCCCCAGTTTCCTCTAGATGAAGTATAAGTTCATTGCTGCTAAACGTAATTAGGGTTGTAGCAGAACCTTCTGTATCTTGCACTATGTTGCTGCTTTGCAGAGCATTCATATGTGGGATCTCTCTATTTTATGTTTAACTGCTTCTTTGAAAACATAGATAAAAGCAAAATCCACTTAAGTTATGTAACTGTACAAAAATAGATTTGGTTTTTAGTGAACATAAAGATGTATTGATCGTCATTGTTAATATTTGCCTCTCTATACCGTTATTGAGACAGAAATGGAGCAGTTGTGAGGCTGAATCAATAAAATCCAAAAAGCATAGTTCTCTAAAAGGCATTCTTTTTTTCCTCTTTTCAAGATGAAACATAGATTAGGAAAATTAAATGGATCTCATCCTTAGATTTTTATGTAATCAGACTTATTGTGTTACATTTTATATGCTAATTTTTTTTCCATTTAACAGTATTTGTATCAAAACTTACTGAAAATATACAGGAGCATATTCTATACACAAACATTGTGTTTGTCATTGTTTCAGTGTTTAGTATGAAGAGAATGCAAAATTAGTGATAAATGCCCTTACTGCTTATTTAAGAGCTAAGTCCAACTTTTACAAAAAATAATAAACAATAATAAATGCACATATACTTACAGGAAAACAAAATGAGCTTAATTTTTGCAGCTGTCATGTAGAAGTTCCTGTCCCTTTAAAGGCATGCTAAGGTAGATAGTGATCTTGCATTGTTATTTAATCCTTGCAATATTTTAGAATACCTGGTTGATCCTGCCTGTTCCTGTTTTCCTCTTTGTAAACTGACCGCGCTAATCATGGCTGCCGTTACCTGTTCCATTATAGCGTGGTCAGTTTACTTCTTTCAGTCTTCGGGCTCTTTATTTAGTATCTTTGTATTTGCCTTCTCTCCCCCTCCCTGCTATTCCTGTGGTCTGTGTCTGTGTGAAGCCGATCAACTCCCCACCCCTCCCCTCCAGCCTTGAATGACTGATCACAGCATCTGCTCCTCCCCTCTGATTTTTACAAATGCCAATATAAAGAAAGTGAAACTACCTTTCCATCATGTGTAAGTCATAACATTTTAATAAAAGATAATTACATTTGGTATATATGTATGTATATATATATATATATATATATATATATATATATATATATATATATATACATACATACATATACATACACACAGTTGTGCTCATAGGTTTACATATCCTGGCAGAATGTATGCTTTCTTGGCCATTTTTCAGAGAATATGAATGATAACAAAAAAAATTCTTTCACTCATGGTTAGTGTTTGGCTAAAGCCATTTATTATCAATATACAGTGTTTACTCTTTTTAAATCACAATGAAAACAGAAACTACCCAAATGACCCTGATCAAAAGTTTGCATACCCTGGTGTTATTGGCCTGAAAAAGTTGACACAAAGGGGTTTGAATGGCTATTAAAGGTAACCATCCATACCTGTGATCTGTTTGCTTGTAATTAGTGTGTATGTGTATAAAAGGTCAATGAGTTTCAAGACTCCTGACAGACCCTTGCATCTTTCATCCAGTGCTGCACTGACATTTCTGGATTCTGAGTCACGGGGAATGCAAAAGAATTGTCAAAGGATCTGCTATTTCAAGATGAACAATAAGGAGACACTTGAAGAAAGATGGGCTGCATTGTCGTGTCGCCAGAAGAAAGCCATTACTACGCAAATGCCACAAAGCATCCCGCTTACAATACGCCAAACAGCACAGAGACAAGCCTCAAACCTTCTGGCACAGTCATTTGGAGTAATGAGACCAAAATTTAGCTTTTTGGCCACAACCATAAACGCTTCTTTTGGAGAGGAGTCAACAAGGCCTATGATAAAAGGTACAGCATTTCTACTGGGAAACACGGAGGTGGATCGCTGATGATTTGGGGGTGTGTAAGTTACAAAGGCCCAGGAAATTTGGTCAAAATTGATGGCAAGATGAATGCAGTATGTTATCAAAAAATACTGGAGGAAGATTTGCATTAAACAGCCAGGAAGCTGCACATAGGACGTACTTGGACATTCCAACATGACAATGATCCAAAACACAAGGCCAAGTCGACCTGTAATTGGCTACAGCAGGATAAAGTGAAGGTTCTGGAGTGGTCATCTCAGTCTCTTGACCTCAATATCATTGAGCCACTATTGGGAGATCTCAAACATGCAGTTCATGCAAGACAGCTCAAGAATTTACAGGAACTGGAGGCTTTTTGCCTAGAAGAATGGGCAACTTTACCATCTGAGAAGATAAAGAGCTTCATCCACAAATACCACAAAAGACTTCAAGCTGTCATTGATGTTAAAGGGGTATTAAGAACTGGGGTGTGTAAACTTTTTGATCAGGGTCATTTGGGTAGTTTCTGTTTTCACTATGATTTAATAAGAGTAAACACAGTGATAATATATGGCTTCAGCCAAACACTAACCATGAGTGAAAGAAAAGTTTTTCTGTTATTCATATTCTCTGAAAAATGGCCAAGAAATCATCAATTCTGCCAGGGTATGTAAACTTATGAGCACAACTGTATATATACAGTATCTCACAAAAGTGAGTGCACCCCTCACATTTTTGTAAATGTTTTATTATATCTTTTCATGTAACAACACTGAAGAAATGACACTTTGCTACAATGTAAAATAGTGTACAGCTTATACAACAGTGTAAATTTTCTGTCCCCTCAAAATAACTCAACACACAGCCATTAATGTCTAAACCGCTGGCAACAAAAGTGAGTACACCCAAAGTGAAAATGTCCAAATTGGGCCCAACTAGCCATTTTTCCTCCCCGGTGTCATGTGACTCATTAGTGTCACAAGGTCTCAGGTGTGAATGAGGAGCAGGTGTGTTAAAAAAGAATTGTTGCTCTATATAAAGATGTCCTAGGCTATAAGAAGATTGCCAAGACCCTGAAACTGAGCTGCAGCACGGTGGCCAAGACCATACAGCGGTTTAACAGGACAGGTTCCACTCAGACCAGGCCTCGCCATGGTCAACCAAAGAAGTTGAGTGCACGTGCTCAGCGTCATATCCAGAGGTTGTCTTTGGGAAATAGACGTATGAGTGCTGCCAGCATTGCTGCAGAGGTTGAAGGGGTGGGGGGTCAGCCTGTCAGTGCTCAGACCATACACCACCCACTGCATCAAATTGGTCTGCATAGCTGTCATCCCAGAAGGAAGCCTCTTCTAAAGATGATGCACAAGAAAGCCCGCAAACAGTTTGCTGAAGACTGTGGTATGATGAGCCCAAGATAAACTTATTTGGTTTAGATGGTGTCAAGCGTGTGTGGTGGCAACCAGATGAAGAGTACAAAGACAAGTGTATCTTGCCTACAGTCAAACATGGTGGTGGGATTGTCATGGTCTGGAGCTGCATGAGTGTTGCCGTCACTGGGGAGCTACAGTTCATTGAGGGAACCATGAATGCCAACATGTACTGTGACATACTGAAGCAGAGCATGATCCCCTCCCTTCGGAGACTGGGCCGCAGGGCAGTATTCCAACATGATAACGACCCCAAACACACCTCCAAGATGACCAATGCCTTGCTAAAGAAGCTGAGGGTAAAGGTGATGGACTGGCCAAGCATGTCTCCAGACCTAAACCACATTGAGCATCTGTGGGGTATCCTAAAACGGAAGGTGGAGGAGCGCAAGGTCTCTAACATCCACCAGCTCCGTGATGTCGTCATGGAGGAGTGGAAGAGGACTCCAGTATTATTTTATGTATTTATTATTATTTATTTAATTGACTTTAACTGTCTGTCTCTGCATTACAAACACTTACCATAGTGTCTGTTGAACAGCGTAATGTCTTTAAAAAATGGCTAACCCTAGAAAAAATTGAGACAAGGAGGCCAATTTAAAGGAATATAATATTGTTAGTTATTTTTAGCAATATGTCTAATTATTGTAGATAATGGCTATTATGGGCCATACTTTTTTCAGCTTTATATTCTGATTATTGCAATATGCAGAAATAAATGCTTTTTCATGGTAAATTACGGTACATGGGGAACAAATTCCTTTAATTTGACTACTGGTGAACCTCACCACATGAAACTTTGGAACAAGCAAATCATATCAGAAGGTAAATAATAATGTTATATTAAATTGGTACCATACAACTTGAAACAAATATAGGTATGGCAGCAAAAAAGTGCAAGAAAGACGAAAGTGCCTATAAGAGCACGAAAAGCCAAAGGTCATACTTGATTCACACCAATGACATATACTGTATGAGTAAAACAGTCAAAACATGAAGCTATATATATCTGAAAGGGTTAAAGAACACTTATGTACAATAGCCATTTTATCACAGTTAATACTGCAGAGTGCTTAACAAAAGCGTTTCACTTGACCTTTAGTTTGCTTGAAAACAACATGAGATTGGAAAGTAAAAAATCACAAAGGAAAAGCAAATGCTTTTCTGGTATAGAACTTGGTAGAACTGCCTGCCAACATCACAGGATATGTCTGAATAAAAAAGAATTAAAAAATAAAGTTTTTTTTTTTGTTCGCTAAAACCAAACAAAGAGGAGAAGAAAAGCGGTAGACACTTAACCAGCTGCGTGCAGCGTTACAAAGTTTTATTTTAGCCTAGGAAGTCATTGCAATCCAGTCTAGTGATTTTCTCTTACAAGTAGCATCTAGAAGACACATGTTTGCAATTGTCAGAAGAGAACTGGAACATAGTAATGTTCTGGATTTCCATGCATAGGTTCGTGAAACAACTGTGGACAAGTGGATGAAAATATTATTATTATTATACAGGATTTATATAATGCCAACAGTTTGTGCAGCGCTTAACAAAATGAAGGCAGACATTACAGTTACATTACAATCTGGTACAAGAGGAATCAGAGGGCCCTGCTCGTTAGAGCGTACAATCTAAGAGGGAGGGTCAATTGATACAAAAGCCAATAGCTGTGGGGGATGAGCTGATGGAGAAAATAAAGCAGTGTATTAGTTAGAAGCAGGATAAGCTTCTTCAAAGAGATGAGTTTTCAGAAAATACTCTTTGTCATTGTGGACATTTCCAATATGGTTACTAATAGTAAACCAGCATTATTGATCCATAGCTATAAACATACAATGGGGATGGAAAGTATTCAGACCCCCTTAAATTTTTCACTCTTTGTTATATTGCAGCCATTTGCTAAAATCATTTAAGTTCATTTTTTTCCTCATTAATGTACACACAGCACCCCATATTGACAGAAAAACACAGAATTGTTGACATTTTTTCAGATTTATTAAAAAAGAAAAACTGAAATATCACATGGTCCTAAGTATTCAGACCCTTTGCTGTGACACTCATATATTCAACTCAGGTGCTATCCATTTCTTCTGATCATCCTTGAGATGGTTCTACACCTTCATTTGAGTCCAGCTGTGTTTGATTCTACTAATTGGACTTGATTAGGAAAGCCACACACCTGTCAATATAAGACCTTACAGCTCACAGTGCATGCCAGAGCAAATGAGAATCATGAGGTCAAATGAACTGCCAGAAGAGCTCAGAGACAGAATTGTGGCAGGACACAGACGTTTGGGACGACCAGAACCCTTCCTAGAGCTGTCGTCCAAACTGAGCTATCAGGGGAGAAGAGCCTTGGTGAGAGAGGTGAAGAAGAACCCAAAGATCACTGTGGCTGAGCTCCAGAGATGCAGTCGGGAGATGGGAGAAAGTTGTAGAAAGTCAACCATCACTGCAGCCCTCCACCAGTCAGGGCTTTATGGCAGAGTGGCCTGACGGAAGCCTCTCCCAAGTGCAAGACACATGAAAGCCCGAATGGAGTTTGCTAAAAAACACCTGAAGGACTCCAAGATGGTGATAAATAAGATTTTTTGGTCTGATGAGACCAAGATAGAACTTTTTGGCCTTAATTCTAAGCAGTATGTGTAGAGAAAACCAGGCCCTGCTCATCACCTGTCCAATACATCCCCAACAGTGAAGCATGGTGGTGGCAGCATTATGCTGTGGGGGTGTTTTTCAGCTGCAGGGACATGGCGACTGGTTGCAATCGAGGGAAAGATGAGTGCGGCCAAGTACAGGGATATCCTGGACAAAAACCTTCTCCAGAGTGCTCAGGACCTCAGACTGGGCTGAAGGTTTACCTTCCAACAAGACAATGATCCTAAGCACACAGAAAAAATAATGAAGGAGTGGCTTCACAACAACTCCGTGACTGTTTTTGAATGTCCCAGCCAGAGCCCTGACTTAAACCCAATTGAGCATCTCTGGAGAGACCTAAAAATGGCTGTCCACCAATGTTCACCATCCAACCTGACAGAACTGGAGAGGATCTGCAAGGAGGAATGGCAGAGGATCCCCAAATCCAGGTGTGAAAAACTTGTTGCATCTTTCCCAAAAAGACCCATGGCTGTATTAGATCAAAAGGGTGCTTCTACTAAATACCGAGCAAAGAGTCTGAATACTTAGGACCATGTGATATTTTAGTTTTCTTTTTAAATAAATCTGCAAAAATGTCAACAATTCTGTGTTTTTCTGTCAATATGGGGTGCTGTGTGTACATTAATGAGGAAAAAAAAATGAACTTAAATGATTTTAGCAAATGGCTGCAATATAAAAAACAGTGAAAAATTTAAGGGGGTCTGAATACTTTCCGTTCTCCCCACTGTATACAGTACATAGGCGGGGGGGGGGCTGGTTTGGGGGATCTGTACTGGGGAGAGTTGTACTGGTGGGGGAGATCTGTATTGGGAAAAGCTGGACTGGTGGTGGTGGTGGGGCGCGAGATCTTTACTGGGGGAATCTATACTGGCAGAGGGGGAGATCTGTACTGGGGAGCTATACTGGAAGGGGGGGGGGATCTGTACTGGTGGGGGGGGGGCTGCACTGGGGGCAGCTGGACTGGCGGGGAAAGATTTGTACTGAGGGGAGCTGCACTGATGGGGAGGGGTGAATGTATTGGGAGGAGCTGTGATGGTGGGGAAATCTGTAAAGGGTGGAGCTGTACTAGTGGGGGGGACTGTACTGGGGGGGAGCTGTACTAGTGGAAGTAGGATGATCTGTACTGATGGGAGCTCTACTAGTGGAGAAGGGGGTTCTGTACTGGGGAAGCTGTACTGGTGGTGGGGAAATCTATACTGGGGGAAGCAGTACTGGTAAAGGGGAGATCTGTGCTGGGGGGGAAGATGTACTAGTGAGAGGGTTTGTACTAGTTGGAGCTATAATGGTGTAGAGGAGTTTTTTGTACAGGGGTAGCTGTACGAGTAAGGGGGATTGCATGGGGGGTTCCTGTACTGGTGTGAGGGGATCTGTATTGGGGGAGCTGTATTAGTGGAGGGGGAATCCACACTGGCGTGAACATAATCTGAATTGCGGGGAGCTGTACTGGGGGGAAATCTGTAATTGAGGGGAGATTAATATATGGGGATCTGTACTTGAGAGAGACCTATGTTGGGGGATGTATACTTGGGGAAGATCTATACAGGGACAATCTGTACTGGCGGAGATCTACACTGGGGGGAGATCCATACCCTGAAGAAGATCTGTACTGATAGGAGGAGCGACGTCAGCACGTCGGGAGGAGCAACGCACTGACGTCACCACGTTGTTCAATGTCCCGTTAGGACGGGCGTTGATATCATAGCCGGCCGGCTTATGATTTATATTGGAACTATATTAACCACATGTAAGTGGTACTGTTTTTAATATAATAAATATCATTTGGTTTTACCTATGGTGATTCTTTCCTCCCTTTTCTTTGGGTTTGTTTGAACTTTATCACAGAGTGAGGATACTGGATTGTTGTGTCCCTGATTGTATACCAAAATGACCTGCTCGCTAGTGGTGTGTGGAGACTGTTGAGGTTCGACTTTCAACCCATCTGCAACTTTCAGAGGAAAAGGCCCTGGCTGGGTATTAGCCACACGCATCAAAGCTTGTGCAGCTGGTAAGCGTGTGCTCTATATGGTGGTGGATTCACAATTGTCAGTCAAAACGATCACCACAGTCACAGAAGTGGGATCTCAACACTGCATGTTCTGGTCTCACAATTTTTTTTTTTTCTGAAGGACTCACTGGTTCCATATATTATTTTTATTTTGAAAGACTCACTTGTTTCCTTTTTTAAACTCACCACACATGGGACTTTTTAATATTCACTATCATTGTGATATTTGTTATTATCTATACCATGTTATATGCTAGTTCATTTTTATTTGTAGTCAATAGTGCGCAGCTCCTTTTTTGTTATATATTAGGTAAAGTATACTGTACATGAGATTTAATGCAAATCTTTACACACACAAATTGTGTTTGTGGTTAAAATAATTTAATAAAGGAGTAGTAATGTTCATTTTACCTTAGTGAAGCTATGCACACACTGATCTCCCAGTCATAAACATGAGAATGTAGAATGTAAAAAAAATTAGAGAAATTTGCATGACCGGTTGATTGAAGTAAACACAGCTTCCCTTTTTTCACTTACCTAAGTAAACAATAAAGTTGTCATTTGGACATCCTCTACTCCTTTAATAAATGAACCCCAATGAATGTATCCAAATGTGCCAGTGTATTTCTACAGTATATTGTTTCCTGTTTATATGACTTAACCGATACTATATATACATTCTAGATAGTACCTGGAGGAGGATCCTATAGGTGTTTATGAGCTCACCTCATGCATACCTCCTGTAAATAATTCTGAGCATTCTCTCATGAAAGTGCACATTTTAGTTCATGACCCTGTTCTTGCAACAGACTTATTCGGGTTCTATTTCAATTATGGTTGCCGTCACATTGACAAGTCTTGTTGACGCTGCTCTGCAGAGTATTAAACTTTCTACTGACAGCAAAACTGTAACATTCACATTGATTATTGTTTTTCTCAGACCCCAGGAGCTCTATGAAGACTGGGGGGAGCCTGCAGGGCTGTGGATATTCTTTCCCTTAGGTTTTCTGTGGGAAAGTAAACAGGTGGAATGTACAGCATTTGTGGTATGTATGCAAAACAGTGGGGCTTTAAACTTGAGGGTACTCATTGTGTATACAGTAATGTATGGCACATTCCTTGTCCCCAAAAATATGCTTCACTGTTCCACAAGCAAGCGTTTAACAGGGGTCTGGAGTGTGTAATGCACAAAGCATAGGGATCAGAAGAGTGGGTAATTCTCAGGTCAGTAGACACAGTACAACAAAAATGTACTTCCTTCCCCAAGCCAAAATCTCCCCAGTACAGATCTCCCCTCTCTCCCACTAGTAAACATCCTCCCAGTACAGATCTCCCCATCAGTATAGATCTTCTTCAGGGTATGGATCTGCCTCCAGTATAGATCTCCCCCAGTACAGATTCTGATGCTTTTTATATAAATGTCCAAATTCTCTGCTGAGAGCAGCTTATTAGTTGTATAGACATGGCATGCTCACACTAATTTTGACACAAATGTGTTTGGTTGGAGGCTGTAAAGTATTAAACACTGCAGCATCCAGGCTAAAATCAGAACTACTATGTAAGATTAACACAAAATCTATTACTGTAAAGCTACAGTATGATACTTTGTCAAATTAGTAAGTTGTGGTGTTTCCAAGTTTTTTTTTTTTTCTAGTCAATGTATTTGTATTAAGATATGTATGTACAAAAATGTATATGCCTGACAAGGACATGTATTTTGAGACGTTACACATGTGAAGGGGGTATTTATTAAAGGGAGACTCCTAAACACCTCCATTGCCATACAGGAACAGATAGATCAGCTTATGTGTAGTTCTGGCAGAATCTTCCTCGCCTAGTTACTGGCATGCTCTACAATACTAAGCAAGACTATAATGGGCTTCCTTTAGATCTGCTTGATGCTGTACTAAAGTCTAAAATGTCAACACAATTTAATTTTAAACTGAGTTTCACATAATTCGTTGCAAACTTTTCAAAATGCCTCTGGGTGGGAATTAGGCCCTTTTGCCATAGTTCTGTGTTGCACAAATGCTTACAGCTAGGAAAACTTTCCTTCCTTTTCAGAATTAGGACCTATTAATAAAATGAGTGACCTAGTAACCACATAGATTTACCAAGCAGGCCTGAGCATTATGAGTGTCAAATGAAAATGAGTAGAGATGGGCCGAACATCCCCCGGTTTGGTTTGCGCCCAAACTCTTGAACATCGGAAATGTTCGGACCTGAACCGCAAGGCCCATTAAAGTCTATTGGACCCGAACTTGAAAAATCAAAAGTCCCCATTTTAAAGGCTTATATGCAAGTCATTGGCCATAAATAGGGTATTGGGACCCGGGTACTGACCAGGGGGACATGTACCAAGGCAAAAAAAACTTTAAAGTTTTGCACCACAGTGAGCAAGCCTTATGTAAAGAAGCCAAATTTTGCTACACAGGCCAAGATTAACATTTTTTTTTGGTAGAGTCTGCGCAGAAATTGGTTTTTGGGTGTTGGTGGTGCCTTCACATCTTAACCCTATAGAGGTACTCTTGATGAAAGCAAGAATTGGCCTTGCTGTAAAAAATTGAAATTATATGCAAATGGATGGATTGAGCCGGCAACACTGTAGTTTGTATAACAATTTATTGGTGACTGGTTACAAAGGAGAGACGATAAAACTGACGCGTTTCAGTAAGAGCCTTAGTTGTGATGCTAGGACTAATGCCGCGTACACAGGGCCGGACTTGCCAACGGGGTAAATGCCGTCGGCATTTCCAACGGAAAGATTTAGAACATGTTCTATGTCTGAGTCCATCGGAAATGCCTACAGAAAATGTCCAATGGGGCATACACACGGTCGGAATGTCCGACCGAAAGCTCCCATCTGACTTTTTCTGTTGGCCGTGTGTACGCGGCATAAGGCTCTTGCCGAAATGTGTCAGTTTTTTGTTTTATTGTCACTTTTTTGTAACCAGTCACCAATAAATTGTTATATGGACTACAGTGTTGCTGGCTCAATCCATCCATTTGTCTTGTTCTGGTGTGTATGGACATACTGAGCTCATGCACCCGTGTGGGGATCTTGCAATCAGATTGGGTGTTCCTCGCTGTGTGCGCTGCTCCTCTCAGACTTCACTTGATGAAATTATATGCCCCAGTCAAACAGTTGCGGAAAAATTGGTCTTTGGGTGTTGGTAATGCCTTCCCACCGTAACCCTATAGAGGTACTCTTGATGAAAGCAAGAATTGGCCTTGCTGTAAAAATTAAAATTAAATTATATGCACCTGTCAAATAGGTGTGGAAAAATTGGTTCTTGGGTGTTAATTGTGCCCATGAAACCTATATCAAAACTTTACTTCAAGATAAAATCAACACCCACAAAACTAGGCAGCCTATACAGCCTTGCAGAGATTACTTATCCCAAAAACACTTAATCAGTGACATAGGCATCAGGGGCTTGATAGCTGCTGCTAATCCAGGACTGATTCATTTTGACAAATGTCAGCCGGTCAACATAGTCAGACACGCTCTTTTATCTGTCACAAAACCTCCAGCAGGACACTAAATGCCAATTTAGAAATCACGCTGGATGCAGGGCAGCCCAGCAGCTTAATTGCATACTGGGCAAGCACTGGCCAGTGATCTATTCTCATGACCCAGTAACCCAGTGGATCGTCCACTGGAAAGCGCGCCATGTCTGTTTTCGACCCTAGATAATCTTCCACCATATGATGCAGACGCTGCTGATGGGATATTGAACCTGACCACCTTGGGCACTGAGGACTAAAACATTTTTTAAATGAATCACTTAGGACCTTAGGCTGCCCCCTCCTCTACCGCTCCTCCCTTGACCAACAGAAGCCTCAAAACTACCTTTTCCATGAGACTGTAACCTACCAGAGTCTTGAACTCATCCTGTCCTCACTCCTTGCGCATTGACAGGATGAGTTCCGAAACTTCCCCCTTGTAACGGTGGTCAGGGAGGGTTGCCAACCAATAATCCTTCTTCCTGATCCCACAAATTCTCTGGTCCTCTTGCAGGCTTTGAAGAATAAGGAAGCCCATGCCCTGCAAGTTTGCGGAGGCATGAGAAGCAGAGTTCTTGGGGTCACTGAGGATTACAGTATCTGCAACTGCCTCCTTCCCGCCAAGTACTACTCTCAAGGTTTCTGGGGACTGAAAACCAACTGTTAAGATTTAACGTATGTCTTCCTCTGCTTCAATGCCTCCAAAAGTGGCAGAATCCTCCTCCTCCCCCTCTCCTCTGATGTGTTTTGTGGCATCGCAAGAATGGTGTCTACATAAAGCGTGCCTTAAAAGGAAAGGAAGTCCTCCTCTTCCTCCCACTGCTCAGCCCCAAGTGTCCTGTCCATAATGCCACTCAGAGTATGCTCCAGCAGGAACACAAGAGGGATTGTGTGACTGATGCTTGCATTGTCACGGCTCACCACCCTTGTCGCCTCCTCAAATGATGACAGTACAGTGCATACATCCTTTATCAGCAGTCATTGGCATGGGGAAAAAAAACCCGAGCTGCCCTGAGCCTGTCGTTGTGCCATAGTCATTCAGGTACTCGTTGACGGCCCTCTATTGCATTTGCAGCCGTTGCAGAATTGCTGAGTTCCACCTGGTGGGCATGTCACAAATCACAGGTAGGTTGAATTCCCCATGAATTTCAGCCAGCTGAACGCTGGCTGTGTATGACTGCCTGAAATGGCTACAGACTCTTCTGGGCTGCTTCGTCAGCTTTACCTGTCGAAGGGCAGACAGAAGGTTAGTGCACACCACCATTCCTGGCTCAAGCTTCTGTGGTCTGAATCACCTCTGGGCCTTCCCCTGCAGAACTGAAAGAATCTCTTCTCCAGTGTGGTTCCTGTTACCTAGACAGACCAACTGAAGCACTGCACGGCATCTTTTAGCCTGACTCATTGAATAGCCCCTTGAACGCGTAGAGGGTACTGGTGGTTCATAGGACAATTCAGCAGAGAAGGTGTCACGGATAGTACTTACTGAGGCCGAGATGCCGAGAGTGGCTCACCCTTGTGACCACACCCACCCCATCCCCCGACGGTGATACGGGGAACAGGTGGCACGCGGAGGCATGGGCCACCAGCAGGTGTGAGTTCCTTGAAAAGCCTGGGGAGCTGTATGAAGGATTAGCTGAGATTCAGGAACTGGCTGAGGGTCCAATGCAGGACAGAGGAATCAGGTGCCAGAGGAAGTAAACAAGTCTGTGAAACAGGCCAGAGGTCAAATCCAGGTAAGGCAGGTAAGCAAGTCCATTGGGCAGGCTGAGGGTCAAACACTGGTAGGCAGATCAAGCAAAGTCCATTAGGCAGGCCGAGGGTCAAACACTGGTAGGCAGATCAAGTAAAGTCTGTTTAAGCAAGCCGAGCGTCAGATCAAGGAGAGCAGCAGCGTAGTCAGGAACAGTCCGGGTCACAGCAGGTAATCAGGTATGGCAAACTGGAAACATGCACAAACAGGAAACTGACGACAAACCAGCAAACCGTCTGGGCACCAGAGCCATCTGAAATAGCCCCGCCATAGCGTGCACCTTGGCGTGTGAAATGACGCACACTGCACGCACTACTGTGCACACTTGCAAGCCACTGCACGCACAAGGGAACTCGGGCCGTGCACGTGTGTGCACCGGAGTGCCAATCCGCCGCATATGCACGCAGGAGCATGGCGAGCAAGGGTAGAAAAAGTCCTTCTCTGACAGTGCCCCCCCAGGGGCGGACACTGGATGCCCAAACTGGACATCAGTTCTGGATGTTCCCAGTGGAAGGCTTGAATTAACCGTGGGGCATGCAGATTCCTAGCGGGCTCCCAGGAATTGTCCTCAGGATGGTATCTTTTTCATTGGATTAGGTACTGAAGTTGCCTGCCCCTCTTTCAGCAGTTTAAAATTGACTCCACTTCAAACTCATTCTCCCAGTCTACTTTGTCTGGCAGGGGAGGAAGTTCCCTTCTCCCAGGAAAAGAGCCGGACACAACAGGTTTTAGCAAGGATGCGTGAAAGACTGGGTATATTCTATAAGAGTTCAGTATTGCCAGCTCAAATGCCACAGGGTTTATCATCCTCTTAATTTGAAAGGGCCCAAGTTTCCGTGAGGGCAGGGGTAGCTTAAGATTTGCAGTTGACAACCAGACCTCCTCGCTAAGGATGAGCCAAACACCCCCCGGTTCGGTTCACACCAGAAATTGCGAACAGACCAAAACTTCGCACAAACGTTAGAACCCCATTGAAGTCTATGGGACTCGAACGTTCTAAATCAAAAGTGCTCATTTTAAAGGCTAATTTGCATGGTATTGTCCTAAAAAGTGTTTGGGGACATGGGTCCTGCCCCAGGGGACATGTATCAATACAAAAAAAAGTTTTAAAATCGGACGTTTTTTCGGGAGCAGTGATTTTAATAATGCTTAAGGTCAAACAATAAAAGTGTAATATTCCTTTAAATTTCGTACCTGGGGGGTATCTATAGTATGCCTGTAAAGAGGCGCATGTTTCCCATGTTTAAAACAGTCTGACAGCAAAATGACATTTCAAAGGAAAAAAGTCATTTAAAACTACTCGCGGCTATACTGAATTGCCAGCCCGACAATACACATAAAAGTTAATTGTTAAAAACGGCACGGGAATTCCCGGGGGGAACCCTGAACCAAAATTTTTGAAAAAAATGACGTGGGGGGTCCCCCTAATTCCATACCAGGCCCTTCAGGTCTGGTAAGGATATTAAGGGGAACCCCGGCCAAAATTTAAAAAAAAAAATGGCGTGGGGTCCCCCTCAAAATCTATACCAGACCCTTCAGGTCTGGTATGGATTTTAAGGGGAACCCGCGCCAACATTTTTTAAAAAATGGCATGGGGTACCCCTAAAAATTCATACCAGACCCTTATCCGAGCATGCAACCTGGCAGGCCGCAGGAAAAGAGGGGGGGACGAGAGAGCTCCCCCCTCCTGAACCGTACCAGGCTACATGCCCTCAACATTGGGAGGGTGCTTTGGGGTAGCCCCCCAAAGCACCTTGTTCCCATGTTGATGAGGACAAGGGCCTCATCCCCACAACCCTGGCCTGGTGGTTGTGAGGGTCTGCGGGCAGGGGGCTTATCGGAATCTGGAAGCCCCCTTTAACAAGGGGACCCTCAGATCTCGGCCCTCCCCCCTGTGGTTAGAAGGGGGATATGCAGACTGTGAGCCAGGGTAACATCTAGGAAACAGCTGCAAGCTCCTGAGTCAATTATAGCGAGCAGGTGAGTTTCCCCTTCTGTTAGCTGTAAGGAGACAAACAGAATAACATAAGTTTTAGGCACCACACTGGCTTGACAGTTCACAGAGTTTTGCGGGTAGGACTTACTAGGCCTTACTGGACAGCTGCGTAGAAAATGTCCGGTACCCCTGCAGTATAAGCACAGGTTGGATTGGTGTCTGCGTTGCCTTTCCTCAGGGGCCAGAGGAGCACGGACCAAACCAAGCTGCATAGGCTTGACCTCAGGAGCTGAAGAGGTGACTGCAGCCAGAGACGGTACATGGGTCGGAATTGGCCTGGATGACGTCCAAGCCAGGCGCGGCCCCTGGAAACGCTCTGAGTGTCAATGACACAAGCGCCCATCCAGCTTGGTGGCTGATTGGATCAACTCCTCTAGAGAAGCTGGGGTTTCCATCCTGGCTAATTCGTCCTTAAGGAGCTCAGACAGGCCTTGACGGTACTGGTATCTTAGGGCAGGCTCATTCCAGCCAGTATCAGCCGCCCACTTACGGAATTCTGCCGTATAGTCCTCTATTGGTCTACTTCCTTGTGACAAGCTGTGCAAGGTTGCTTCAGCTGTGGCCGTGCGCTGCGGGTCGTCATAAAGTTGGGACATACTCTCAAAAAAAGAATCAATTGAGTTCAGCACAGGGCTCCTTTGTTCCATCAGGCTGTGGACCCAAGCTTGGGGTTCCTCGGCCATGAGGGAGATCACAAAACCCACCTTTACAATTTATGAAGAAAAAGCCCTGGGCTGAAGGGCTAAATAGAGGGAACAGGCGTTTTTAAAAGCCCTGTACTTCTTGCGATCTCCTGCAAAATGCTCAGGTGTGGGGACCTTAGGCTCTGGGAGCACCAATACTACAGTAGGGTTAGTGGTAGCCTGAGAAGAAGAGACCCCACTGGTAGGTGCGGGAGCTGCGGCTGCAGGTAAAGGTGGTTCCGTGAGTTGCTGAAGGTGGCTATCAATCTGAGTATACCCTTCTTGAAGCTTTTGGACGGTATCAGTAAGAGCTGAGACCTGCTGGCACAAGATCTCCAGAGGAGAGCGCACTCTGTCAAGCTCGGTCATCTGGCTGGTTTGTGCTGTCACGGATAGTACTTACTGAGGGCGAGATGCCGCGCCCACGCACACCCTGTCCCCCGAAGGTGATACAGGGAACAGGTAGCACGCGGAGGCACGAGCCACCAGCAGGTGTGAGTTCCTTGAAAAGCCTGAGGAGCTGTATGAAGGATAAGCTGAGATTCAGGAACTGGCTGAGGGTCCAATGCAGGACAGAGGAATCAGGTGCCAGAGGAAGTAAACAGGTCTGTGAAACAGGCCAGAGGTCAAATCCAGGTAAGGCAGGTAAGCAAGCCTGTTGGGCAGGCCGAGGGTCAAACACTGGTAGGCACATCAAGCAAAGTCTGTTTAAGCTGAGGGTCAGATCAAGGAGAGCAGCAGCGTAGTCAGGAACAGTCCGGGTCACAGCAGGTAATCAGGTATGGCAAACTGGAAACAGGCACAAACAGGAAGCTGACGACAAACCAGCAACCCGTCTGGGCGCCAGAGCTGTCTGAAATAGCCCCGCCATAGCGTGCGCCCTGGCGTGTGCCATTATGCACACTGCGTGTGCTACCATGCACACTCGTGAGCCAGTGCAAGCACAAGGGAACTGTTGTGCACATGCACGCGCCGCACCATCGGGCCGCGCATGTGTGTGCGTCAGAGCCCCAATCTGCCGCGCATGCACGCAGGAGCATGGCGAGCAAGGGTAGAAAAAGTCCTTCTCTGACAGAAGGGCATGGAGGAAGAGGAGGGGATGGAGCTGACAGATCTTGCATCATCACTACCAGCTGCATGGAGAAGTGGTGGCAAAACAAGCTCCAGCACTGAGCCCTGTCCTGCATCCTTCCTAGTTGCAAGCAGAGTGTGCTGTGAACAAATATCGTCCCTGACCATGCTTGCTGGACCACATTTCAGCAGTAATGTGGACCTTGCTGCTGACTGCCTTGCTCAATAATGCCAAAACATTCCCTTCCACGTAATAGTACAGAGTTGAAATGGCCTTACATGAAAAGGAATAGCGATTGGGAACCTGCCATTGTGGTACAGCGCATTCTGCAAATTCATGGAAGGGGGCAGAATCCACCAGATGGAAAGGCAGGAGTTGTAAAGTCAGCAATTTGGACAAGCTTGCATTTAGATGCTGGCCATATATATGGGTGGCAGGGATTGTATTTTTTTTTCACTGCAGCAGACAGGGCATAGAAATTCGCCTGCTATACTCCACAGCTATGGTGTGCTGCTGGCAGATGTGTTGCAAAGACCTGTGACACCCTTTGCTTCACCATCATCCCTGTCAGTGGAGGCTGCTGAGAGTTCATGAGATATAGCAGAGGTAGACATGAATGGTAAGGAGTGAGAAGGAGAAGAATTGTGTCCTTTTGGAGTGGCTTTCAAGTGCTCTTGCCAGCCGGCTGAGTGGTGGGAGGTTAAATGCCTTGTCAAACATGTGGTACCCAAATGGCTGGTGTTTTTTCCAATCTTGATCTGCTTGCGGCAGAGATTGCAAATTGCAACAGCGCAGCCGACTGCACATGTGCTAAAAAAAGCCCCCCATCCTCATCATCAGTGGAGCCAACTTGGCAATATGCTGTGACCTGGGGAACATGACTGCCAATTTGTTGTTTATCAGTGTTCTCCCCATGTTACTCCCTTCCTCAGAACCAACATCAGAATCAAGTAATGCCTGTGTATCATTAAAAAGCAAGTGGCTGACACTGTGTTCAAATAATTTAGCTGACTCCTCCATGCATGATGCTTGGGCTATGGCAGGAGTAGCTGTGGACAAGGAGGCAGAATAAGCTGCTCAGGCAGCTGCGGTGTACTGTGCACTAGTGTCAGCTTGGGTCAAAGAGCATGAGGAGGATGAAGATGGTTTAGTAAGCCAGTCCACCACCTCCTCTGCATGCTGGGGCTGGATCGCACAGGCAACATCACTAAACAGAGACAAATGTGCCCTGCCTGAGGGCGGACCATGTTTACCTTTGCCTGTGGACACAGACACTGCTGGCACACTCATAGTGGCATGGGAACATCTGCCTCTCCTTGTTGGCCTCCCAGAAATGATGTGGGGGGGGTACTTATTATCCTAATTAATTAGAAACTGGGAAATGTGTGATTGGTTGCACATGTTGAATGAAAAGTAGTGTTTAAATTGAAGACTAACACTGACAGAAATGTAAAAACTTTATAAAAAAGGAGGGCAGGCAGGAGATAAAAAAAGAAAAAGACAAAAATAAAACATGCAGCAACCACAAAAAAGGGTATATAGCACTGTATACAGCACTAAATGTTATGTAATGCTGTGTTGAACACTGCTCTACACTAACACACTATACTCACACTATACTGACACACTACACTATACTGACAAACTTTACTATACTCCCACTATACTCACACACCATACTCATGGTACAGTGCGCAGTGCATTGTGGGGCGTTTGGTGGGCGAACATACCTCCAAGTGCCCTGCAAATTCGGATGTTTGTCAAACAGACAAACAGGTGATGTTTGGGCAGAACTTTTGCTTGGCCCAAACTGTTCGCACAACTCTAAAAATGAGGACCACACAGCAGATAGACTTTGTCCCCTGGGTCAATCTAAATACAAAATGTTCATGTTTCACTGGAATGGCCATTTCATAAAATAAGTGTGAAGTTTATGGATTAAAGCCAGCATAGTTTAGACCAACCTTTTTCTGGGATGCCTTCTGCCTTCACAAAGGTGTATATGCTTGTAAAAATTGTAAAAATAAATCACCTCAAATGCTAAGTGTCCAACGTGTGTAGATGCCACTGCATTATGTTAAAACTGTGCATAATTTTAAACAGTGCCTTGACTGAAAAAAGGTTGTGAAACTCTGGTTTAGACCTTTATTCCTTTCTGTCTGCTTTTGAATGCCAAGCAAGCAGTAACCAATCTTTATTGATGTAGCTGAACCATACACCCTCTTGACAGTTTAAACTTTCCCACCTGGGCCACTTTCTTTCTTCTCCAATCCCATCCCAATGTTTTCCTCCACTTTTATTCTTCTGTTATAATTTCACTACTAGCTAATCAATACTGCTTTGTTCTTTGATTTTCTACAGTCTCCAAAAATAAATCCTCTATAAAAATCAAGGAGATTCCCTAGACCCTGTACATTTACTGTACTTAAGGGGTGTACAATCTGTGACCCAAGACCGCTATGAATGCGGCTCAACACAAAATTGTAATCCTACTTAAAAATGTTGATTTTTTTTTGTGAAAATGTGTTTACACTTAGTGAACACATTCGGCTAAAGAAAAAATTTACAGTGTCTCTTTACTGGACTTTTATAAGTTTTATCTTCCCAAAGAAAAATATCCCACTCTTCACAATCATGCCTTATTCATGTCATCAGTTTTTGGCAGAACCTAAATTTGTGACCAACTATTTTCAAGAATAAAGCACACGAAGAGCAAAAATATCTGATGAACACCTTGAGAATTAATTGAGAATGGCTACTGCATCAAATATTGTCAAATATTGTGCTAGCTTTATGTTGTCCTCTTTTACTTTTATAATACAAAATATATTAAAAAATAGGTTTTATTACTCAGATAAATGCATTATCTATATCAGTGATCGTTAACTTGTGATCTGCCTGACTTTTCTGACCATCAGCTATCCTTATTATTATGCCGCGTACACACACGAGCGGACTTTACAGCAGACTTTGCCCGGCGGACGGGATTTCAGCGGACTTTGTTTTCTCAAAAGTTGGACAGACTTAGATTTGAAACATGTTTTAAATCTATCCGTCGAACTCGAGTCCGGTCTAAAAGTCCGCTCGTCTGTATGCTAGTTAGACGGACAAAAAGCCACGCTAGGGCAGCTATTGGCTACTGGCTATGAGCTTCCTTGTTTTAGTCCGGTCGTATGTCATCACGTACGAATTCGACGGACTTTGGTGGATTGTGTGTAGGCAAGTCCGTTCATTCAGAAAGTCCGTCAATAAAGTCCGTCGAAAAGTCCGCCGGGCAAAGTCTACCGTAAAGTCTGCTTGTGTGTATGCGGCATTAGTGTATTTTATGTGTGGCCCAAGACAATTCCTCTTCTTCCAATCTGGTCCAGGAAGGTCAAAAGGTTGGACACACCTGCTTGTTCTATATCTTTCCTCTTAGGCTGTGTGTTTATATGGACTGATATGATTTCAGTGGCTATAAGTGTCAAATTTATCATATTTATGTAATACTCATGACATGATTGTTAAATACTGTGGCAGTTCTGTGCCCTGCCACGGTGTGAAAAGAGTTAATGACCCAGGATTCTCATCCAGGTGGGTTGAAGGCATCCAGCGAACTTGTATCATTCAATAGGAAACTGACTTTGTCAGTTTCCTCATCAGTTGGTTAAAAGTGAATTTGGGATCTGGAGCCTGGAGATTTTATAGAGATCTGGGAGGGATGAAATCTCCAATTCTGGGTCCAAATTTTGAGAACCACCAGCACACTAATTGGGCAGGTGTGCTGGGCTTTCAGGAGAAGCCAGATTAGGGTTCTGGGCTCCACCCTGGCAGACAGAGGAGATTTCTGCTCTGAAATCAGGAAGGTTCCTCCTAGCTGAGACAGAGAAGCAAGGGACTGCTAGGTATGTGCACAGAATGGTGTATGAAGACGGTTATGAAGAAGGTCTGTAGGAGATTGTTGGCCACCCGCTTCTTCTCAATAAACTCTGTTCCCATGGCCTCCAAGAATATGCTCTATCCTGATTCTCCTCCTACCTATCATATTGCTCCTTCAGTGTTACCTACAACTCTGTCTCCTCCTCTCAATTGACCCTTTCTGTGGGGGTCCCCCAAGGCTCTGTTCTTGGACCCCCTTTTCTTCCCTATCTACACCTCCTCCCTTGGTCACTTGATAACCGCCCACGGCTTCCAATACCATCTTTACGCCGATGACACCGAAATCTATGTGTCTACTACTTACCTCACTCCTTCAGTCTCAGTGACATATCAGCATGGCTGTCACACCACTTCCTTAAACTAAATCTCTCTAAAACCGAGCTGGTAATATTCCCCCCTGCTCGTGCCCCCCTCCATGACTTTTCTATCAAAATCAATAATGCAACCATAAATCTCTCCCCTTATGTCAGGGTATTAGGTGTAATCCTAAACTCTAACGTGTCTTTTCAGCCCCAAATTCAATCGTTGTCAAAAGCTTGTAGACTTCACCTCTGTAACATCTCTAAATGATGCCCCTTTTTAACAAATTAAACCACCAAGCTCCTCATTCACTCCCTTGTTATCTCTCGTCTTGACTATTGCAACTCCCTTCTCATTGGCCTACCTCTCCATAAGCTATCCCCTCTTCAGTCTATCATGAATGCTGCTGCCAGACTTATACACCTTACCAACCGCTCAGTGTCTGCCACCCCTCTCTGCCAATCCCTACACTGTCTTCCAATAGCCCAGCAAATTAAATTCAAAATACCAACCACAACATACAAAGCCATTCACAACTCTGCCCAGAGCTACATCACCAACCTTGTCTCCAAATATCACCCAAACCGTCCT
Organism: Lithobates clamitans; assembly: GCA_037952925.1. Lineage (NCBI taxonomy): Eukaryota > Metazoa > Chordata > Amphibia > Anura > Ranidae > Lithobates > Lithobates clamitans. Next base: position 1,790,463 of record JBBGZY010001345.1, on the reverse strand, counting down.
CTCCGCTCCTCTCAAGACCTCCTACTCTCAAGCTCCCTTGTCTCCTCCTCCCATGCTCGTCTCCAAGATTTCTCCAGAGCCTCTCCCATCCTGCTGAAAAATACTGACTACCCCTGCAAGGGAATCTCATGTTTTGTGTTTTTTGAGATTTCTTTCTAATAAAATTGGGCAAGAAAAGCTCTTTAAAAGAAGAAAGCGAGTGACTGAGCCTTTAAAGCTTTATCACTTGAAGTGAGTTCTTACAATACTTAGAAGCTAATGATGCAATTTGTGATCCTGAACTTGCTCATGTTTTCCAAAACACTTTAATGTTATCTCAAACTACAATAAAGATTAAATATAAAAGGAGGACAAAGTAGCACCGTGTGTATGATGATTCTACAGGGTTATAATAACATTTGTATTTTAACAATCATTGCTATATAATTTCCACCAGAATATATTTCACTTCCATGTCCAGTACAGTAAGCTGACATGAAAATAAAGAAGGTGATTTCTAAGAAACAAGCCAGGTCCATTGTATAGCAAGGCCTTTCCTGTAAGGTAGCTTCCCTGCGGTGGGAACTGGTGGTGGAACCTTATCCTCCTTAGTGTTTGGAAAGAAATGGAAGTGCCGTTGTGGCGCCTGTGCAATTTGATTTGGTGTAAAAATACACACCAAATCTGATTTCTACTACATTAAGGAGTTCTCCAGTAAAAAGCACAAAGGAAAGAGCAAATAAGCTTTAAGTTTAGAAGACTCAGCATGCTTGCCACTCTCCATACAGAACATTTATGGATAAGCCATGGGAAGGAAAGAAAAAAAATGCAATTGAATAAGATAAAGATGATTTAATATTAAGCTGAAGTGGAAAGCTGGAAGCTAAAATATAAATGGATATGCTTTCGCTTACGAGAAATAAGTGCCATTTGAAACTCAAAATATTATGCTAGCAATTTTAAAGGGGAAAATAGAATTAAAATAAACAGAATATAGTCTGGGGAATATTAAATCAGGAAACTCACTTTCAGCCATTTACCAGTTTATAACACATGGTTTATGTAAATAAATACTAACCTAATAGAGTTTCCTGGGTTCCTAGTAATGATAGCAGAAAAAGACTTACTGGTGGTCATTTACTGTACAATAACATCTCTTTTTACAATCAGTGTTCCTGGTGTGACTATGCTGTAGGTAATATTGATGTAGAGAGAAAAAATATGGCAATAGTCCACCATATACAGAAACTTATCGGTTGCTAGACAACAGCAACAACTATTATTTCATGCATTTTCAGTCATGATTCCCAATGTACTAAATGATCAATGCCATGTAAAATATAATTGAAAAATTAAGGCCCCCAGAAAACAAATTTTGGAACCCCAATTTTTGGTCTTTTCTCTTGATGACCATGGTTCTTACTCATTAAGACCATGTAAACAATGAACACAATGTGCAAGTAAAGCAACTGTTAGTGATTAGCCATGGTCATTTCTATTTAGTCAAATAATTTGAGTGTATTTCCCCAAACTAGTGAATTTATATCAGCAAAGTGATTTATAATAATCTATTTATGATATTTTGGGAAGAGAATGTATTTGCCTACCAAGAGTGAATATTAGTATTGCTCTATTTATTTGCATCATAATTACAACTTTAATAAAAACAGTAAAAAGGCAGAAATTCATAGCGATATGGCATTCTATGCACAAATATTCAAGTGCCAAATCAATTAACAGTTATATTGAACCAAAAATCATTACAAATTTAAAATGATATAAAGCCACCTAATAATTCCTTGTTTATTAAAATGTCCAAACTTTGTAATGTTGTCACCCCAAATGTCAATTACCTACTTTCTGGGGATCAAGTATTACTTGTTCATTGTTTGGAGATTCATGTATAAACTAGCTTCATAGATTAATTTAATAATAATAACAATCTTGGAACTCCAAAATGTATCAAGAGATTTTTTTTTCTTTTTATATGTTTTAAAAGTAAACTTCTAATAGGAACAATAGGAAATCGTATGAATTAAGAGAAAGACTACACAGTTGCTTATTCATTCATAACCAACAAACATTGAACTTAAAGAATATGTAAGCCCAATATTTTATATTCCTGATGTGTGCCTGCTGTACCATGCACTTGTATTAAAAAGCATCCTGTTCTCTTTGTATTGTTGTGTGAAATACCTGGTGTTTCTGACAGGAGAGCACAGGGTGGGCAGTTCTCTCTCTGTGCTAGGAGCTCAGCCTGCACTCCTTCAATGATGAGACTTGTTCTGACAGCCCCCCCCCCCCCCACACAGCCATTCACTGGGAAGATCAGTGTGCTGCTGTTTCTCCTCCCCCACCTCTCTGAGATCCTTATACAGCTGAGAACAGAGGGTATGTGATCACTTATAAAAATGGGGAAAAAAGGTGTGTGTGTATGTATATATATATATATATATATATATATATATATATATATACATACATACACAGTATCTCACAAAAGTGAGTACACCCCTCACATTTTTGTAAATATTTTATTATATCTTTTCATGTGACAACACTGAAGAAATTACACTTTGCTACAATGTAAAGTAGTGAGTGTACAGCTTGTATAACAGTGTAAATTTTCTGTCCCCTCAAAATAACTCAACACACAGCTATTAATGTTTAAACCGCTGACAACAAAAGTGAGTACACCCCTAAGTGAAAATGTCCAAATTGGGCCCAATTACCCATTTTCCCTCCCTGGTGTCATCTAACTCGTTAGTGTTAAAAGGTCTCAGGTGTGAATGGGGAGCAGATGTGTTAAATTTGGTGTTATCGCTCTCACTCTCTCATACTGGTCACTGGAAGTTCAACATGGCACCTCATGGCAAAGAACTCTGAGGATCTGAAAAAAAAATTTTTTTGCTCTACATAAAGTTGGCCTAGGCTAAAAGAAGATTGCTAAGACCCTGAAACTGAGCTGTAGCACGGTGACTAAGGGAAATGGACAGGTTCCATCCAGAACAGGCCTCGCCATGGTCGACCAAAGAAGATGAGTGCACGTACTCAGCATCATATCCAGAGGTTGTCTTTGGGAAATAGATGTATTAGTGCTGCCAGCATTGCTGCACAGGTTGAAGGGGTGGGAGGTAAGCTTGTCAGTGCTCAGACCATACGCCGCACACTGCATCAAATTAGTCTGTATGGCTGTTGTTCCAGAAGGAAGCCTCTGCTAAAGATGATGTACAAGAAAGCCTGCAAACAGTTTGCTGAAGACAAGCAGACTAAGGACATGGATTACTGGAACCATGTCATGTGGTCTGATGAGACCAAGATAAACCTATCTTGATCAGATGGTATCAAGCGTGTGTGGCAGAAACCAGGTGAGGAGTACAAAGGCAAGTGTGTCTTGCCTACAGTCAAGCATGGTGGTGGGAATGCAATGGTCTGAGGCTGCATGAGTGCTGCTGGCACTTGGAAGCTACAGTTCATTGAGGGAACCATGAATGCCAACATGTTATGTGACATACTGAAGCAGAGCATGATCCCCTACCTTTGGAGACTGGGCCGCAGGACAGTATTCCAACATGATAACAACCCCAAACACACCTCCAAGATGACCACTGTCTTGCTAAAGAAGCTGAGGGTAAAGGTGATGGACTGGCCAAGCATGTCTCCAGACCTAAACCCTATTAAGCATCTATGGGGCTTCCTCAAATGGAAGGTGGAGAACCACAAGGTCTCTAACATCCACCAGCTCCATGATGTCATCATTGAGGAGTGGAAGAGGACTCCAGTGGCAACATGTGAAGCTCTGGTGAACTCCATGTCCAAAAGTAAACCAAAAAATATGTAGAAAATGGGATTTTAAAGGTACCCCTGATATAGGAAAAGACATTATCTCCTAAAAATATATCAAATATTTATTAAATCAGTTTTACAAAAAAAATGTCAAAAGTGTTAAGGCAGTGCTGGAAAATAATGGTGGCCACACAAAATATTGACACTTCAGGCCCAATTATTTTTTTATTATATCTTTTCATGTGACAACACTGAAGAAATTACACTTTGCTACAATGTAAACTAGTGAGTGTACAGCTTGTATAACAGTGTAAATTTTCTGTACCCTCAAAATAACTCAACACACAGCCATTTAATGTCTAAACCGCTGGCAACAAAAGTGAGTACACCCCTAAGTGAAAATGACCAAATTGGGCCCAATTAGCCATTTTCCCTCCCCGGTGTCATGTGACGTGTTAGTGTTACAAGGTCTCAGGTGTGAATGGGGAGCAGGTGTGTTACATTTGGTGTTATTGCTCTCACTCTTTCATACTGGTCACTGAAAGTTCAACATGGCACCTCATGACAAAGAACTCTCTGAGGATCTGAAAAAAAGAATTGTTGCTTTACATAAAGATGGCCTTAGCCAACTACACTACAGAGTGCATGAGCATCAAAGGAAATGTAGTTCCAAAACATCTGGGCTGCCAAGGTTCGCCATCACTGGCCTAGGCTATAAGAATGCTATGTGGCTATGTGGTTAACACCTCTACATAGCAGCACAGTGGTCATCAGTTTTGAATCCCAGCCATGGTACTATCTGCATGCAGTTTGCATGTTCTGCCTGCGTGGGTTTCCTCTGGGTACTCCGATTTGCTCCCACACTCCAAAGAGATGCTGGTAGGTTAATTGGTCCTGGTAAGTATGAATGTGAGTCAGGGACCTTAGATTGTAAGCTCCATATATATATATATATATATATATATATATATATATATATATATATATATATATATATATATATATATATATATATATATATATATATATATATATATATATATACACACACACAGTGGGGACGTAAAGTATTCAGACCCCCTTAAATTTTTCACTCTTTGTTATATTGCAGCCATTTGCTAAAATCATTTAAGTTCATTTTTTTTCCTCATTAATGTACACACAGCACCCCATATTGACAGAAAGACACAGAATTGTTGACATCTTTGCAGATTTGTTAAAAAAGAAAAACTGAAATATCACATGGTCCTAAGTATTCAGACCCTTTGCTCAGTATTTAGTAGAAGCACCCTTTTGATCTAATACAGCCATGAGTCTTTTTAGGAAAGATGCAACAAGTTTTTCACACCTGGTTTTGGGGATCCTCTGCCATTCCTCCTTGCAGATCCTCTCCATTTCTGTCAGGTTGGATGGTAAACGTTCGTGGACAGACATTTTTAGGTCTCTCCAGAGATGCTCAATTGGGTTAAAGTCAGGACTCTGGCTGGGCCATTCAAGAACAGTCACGGAGTTGTTGTGAAGTCACTCTTTCATTATTTTAGCTGTGTGCTTAGGGTCATTGTCTTGTTGGAAGGTAAACCTTCGGCCCAGTCTGAGGTCCTGAGCACTCTGGAGAAGGTTTTCATCCAGGATATCCTTGTACTTGGCCGCATTCATCTTTCCCTCAATTGCAACCAGTCGTCCTGTCCCTGCAGCTGAAAAACACCCCCACAGCATGATGCTGCCACCACCATGCTTCACTGTTGGGACTGTATTGAACAGGTGATGAGCAGTGCCTGGTTTTTTCCACACATACCGCTTAGAATTAATGCCAAAAAGTTCTATCTTGGTCTCATCAGACCAGAGAATCTTATTTCTCATCTTCTTGGAATCCTTCAGGTGTTTTTTAGCAAACTCCATGTGGGCTTTCATGTGTCTTGCACTGAGGAAAGGCTTCCGTCGGGCCACTCTGCCATAGAGCCCCGACTGGTGGAGGGCTGCAGTGATGGTTGACTTTCTACAACTTTCTTCCATCTCCCGACTGCATCTCTGGAGCTCAGTCACAGTGATCTTCGGGTTCTTCTTTACCTCTCTCACCAAGGCTCTTCTCCCCCGATAGCTCAGTTTGGCCAGACGGCCAGCTCTATGAAGGGTTCTGGTCGTCCCAAACATCATCCATTTAAGGATTATGGAGGCCACTGTGCTCTTAGGAACCTTAAGTGCAACAGAAATTTTTTGTAACCTTGGCCAGATCTGTGCCTTGCCACAATTCTGTCTCTGAGCTCTTCAGGCAGTTCCTTTGAGCTCATGATTCTCATTTGCTCTGACATGCACTGTGAGCTGTAAGGTCTTATATAGACAGGTGTGTGGCTTTCCTAATCAAGTCCAATCAGTATATTCAAACACAACTGGACTCAAATGAAGGTGTAGAACCATCTCAAGGATGATCAGAAGAAATGGACAGTACCTGAGTTAAATATATGAGTGTCACAGCAAAGGGTCTGAATACTTAGGACCATGTAATATTTCAGTTTTTCTTTTTTAATAAATCTGCAAAAATGTCAACAATTCTGTGTTTTTCTGTCAATATGGGGTGCTGTGTGTACATTAATTAGGAAAAAAAATGAACTTAAATGATTTTAGCAAATGGCTGCAATATAACAAAGAATGAATTTAAGAGGGTCTGAATAATATTTTCCATCCCCACTGTGTATATATATATATATATATATATATATATATATATATATATATATATATATATATATATAGCGCTGCAAAAATTGATGGCCCTATATAAGTACCTGAAATAAAATTGTAATCCCTGGAATAACACAGTTTCTGTTGTAGCCTGGCTGCACTTACTCCTCCACTGTATATATAGAGGGAGATGCCATTGTCACCCAGGCTGCTCTCCTGATTTAGAATACAAATACTGTAGGTCTTCCTTTATTATATGAGGGAAGTTTATAGTTTACAGAAGATAAAAAGATAAAATATTTGTGTTTTAAGTTCAGCTTATAGGAAGTGACAAATACATTGTATTTCTGACAAGATCAACAGTTATTTTCTGTACTTTATGACAATTTTCTCAAAACGAATGTGTCTACTACATCTGACGACTGGTAAGTAAAGATGGGCCGAACACTCCCCTGTTCGGTTTGTATCAGAACTCCCGAAGAGAAAACATTCTGACCTAAACGGTAAACCCTATTAAAGTCTATGGGACATTTAAATTGCTGGCAATGGTATTGTATTGAAAAAATGTTAAAAAAAAAAAAAAGGTGGCAAGCCAATTGACAGCTGATAACGGGGAAGCCCATTGACAGCTGATGACTCATCGTTTTTTAGGGACGCCGTGGCCAGCTTCCCGGCCTGCTCCTTAACAACCAGCTATTTACTGTGCCCTGACTGGGCAAAGTTTTGCCCAATCAGGTTTTAGAATGCACTGTGCAGCGCGCAGTGCATTGTAGGGCGTCTGGCAGGGCGAACACCCGCCGAACGCCCTGCAAGTTTAAATAAGCAAACAGGCGATGTTCAGGCCTAACTTTTGCTCAGCCCAAACCGTTCACTTAACTCTACTGGTTAGCTGCATTTTAAAATGTTTGTTCTTCGAGTTCAGTGATCCTTCAAAGTGCACCTCTATGTAAAACCTTTTTTTTTAAAGTTTTGGATAGTGTGGGAAAGGGCTGGATCTTCTGTCAAGTATCTGTCACTGGTGGAAGGACTTACCACTAGTTTTAGATTTTACCTATTCGGGGGCAGCTGTCTATAATAGGAACCCCACCACCATTTGGAGATTTCTTCTAACGTCCTGTTGCATCTCTGTGAAAGGAAGTGACGGGAAGTTTTCCTAATGGTAAACAGAGTGCAACAAAATAACGTGACACTAGTTTTAACCCTTCCCTATTCTATTCAAAATTTAAAAAATTGTTTTGGGTATAGACACACTTTACCAGTTTAAAAATACTTCCTACAGTAACACAAAAGAAGGATTTTGTCTCTGAGAGATTTTTCCTTTGTCTGAGATTAAAAATCACCCATGCAGCACTTGGCTAAGGGTACATATTGTATTTCCCAATGCACCAATTTGCAGCTGTGTTTTGGTGATTGCTGTGGGCTTGCTGTGTGTAGTTGTAGAAATACTGTACGTCTAAATTGTTTTTGAGTACTTGTAGTCTCACAAGTTAAAAACCAAGATTTTTTTTTATTCATTCAAAGTTTTGTCCTATGACTATTTTTTTCCTAAGTATATATTCCACTTGCAGTATACAGTATGTGAGAAGCGGTAACAGTTCAGATTTAATGGATCCATCTAAAAAAGATTATATCAGATTGAACCAATTCATGTGATTTTAATGATTCCTGATGTTTCAGTAGGATTTTTTATTAAAAATGTAACAGAATAGCGCAACAGTAAGTGTTTGTTTTTTTGTTTTTTTTCTGTATCTATGTACGTGAAGCTACAGTACTTCAAAGAGAGCTTGGTGCTGTTCTGCCAGCATTGATCTGCTTCATGTTATACTCTAATAAAGCTCAACTGCAATATCAGAGAACACTACAGCAACAAATCAGTGACTTACTTAGGTAAGGAAAGAAAATAAAACAGAAAAGGAAAAGGTCAGTTTCTTTAATCAGCTAAATTAGTATAAAATACTAATTCATAATTCCCTCTAGTCCCACTTTATTGGGCATACTCTCCAAATGTATTGTAATTTTGCTCCAAAACATTTTTTTTTACTATTTTAAAAGTTGCCACTATTTCTCTTTCCCAGCTGTATCCCCAAACTTCCAGTTTAAAAGCATGCACTGTACACATTGTACAATCATTACCTGGCTATATGCTAATGGACTAAATGTCCCATATACAAGCCATCATTTCAGCATGTCAGTTATGATACCACATTAGATTTGATAGCTCATGGGTGTAAAAAGAGTGGAAGTTCTTTCTCCCCTCTCCTTTTTTTTCAGGGATCAGGTACCTTTTTCTAACCGGTACCCGCTCCCACTTCTGCACTGCTTGCCTAGGCAAGAAGAGCAGAAGTTTGACTCCCCCTTCCCTGTCCACAACCTCCTAGGACACTTCACAGGTCCTAGGAGACTGCGAGACCATTGAGAAAGTGCAACGCGTCTTACACATGCACAGTGGTTAGCCAGCTATGAGACACAACCAGCTTCCCACAGTCAAGATGGCTAAAAGACCTGAAGATGAAGGACTGGCCTGGGTGAGTACAGCACTGGATCCCCAGCTGGTAGCTGCTGACTTTTTTAGAGATCGAAGATCCTCTTTGAATATCTTAAAGTGTGAAACAAATAGTTATGTTGACCTTGATGTTCTAATGACATAACAGCAATACAATTTTTTTTATAGAATTCCAGAAATTCAACTTACTTTGCATAGGAGAATTGTTAAACACTTGCTCTGATTGCTCGTAGGGCTCACATTGTAAAGGTAGTTGTAACTGTCCATAATCGACTGTACAGACTGGTTGAGTTGTTATTACTGTTTGTCTCAATGTTTCCATCCATCTTTTGATTTCAGCAAGTAAAACTGCTTGCATTGCTTCTGTTACCTAGAATGCAAAAATCATAACAAGTTACTGTCCAGCACTACTTGAAAAAAAAAACATTTTGTCCAAAAAGGGCACGGGTACTTTGCTGTCATCTGTCTCACACGTACATTATTATAAATTTAACCTGCCAAATTGTTCAAAATGCAATAAAAAAAACACAGAACACCTGGAGCACTGCGAGTCTAGGGGCCAAATAGAGTGCTCTGATGAGGAGTAATCAGATAAGTGGATCAGGCCCAGTGCAGCCAGCACAGCATGGAAAGAGATGCGACAGTTAAAGAAAAAACCCAAATGCAGCACTCTGAAAGAATTATCAAATAAATTCCAACATAGTACCGTATACATAAACAATGATATTTATTTAATTCAGTTAAATAAAGGGTTGAGCAGTCAAAGTTTAAAATAAATGTTAATGAACATTACCAGTGACCTCAGAGTGGATAAGGGGGAAACAATCATCCGGGAGGCTTGCCTGGAGATGGTTTGAATATCGATCACCATCCAAGGAAATGGAGGGGAGAAAATTAGGTTCCCAGAGGGGGAGTGTACTGGCTGCTGGCAAAACCTGCCAGCTCCAGGTTAATGCCATGGCTGGATGGTGGTCAGCAGGATGGATAGAAAGGCAACCTGTGTGATGTAAATGGACCCAAAGGGAACAACCAAGCCGAGCAGGGTCGATATTCTCAGCGCGCCTATGCGCCTTCTGTGATGTCACTGCTGTGCCAGAGATGAAGGGGAAAGATGTCCTGAAATCAGTTGTGTAAGCGTCCACTGTTCTGTTGCCGTGACTTACATGTTTCACAGTAGTGACATCACAGAAGATGCGCTGAGAATATCGACCCTGCTCGGCTTGGTTGTTCCCTCTGGGGCCGTTTATATCACACAGGTTGCCTTTCTATACATCCTGCTGACCACCATCCAGCCGTGGCATCCACCTGGAGCTGGCAGGTTTTGCCAGCAGCCAGTACGCTCCCCCTCTGGTGATTGAATTTTCTCCCCTCCATTTCCTTGGATGGTGATTGATGTTCAAACCATCTCCAGGCAAGCCTCCCGGATTATTGTTTCCCCTTTATCCACTCTGAGGTCACTGGTAACGTTCACTAACATTTATTTTAAACTTTGACTGTTCAACCATGTTTTTAACTTGGAATAAATAGCATTGTTTATGAATACAGTATTACGTTGGAATTTATTTGATCATTCTTTCAGAGCGCTGCATTTTGTGTTTTTTTTTCTTCATAATGCAACAGAATGGGGCTGTGCATGCTATGCCTTCTGTCCTGTATTAGCAATCCAAGTTAATATGTGTTTGTCTTATACGTTGGCAATGACACCATCACAAGATGATTATCATCAGAAATGTTAAACAATGCTAATATGTAGTATACAAACACCTTTAGCAGTAAATAGCAGCACTAGTCAAAGGCAAGGCTTGACCATCAATGCATTTTATCAAAAATATTATATTTAAAGTGTTGCTAAACCCTATTAAGAAAATACTCATATTCAATATCTTAACTGGAAGCCCTCTGTATATAATGGCAGAATAATACAGCACATCATTAAAAAAAACCTCCTGCTCAGTCCTGGCCTCTCCTGAAGTGGTTCCTCTTTCCATAATCCCAGATTCCATTTCTAATATTAAAAAATATATATTGCAGCATTGCCTTATAGTGGCATGGGTAGAAATTTCACTCCACTGGAAATCAGCTACCCCACCACACATCTTAGAATGGGCCCACATTCTAAACTGACATTAGGACAATGGAAACCTTAGTGGCCATGGACAGCAATGATCTGGAAAAAAATGTGGACATGCTGGTGAGCTCACCAAGACTCTGACAGCTTCTGTGCTCTTTAGTTATTGTGAAATCATAACTCTCTTAAATTAGGCTGAATTATGATGCCAGGTTATTCCATATGTAGTAAACATAAACTGTCTGCAGAACTGTTTCTTGAACTATAACTGGCCAGCCCCCCCCCCCCCCCCCCCATGTCTCCCTCTCCCATCCAGTTAGCTTTCCTTCTTTGGAAAGTATTACTATTATTTCTCCAAACATGTTTTTTGACTTTTTCACAGAGATAGTGCTGGGTATTGCCCACTGGCTTTAAAGTGATAATGGGAACAGAAACACATCAATGGGGATACATTTTTAGGTGGGAAATTTAGTTTTTGAAGAGCTGTGCACATGACTGCAGTAAATGGCACAGCTCGCAGCTTTTGAGTGTAATTTGGGCTATCATTTAATGGAAAAGAGGTATATGAAAAAAATTATATCATTTTAAGAAAATAAGGTGTTACAATACTCTACGCTGGATTAGTTGTTCATTTTAACTTAGATTGTTTAGTGAAACTTCACGGAAATTACATATTGTCCCTTGTATTTCACAGTGGGAAATTTAGCCTCAACAAGCATGCTATAAAGGAACCAATATAAATGTTTAAAACATTCTTCTTTCTAGCCTTTTGTTTTGCAAAACAGGTTCAACACAAAATTTGGTAGTGAGCAAAAAATAGTTTTCTAAATTAGTTTTATAACAGGGATTCATCGTCCCAGCACTTTGACAATAATGCCCAGAGTGCCATTTGAGTGATGAAAATTTATTAAAACAATATATTTATATTTAACATTGGAACTTCTTACTTGTATCATTTGATCCTTCCAAGTAGACACTATTTTCATTAATGCAGTGTTTTCTGGATCAGTGGAACTGGACCCATTCCTATCTGTTAGTGGATACACAAAAAAAACCAACATGCATTGAATTAAGCTAATAAAATTGCATAAAATATATTCATTCTTTAACTGTTTAGGAAGTTTAGAAAAGCTGGAGCTTGATTTATTTAACATTTTGGTCATTTAGCAAACTCACCATGTAGTATCTCTGTAGTAAATGCAGGAAATGATGAAGTAAAATGTTCAGAACTTCTCCATTTGCCACGTAAAGCCTCCATCTTTTCCATGCTGTAAGACCATATACAGATATGAACATATGAGCTTGGAGGAAACGCTAAGTCCTTGGATCTAGTTACAAGACTGAGCCCCTGTAATGGTAATCAATATTACCCATCACTGTGTGCCTGACCTTCCCTGACATGTAGGCATTTTTGCACCTTGTATGATAATGTTACTTCAACAAGTCTATAGCCAACATCCTTTACATTTTAAATCATAAGATTTCAGTACAGAAAGCCTCATGCACATAAGGGGAGTATGTCTTTTGTAAGGGTGAAATTGGTCTTTGAGATTAGGTTATTAGTTAGGTTAGATTAGTGACAGAGTGAAAGGTTAGAAGAATAAGGTTAAGTGTTAGGGTTATGGTTAGAGTCTAGGGGGTTACATGATTATATTAAATGTAAGGGTATATATGATTTGTTGAGAGCTAGATTTAAGGGTTTGGCTATTGTTGGGATTATGATGGAGTTAAAGTGTTAAAGGAGAAGTTCAGTCAAAGCTCGTTTGGCTGTACTTCTCCTGTGGATCACAACAGCGCAGTTCGTTCTGCACTCCTGTGACCCGTTTTCAAACATTGGGCTAAAGCCCACAGTCAGCTGTCATCACAGAGCTGGTCCGGGCTAGGGAAAGATTGAGACCATATGGTTGTTATCCACCCAGAAGCCTGGACCAGCACCTGGCTCAGCCTCTCAGTGAGCCTCTGAGAACCTAAGCCAGTCACTCCACCACCTCCAGAAAGCACTGGAGGGGCAGAGCATACAGCGGTGACTGACAGTCACTGCTCAGAGTGGCAAGGAGAACTGAGAGATCAGAGGAAGAGACAGCGGAGACCAGATGCAGCATTGATATTACATCCACCAAGGTAAGTATGATTTAAAAAAAAAAAAAAAAGTTTTGGCTGGCAAGACTAGACTTGGGATCCAGGCAGCACTTCCAAGATGCACAGTCAGGTCTTGACCTCATTCGAGTCCACATTGAAGCTAAACAGTAATGCCTGATTCAGGGCTCACCTCACCCTAGGACAATGAAAGACCTGAACTATAATGATAAAATCATCTACATGCTCTCCTTCTGTGGGCATGCTTGTGCAAAGCAATAGTGCCCAGACATGCTCAGAGCTCCTCTATCCTCTGTGTTTTATATCTACCAAATATTCATGGTTAGAAATCAGTTTAGAAATATGTGTTACTTTTTTGGGTTATGTGAAGAGTTGTGGTTAAAGCATAATTAAAGGCAAAACTTTTTTGTTTTGTTTTTTTTGTTTTATATAGAGCTGTATAGTGGTTAGAACACCTATAAGGTTTTTATTGCTGTTTCTGCCATCATTAGGGAGAGTCACTCTCTCCATTTGTCCTGTTTTCTGTTAACCCTGGAAGTGAAAGTAAATGAAAATCCCACATTTTGGGCTGTCACTCAAACAGAAATAAAGGGGAAATCCTGCAATGGGAACACTGCTGACCCTGGTGATGGCCAGAGATTTCCTCACTTTGGAGGGATTTCCTCTCACTTTCTGTTTTGGTTCTGGGACAGGAGGTGAAGGGAACTCTCTTCAATGGGACTCAAATGGCAAAAAAACCTGAAAAGGGTATAATTCTACCTTACTCTATCCAAAATGAAGAAAATGGTGGCCTTTACTACCACTTTAAAGTGGTTCTAAAGGCTGAACTTTTTTTATCCTAATATATTCACTGCATTAAGTTAAAAAATGCCCCACTAACTACCCCCCTCCCCACTCCCTAAACACTTACCTGACTATTCCCACTGATCCAGCACTGTCCCCAGCTGCAGTACTGCTCAGGAAGAGACACAGGCAGCAACAGTTATACTTACCTGCTGTGTTTGTCTATGGACACACACAGCAGGTAAGTATAACATAATTTTTATTTTAATTAAAAAAAAGCCTTTAATATCACTTTAAGTTTTAGTGTCTTCATAACAGCTATGGATAAGTCACAGTTCCGGAGCACTTAGGGGAAAAGTCAAAAACCTCAATAGTACATTGCCGGCCTCAGGGCGGCCCGTCCCACGCCACCCCCTATATGGTTTCCCGATTGGTTGAAAGGTCAGGAGACCCTATTTGACGCCTAGGAGGAGGGGGATGCACGACGGAAGGCGCTGTAATCCACACCACAGGAGGGGGAAGAAAGCCGATGGACACGCTGCCCGCCCGCTACCTAGATGGGGTAAGTGCAGAGCTTTGATATCCCTCTGTCCCGGCTGTCCTCCCGGGGGGACTGCTGTTTGCCGCCCCCCCCCCAAAAGAAAAAAACACCAGCCGCCACTGGCTGGGCTTCTAGCTTTAAAAATGAATGTACCATCTTTTGTTAGCTATACACATTTTATTGGACCTGATATATTAATTGTGAAAATTTTATTTACATACAAATGCATGAAAAAATCTGCAAAATATCATACTAAATAATCATTTCTTTTATCTAGATACCCACAATTTCAGGCAGTGGTTTATTCTGCACTGTTCATAATGCTTATCTAAATTCATTTGTTGATGCAGAGGTGCGTGGAAGCTTGGGTAAGGAACCACTCATCTAATTCAGCTACCCCATAAAAAAAGCGGTTACAAGAATAAATAAAGATCATTTAATAATGCATGTAAACTGAAAGGAAATTTTGTACTTGGGCTTTACTGTTTGGTTGTGTTTTGTAAAAAACGTTACATAACAAATATGCACAGGATTATTTAAAGCTACAATAACACACAAAACTTTCCGTAGGAAAAATCCCAGGTATGAATAATGCCTAACATGTTTCTTTCTTTGATCATTCAGGAGTAAATATCACATATAAAAGCAATTTGTTCCTTAACGTGTTATACTGATGCATCAAGCTCTTCATATCTTTGTGATGGCAAAGTCCCATTGGGACGGCTTACAAAAGGAGCAGAAAAAAGCTCACTGTGCTTTTTATAGTTCCCCTGCATGTGGCTTGATTTCTCTAAGTGAATGCTAGAGTTTCTCTATCTATTAAGAAAACCAACCCTATTGACTTCTTATGACTATCTACCCCTTTTATTAGTTAGAAGACCATTTAGCATTCCTGGGAAAGAAGTACCAGTATTTAATGTACTTACTAAAAGGTGCAAAGTCCAACTTTTAGCACTTACTACCAAATACAAAATCACCTTTTCAAAATATTTTACCTGCCGGACTGGTTACATTTTAAGCCATCCATCCGAAGAGTTTTACTGACACATAACAGCTTCTTGAGAAAATGTAAAAGGGGATCCAAGCCAATCATGGCTGAAGTGTGGTTTTCTAGTTGATCTTTTTTGCTTTTTTGTTTTTGTGTCACTAGGGAGTATTTTGCTGAAAGTTCATTCACTTTCTTTGACAGAAGATTATGTGAAAATTCTCCAGTTGTATCATTGTTTATTTGATTCCATCCAGGTAGCATTAAACATAAATGATCCACATCTGATATGACTCCAAAAGTAATAGATCCTTGCAGCTTTAGGATGTCCAAGTGTTTAACACAAAAGTTGTCCAGTTCCTTATCTATACCCCAAGGCAAAAAGCAGGAAAGTAGAAGTTTTGCAGCATCAGTAACCATATTTACATCTATTTTTCCAGACATCTGGGCCTTGTTCTTTTTTGTACTTTTGAATTTCTTATGTCTTTTTATGCCACCAATTTCTTCTAAAGGTCGGGTGAAGATTTCCTTGACAACAATGTCTGAAACTGGCCCATCCATCTGATACAATGACCCAGCAGTTTTATTTCTTTTAAGAGTTAGTGGTCTTTTTTCTGAGGAACTTTTTGCTGCTTTCAGTGCATCATAGCTGTGAAAAGAGTTTGCTGACTTCAGGCCACTGGCTTGAGAAGATTGTAAAAGTTCTAAAACTTGTTCCAAGTCAAACAAAAGCAGATGAAGGCTGACATTATGCATAGATCTCACTGGTAGAACGTTGAAGGGGTTGGGAGAGTAACTGGAATCAGCAATCTAGAATCAAAATAATCATTTAATGGCAATGGTGTAAAATTGTATTCTAGTTTATCGCATTAAAAAACAAAATTAGTGAAATAAATAATCAAATAATGACAACTCTTAGTATTTATTCAATTTCTCTCATAATTCTTCTATAAGTTAGGCTAAATGTACTTGGGTGTCAGAAGCAAGCAAAATGATCATACCTGCTTTCAGGTACTTTTACACAACAACAAAAAAAGATTATTCTAAGGAACCACTAGATTTGCTTTGTGTTTAACCACTTATGGACCGCCCTATAGCAGATATACTGCCACAGGGTCACTGTTCTCTGCAGAATCACATACATATACGTGATTCTGCACTTCCGCCTAAGGGACATGCACGCACCACCAGCGGGCTGCTTCTGCTGTGATTACTCACAGCAAAAGCTAATCTGCGGGTGCTGGAGGACATCCATTGCCCGGCACCCACAGATCGGCTTCTGCTGAGAGTAATCACAGCAGAAGCGACCCGCTGGTGGTGCGTGCGCGCCCCCTTGGCTGGAAGTGCAGAATGGATGTCCTCTGGCACCCACCATTCGTCGGACAGAGACATAGAACAGA
This sequence comes from Lithobates clamitans, assembly GCA_037952925.1. Taxonomy (NCBI): domain Eukaryota; kingdom Metazoa; phylum Chordata; class Amphibia; order Anura; family Ranidae; genus Lithobates; species Lithobates clamitans. The sequence continues at coordinate 1,773,642 of JBBGZY010001345.1, read as the reverse complement.
GATTTGATGAGTGCGACAAGAAAAATACAAACAATAAATATGTGACGTGCCACGTGCTTAAAGGCAGTGGAAACCTCAATTGGTTAAATCATATAAACATGACAAAGTCCAAAAAATATAAGTAAAAGGAAATACCAAAAGAACAGTATTAAAAATTGAATAATAGTCCCAGAAGATAAAATGTCCTTATTTGATCATAAAAACAGTGAATACATGAAAGTTGAAATTCCTCTGATATTCTGTGCAAATAGCAAAATGGTGACTTTTCTTCTGTGCAACTATAGCAAACTAAACAGTGAATAATCTTCAGTGCAAATATAGCAGTATAAACGGTGACTTTTCTTCCGTGCAAGTGTAGAAAACTAGAAGGTGTATAATCTTCAGTGCAGATATAGCAATGTAAACAGTAACTTTTCTTCAGTGTAATACCTCAATGAGAGATGGCCCCTTACCTTATCGCTGTAAGGTAACGGTGTGTATATAAAGCAAATGCAGATCCCCAATCCCACGGTGGGTCCCTCTGCCAGCTTACTATCAATGGCATAACATGGGGCCCATCTAAACAGCCATGTGTCCTGGTCAGTTGTTTAGGATGATGTATATGCATCTCTCAAAGGGTGAGGATAAATGACGTGGAAAATTTTCCCAGATAGGTACATATATGGAGAAAGAAAAGGGGATTCCAGATAGTGTATTATGTAAAATATAAGCTTTTTATTTAATAGACTCAACTGCAGTACTCACATTTAAAAACAAGATAAAATGCAAAACACCACGAGCAGTGAGCTCGCACACGGACGTCACCACCGGTGCCTGTCTGTTCTGACGCGTAGAGTCACAATCACGGGACTTCATCGGGGAATCCCTCTTACCCACCTAATCAAAAAGATGCCATCTGTCTCAGAGGGGGCAATTGCAGCATCTGGGACCCCTGGCACACTGTAAGAGATGCGGGGCAAGTGCCCTGGGCGACCACTCTGAAATATTGGGGGGGGATTTGTGCCACACTGGAGGGGTGTTACGTTGGGAAGGGGGATTTGGGGGGATTAAGAGAATTTGTGCTGCAGAGGATTAGGGGGTTGAAGAGGATTTGTTCCAGGATGGAAAGGACAGGGGCGTATGTACATCGGTTGCAATAGCAGCGTATAGAGGAGGGGCAGTGGGGGTGGCATATAAAGTAACCAATGGAGGGGATCGGTTCCTCTATATGTCGCCCCCGCCACCCCTACTATCCAGCTCCTGCTGCCCTCAGGCCCCTTTGTACTCCCCTAGCTCTCCCGCCAGCTGCTAGGATGTGTCAGGATGGAGAGCGGGGAAAGGGCTGGTAAATGTGTAATTTACCAGCCCTTTACTTGTCTTAATGATTAGAATCAGTGATTTACACCGATCACTGTTCATTCATAACTGAGGCATAATAAACTGTGCTTACTATGCTTCAAATGAAGGGAAAGCTCTGTATAGAACTATTCCTATCCATTCATTCTGTGCAGCTGAGACTGCAGATATGGAGATTGAGGGCTGTGTCCTCAGTCTCCTTTCTCTGTCTCAAAGGTGGAACCTCAGAGGTCTGCTTAGACCCCTGATATTACACCAAAGCCCCCAACGGGGCTCCTAAAAAAGTTTAAAAAATAAAGAATATCACTGCTTTCCCCACCATGTGTGGCCTTTCCACATATCTAGGCTTGCTCTTTATCATGTCATACTGGAAATTAGGGATGAGCTTCGAGTTTGACGAACAGCGAACAATTTGGGGTGTTCGCGGCAAATTTGAATGCCGCGGAACACTCTTAAAAAGTCTATGGGAGAAATCAAAAGTGCTAATTTTTAAGGCTTATATGCATGGTATTGTCATAAAAAGTGTTTGGGGACCTGGGTCCTGCCCCAGGGGACATGGATCAATGCAAAAAAAAGTTTTAAAAACGGATGTTTTTTCGGGAGCAGTGATTTTAATAAGGCTTAAAGTGAAACAATAAAAGTGTAATATCCCTTTAAATTTCATACCTGGGGGGTGTCTATAGTATGCCTGTAAAGGGGGCATGTTTCCCGTGTTTAGAACAGTCTGACAGCAAAATGACATTTCAAAGGAAAAAAAGTCATTTAAAACTACTCGCAGCTATTAATGCATTGCCGGTCCGACAATACACATAAGTTCATTGATAAAAACGGCATGGGAATTCCCCACAGGGGAACCCCGAACCAAAATTTTTTTTAAAAATGACGTGGGGGTCCCCCTAAATTCCATACCAGGCCCTTCAGGTCTGGTATGCATATTAAGGGGAACCCCGGCCAAAATTTAAAAAATCCATACCAGACCCTTATCCAAGCACGCAACCTGGCAGGCCGCAGGAAAAGAGGGGGGACAAGAGAGTGCCCCCCTCCTGAACTGTACCAGGCCACATGCCCTCAACATTGGGAGGGTGCTTTGGGGTAGCCCCCCAAAACACCTTGTCCCCATGTTGATGAGGACAAGGGCCTCATCCCCACTACCCTGGCCGGTAGTTGTGGGGGTCTGCGGGTGGGGGGCTTATCGAAATCTGGAAGCCCCCTTTAACAAGGGGGCCCCCAGATCCCGGCCCTCCCCCCTGTGTGAAATGGTAAGGGGGTACTTACCCCTAACATTTCACTAAAAACTGTCAAAAATGTTAAAAATGACAAGAGACAGTTTTTGACAATTCCTTTATTTAAATGCATCTTCTTTCTTCTTTCTTCTATCTTCTATCTTTCTTCATCTTCTTCTTCTTCTTCTGGTTCTTCTGGTTCTTCCTCCGGTGTTCTTGTCCAGTATCTCCTCCGCGGCGTCAGCGTCTTCTTCCCTTCTTCTCCTCGGGCCGCTCCGCATCCATGATGGCATCTTCTTCTCTTCATCTTCTTTTTGGGCCGCTCCGCATCCATGGAGGCATGGAGGGAGGCTCCCGCTGTGTGACGCTTCTCCTCTTCTGATGGTTCTTAAATAACGGGGGGCCGGGCCACCCGGTGACCCCGCCCCCCTCTGACGCACGGTGACTTGACGGGACACAAATTTTAAAAGTAATTTATTAGGCAGTTCCAGGGATCTTCTTCTGACTTTGGGGGTCTTCTTCTGAATTCGGGGGTCTTCTTCCGACTTCTGGGGTCTTCTGCCAACTTTGGGGGTCTCTCAGGCCTCTTCTCCCTCTCTCTGGTGTCATCTCCGGGCTCCTCCGCTATCTTCTGCCGCTCTTTTGCTAGCGGAGGAGCCCGTTCTTCTGCACTGTCTTGTCCCCTCTTCTCTTCCAGAGATGTTGACACGATGCTCTCTCCTGCTGGAATGCTGTGTGCGAGCTGCGCAGTCATTTATATAGGTGATGGCCCCGCCCCCTTGTGACGTCACATTCCCAGCATGCGCAGGGACTCTGGCGTCATAAGGGGGCGTGACCCCAGAATCCCTGCGCATGCTGGGAATGTGATGTCACAAGGGGGCGGGGTCATCGCCTATATAAATGGCTGCGCAGCTCGCACACAGCATTCCAGCTGGAGAGAGCGTCATGTCAACATCTCTGGAAGAGAAGAGGGCACAAGGGCGCCCCCCTCCCTCAAAGCGCCCATCTCCCCATGTTGAGGGCATGCGGCCTGGTAGGGCTCAGGAGGGGGGGCGCTCGCTCGTCCCCACCCCCTTTCCTGACCGGCCGGGCTGCATGCTCGGATAAGGGTCTGGTATGGATTTGGGGGGTTCCCCTTACAATCCGTACCAGACCTAAGGGCCTGGTATGCCTCTGGGGGGGAACCCACGCCGTTTTTTTCATTTAAAATTTGGCGCGGCGCTCCCCCTTATGATTCATACCAGACAGCTGTCAGCAGTGCCTGTCGCTCATCGCAAAAGGAAAAAAAAGTTTTCCTTTCCTGATCAGCGAGCCAGCTCAGCGCTGGCTCCCGTGACGGGGCTCACAGGTGTCAAATCTTGCCGACAAATGCGGCGAGATTGACACAATATCGCAGTCACCTACTGTATATTCACATGTGTTGTTTGGCTTCTGTGATCACCTATGGGCTTCACCTGCTATACTCTGGGTTTATATTTCCTTCCCTTCTGTCACTTCCTGGCCCGTTGCCTAGTTTGCTTTCTTATATAAGACATGTTCATTGCAGCCCGCGTTGCCTGAGAAACTTCCTGGTTTTCTGAGCTCCTGTTCACCTAGTGTTTTGTGCATTCAGTATCTGACTTCCCATGTACCGACCACAGCTTTGCCTTCTGTCTGTGCTTGTCTGCTGCCCACCCTGACCTTGGCTTGTTTCCCAGATCCTTTTCTGTCTCCTGCCATCTGTACTCTACATACATGAGTGGTCTCAGTATCATCAGCTGGTTGTACCTGGGGGGGCCACAACCTGGTACCAGCTTGTTACAAGCTTATCTCCACTATCAGGGGCCCTGGTGAAGAAGCAGGCTGAGGCTTAGACTTGGTGCCCTGGGTTGGCATTCTACAAGGGCTTACTACCACAGAAACCTGACAGCTCAACCTAAGCTTCAGTTTAATACAAGTATTAGCTAAATACATTTCAGTTGCATAAACATTTGAAATGTATTTAGCTGGTTTAACCACTTAAAGACCGGCTCACGATAAAAATCGCTGATCACCGCCATTACTAGTAAAAAAAAATATATTAATAAAAATGCTATAAAACTATCCCCTATTTGGTACAACTGCACTGGGTTTGGTTTAAGCAAAGTTCAGTGAACTTTACAGAAATTTAGATGCTGAACTCGAACCGCCACTGAAATCAATGGGAGACAAATCTGTCAAATCAACATTGTCCATTTTCTGAGCTAATAGGCAAAGGGTTGTCAGAAAAATTGCATGGGAGTGCCAGTGCAAAAATGTTTTATGAAATTCCATATGGCCATGTCTCTATGATTTAAACTTTGAATAATGATTTCTGATTTTAAACAATAAAATATGGGTTTGAGGAAAAACTAGTCTAGATGTCAGGTCTAAATCTGGAGTCACATGAATGTTTCCCAGTCTCAGAGCTAAAGGGACCTTAATGGAATATTTCTCAAAACAAAGAGATATTGCTGAGTACAAATAACCCAAAACAAAGAGCTGAGTTTAATAATTAAATATCCCTGAAAAAGGGACAATCCGACAGACATTGGGATATGGTCATTCTCCTGTGGAACATGATGTGAAAGTTAAATACAACTACTCTTCCATGCCTGCAGAAACCTACAAGTTTACTATTGGGAAAAGACAAAATCGGATTACTCAGGTGACTAATAAAAGTCAACACTCCTGTATACTCAATTTAATGTAAGAGATCTCTATTGTTTACCGTACTGAGAAATACTAACAACTGAAGGACACCTTAAAAAAAACTAGTAACCAAAAGTTAATATTTTTGTATACCGGTATTTCTATAAGTGTCTTAGAGAAATTAATTAAACTTTTCAGTATTTTATTGGACAAAACCATTGATACTTTTGGAGACACTGAAAAGACTATAAAAGGGACATCACTGTTTCAATATATGTATATATATTAAGGGTGTCCCGATAACACCTTTTTAAAGACCAGTACAAGTACCTATTACCAATACTTTTTTTAATGTCATGTGACAGTGGCACTAATATGCAGCACTGATGATGCATGGACTGTGTCATTAGTTTTTATTTTTGTTTTAGTTTTTTTTTTAGTTTTATTTTTTACAATGTAATTTTTTTTTATTATTTTTGACAATGTATTTTTTTTTTTTTGTTATTATCGTTTTTGTTTTTTTGTTTTTACAATGCTTTTTTTTTTACAATGCTTTCTCTTTTTTTTTGGGGGGGGGGTGAGGAAGGGAGTAGATGGTGTCAGTGAGTTTTTTATTTTATTTTGTATTATTTTTACAACTTAACCTATCTATTTATTACAATTCTTTTTTTTTATTATCCCTGTTGGGGGGGGGCTTTGGTGAGATATAAGGGGTCTTAACAAACCCCTGACATCTCCCTTTTGAGACATGGAAAGGACAGAGGAAAGAGATTCCCTTTTTCTGCAGCCTCAGCTGCACTGATGATGAATGGACAGGAGATAGTGGCTCTTTTCCATTCATAAACTGAAGCATCGTAAACACAGTTTACGTTGCTCAGTGACAGTTATGAATGAACAGAATCAGTGAAAAGAAAGGAGCCGATAAATGACATTTACTGGCTTCTTGCTTCGCTCTCCATCCTGACAGATCAAGAACAGAGGGGGCAGAGGAACACTAAGGGGGACTGAGGAGCACGGAGGGGGACCGGAGCATGAAGGGGGACTGGAGGAAGATATGGGGGACAGTTGGGGATGATCGGTGCGGCTCTGGGGAGGAGTTACAATCACCGATCTCCCTGTATAGATTTCAATAAAGCAGCTGAAAGCCGTGGGAGGGAGAGGAGGAGAAGCGGCTGTCAGCTGCTTTATTGAAATCTATACAGGGAGATCGGTGATTGTAACTCCTTCCCAGCGCCGCACCGATCAAGCCTGACTGTCCAGGTATAGGATTAAGCATTTGCCCGAGTACAAGTACACTCAAGTACTCGGGCAAATGCTCGGCATATCATCAAACAGTTAATTTATTTCAGTAATTCAATTTAAAAAGCGAAACCCATATATTATATAGATTCATTACACAGAGTGATATACTTCAAGCATTTCTTTCTTTTAATTTTAATGATTATGGCTTACAGCTAGTAAAAACCCAAAATTCTGTATCCCAGAAAATTAGAATATTGTAAAATAGTTCAATATTGTAGACTCATGGTATCACACTCTAATCAGCTAATTAACTCAAAATACCTGTAAAGGTTTCCTAAGCCTTTAAATGGTCTCTCAGTCTGGTTCAGTAGGTTACACAGTCGTAAGAAAGACTGCTGACTTGACAGTTGTCCAGAAGACAGTCATTAACACCCTCCAAAAGGAGCGTAAGTCACAAAAGGTCATTGCCAAAGCAGCTGGCCGTTCACAGAGTGCTGTATCCAAGCATATTAATGGCAAGTTGTGTGTAAGGAAAATGCGTGGTAGAAAAAGGTGCACAAGCAACAGGAATAACCACAGCCTTGAGACTATTATGAAGCAAAGGCCATTCAAGAATGTGCAGGAGATTCACAAGGTGTGGACTACGGCTGGTGTCAGTGCTTCAAGAGCCACCACACACAGACATATCCAGGACATGGGCTACAACTGTCGCATTCCTTGTGTTAAGCCACTCCTGAACCAGAGACAATTTCAGAAGCGTCTTACCTGGTCTAAGGAGGAAAAGGATTGGACTGTTGCTCAGTGGTCCAAAGTCCTCTTTTCGGATGAAAGTAAATTTAGCATTTCATTTGGAAATCAGGGTCCCAGAGTCTGGAGGAAGAGTGGAGAGGCACAAAATCCAAGTTGCATGAGGTCCAGTGTGAAGTTTCCACAGTCAGTGATGATTTGGGGAGCCATGTCATCTGCTGGTGTTGGTCCACTGTGTTTTATCAAGTCAAAAGTCAGCGCAGCCCTCTACCAGGAAATTTTAGAGCACTTCATGCTTCCATCTGCTGACCAGCTTTATGGAGATGCTGATTTCATTTTCCAGCAGGATTTGGCACCTGCCCACACTGCCAAAAGTACCAATACCTGTTTGAATGATCACGGTATCACTGTGCTGGTTGGCCAGCAAACTCACCTGACCTAAACCCCATAGAGAATCTGTGGGGTATTGTCAAAAGGAAGATGAGAGACACCATACCCAACAATGCAGATGAGCTGAAGGCCCCTTTCAAAGTAACCTGGGCTTTCATAACACCTCAGCAGTGCCATAGGCTGATCGACTCTATGCCACGCTGCATTGATGCAGTAATTCATGCACAAGGAGCCCCGACCAAGTATTGAGTGCATGCTATACTGTACATGGACATACTTTTCAGTAAGCCAACATTTCTGTATTAAAAATTATTTTTTTTTATTGGTCTTATGTAATATTCTAATTTGATGAGATACTGAATTTTGGGTTTTCACTAGCTGTAAGCCATAATCATCAAAATTAAAAGTAAGAAATGCTTGAACTATATCACTCTGTGTGTAATGAATCTACTGTTTATAATATATGAGTTTCACTTTTTGAATTGAATTATTGAAATAAATTTACTTTTTGACGACATTCAAATTTTTTTAGATGCACCTTTAAGGCATAATGATATACAAAAGAACTCAATCATGAATAAGATAAAAATTATAACTTCAATGGTTTTCTTGTAATCCTTATGATAAGAAATATATGTATTTCTGTGTATTTCCATAATCTATACATTCTCAGAAGATTTTAAGGAGTATAATCAACACAACCATTACTGGCATCACTGGGGGGGGGGGCGTGGCTAGCACGCACGTCAGATGGTTGCCTCAACAAAAAGCTCTGCAGCCTTGAGAAAGACACCAGCGCCTGCCAGCGACATAGAGTACTGCTTGAATACACCCAAGCCCTGCACGGATTCCCGTCATCAACCACTACCTCCCAAAAATGTCAAGGAAGCGGCAGGGGGACTGTAAACCCAAAAAACTAACAGCATACTTCCTCTGGCCTGTACGTGGAGGAGGTCAAGATGGCGCCGGCTGCTCGGTTCCCTTCTCCACACCACGCAACGGCCATTATTCTGATCTCCTGTATGCTGCGACCTGGGCCGATGGAAGTGCTGAGGGATCCTCTCCCAGAAGCTCTTCTCCTCTCCACAGCTCTCCCTGCTCAAGCCCAGCCAAAGCCAGGATGAGACTGGAAAAAACAGCTGCAGAAACAGGGATAAATCATGAGCTATCCCCAGCCATAGAACACACAAAGCTCCAATCCCCCATAGCCAGCTTTCCCACCTCAATCAGCCTGTATTGGATACTCAGCTTAAAGAGATGCTTCTCTAACTACGCCACTCCTTGCATGCTGAGTTCACCAACATCAGCTATATATTCACAAAAGAATTATCCACAATGGGTGACAGAGTTAACCATGTAGAACATGCAATTACAGGCATTACCAAAACAGTTAATGATATCATTGACACAAATAAGGAAAGTGAATAAGAAAAACACTGGATGCGTGCAAAAATCGCAGATCTAGAAGATCACTCACGGCAACTTAAAATTAACGGGATACCTGAAAATGTGCCCCCCCAAGACCTCACGCAATATGTCAAAGAGCTTTTTCACTCACTTGTGCCTGAATTAACACCTTTGAATGTTACAATAGGTTGCATACACTGTATACCTAAACCCTCTTTTCTGCCCAATGAAGTCCCCACGGATCTGCTCATGAGGGTGCACTTCTTCTCTACCAAAGAGCAAATACTGAGGGAGTCCCGTTCCTTAGGGAAAATCCCTAATCCCTATGAAAACATACAAATCTATGCTGACCTCTCCAAATATACCCTGGATCTACGTAGGCAACTAAATATAGTTACCAAAATGTTCCACAAACAACAACATCGCATACATGTGGAAACATCCCACCAAACTAATAGTGGAATGCAATGGAGCATCATTCAATATCACATCTCTAGATAAAGGCCTCTCCCTGCTTGGGGAATGGGGCATCAATCCCCCAAGTGATTACTTCGAAGGACTACCTACCGTTACACCCAGCAACCATCCTGCGATCCACCAATACCTTCTGATGGAACAACTGCTTCTTGCCCCAGCATGTATCTTAATACACCACACCTCAAATGGCAATTAAAATCTTATTGCTAAAATGTGAAGAGGGCTTAACCATCCTGCAAAGAGGGTATTGCTATGGCAGACAGAGCAACAGTCGCACTGCTATATAATCTGTATTTAAGAAACCCATTTATTACAATCCGCCACCCCCTCCTATCACCACAACATTTTCCACATGTCTTCTTTGCATCCAACCAAGATAAAAAGAAAAGAGGAGTACTAGTGGCCATCAACAAAAATACAGACTTTCTCCTCCACGAGAAACTCTCTGACCCCAATGAAAGGTATTTAATCCTGATCTGCACCATCGCAGGATCCAAATATACCTTAGCATGCATCTATGCTTCAAACTCATGCCAAATACACTTCCTAAACAAAGTGATGAAAAGAATCAATATATACAGACCAGGCTCCTTGATAATATGTGGGGACTTCAACATAGCACCAGATCAATCACTGGATACCTCCAACCCCTCCCTCAGACACCCCACAACACAACAGAGAAGGACTACACCTTTTTTTTGCCCCCCCCCCACAGCTCGTACTCCCAAATCAATTATGTTTTAGTTGACAAATGGTTACTACAACGAATCCCCTGCTCAAACATTGATCCTATAACATGGCTGGACCACGCGCCTGTGAGCATCACTATTTCCTCTTCTACAGCTTCTAATCCAACCAGGCTATGGAAAGCCAACACGTCCTGCAAACATCCCCATTTGATGAACAAATCCAACGACACTTAACTGACTTTTTCCTACAGAACTTGGGATCAGTCCCCCACTCCTCTATGCTCTGCATGGCACATAAGGCCTTCATTAGAGGAATACTGATTCAACTAAGCTCATTGGCAAAAAAAAAAGGAGGACACAACGTCTTGACGAGCTTACCACCAAAATCTCTAATATTGACTCCCTAAATAAACTAAACCCAACCCATAACCTACAAATCAAACTATTAGCCCTTCCGCTAAGAATTAAGAGCTCTACATTCTACATTCTAATCTACATCTAATAAAGCAGGGAAAGCCATGGCTCAGCGTATCCACGGCTAACGTATCAAAGCCTCAATCCCCCAAATTTTCCATCCTTTTACCCAAGAAAAATTATTCAACCCACAAGACATAGCCAACGTCTTTAATTCATATTATGAATCCCTCTACAACCCTTAAAAATGACCAAACTACTCCCCAACCCACCCAAGATCTAATCAGGAAATTCTTGTCACAGATAAATCTCCCTACCCTCAGTGAGGACCAATTAAAGATGTTGTAAACCTCCATTTTCAGGTTGTACCTATAGGTAAGCCTATATGAGGCTTACCTATAGGTACAGTAAATATCTCTAAATGTAGGTACTTAAAATAGTTGTACTTGAAAATATGTTTCTTTAATACATAAATAAACTGATGTTTATTTTTTTTAATCTGCCTTGGGTTAGATGTTAAAGTAATGAAAATGTAATTTAAAAAATGAATGTGGTATAGTCAAACCTTTATCATGCAACTGTACCTAGGTGAATTGTGCAGCTTGAAAAATACCAAGCTCTGACAGTGCTATTTGCCAGCTACCCAGACCTTAAACAGCAATTTAATACATTCTGTTTTTATGTGCCACTGCTGAATTTGCAGACATACAATTCTTTTTTCAAACAGTCTGAGGCCTGGTAATATATATATAAAACTCAATGTAACATTGAGGAAAAAGCTTCCAAACTATAACAGCATGAATCAAACTTAATATACTCTACAATGCCATGCTTCTGCAACAATTGAGTACCAACTATAATACATTTCCTTTAACATGATGGCTTCATTTCATATTTTCAGCACTAGCAGTTTTAACCATGGGAGTTTTATTTGGCTATCTCAACTCACAGTAGTGGTAACTTACAGAGACCTGCAGGAACACAAGTGACTTGCCGTTGCCAGCAGAGTTGACAGCTTTCTTGGATGTGACCAGTTCTCCCTGCAGCTATTACACACCACAGTTCCTCAATTTGAAGTGTTTCTTTATAGGCTTGAAACATAAAACTAAAATAAATTTCTTTCAAGAATTATATTGAATGCACATAGAGCAATCACTTAGAAAGAGACATATCCTCTTTCTTTATTTCTTTCAAAGTAAAACTATTTTACTGGGCTTTCTTATGATATATCTACAATCAACTTATAGCAGAGCACCTGGGAGAAAAGGAGACAACATATCTGGCAGTACTGCATCGTGTAGGTGTGGATTGAATTTGTGAAACTTTAAAGTGGTTATAAAGCTGCATTTTTTTAAAAAATAAAAATAACAAACATGCCTATACTTACCTGCTCTGTGCAATGGTTTTGCACAGAGCAGCCCCGATAGTCTTCTTTTGGGTTATCCTGCTCCTGCTCCTGGCTCCTCCTCCTCATTGGGTGCCCCCCATGAAAAGCCGATTGCCCTGGGGGTACCCGTGCATGCTCGCTCCCGAGTCCCGCTGCTGCGTCTAATGACACAGGCAGTGGGACTCGACCCCGCTCCCCACTCCTGTGTCACCAGGTTTGATTGACAGCAGTGGGAGCCAATTTCTCCCGCTGCTATCAATCTGTCCAATGAGGAGAGGCAGCGGCAGGAGCTGCTGCACTCATGCACATCACTGGATTGGATTGGCTCAGGTAAGGAAAAGGGGGGGTCTGGGGGGGAGCTGCAGCACAGAACGTTTCTCACCTTAAGACATAAAATGCTTTAAAAGCCAAGTTCACTATTTTTTTCTCTAAATTCCAGCTCCTACCAATATAGCATGAATTTACTTCTTTTGCATAATTAAAACAGCTTTCCATTAATTCTACACCGGCTTACCTAACTCTCTTCATAGCTGTTTAACCACTTAAGGTCCGGAAGGATTTACCCCCTTAATGACCAGGCCATTTTTGCAATACGGCACTGCGTTACTTTAACTGACAATTGGGTGGGCATGCAATGCTGTACACAAAATAATTGATGTTATTTTTTCCCACAAATAGAGCTTTCTTTTAATGGTATTTGATCACCTCTGCAGTTTTTACTTTTTGCGCTAAAAACAAAAAAGACTTTTGAAAAAAAAAACAATATTTCTTAATTTTTGTTATGATACATATCCAATATAAAAAAAATGTATTCATCAATTTAGGCCAATATGTATTTTTCCATATACTTTTGGTAAAAAAAAAAAAATCGCAATAAGCGTAAGAAGTTATAGCGTCTACAAAACAGGGTATAGATTTATGGCATTTTTATTATTATTTTTTTTTTTACTAATAATGGCGGTGATCAGCGTTTTTTAGTGGGACTGCGACATTGCAGCAGACAGATTGGACACTTTTGACACTTTTTTGGGACCAGTGACATTATTACAGTTATCAGAGCTAAAAATATGCACTGATCACTGTGTAAGTTACACTGGCAGGGAAGGGGTTAAAATTAGGGGCGATGAAAGGGTTAAGTCTGTCCTAGGGAGGAGTTTCTAACTGTGGAAGGAGTGGACTGACTGGGAGTACAGAGAGTTTGCTGTTCCTGATCACTAGGAACAGATGATCTCTCTGTACTCCCCTGTCAGAATGGGGATCTGCTTTGTTTACAACATACATCTCTGAGGAGCGATTGCAGGTGGCCAGCGAAAATCACGACCACCGGACCCATTATTCGGCTCTGCTGCCTAGGCAGAGTGCGCCTCTGAGGGTGTGCACGCACCTGCAGTGTCTCCTGCACTAAACAACGTATGGGTACATTGTTTTGCTTAATAGGGCCACCCTGCCGCAGTATATATGCGGTGGGCGGTCCTTTAGTGGTTAAACACACTGCTCGATTACTTCTGCCTTACTTCCTGGTCAGACTTTAGGGCATGACACAGAAAGGAGTTGCCCAGCTGAGAGTAGATGATGCAGGGTGTGTGCTAATGAGATCAGTTGGTCAACTCCTTCCTGTATCTTGACCTAAAGTCTGACCAGAAAGTAAGGCAGAAGTATTTGAGCAGTGTAAAGGACTAAGCAAGGAACTCCTGCGCTGCTTGCGGACTCCTAAACTGAGAGGGGGGCACTGCTGCAACACCTATAAGACTGCTCCAAACAGACAAAAAAACGCATATATACTAGGGGGGTGGTAGTTGCGCTGTGATAGGGAAGGGGATAGGGAAGGGGGGGAAACTACACTAAAGTGCATATGGCAAACATGCCAGGTGACCTAAAAAAAACAAAAAAATATATAAAAGATATATCTTTTATATATTTTTTTGTTTTTTTTTAGGTCACCTGGCATGTTTGCCATATGCACTTTAGTGTAGTTTCCCCCCCTTCCCTATCCCCTTCCCTATCACAGCGCAACTACCACCCCCCTAGTATATATTTGAGCAGTGTGTTTAACCACTTCAGTCCCGGAAGGATTTACCCATTTCCTGACCAGGCTATTTTTTTTGCGATACGGCACTGCGTTACTTTAACTGCGTGGTCATGCAACACTGTACTCAAATAAAATTGAAATGAAATGTAGCGCTAATAAAAGTAACCAATAATAAAAAACACATCAGTAATGGTAGCCATTAGTAAAGGCCCATGGCTTGATGTGGTATAAGGTGAATAGTGACTAAGATATAATAATGTCCCAATGTGTGGCCATGGGTCAGGCAATAAAAAGTCCAAGAATAAACTGTATACAGAATGTTGCACTGGTGCAGGAATCTTCTCCTCTGTGTCTCATAGATAATACGATCATATAATGGGAATAGATGAAATACGCTTACCAGAGGAAGTGGATTCGGATGCCGGTGACACCGAATCAAACAGGCTCAGAGATCCTTGATGGACGATGGTTGTTCGCAGGAACCCCGGATCTCGAGGGGGATCTTTCCTCTGTAATCACTGTCGTGGCTGCCAATTCCAAGGACTGAGGGAGGGTCACGGCCACGGGAGAGTCAACAGAGTATGGGTGGTTCCCAAAAAGATGTAAAAAACGCCAATAGTGTAGATCAAATGACGTATGTTTATTGGGTATCACCAATAATCAACAAACAATATAAAAAGCGTGATCACGTAAAAAAGGTAAAAACAAGTGTAGGGAAGAGTAAGGCTCGCCCGACGCGTTTCGTCCACATGGACTTCAACTGGATGCCCCAGTTGAAGTCCATGTGGACGAAACGCAACATTCTGTATACAGTTTATTCTTGGACTTTTTATTGTCTGACCCATGGCCACACATTGGGACATTATTATATCTTAGTCACTATTCACCTTATACCACGTCAAGCCATGGGCCTTTACTAATGGCTACCATTACTGATGTGTTTTTTATTATTGGTTACTTTTATTAGCGCTACATTTCATTTCTATCTTCGTGTATAATATTGGTCATATTTATGTAGCTGCTTTTCTTCGGTGACTGGGTTAGCGCAGTGTTACTTTTATTTTCCTCAAATAAAATTGGCTGTTTGCCTGTTCGACGAACACCCGAATCATCTGGGCATTCGAGCGTTTGTTCGCCCGCCGAACGACCACAAAGCCCTGATTAGCTGAAGCAATGAAAGCTTTGCCCAGTTAGGGTATATAGCACTGTCAGCGCCATGATTGGACACTGTCATGATGACTCCAATCATGGCTCATTGCTCTTAGTCCCAGCCCTCACTATAAAAATATTCTTCCCATAGTGGCCATTTGCAGTATGATATTGGCGTGGCGAGAGATAGAACAGGGCTCTGTTCAGTGCTACTAGCGAGTTATTATAGTGGGCTATTATGATTCAATTGTAAGTGTAAAGTATCAGTTTAGTTTGTATCTAGCAATAGTAAAGCGTGAGTGTAGTGTGACCATTAATTTTTACTTTAGTTTCATTTTATTAAGTTGTCAGGGCAGGTTTTCTGCAGTATTGCGGTATTGCACTTTTACCGCAGTATATTGCAGTGCATTAGTGCACATTTAACGCATAAATATTTAGTGTGTTATAGCACATTTACCGCAGTATATTGCAGTGCGCTTGCGCACATTTAGCGCAGTATATTTCAGTGCGCTGGTGCACACTCACTGCAGTATATTTCAGTGCAATTTTTCAAGTTTACCACAGTATATTGCAGTGTGTTAGTGTACATTTAACGCAGTATATTTCAGTGCATTACTGCACGTTTACCGCAGTGTATTTCAGTGCGTTAGTGCATGTTTAACGCAGTATATTTCAGTGAGTTAGTGCACGTTTAACGCAGTATATTTCAGTGCGTTATTGCACGTTTACCGCAGTGCGTTGTGTGCATTTACAGCAGTATATTGCAGTGCGTTAGTGCACGTTTAAAGAAGTATATTGTAGTGCATCAGTGCAGTTTTACTGCAGTATTTTGTAGAGGGTCAGTGGAGTGTGTCTGTGTGGTTAGTACTCAAGTTAAAGTACACCAAATACCACATTCCATTGATCAAAGTGCATCCATGTACACATTTCCCCATCTTTATTACATTTAGTTAATAACCCCCCTCCCCATCATGTCTGGGAGGCCAACAAGGAGAGGCAGACATCCCCGTGGCACTGTGAGGGGGCCAGCAGCATCTGTGTCTATAGGAAAAGGTGGACGTGGTCCGACCTCAGGCAGGGAATCATTTCCTCTGTTTACTGATGTTTCCCGTGTTATCCAACCACAGCATGCAGAGGAGGTGGTGGACTGGCTTTCTAAACCCTCCTCATCCTCCATCATCTAAGCAGAGATTAGTGTGCCGTCCACCGCAGCTGCCAGAGTGGCTTATTTTGCCTCCTCCACAGCTACTCCTACCATAGCCCCAGCATTAGGCATGAAGGTGTCAGCTTAGTTATTTGAACACAGCCTCAGCCACTTGCTCAGTGACAATGCACAGCCATTACTTGATTTAGATGATGGCTCTGAGGTTGAGAAAGGTAGGAACATGAGCCTATAGAGAGTAGAGAACACTGGTAAACAATAAATTGGCAGTCATGTTCCCTCAGGCGCAGCATATTGCCAAGTTGGCTCTAGTGATGATGAGGATGGAGGAGATGATGATGAGGTCACTGACGTGACTTTGGTGCCAGATAGAGTAGAGGAGGAAAGTCAGGGTGAGGCACAACCCCAATGAGTTAGCCATCATGGAAGAGTAGAGAGCAGCCACCCTATTACACTAGATTGTGGAGATGTTATCTCCCGGTCCACTTTCAACAGCTCAGCTGTCTGGCCCTTTTTTAGCACATGTGCAGCCAATCGCACTGTTGCAATCAAACTTTGCCTCAAGCAGATCAAGCATGGCAAAAACACCAGCCATTTGGGTACCACATGCTTGATAAGACATTTAACCTCCTACCACTCAGCTCGTTGGCAAGAGCACCTGAAAGCCACACAAAAGGGGCACAATTCTGCTCCTTCTCACCTTTCCGGTCTACCCCCGCTATACCTCATGACCTCCCTATAGTCTTCACTGACAGGGATGATGGTATGGAGTGGGGGGTCACAGGTTCTTGCAGCGCATCTGCCAGTAGCACACCACCAACTGTAACCTATAGCAGGCAAATTTCTCTGTCCCAATTGCTGCAGCAAAAATAAAAAATACAGTCACTGCCACCCACATTCCAAGCGACTAAATTCAAGCTTGTCAAAGCTGCTGGCTTTACAACTCCTGCCTTTCCATCTTTTGGATTCTGCCCCCTTCCATGAATTAGTAGAATGTACTGTACCACAATGGCAGGTTCCCAGTCGCACATTCTTGCCTGTAAGGCCATTCCAGCTCTGTACCATCATGTGAAAGGCAACGTTGTGGCATTGTTGGGTAAGGCAGTCAGCAGCAAGGTCCACGTTTCTGTTAACACATGGTCCAGCAAGCATGGTCAGGGACAATATATTTCATTCACAGCACACTGGGTAACTCTGCTTGCAACTCAGAAGGATGCAGGATAGGGCTCAGTGCTGCAGCTTGTTGTGCCACCATGTCTCCATACAGCTAGTAGTGATGATGCATGCTCTCCTCTTCTGAATTGTCCTATGAACCAGCAGTACTTCCTAAGCATTCAAGGGGCTATTCAATGAGTCAGGGTAAAAATTGCCATGCAGCGCTTCTGCTGGTCTGTGTAGAGGAGAGGAGCCACACTGGAGCAGAGATTCTTGCAGCTCTGCAGGGGCAGGCCTAGTGTCAGGAACTGGTGTGACCAGAAATGTGTGAACTGCTACAGAGAATATCAGGGGTGAGAAGAGTGTAGAATAATATAATTTATTTTAAAATAAGTAAATTACACAAAAGTAAACGCACCTCCAGTATACTAAAACTGTGTAAATCAAACCAGGTAACCCAACAATAGTGACACACAACGAACAACTGCCCAAACCAAATATATATAATAAGCGGGATAAACAAACCATAACAGAGCCAGGCTCATACTATGGAGATCAGCAGAGGGAGCTGGGAACCAGACAGGACGGGGAGAGAGTAACAGGAGATGGAATAAGCAGGTAGGAAGGGTTTAGGCTGCAGGGTAGGGATCAGGGTCCAGGAACAAGGAAACAGCAACACTGGAACACAGGTCAGGGGCACATGGAGACAACCCCAAGGCAGTGATGAGTAGCATGCACAGGGTTTAAATACATTTCATGCAATTAGCATCAGGTGATGACTGATTGCAGGAGGTCAGCTTCTGACTTCTGAGAGACGCCCGCTGGTGGACACCAGAACTACAGCCTATAGATCTTGGAGCCACAGTTCCACTAGCAGGTGAATCCTTTCCTGACACCCAAGGTAGTTCAAGCCATGCCAGCTGGAGCCAGAAATGGTGGTGTGCGATAATGGCACAAACCTCCTGTCCACCCTTATACAGGGAAAGTTGACACATGTGCCATGCCTGGCACATGTGCCCAATTTGGTGGTGCAGCATTTCTTGAATAGGTACCCAGGGTTGGAAGATCTGCTAAAGCAGGCCATAAGAGTCTGTAACCATTTCAGGCGATCATACACAGCCAGTGCTCGGTTGGCTGAAAATCAGCAGAAATTCCACCTGCCCATAAACCGCCTGATTTGTGACATGCCCACCAGGTGGGACTCGACTTTGGCAATGCTGCAGCACCTGCTCATGCAGCAGAGGGCCATCAACGAGTGCCTATGTGAGTATGGCACAACGACAGGCTCAGGCCGCCTTTTTTTTTTGGCCGCCACGCCAATAGCTGCTGATAAAAGATGCATGCACTGTACTGTCACCATTTGAGGAGGCGACAAGGATGGTGAGCCATAACAATGCATGCATCAGTGACACAATCTCTGTTGTGTTCCTGCTGGAGCAGACTCTGCGTGGCATTGAGACAAGGCACTCAAGGCCCACTTTATACAGACAGCATTCTTGCGATGCCACATAACACACAAGAGGAGAGGGAAGAGGAGGATTCTGGCAGTTTTGGAGGCATTGAAGCAGAGGAAGACATACATCAACCCTTAACAGATGGGTTTCCATCTCCAGAACCCTTGGAAGTAGAACGTGGCTGGGAAGAGGCAGTTCCAGACACCATAATCCTCAGTGACCCCGAGGAGTCTTGCGGTGCATGGGCTCCCTCATTCTTCAAAGCCTGTGAAAGGACCCAAGAATATGTGGCATCAAGGAGAAGGATCATTATTGGTTGGCAACCCTCCTTGACCACCGGGGGAAAGGGGAAAGTCTCGGAACTCATTCCGTTCCCACAGAGGGAGCAGAAGATGAAATTTCTTGAGGACACCTTAAAGAAGAGTTTATGTAATGCCTTTCCAGACTCTGGTAGGTTACAGTATTGTGGAAAATGTCATTTTGAAGTTTCTGTTGGTCAAGAGAGGAGCGGTGGAGAAGGGGGTTACCTCAATGATGCTTTTCAAAATTTTAGTCCTCGGCGCTCAGGGCTGTCAACTTGCAAATCCCATCTGCAGCGTCTGCATCATATGGTGGGAGATTATCTAGAGGTGAAAACAGACATGTAGAGCTTTCTAGTTGATGATCCACTGGGTCACTGGGTTATGAGAATAGACCACTAGCCAGAACTTGCCCAGTATGCAATTGAGCTACTGGGCTGCCCTGCAATAAGCATACTTTTCAAACGGGCATTTAGTAATGCTGGAGGTTTTGTGACAGATAGGAGAATGCATCTGTCCACAGACTCTGTGGACTGGCTGACATTTATCAAAATTAATCAGTCCTGGGTTAGCAGCAGATATTAAGCGCCTGATGCTGATGTCGTTGTTTAAGTGCTTTCTGAATCTGGAATCTCTGAAAGACTGTCTAGGCTGCCTAGCTTTGTGGGTGTTTATTTCATTTGGAAGAAGTTTTTTGGTGTAGCTTTCATGGGCACTATTAACACCCAAGGGCCAATTTGTTAGCACTAGGGATGAGCCGAACACCCCCCTGTTCGGTTCGCACCAGAACATGAGAACAGGCAAAAAATTTGTTCGAACACGCAAACACCATTAAAGTCTATGGGACACGAACATGAATAATCAAAAGTGCTAATTTTAAAGGCTTATATGCAAGTTATTGTCAAAAAAGTGTTTGAGAACCTGGGTCCTGCCCCAGGGGACATGGATCAATGCAAAAAAAAGTTTTAAAAACGGCCGTTTTTTCGGGAGCAGTGATTTTAATAATGCTTAAAGTGAAACAATAAAAGTGTAATATGTAGAAAAGAGAAATAACCGCGCTAAGTATTGATGAAACACGTGAAGTAATCTTGAAAGCTTCCGTTAGAAAGTACATATATGTGTGTAAAACATTGAAAAATAGAAAATAGAAAAATACATAGGTCTGTACATGTACCTATGAATCAAAAATTAGTGTCCATATATAATAGATAAAAATCATATGTGAAGTAATAATCTGAAATCAGTCCAAAAGAGACCCTTGAGTAAACCCGACCAGAGTCGGTGGTGAAGATGAAAGTGACACCGCATGCAGTAATCCGCAAACACACAAATATTGCGCTTACCACAAGGCAAGTGAAAAACAGCCTGTATCTTGTCTTGGTATGGAAAATCCAGATGGTACACTTAGACTGCATACAGCATGGCTGGAAGGATGTAGTGAGGACACCAGACTTCCATATAAGTGCATAAGAATACAGCAAAAGAGAAACCCTTGAGTGAACGCAATCAAACTCAGCGGTGAAGATGAGAGAGACACCACACTCCGTGATCCGCCACCATACAAATAATGCGCTTACCACAAGGCAAGCCAAAACAGCTTGTGTTCCGTCCCAATATGAGAGATCCAACTGGCGTGCTGGACTGCTTACAGCATGGGCCGAGGGATATGGCAAGGACCCCAAATTACCGTCTCACAGGCATGTAGATAGAAAGAAACTGGCCATAGTGTAATACTTGGCTCTGATGCATTTCCTCGCAGACCAAGGTCAAAAGGTCAGCAAAGACAAATTGCAATTTGCTTAGCTTTCTCATATATTGGAAGGAGGATCTGAGCCATCACTAGTAACCCTTCAGATCCTCCTTCCAGTATATGAGAAAGCTAAGCAACAGGTAGACAACCGGTAGTGAGAGGAAATCTACTCATAGGAAGGGAAATTCACTCCTGTATAAGTTATTATGGGAAAAAGGTGTCTCCACTAAAGTTTTTTTAACAATCCTTGTTTTCACAACAACCCAAAGTTTTCAAAATCGAATAGCCATAGGGACAGAAAGTGAGGTGAAATCTTCTGAACAGGGGCACAGACAGCAAAATAAGCGTTATAGGGGTGTTATCCTTCCTTAAGCTATCCAAAAAACGTAAAATTTATTTTATTGACTGGAGTTACGGTTTTAAAAAAATAGGATTTTTTAGATACAGCTTACCTGTAAAATCCTTTTCATGGGAATACATCACGGGACACAGAGACTTGATAATTACTTAGTGGGTTAGATAGTCACCATCAGGTGATTGGACACTGGCAAGCCTAATTACAAGGCAAGTTCCTCCCCTATATAACCCCTCCCATATGGAGAGTACCTCAGTTTTGTAGCAAAGCAATATGTGTCCCAAGGTATAATCCTGAAGAGGGGCGGGAGCCCTGTGTCTCGTGATGTATTCCCAAGAAAAGGATTTTACAGGTAAGCTGTATTTAAAAAATCCTATTTTCTTGTTCCTACATCATGGGGCACAGAGACTTGATAATTACTTAGTGGGATGTCCTATAGCAATGCTCAAATTGAGGGGAGGGAGACACAGATCAGAAAAAAACATAGACCGCCAACGGACTAGAGGAACTATACTGCTGCCTGCAGCACACTGCCCCCGAAGGCGGCATCCTCATGCCCTCTTACATCTACCTGATAGAATCTAGTGACTGTATGGACTGAAGACCAAGTTGCAGCCTTGCAGATCTGAGCCATGGAGGCCTGGTGATGCACTGCCCATGAAGCCTTAACTGCTCTAGTAGATTGCGCTTTAACCTGAAAAGTAGGAACTTACTTCTTTACACCATAAGCCTGAATAATAACCGTCAAATCCAACTAGAGATAGTGGATTTCGATGCTGCCTGGCACTTTTTGGGGCCCTCTGGCAGAATAAAGAGACAATCAATCTTTCGTATCTGAGCGGTTGCCTGCAGATAGATACTGAGTGCTCAACATCTAAAGAGTGTGACAATTCTTCTTCCGCCGACTGTGGATCTGGAAAAAAGAACGGTAGGACCACATCTTGATTCAGATGGAATCCTGAAACCACTATAGGCAGAAAAGTCGGGTGAGGGCGCACCACCACCCTGTCCTTGTGAATAATCAAATATGGCTATTTAAAGTAAGAGCTGCTAATTCTGATACCCTTCTAGCCGAGGTTATGGCTACCAGAAACACCAACTTCTTTGTTAAAAGATTTAAATAAGCTTGGTGCAATGGTTCAAAAGGTTGTTCCTGTAAAACAGACAAAAGCAAATTCAGATCTCATGGGCACACAGGAGGCTTAACTGGCAGATTCAAGCGTAGTGCTCCCTGAACAAAGGCCCATACGAGGGAATGAGAGGCAAGCAGTTTTTGAAAGAATACTGACAAGGCCGAGATCTGGCCCTTGATAGTTCTCAAGGCCAGCTTTTCTAGGCCTAATTTGAGAAAGGCAAGAATTCTGCTAATGGCATACTTTCTAGGATGCCACCATCTGGATTCACACCAGGAAACATATGCCTTCCAGATTCTGTAGTAGATGAGCCTGGAAGCCAGCTTCCTAGCATTAACCAGGGTGGACAGGACTGGCCCAGAGAGGTCACGACCCTTCAAAATGTGGGTCTCAACCACCAAACAGTCAAATTTAGACTTTGTAAGGCAGGATGGAATATTGGACCCTGTGAGAGTAAATCTGGGTGGAGTGGAAGAATCCAAGGTCTTCCCTCTGCCATCTTTATGATCTCTGCATACCAAGGTCAAATGGGCCAAGTCGGAGCCACCAGAATTACCGGCTTTCCTTTCCTTTTGACCCTCTGAAGGAATCGTGGGAGAACTGGAGGGAACGCATAGATCAGAGAGTATTGATCCCATGGAATCGTTAAGGCATCTGACCCTTGTGCTATCGGATCCTTTGTTCTTGACACAAAGCTGTCCAGTTTCTGCAGATAGGCAAGAAACATGTCTCTCTGCCCATGAAAAAATGTGATTCACCTCTTTTTGGGCATCCAGACTCTTGGTGCCCCCTTGGGGATTGACATATGCCACAGCCGTAGCATTGTCGGACTGTATCCAGACAGGACAACCCTGCAACCTGCAAATCCAGACCTTGAGGGCTAGCCGAATTGCCTGAATCTCCGGAATGTTGATGAGCCAGAGCCTTTTGGCTCTGTACCATCTTCCTTGGGTGGAAGCTTCTTCCAGAACCGCTCCCCAGCCTATTAGGCTGGCATCTGTGGTTACCACTTTCCAAGTAACAGGAACAAAAGATTTTCCTTTTGGCAGATTCTTGGTCAGCAGCATCCAATTGAGACTCTGGCATACCCAAGGAGAATGGCACATTGGGAGATCCAAGGCTTGGACCCACTTGCTCCAGGCAGAGAGGATGCTGCTCTGCAAAGGCTTTGAGTGAAACTGAGCGTAAGGGACAGCCTCAAAAGAGGCCACCATCCTCCCTAATAGTCTCATACATAGCCAAATGGAGGGATTCTTCCTTGCCATGACTACCCGGACCAAATCTTTTATGAATTTGGCCTTTGACCCGGGTAAAAATACTCTGCATTGGACTGTGTCTATGACCATGCACAGATACTCCAGCCTTTTTAGGGGCTTTAAGGAAGATTTTTTTAGATTAAGGACCCAGCCTAGGTACTGTAAGTGCTCTACTGTGCTGAGCACACTGCGGTCTAAGTGTGCTACGGACTGTTCTACAAGAAGCAAATCGTCCAGATAAGCTGTCACTGTTATGCCCTGAGCCCTTAGTTTTGCCAAGGGCGGGGCTAGAATTTTTGTGAACACTCGAGGTGCTGTAGTAAGAATGAAAGGTAGGGCCACAAATTGGAAGTGGCTCTGATCCACTGCAAACCTCAGGAATCTTTGGTGAGCGGAAAATATTGGCACATGTAAATATGCATCTTTGATGTCCATTGATGCCAAGAATTCTCCCCCCTGAAGGGTGTAAACTACCGAGCGGATAGATTCCATGGGGAAAGAACGAATGTCTAAAAACTAATTCAGGTCTTTTAGATCTAAAATAGGTCTGACATCCCCGTTTGGTTTTGGAACCGTAAAGAGGTTTGAGTAGAACCCTGAGCCTTGCTCCTCTGGGGTCACCTCTATAATCACCCCTTGGGATAGTAGACGTTCTAAGGCCAGAAACAAGACTCTTCTTTTTTCTGGATCCTTGAAGACTCTTGACCTTAGGAAATGAGAATGCGGGAACTCAGGGAACTCCAGCTTGTAGCCCAGAGACACCGTGGAGGTTACCCATCTGTCCTGAATCTCTTCCCACCAGGCGCCTGCAAACTGCAGCAGCCTTCCCCTCACTCGGCCAAGCGAGGACGCCCCTTCATAGGGAGGTTTTGCTTAACAGATCTTGAACCCCAAGACTTCTTTTGCCCTTGGGCTTGGCCTTGGACCTTTCCCCTAGTATTGGATTGGGGAGGCTGTCTCCACTGCCTGGAGGACGAGGCTCCTGGGGCTGGGGACAGAGAACGTCTAAATGTGGGATGTTTTTACTCTTTCTTTTGACAACGTGGTTTTACCCCCTTTAATCTTCTGGATGTATTTGTCCAGGTCATCCCCAACAGGCATTCCCCATAAAACGGGAACGCAGTCAAATATCTTTTGCACAAAGCTTTAGCTGCCCAATGCTTAAGCCAAAGGGCCCTGCGCATGTGTATGAGCAGGAGGGAAAGGCGGGATGCTTGCTGAACAGAATCCATAATGGCATCAACCGCAAAACATAAGGCCTTAGGAAGGTCTGCATAAACCCCACCCTCCTCAGTGGGAAGGAGGTTAAGTACCTGCTTCATTTGTTCCTTGAGGACCTTGTAAATGCCAATTGTTGCAACCGCGGGCTGGACCACAGTGCCAGCCATAGAAAAGGAGGCTTTAAATAAAGTTTCCAGCTTCTTATGAGTTGGATCCTTGAACCCCCGAGCATTGTCCACAGGACAGGTCAGGCTTTTATTCACACAAGAAATAGCCGCATCTATTGCTGGCACCTCCCATTTTTTTGGTGAATTTTTCCTCCACCGGATAAAGCATAGAAAACCTCTTATGCCCTGTACACACGATAGGATTTTCAACAAAATCCATGTTTTTTTTCCAACGGATGTTGGCTCAAACTTGTCTTGCATACACACGGTCACACAAATCTTGTCGGAAATTCTGAACTTCAAGAACGCGGTGACGTACAGCACGTATGAGCTGAGAAAAATTAAACTCAATAGCCAGTGTGGCTCTTCTGCTTGATTCCAAGCATGCGTAGAACTTTGTGCGTCGGAATTGTGTACACACGATCGGAATTTATGACAACGGATTTTGTTGTCAGAAAATTTGAGAACCAGCTCTCAAATTTTGTGTGACGGAAATTCCAATGGAAAATGTGCGGTGAAGCCTACACACGGTCGGAATTTCCAACAACAAGCTCCCATAGAACATTTTCCGTCGGAAAATCCTATCATGTGTACGGGGCATTAGGAGGAGAAAATAGTTTATCTGGGTGACCCCAGTCATCATACAACAGCTTCTCCAATAAGGGATGAAATGGGAAGGTATATGCAGCCTGTGGGGATTTTCAGGATCCCAGGGAGAAAACAAAGAATTTGGCAGCCTCAGCAGAGGGCACCAGAGTATGCACCAACTCAGTAAAGTATTGCACCTGTACTTTGAGGGCCTGGGAGGCAGAAGAGAGCTTCTCCTCTTACCCTGAATTGTCCGACTGCTCATGATCCCCATCCCCAGATAGGGATATTTCATCATCAGAATGCTCATCCAATAGGGAACCTAAAGCAGAGGGACGGGATCTACCCCTTTTTCTGCAAGGAAGCTGTGATAAAAGTATTAATCCTATCTTCCAAACTATCCAATGCAGCCTTCATATTGTCTTCAGTGACATATACAGGGACTGTAACATTGGGAGAGGCTGCAAAGCCTGACAGGGGCACAGACTCATCCTGTGAGTCTGCCTTCAGTCTTTCAGGGGGGATAGAATCCTGCAGGCATGCCCAGAACCCCTATAAGTAGGCAGTGATCTCTTAGTGCCTCTTTTACCTCCCCCTAAAGCCCTCCTACAAGGGGACATAGTCCTAAGCTGCAAAGCAGAGTTACTGGTACAAATGCAATCAATGCTGTGCCCTGGTCTTACAATATAAACATTAGCACAGTCTGCACAACCTGATGCCACGTAGGTGTCTTAGGTATGCCTAGATCCGAATCCACTGAGATGCTTACTGCCCACAGCTCTGCGTCCCACTGCTTACAGGAGCTCTGGCATACTGGGCTTTAAACATAGCTGCTTGGCGCCTGCACACTGGTGCGCTGTGCACGCCGCACGTGCACGGCGCCGCAACCACGCCCCCCCTCCTTCCCCGCCGAAAATAACCTTAAAAGTGCACCCCCTGCGTGCACGTAGGACTGACATAGTGGTGGCCGGGGGTGAGGAGGGAGAAAGGGGATTCCCTGAGAACTGAGCAGGACCCCCAGACAGTGTGGGATCCCCCCTTCTATATTATGTGGCAGAGCCTGCAGCGGAGGAGGTGAGCGGTTTCTTAGACCAGCTTCACTGAGTGTATATCCTGGATGGCATGTAAGTATACACCAGGTATGTTCTTACTCCCTCTAGTGGCGGAAACTATGTAAGACATGCAACTACTCAAAAGAAGATAATCCATAATGTGTATACTTTAGGATTGTCTTCACTTACCTTATCCCCGTCGCAGGAGTGCTGATAACAGACAGATCCAACCTTCACTCATCACGGCGGGTAGCGTTGTGCTAACCTTCAGGGTTCTGGGTTCCTACTCACAGGATCCTATTCCCTGGACCTGTAGAAGACTCTGCCAGAAAAACTTTTCGCGCAGCTTAAATTGTGCACCAAAGCACTGGATACCAGCACATAGTCCTCAAAGAGAGACATTACAGGCAAAACCTTGTTTCTTCACACACGAGGCCTGGGTACCATCCATCTTAGGCGTATATATTGGCCCGAGGTATGGATCCGGTTTTATAGCTCCTAGGCCCCCGCAGAGACCATCAAGCAGAGCTTTCTTCTTAGCACATCTTCTAGCGTGGCCAACCACCTTAGACACTGGCGAAAAAAAAAACTGAGGTACTCTCCATATGGGAGGGGTTATATAGGGGAGGAACTCACCTTGTAATTATGTTTGCCAGTGTCCAATCACCAGATGGTGACTATCTAACCCACTAAGTAAATATCAAGTCTCTGTATCCTGTGATGTATGAACAAGAAATGTACCTGTTCCTTACTTACATACAAATTCAACTTAAGTACAAACCTACAGACCCTATCTTGTTTGTAACCCAGGGACTGCCTGTAGTTTACAGGACAGATACAGCCTAATATACCTGAGCCATTGATTGCTGTTTGAGGCTTATCAGAGTTTGAACTAAGACACTTGCCCTTCTGAATTTGTTGACGCTCACTCTGCTTTGGATTGTGAGTGAGAGTGTGGGTGAGAAATGCACAGCTACTTTAAGTGGAAAGAGGGTCAACAATGCCCATTTGCAGCCTCACTGTGCCCATTTGCAGCCATAGGTCCCCTGAACTTCAAACTCGATAGTTAAGGGTTCCTAGATGCCCCCTAGCTGCAGCCAAAATTTGGGTTCTCTGAACCCAAAGGGTCCCGAAATTACATTGCTGCAGATACACAGTTGACCGAATTTGGGGCCCCATATCTCGAGGCCACTTAGTGCTAAGAACCCCAAATTTGGTGTGCAAACCCAGTGGAACTAGCACCATAAAATTTCCAAAGCTGGGGTTTCTAGCTCTAAGTGACCCCGAGATACAGGGCCCCAAAAATCAGTTCAGAAAATGTCAAGCACTTTTCTGCAGCAGAGAATGACATTTTCTGAACCAGATTTGGGGCCCTGTATCTCAGGGCCACTTGGTGCTAGGAACCCCAGCTTTGGATATGTTATGGTACCAGTTCCACTGGGTTTGCATACCAAATTTGGGGTTTCTAGCAAGTGGCCCTGAGATACGGGGCCCCAAAGTCGGTTCGGAAAATGAAATTTTTTGCTGCAGAAAAGTGCTTGACTCGAGTATAAGTCGAGGGGGGCACTTTCAGCACAAAAAAATGTGCTGAAAAATTCGACTTATACTCGAGTATATATGGTAAGTGGTTGTTTTTGACATTGGAGTTTACAGTACATGAATTTATAATATAAAGGAACTGGAGAATTATGAGTTTATGTGTTTGCCATTGATGGTAATAGCTGGTAAGATGTTCTAATGCACAGTATTTATACACTTATGCCGCGTACACACGAGCCGACTTTTCGACCGGACTGGTCCGACGGTCTATCCGACGGACTTTCGGCGGACTTCCGACAGACTTTCCTAACGAACGGACTTGCCTACACACGATCACACCAAAGTCCGACAGATTTGTACGTGATGACGTACGACAGGACTAAAATAAGGAAGTTCATAGCCAATAGCTGCCCTAGCGTCGGTTTTAGTCCGTCGGACTAGCATACAGACGAGCAGATTTTTCGACCGGACTCGAGTCCGTCGGAAAGATTTGAAACATGTTTTATTTCTAGGTCCGTCTGACTTTTCAGGAAAAAAGTCAGCTGGAGCCCACACACGATCAAATTGTCCGACGGAGTCCGGTCCGCCTGACCAAGTCTGAAAGTCCGCTAGTGTGTACACGGCATTAAACTTAAGACTAACTAAAATACACTACTTCCAACTCCTAAATCTAAACTTCAACCCATCCAATAACTCTAACGTCTAACATTTCAACCCAACCTGTACCCTAAACCTTGGTTTAACCCTAGTCCTCAAGCTAGATTCTAATCCTAACACCTAATCTTCACCCTAGACCTAACCGCTAAACTAAACCCAGTGCTATCATCTAAGTGTATCCTTTGACCTAACCATGCAATAGCCCTTATCCTAGTACCAAAATACAATTACAGATGTTCTGTAATATATCAACAACACATTTTTGTACAAACATACTTGGGTTGATTTACTAAAGGCAAATAGACTGTACACTTTGCAAAGTGGTTGCCCTCTGCAAGTGCAGTTGCTCCAGAGCTTAGTAAATGAGTAAAAGCTCTGCTGACTTCCATCATCCAATTATATGCAAGCAACATGGTGTTTTTCGTTTAATTTTCCTTGCATGTATTTGGGTATTCTTTGCAAAGTGAAGGTTTACCTCATTTGCTAAGCTCTGGAGCAACTGCACTTGCACAGGGCAACTGCAAAGTGCACAGTCTATTTGCCTTTAGTAAATCAACCCCACAGCATAGCACGCAACTTGGATTTCACGTCCAAAAAGGTGATTTACAAACTAAGTACAGACTTTACAATGTTTATTTAGCTTGACATATATGGTGCAGCTGTGTTCACTTTAATTATTTAATAATGTGCAAGAAAAATCTTGTTTTTCAAATCCCCTGGCTGAAAGTAACCAGATCATCTGCTGGTGGCACTGTGGTTTCCAGTTCTGGTGTCCATCAGCAGCCAGCAGATCCCAGCAATTTGTCTTCACTTGATGCTGGCGGCTGGGAGGATATTTAGTCCCTCCTCTACTGTTCCACAATACCTCAGTGTTTTGCCTGTGCCCCCCCCCCCCCATGTGCTCTGCTCCTTATAACCTGTGATCCTGTTCCTGTTCCATCTCCTACCCTGTTTATCCTGCCATCTGTACATAGTTTCGTTCAGTTTAGTACGTTTAGGAAGGTAATTTAGTTGTATTCAGTTGGTGTATTGGATGTTTGTATTTACTGCCATGCTTGTCATTTGGGCTGTTTCCTAAATGAACCCCATTGCAAATATTTAGTTCTGGATCTGGTGATCTCTGTGCAGATCCATACATATCTGGTCATGGCTGTTACAGTATACCAGCACTTGGCATCTTGACACTGGCACACAATTGGGTTTTCAAAGTAAACATTGGGTTTCAATCCAATAAGCTGCAACCCATTTACTAATCATATCCATAAGCCATATCCAATTATATTCATTTTGCTAAGTAAGCAGTCGTGAGGCCTTTAGTAAACAACCCCACAGTATTAGCATTGTTTTCTTTATGTACTGGACCTGGTAACATATTACAGGCTGATCTAAGATAATTTTTTGCAGAAGTACAATGTAAAGGGGGGTCTTCATGATAATTATAATCACCTGAAACAGCATTGCTTTGCTCACAGTAGGCAGCTATGATGATAATTCAACTTATCAATAACATGAGGTTTGCTAGGCTGTCTAGTACCATATCCAGAGCCTGACTGTAGATAGGTAAGTAGAGTGTCAGTATAAAAAAAAGTGTGCGTTAGTTCATATATGTCCACATGCAAATAAATAATCCTGTGCAAAAAAAAACATCTAAAGTGATAAAAAGTTCACAAATAAGTGATGTGCAAAGAGTCCATTGGGTCTTCTCCAATAAAAGTGCTGAAGTGCAAAAGTACCAATATTCAAGGTGACATGTTTCACCACTAAGTGTTTTCACCACTCCCATGGGCACACTTGCTTACCAGAACATATTGACTTTCTAAAATAGAGCAGTCAAAACAAGCCTGATATGCAGCCGGACTCTCTTTACAGGGCTGTCAAAACCTTCTACTGGCCACATGCCGACTCATTGCTGTAATGAAGTGTGTGCAGGCAGCTGGATCCTGGAGAAATCTTCACTGCAGGGATGCCTTGTCCTCTTCCTGGCTCTGAACTCTGTTAGGCAACTAAGCAATAAGTAATGATGTGAACTACTACTACTATTGTTCAGTTAAATCAAACTACAGCATAGGCACAACTGGTTCTTTAGTAATGCTGTAAAGCAATAAGCTATTCACATAAAATGTCTTACTCAGTCAAAATTTTTAAATGCTCTCCTGTTCTTTGTCAGTTAGAGAGAATAGATATCTATAATTTTATATATTGTATATATGCATATGCTGTGAATAAATATATACTGTACTTTATATAAAACGGTGAAACAATTTTCACCTTTCTGAAATCATATATAAGACTATAAATTAGATAATCTTTACTAAACCTAGATTGACTTAAAAAAGTCATGTTGATGTCTTAAATAAAAACATCGCTTTTTCCCTTTTCAGTGTCAGAGGACACAGTTTGTTCAACAGATGTCTGTCAGCAATGAGGAAAAAAAAAAACTTGGCTCCTTAAAATTCACTTGGTGGATAGCAGAGGAGTGATTGGCAGCACAAATAGAACACAAACTAGAAAGCCTTCAATCTGCAGCTGATGCACACAAGGAACACAGGGATCTGAGTTTACAATAGAGAAAACATTACCAAGCTAATGGCATAGGCAATCATTTGACCACCATGCATCTCTGCTAGCAGCAGGACTTCCATTTTCGGCTAAGTGTTAGAGTACCTTTTTGCTTTCTCTGGCCACTGCAGGGGTAAAGCAACCCAGTGTGCAAAACCCACTGACTGGTAATAAATTACTATATTGGATACTTTTTGTTTTCTTTTAGCAATGACTTTACTGAGAATACCTGCTATCATTACCAATTAAAGCAGGGGCTTGCTAAGCAGACATGCAATTCTTTTGCTTCACTTGACTTGGCATGAATCACTAGGTCAGGATTCTGCGCTGACCCCTCTTCCTTAACAGATGCCATGTAAAACTATCTTTATTAAAATGACTATCTGTATATGCACAGGTGATTCAGGAAATAGCAAGTCTTATAAATCAAGAGCTAAAAATTGCTTAATATTGTTTTATTTAATACAACTCCAGCAATGTTTTTACAGATAACATTGTGATCTGGTAATAGCAGGGCTTTTATCAGTGGGTACACAGGGAAACACAGTTATGGCACCTCCAGCACTGCATGTATGTAATGCCAAGGAGTGTTGGGGTATGCTGGAGGATCCATTGCTGCTGGCTGCTGGAGATATATTGTTGCTAGGGATATCTATTGTTGAGAGAGAGGGAGAATCTTATGTTGCTGGAGATCAATTGTTGCTGGTTGGGATCTACTGTTGAAGGAGAAATCTAATGATCCTGGCTGCTGGAGGATCTATTAATGATGGCTGCTGGGAGATCTGTTGTTGCTAGCTGGGGTTTATTGTTCCTTGGGTGGATCTATTGTTGCCAGGGGGGTATTTTGTTGCATGTGATCTATAGTTGCTGGGGAGTATTGTTACTGGCTGCAGGGGATCTATTTTACTGCCTTTCATGTTCTCATTAACAAATTCCATACAAATTACTTAGCACCACAAAATGATTCTTGGTTCTGTTTTCTCTAAAAGGAGCAGTACTCAGAGGTTGGTAGGGGGTACAACCAAGGGATGGTACTTCGAGGTGGGTAGGGGGTGGAGGCAAGGTGTGACTTGGAAGGGTGGAAAACCTGCACCTATTCTCTGAGAAAAAAAAACCCTGGGTAATAGTAACATTCAAGACTCACAGCTAGCTCATTAAAGTGGATGTAAACCCTCACATATACCCAGTGAAATTAACAGCCTCAGATGATACACAGGGATGAAGCAAATCCTCCTACATAAGGTTTAATTGTATATTTGCTGTCTTCCCCTTTCTACACCCTTTGGAAAGTGCAAATTGTGTTGGAAATCTTTCTTTCTGTTTCAGCAGTGGGCGGAGTGTCTGCAATTATACTGTGTGAGAGCTGGTTGGAGGAAATGGACACACCCCCCTCCATTTAGGCAGAGGAACGAAGGAACATGCAGAGCTGTATGTTGAATAGACAAGCTCAGTGCTTAGCTCCCTCTCCAACACAAATTTTCAGCTCATGTTTTCTCTTGTGTTGGGGAACTTGTCAGAAGTGACTCATGCTGAAGAAGAGAGCACCAGAGATAAATGACCCTTAGAGCTTTGGAGAGAGATAAGTAAACACTAAAGATGATGAATGGGGTTTACAACCACTTTAACCCCTTTTCACCTAAGGGTAAAATAGATGTTAATGCCTAAGCACAATTTTGCAACTTTGACATGTGTTAGTAAAATCATATACAGGTAAAAGCCAGTAAATTAGAATATTTTGAAAAACTTGATTTATTTTAGTAATTGCATTCAAAAGGTGTAACTTGTACATTATATTTATTCATTGCACACAGACTGATGCATTCAAATGTTTATTTCATTTAATTTTGATGATTTGAAGTGGCAACAAATGAAAATCCAAAATTCCGTGTGTCACAAAATTAGAATATTACTTAAGGCTAATACAAAAAAGGGATTTTTTAGAAATGTTGGCCAACTGAAAAGTATGTAAATGAAAAATATGAGCATGTACAATACTCAATACTTGGTTGGAGCTCCTTTTGCCTCAATTACTGCATTAATGCGGCGTGGCATGGAGTCAATGAGTTTCTGGCACTGCTCAGGTGTTATGAGAGCCCAGGTTGCTCTGATAGTGGCCTTCAACTCTTCTGCGTTGTTGGGTCTGGCATTCTGCATCTTCCTTTTCACAATACCCCACAGATTTTCTATGGGGCTAAGGTCAGGGGAGTTGGCTGGCCAATTTAGAACAGAAATACCATAGTCCGTAAACCAGGCACGGGTAGATTCTGCGCTGTGTGCAGGCGCCAAGTCCTGTTGGAACCTGAAATCTCCATCTCCATAGAGCAGGTCAGCAGCAGGAAGCATGAAGTGCTCTAAAACTTGCTGGTAGACGGCTGCGTTGACCCTGGATCTCAGGAAACAGAGTGGACCGACACCAGCAGATGACATGGCACCCCAAACCATCACTGATGGTGGAAACTTTACACTAGACTTCAGGCAACGTGGATCCTGTGCCTCTCCTGTCTTCCTCCAGACTCTGGGACCTCGATTTCCAAAGGAAATGCAAAATTTGCTTTCGTCAGAAAACATGACTTTGGACCACTCAGCAGCAGTCCAGCTCTTTTTTTCCTTAGCCCAGGTGAGACGCTTTTCGCGCTGTTTCTTGGTCAACAGTGGCTTGACACGAGGTATGCGGCAGTTGAAACCCATATCTTTTAAGCGTCTCTTGGTGGTGGATCTTGAAGCACTGACTCCAGCAGCTGTCCACTCCTTGTGAATCTCCCCCACATTTTTGAATGTTTTTTTTTTCACAATCTTGACTAGGGCGCGGTGATCCCTATCGCTTGTACACTTTTTCTGACCACAGTTTTTCCTTCCCTTTGCCTCTCTATTAATGTGTTTGGACACAGAGCTCTGAGAACAGCCAGCCTCTTCAGCAATAACCTTTTGTGTCTTTCCCTCCTTGTGCAATGTGTCGATGGTCGCCTTTTGGACAGCTGTCAAATCTGAAGTCTTCCCCATGTTTGTGTAAGCTTCAGAACTGGACTGAGAGACCATTTAAAGCCCTTTGCAGGTGTTTTGAGTTAATCAGCTGATTAGTTTGTGGCACCAGGTGTCTTCAAAATTTAACCCTTACACAATATTCTAATTTTGTGACACACGGAATTTTGGATTTTCATTTGTTGCCACTTCAAATCATCAAAATTAAATGAAATAAACATTTGAATGCATCAGTCTGTGTGCAATGAATAAATATAATGTAAAAGTTACACCTTTTGAATGCAATTACTGAAATAAATCAAGTTTTTCAAAATATTCTAATTTACTGGCTTTTACCTGTATATCATCACAACTACTTTGTGCATCCAGGTACCTTGTTATACCTTGTTTTTTTTTCAGGACAAATTGGGCTTTCATTTGGTTTTAAATAATAATAGATATCTCCTAATTGTTTTAATAGCAAAGGAAAACTGTCCCAAAATAGTAAAAAAAAAAAATAATATTTTTTTTTAAATTTAGCTTTATATTTCTTGTTAGGTTTTGTATGTACCCGTGGTACAGCCCAAAAACAATAATGCACATTTTGTTTTTTTTATCCTATCTAAAACACACTGACACTAACATTAATTAAAAAAAAAACAGAAATAAAATCTGTCCCAAAAAAACACTGACCCTGACCTTGACCTTTGACCCTGACCTTGACCCAAACACTAACCCTGGCACTGACCTAAATCCAATCTTGATTTGGTTTGACATTGGTCTTATTATTATAATTTTTTTTTTTTGTTTTTACACACACTTTTTTTTTTCTTTGCAAGAAGAGAGAGCAAATACAATGTATCTCTCTCCTCCTCTCTCCTCCATTCACAGAAAGAAAACACAGCAGCGATAAGGTTACCCAGAATCTTGGGTTACCGTTCCCGATCATTAGTATGGGGCCAGGGCTCACAGTGAGACCAGCACAAAGGGAGATATGCCAATATGTGGCCCCACAGAAAAAAGCCCAGTCTAGTGGGGCCTCCTATTTGTGTTATGTTGGCGAGAAGTGGTTAATATTGCTTTTCTTTATTATACCAGCCAATATTATTACAGTGGACTGACTGTAGTCTAAAATTACACTTTTATTAGACACATCAGCCATGCAATACTCTTTCAACTCAATTTTTTGAGGAATTAAAAATGGGCAAAGCATTTGGTCCCCTTAACAGACATCCCAACCTGCAAAAACTAATGTCAGGGAAATGGCAAACTCATTTCAGTGAGGTGGTGCTCCACGCCCCCCCCCCCCCCCCCCCACACACACACACACACACTAATTTACCACAACTAGAGAACTAAAGGAATTATCAAATTAAATGGAATCAGTATACAGGGGTTTCATTCTTCTGAGAGATAGGAACACTCTAACCGCAATGACCACTTCAGCAATTTGAAATGGTCATGGTGGTAGGAGTCAATATGTGCAGTGTTTCTCCTCGAAACAGGTAGGGGGGGGCTGAGAGAGAGAGAGAGAGAGGGCGGGCTGAGAGAGAAGGGGGCTGACAGAGAGGGGGGCTGAGAGAGAGAGAGGGAGGGGGCTGAGAAACCTGGAGGATGAGAGAAAGTGGTTGAGAGAGATAGGGTGGTTAAGAGAGAGAGAGAGGGAGGACTGACAGAGAGGGTGGTTGAGAGAGAGAGAGAGGGACTAAGAGAGGGGGGGCTCAGATAGAGGGGGGACTGAGAGAGACAGAGAGGGGGCCGAGAGAGAGATGAGTCCGGACTGTGAGACTCCGGGGATGCTTCTGCGTGCCATTTCAGGGGTCAAGGAGGCTGTGAAGCTCTTCTCTCTCCTGAGCTCCCAGCTCTGTGTTCGGCTTCCACGCCGCCACCCACCTGACATTACAGTCACTTCGGCGCCCCCCCCTCTGTGGTGCCTGGATGTGATGGCAGATCGCCCCTGCAGCCAGGATATCACAGGTGTCAAGGAGCCGTAGCCCAAATGCTGGAGACTCCTCACCTCGTGGGAGACTTGGGATGTCTGGTTTAACCACTTGCCGCCCACACACAGTACATTCACTGCGGGAGGGCGGCACAGTATGGATCGGTGTACTTCCTGGTTTTGAGGCAGACATGTGTGTGCCCCCTGCTGACCTGTGCTGTTGCTGGGAACAGCACACATTAGTCAGCAGGTTACAGCCAATTATTATGGCTGTATACCTGCTGATTGCTTGTTGCCAATCACAGCACACATCTGTGTGTTTGTAAACAGAGGATATGGCTGGATTTCTTCCTGCTTCTCAGAACTGAAAGCAAAGAGAGAAATCCAGCCAGATCAGTGAATAAAAGCAGCACACATACACTTGCAGACACTGGTTAGGCACACAGTTAACCCCTCGATTGCCCTCCTGATCACCCCTGTCACCCAGCCAGTACCATTAGTACAGTATTATCACGATCAATGTATTAGTGTCACTAGAGATGCCAGACTATAAGTCATTGATCACTGCTATTACTAGTACAGATCAGTTTCTTGATCTCAATCAGTACTATACTAGGTGTCCTGAATAGTATAGTGTCCCGAAAAATGCAGTGTTAGCAAGATCAGCCCCTGATCACTGCCAGCACATGCAAACGTTTGCATTTTTTACATTTATATAATAAAAAATAATACAAAAGCCCAGTGGTGATCAAATACCACCAAAAGAAAGCTATATTTGTATGAAAAAAAATTATATAAATGTCATTTGTGTACAGTATTACATGACCGCGCAATTGTCAGTTAAAATAGCACAGTGCTGAAAAAAAAAGCAAAAAATGGTCTGGTCATAAACAGGGTAAAATCTTCTGGAGGGCAAGTGGTTAAAGAAGTTTGTATTAGGTGTTAGAATAATGGTGTGCAGAAGCACTAACAATTATGCAATAATTTAAGATGTCATCATGGTTAAGGCCTGTGTTGACAGGCTTTGAATTGTGTTGCTGCTATCCGCTGAATATCTATTTGAGACCCTTCTGAAATCATTCAGAATTCATTGAAAGGTACATTTGACCTGTAGCTGACCCTTTTCTGATCTGCTTGGAATGGGTTTGAATTTCCATAGACATGTATACTGTAGGAATTCAATACCTGTTTAAAGTGAACAGGTCATTCATACTATTGATTTTTATTGACTACTAAACACAATGTTTAGCATGCTTGTTGAGGTAGAAGGGATGGGAAGGCTTGAAATTGGATTTATAACACCTTATATACCCAAAAAAGAATGGTTATCTACTTAGCACAGAGTAGTTAGTTGTAAAATTAAGGTTAAAAGTTAATTCCATGTACCGCTGCTCTTCACTGGCAATTTATATCATCAGTACTGGTCTATTGACTATGTCAACAGTTGTACCTGTCATTGATTTCAATAAAAACAATTATGTGAAAAGTATTGGGAGACCTGCATTTACATGCACATGCACTTTAATGGCATCCCAGTCTTAGTCCGTAGGGTTCAATATTGAGTTGGCCCACCCTTTGCAGATATAACAGCTTCAACTCTTCTCGGAAGACTTTCCATAAGGTTTAGGAGTGTGTCTATGGGAATATTTGAACATACTTCCAGAAGCGCATTTGTGAGGCCAGGCACTGATGTTGGACAAGAAGGTCTGGCTCGTAGTCTCCACTCTAATGCCGCGTACACACGGTCGGAATTTCCAACATCAAATGTTCGATGTGAGCTAGTTGTCGGAAATTCTGACCGTGTGAAGGCTCCATCGGACATTTGTTGTCGGAATTTCCAACAACAAAAATTTAAGAGCTGGTTCCCAAATTTTCCAACAACAATGTCGGAAATTCAGATCGGGTGTACACAATTCCAACGCACAAAATTCCACACATGCTCAGAATCAAGCAGAAGAGCTGCACTGGCTATTGAACTTCATTTTTCTCGGCTTGTCGTACGTGTTTTACGCCACCACGTTCTTAACGTTCGGAATTTCGGACAACATTTGTGCGACCGTGTTTATGCAAGACAAGTTTGAGCCAACTTCCTTCGGAAATAAATCCAGGATTTTGTTGTCCGAATGTCCGATGGTGTGTAGGCGGCATAATTCATCCCAAAGGTGTTCTATCGGTTTGAGGTCAGAACTCTGTGCAGGCCAGTCAAGTTCCTCCACCCCAAACTCCCTCATCCAGCACCGAGAAGTGAACACTTCATATTTAGAACATTAGCACTATGTGCACATGTGTTTTAGAGTTGCAACAATACAATGTGAACAGGTCTGAATAAAAAACTACTGCAACTGCATAAAAGTGTTATCTGGAAATTGTTAGTTAAGTCCATCTAAATCTCCTAGCACATCTAACAATACCCTCTGCTCAGATTGACAATGCTGCTGTCCAAAGATTTTTCTGTTGCTCCTCCATCCAGAGTTTAGACACTCTAATGCCGCGTACATGTGCTTGGAATTTCCGACAACAAATGTTCAATGGGAGCTTGTTGTCGGAAATTCCGACCGTGTGTAGGCTCCATTGGACATTTTCTGTCGGAATTTCCGACAACAAAAATTTGAGAGCTGGATCTCAAATTTTGCGACAACAAAATACGTTGTTGGAAAATCCGATCGTGTGTACACAATTCCGACGCACAAAATTCCATGCATGCTCAGAATCAAGCAGAAAAGCCGCACTGGCTATTGAACTTCCTTTTTCTAGTCCCGTCGTACGTGTTGTATGTCACCGCGTTCTTGACATTCGGAATTTCTGACATTTGTGTGACCGTGTGAATGCAAGACAAGTTTGAGCCAACATCCGTCGAAAATAAATCCAGGATTTTGTTGTCTGAATGTCCGATTGTGTGTACGCTGCATAAGGCTGGTTTTACACCACAGCATGGAGCGGCTCACAGCAGGGGTCCGGTGCGTCTCCATTCAACACTTCAGGTCTGATTTCAGTCCGAATTTTTGGCTGAATTCAGACCTGAAATGGACAAGAAGACATACAGGACTCCTGTGCAATTTGCACCGAAGACGCTCCATAGAGAGCTGGTCACAATCTCAAGACATGCTAATTGGATACATTCAATTCGCATTAAAGTGAACCCAGCCTAAGACAGTAAGTGTGAACATAAAGGGAAAAAAGGCTAAAAAAAAAACATTAATTCAGCCACCACATTTAGGGATTGTACGCCGCAATATAGAACAGTTTTGTTTTTGGTTTTAAGTGCCAAATAATGACTGTGTTGTGTACATTTAACCATTTGAAGCCCATGTATGTTAAACATTTTTCTCGGTCATGCAACACTGTACCCGAATACATTTTACAACCTGTTTCTGTTATAAAACATTTGAAAATAAACAATCTTTCTTCATAAATTTTGGCAAAAATGCATTCAGTTACATAAAAAAAAGTGTATATCATTTAGTCTGTGTGAAAGTTATAGTCTAAAAATTATGGTATGTACTGTATATTTGAAATTTATCAACTCCGATATTCTGACTGCCTATCTTATTTCCTGGGGCCCTAAAATGCCAGGACAGTATAATTATGTATTTATTGGGTTAAAGCTAAATTTAACCTCATTCATTATCAAGTTGCTATTTGCAAAACATATGCAAAAAAGGGGAGATACAATTATTTAAAATTTTTAGTTTGTAATTTTTAACCTTTATGAGTGGATCTGTGTTTGCACGCATGTTCACTTCCTAGGGAGTACATTCCCGTGTCATCATTGTCCTCACTTTACCTCATTTATTTTTAACCTAAATGTAACCTCATTCATTAGATTTAGAGCAGTTCAAGTGAAGATACTGGTGATTTAGTGAATCACCAATGTAGTCATTAATTTTCTGTATATGATAAAATGCATAAGTTTTCATAACACACATCCATTTATATGTAAGGAGGCCAGACAGCAATGGCAGAGATGAAGAGAAGATTGAATTTGACAAAGCCTTCCCTTAGAACAACAGTGGGGAACAACTGTGATTAATAAAGGACGGGGAGTGCCTGACTTAATTTACATATAGTTACATAATGGGTAGGTTGAATAAAGACACCAACAGTACAAATACATGGCAACTGCCCCAAACCAGAACTGTCCTCAACAGCAAGGAGCACATGGAGTTATAGGTTGGGGCAGTTTCCATTTGTTTGTACTGTTGGTTATTTGGCGAGGGACACCTTCACTGCCATTGTGCTATTTGCTGGGTGTCCAGTGCGCCCCCTGTGCCTCCAGCCAAACCTGCCCTCAAGCTATCCATTATTATATATGTGCTCTAGGGATGAGCCGAACACCCCCCTGTTCAGTTCGCACCAGAACTTGTGAACAGGCAAATAATTTGTTTGAACACGCGAACACCGCTAAAGTCTATGGGACACGAACATGAATAATCAAAAGTGCTAATTTTAAAGGCTTATATGCAAGTTATTGTCATAAAAAGTGTTTGGGGACCTGGGTCCTGCCCCAGGGGACATGGATCAATGCAAAAAAAATTTTTAAAAAACAGCCGTTTTTTCGGGAGCCGTGATTTTAATAATGCTTAAAGTGAAACAATAAAAGTGTAATATCCCTTTAAATTTCGTACCTGGGGGGTGTCTATAGTATGCCTGTAAAGGGGCGCATGTTTCCCATGTTTAGAACAGTCTGACAGCAAAATGACATTTTAAAGGAAAAAAGTAATTTAAAACTACTCGCGGCTATTAATTAATTGCCAGTCCGACAATACACATAAAAGTTCACTGATAAAAACGGCATGGGAATTCCCCACAGGGGAACCCCGAACCAAAATTTAAAAAAAAAATGACATGGGGGGTCCCCCTAAATTCCATAACAGGCCCTTCAGGTCTGGTATGGATATTAAGGGGAACCCCGGCCAGAATAAAAAAAAAAAAAATGGCGGGTCCCCCTCAAAATCTATACCAGACCCTTCAGGTCTGGTATGGATTTTAGGGTAATCCTGTGCCAAAATTAAAAAAAAAAAAACGGCGTGGGGTCCCCCCAAAAATCCACACCAGACCCTTATCTGAGCACGCAACCTGGCAGGCTGCAGGAAAAGAGGGGGGGACCCCCAGATCCCAGCCCTCCCCTCTGTGTGAAATGGTAAGGGCCTACCATTTCACAAAAAAAACTGTCAAAAATATAAAAAATGACAAGAGACAGTTTTTGACAATTCCTTTGTTTAAATGCTTCTTCTTTATTCTATCTTCTATCTTCCTTCGGTTTCTTCTTCCATCTTCTTCTTCTTCTGGTTCTTCTGGTTCTTCCTCCGGTGTTCTCGTCCGGCATCTTCCTCCGCGGTGTCGGCGTCTTCTTCCCTTCTTCTCCTCGGGCCGCTCCGCATCCATGATGGCATGGAGGGAGGCTCCCGCTCTTCTCTTCATCTTTTTCTCTTTATATTCTTTTCAGGCCGCTCCGCATCCATGATGGCATGGAGGGAGGCTCCCGCTGTGTGACGCTTCTCCTCTTCTGATGGTTCTTAAATAACGGGGGGCAGGGCCACCCGGTGAGCCTGCCCACCTCTGACGCATGGTGACAAGACGGGACTTCCCTGTGGCATCACGGGGAATGCCACAGGGAAGTCCTGTCAAGTCACCGTGCGTCAGAGGGGGGTGGGGTCACCGGGTGGCCCCCCCCCCATTATTTAAGAACCGTCAGAAGAGAAGAAACGTCACACAGCGGGAGCCTCCCTCTATGCCATCATGGATGCGGAGCGGCTTGAAAAGAAGATGAAGAGAAGAGGATGAAGAGAAGAAGATGAAGAGAAGAGCGGGAGCCTCCCTCCATGCCATCATGGATGCGGAGCGGCCCGAGGAGAAGAAAGGAAGAAGACGCCGACGCCGCGGAGGAAGATGCCGGACGAGAACATCGGAGGAAGAACCAGAAGAACCAGAAAAACCAGAAGAAGAAGAAGAAGATGGAGGAAGAAACCAAAGGAAGATAGAAGATAGAAGAAAGAAGAAGCATTTAAATAAAGGAATTGTCAAAAACTGTCTCTTGTCATTTTTAACATTTTTGACAGTTTTTTAGTGAAATGGTAGGGGTACTTTTGTACCACCTTACCATTTCACACAGGAAGAGGGCCGGGATCTGGGGGTCCCCTTGTCAAAGGGGGCTTCCAGATTCCGATAAGCCCCCCGCCCGCAGACCCCCACAACCACCGGCCAGGGTTGTGGGGATAAGGCCCTTGTCCTCATCAACATGGGGACAAGGTGTTTTGGGGGGCTACCCCAAAGCACCCTCCCAATGTTGAGGGCATGTGGCCTGGTACAGTTCAGGAAGGGGGCG
The DNA here is from genome assembly GCA_037952925.1 of Lithobates clamitans. Taxonomy (NCBI): domain Eukaryota; kingdom Metazoa; phylum Chordata; class Amphibia; order Anura; family Ranidae; genus Lithobates; species Lithobates clamitans. The sequence goes on along the minus strand of JBBGZY010001345.1, from coordinate 1,730,935 downwards.
CTCTCTTGTCCCCCCCCTCTTTTCCTGCCGCCTGCCAGGTTGCATGCTCGGATAAGGGTCTGGTATGGATTTTTAGGGGGACCCCACGTCATTTTTTTTTTTTAAATTTTGGCGCGGTGTTCCCCTTAAAATCCATACCAGATCTGAAGGGACTTGGGGGGTCCCCCTAAATTCCATACCAGGCCCTTCAGGTCTGGTATGGATATTAAGGGGAACCCCTGCCAGAATTTTTTTTAAAAAATGGCGTGGGGTCCCCCTCAAAATCTATACTAGACCCTTCAGGTCTGGTATGGATTTTAAGGGTAACCGTGAGACAAAATTTAAAAAAATAAAAACGGCGTGGGGTCCCCCCAAAAATCCATACCAGACCCTTATCTGAGCACGCAACCTGGCAGGCCGCAGGAAAAGAGGGGGGGACCCCCAGACTCCCCCTGTGTGAAATGGTAAGGGCCTACCATTTCACAAAAAAACTGTCAAAAATGACGAGACAGTTTTTGAATATTCCTTTATTTAAATGCTTCTTCTTTCTTCTATCTTCTATCTTCTATCTTCCTTCGGTTTCTTCCTCCATCTTCTTCTTCTTCTGGTTCTTCTGGTTCTTCCTCCGGCATCTTCCTCCGCAGCATCTTCTTTTCTTCTCCTCGGGCTGCTCCGCATCCATGATGGCATGGAGGGAGGCTCCCGCTGTGTGACGCTTCCCCTCTTCTGACGGTTCACCCCGGTGACCCCACCCCCTCTGACGCACGGGGACTTGACGGGGACTTCCCTGTGGCATTCCCCGTGATGTCAGAAGGGGGCGGGGTTATGTAACACCCCCCCCGTTATTTAAGAACCGTCAGAAGAGGAGAAGCGTCACACAGCGGGAGCCTCCCTCCATGCCATCATGTATGCGGAGCGGCCCGAAGAGACGATGAAGACATGAAGATGATGAGAAGAAGATGATGAGAAAAAGATGAAGAGAAAAAGATGAAGAGAGAAGTGTCACACAGCGGGAGGCTCCCTCCATGCCATCATGGATGCGGAGAGGCCCGAGGAGAAGAAGATAAGAAGATGCCACAGGGGAAGATGCCGGATGAGAACACCGGAGGAAGAACCAAAAGAACCAGAAGAACCAGAAGAAGAAGATGGAGGAAGAAAGATAGAAGATAGAAGAAAGAAGAAGCATTTAAATAAAGGAATTGTCAAAAACTGTCTCTTGTCATTTTTAACATTTTTGACAGTTTTTTTGTGAAATGGTAGGCCCTTACCATTTCACACAGGGGGGAGGGCCGGGATCTGGGGGTCCCCCCCTCTTTTCCTGCGGCCTGCCAGGTTGCGTGCTCAGATAAGGGTCTGGTATGGATTTTTGGGGGGACTCCACGCCGTTTTTTTTTTTTAATTTTGGCACAGGGTTACCCTAAAATCCATACCAGACCTGAAGGGTCTGGTATAGATTTGGTGGGTGACCCCACGCCATTTTAAAAAAAAATTTTGGCCAGGGTTCCCCTTAATATCCACACCAGACCTGAAGGGGGGGGACCCCCACGTCATTTTTTTTTTAAATTTTGGTTCGGGGTTCCCCTGTGGGGAATTCCCATGCCGTTTTTATCAAAGAACTTTTATGTGTTTTGTCAGACCGGCAATTCATTAATAGCCGCGAGTAGTTTTAAATGACTTTTTTCCTTTGAAATGTCATTTTGCTGTCAGACTGTTCTAAACACGGGAAACATGCGCCCCTTTACAGGCATACTATAGACACCCCCCAGGTACAAAATTTAAAGGGATATTACACTTTTATTGTTTCACTTTAAGCATTATTAAAATCACTGCTCCCAAAAAAACGGCCGTTTTTAAAACTTTTTTTTGCATTAATCCATGTCCCCTGGGGCAGGACCCAGGTCCCCAAACACTTTTTATGACAATACCATGCATATAAGCCTTTAAAATTAGCACTTTTGATTTCTCCCATAGACTTTTAAAGGATGTTCCGCGGCATTCGAATTTCCCGCGAACACCCCAAATTGCTCGCTGTTCGGCGAACTGGCGAACAGCCGATGTTCGAGTCGAACATGAGTTTGACTCGAACTCGAAGCTCATCCCTAATGTGCTCCTACTATGGAGGCTCTCAAAATTTAGAGTTAGTGAGCTTAGTCATGTATTTGCAAATGTGTGCAAACGAAACCCCTGTTTTTAATGTGAACTTTTAGACAGGACAATTCAGCTTGTTGCAGGCTGGCTGGTAAGTTGAACTGGGAATTTTTCTTTGTTGTTGAAATTTCTGCAATTTCACAGCAAAATCAAGTTTGCTGAAATTCTCCAATCGTTCCTACCTGTCCTTTTAGGTCATTAAAAAGGCATTACCGTATAAAGACCAAATATAGCTGAAAATGTTTTGGACAGAGCAGTGAATGAATGGTATATCTATCAGGTTTTTATTCCTGCCAGGAGGGCTGCTATCTATCACACTTAAGACCCATATCCAATGCTGGAAGATACCAATGACTGACTTCTAGAAGTACCAGTTTCAGGGCAGCCCTAACCACTTAGGAAAGTATTGTGCTTTTTCTTAAAGAAATTTACCACTATTGCTAAGATGCGTAAGATCTGAATACATCCAGAAGGTGTAAAGACACCACAGTACATTAGGGGTAGTGAAATCATTTGGGTTCTTTATCTTGGGTGCTAGATGCATTATTGACCACAATTTTACTTTTACATAAAATGACAGCTTGTCAGATTTAAAGTGTTACTAAACCCAGGACCCTGCGTTCACTATATCTGGTCTCCCACAGCACACAAAACATGGAAATGCAACTATTTTAGTAAATATAAACTGCTAAATACCTTTTCTCATCAGCAGTATATAGCAGTCTTGTGACTTCTATGAGTGTCTGGTTAAAGCGGAGTTCCGCCCTCCCCTCCAAAAATTCAAAGCCAGCAGCTACACATTCTTTAGCTGCTGACTTTTAATATTAGGACACCTACCTGTCCTGGAGTCCAGTGATGTCGGCACCACAGCTGATGTTTCCATCAGCTGTCGGGTGCTGCCGCTGCCATTGCTGGTAAGGGAACCTGGCAATGAAGCATTGCAGCTTCACGGCTGGGTCTTTACTGTGCATGTGCGAAGCGCACTGTGCTCTCTTACTGGCCTGACGGCGAGGGAAGGAGGAGGGAGCCGGACCTCTGATGTACCTCACCGTGGCGAGGTCTGGCAGAAGTGGGGACAGTGTACCTGCTCCCTCCCCGAAAGGTGCCAAATGTGGCATCAGAGGGGGGGAGGAGACAGACGAGAGGAAGTTCCATTTTTGGGGGGAACTCCTCTTTAATGCTTGTAGGAGGAGTTTTCATTCTCTTCTGACTGAGGCTGTATGACCCCTGACCCTCTGTCTGGACAGTGCTGATTGCCCTGTGCTGATCAACATGCACCCTCCTAAAATAAAATAAAAAAACTCTCTAGCGATTCACAACAAACTGAGCATGAGCAGTGCCTCCAAAGTATATGTACGATCAGGAGATGGTTTGGGGACAGTGGAAGAAGGGGGGGATCAGAGAACACAGGATCAAACAGGTTTTTTTACACAATGAACAGGCTTAACCTCTTAGGTTCCACAGTGAGTAAAACAAGCATGCTTTACTGCATATACAGACTGATTTTACAGCTGTGGCTTTAGTAACACTTTAATGGTTCTGCGAAGGGCCAGATTTTTATTTTCTAAAAAGAATCAATTTAAAAGGAACACAATCATTGTTGTGTGATTACAATATGGGTGGGATAATGTTTTCTTAAAACAACTGATCACTTTTATGTTGAGTCAGTTCTGCAAGAGTGTTGAGCTTTAATTTTCCCTTTACAGCCTTGGGTTTGTTGTCATCCACATAAGCTGAACCAAGGCCATGTGTGAACCAATCAACACATTTAGCAGTTTCACAGATGACCCTTAATGTGTTCCTCATTCATTTGTAAGCTTGTATGCTTGGAAGGCTGAGTGCCTTGCCTGACACGTACATTTGCTGAAAATTGCTGTACAACAATAAATTATCAGCTGCGTACTTCTGAGTTTCAAGCAAGTATTTTCGGCACAAGAGGAATCTGTCCAGCGTGTCTGAGCTAGCGGTCCAGCGGTTGTCTCAGCTGCACAATGCAAATGTTTGTCTTCCCTCATGAGCCTCTTTTGGGCTGCACAGCTTTATCAGCTCTCTGTGTATGACAGACCTCTTTATCAGCCTGGCAGATAGGAAGAAACCATCATACATCATGCTCCATACACTGCACAGGAACCTACATTAATGAATGTCTGTCACTGGCATAAACCTGGAAAATGAATACAGTCCCACATAAAAAAGATGAAATATATAACACAATCCAATGACCCTTTCTGTGGCGCTTGGACGCATTAGAGACAATAAAAAGGATAAAAATAAATAAAAAATGGTTTTCTGTCCGGCGAGACAGAGAAGCATTCCGTGTGATATTTTACAACATAATGACAATGTATTTACTCAAGCTTTAGGAAACAATTATTTGTGATGTGTCCACAAAAGAATCCTTCTTTTGAATTTTAATATGTGCACTGAATTAAGGGAAATTGACAATAAATTATGTTTCAAGGACCCTTGTTCTCTGTTTCTTGTGTTCATAACAACAATTGTTTTGAACCCACATTTCCTTGAATTCGTGAAATACAAATACAAAAACTATCATTTTTATGATTATTTTTTAAATTATTTTTTATATCATTTTTATTGTTAATAGAATTATTATTTGATTATTTATAAATGCATAACTTGGGCTGCTTTCACGCGTATACACTTTTGCTGTGCTAAAAAACACCTTTCCAACGCGACAAAAGCACGTCAAAAACGATTCCCCCTTAAATCCTATGGGACTGTTCAAACCACTGCGCTGTGGTTGCAATGCATTTTGAAAAGTTCTGCATGCTGCATCTCTGGTGAATTTTTCAAAACCGCACCAAAAACACAGCTCCATATTGAAATTAATAGAAAATACAACAAAAGAGCATCTAAAAGTCATCAAAAAAGTTTGTGTTTTGGTGTCTTTTTTAAAAAGAATATGTACATTTTTGTATAATTTTTATTGTTATTTGATTATTTATAAATGCATAACTTGGGCTGCTTTCACACGTATACACTTTTGCCGTGCTAAAAATCACCTTTCCAACGCAACAAAAGCATTTCAAAACGATTCCCCCTTAAATCCTATGGGACTCTTCAAACCACTGCGCTGTGGTTGCAAAAGTTCTGCATGCTGCATCTGGTGAATTTTTCAAAACCACACCAAAAATACAGCTCTATATTGAAATTAATGGAAAATACAACAAAAGAGCATCTAAAATGCATCAAAAACTCATTAAAATTATTTGTGTTTTGGTGCCTTTTTTGAGACACATGTTCATTTTTCACAGGTGTAGGAAACCAGAAAACACACAAAACGCATCAAAAACACGTATGCGTTTTTACTAGATTTTTGCTACAGGGCAGTGTGAAAGCAGCCTTACTGCCCAGATCTGAAATTTTTCCATGACCATATGACAATATGACCTCAACTAAGAGTCATAAAGAGTTAGAGAAGTACTAACCCCTTGGTGCCAGCTGTCGCCGGTCCTTTAAGGGGTTTTCTATGCCGAGAGATGGGGCGGGGCTTATGGACACATGACCGATGTGGCTGGCTGTCACGGCGGTCACATGATCGGAAAAGTCTCAATCACAAACAGCAATCGGGAACGTTCCATGAGCCGGGAGTGTACAAGGCGCATGCTCTCGTCACAGCACTGTCGGCGCTATTGCACGCAAATATGCGGCCACTCAGCACCAAAGCCCGGCCAAACCTAAATTGTAATGCTGTATATTCATTAGATGTGGTGGCTGCATTCTTTTTCATTTTTTTCCCTTTGTTTTTGGTTGACGACCCTGCCAGTAACACACCTTCTGTATTGGAATGCCTACACTCTGGATGAAAGAGAAACAGAGATACCTTTGGATAGCAACATTGTCAGCCTGGGGGATGGGTAGTATTAGATGTACTATCAGATTTAAATATTTTAACAAATTGAAGCCAAACTCCAGCTAACACTTTTTAACCACTTCAATACAGGGCATTTTCACCCCCTTCCTGCCCAGGCCAATTTTCAGCTTTCAGCACTGTAACATTTTGAATGACAATTGCAAGGTCACACAACACTGTACCCATATGAAATGACATTTTATCTATGTTTTCCCCACAAATAGAGCTTTCTTTTGGTGGTATTTAATCATCTCTGCGGTTTTTATTTTTGCGCTATAAACAAAAAAAAGCGACAACTTTGAAAAAAAAAAACACAATATTTTATACTTTTTGCTATAATAAATATCCTGAATTTGAAAAAAACAAAAACAATTTTTTTCCTCAGTTTAGGCCGATATGTATTCTTCTACAAAAAAAAAAATTGCAATAAGCGATATATTAATCGGTTGGCACAGAAGTTACAGCCTTACAAAATAGGTGATAAATTTATGGTATTTTTATTATTATTTTTTTTTACTAGTAATGGCGCGATCTGCGATTTTTATCGTGACTGCGACATTGCGGCAGACAGATCGGACACTTTTGACATTATTTTGGGACCAGTGACACTTATACAGCGATCAGTGCTATAAATATGCACTGATTACTGTATAAATGTCACTGGCAGAGAGGGACTTAACACTAGGTGGTGATCAAGGGGTTCACTGTGTTACCTAGGGAGTGATTCTAATTATGGGGGGAGGTGACTGAGTAGGGGAAGAGACCAATCAGTGTTCCTATTTACTAGGAACACATGATCTGTCTCCTCTCCCCTGACAGGGCGTGGATATGTGTGTCATCAGCAATCTCGGGTGCCCAGAGGACATCGTGGCCCCGAGTGATGCGCGCACGCCCCTTATACCGCAGGGAAGCCAATGACGTCATATGTCATATGACGCCCGCCCGGAGGGACAGAGTGTTTCTGCGAACGTCACATTACTATGGGCAAGTAGGGAATTGGTTAAGCAGTTAAAGCAACATTTTTGTTTTTTAATTTTGAGATAAAAGTTCTACATAAATAAATAAAAACTGATCATTGTAAGCACCACTGTCAGTATTAAATGGTTTGTCTCAACCCACTAGATGCTACATTTGCAGCTTGTTCTGTTGAAAAACAACAGGCTTACTGGCCAGATCACCAGGTAAAAATAAAGGAAAAAAACTCAAACTCAAAGAAGTACAGCCATCACATCTAAGAATTGGTAAGCTGCAATATAATGAATGGTTGCTTTTTGGTTTAATACCACTTTAATAGAAGTGTACAAAATGAGTTTAATCCCACCAGCTTATACAATTCAATATTTACAGTTTATGTTTATTGAATGTTTAAAGGGAAACCATTATCCTTTTACGGACGTATTAGCTATATATGTAAACATGGTTAGCTCAATGCAAATACTTGTATTGATGAGTGTTAGCCCTCATTCACATGAGGCGGGCTCCGCTTCCACGGAGCCCGCCTCGTTCCGCCGGTTCAGCGGAAGATCTCTCCGTTGATCTCCACTGAGCCGGCGGATGACAGGTCCCTCTCTGCTCACTGAGTGGGGAGGGGCTTGTCAGGCGCCGCTGCTGCCTATGGAGGGATTGGATGAAAACGGCCAGCATGTCCGTTTTCATCAGATCTCACCCGATCCAATCCGCCAGCAACGGATCCGGACGTAGGGCCATTCGTCTGCTTTTTGCGGATTGGACCGGGTCGGATGTCAGCGGACATGTCTCCGCTGACATCCGTCGCTCCATAGGCTAACGTGGAGCGCCTGTTCAGGCCCGCCATCAACTGAGAGGTGGACCTGAACGGTCCGATCGTGTGAAAGGGGCCTTAAAGTGATTGAAAAGCTTTGTTTATTTATTTTTTAAATAACAAACATTTTAAACTTACCTCCACTGTGCAAGGGTTTTGCACAGAGTGGCCCCAATCCTCCTCTTCTGGGGTCCCCCGACAGCACTCCTGGCTCCTCCTCCGCATTGAGTGCCCCCATTGGGAGCCGCATTGCATGGGGACACTCATGCGGGCGAGCTCCCGAGTCCTGCTGCTGGGTCCATTGACACATACAGCAGGACTTGGCCCCGCCCCCCCGGCTTCCATGTCACTGGATTTGATTGACAGCAGTGGGATCCAATGACTCCTGCTGCTATCAATCCAACCAATGAGAACCAGAGACAGTGGCTGGAGCTGCTGGACTCTTGCTTGCCTCTGGAAAGATCGGGTTCAGGTAAGAAAAAGGGGGGCTTCTGGGGGGCTGCTGCACCACCACAAAAGGTTTTTCACCTTAATGCATAGAATGCATTAAGGTGAAAAACCTTGAGATTTTACAACTCCTTTAACGTTTTATAAACCATTTTTATATTTAGAACTGTAAATATACAGTATATGTAGCCAGGTGCTGCTATTTGTGGCTGCTGCCCTGCCGTGCTGAACTGGTTACCAGCTATTTCAGCAAGAGGAGGGAGCTGAGCAGAAAATGTTCAATAGACTGAGTCAGAAAGCAATGCACTGTGGGAACTGTAGTCCTAATCAGAGACACTACTGTGTAATCAAAACCTTTTAAGCCACATTCCCTAGAGAGGAGATTGCTGGTAAGGGTATCTGAGTTCTCTGAAAAGTCATCTAACAATGAATAATATTTATATACCCTGGTATATAGACACTAGAAGGAGCATTTCCAAATCTATAAATGATAACATATATGGAACAACAAAACTAAATATGTAAAATATTACCAAAATGACTTTCATGTTATTATTATAATAATGACGCAAAATATGTAGTCTAGAAGCTTGCCCTTTCAAGGACAGTCCAGCAACTTCAAATATTTCTGTTTTGGACACATGTTCTCAAAGTGAATTATCTACAAGGGAAAAAAACTGTTAACGAAAACCTAAAGAATAAGTACACCTTTGTAAAAAAAACAAAAAAACAAATGCACATCTTTTTGCAGGTAAAAAAATTTGCATTTATAATTTTTTTTGGAGCCTGCAAAGCATTGCACCAACAATCAGCAGATCGCAGGTCCAATGCAGGACTCTTGAAGGTTGTCTGTGTAAGCTGTCTGCTTGTACCTTGTGCGGGCAGACAGTTACCCAATGACAGGAAGAAACAATGAACTACCTACAGCGCTCAACAGCTCCCTGGTAGTTCATTGAGACCTAAAAGCCTACAGTCGAAAGGGCTGCCTGTACTTGTAATTCTCCCATTCACAGAACTCTGTGAATGCATGCAATAGCTGGGTGGACGGAGCCCCGCATAGCCATGTTTTTTTGAAAATTGTGACAGTGAATTTTGGGAGAAGATCCCTGGTTCACTGTGACTCCAAACAAAATTGATGTCCTTTATTTCCCTACAAATAGAGCTTTCTTTTGGTGGTCACCTCTGCGGTTTTTATTTTTTGCGCTATAAACAGAAAAAGAGCAACAATTTTGAACAACAATATTTTTTACTTTCTGCTATAATACATATCCCCCCAAAAAAAGTAAAAAATGTCTTCATCAGTTTAGGGCAGTTTGTGTCCTACATATTTTTGGGGAAAAAAAAATCCCAGTAAGCGATTATTGAATGATTTGTGCAAAAGTTATAGCATCTACAAAATAGGGGATAGATTTAGGGACTTTTCTTTCTTTTTTTATTGTTTTTACTGGTAATGGCAATGATCTGCGATTTTTAGCAGGACCGCGACATTGCGGCGCACAAATCTGACCCTAAGTGACACTTTTTGGGGACCAGTGACACCAATACAGTGATTAGTGCTAAAAAAACACGTTGATCAATGTATAAATGACACTGGCAGGGAAGAGGTTAACACTAGGGGACGATCAAAGGGTTAACCTGGGTGTGTTCTAACTGTGTGGGGGCTCACTGGGACAATGCAGAGATCGCTGTTCCTGATCACTAGGAACAGCAGATCTCCCTGTTGTCCCCTGTCACAACGGGGATCCACCTTGTTTACATAGGCAGATCTCATTCCTCCTCTCTGTACCGCGATCGCGGGTGGCCAGTGGACTAAAGTCTGTGGGACCTGCACGTGTGCTCCCCCGGCATGCAGTAGGCATGCACACTCATAGTATCTCATGCATGAAACTACGTACAGGTAGGTCTTTCATGCAGCCGGGCCGCCCTGCCGCAGTATAAGTGTGGTGGGCGGTCCAGAAGTGGTTAAACAATGATATTGCCATGATATTGAGATACAATAACTCAGTAAAGAACTTTACCTGGAATATCAGTTTCAGACTGATAGCTAAAAACCTTAAAGGGAATTTTTGGATTTGTAATGCAGGGCAAAAGCCACTTATAGAAAAGAGAGCTAGTTCCGTGTAAGCTTCCGGTTATGCACTTATCTGACAGTCATTAGCTATGCACCAGCAATGTCACATGGGAAGAAAAGGATTGAGTCACATCCTCCACCATAATCAGAAATATTGCATATATTTCATCACTCCATGAAACTAAATGGGGAGGTAGGGAAGAGAATAGAAGGTATGTGCGGCTATTGGGTTTTTACTAATTTAGTAGATCAATCCCATTGAATCAGTACACATAATATGATAGAGTTGGAAGTGTTCGTGAGATTAAGGAACAGCACTACAGGGTACAATAATATGATCTGTAAGTATTATTTGAATCAATACTTTACCACCAGTGGTTAGCTGGCCAGGAAACTGTCAAAGCTGACAGCCAATCATAGGCAGTGGAGCCATTACCCATCCCGCAACCGTACTTATACATGCCCCTTGCATATGTGCGGTTGCAGGACAGGGAATGCCTTCATTACCTACGATTGGCTGTCAGCTTTGGCAGCTTCAAAGCAGTACTTGTGTCTGAACCCCTCTGAGCTCATCCCCTATTTACCATCTGGTGGACAGGTTTGCACTGCAGTTATTTTTTAATCTTTATAATTTTGTTTGTCAGTTAAATTCGTTATTTTGCTATTATAGCCATTTTACATAATGGTATTGCATCAGGTAATAAAAGTTTAACTATAGCCTCGTTTTTTTTTAAAGAGCAAAGAGAGTTTATACCCCCATAAATATGGTCAGCTGTACAAAAGTAAGAGGGAAATTTCCCCAATGGGGCCACAGACAGCAGGAGAAACCTCTTAAATTCTATCTAATCCCAACTCTATCCAAAACTTAAAAAACAAAAATAGCCTGAATTCCATGCACTATTTTATTTATTTTTTTGTAAAAGATGAGAGAAAATTAATTTTAACAAAAATACAATTGACTATTACGTTTTTGCTCTTTGTACTTTGCCAAGGAAGCTAATTCCAATCTATTGTTAGAGCTTTACACAAGCATAATAAAAAAATAAGGAAAAAAAATACGAAGGGGTTGATTTTCTAAAACTGGGGAGTGCAAAATCTGGTGAAACCAATCAGCTTCCAGGTTTTATTGTGAAAGACTAATTGAACAAGCTGAAATTAGAATCTGATTGGCTACCATACACAGCTACACCAGATTTTGCATAAATCAACCCTATAGTATTAGTTGTAAAAAATCATTTGATGGAAAAAGATATCACAACTGTTAATATATGAATAATTTTTAGTTGAATTTTAACAATTTTTCTCAAAGCCATCTAAATAATCTCCCAATGTACAATATGGCTGATGAAGGAAAAGCACACTAGAAAAAATCCTTCTTGTCAATAGCAACCAAGCAGCATCCTGTTGCCATATCAGCAGTCTATGTCAAAAAATGAAAACTAGAATTCTGATTGTTGCTAGAGGCAAAAAAATAAAAATAAATAGTGGTTAGCACTTGTTTCATACATCAGTTGGTATACACTTTCTAAATAAAAGAACTGAAACCTTTGCAAACAACTTGTTTAAAACCTATGGAGACTACATATAAAAATGAAACATTTAATAATTATTTTACTGCATTGCCCCAAATCATTACTGCTCCGGGTTATATATTTTTGATTAGAAAATATTTCATGTTTCTGTGTACCATAATATCAACTGTTATTATCAAGTACAATATACCTTACAGATAAACAAGCAGGTCTGGGAATGCATAATCTTTAGCTGTTACCTTGTCTCAAAAACCTGAAATAAATTCATACATTTGGATTCGTTTGTATTTCTTTATGCATAACTTTTAATATATATTTTTGTGTTGAGTAAAAAAAAAAAATTATGTCTAAAAATATTTTTTTATTTTTTTCAGCTATTTTATTTATTTTTACATAATGTTTTATAATAATTGCAAGTGTTGTTATAAAACGCAAAAAATCCCAATGCACATTGTGGCAAGCACTATAAAGCAAGCCTGCTCCTCCTTTCACCAGTTAATAAAGCTACATATATCAATCATAACAATTATAAAAATATCATTTTTTTAAGTTGCTATAAGTAAAAAAAAAATATGTATTTTTAATTATATAATATTTTTTCCATTTTAAACTATTTTATCTATTTTTACATAATGTTTTATAATGATTGCAAGGGTTGTTATAAAACACAAAAAAACCATTGCACATTTGCACATTGCTGCAAGCACTATAAAGCAAGCCTTCTCCTCCTCTCACCAGTTAATAAAGCTACATATATCAGTTTTAAAATCTGGGTTGGAAAAAAAAACATAAAAAAGATGGCAGTCATAATTATTTCCTATATTCCTCCATTTTTTGGCAACAATATGCAAAGAAATTGCAATGCTTCTTTTATTGGGTCCTTTTTCTTTTCTACTCTGTAAGGACCATATATGATTGTATAAATCTACAGAAAAGAGCAGGTTACTGTGAACAAGAACCCAATATTGATTTTTCTGCGGTGCAGTAAAGCATCTCCATTCTATTTGGCTTCTGTCAGAGACACTCTTTAACAGCTGGAGTCAAATTGCACTATTTACAGCAAGAGTCCCTGTCAAACGGACCATAAGTATTCGAACAATACACTATTCAAATGGCACTTTGCCACACAAATTGGTGACTTGATGAATGCCCTTTTGTTGAATGTGGAAGCCAATATTAAAGTTATTTCTTTTTTTTTTTTTTTTTTTTTACTATGAGATTTTTAAATAAAATTAAATACATTTTTTGTACCGTCACACTGAAACTTGTCCTGGAATGAGTTAAAAATGTTGACTGAAAAAAAAAAAAGAAAAAAGAACGATTGCACTGCATAACATAGGGATTGTGATGTTGAAAATAATTAAAATCTGCTTAGATACATCAAAGATCCTTGACAACATTAATATGGATCTTGTGTCAACTGCATTTGTCACACAAGGCCGAGCAGTGGCCTTCTGTTACTGGGAGTCCACTCGGCACGTGCACTACAATAACTAAATAAGAAAGGACAGGGGACCATGAAATTAAGGCATTCTTCTTTTGTAACACAGATTTACATGAGCACAAACGCTGTGACATGGCAAAGTCTTTGAAGTTTGGCTGTGCTGAACAGCCCTCTTCCTGCATTAATACGCAAATCGGAATAGCTTAACCTGCGGGTCTCCCCGAAAGCATGACAACAGCAGTAACTGAGATACAACCAGAGGAATACTTTCCTATTGTCTACTGTTATAGCAAATTTAATGCCCTATAATAAAATGTCAAAGGTAAACTTCATGTGGATTTTAGAAAATATTGCAATACATATATTTAAAAGCAATTTAAAAACTTAGAAAATATTTTTTTTAATAACTAGGAATAAAATTAAGAAATAGGTTGTAAAATACTCTGGTGTAATCTGCTAGAATGTAGAATAATATACTATGGCTTACTATAAGATATTAATTTTAATTAAGTCTTGACACCTCATGTTTGCTTCAAGTGCTGAGTCAAGGTAAGAAGAAATAAAAAGTCCACTTTAAAATAATTAGCAACTACAAAAAGAAAATGTGACCATACAGCACTTCATAAATGAGTCAAAGTGACATTATTCTGTTGAGCTTGCCAGTGACAATTTTAAAGTTACAAAAAATTGAGTTATACTATTTTGAATGATCTTCAGCAGAACCTGAACACAGAGTAGTTTAAAAAAATGCAGCCTTTATGTAGCTGTCCCTAAAAAAAACAAAAAAGTGTTGGAAAGTTAATTAAAAGGCATCAATGCTTATGATTTTCTAGAGCTGATTACTTAGCAGTATGAATGTAGAGGTAAAAACGATGTCTGCATTGAACGCTGACATTAGACAGATCTGCTTGAAATTAAAATGCCTGCCACATTGGTTCTACTGGTTTTAATAGTTTTTTGCTTATTTTTTTTTATGTACAGGGTCCACTACTGTACAATTACACATAACATCACTAAATTCCATCTTAAATATAGTTTCCTGAAACTGTTATCGTAAGAAAGGATTTGTCAGATTTAAATATATTAGAGGTTCATTCAGGTACATAATAAATAAAAAAAGGAGACAGTTTAATTGTGTTAAAGCAAAAATTTGAACCTTGTGGGGGTTATTTACGAATGGCAAATTCACTTTGCACTACAAGTGCAAACTACAAGTGCAAAGTGCACTTGAAATTGCACTGAAAGTGCACTTGGAAGTGCAGTCACTGTAGATCCGAGGGGGACATGCAAGGGGGATAAAAAACAGCATTTTAGCTTGCACTTGATTGGATGATAAAATCAGTAGAGCTTCCCCTCATTTCAGATCTACCCCTCAGATTTACAGCAACTGCACTTCCAAGTGCACTTTCAGTGCAATTTCAAGTGCACTTTGCACTTGTAGTTTGCACTTGTAGTGCAAAGTAGATTTGCCTTTTGTAAATAACTCCCATAGTCTTTTGGCACCCAAGACAAAAATTGTAATATGTGCCCTCCACCTTTACCCTGGGCTGAGATGGCATGGTTGCCCAAACAGCAGTTGGGTTACATAAATGACATTTGCTTTCCACTTTTCCATAAAATACTAAATAATATTGGGGTAGGGGGAGGTTGCATTGTGTTTATACCAGTTTGCTTTAATAACAATGAGTATGGTAAAACATAGCCAGATTGTTATTATCAGTATGATAACCATTTGCCTTCTATTTATGAAGTATAGTAGGTTATAACTCAAATGCAAATTTTATTCATACAATTTCTCCCTTTACTAAAGGCAGGCAAATGATATGGTTGAAACAATGAGAATTATTTTTATATCAATCAAATAAAGATTTTTTTTAAATTGGGGAATTTTTACAATATGACACTACAAAGAGAAAAAAATAAAAAAAGGTTTATATACAAGTGGTAAAAAAAAATCAGCACAAAATTAAGTGAAAAAAAAGAGGTAAAGATGAGGTTAGAAAACACTTTTTTTTTTTTTTTTTACACCCAGGTTTGCTGAAACTGACATTATGTGCAGATGAATGCAGTGTTTATTCATATGGGAACCAATGTCAATGCTTCTGAGCCACAGAGCTAACAGCCCAGCCCACCTGATTACAGGAGAATGTCATTCCCCTATGTAATCTGCAGTGCACCTGCTCTGCTGTCAGGTTGACAGCTGTTTCCTGCTCCAGACATATTACATGGAAACTGTTCTGCCTGTGTATTGTGCAAGACACTGCTGTCAGTTTGACAGCAGGGTCCTCTGGAAAACTAGTGAAGGCAAAAGAGGCTCCTACCTCAGCAACACAGAAACAAAAGCTTCCCTGCCAAGGACTGGCCATGCTGCCAAGGCTCCCACCCCCCACTCAAGACTGACATTTTTGACACCCAGAACTAGTTCTAGTTCCAGGAATGCACATCACTGTACAAGGAGGTGTAAAGGTACAAACTTTCCCAGCATTGGAGTTGAACTAACATTTTAAAATGTCTACTAAGTCCAAAGTCTTCCAAGTTTTGTTTCTGCCATCTTCATTTTGTTTGTTAAATAACTTTAGGGTAGCAAACGTGGATCATTTTAAAAATAACCCATTGTAAAACTATTAGAGCTGAACTTACCAACTTGTCAGAAGATTCAGGCTTCAGAGGAAGTCATCTCTATTGTGGCTTCACCATTTATTGAGTCATCTCTCTGGAACATGCCTGTACATATCAGAGGCTTCACGTACACTAGCCTACAATGGCAGCTCCTAAACTCGAGTTTAAGAGTTTTTGGCTTTTATTTGCCAAAGCTCCTAAACTCAAGTCCATAAAAGCCTATGAGGTTGATTTACTAAAGGCAAATAGTCTGTGCACGTTGCAAAGCGCAGTTGCTCTGCAAGAGCAGTTATTTAAGAACTTAGTAAATGAGAAGAAGCTCTGCTGCTTTCTATCATCCAAACATGTGCAAGCAAAAATTCAGTTTTTTTTCCTTGCATGTGATTGGGTATTCTTTGCAAAGTGAAGCTTTTCCTCATTTACTAAGCTATGGACAACTGCACTTGCAGAGTGCAACTGCACTTTGCAAAGTGCACAGTCTATTTGCCTTTAGTAAATCAACCCCTATGTGTCGATGTACACATAGGTTTTAAGCAGAGTTTAGGAATTTAAACCGCATTTAGGTGAGCTTCAACCTCCTTCTCCTAAATATGGCAGAGAGTCACATTCAGTATAGGAACGTGTTGACCGCCGGCCATGGGAAAACGCAAACCGCACCAAAAACTCAGTGATTTTGCTGTGTTTTGCATGTTCCCATGGCCACAGTAAATGTAGGCCAGTGTACATGAAGCCTTTAGGACACTTGATCAGGACAGTGACTCAATACGAATGCCCTGAATTCTACACCATTAAAACCAAGTTTAAACTCCCATATTTCTATTCCCTTGAAGCAAGCATGTTGATCTAAGCAAACTTGGTACACACATTGGTACATACTATACATGTTCATCTTCCACTCAACAGTTAAAGGAGAGTTACAGTGAACCTGTTATTTTCTTTGTGGGAAAACTACATTTCACTTTAATCATTTTATTAAAAACACAGAATAAAACTTCAGCAGGGCAATAACATCCAGTTCCACCTCACCTTACCTTCCAAATAACTAGGAATCCCCATGACTTTAAATCTGGCCATACACATATCAGATTCTGACCAATTCCATAGGAATGGCATAGGTGGCCGTGTCGGCACCACCCCAACTCATCAAAGTTGATTTTTCCAATGACTTGTCAGAGAAGCCAGGTAGAAAATTCTTGGCTGAACAGCTCCTGCATCCAATCCGATACAGATACTGTCCAGGTATTCTGACAGCCGCAAATATTGGCTGTCAGATTATAATAGCAAGCACTGCAGATTTGTCCAGCCACGCTGTTTAGTGGGGATAGGAGGTTTGAGTGGATAGAGGGATCTATGGGGCTGAATGAGAAAAATGCTTGCATGTCCAACTATGGAGGTAACCTTTTTCAGCAGTACACTTACAACAAAAAAAAATCATTGAAATACTGTAGGTGTAGCAAGGCTTTTATAATCAGTGAGAATCAGTGAGAATCTTGTATGGGAGCTGGGCACATGCTGAAGGTTACCACTTGATTCAAGGGATTTTTGTTTTTTCATATATATTTACTGAAAATAAATATTTCCTCTAAGAGATGCTTCAAATACAACTCCAAAACTGTGTCATGAGAAACAACCAAAGTGTTGATCAGTTTAAACCGCAGGTAACAGATAACACTGGTCTCTTTTTTGTTTCCTACCTAGACCTAGTACTGTCAATGCATTGTAGGGTCGGACTTCATGCACTGATATAATATTAATGTTAGACACAAAAATATAATTATTTGCTACACATAATGGACAAAACATTTATATATACATCCTCAAATCACAGATCAAAAATCAGCAGTTCAGGTCTAAGCAGTATTATCTGGCATGCTATGTTGTCTCCTTACTTTGTTTGTTGACTTATCTGGATGGATCAGATTATGGGACAGGTTTCCAAGTTTGTACGAGTTTGATGACTTGAACGTTGTCCTCGAGTTTCTTTGTGTCTCTTGCGAAGTGTTTATAATGGAATCTGTCATTTCAATGGTAAAATCTTCACAGGAGGTAAGGATCGCTTTTGCCATCTCTCCCGTTTCATGGCGTTCCAAAGTACCTAAACAAATTGCAAATGAAAGGCGCTATCAGTGGCTAGTCAGTGGAGATGTAACTTGGAATAAACAAACAGTGTTGACATCTGAAGCATCTTTTCCTTTTTTAAATTGAAAGAAAAGCCTAAGTATAACTATACTTAAAAACATTGTTTCCCCTACTTATCCTGCCTGACCTATATCAATAAGATCTGTACTTACCTATTTTAAAACGGCTCTGGTCCGGTCATGTGTTCATACAGCTCCCATTCATCTCTGTTAGTAAGCGGCTGCTGCAGGGGAGAAGAGGGCGTTCCAACAATAGCTGAGCCATGGAAGCCTATGGGTGACCTCACGGCTCGTGCTATTCCCAGGCATTGTTGAGCACTTGCTGATACAGGGGGTCTTCAGGATCACATGACCAGGCATAAAAGTGGAATAAAAATAAGTATGTATGTGGATTTTTTTTTATACGAGATAAATAGGAGGTGGGTCGGGGGGGGCGGACATTTTTAATCTTTGCTTCCACTTTACCCACTTTAAGCTCACATATAACCTACAGAGATGCAATGTTTCCCTATTATCCGATGGGACAAGCACAAAAAATGTTCTCACAGGATACCAAATTTTAATTTAATCAGTACAGTTGTCATTCAAAAATACAATACAAATACACTACAACACATTACATCACTTCCCAATTTTTATTCTGTCGTACGAAAATTTCATCACTTTAGTAAACTCTTAATTTTCGATATGAGACTAGCATGCAAAAAAAAAAAAAAAAACGGACGATCCTTCATCCAATAATCGCATTGTGTGTACCAAGCATTCGTTTATAGTAACTGTGGGGCAGCCTTGCTTTTCTTTAACTTCTTCCAAATTAATAAAATCTCCCAGAAAAATCTAGGAAGCAGGTTTAGGTTTCTTTTTTACCAATCTTGTTCCTACTGTGACTGTGCTGCAGCAGGAGTTTTCCTGAATACTGTGTATCGCTCATTTAGACATGTCACGATTTGTCCCTTTATTATCTGCACCAAAGTTAGAAGGCAGGAAATTATGGGTAAAGGTGTAAAAGAGCCAACAGTAGTGCCTGATAAAGATCATTCAGCTCCATGATCACAGCAGAAAGGAAAAATCTCATTTCAATCAAATAAAAGAAATACACAGCATAAGACTGATATAACCAGGTTCAGCTTTAAATATGTTGACCATTATGCAATATGTACTGAAATATATGGAATCTATAATGTTTAATAGAGGGCTGTTAAATTATTTTAGGCAGTCATTAACTAATATTCTCCAAACGAATAGTAAGCATTTTGCTAGTAATTAGCTTCTACCGGGCTAATATAAGATAGACAATGAAAACCAGAATTTGATTGATTGTTCAGCAGAGCCCCTATACAGGAGGACCAGGAAAGGTATAAATTCAAATACTGCCCTCTAGTGCTCAAAAAGGTAAACAGCAAAGCATGGTATGAATAAGGCCACTTTTTATAGGGCAATAAATAGCGTGATCCATTTTTATGATGAAAAACCTTTACAGTCTCTGCACTTGATAGCACTCATTGTCTCAGCGGGATATCCATCTCTATGCAGAGAAAAGATGGTCTAATGCAATTCGGTCAGTCATTTCCATGCTTGTCCTCAGACACCGAATGCCATGTGATATTTGTGAGTCTTCAAAAGGCATTTTCTTAATAGCAAGACATGCATATACAGTAGGTACCTGCCTGGGCTGCCCTCAGTTCAGATAAACCTGGGGTTATCTTGATCTATGAACATGCAAAGTTATAGCAAAATCCAGTTATAACTATGTTAACTTATACATGTCAAATACTTAGTTGGTGTGTGTAGTTATTAAAAATCTTTTGGTGACTAAGGAATCTATAAACACTAAGTTAGGTTTTCATAATGATAGAGGAGACCAAACACTAGACAATAATAATGCTCAAACTACCCAGGAACTCTGTACATATTCAGATATCAGTTCTGAGCTGAATTTCATAATTACATAGTAAGTATAGTAACACATACACAGACATTGTACAGCCATAATTACAGCTTCAATCATTTCATATCAGGTCACTATTGATTGGTACCACTAGTTATTTTTGCTCATATGAGTTATTTTTTGCTTTGGGATCTAACATCAAAGGAGTCAGCCTGGCTGAATAATGATCTATTCAGGCAGCAGTAAGAAAGCCAAAAATGTAGGGACAAATTAATGCGTGCATACTTCAGGGGTCTTGATATGTTATATAAGATTGGATTTTGCTAGCGGCAGTAAAAAGTATGCGTGCTCAGTCTGGGTACCCCCAACCTCCTGCCAATCTCCTCTCCATCTTCAACTGGGTGTACAATTAGAATTCTTGTTTTTTGCTGTCCCAGAAAAGCTAAAGTACCCATAAGTCCTACATGACAGAATTGGACAGCTATTTAAAAAGACTGGGAACAGTATTAAATAGGACAAAGCCCCGTACACACCACTAGTTTTTTTTTTTTTTGTTCAACCCAGCGGGCTGAACGAGAAAAAAAAACTGACACCTCTGGTTGGAGCGGCTTTACTAACAATTCGATGTTAGTACAGTGATCTCCGCTGCTGTTCTATTGTGTTCTGACAGGCGGTGGCTAGATTCTGTCAGACCGGCTGCCATACACATGGGCCAAATGTCGGACGCTTTTTATTGAACCGGTTGATGTCTCTCGACATTCGACCCGTGTGTACTGGACTTAAGATCAGTTTGAGGAGCACTTTGAAGGATCACTTTGTTGGGAATATCCCACCACAAATTCATACTACCATGGTTGAATGGCTAGTAGGTGGCAATTTATGGTGACTAAGGATATCCCTGCCAAAGACCTACACACATTCTTCATTGGAAATGTGCTTTTAGTAATGCATAACCCTTTTAAAGGTACCTGGCAAAAGTGAGTTTTTTTTAAATATATTTACTAAGGTAGGTAGTGATAAGCGAACTAGGTAAAGTTCAGTTTGCATGTGGTTTAGTGAACCCAATGGAAAGTCTGTGAATTCTACCTCCCACCTTGCAATCCACCTTCTCCCCATGCTGGTGGGACAAAGTTATACACACAGGCCGAATGTCGGCTGTTTTTTAATGAAACCGGCCAATGTTGCCCGATATTCGGCCTGTGTGTACTAGGCTTAAGATCAGTTTGAGGAGCACTTTGAAGAATCACTGTGAATAAATGATGGTTGGGGATATCCCACCATAAATTCATACTATTATGGTTTCATGGCTAGTAAGTGGCAATTTATGGTGAATAAGGATATCTGTACCAAAGACCTGCACACATTCTTCATTGGAAATGTGCTTTTAGTAATGCATGACCCTTGTAATGTTCCAGGTAAAAGTGAATTTTTGGAAATATATTTATTAGGGTAAGTAGTGGTGAGAGAACTAAGCAAAGTTCAGTTTGCATGTGGTTTAGTAGGGGTGCAACGGATCAAAAATCTCACGGATCGGATCGATCCTCGGATCAGAGTCACGGATCGGATCATTTTCGGATTAGCAAAAAAAAAACAAAACAAAAAAAAACAAAAAAAAAAACACACAAATCTTGTTACACCCACCGGAGTTTTAGATTTAAAAGCTATTTTCAAACACAAAACCGAGCTTATATGCATAAATACAGTATTTGTGCATATAAGCTCAGTTTTGTGTTGAAAATGGCCTTTAAATCTAAAACTCCGGTGGGTGTAACAAGATGTCCGCTTGCCCCCTTCTCACTCTATCATTATTGTACTGTGCAGGAGTGTGGGGTGTAGCAAGATGGAGGCGACGAAACGTCACTTCCTGTCGAGACAGCGGCTGCTTCCGGGTGTACTAAGATGGCCGCCGCCTCCGGAGCTAGGCCGAAGCCGCGGCCTTTCCTATGGCTGAGGCCGAAAAGTGCTCCGCGGATCGCGGGTGTGCCGATCCGCGGAGGGTGATCCGTACGGATCACGGATTGGCAACGATCCGTTGCACCCCTATGGTTTAGTGAACCCAGTGGGAAGTCTGTGAACCTTGCCTCCTACCTTACAATCCACCTTGCCCCCATGTTGGTGGGACAAAGCCATACACACGGGCTGAATGTTGGCTGTTTTTTATTGAACCGGCCGATGTAGCCCAACATTCGGCCTGTGTGTACTGGGCTTAAGGTTAGTTTGAGGAGCACTTTGAAGGAGCGCTGTGAATAAATGATGGTTGGGGATATCCCACAACAAATTCATACTACTATGGTTTCATGGCTAGTAAGTGGCAATTTATGGTGAATAAGGATATCCCTACCAAAGACCTGCACACATTCTTTATTGGAAATGTGCTTTTAGTAATGCATGACCCTTCTAATGTTCCAGGTAAAAGTGAATTTTTGGAAATATATTTATTAAGGTAAGTAGTGATGAATGAACTAAGAAAAGTTCAGTTTGCATGTGGTCTAGTGAACCCAGACTAGAAACCTTCCTCCCACCTTGCAATCCACCTTGTCCCCATGTTGGTGGGACAAAGCTTCATCCTCACATCCTGTCCCCCAAAAGGAATGTGGGTTTTGCATTGAGGAGGGCTTATTGAATTCTAGAAGCCCCCGTTATAACAAGGGGGCCCCCAAATATTCGACCATCTGCCCCCCCAGCAAAATGAGTATGTGATAAAAGTATACTGTGTTTCGCAATTTAAATACATTGTTAATCACTTTGTCCAACAATATATTTCCAACATCAATCATGTTGGCCCGCTACCATGGTGACCAGCTGCTTGGCTATGTTGACCGCCACCACAACAATCCACCTCTGAATATCTTGCTCCACCATACAACTGCAGAAAAATGACAGATCCCTGGCCGGCTGCTATTTGTTAAACAAAGTTTAAAAAATACAACCAGTGATCTATCATTTAGTGGTGGTAGCACTACCGCAGCGCTAACTCAAGAGCTTATGGTGCTCTAGTGCTAAGTATGCTAAAAGACAACTACCCAGCTGTTTCTTTCAAGGGACAGTATACATTAAAGAAAAAAAAACATTCCTCTTAAAATTTATACTAGGTCCTTATCTACACATGCAGCCTTGGTGGCCAGAAAAGGGAGGACAGCAAGAGTGTGGCTTCCCTTTCCCTGACCCATACTGGGCCACATGCCTTCAAATGTTTAAAGTGAATATCAGTTTGATTTTTTTAGGTTTCTGACAAATGTACATTAAAGGTAACAATACATAAAGCAGACAGACTATAGAGTCCTACAAGGTTTAAACACTTCCCCTTCTCAACTAGTGGGGGGAGCTCTCCACAAAATTACTACCTCCAAAAAACAAATACCCCTGAGGTAGAGCCCATATCCATTTCTTTTTTGAGGTAAAGTTAACAATATGTAAAAAGTAAATGTGAATATGGTGCTGTCAAAGGAACGTGAGCAGCTAGCACAAACAAGTGATCTAAACCTGTAAATAATATAGTGTAAAGAAAAGTGCAGCGCTAAGAAATGAGTGGTAAATAACATTGATTCATATCATACAATGTAAGTACATATATCGAAAAAGTGTGCTTTAGCATGATTGAGAAGTATACATTGTGATCATAGTTCTCAAATATTCCTAAGTGACACACTGTTGAAAAATGAGTCCGTGAAAAAATCCTCTGAGGTGTATATATATCTGGCACCAAAAAGTGTGGAAAGGCAATGTAATGTTCATAGAAGATCCACGACCGTTTTTAAAAAGGGGGAGGGCTTACCGTAACGATTGGACACAGATGGGTGTACACCCACTGTGTCAATCAGGCTTGTAAAGGTGAAGATCCCTGAAGATGTAACAAAGGTGACCAGGATACTTGTAGATACTTAAGATGGTTGCAAACCCTTCCATACACCCAGTAAAGGGACTATTCACAGATAAAACCACTCCTCCTGCATAAGTTGTACCTGTCTATCTGCAGACTGCAGTGGTTTTATCTGCGAATAGTCCCTTTACTGGGTGTATGGAAGGGTTTGCAACCACCTTAAGTATCTACAAGTATCCTGGTCACCTTTGTTACATCTTCAGGGATCTTCACCTTTACAAGCCTGATTGACACAGTGGGTGTACACCCATCTGTGTCCGATCGTTCCGGTAAGCTCCCCCCCTTTTAAAAAACGGTGGTGGATCTTCTATCAACACTACATTGCCTTTCCACACTTTTTGGTGCCAGATATATATACACCTCAGAGGGTTTTTTCACAGACTCATTTTTCAACGGTGTGTCATATATACATACACATATAGGAATATTTGAGAACTATGATCACAATGTATACTTATCAATCATGCTAAAGCACACTTTTAGGATGTATGTACTTACATTGTATGATATGAATCAATGTTATTTACCGCTCATTTCTTAGCGCTGCACTTTTCTGTACACTAGAGTTAACAATAGTTTCATGGTATTACTCCATAGCAGGGACACAGATAGCAATAGAAACCTTAGAGGGATTCTAAACCTTTACCACTCCCCCCCAAAAAAAAAAAAAAAAAAGTTTTGACCTAAGGTATACTTCAAAGGATACATTAACCACCCACCATCTCACCCTCCAAGGCAAACTTGTGAATGGATGTATATAAAACAGATTAGAAGAAGGTGCAATTTACAGACACTATAATTACCTTTCTGATGGCCTAGGGGTTGAAATGCTGCCTATTCATTGTTACCCACTCGCTGTATGTATTTTCCATTCTTAGGTGTGTAGAACGCTTACTCCCCGACCATTTTCAGTAGCTCCTCCCATCGGCTTCTGCTTCACTACAGGATGTATGATCCAGCAGCAGGAACCACAGCAAATGGTGTGGGTAACAGTTATCCAACCACACAAAGGGTGGAACTCCTGCTGAGCCAGGGGGCAGAGCCACATCTTTTATAAATATCTGGATCTTAATCCAGTGCTGTGCCTGTCTGCAGTGGCTCTCCTCTTTCTCTGCTCACAGAGGCAGCAGGGGGAGCCATTTGCTCCTGCTGCTGTCAATCAAATCGTGTGAGGAGGGAGCAGGGGGCAGGGCTAAACCACGCTGTGTGTGTGTCAATAGACGCACACAGTCCAGCTTGGGATCAAGCCCACAGGTGCACCTCCATAGTAACTGGCTTCCTATAGTGGCACACTAAGAAGAGGAGGAGCCAAGAGCACTGGCAGGAGACCACAGAAGAGGAGGTTCGGGACCGCTCTGTGCAATACCATTACACAGAGAAGGTAAGTATGTTATTTTTTTAGAAGGAAAAAAAGCCCTTATGACCAGTTCAAGGACTCCAATTATTTACTTAAGTTTTAACACAATCATTTGATTTTGAAAGCAATTTTTAATTTGTTTTAAATTTGTGGCTTTACTACCTGGTTATTTTAATTGAGGTCCTTTTTTGGGTATTTCATATTATAGGGGGAAATATAGGGTTCTGCTTCTGTGTTGTCTGCTAGACAAAGTCCACTGTTATCACCATCAGGAAACCCTTGTTGAGAAAAGCCATGAGGCCATTGCTGGTGTACATGCATGTAAACAGGAAGTGGATGCAAATAGGCTGCAGGAGCTCAGCAGCATTGAGATGCAACAAATGAGCAAAAAGAGTTTTATCGAAAAAGAAACATGGCAGTTTATGATTCATAGTGCTTTCACAAACTAAATGTCATCCAGTTAAGGTTATGGTCTGGCTCAGAACCTAATTTGCCAAGACATGTACCACAGACAAGAGTAAAAAATAATGATAAATGTTTTGTCATTCAATTCATATGCATTATTCATATTTACCTATATACTTAAGCATGGATAATGAAACCAAATCTCACCCCAGGCACATACATATTGCTGTGTTCTACATATTTTTGCTATTATTCCATGTCAGTAGGACATAAGCCCTAAGACCGCCTGTGGCTTGTCAGTTATTGACAGAGCAGCCTACTTCAGTACATGCTGTGCAGATATACAAGATTAGAATCACAGATTTCATAGTTTTAGAACAACAAAAAACAGGCAAAAGTGTTATCCCTGGCAATCTTAGTTCCATTTATTTTAAATCAGAATTGCCCGGTACATTTACAAAGTCTTAAGATACACTCACTAACTTCAAAAAAATGATGTGCTATGCATAGATATTGAATTTTGCATACCTACGAGAGCCCAAGTTGATGCTAACCCATCAGTTCTGCCCTTTAGTGATCAAGTTCATTTAGTCAGTGGTGTCAGGAAAGCTTGCAGCGGACCCGCCATCATCTACTGACTGAGCTCTCAGCTAAATTGTACTCAGTCATTTGAGGTTTCACTTCTGAAATACTGCAATCCCCTTGTGGTCCAATTAGGGATTTTTTTTCCGCATACAAACTTATTGAACAAAATACTGTATAAGAAATAACATTTTCAGACTCAGAACTACAAAATAGCAGGAAAAGTACATCTAGAAGTATTTAGATTTAACTCAATTGTTTCCATAAGGTAAGTTTTATTGATTAATTATTGCTACCTGGAGGTGACCTAAAAGCAACGATATATTGCAATTTTCATCTATTTGGAAAGAAATGACTTATGATTGTATAGCTTGGCAGTTTTACCATTTTTGTCAACTTTGAGCAATTGTATGTTTTCCTAGCTCTTACTGCAGTAGATTTTACAACTGCTGCAGAATGTCAGTTAATAATATCAGAAGATTACATTCTAATTTCAATTGAGCAAGCCTTACCTGTTCTGTGAAACATACAGGGATTGATTTACTAAAGCTGGAGTGTGCAAAATCTGGTGGGGTTTTACATAGAAACCAATCAGCTTCCAGATTTTATTGTCAAAGCCTAAATCAAGAAGCTGAAGTTAGAAGCACCAGTTTTAGTAAATCCCCCTCATTGTAGCTATAAGACCATTTTGTAGTACCTATCTACACTTCCTCTATATGTACCGCGATAGTCCATTTGCCCCTTTTCTATGGTGAGTTTGGGGTGGGACCCATACTCCCAATATTCTTTTTCACACAACTTGGATAGTGGTACATCTTATTCAAAAAACTTACATATATCTTATATTAACCTGTGAGGCCATCAAAAATTATTTATGTTGTGCCTATAATGGATATGTGCACCTGTAACTGACTATTCCAAATTACACCTATTTGCCCTTAGCAAAAAAAAAATAAATAAAAAAATTTAATTCACAGTACTTATCACATTTTTGCAATAACTGATCCACCTTGTCCTGGCCAGCATTGGCCTGGGCCTTTGAGAATAATGTGGCAATCTAAAGACACAGACATGGCTTCTCTATAGACAGACCTGATACTGGCATGCTGGATGCTGGCCATAATTGGGAAGTGTTGTGACAACCCTGGTCAGGTTAGGCAGTGCATTTGGAACTGAGGAGAGGGCATGGAGTTAAAGGTACACTAAAGCCTCGAACACACAGTTCGATTGTTGGCAGTGGATTGTCTGTTGACTAACTGTTGCCCTAAAATCTTACTGTTAGTACGCTCCTTTTGACAATTGTTGTCCAATTTTCTGCCAACAAATGTTGGACGACAGGGTAGTAAATTTTTTCGGCGGACAATGGCTTGATGTCTGATTTTCGTATGGTCAGTACACAAATCCGTCACACAAAAGTCGAAAGTACAAACACGGATGCAAGGTATCAATGCTCACCAAACACGAAATTAGCAGAAGGGGCCCAAAGGGTGGCGCTCAAGAGCTGAAATTCCTCGTAGTATGTCCCCACGTTCATGTTTGTGGCACAACCATTGTGTGACGTTAGTATGCTAGACAAGATCCTGGCACACGCCCTTTTGACAAAGATCAGACGCTCGGTTGCGTAACAATCGTACAGTGTGTACGAGGCTTTATACTTTAAATACTATTGCCCTTTTGTCAATACAAAAATCACTGCTAAACTGATAGGATATCGATACATTTCTATCTCAAAATAATCCTTTTATTGGCAATTTATTTAATTTGCATCATATATTAATAGAATACCAATTAATTATGAAAATGATCCACCTAGTGTAAATAATATCATTGGGTTAATGTTTTTTTTACATTTTTTATGTTTAGTTTTTAATTATACGATATCTGTACAAAGAGGAGGCCATATTTGATCCTTACATACACAGGCCTTACTTCTTGCATACTGGAGCTTCATTGTAATTATGCCCTTTTCTTTCACAGTTTCTGGGTCTCAGGCTCATGAAAAACAATATACAGTCAGTCCCCAGGGTTACAAACAAAATAGGATCTTTAGGTTTGTTCTTAAGTTGAATTTGTATGTAAGTCGGAACAGGTAAATTTTTTAAGTGTAACTCCAGCCCAAAAAAAACCCTTTTTATACGTTTTTTTGGATAGCATAGGGAAAAATTAACACCAGTGGCGGCCGGTCCACAGGGGGCACAGGGGCGCCACCCCCCACCTAGCCAGTGGCGCTGCCCCCTAGCTCGCACTGCATGGGGCACCAAACCAATAGGTTTCTACCAGGTCCATCACCCCCTCACAGGCACATGACCACAGGCCGAGGCCCCAATTGGCCAGTTTTACATTGTCCTCAGGGCGCAGTGCTCTGTGCTCCAAGCCCTCCCATTCTGCAATGCCAGCAAATCGGCGTCGGCTTCCCGGCCATCAGCTGAACATTAGCTACAAGGCAATATTCTATAACGTTACAAGACACTTTACGTAAAATGACTTTTTCTCTCATTTGTAACATGGAGTTTTTTTTTCCTTTTTTATGTCAATGGGAATCATACTATTCATAATTCAGACAATACAGATACAGATTCAGATAATACAGACTTTTAAAAAATATGAAGCGCCTCTGCATTCACTTCAACTATCCAATC
Organism: Lithobates clamitans; assembly: GCA_037952925.1. Taxonomy (NCBI): domain Eukaryota; kingdom Metazoa; phylum Chordata; class Amphibia; order Anura; family Ranidae; genus Lithobates; species Lithobates clamitans. The sequence continues at coordinate 1,702,152 of JBBGZY010001345.1, read as the reverse complement.
ATATAAAATAGAAGCTTTGTTTTTTAATTCTTTTGCACACGATCGGCTTTAAAATCAGATGTCCCCTCCACCCCACTGCACTTACTAAAACGTCACACTTTTTAAAATCAGGCTTTACGTCTCACTGTGGCTGAATTTTTATCTCAGGAGCTGTTAAACATTTAGACACAGGGGTTGATTTACTAAAACTGGAGAGTGCAAAATCTAGTACTGCTGTATTGGGAAGCCAATCAGCATCTAACTTCAGCTTGTTCAATTAAGCTTTGACAATAAAACTTGGAAGCTGATTGGCTTCTATGCAGAACTGCACCTGATTTTGCACTCTCCAGTTTTAGTAAATCAACCCCTTGGCGGGAATTTGAAAAATGATATGGTTATTTCATTGAAATAAGTATAGTGAAGAATACACTGTAGTTTCCCGTTCAGATTTCTTAAGAAAGTCTAAATCTGTTTTTCAGCTTAGATCCCAGTTGGCATAAAGAAGGACAAGCAATCGATTCTGGACTTTCAATAGATTAGCAGTGGGCAAAACATGGCCTAAAGGCCACATAACAGTCTTCAGAAAGGTCATGTGAGGCCACTTTTACAAGAAGTAATTTTCCCCCCGTAAATGTTCCCTCTATATTATGACTTGAATTATCCAAGTGGTTACAAACCCAACATCCCATGTAGCTGGCACACCGTTCAGACAGTACCCTGCTATATTAACTCTTTCAGTAGAAACAAAAAGGTCTGATATCTTGTCACCCCTAAATCATGACTTTTTCCTGACTTCATATAGACTGTGTTCTATTACAAAGAAGTAACCTCATGCACATACAAATCCCTGGACGTTAGAACCCTCACCAATCCCCTGCAGGTATATTTGTTTTCTGGCAAGTCAATGACTTTGATCTTGTAACATAAAAAAAATCAAACACTGTAACCTAACATAAAAGCATCAAAAAAGAAAACATACTATAATACTAAAACTATGGAAGATTTATATTTTAGGACAATGGCCGACTGATTTATTTTAATCAGATTAACTTTTTTACTGTAACATTGAAAATATCTGTCTGTACAAAGTTATAATACTCTTTTTCAACAGAGTAAATAAAACAGGCACCTGAAAAGGAAAGGCATTGCTTTTAACCTTGCAGAGAAGACTTTTGTGTTCTTGAAAGTTCATCTATACAATATTTATCAGAATTTACCCAAGCTGTTTTCTGCCGCTAGCTGCTGTACAGTACATGGTGTCCATTCCATGACGTACAAATACTTTGGGGTCTTTTGTAGAATTCTTTGCTGTCCTATATCTCATAGATCAAATACGTATAAATCATAAACAATGGAGCTCTAAAAAAAGGTAAAGAGTAAAAGAAGGAATGTATTCTTGATTTATAGTGCAACAAGGGCTTGTATGGTGGTAAGATGCTGGTAACAAATACCAGGTCACAATCTAAAGGATGATCTTTACTCAAAATTCAAGCAAAGCTAAGGGCACATTAACATTTTCTATTATGTCTATTATACCTCTAGAAAAGAAGAAGGGAGAGGTTAAAGCTTTCCTGGAGATCATTGATCTATATATGATAATGAACTTCCAGTCTTCATGGCCACAAGCTAAACAGAAATATAAGGCAAGGGAGGAAACAAAGTAGGGTTTGTAAAATGGGTATATTAGAGAGGTGGATTAGAACTACAAAGGACCACAGTATAAGAACTTCAAATAGCCCCCTTTCACGGCCACACTGCCAGGAGCTTTTATTCCCTCTTATTCTATGCCATTATTGCCAACTGTGAACTAGAAGGTCTAATATGCACACAGACTCTAATGCCGCGTACACACGAGCGGACTTTACGGCAGACTTTGCTCGGCGGACTTTGACAGACTTTACGACGGACTTTCTGAATGAACGGACTTGCCTACACGCAATCCACCAAAGTCCGTCGAATTCGTACGTGATGACGTACGACTGGACTAAAACAAGGAAGTTCATAGCCAGTAGCCAATAGCTGCTCTAGCGTGGCTTTTTGTCCGTCGAACTAGCATACAGACGAGCGGACTTTTCGACCGGACTCGATTTCGACGGATTGATTTAGAACATGTTTCAAATCTAAGTCCGTCCAACTTTATAGAAAACAAAGTCCGCTGGAGCCCACACACGATCGAATTGTCTGACGAAACCCAGTCCGCCGGGCAAAGCCTGCCGTAAAGTCCGCTCGTGTGTACGCGGCATTAGGGATCATTCCTACTAGATACTTTGTCACACATTTTCTAGCACAGGTCAAAATCCGTAGACATCAGAACTTCCAATAGTGTCAGTTCTGACCAAATTGCTCTATTGGTGGTGTGCTGGATAAAGACTTACATGATGATTTTGGGTGTATTGACCTGTGGGTTGCCATTCATGGCACATTAAATACAGTCTTTCAAAAATATAAAATAACACAAGTCAATACAAGGCAACACACTTCAAAGCAATGTGCATTACTGCATGTCTTCAAGTAAGTCCTAGTAGTACGAATACACTGGTTTTAGGCTTCAAACTGATCTCTATGGTGAGAGCAGGTGCAGCCGTCACGTAGGTCACACCTCATTTTATTTAATATTTAGCAATATTTAAATAGGAAAGAGCACATGCAGTTCTCCTTGTTTTAGGAGAACAAGGATAATCATACAAAAAGGTACTGAGCCTTGTGGACCAGACATTCATTACAAAAGGCTCCATTTAGCCCATTGACATCCACAAAGCAGTGTATGAGCAATGATTAAATTCAGCATAAAAAAACGGTGGTCCAGTTTGTGATTTTATACACACATCATCAATGTCTTTATGGACCTTGCTTAATATGGCCCCTCCTGGTAATTTGGATATATATATCTTTTGTGGCTGTATTTATCGGCGCTGCCTCGGAGGAGACGGGGAGGGGCGGGACGAGCGCCATCAGATTACATACAGGAGAATCTCCTGTTTACTCGGCGGCATCTGTAATAGGAAGTCCCGTCTCCTGGGCTGGCATTGGACGGCTGTTCTGTCTATCAAGGATGCAGGACTTTGTATTAAAGTAAAGAGGAGATTCTCCTGTATGTAATTTGTCGGCGGTCGTCGTCTCCTCCGAGGCTGCCGATGGGTTTCGATCGGGCTGCACTGCCACTGATGTCAATGGTGAGGCTGCATTCAGAGTCTGCATTAATGGCAATGGTGAGGCTGCAGATGGGCACTGAGCCTTATTTTGCTTTACAGTTCCTTATTTAAAATTTTATTTTTTTCCTGAAACTTCCCTCTTAAAGTGAAGGTGTGTGTTATACGCCGATAAATATGGTACCTTAGTCCTGAACGGCACTCAGGGCTACGTTGGGGGCCGCAAAAGATTATATATATATATATATATATATATATATATATATATATATATATAAAATATATCTCCAAATAACATGCCCAAGCTCACCTCTTCATCACACACAGCCACAAAGGCAAGAAAACTCTTGTTGGGCAGTGTATTAGTGCTCGGACGAACACACTTAGGCCATATTTTATTGGTTCAAAGAATGTCAGGCAAAATGGTCGGCCCTGACGCATGTTCACTTCATCAAATCTTCATCAAACTTTGAAAAAACGTTTGGACATCCCTGGTCTAAGATTAAGATGAACTAACACTTCAAAGCAGTATTAAACGTAAAACAATAAATGTATTATATTGCAGCCTACCAATCCTTAGATGTGGTGGCTGCATTAGTTTTCTTTTTTAAGGCATTTCCCTGTTTTAACCTGTGGATCTGGCCAGTAACACACCTCCTTTGTTAGCCCTCACTCTGGATGAAGGAGCACAGGGGGCACCTTTGAACAGCGACATTGTTAATATAGGGGGAGGGGAGTGTTAAATGTATTAGCAGGTTTAGATACAATAACAAATTATAATCAGTTATAAGCAGTTGCAGCAAACAGCTTTTTTCCTTTTGGGATAAAGGTTTCAGATAAATAAAAGCTGATCATTGTAAGCAACCCGTCAGTAGTAAATAGTATGTCTCAATCCTGTAACTGCTGCATCTGCAGGATAGCTTGTTCTGTTAAAAAAACACAGACTTACTAGCAAGATCACAGGTGAAAATTAAGTAAAGCAAGCCTATAAGGCTCGATTCACACTAATGTGTTTTTTGATGCATTTTGCATAAATGCAGAGAAATTTTTTTACATGGGTTCCAAAGGAACATGTTCACATCAATGCATTTTTGTGCCTCTGCGTTTTTGGAAAGGGTCGGGGACTTTTTTTCCCGCAAAATGCAGTGTTTTGCATGTAATAGAATTCAATGGACCCGCATCCAAAATGTAAGTACCACGTTTTTACCGTGATTTTGACGCAATTTTGCTGCGATTTGCATATTTTTTATTTCTTTTTTTTACACTGTATATAGCTGATTGCTAAGGAGGGGGCTGGGAAGCCAGCCCCTGTGTCCTTACCAACCGTTGAGTCATCAGCTGGCAGCTGGCTTCCTGCTCAATGTAAAAAAAAAAAATCATGAAAAAAAACAGCGCCCACTTGTGACGTCAACGCCCGGGGCATGATGGGTTCATGACGTCACAAGGGGTCGTGGCCTCTGCATGGCATAATCTGATTGCCACCCCCCATCATTATTTAAGAAATGCAGGACATCTGCACCGATAGATCAGCAGGACGCAGCATCGGAGGAGGGTTGTCGGCAGGAGCGGTGGCAGAGGAAGAAGAACACGGGACAAAGAAGACAGAAGAAGAGCGGAAGAAGAATCAGGGGGAGAAGGAGAAGACCGGAGGGTGAAGATGTGGGAGAAATGGAGGAAGACCGGAGGAAGAAGCAGAGAAGAAGAAGATTTTTAATAAAAGACTTGTCAAAAACTGTCTACTGTATTTTTAGGGGGCGGGATCTGGGGAGCCCCCTTGTTAAAGGGGGCTTGCAGATTCCGATAAGCCCCCCACCCACAGACCCCGACAACCACCGTGCAAGGGTTGTTGGGAAGAGGCCCTTGTCCCTATCAACATGGGGGCAAGGTGCTTTGGGGTGGGGGGGGTGCAGTGCAGAGCTGCATGCTCAGGGTCTTGTATGGATTTTGGGGGGACCCCACGCCATTTTTAAAAAAAAATTTGGCATAGGGGTCCCCTCCAAATCCATACTAGACCCAGGGGCCTGGTATGGACGCGGGGGGGGGACCCCGATGCTGGTTTTTCTCTTGATTTTTTTTTTAGCTGGCAATTCTTTTTTTTTACATTCAGTGGGAAGCCGCTGACACTGATGATTCATCGGTTGTTAAGGACGTGGCGGCTGGCTTCCTGGCCCCCTGCTTAGCAACCAGCTATATACAGTGTAAAAAAAAAATGTAAAAAAAAAACGCAAATTGCGACAAAATCGGGGTAAAATCGCAGTAAAAACCGCGTGTCCAAAAATACGACAAGCACCGCAAAAAACACTGCAGAAATGCTAAAAAGCAACATGCATAGTTGTGCATTGAGCCTTAAGGAAAATAATGCAGCCACCACATCTAAAAATTGGTAAGCTGCAATATAATTAAAGTGATTGTAAAGTCTCGTTTTTATTTGTATGAAAATAATAAATATGTTATACTTACCTCCTATGTGCAGTTATGCACAGAGCAGCCCAGATCCTCCTCTTCTTGGGTCCGTCTTCACCTCTCCTGGCCCCTCCCTCCTGTCGATTGCCTCCACAGCAAGCAGCTTGCTGTGGGAGCACCTGAGTTGAGCTGCAGCTCTATGTGTCCATTCAGACACGGAGCGGCGGTTTAGCCCCACCCCCTCTCTCTCCTGATTGGCTAACTGACTTTGATTGACAGCAGTGGGAGCCAATGGCGCAGCAACTGTTTCTCAGCCAATGAGGAGGGAGAGTCCTAGAAGCCGAGTCTCTCGTGTAGTATCACTGATAGAGAGGGGGCTCAGGTAAGTATTAGGGGGTCTGGGGTAGCTGCATGGAATGCATTAAGATAAAAATGCTTCTGCCTTTATAACCACTTTAATGTTTGCTTTTGGGTTTACCTATTTAAGGACAGCCCAATGCAGATATACTGCGGGAGGGCAGCCCTCCTGCACAAAATCACATACCTGTATGTGATTTTGTGCACAGGGTCTGGGGCACGCACTCGCACCAGCCAATCATTGACAGGAGAGGCAGAATGGCGGTCTGTCTATGTAAACAAGGCAGACCACCGTTCAGTCAGAAAGGAATATTGAGATCTTGTGTTTCTGCTAAGCAGATACACGGATCTCTGTCTTCCTCCAGTTAAGCCATCCCCCACACAGTTAGAAAGCACTCTCTAGGAGCACACTTAACCCTTTGATCACCCCTTATGTTAACCCCTTCCCTGCCAGTGTCATTAGTACAGTAAGAGTGCATTTTTTTAGCACTACTCACTGCATTAGTGTCACTGGTCCCCAAAAAAGTGTCAAAAGTGTCAGTTAGGTGTCCAATTTGTCCGCCGCAATGTCGCAGTCCTGCAAAAAAAAAAAAACACTGATCGCTGCCATTACTAGTGAAATAAAAACTCCATAAGAATATCCCATAATTTGTAGACGCAATAACTTTTGCGCAAACTAATCAATATACGCTTATTGGGATTTTTTTTACCAAAAATATGTAGCAGAATACATATTGCCCTAAACTGATGAATTAATTTGATTTTTTTACATTATTGTAATGGGTATGTTTTATAGCAGAAATTAAAAAAAATGTTCCCACATTATCTGTCTTTTTTTGTTTATAACGCAAAAAAAAAAAGCAGAGGTGATCAAATACCATCAAAAGAAAGCTCTATTTGTGGGGGAAGGACATAAAAATTGTATTTGGGTACAGCGTCGCACGACCGCGTAATTGTCAGTTAAAATAATGCAGAGCTGTATGACAAAAAATGGCCTAGGAGGGTAAACCTTCCGGAGGGCAAGTGGTTAATACCACTTTAAACTGATTTAAGCAGTATAATAAAAGAAAAAAATAAATAAATGAAAGGATTAATCCAGCATATTCTACTAGCTATTTGTATGCGTTATTTACTGGACTGACATTTACACATTGAGATATGTCATGTACATTTACACGGTACCATAATTATCTAAGGATTTTTATTGTAGACAATTTTTTTCTCTTTGATGTTGCTTTAAATTTAACAAGAAAACCTTTCATGTTTTATTGAACTATGGCGTCTCTCCTCGTACATACAAGGCACGAGGATTATAGTGATAATTAGCTGTAAAGAAGAAGAAAAAAAGAAAAAACAACACAATAGGAATATTATTCCAGGAGAAGAATCCTTTATTGGAATGACTGGTTGTTTGCTTTGACAAACTAAGGTTTCTTTTTGTCAAACAATAAAATGTTTCATTGACAGGGTTGCTTATTATTTTAAGCCTTCTGTCAGAGTTCAAGAAGCCAGTGAGTGACAGCTGAATCATGCTGTATCTATCATGGAATTTTGAGCAATTGAAGATGTATCATTTTTCATCACTTACAGATGAAGTTCATTGCCTCACTCACATGAACGGAATAAAGATCAACCTAGTGCCCTCTTTCTAGCAAAACCATTTCACACTTAGTGCATTTGAGTGCAGGAATACATGGAAAGGCAAGAATTCTGACACACGCATACAAATCTGCAGGATTATACACAGTAGTGCATGGATTTATATTTACTGAGATATTTGATTTATTTAGGCAGCATGCAATTTGCAAAATTAAGTAAATCACAGCTAAAGTAAACCTAGTTATTTATATACATTATATCAGGGCATTTTTTCAGCGAGAACGCAGTTCCGGCACCTCCAGCACTGAATGTATGTAATGGCAAGGGGTGCTGGGCTGAAGGGTCTATTGTTGCTGGAGCGGATCTATTTTTGAGTGCCGGTCTATTGTTGCTGGTGGGTCAATTATTGCTGGAAGAGATCTACTATTGATGGAGGGGGTCTATTGTTGCTGGCTGCTGGATAGTCTATTGGTGCTGGCTGCTGGGAGATCTGTTGTTGCTGCTGGGTGGTATTTTGTTGTGGGGATCAATTGTTGCTAGGGGGGTCTATTGTTTCTGAGTGAATCTATTGTTGCTGGGGGGTCTATTGCTGCTGGCTGTGGGGAATCTATTTTTACTACTTTTCTTGCTATCATTAACACATTTCATATAAATTACTTAGCACCACAAAGTTATACTTGGCTCAGTACTCGCTAAAAGGGGCAGTACTGAGAGGTGGGTAGGGGATGAAACCAAGCAACGGTGCTCAGAGGTGGGTAGGGGGGCAAAGATAAGAAGTGACTCTGAGAAAAAAAGCCCTGCATTATATACAGGATAACTTTACCAGAGAACAAAGTAGGTTAATATTAACCACTTCAATACAGGGCCCTTTCATCTCCTTCCCTGCCCAGGACACTTTTTAGCTTTCGGCGCTGTCACATTTTGAATGACAATTGCGCGGTCATGCAACACTGTACCCAAACTAGATTTTTACTGGGGCGCTGTGCTGGCAGGACGTCAAAAAAGGAAGCAGCTTCTGAGGCACTTTAGGAGCGGACTATACACTGCTCCTAAAGCGCCCCTGTCCATTGGAATGAATGAGCAGCAACGTCGAAGCGGCGCTTTGCGGGCGCTTTTAACCCTTTATTCGGCCCTAGCGGGGGGTTAAAACCGCCCCGCTAGTGCCCAAAAAGCGCAGCAAAAATGGCGGAAAAGCTAGCGGCGCTTTACCACCGAAGCCCAGGTGCTGGCAGTGTGAAAGTGCTCTTAGCCACTTGCCAACCAGCCGTCGCAGTTGTACTGCGGCAGATTGGCACGGCTGGGCGAAACTACGTTATGTAACATCGCTTTGCCCTGTAGACACTAGGGTGGTCGCGATCACCGCTGGGCTCCAGCGATCGCTCGGGGCACACCGAGAACTGGGATCTGTGTGTGTAAACACACAGTTTCCGGTTCTCTGAGGGGAGAAGAGACAGATCGTCTGTTCATACAGAGTATGAACAGCGATCTGTCATCTCCCTTACACAGCCCCCTCCCCCCTTCAGTTAGAATCACCTCTCAGGGAACAAAATTAACACCTTGATCGCCCCCTAGTGTTATCCCTTTCACTGCCAGTGACATTTTTACAGTACCCAAGCATTTTTGAAGCACTGATCGCTGTATAAATGCCAATGTTCCCAAAAATGTGTCAAAATTGTCCGACGTGTCTGCTATAATGTCGCAGTCCAGATAAAAATCGCAGATCGCCGCCATTACCAGTAAAAAGAAATTAATAATAAAAATGCCATAAAACTATCCCCTATTTTGTAGCCACTATAACTTTTGCGCAAACCAATCAATATACGCTTATTGTAATTTTTTTTTTACTAAAAATATGTAGAATACATATATCGGCCAAAACTGAGGAAAACTTTTTTTTATATATATTTGGGGGATATTTATTATAGCAAAAAGTAAAAAATAATGCGTTTTTTTCAATATTGTCGCTTATTTTTGTTTATAGCGCAAAAAATAAAAACCGCAGAGGTGATCAAATACCACCAATAGAAAGCTATATTTGTGGGAAAAAAAGGATGTCAATTTTGTTTAGTTGCAACGTCGCACGACCGCGCAATTGTCAGTTAAAGAGATGCGTGTCGTATCGCAAAAAGTGGTCAGGAAGGGGGTAAAATCTTTCAGGGCTGAAGCGGTTAATCACCACTCAGGTGTACATTTATCAAAGAGAAATAACTTATTTCATTGCAGTTCTCAGAGAGAAATCATCTCCTCTGGCACCCTGTTTATGAATCGGAGAACATTTGTTCTCAGAAGGAGAAGAGAGGAGAAGTTTTTCCTCTGAGAACAGCTGAGATCTGAGTAGAAGGAGGACTGTCTGTGATCTGAGATACCTGTGTGATTACAGAGTTTTAAAAGTGAAACCAAAGCTAAAAAGACCATGTAAATACATGAAAATAATAAGCACTGGCGCTTTTTTAAACACACATTTTGGCCCTTTAGCGCACATTTTGGCACAGGTTATTTTAACACGCATTTTAGTTTGGTTTGTAACGCACATTTTGGCGCTTCTTTTAGCATGTAGTTTGACGCTTTGTTAACATGCATTTTGATTTGCTTTTATGCGTATTTAGGCAAACAGCACATTTGCAAGCCACTTTTAGGGTGCCATTAACAATGAATGGCACCGCAAGCATAACATGCATTTTGCATGTGTTTCCAGAATGCACACAAAAACACAGGTAAAAAATGAGCCAAAATTACATGTTAAAAAAGCACCAAAATGCACATAAAAATGTGCTAAAATGCGTTTTAAAAAACAAGCCAAAATGTGTGTTGAAAAAAAGCAGTAAAAAGTGCATCGAAAACTGTATCATAATGCGCACAAAAAAGGGCCAAAAACCAAACTGAACATTTTTTGGGCATGGAGCGTTGTGAGTTTTTTCAATGTGCATTTTGGCACATTGGTAGTGTATTTGTCAAATTACAAAATGTGTGGCAAAATGCATGTTTGCCAACTGCATTTGGGTGCCATTAACAATGAATGGCACCCAAAAGCGTGGGTCTCAGGACTCGCTTCCTGATTGTCCAGGAGGAGAAGCAGAAAGACATTAGTGAATAATAATTTGCTAATGTCACACAAGTAGCCCTGCTCCCTGAGCCCACCCTTTTTGAAGCCAATTAGAGCCTCAGGCTCTAATCACGTGCTTAAAAAAAAACCATTGAAATCCATGCGTCTGCCGCCCTGCATGGAGATTAGGGGCCGGGCGAATGAATTAGGGGGGGCAGCAGCCTAATGAGCAGGCCGCCACTGGTATCTAGTGTGAACCAGTTCTAAACAAGTCATTTTGTTCAAGGTGAAATTAATCAGATTGGGATGCTGCTACCATACTGAAGCCAAGCTAAATGTAATTGTTACATATAGAGCTACATAGTTACATAGTTAGTCTGACTGAAAAAAGACAGAAGTCCATCTAGTCCAACAGATGGCCACATTCATGGTAGTGACAGTTTTTATCTAACCAACAAGATGGCCGCAATGCCATTCTGATTGGTTTTCAGTAGGGGAGTTTCTCTCTCCCAGTATTTAAGGACAGCTATATCAGCAGGAAATGAGGTCCTTGATGACGCCCTGAGGGAGGGCGAAATGCATTGGCATAATTTCCTGGTTTGACGTCACTTCCGGTCTGTGGAACGCACTCTATGAACGGCTGCTTCCTGTATCTACAGCTCTATATCCATGCCTGTTTCTAAACTTCTTTTTGTAAGTACCGATCCCTATGCACATTAAATCAACTTCTATAACAGTACTTCACTATTAGTCCATCCTCTTTTCATTTCTGGGTGCCCGTATATCCCGGTGAGAGCCTCCTATTGGAATCTATCATCTGATGTTTACACCGATCCACCATCTGATGTTCTGACACCAATCCACGTGTGTGGGATACCATTTACAAGCCTGAAGTGACCCCTGGACTGCAAAGCTGGGGGTCGTCCTGTTCTGGTGAGTGGGGATGCAAAAGGGGGTGTCACTGTACTCCTGCAAGTTTGTGAAGCATTTTTTGCACCTACTTCATTGTGGGCTAACACTTCAGTTGCATTTATTTAGATTTTTATTTGGACTTTTTTGTTCATTTCACTTATATTGTGTGTTGCGAGCGCTGTATTTTGTTATCCACAGAAGTCCATCTAGTTCAACCAATAAAAGGGGAAAAAAAAAAAAAAGTACAATCCTATATACACAATCCTATACCCACAGTTGATCCAGAGAAAGCCCAATAAACCATGATCCAATTTGCTCCAGCAGGGGAAAAAAATCCTTCCTGATCCCCCGAGAGTCAATTGGATATTTCCTGGATCAACTTTACCTATGTTAAAAAAAATGTGATGCCAGAATACACTGGCCATGGAAATCATACTGTAGCACCACATAATTTACAGTTTACAGACATATCCCAAACATGTAAGGATTGGTATTTTTCTGTTTCCTTCAAAGTAGCAATAAAAAGACCCTCTACCCATTGTATGGTAAATGTCTTTGAAAGCGGTGCCCAGCTACCCATGCACTTTTTTGAACAATAGCTTGCGTATTAGCCTTGAAAATGGACAGAAATGGAAAGCAGGATTATAGACCTCAGTGACGTTCACTGCAAAGATTGGGTTTTACAGTCAGGAATTAATGACGCTCTCCCCCCACTGCAAATCAAATTCAAACCTGGGCAGATTCGCTCATCCCTAATGTGTATAGAATACCTTTCAGTAATGATCTAAATATGAAAATGGTGCACAGAATTGCACATAGATTTAGTCACATGTTAGAATAAACTGATAACACTAAGCCATTTCTCAGTAGTTAAATAGTAATAAAATAGAACAGTCCCTTCAACATACAGTACAGATGCCCCAGCAGAAAAAGCTTCGCTAGCAACACATTTTTGTGGGCTCTTGAATTGGTCACCATTATCCTCAGCGACAGATCTGCCCATGTTTAAATGAAGAAATATATACAGTCGAAGGTATGATTATTTGAAATTGATAAAGCAAAAAATACAATTGGATCTTGGCTAAATAACAACAACAATCCAAGCTTAGTAAATACAATAATACAGAAAGCAAATTTAAGTTAAAAAAAAAATGTATTGTTCCATATTTTTGGCACAGATGTTTTGAACACAAGATTCAATTACAGAGCGACCACCACAACAAAAGATGGTGCAGTAAATTGAGGCATGTGGCAAGGGTTAACGTTGCAGGCCACACTCACAAGCCTGTTACAAAGCTTTGCACATATATGAGCCTTAAGGGTAAACACAGCGTATTTCAAATACATGCTGCTGCTGACCACTGTGACCTTGACCCCTGCAACGTCCCAGCCTCCAGCAGCTGAAAAGCCCCTGCAGAATTTATCAGTCTAGGTCTACATCCCTTCTCAAATCTAATTCTGACTGATGACTATGCCGGGTGAAAGACAAAGAGTGATGGAAACAAAAGGAAGCCAGCGGCATGGCTCACAGACAAAAGACGAGCCACATGACCACAGTACTGTAGGAAAAGTTTTAGTCTTCTGAATATTTGGGTTCGAAAAGTGTAGCTGAAAGTTAAACATAGTTAAACACATCCTTAAACATCCTGAAATATTAGCTGGACTAGAATTAAGTACTTTTTATGTATAGGATTAGAAATTATCTACATAATTAATTATATAATACACTGCTAAAAGCTCAACTCCAACTTTTTAAAAAAAAAGAAAAAAAAGAAAGATAATTTCCCAGCCGCTTTCCTCATCTCCGGTGCTATTCCTGAATTACTGTTCTCCGATCAAGACATTTTTTGGGTTAAATGTGTCCTGGAAGAATGCTCCAGAGAAAGGTGCCATATCAATATGTGACACTGCTCTCTGCAGAATCCATGACCCATCCACCCCTGGAGAACTAAGAGGTCCCATGATGTCAGGACAGAAGACACCTGGAGAAAACAGTATGTGTGTGTGTATATATATATATATATATATATATATATATATATATATATATATATATATATATATATATATGTAAAATTTGGATATTTGGAAATTGGAAAATTCAAACACCCGAAAATTTGAAATGTGAAATAATAACCAACTAATAATAAAATAACTATTGCTAACTATTAAATTATAGGTATTTGAATTTCCTTTCAAATTTGGCTGTTAGTGAACTTAACGAACACAAATTTATCCAAAGTTACGAATTATCCGAAATATTGAATGCTGTGTCTAAACTAATAGAACGTAATGAATTAATAATAATAAATAACAATAATAATAATAAAAATGTTTTATTATTATTTATTATTAATTCGAGCCATTCCATTTGTTTAGATGCGGCATTCGTTATTTCGTAACTTCGGATAAATTCGTATGCGCTATGTTCACTAACAGCCAAATTTGAAAGGAAATTCCAATAGCTATATTTAATAGTTCGCTATTATTAGTTAGTTAGTTATTCTTCCAAATTTTCTGTCTTATTTTCGAATTTATAAATTTACGAATTTTCGTAATTAAGAATTTACAAATTTACGAATTTTTGAATTTACAAAATTATGAATTGCGATAACGAACGACCAGAAAAACGAAAAAAAAAAAAAAAGGAATAAAATGAAGACAAACACATTTTTCAACAGTGCACATGTCTAATTATGAGCACCAAACTCAGGAAGAAAACAGGACAGTTTTACACTCTGATAATTCTGGGGGGCAAATACAAATAAGAAGGATGTAGGGGTGCTTCAAAGGAGGTAGGGGGAAAGAAGATTGGACAGAGAGATCTGGAGATGGGTTTTAACATGGATATCAATGTAAAGAAGAAAAAGAAAGGAAACCACACTGTGTTAAAAATACTCATCTTACTACAAAGTCCAATAGAGTCTGTATACACATGGATTAATGAAGAGCACTAAGTATGCAAACCTGACCTCCCCCCTTTCCCCTGATAGTTGGTACATCTGTGCTTGATACAGAATCAAAGTCACATACAGTCACCTTTGGATATTTGTAAGAGCTTTAATCTCCACTCTTATGCCCTCTACACACGGTCGGATTTTCCGACGGAAAAAGTGCGATCGGATTGTGTTGTCAGAAATTCCGATCGTGTGTGGGCTCCATCGGGCTTTTTTACATCGGAATTTCTGACACACAAAGTTTGAGAGCAGGATATAACATTTTCCGACAACAAAATTCGATCGTTTAAATTCCGATTGTGTGTACACAAATCCGACGCACAAAGTGCCACGCATGCTCAGAATAAATTAAGAGACAAAAGCTATTGGCTACTGCCCCGTTTATAGCCCCGACGTACGTGTTTTACGTCACCGCGTTCAGAACGATCGGATTTTCCAACAACTTTGTGCGACCGTGTGTATGCCAAACAAGTTTGAGCCAACATCCGTCGGAAAAAATCAGATGGATTTTGTTGTCGGAATGTCCGATCAATGTCCGATCGTGTGTACAGGGCATAAAGCCTAGTACACAGGGGCCAAATGTTGGGCAACATCGGCTGGTTCAAAAAAAAGCGGCCAACATTTGGCCTGTGTGTATGGCACCCGGTCCAACAGAAGAAGGCTTCTGTCCGTCGAGTATGCTGGAAAACCAGCAGCCGACCGGGGTCTTCTGGCGGGGGGGACCATCCCGCTATCAGAACACAATAGAACAGCAGAAGCCATTGTTAGTACAATGGCTCCGACTTCTGTGTTGAAAGAAAAAAAAAAATAGAAGTGTGTACTAGGCTTCAAGGGGTGGTTCACACATAAATTGCACAGGAACACCGTCCTTGGTTCTGTGTAATTCAGTGAAGTGCCATTTCAGCCCATTCATTAAAATGTACTGAAATTGCACTGAATCACACCAAAAGTAGTAGTAGTAGCACTACTTTTCAAAAATATACTGCACCAGATTGCATGGAACTGCAGTACCATGCGATCCGGTGCAGGCAAACGCACTGCGTCTGCAATTTCCATTTGGGGCATTGTTAGGAATACATTTACATCTGCAGCAGCTTGCACACCCAGTGTGTTTTTAATCCTGTGTGCGTTTCCGCACCGTGTTCTGGTGTGAGCGCATCCTAAAATTGGTATAAAATTGCAGTCTAATCTCTAAGGGATAGAGGGGGTTTCTGTTATTCCCTTATACAGTATTATCTTCTCTAGAAGAGCAGAAATGAATGCCTATTGTCAGACCCTGTGTTGTGAGCTCATGATGGTTTACTGATACTCTGGATTGCTGAGAGAGGATAACGTGTCATTTAACAAAGTTCATTTTCTTTCTAGTTAGATTTTACCATGTAATCCTGAATTTACTTTTGAAAGTTTTTTTGCGTGTCTGTTATAAGCATTAAAGGAGAATCTCCCCCTAAAAGGGAAGTTCTGCTTTAGCACCTCTTTCTCCCCTCCCACCTATTTTTTGGGAGGGGGGTGTGTGTTGAGGATGACTAGTTTTAGCAGGTACCCGCACCCACTTCCACTCCAACCGCTTAGACAATCGGAGAGCAAGTTCTCCCCTCTCCCCTCCCACACATCACGGGTCCCAGAAGGCTGCGGGTCCATTCAGAAAGTAGGAAACCAACTGTGAAGCCACAAGGACTCACAGACGGCTTCCCTTCCACGCATGCTTGTGCTGTGGACCCAAAGAGCGGTGAAGAACCAGCCGGTTGAGGACAGTATGGGATCTTTGGACAGGTGAGTGTCCTTTTGTAATTTTTTTATTTTTTTATTTTGTGAAGACTGAAGAACAGCTTCATTATCAGAAAAAACGCAGGAAAGTCTTACATCCTGACATCTCTGCTATGACAGGGGGAGATCACAAATAAACTAAAGTGGTAAGGCTGCACTATTATAACAAGATTTCCATTATTACAAATGCTAATTGGTGACTAGTTCTCATTAAAGGAGTTGTAAAGTCTTATGTTTTTTTCACCTTAATGCATTCTATGCATTCAAGTGAAAAACCTTCTGTTTTTCTTACCTTATCGTTCCAGCGACGAGCATGAGCCCAGCCGCTGTCACGGGTCCTCATTGGATAGATTAATAGCAGCAGGAGTCATTGAGGCTGGGGGCAGGGTTGAGTCCTGCGGTCTGTGTCAATGGATGCATCAACGGGACTCATGAGTGCACCCACACGGGTGCCCCCATGGAAATCGGCTCTCTATGGGGGCACCCGATAAAGGAGGAGGAGCCAGGAGCGCCGCAGGGGCACCCTAGAAGAGGAGGATTGGGGCTGCTCTGTGCTAAACCATTGAACAGAGCAGGTAAGTATAACATGTTTGTTATTTAAACAAAAACAAAAAACCTTTACAATCACTTTAAGATGCAGCAACTTTCAACTAATTCATGGATTTGAGAATCCCTCTTGATTGCTGTATTAATGATTTTATTTGTTAGTCAAGAAAATGTTCAAGAATAGTGTGAAATTGACACTCATGATGGCCAGTGGCCATTGCAATAATTCTATCCATGTCTATCATTAAAATGCTCCTTTCATTGTTCAGGATTTTACAACAAAATATACTGTAGGTAAAATCTGAAATCTGTTTGTCTACAAAAGTAAATTCGAAAATCAATTTATGCCTACTGGACTGTATTCTGTATTCTGAACATTCCACAGTGTCTTTCCATTTGTGGCCAACATCAGTGTATTCTCTATGGGTGATAATTAAACGCAGTAGAAAACTACAGAAAACACACCAAGAATTCATAAAGAGTGCTGCAGATTCTCTTTAGAAACCTGTATTGCAGTAGTGTGACAAATGGTGAAACTTGCGACAGATTCATGTATGTGTCGGTAAAGTGTATGTGAATCTGTCATAACACGGAACTGTCGGAAGCATTTCTCCTGCAAAATGTCTGAGTTTTACAGGCAGAAAAGATACTTGGAGACATTGGAAGAATAACAGATATGTATTCAATATGAGTTCAAACTTGGAATGGAAATTGAAACGGATCAATGAATGAAGGACAACAGTTAATTAATAGCTCTGCCTCTTCCATTCATAGATTGTGTCCCATTCATAGAAGCTATAATATGGCAAAAAGGTTGGTCATAGTCAAGCTCTCTTGATAAGAGCCTGTGAGTTGTATTAACCTCCACTGCAGTGAAAGATTGCAGAAATAGGGGACGGGGAGCAGGATGGAAGAAGATCTTAACAGATGGAATCAGTGCAAGGGACATATTCTACACACTTTAACTTATGTCCCTTGTGCTGTTTTTCTGTTTGTTTTGACTGCACTTTATCATTTGTAGTTTGTGACTTTGGCTTTATTTAATTCTTGGACAGAGCTGTTGATAAGCTGTTGTCATTTGCTATAGGCCAACAAATAACTGGGAAAATGATTTTCCAAAAAACTTTATTGGAATTTTATCAAATTTATCCAAGAGTACAAAAAGAGTGTCAACATGAAAGAGTACAGAGCCATATACAATAAGGAGAATAGATGACATTCGGCAAGTAATCGGCAGGGTCCTAGAAGTTATACAATTTAATAACATATATAAATTGTGGCCAATGAGATTTAGCCTATTTTCACACTGGGGCCACCCGAGCGTTAGCGCTGTTTAAGCGGTGCTTTTCGCCTGCTAGCGGGTCGCTTTTAACCCCCCCTAGTGGCCGTAGAAGGGGTTAAAAGTGCCCATGTTGCAGTGCTTCCGAGGCGCTTTACAGGTGCTTCGGAAGCGCTGCCCATTCATATCAATATATACAGCGCTCCCAAACCACCCACAAGATGCTGGTTGCAGGATTTTTTCTAACGTCCACATTCGGGCAGCATGGGAGGCAGTTTTCTAGTGCTTTACAGGCGCTATTTCTAGTGCTAAACGCCTGAAAACTGCCTCAGTGTGAAAGGGGTATTTGAAGGTGATACATGGTGTGTGACTGACATGTCTAAACAATGCTTAAAAGAGAAGTATGGGTTTGGGCTTTTTTTTAGATTAATACTTACCTAGGTGGGCGCAGCTTTGGTCCGATGCTGCATCTGTCCCCCGGCACCTCTGCACTTAGAATCGAGCGATTGAACATCACCAATCACTCAGTTCTGACAGCTCCCTGAGCAGAGAGCTGCTGACTGTCAGTCATCGCTCTCCACTCTGCTCCCCCCTCGGTCTCCACTCTGCTCCCTCCTCGCTCTCCGCTCTGCTCCCTCCTCGCTCTCCGCTCTGCTCCCTCCTCGCTCTCCGCTCTGCTCCCTCCTCGCTCTCCGCTCTGCTCCCTCCTCGCTCTCCGCTCTGCTCCCTCCTCGCTCTCCGCTCTGCTCCCTCCTCGCTCTCCACTCTGCTCCCTCCTCACTCTCCACTCTGCTCCCTCCTCACTCTCCACTCTGCTCCCTCCTCGCTCATTGGAGCGCTAAGCGGTGGAGGGCGGCTGGCTCAGTCTCTCAGCAGCTCACTGAGAGGCTGAGTCAGGTCTCGGTCCAGGCACTTGGCGGATCCAGACTCCATTGTCGGGATGACGCGGCGCCTGAACCGACTTCTGTGACGTCAGCAGAGAGCGGACTTCAGCCCACTCTCTGCTGAACACGGGTCACAGGAGTGCAAATCGAATTGCACTCTTGTGATACATAGGAAAAGTACAGCCAAATGAGCTTTCCTTGTACTTCTCCTTTAACATACAACTTATTCAAACATTTATGGATCTGTAACTGGTTTTGCATTCCGATTACGGATGATCACAAGAAGTTTTCAACTGAGAAAATTCAAACCAATTCAATTGATAAAGTTGATTTTGCCTCAAAAAAAGAACATATAGCAAGTATAATTTCATATAAAAAATGAGAATATTAGTAAATATATTTTACAATTGTTATTTTTATTTTTATTTTATTTCTTTATAGATCGGGAAAAGCCAATTTTACATAGGAGTTCCTTATAAGCTAGCCAGGAAAACTTGAACCACAGTTAGCAGAATCATAATTCATCATTTCCCCCTTCTGGAATAGATATGAATCTGGTAGAATTGGGGTTGTATTAATTCCCAGAGTAGCTCAAAGCCAATTAATTTTAAATTCCTCGGTAGGAGAGAGAAAAAAAAAAAAAAGCTGATTTTTATCTTGCTCTTGAAAATACCGTACCCATCTTAGCTGACTCAATCTGCCACTCATTGTCACTGAACAAACAAACAATTACGCTAAGAGCAGTTATGGCAGAGAGCAAGTCCAGAAGACAGACAGAATCACTAACTACAAAGGTCAAATGGAGCATCTGACAGATACTGCTTATGACAAGCAGATCTAGGTGCAAACTGGCCAGCTTTTGTTCTAGTGAAAAGCCTTGGAAGTATAATATTCAGTTACATGCTTACCTTATTATTTCTGTGTGTACATTATTTAATGTCATTTATTCTTTATTGGTGTAACAGTGCACATACTTTTTCATTATGAGACTGCTGGGTATATGCAATAGCAAGTCTGTAGACTGTGGGTGTATAGCAGCCAGTCAGCAGTCAGTTTTTATTAGCCTGCCTGTAGTAAAGCTTTTCATAGGCATAGGAGGGACAGATGTACAGGCATTATCACCCACACTCCTATAGAGGGGAGGAGAGGTGGAGGCCAAGCCAACCTGAAAAGCTCACAACAAGCATAAAATGACTGCCCAAGTGCATATACTGTCATTTTAATTGAAACATCTAAACCATACCTCCCAACATTTAGAGATGGGAATGAGGGACACCTACCAGCAAATGTATGTAGGCATAGGACACGCCCCCTGCCACACTCCCTTAAAAGGAGAATTAACCCCCCAAAAATGGTTAATTAAATCCACAAGGGCTTTTGTTTTACCACTACTATTCCTTTATATTGGCTTTTAAAATGTACAAATGCAGCAATTTAGAATTTGGAAGAAAGGTTTAGCACTGGGAAACACTTTTTGAAAGATAAAAAGTGCATTTTTTTTATACACTTATATGGATCAGAACAAAATGAGGGACAAATGAGGGGGAAAGAGGGACAAAGGGACATTGCTCCAAATCAGGGACAGTCCCTCGAAATCAGGGACAGTTGGGAGCTATGTCTAACCACCTGCCCAGCCTCTCCCACATTTGTTTCTTTATACACACCTTGACCATTTTTGGGACCTATATAGAGGTGCACAGGCAGAGTGTCTCTCCTTAAAGTGATACAAAACCCTAATTAAAGAAATGCTGTGGCTGCTTTCCCGTTCTCTGTAGAAATTCCTCTCTGTCTGCGGGTGGCTCTATTCCCTTATAGGGACCCATGGAGACAACTTTCCATGCCTGCTCCCTGTTGGCTCTGTGGATGAGTCTCCTTACATATATAAATTTATAGCTCTGGCTTCAAGCCACGCCCCTTCTACTCCCTCCAGCTGCTCATTGACTGTGGCAAGAGCCTGTGCCACCCCCACTATACTGTGCATGGCTGGGCACAGGCAGCACACTCCCTTAGTTAACCACTTCAGGTCCCACCCATAGTCAAATGACATCCGTCACCCGGGAGCCGATGCACGTGCCCGGCGGCTGCGGTGTCCGCCGGGCACCCGTGATTGCCCGGTAACAGAGCCGAGACGTGGATCTGTGTGTGTAAACACACAGATCCATGTCCTGTCAGGGGAGAGGAGACCGATCATGTGTTCCCAGTACAGAGGAACACGATCAGTCTCCTCCCCTTGTGAGTCCCCTCCCTCTACAGTTAGAATCACTCCCTAGGTAACACAGTTAACCCCTTGATTGCCCCCTAGTGTTAACCCCTTCCCTGCCAGTGACATTTATACAGTAATCAATGCATTTTTATAGCACTGATCGCTGTATAATTGTCACTGGTCCCAAAATCGTGTCAAAAGTGTACGATATGTCCGCCGCAATGTCACAGTCACGATATAAAATCGCAGATCACCGCCATTACTAGTAAAAAAAAAAATCATAAAAATGCCATAAAACTATCCCCAATATTGTAGACGCAACAACTTTTGCACAATCCAATCAATATATGCCCTTTGCGATTTTTTTTACCAAAAATATGTAGAAGAATACATATCGGCCTAAACTGAGGAAAAAAAATAGTTTTTTAAAAAAAAAATTTGGGGTATTTATTATAGCAAAAAGTAAAAAATATTGTTTTTTTTCAAACTTGTCGCTGTTCTTTTGCTTATAGCGCAAAAAATAAAAACTGCAGAGATGATCAAATACCAGCAAAAGAAAGCTCTATTTGTTGGGAAAAAATAATAAAAATTTCATTTGGGTACAGTGTTGCATGACCGCGCAATTAGCACTTAGTGTGCGACAGTGCTGAAAACTGAAAATTGGCCTGGGCAGGAAGGGGATGAAAATGCCCTGTATTGAAGTGCTTAAGGACCTGGAGCAAGAGGCAGTGAGCACGAAGGATATTTACTGTTAGAGTACAGATATTAAGAAAAAATGGACTGGGTAATATTGCACTGCTTGACATTACACTATACATTAAAGTGTTACTAAATTCTGATAGGATTCACTGTGTATTTTTGTACACCAAGGATAAACACTGATGCAATGAGTCTTCATGTGCTGACGTGTTTTGCCAACTTTTGTTTCATTAGGGCTCATGAAAACCCTACATCACTCATCCAGGGAGAAACAATAACATTTACATACTATCCATAGATTTACATGTTATTCATAAATCTTATAGCCATGCATTCACTGTGTGGGACTCACATCAGCACAGAATAGCACCAGCAAAGTAGCTCCCTGGGCAGGCGCTGGTGCATCAAGGGAAACCCTCATCTAAAATGTGGGGTAAAACGCGATAGTTCACAAATTATGGAGAAAAACGTAAATATAACACCCATCCTACCAATGTATATCTATATAAGGGATATCATCTAAAAAAAAGATGAACAATATATTTCTGTTTTAGGCACATGGTGTCAAAATGGGGAGGGAAAAAGGGGGGGAGGGAGAGTGGAAAAAGAGGGGAGGGGGGGAGGAAGGAAGGGGGGAGGGGAAAAGGGGTAAGGAAAGGGAAGGGAAAAAAGAGAAAAAAAAGAGAGGGAAAAATGAATATAGGAAGCCTACTATCAGTTTACAATATGTATTCCATCCACCTGATGCCAAGGATTGGGGGGCTGGGGGACTCTTTATCTCTGTTATCAAATAAATCATATGATTTTACAGTATGAATTGTCTTCTCCTTGTGTGGCCTGTACAGTCCGATATATCTTTTTGTTCGGTTTCTATATATATATATATATATATATATATATATATATATATATATATATATACATATACACACATACATACACACATACACACAACACAGATGATATCTCTGAATGTCACAATAATGTACTGAGTATGCTTTACTGCATGTACAGACTGTTTTTACTGTTGTGGGATTAGTAACACTTCATTACTACTCTAATTACCATATAACATCCCTTTGTATGTTTTTTTTTATGTTCACACATTTATTATGGAGGAGTTTGGTTTGAGAACGTTATCCTAATATTACAAGAACACTAGAATCCAGACAATGCACAGAATATAGTTGAACACTTTTGTACACATTTAGGTTGTGATATACTAACAAGGTAATCATGCTCGTAATGAAGTTGTTGTTTTAATATTAGCTCCTAAAGCCTCTTTACTGAAGTTTAAAAGGGAAACATGGGGGGTTCTTTAAAAAAAAAAAATGATGCTCACCTAGGTGGATGATGCATTGGTATGATGCTGCATGTGTCCCCCACTGCTTCTAGGACTGAGAACTAGGCGCTCAGTTCTCGGTCTTTAGTGAGCAGAGAGCCAAGGACTTTCAGGCACCATCTCCTTTCTCTGACCCTCCAGCTCTCACTGGAGTGCTGGGCTGTGGAGAGGCAGGAGCGGCTGGCTCAGTCTCCCAGTGGCTCACTGAGAGGCTAAACCAGCTGCTGGTCCAGGCATCTGGATCTGAGCTGTATAGCGACATCAGCCAGCATTGGGTTTTATAACTTGCTGATGGATGAAAACAGGTCACAGGAGTGTAGAATGAACTGCACTCCTGTGATCCACAGGAGAAATAGAGGCAAGAATGCTTTGGCCTTAATTCTCCTTTAAGAATTGATCATCTCCAGTTTCAAGTTGCGAAACTCATATCTTCTATCAGTAAATTGGGGGAGGGGGCATTTTTTGGCTACATAAAAATTACTGAGAGGAGAAAAGAGAGCATTGGGCATGCATTATGAACAGTGGCGGCTGGTGGGCTTTTCTGTTGGGGGCAGCAAACAACCAGCAGGGGGGTGTATCAGTGCAGCGCAGCACTGATACACCCCCCCTGCATCAGGGGTGGCCGAGGGCTCCCGGCACTGACAGCTGCCAGCACACATCCCCCCCGGAGGTCCGACACTTACTGGTTCAGTGCAGGCAGCGACGGTGTGCTCTCCTCTCCTCCTCCTCCATGCAGGCAGCGGCGTCGTGCTATCCTCTCCTCCTCCCCCATGCAGGCAGAGGTGTTGTGCTCTTCTCTCCCCCCTCCCCATGCAGGCAGCGGTGTTGTGCTCTCCTCTCCTCCTCCATGCAGGTGTGCTCTCCTTCATGCAGGCAGCGGCGGCCCCGGCACTTACTTCTGTGCGGGCTGCTGTGGTGTGCAGCAACGGCTCCGGCTCCAGTGTGTCTCCTCTTCCAAAGCACTAGGCATCCGATAGGATCGCCTGGCGCTTTGGCCGGTTGGGAAACAGGTCTCACGACCTGCCTCCTGATTAGCGGGGAGGAACTGTAGTGACCATAGCGAAAATTTATTCGCTATCGTCACATAACAGGATTGGATCGGGACGCAGTGCTCTGTGCCCCAGGCCCACCCTATTTTGAAGTCTATTAGAGCCTCTGGCTCTAACCAGGTGCTTCAAAATACACACCACTGCCTATCCTATAGTAATTCATGTGCCCGGCGTCCTGAAAGGGGCAGGGCACATGGATAGGAAGGGCACCGGAGGTGTTGGGGGGTGGCGCCCGTGCACGCACAATGCATGGGTCGCCACTGATTCTGAATGTACACTAATCCCACCAAAATACCCTCCAAGCTCCAACACTCGACCATGAAATAAACCCATGGTCAGATCATGCACCCTAAAGTATTTACATATTCTGAGGGAGCAGTAGCAGCACTTAAAAATAAGTCCAAATTAATGTTTGTATCTACACGTATAAGCGCTTGTAGGATATTCATTTTCAAGTTTCACAATACAGGCATTGAAATGTTAGCTCTTTCCCTATTAGTTTATTTTGCACCAGAATCTTGCCAGGTTGCCAGGCCTCCAGTACTAATGACAAGCACGTGTTTCTAAGCTGTTAGAAACCAACTAAAGCCTGACTCTAGAGTCTTTGTTGTGCCCCTTCTCCCTGGTTGCCCCCTTGTTATAAAGTGACATATAGAAAATTGAAAATACCATCTTTTATTCTACAGGGTCTCTGCTTTAGGAAAGCATATATAATGCTTTGGGGGTTTTAAGCAATTCTTTAGTCAAAATGCAAATTTTACCATGTGTGCAAAAAATAAAATGCTCTGATGGCAAATGTGTTAATATCTATATTCTGGACTACTGCTCAGCCTAGGTTTACACTTGTGTGATGAGGGAACCAGCACGATTACAGCAGGCAGTTCACACTGCCCTCTGCAAACTGCTGTGGGTGTCAATGCATTGCTAATGACCCCCAGATCGGTTCACAGATCGCAGTGCAAACTGTGAGCTCGCACAGGAATCAGATCGCATAGGTGAGAACATCCATGTGATCAAATTTCAGTGCAGGGGAAAAAAAGTCCTTGCACCTTTTTGTGTAAAGTCAATGTAAGTTCAGCCATACAACTGTATGGCTGAACTCGCATTACACAGACATCGCATGTGATCGGCCCCGCAGTGCGGGTGCAAATCACATGCAATGTCTGTGTTCGCACAAATTTGAACCTAGGATAAAGGTTATATTTAGTTGAATAGCTTACCACACCTACAGTAAGCACCGAGTAGAGAGTTCACTACTTTTCAAAATGTGGAGCACTGGCACAAGGTACCTTTATTTTTTCTTAAAATAAAAATGAGATTTATTAATGTTAATATGTGCCATATTAAATCTTGTGAAGTATGAATTTCTATCTTTCTTACTTTAAATACATTGCATATATATATAGGATTACCAGTTTCGATCTCCCAAACGTAAACTGAGCCATCTTCACAACCAACAACCAAAGCCTCTTCCACAGGGTGCCATTTCATGGTCTTCACAGGAAATAGATGTTTTCTGGCATGGAAAAAACATATTCGATCCTGCAGATTCAGAAGTGCCACTGAATTATCACTGCAGATGCAATAGATGGTCTGGAACAATTTTACCTATGTATGAAAAACACAATAAGAGTAATGTTTTTAATGAGAAATCTTTATCTGACCTAATTGTAAATATTATTTGCTTGTATCACATTCATTTGATATGAAATAAAAAAAGGGCCAGTGAAAAGTTCAGTAACATTCAAAAAATAAAATATGTCTTTCATGGGTTGGACTACGGCAGACTAAAATCTGATGGCTTGTTATAAATTACCATTAAAAATTAGTTTAAAGCTGCATTTTGCAAATGCGTTTCAGCGTGTTTAGGTGCATCAAATGTTTGAGAGTTTATTAATTTAATTGGCCATAATAATAATTTATTCCGGCCATTGTAATGAATGAATGCTCAAGCTCTAAACGTACCTATTGTTTAGGCAGGTTTACACGTATTTGGCAGTGTTTACCATTTTTTCCACCAAAACGCTCCTCTACTGAATGCAAAGGTGATGGCTTTTTCCTGCCTTTTAAATGTTCCCACCCCTAAATTCCTGTAATCGCCATGTGTACAATAACCAACCACCAATCAGCTTCTAACTTCAGCTTGTTCATTTTATCTTTGAGAATAGAACGTAGAAGCTGATTGGTTACTATGCACAGCTACACCAAATTCTGTGTGCACCAGTTTTAGTAAATCTCCCCCATAGGCTAACATAGAGGGGTGTTTAGAGGCAGAAAAAAAACAGTTAAATGCCTTTAACAGTTGCATTTTTAACGTACTTGTGTTCATGAAGCCTAAACAGTTCTTTGCAACATGGCAAACTAGCAGCATTGTACAAAATTCCCACACAATTTGTATCCTCCTTGGTGAATGGTTCATTGCTTTTCCCTGCATTAAGCTACAAGTCATCCAATGGAATCCAATTAATGAAAAATTAGTTTGAAAGTGTGTGTAACGGAACGTCCAGCAGCCAGCTTCAATGCTTCTGTCAAGATACAGCTTCCTCCAGTCTGGAACCAGGAACCCAGTATAGTTGTTGAGCATCCAAGGACTAGACGACACTAGTAAACTGCAACTCACGTTATTGAAAACTGACACATAATTTATATACCACACAAGATCAGGTGAGCCAGATCACTTAATCGAATACAATGCAAAGTGTAGACAGGAATATAATTAACATACTGTAACTAAGCATCAATCAACATAAACAGCACGCTAATCCTGTTTATGTAGGTAATGTCCAGCTCCCATTCCTGAACAGGTAGAAACTCCAAATCTTCCTGTGCCCAGCACACTTCCAAGATATTCAACATCTGTTCTACTGTCCTGGATAGGTCTGTCACAGTGTGGTTTGGAGCTACAATGTACTTTAATTGATAAAAGACACTTAAACATTTTAAGAATGCTGTTCATAAGAAGCATCAGCTGACATGAACCATGCCTTGCAAAAAGCAGCTCTCTGAAGTCTTTAGGCATTCAACAGTCGACAGGTAGACAAACTTTTTATAAATGGAGACAGTTTAGTACTGTGGCTACTCTTCATAGAAGTCGTCACCTAGTCAAAATGACTCCCAAGGCACAATGCAGAATCCTCAATAAGGGAAAGAAGAACCCATGAGTAACAGCTAAAGGCTTGAAGACATCTCTGGAACTGCCAAACACCCCTGTTCATGAGTCTACTCTTCGTCAGTCTTTAAACAGACAAGGTTCCCCTTGGCAGAACACCATGGAGGACGCTGCTGCTCTCCAAAAAAAAAAGAAGAGCACCTTGACAAATGGCAAGGCTACTGGGAAAATGTTTTGTGGACTGATGAAACAGACGGTGAATTTTCAGGAGACTTTGCACGCATTTGTGGCTCAATTCCCACGCTCTTCCTGCATCCTAACCCAGTCCAGGCTGGAGAAGACACTTAGATCTGGTTGTACTGAGAAACCTACATCGCGCTTATATACGCATCTGGTTTATGTGTCTTTGCCACCGCTGGACGGCCTCTGGTCCCGTTGGCAGCGCGATATTCCCGCGTTGGATGACGACGACTGGGATGATGTCTGGGACTTTCCCTTCAGGTCGCTAGTTTCTATACGTGACAGACTAGTACAATTCAAAATAGTGCACAGGGCGTATTTCACCCCACACAGACTCCATCTGATGAACCCTGCTCACTCTCCTGAGTGTTGGAGATGTGGCTCTACTCCAGGAGACTTTTCTCACATTTTCTGGCACTGCCCAAAGATACAACAATTTTGGGGGGAGGTGCTTGCTCTAACCAATAAGGTTGCATCGACTAACTTACCACTGTCAATGGAAATTTGCTTGTTGGGCCTAATAGAAAACCTCGTTCCCACAATAGCTAAACGCACGATGATTGGGTTGTTATTTTTTATGCTAGGAAAATCATTGCACTGCAAAGGAAAAAATCTAATCCCTAATCCCCCTTCAAGTGCTCAGTGGAAACGTCTGGTCAATGAGAGTCTCCCGCTATATAAAGATACCTATGCTAATAGAGGTTGCCCGTTGAAATTTGATAAAGTCTGGAGTAAGTGGATGGAGGAATTGAATATCGTCCAGTGAATATTGATTAGTCATAGATATCATATTTTAGGATTGATAAGTATAGACAGTTCCTGGATAGGCATACTTTGTTTCTGTAGGCCCCTTCTTGTTTACTACTCTGACTGAAATCTATCTCTAGTAGGAGGAAAGTGACATTTATACCCTGTCTATGTGTCATGGCTGTAACTCATTCTGACTATCGGATGTATATTTCCAGATGTTAAACCTGTACAATTTAAGCAACCAAGTTGTATATGTTTGTATGTCTTTTAAAATTGAATAAAAATAAATTTAAAAAAAAAAAAAAAAGAACTTTTCAGGAGAAATATTCAGCATCATGTATGGTACAAAAAAAGAGCTTAGCTTAACAACTTCAAAACATTGTTTCAACTGTGAAGTGTGGTAGAGGGAACATCATGATTTGGGCTTTGATTTGCTGCTTCATCACCTGGACTACTTGCCATCATTGAGTGCAATAGGAGTTCCTAAGTTTTCCCAAAATATTCTACAGGATAATGTCAGTGTGCCTGTCTGACACCTGACACATACTCACAAAGCCATTTGTTTTATGTATAGTGAAATATTCCTGGCTGATCCTGCTTTCAACTGTCTCTCCCATCATCTCTGTGTCCCATTGCAAGTGGAGATTGTCTAGACCAGCGATTGTCCTCTTCAGAGCATGCTCAATTTCAGTTTCCTTCTAAGCTGTTCATTTCCTCCATTTTCTTATCTGTGCAGTCCACATGACTATAGAGTCATACTTGTGAGCATATACACAGTGGTAAATGACACCCCCCTCCTTTCCTTCTCCAGCACGTCCTCTTAGCAGTGTTGCTAAACACTATGTGGGTGAGATATAATATGCTGATTGATAACATTCACTAAGAAATTCACAAAATGCCTAGTTTTATTATAAATCAGTATTAAATATATCTAATGTAATTACTAATACCTGTAAAGTAAAAAAAGAGTCATGGATGCAGATGTCATCTGAACAAAATTGAAACTAGTGTCAATCTTTGACTATGCCTACATCATATTAATGCACAAAAATTCATATTTGATACTTAATATGGCTTTATAGGGAGCTGTAAAACAGTTTTTTGATATTTAATTTTTTTTTTAATGTAACTGGCACAGCACCAATCATGACTGGCTAGACACAGACTCACACTGAAAAGAACATGCAATAGAAGCCCCTCCCAAAGATCTTTCCCTGCAGATACCAACGGACAAGGAAAGATCATGTGACCACACAACAGTGCTGTAGGACTAAGGTACTTAGAGGATGAAAAAAAAACCAACACAGAGGCATGATATACTGTATACAGTACCTAAGGTTGTGCAGGTCTGATACAGGGTTACCAAAAGTGCTCGTTTAAAGTAGTTGCTGCCAAAAGGATGTTTGACCAGCTATTAACTCCAAGGATGCATTTACTTTTACCTCTAGCACTGTAAATCTTTAATAGGTGTGTTCAATTAACACATGCAAAATTAGAATTGTTTGTCTGTTATCAGCTTAAGCACATTTGGTTTGTCTATTGTTGTAAGAGCACATTTTATGGCAAATTACTGCAAAAAAAAAAATGTTAATTTCAATGGGTTCACATACTTAAAATGCGTTTTCTTTCCACTGTATTTATACAATGGCAACAATTTTACAAACTGTACATTCACATAGAGCCTATAATCTATAGTCCTATCTCACTTGTTTAGATACACATTAGGGTTAGTACTAATACAGAGTGCAGGACACTAGAGTGTTTATTGTGAGTGGAGAAAACGGTCTACAGCTTTCTCTGGGTTTTGTAATCCTGGATCGGAGCCTGGAGCTTGAAGGCTTCAAAGTGTCTTTGGTGGGGCGAAGTCATCAATCTTGTGTCCAGGTCTTCCTGTAGACCTGCAGGGGATATGTGTATCCAGGTGTTTACACTTGTTATAAGCCAGGAGCTGGCCATAGCTCAGAGCCCTTGCATGGAGATAAGTGTATGCCCTTGTTTGGAAAGGTGTGTGTTCCAGCCAGGAGAGGTGAACCACTCGGGAGACAGTACCACATGTGGGAGAAATTCCCTACAGCTGAGTGAGCTGGCAGGATGAGAGAGCTGAGGCAACTAGCGAGTCCAAGTGTCAGGAGTGAAAGAATAGGACCCCATCTAGGGGCCATGAGTGGGCTTGGGCACCCACCGAACAGCTGGATAAGTACAGAAGCAGGTCACCCTGGCAGATGACACAGGTTTACCTGAGGTGCAGAGTCTAAGTACTAATGGGTGTTCACCAGAGCTCCTGATGGCAGAGGTCGGTTTAGTATCAGGTTGCAGTCCTCATGATCGCCTCACCAGGAGGTGAGCAAGCTGGGGTCCAGCAGCAGATTTAGCAAGTAGGGATAAGCAGAAGCATAGTCAGTAAACAAGCCAAAGGTCGGTAATGAGTGGTTGCAGGTCGGGATCAAGCAGAAGTGTAGTAAAGGAACAAGCCAAAGGTCAGTAACAAGTGGTAGTGAAGATACGGAAGGCAGCAGAAGTGATAAAAGTGATATATTGGTTGGGAAGAGCACAATAATGTGGCAAACAGAAAGTGCATGGGACATGGCTTAAATCAGGAAGCCAATGGGAGGAACAAAGAGTTCAAGGTTCAAGAAAAACAGGTTTCAAGGCAAGATTGAAGGAATTGTCCAGGGAGCTGTCCAGCATCCCAGAAGGCTAAGCAAGAACAGGAATCGCCAGACATGCAGGTTCAGACCGGGGTCCTGACAAGCAGTGCTGCTGAAGAGGGTCAGGTGGCTTAGCATGTTTCTGTTATTTGTTTGCTGTTGGAAAACCCCTGTGTGGGCAACCTGTTGTCAAAACGTTGTTCTTATTTTTAATAAAATTGGGACGGAAAGTCCTTACGCCACAGGTTCAAACTGGCATGTCTCACTAAAATGCATCTAACACATGAGATAAACATCCCCATATGACAAAAGGGAGAACATGCATACTGCAGCTAGGATGCAAACTAGACACCCAGTGCTACATGGCAGAAGCACTAACTGCTAGGGATGAGCTCCCTGCTTGGTTCTAACACCACTTTGGAACAAACTTTGCATATTTGGTGAATGCTGGACTGCTAACTCACTCAACAGAACCAATCTTCATATAGAGTAGTGTTTTTTTTCTACCACTACAATATTTTACAGGTTCCTTCTTATTCCTGTCAATGGTTATGAGCACCTGCTTTGTTTTTAGCAACCAGTGATGTCACCTGGCCCCATTTCATTTGCTTGCCGGGGACCCTGAGTCATGTAAACAAAGGGGCCGGAATAGTGACCCCATGGCCATATTTGGTCAATTAAATCACCAGGTATTCCCGCCCATTTGTTTAAATTCCATAAGACAGCTCAGGTAGCGGTCATTCGCTGAGAGTGAGTGACAGGATTGGATGTGTTGGCTGCCGGGTTTTTTCTTTTGGCGAGTGGTTAGGCATAATTTGCAGCGACTGAGGAGGATCTGTAACACTGGATGACATGATTGATCATAGATTTACATTTTTTAGATTTTTTAGCTTTTAAAGTACTTGTCTTTATTTACTATTTGCATTTTTTTGACAAGGTGCATTGCTGAGGGTTCCCCTGGCAAGGCACTCCCCATGTTTAGGGCATGTGGCCTGGTATGGTTCAGGAGGGAAGGGTGCACACAGGCAGGATGCATGCTCGGATAAAGGTCTGGTGTGGACTAGGTGGGAGCAACACAATTTTTTTTTGTGTTTTTTTTGCATGAAATTCCATCTTAAACTTCATACTAGACCTGAAGGCTGTGGTATGGAATTTAAAAAGGGCCCTCATGATATATATATATATATTTTTTTTTTTTACGAGAATTACCTTTGACATCCATAGCAGACCCTCGTCAAGGTTAAGGGTCTGGTATATATTTTTAGAAGGCACTGCATACTGTTTTTGTGTGTGTGTGTCTTGGGGGGGGGGCTTTAACATCTATAAAATACCCTCTTTTCGGGTAAGGGTCTGGTACAGATAAAGGCTATCCATAACTGCGTAGAAGCAGCCAGGACCTGTCATTTTACGGCAAATAAACTGCATTTGTTTTCTTTGCAAATGCCTGTTTTGCTGTATCAGCTTCTATACATTGTACAGAAGTGGCACTTAACAGCCAGGTTAAAGCGTCAGTAAACCGCTGCAGAATTAAAGAAGAAAAATAAATACCCGCAAGCCAATGACATAATGTGCTAGTATGCATCACATACTAACACATTATGAAATACCTTAGAATAAAGCCTTTCCAGTGGCACGCTGTCACCACTGAGAGGGCTGACTTCTTTTTTGTATGATATGACTTATTCTATTGGTCCGATGATCGATAGACAGATCGATAGATCGATAGATAGATAGATAGATAGATAGATAGATAGATAGATAGATAGATAGATAGATAGATAGATAGATAGATAGATAGAGATAGATTCTTGTATTTTCAGTGAATACAAGAAAAACAAATATTTCTTTCCTTAGACAGGCAGCAGCTATATACAGTTATAGTAGTTTTTTTCCCACTGCAGGATAGAGACTTTTGTGCTGCATGCTGACTGTCTGTCAGAGTTCTATGTATTTTATTCAAAAGGTCAGGCATTTTTTTAAATGTCAACTTTAGCTGACCTAAAGCTGCCTTTTTAAATTATTTTTAACCGAGCCAAAACAAAAGTGCACAGATCAATAATTAAAACGGAATATCACAGCAAGGAATCTAGCAATGTTCTGAAAATATATTATATGTCACAGTATATAAACACAAGTTTTGGATTCACAAAGTTAATATATATCACCTTTTTGTATACATGGAATATCATAAAAGACTAGTAAATAAAAGTGCACCATGACCATCGTTCTTACTTTGTAGTCAGTTGGGGGAATTAGCAGTTTAAGGATTGCTCCAGCCTGTAATATGAATTTGTGAAATATTTCCCCTGTGAACACATCTCTCCAGATTACAGATGAATTCTGATCACCAGAAATAATCCAGCTTGGATCAAACTTCTCTGAACATGCATGAGGATAAAGTAAGCTGGTCACGCTGCATTCATGGCCTCCAAATATTTTATGTGGCAATGAGCCTAAGGACAAGGAAACAATGAAACAAAATCACTGTTATTTTATTCTGTACTGATCCAAAGGAAAAAGAGAAAATCTCTGGAAAAACAACAATCATATAAACGAATAAGCTACTTATTTCAAAGATTCATTGCAGATGTCCCTAACATCGGATAAACATATCAAATGTATCTGACATAGCTACACAAGCATAGATGCCAATACCTAAAATTGTGTGGTGATTTTCACAATCAGAAAAAAGGTACGTTGAGCTTTTTCCTGGAACAGACAGTTAAATTTCAGATGACGTGCTGATTAGACAACAAAAGCAAGCGTTCTTATTTGTTACTATGGACAACATATCTAATCCAAGGCATCGAAACGCAGATGATCGATGAGTCTACCTAGCCTGCACTGCCCTATATATCATTGTACCAATGTCATTATTACCCTTGCTCTCTTCTGTCATCAATGTCTGGAGAATGGCCTCACCATTTTTCATCTAGAATGTCATTATGAAGCTCCTTTAATCACTAGACATTACCTTTATTTCTATACTTTCCAAGATGGCAGGTTTCCCAATCAGCAGACATTTCCTGCCTCTTAAATGCTATGATAGGATAGCTTGTCATCCATTCTCTGCTGCCACAGATGATGCTTTTGTTTTCTCTCAGTAAAATTCAGGTCAGCCATACTCCAGTCTACCTTAATTTGCTGTTGATGCAGTTGACAAAAGCACCAGTAGTAACCATCAAATATTTAAGTGTTAGCAAATGCCTTTAGACCCCTTTCACACTGAGGCAGTTTTCAGGCATTTTCGCTCTAGAAATAGCGCCTGTAAAGCGCCTGAAAACTGCCTCCTATGCCGCCCGAATGTGAAAGTCTGAGTGCTTTTACACTGGGGCAGTGCTCTTGCGGGACGTTACATAGAGTCCTCTGTACACAGCGCTCCCAAAACACCCTTGCCCATTCAAATGAATAGGAAGCGCCGCAACACGGGCATTTTTAACCCTTTATTATAGTGGGGGTTAAAAGCGCTCTACTAGCAGCTGAAAAGCGCCGCTTAAACAGTGCTAAAGCGCCACTAGAACGAGCGGTGCTTTTGCGCTAGCGCACGGGCTACACCATTGTAAAAATGGCTTTAGAGCAGTGATTCTTAAACTGTGTGCCGCGTGGGATTTGCAGGTGTGCCGTGGGAGTTTTAAAAAATATTTTAAATGGCTAGCGTTTTGAAACATTGAACATATTGAAAAATTAAATGGTAAATCAATGTCGCAAAAGTTAAAAAAGTAACATACAGTGTATAAAAATGCAATCTGTCAGTCTGACATTCGTTGGTTCCTTTCGTAATGCGCGACTTGTGCGAGATCTCGGGAGAACCCGATCACTTTAGTTATAATATAACAATAGACACCGTTCCATTCCAAGTTTAAAGCTTATAAATAAAGTTTGTTCATTGTTTAGTGATGGAGAAATACTTAATCAAGTCTGGAAGCAAGTGAAAGTACAAAGAAGATTACAATCACTTCACTCTGATTTGCTCTTGAAAGTAGGCACATCCTTCACATTAAAATTTAAAATTAAATATACCGTATATGTAAAAATAAATAAGTTCTTCACCACAAAAATTGGTAAGATTTTTTCAGTCAAGCGCCGCTAAACTAGCAGTGATTTACGGTCGTTTTAGAGGCAATTTTCGTTGAATAAAGGGTTAAAAGCACCCGCAAAGCTCTGCTGCCAAGGCACTTAGTCCGGTGCTTCGGCGGCACTGCCCATCGATTTCAATGGGCAGGGGCGCTTTAGAAGCGGTGTATACACCGCTCCTAGAGCGCCTCAAAGAAGCTGCTTGCAGGACTTTTTTTGACGTCCTGCCAGTGCAGCACCCCAGTGTGAAAGCACTCGGGCTCTCACATTGGGATTGCAGGTGAGGCATTTTTCAGGCGCTTTACAGGCGCTATTTTTAGCGCTAAAATGCCTGAAAAACACCTCCAGTGTGAAAGGGGTCATAGAGCATTAACAATCCCTGAGTGTGCAGAAACAATAACAGGCTTAGGGCTGGAGTTCCTAAGTTTTTAGTTGCTTTTTCCTTTATGAACACAAGAAAAGTATAAATATATAAATATATGATGAACCCGAAGGTATTGGTTCACCCAAATCAGATGTGGTTAGTAGACTTGTGCACAACGGAAAATTTTGTTTAGTTTCGGTTCGTTGTCATTCGTAAAATACATAATTTCGTTCTGTTATATTCGTTATGTAACGTTAATTCATTTTCGGATAATTCGTTATTTCTGTAGAGTGTCGATATTCGTTATACTGAATCTCGAATTCTTTTGTTATATCCGCTATAATTTATTTTGTATTAGCTGAAATTCGATATTTATGTATATATATTGATTTGTGATAATGATTCGTAGTTTGGAAAGTCATTTTTTTATTGAATCTATTAACACACACAATGACAATATCTCTTCTCCTCTGCTCAAACACAATACAACACCCTTCTCACTCAGTTCTCAGGAATGCACTTTGCCAGTAAGCCAACCTTCAGCACAAAAGTAATCAGCTGATTGGACTGTAAGATTTACTTTGAGTTGACCTTTTGTTTTATTAGATCTTTAACAAACTACCGAATCATGTCGAATTCATTCATTATATCCGCTATAATTTCTTTCATATTAGTTGAAATTTGATATTTATGTATGTATATTGATTCGTGATAATGATTCGTAGTTTGGAAAGTTGTTGATTTATTGAATCTATTAACACACACAATGACAATATCTCTTCTCCTCTGCTCAAATACAATACAACACCCTTCAACTCAGTTCTCAGGAATGCACTTTGCCAGTAATCCAACCTCCAGCACAAAATTAATCAGCTGATTGGACTGTAATGCCGCGTACACACGAGCGGACTTTGACGGACTAGGTCTGGCGGACTGGACTCCGTCAGACAATTCGACCATGTGTGGGCTCCAGCAGGCTTTTTTTCCCCAAAAGTCCGACGGTCCTAGAAATAAAACATGTTTCAAATCTTTCTGACGGACTCGAGTCTGATCGAAAAGTCCACTCGTCTGTATGCTAGTCCGACGGACAAAAAAACGTCGCTAGGGCAGCTATTGGCTACTGGCTATCAACTTCCTTATTTTAGTCCGGTCGTACGTCATCACGTACGAATCCGTCGGACTTTGGTTGATCGTGTGTAGGCAAGTCCATTCATTCGAAAGTCCGTCGGAAAGTCAGTCGAAAAGTCCGCCAGACCTAGTCCGTCGAAAAGTCCACCCGTGTGTACGCGGCATAAGATTTACTTTGAGTTGACCTTTTGTTTCATTAGATCTTTAACGAATTACCAAATTGATTCGTTATATTCGTTATAATTTCTTTCGTATTTGTTGAAATTCGTTATTTTTTTATTCGGACATTTGGATGCATTCGAATGTCCGAAAGATGCAAAATTCGGCCGAATTTCGATTCGTTACGAAACGGATTGCACATGTCTAGTGGTTAGGTAAAAGGGTTGTAAACCCTTACATATACCACTGAAGTGACTGGATTCAATTGAGATGAAACAAATCCTCCTACACAAGTTGTCCCTGTTTATATGCAGTCCTCTCTTATACAGAGCTGTTTAAAGTGCAGAATTTATACAGCTTGTCTGACCTTTCAGATTATACAGGGGGCAGGGATCTGAAGTTATATTCTGCAGAGCTCAGTGAGAAGAGCTCTGAGACCTGATTGGGGGGGAAGGGACAAACCCCCCCTTCACACAGCAACAGAGCTGAGCCTGTCAATCACAGGCTGTGTGCTGATGATGCAGCGGGATATATATGTGCCAGTTTTGCAGATGTAAAAAAACTATTTTGAAAGATTTTTTGCATCGATTCCCAATGGGTAATACAGTGGGATGCTTTTAGAGTGGACGCCATTGTGAGATGGTGAAAGTAAGGTGGGTTATCCGCTCCCAATATTGCATTAAAGAGTTTATGAATGACAACGTTGGATTTATCAGTAGTTTGTAGATGGATGCAATGGCTTTGGAAGTAGGGCTGGGATGGTTGTAGAATTGCACAAAGTCCAAACACAGGCTGTGTGCTGAAGCTCCCTCCCCTGTCACCTTTTTATCTCTTGGTGTCAGGAAAGCTTGTCAGAAGTAACCTATACAGATAGCAGAGGAACGAGGCAGCAGACAGAAATCACACTTAGTGCTCTGGATTGAGACAAGTACACAGTACAGAGGGATATGTTTTGTTCATATTTCATGTCTGAGGTTTACAACCACTTTAAAGGTGCCCACTATTGTGTGCAAAAACCTTACAAATTCAATATGCTGACAGTCTTTGGTTTCAGAATTGCCTTCTAGAATATATTACATTGGGTAGTTATTGTATATGCCTCACAGTTATACCTGCACCCAGGGTTTTATGAACATTTCTTTCTTTGTACATCAATAATACAAGCCTGATGACCAGCTCTAGAGAAGTCACCACTACATAATTTATAATACAGTGATTTGATTTGCCATTTAATGGATCTGGAGTTCTGACTCAGAATATATAAATCCCTTAAGGGGGACTACTATGGAACTCCTTTATGGTTTTGATTTTTTTTTTACTTTTGTTTTGATTTTTGGGTTTTGTATTTCTTTAGAGGCTAGTCTTATGTGTGGCTGGGGTATATTAAGTGTTTTTACACTCCACAGAGGAAACATAAGCGTTATAAATTACATGTGGAGGAAAAGAGATTTAAACTTCATATACAGACAAGGCTTCTTTAAAGAAAGAGCTGTGAAAATGTGGAATAGACTCCTTAACCACTTCAGCCCCGGAAGGTTTACCTCCCACCATTTGTGCAATACGGCACTGCGTTACTTTAACTGCGCAGTCTTTCGATGCTGTACCCAAATGAAACGTTTGTCTTTTTTTTCCCCACAAATCAAGCTTTCATTTGGTGGTATGATCATCTCTGCGTTATTAATTTTTTGCGCTCTAAACAAAAAAAAGACCAACAATTTAAAAAAACTAAAGAAAACAATATTTTTTTACTTTCTGCTTATACATATCCAATAAAAAAATATAACAAATCATTTCTCCATCAATTTAGGCCAATATGTATTCTGCTACATATTTTTGTTAAAAAAAATCCCAATAAGCGTATAATGATTGGTTTGCGCAAACCTTATAGCGTCTACAAACTATGTGATATTTTTCTTTCTTCATTTTTTTAACATTTTTTACTAGTAATATCAGTGATCAGCGACTTATAGAGGGACTGCGATATTGCGGCAATCAGATCAGACACTAACACTTTTGACACTTTTTGGGGACCAGTGACACCAAAACAGTGATCAGTATTAAAAAAATATGCACTGTCACTGTACTAATGACACTGGCAGGGAAGGGGTTACATCAGGGGCGATCAAAGGGTTCAATGTGTTCCTAGGGAGTGCTTGCTAACTGTGGGGGAGGTGCATTTACTGGGGGAAGGTAAAGATCCATGCTCCTGCTAAGCAGAAACACAGGATCAGTACATCCCCCTCTCACAGAACGGCAGTCTGCCTTGTTTACATAGGCAGACTGCTGTTCGGCCTGTCTCCCGAACGATCGGCAGGCCCTGGCGGTCTGACGCCCCAGACCTAGTAGTGTCAGATCACGTAGATCTGGCACAGTGCGGCGGCCTTGCCACAGTGTATGTGTGTGGAGCGGTCCGCAAGCGGTTAAAGAACTGATTGTAAAGGATAACGGATCGCCTCTACTAGCGGCCAGGCCAATGCTACCACTAGGCAAACTAGGCAGCTGCCTAGGGTGCACTGCTGCCTAGGGGCACCAGGCCGCTGGTTTCCCTCCGCGTCTGCATGCTCTGCAGGTTGCAGCATGTAACTAACTCAGTCTTAGGCAGCTGCTCCATCTGACCGGCAGTGTAATTAGAGGCGCAGCACAGCACTAGAGCCAGCGCTAGAGGAAGCAGAGCCAATGCTTCCTGTATAGCGGCGCCTTCTGTCACATGGGCAGGGCAAAGGGGGTGGAGCCAGTGGTGGAGCCAGTGGGGGCGGCAAAATTAGGTTTTGCCTAGGGTGTCAAAAATCCTTGTACCAGCCCTACTCACAGCCATCCCAGGTGAATGACCAATAAAGAGCAGCCTCAGCCTACATGTCTCCACCAATCCATACACCCTGATGCATTTCGCCCCCGCCCACTGTGGCTTAGTCATAGGGGTCATTCATTCGTCATTTGGAGTCATATCATTTTTTCACCTGGGCTGGTTGGGAGTAGCGGCAATCCTTTATTCTTTACATTTACTAACCCCCTGAATTAGTATTAGGACAAGCCTGCACCCCATTTTGTGGGATATGCTTTCACCTCTACTTTGAGCAAAAGCAATTAAACAGGTCCCTAAAGAACTAATTGTGGCCTGCTCCGGAGATTGTTTTAAAAAAGATCTGGATGCATTCCTAAATGCGCAAAATATAACTGAATAGTAATATTTATAGGTAATAACACCAGGGATAGTTGATCCAGACATGATCAGATTAGCTCCCGGGAATCAGAGGAATTTTTTTTCCCCCACTGGAGCAAATTGCTTCATTGGGTTTTTGCCTTCCTCTGAATCAATTGTGTGTATAGGATAGTGTACTGTATATGAAGTTTTTTTTCCTTCTCTGCTGGTTGAACTAGATGGACTTGTGTCTTTTTTCAACCTAACTATGTAACTTTATGTCTTTTGATATGTACTCTTAATAAGAAAATCTTATTTTTGTATTTTTGGTTATGGGTATAAATTGATAGGTAATTGCTGTCTGAAAATATTAAGCCTAATGCTTGGCCTTATACATAATATTAATACAAGACTAGAAAAAAGCCTTAAAAAATGACAGAAGTAGACTGTATACTATAGGTAATTATGAAAGATATTGACATGGAACCTGATGCAGCGTGAAAACTATGATCCCCAAATTTATCTAAAATATACTTCTAAAGAATAAGAGGTGACTTATTATTATTATTACTATTCAGGATTTATATAGCATCAACAGTTTGCGCAGCGCTTTACAACATCGGGGAAGACAGTACAATTACAACACAATTCCATACAGGAGGGATCGTTAGAGCTTACAATCTAGAAGAAAGGGTAAAGTGGAACAAAGGGTAGTAGCTGTGGGGGATGATCAGATGGACAAAATAAAAATACAGTTGTTAGGTGTGGGTAGGGTAGGCTTCTCTGAAGAGGAGGGTTTTCAGGGATCGTCTAAAAGCTAATAGAGTAGGAGATAGATGGACCGATTGGGGTAAGGAGTTCCATAGGCTTGGAGAGGCTCTGGAAAAGTCCTGGAGATGAGCATGGGAGGAGGTGATGAGTGAGCTAGAGAGCAGGAGGTCTTGAGAAGAACGAAGAGAACGATTAGGTTGGTATTTTGAGACTAGGTCAGTGATGTAGCTGGGGAGCAGAGTTGTGGATTGCTTTGTAGGTAGTTGTTAGTATTTTGAATTTAATTTGTTGGGTGAGCGGAAGCCAGTGGAGGGATTGACAGAGAGGGGTAGCAGACACAGAGCGGTTGGTAAGGTGGATGAGTCTGGCAGCAGCATTCATGATGGACTGAAGAGGGGATAGAGTATGCAGAGGTAGGTTTATATAAATGACATACCTCTAAGAAGTGGGTGGTC
Source organism: Lithobates clamitans (assembly GCA_037952925.1). Taxonomy (NCBI): domain Eukaryota; kingdom Metazoa; phylum Chordata; class Amphibia; order Anura; family Ranidae; genus Lithobates; species Lithobates clamitans. Next base: position 1,661,147 of record JBBGZY010001345.1, on the reverse strand, counting down.
TCGTAAGAGTCTTGCCCTGGCAGCATGCAATGCAAATGTGATAACAATGTTGCCATCTTCACAGCCACAAACTAGCTTATCAAGGCTGGATATATACAAAGATGCAGTGACCGAAGCAAGTGTCACCCCTTCACTGGGAGCACACAGGTGATCTATGATTCCTTCAGACATTGATTTATGTCGGTCAAACATTTCCTGGAGAGTTATTGTTACCTTTAGTGGTATCTCTAGAGGGAAAAAAAAAACACACACTGATAACCAACTGTAATGAAAGTCTAGTTATCGAACACATAAACACATGCTATCTAGAACATAATATAATTAATTGTTGCATTTATCTTTTAAAGTGCTTATCTTCTTTATAATTGATGTTAAGCAAATATTTGCCATTGACAGTTTTTCTTTAACAGAATTATCGATGAAATATGTTAATTGTTAAAGAAAACAATTGTTTTAAAGTATTGATTCTCTTTGGTTTTCCCAATATTCCACGGCTTTTGATTCTTGTCAATAAACCACTGATAAAATACCAGGGAATAGGATTTTACTTTCTTTTTTTTTTTAAATCATCTTTTGCTTTTTTTCAAAAATAAAGAGCAAGCACTTGTAGGAAATGCTATCACAAGGTTTCAAAATGTAAAAGGTAATGTCCAACAGTTACGGTACATTCTTTACACACATAGCCCAGTGCAGAGAGCCCCCTATTGGCAGTGCCCTCAGTTCCAGATTTCTGTTTGGTGTTCACCAAGCCACTAAAAAATAAGGACTTCCACACTGTAGCACTCATCCCCGAAAGGGCCCACTGATTTGGCCAAGGTACCTTTCAATGCAAGAGCAGCCAGGCACACAGCAACAGTCACTCTTCAGGCTCAATGAACAGTGCAAGGTTTGTCTTTCTTTGAAAATGATTGCTGAATAACTGAAGTAGGGCGTTGGGAGCTATGGGATACTCCAGAAACAGTAAGCAGCAATAAAAGGGCACTCTTCACTTTGTAGCCACTCTTTATAACAGACCCTTTCAGTAATGGCCGCCCATGCAGGGCGCAGGGGCGCCCCCCCTAATCCATGCATCCGGCCCCTAATCTACATGCAGGGTGATGGACGCATGGATTCCAATGGAGTTTTTTTATTAGAAGCACATGATTAGAACCAGAGGCTTTAATTGGCTTAAAAAAGGGTGGGCCACCCAGTTGTGTGACATTAGCAAATAATATTTGCTAATGTCTTTCTGTTTCTCCTGCCACCCAATCAGGAAGTGGGTCTTGAGACCCGATTGGCCGGGAGTCCTAAAACCCGACTGGCCGCGGGTTCTAAGTCCTGATTGACAGGGAGGAGAAGCGACCGTCGGGACTTGAGAGATGACACAGGAGGGAAGCCATGACTTGGATAGGGTAAGAGCAGGGGCCTGGCAGGTGACAGGGAGCGATGCGGCATTCAAGTGATGGAGTGGGGGTGGCTGGCTGAGGAGGCCATGGGCCGCCCCCCAGGAAAACTGAGCACCAGCTGCCACTGGTCCCTTTAGCAATAGCCCAGAAGATGCACAGCACTGAGACACCATATGCAGGCAAGCTTTAGCCTTAGTGCACAAGGGGTAGCAGCAGTAGCATTCACCAGGAACATGCATGCAGATCTGTACTCAGTTTCCCTGGATACAAGAACTCTTTCACCACCTACTGGGAACCCTCCCCCATCTCAGATTGACTGAGAACATAAATATTCAGGTTGCTGATTTGCCTTTTCAGCCCACTACATTCTGGAATCCTCCAGAAGGCAGGGAGAAAAAAATCAAACTTGCAATCAGTGGAACCCAGAGCAGCCCAAAGCAATCACAAACTGTTCCACTGACTAGAGTGGAGCCAAAAAGAACTAAATGTACCTAGCCTTCCTAGCAACCTGTCTGGAAGGGTGCTACAATATTCTGCAACAAGATGCAGTGTAAGGCAAAGTTAGCACTTACAAAATTTGTGTGTATTAACAAACTAAGCAAGTTATTCCCCTTTGGCCCATGTAATGGGGGATGATTTTGCAATGGTTGTGGTGGGCAGAGGGGATTGTGAGGAGCGCACCCTAAGCTGCCCTTTTTTGAGGAATGTGTGTGCAAAGGACTTAAAAGAGACGTTTGGCATTTTCTTTGCAAGAATCATACTTACCTATCTGTCCCCCATCAGCTCTAAGACTGAGAACCGAGCGATCAAAAGCTGCTGATCACTCAGTTCTCAGAGCTCAGTGAGCCAAGAGCTGGTGATTGTCAGTCACCGCTCTCTACTCCGACCGCCCCCCCCCCCCCCCCCCCCCGTGATTACGGTGGTGCTGGGCTGTGGAGGGGGCCGGAGCGGCTGGATCAGGCTCTCAGCGGCTCACTGAAACAGGGCCGGTCCTGGGTTGTGTGTAGGGTTGCCACCTCATCCCTTTAAACCAGGACACAAATAATTACACAGGTTTTGTGGCTGATTAAGGCGGTAATTAAACTGACTTGGTGCCTTATCTGTATTAAATCATCCCAGAATCTGTGTAATTCATATGTGTTCGGGTTTAAAGGGATGAGGTGGCAACCCTAGCTGTGGTCAAATCCCGACCATATTGTCCCGATCTTTCCCCAGCCTGGACCAGCTCTGTGACATCAGCCTACAGCAGGTCACAGGGATGAACTGCACTCCTGTGATCCACAGAAGAAGTACAACCAAAACACGTGACCTGGCATATTATACAGGTTATTCCTTAAATTTGTGGCGGGTCACTGACCTGTAACAGGGATAGGCCAGTGAAGTTTCAGACCACCCGATATGCATGTACTTGTTCTGGGTCAGTAAATCAAGTAGTGACAAAATCATCAGGATTGCAAAGCAAAATATAGTCAATGCATGATTTTGTTTTACTGTTCATAAAATATACCTGTATTAATATATATTTTTTCTGTTCTGTAATTACAGCCAAAACACATGAGTAGATACTATCACAGATTCATTTCAGTGAACCATGCTAACACCATCTTATTTTACCAAGCTTTAGTAATGCTTGCTTTTTGAACGCATTGGAAGTACAAGTTCCCATACAGTATATCTTAACCAAAATTTGGTGATTAATTTCCCAGTATAGTGAAGGAGAGGTGTACAGCATTTCTTCTTGCCCCAATCACCAACCTTGTACCCAAATCCACTGGATTATAGCATGTGTGTTTGAGCTTTGGGTTGCACACCCTAGTGCGATAGGCACACCTATGGTGCTCTAGGCTCTATGTACACCAAACATGAATTTGTTAAAGAGGAAGTAAACCCCAATGGGTTTTACTTCCTCTTTTGCTCCCCGCAAGGCCTGCAAATTAAAAGCATAATGGGCTAGTATGCAATGCATACTAACCCGTTATATGACACTTACCTGCAAACGAAGCCCGCGCTGCCCCCTGTGCAGGCCGCGTCCATCTTCGCTCCTCTTCCTTCTGGGGCCGCAGACTCCGGCTCTGTGACTGGCCAGAGCCGCGTGACGTTATTCCCGCACATGCACAGTGGCATGCAAACTGGCACGGTGGTCAGTTTCTTCACAGCACATGCACCAATAACGACAGCGGCGCACTACAAGTGAAATATCTCCTAAATGGCGCACGCTTAGGAGATATTTCCACTACCTATGGGTAAGCCTTATTCTAGGCTTACCTATAGGCAAAAGTAAGACAAAAGGGTTTACAACCACTTTAAGGACAGGTTTACTTTAATTAAAATCAGAAGACCAATTTAGAAGATGCGGTACAAATAGACATATTTGTATGTGCTTGATTACTGCTACTGAACTTACTTTACTATGTACTTTAATCAACTATATGTTACTAAAGAGTATTAACATTGACTTACCTACTGGCGAACCATCAAATTGTGACACTGGAACATCAGGGACATGCCAGAAATGAAGTCTACCGGATGAATTGCCAGAATAAAGTATCTTATGAAATGGCTCTTTCCTTTGGTTCATGAAAGCCATTGTACATGAAAAGCTCTGCAGGAAAATATCAATACAGATTATATGGACTTTTGCATTACTTTAGGTACGGTATGTTATTTTTTTGGCAATTAAATGAAGGAACTTTTAAAGCCAATGACATTTACAAATAATAAAGCACTAGAAAATTGGGTTATCATTCATAAAAAACATATATTTAAGTTTACAGATACTTACCAAAATCCCTCCTAATCTTCAAGCTAGTTTAGCACCAAACTATTACTCCTAAAATAAAATGCCTAATCCTAATAGCTAACATACTCATAAACCCAAAGGAGAAGTGTGAGAAATCAAATTAACCAACATAAATACTCACCTATATGGCTGCAGCATCAATCTGATGCTGCAGCTGTCCCCCGCCAGCTCTAAAGCTGGCCATACACCTATAGATTATCTGCAGATTTTCTATGGTTGGATAGAAAATGTGCAACAGATCTCTCCATGTTCGTTAAACTGTGTGGATGGAGGAATCTCCCACTTTTTCCATCTAACCATAAAAAATCTGCAGATAATCTATAGGTGTATGGCCAGCTTAAGACCGAGAACTGAGAAATCACATGACCACTGTTCTCTCAGTTCTCGGTCTTCACTGAGCAGAGAGCGGTGACTGTCATTCACCACTCTCTGCGGTGTGCTGAGAGGCTGAGCCAGCTGCTGGTCAGGCATCTGGTTGGATCTCAACCTTAAAGTGATTTTAAAGTCTCGTTTTTTTCCTATAAAAATAACAAACAACTTACCTGCTCTGTTGCAGTGGATTTGCACAGAGCAGTCAGAATCCTCCTCTTCTCAGGTCCCTCTTCTGAAATCCTGGCCCCTCCCTCCCGCCGAGTGCCCCCACAGCAAGCAGCTTGCTATGGGGGCACCCAAGCCAAGTCACAGCTCCCTGTGTCCATTCAGACACAGAGCCCAGACGCGGCCCTCTCTCCCCAGATTGGCTAGCTGACTTTGATTAACAGGGTTTTTCACCTTCATGCATTCTATGCATGAAGGTGAAAAACCTTCTGTGCTGCAGCTCCCCCCAGAGCCCCCCTTTTTCTTTCCTGAGCCCGACTCAATCCAGCGATGTGCACAATCCAGCCGCTGTCTCTCTCCTCATTGGACAGATTGATAGCAGTGGAAGCCATTGGCCTCGGGAGAGAGTTTGCACGGGTGCCCCAAGGGAAAGCGGCTCTCCATGGGGGCACTCCATGAAGAGGACGGCCTGGCGTGTCGGCGGGAGGGGGGGCCCCGAAGAAGAGGATTGGGGCTGCTCTGTGCAACATTGTACAGAGCAGGTAAGTTTAGGCACGTTTGTTGTTATTTTTAAAAAAAATTAGGCTTTACAACCCCTTTAAAGTAGGGATCCTTGAAGAGTCTAGACCAGCTCTGTGACGTCAGGCAACAGCAGTCTTTAGCTCACTGTTGGCTGAATCTGAGTCACAGGAATGGAAAAATGAGTGCACACCTGTGACCCACAGGAGAAGCATGGTCAAATAGCTTTGGCAATACCTCTCTTTTAACCTTAACCATTGACCTAACCCTAACCCTTATGCCCTGTTCACACGATCGCACATTCTGACAACAAAATCCATGGATTTTTTCAGACGGATGTTGGCTCAAACTTGTTTTGCATACAACACGTACGACAAGCCGAGAAAAATGAGGTTCAATAGCCAGTGCGGCTCTTCTGCTTGATTCCGAGCATGCATGGAACTTTGTGCGTAGGAATTGTGTACAGACAATCGGAATTTCCGACAACGGATTTTGTTGTCGGAAAATTTGAGATCCAGACCTCAAATTTTGTTTGTTGGAAATTCTGACGGAAAATGTCCGATGGAGCCCACACACGGTCGGAATTTCCGAAAACGAGCTCCCATCGAACATTTGTTGTCGGAAAATCCAAGCGTGTGTACGGGGCATTAGAGTGGTTGTAAACCTCGGTCATGAGATATGAACAAAACATATCCTTCAGAGCACCAAGTGTCATTCATCTGCTATCTAAATGAGTCACTTCTGATAGGTGACAGGGAAGGGAGGTGTTTCCCTTCACTCCATTCATGTCTCTGTCCTATGCAGAGTGTAACCTCAGCTGCTCACCTCCTGCTTTCTGAAAGCTCAGACAAGCTGTATAAAAAGGAGGAGCTGAAGATAAAAAGGTACAACCTATGTAGGAGGATTTGTGTATCATCTGAGTTACTTCAGTGGGTATATGTAAGGGTTTACAATCCTAATTGATTAAAAAAAAAAATAAGTAGACCCAATCAATACTGTTCAAAGAGCTTAATTGTAAAAATCTTACTGCTTTTAGTAGGTAAATCACTCCCAGAGCCAGTCCAAACATCTGTTCCTCAGAATTCAGCTACTGAGAGGAACTGCTACTATTTCAATGGAAGCAGTGGTCACTCTGCAGAGGTCTGATATATCCTTGGTTAAGTCAGAGCTAGAACTCTCCAATCAGCAGAGAGCATGTGTGTTGCTATGCAGATTATATTTTTAGTAAACCTTTTTAATGAAGTGCCCCCCACCCCCAAATTTGGCCTGATATGTTCAATACTCACTTTCCTCCCTGTTCCAATGACCTTCACTGTCTTCATTCCTATGAATTAGACGTATTCCATATGGAGGCTGGAATATGGCTTATCCCATGGAATGAATAAAGCCCCAACGTGCATGCAAGGAGGATCTGTTGGGGGAATTTTCATTGGAAAGCCTGTGCAGAGCTGGGCAGGGATGCAGAATGAAGATCACTGGAACAGGGTGAAGGTCCATTGCACGTGCATATGAAAAAAATCCACCTTCAGATTCAGAATACTTTATTAATCTCAAAGGGAAATTATTAGCGTATACTATAGAAAAAGCAACAAACTGTAAGAAAAGAGCAAACATCTGAAAATGCGGATAAAATGACCATGCCTTTTTGTAGTATAAAAATGTATTTCTCTGGTTTTGCACAGATCAGCACCGATCCTCTTCTTCTCTGGTCCCCCGCTGGCATTCCTGACTCCTCACCCTTGACCAGTGCCCCCAATAGCAAGCCACTTGCTATGGGGGCACTGGTGCATGTTCGCTCCCGAGCCCCGCTTTTTGCAATCATAAGACTCATAGAGCCATGACTCGGTCCCACCCCCTACTCATAGGCTCACTGAATGTGATTGGCTGCTGTCTCAGCCAATAAGGAGAGAGAGACCTGTGACAGCCAAGGCTCCAGTGCACATCGATGGAGCGAGAGGGGGCTCAGGTGAGTATTAGAGAGGGAATGAAGGGGGGGCAGCACACAGAAGGTTTTTTACCTTCATGCATATGTATAAAAGAGCTACTAAACCATTAAAAATGAGTCTCTAAATTCATAAAAGTCCAAGTATAGAAATAAATAGAATCACTCCACTCGTCAAGTGTGCATATACATTCATTTTCACAGAAGCTGGTGTGGGGATTCTGAGCTATTTATTTCTATACTTGGACTATTATGAATTTAGAGACTCATTTTTAATGGTTTATTAGCACTGCACCCTCTTGTATACATTTGTTTTTGTGGTGTGTAATTAGCCATTGGTAATCATATTTTTATCCAAGCGCAGATTACCTTTTGCATTATGTATTCATGTACTTCAGCCTTTAAAACCACTTTAAAACCAAAAACAAACATTTATTATATTGTAACTTACATGGATGAGACAAACCACATAACACTGACAGAGGTAAATAAAATCAGCTTATATTTATTTGTGTAAGGGCCAGTTCACACCACATGCAGTCCAGTGCATTTTTTTTCTGCATCAAAAATGCATGGAAAGTAGGTTATATGATTTCTAATGACATAGATCACACCAGTGCATTCCAGTTCCAGGAAAAAAAAGTAGAACATGCTGCGTTTTTCCTGCACTGGACTGTACTGGAACGTTGTAAAACACATAAAAAATGCACTGGAACACGCCAAAAACGCACCAAAAACACACTGGAACAGACATGTCCGTATTTAAGGTGAAGAAAAAAGAGGGGGGAAAATCCACTGGACTGCATCAAAAACGCACCAAAAATGCATTAGAAAATGTGCATGCAGAAAAGCATCTGGAACGCATCCGGACTGCGTTTCTGTGGTGTGAACTGGCCCTAAAACTTTTATACCAAAAGGAAAAAAAATATTTGCTGTAAGGGCCAGTTTACACCACATGCGGTCCAGTGCGTTTTTTTTCTGCATCAAAAATGCATGAAAAGTAGGTTATATGATTTTCAATTACATAGATCACACCGGTGCTTGCAGTTCCAGTGCGTTCCAGTTCCAGAAAAAGAAAGTAGAACATGTTGCATTTTTCCTGTACTGGAACGCTGTAAAAAGCATTAAAAACGCACTGGAACACACCGAAACGCACTTAAAAGCACCACAAACCTCACTGGAACACACATGTCCTTATTTAGGGTTAAGAAAAAAGAGGGGGGAAATGCACTGGACTGCATAAAAAAACGCACCCGTAGAAAAGCATCCAGGCCTGCGTTTCTATGGTGTGAACTGGCCCTTACTGATTATAAAGTGTGAGTCGGAGTTTGGCTTTAACCTCCCTGGCGGTATGATTATTTCGGATTTTAGGTGCTGAAAGCGGTACAATTATTTTGCATGGAAATTTGGCGTTTTATATTGTAAGCCTGTAATTCTTAACAATAACACACTTAAATCTGTCCAAACAAGAGTCTAGTAGATATCCCGGGTATGATAAAGTTTGAAATACAAAAACATAAATTTTAATATAATAAATAAAAATAAATAATATTAATAATAATAAAATAAATTTCCCCACGATTCACTATCGCTCAATTCTGCAAGTGTTCTAATTTACTATCGCTGTTTTCTAGCTGGTCTAAAGCCACTTTTGACGTAAAGGGACACTTTTTGGTTGCTATGGACAATCTCCAGTTTCCAGGCAGAAAGAACAGTATATATAATATAAAACTGCATGCAGGGCATGGGCCAAAGCACTGGGGACAAAAGGGATGTGAAATCATTTCATACAGTACTGTAATCTGTAAGATTACAGTACTGTATGTGTTATGATTTTTACATTTTTTTGAATTTGCCGCCAGGCTCCGCCCCCGTGCGTCGCGACGCTCGCAAGGAATGGAGCCTGGCACGAAGAGGCTTCAGGAGGAGGACGGAGCCCGCAGACACAGCGGGGGACATCGCAGGATCCCTGGGACAAGGTAAGTATACCGCTCCAGGATCCTGCAATGTAATCCCGAGTGTGGCTCGGGGTTACCGCTAATGGTGCTGAATTTTAACCCCGAGCCACACTCGGGAAAACCGCCAGGGAGGCTACTTTGTTAGTAGTACTAAATCTTATAATACATTTAACACTACCCTCCTTCCTTGACTAACATTGCTGCTGCCCGCTGTGCCTCCTGTTCTAATTCCTCCAGAGCTGTTTCTCACTAATACCGGGGGTGTGTTACTGGCCAGATCACCAGGTGAAAACAATGAGAAAAGAGCCTAAAAAAGAAAACTAATGCAGCCACCACATCTATTGACTAGTAAGAAGCAATATATTACATTTTTGGTTTTGGATTTAACCCCTTGGCGCTGAGCGTGCGCAAATATGTGGCCCCACTAGACTGGGCCTTTTTCCCAGGGGCTGCATATTTGCATATCTGTCTTTGTGCTGGGAGTGGACCGCATGGCGCGCTCCTAGCACAGAGACCAGGGGGCCCACCGAGATCCCCGGGCCCCGTACTAATGATCGGGAAACAGAACTCCCGATTCCAGGTCACCTGATTACTGTGACAGCCTCTGATTGGCTATTACAGTGAACAGTCACTGTGAAGCCCACCCCAAAATGTTCTTTCTCTGAATGGAAGAGAGATACATCCTATCTCTCTCTCTACTTGCAGGGAGAAAAACTGTGTAAAAAAAAATATAATAATAATAATAATAATAATAATAATAATAATAATAAAATACAAAAAATACAAAGAAAAAGTTTGATCTAGGTCAATGCCAGGGTTCGTGTTTGGGTCGAGGTCAAGGTCAAAAGTCAAGGTCAGTATTTTTTTTTTTTTGAGGGGGGGGCAGCATTTTTTTTTAAATAAGTGTCAGTGTGTTTTAGGTAGGATTAAAAAAAAAAAAAGGCAAAATGCACACTATTGTTTCTGGGCTGTACTACGGGGACATACAACAACGAACATACACATATGTGTTATCACTGCGATCGCCAGGAGCAGGAAAATTTAAATACAGCTAAATTTAAAAAAAAAAAAACATATTTTTTTTTACTATTTTAGGCCAGTTTTACTTTGATATCAGGAGATATCCATTATCATTTACTTCCAAATGAAAGACGAATTTGTCCTAAAAAATATGTGGTATAATTCACCTGGATGCACAAAGTAGTTGATATGTACGGTTTTTACTAACGCATGTCAAAGTTGTAAAATTGTGCACAGGCATTAACATTTCTTTTACCCTTAGGCGCGAAGGGGTGTTGGAGCAATTCCAATAATAAATGTATTTTTCTGTTTATCTCTACATAATATATATTGAATTGGTATGGTCCATTTATAGTTTAGATTATGATTCTTGGGTTTTGTACCCAAACTGGATTACCAAACTGCTTGACCGATGGCTATGCTGACAACACATTATATTTTTCATTATGATGTCTTTAATGTACCTTTTCCATGACACTTGTGTAGCAGAGTAAGTGAGGGGTTATTGTTTCTTTCAGTAATCCTTCTTCTCCCGGACATAAACTTTTGGAAAGGCCACTGCGTAAAGAAAACGACACAAGGCATTAAAGTGTCATCAAACAAAAGGTGATTGACTGGGTTCAATTCTTAGCACTGAAAGAAAAGTTGCTAAGATGGTAATTCATGACTTTTTTGTTCCTGGAAATCACAGCACCATCTGCCCAATCAAGTTCTACTTGGGTAATCTTATTTCTTCATCTCCTGCTGCTTCACATAAAGACGGAGGACTTGTGCCAAACTCAAGCCAAATGTTCTAATGTCAAAAGGTTTTGTTCTGGGTTTTGATCAAGTGTGACAAGCAGGGATTTTCTACAATGCACTTACAAACAGCTTACTTTGTACCTGGACTTATCATATGCCAGTCCTATGTGGGCCCACCTGTTCAGCAGCTGGTAGATGTAGCTGTGCCCATCCTGGGTCCAGATGATAAGTCTGTTAGTAGCCAAGAACTCGCCTCCAGAAAACCTCTGACTATCCTTGCAATCATCACTGCAAAGCATGGAGAAGTCACAGTAATCATAGACCTAAACAACAAAGGGGACACTTTAATTAAAATACAATAGGAAAAAGCAAGCTCACCAAAAAAAGTTAAAGTGTATCTAAAGCAAACGTTTTGGGGCCAGATCACACCATAGAAACGCAGTTGGATGTGAGTTTTTTTATGCGTTTTCAATGCATTCCAGTGCATTTTTGATGAGTTTTTGGTGCATTTTTGATGCGGTTTGATGCATTTTTCCCCCTCTTTTTTCTTAAGGCCAGTTCTCACCACATACAGTCCAGTGCATTTTTTTTCTGCATCAAAACACATGGAAAGTAGGTTACATGGTTTGCAATGTCATAGTTAACACCAGTGCTTGCAGTTCCAGAAAAAAGGTAGAACACGCTGCATTTTTCCTGCACTGGACTGTACTGGAACAATGTAAAATGCATCAAAAACGCACTGGAACACACCAAAAAAGCACTAGAATACACATGTCCTTATTCAGGGCCAGTTCACACCATAGAAATACAGTCTGGGTACGTTTCAGATGCTTTTCTGCACGCACGTTTTTGACACATTTTTGATGCGTTCCAATGCGGTTTTAATGCGTTTTTGGGGAATTTTTGATGCAGTCCAGTGCATTTTCTCCTCTTTTTTGTTAACCTTACATAAGGACAGGTGTGTTCCAGTGCGCTTTTGGTGCGTTTTACAACATCACATTCCCTCTGATCACATTCAATCTATTCTCAGCTGCATAAGAGCTGAGGCATACCGAGCTTCCCAGTGAATGGCTGTGTGGTCAGTTTTTAATAGGAAAGCAAGGGGACTAGCAGGAACACCAGGGATTTCACATAAAGGAAACAACACAGAGAACAAGATACATACACAATACACAAATATATTGTACAGCAGGCACATATCAGGAATATGAAGTGTTGGGGTAACAAATGCTTTAAAGTGGTTGTATACCCTTTTTGTACATTTTTACCTACAGGTAAAATGAATATCTAAACCTGTACGTTTTAAGAGATATTTACTTCACTGACATCACTGACATCAGCGGCGCACGTGCTGTGAAGGTCCGGCAGACGCTGCCGGACCTTGCCGGAGAGAGGGGCCAGAGCCACGGACCTTGCCGGAGAGAGGGGCCAGAGCCACGAACCCAGAAGACACGCTGAGGGGAAATGTCAGCTCCTTCGGTGGTGACCGGGATCAGCTGCTGATGCCTCGTTCTAAGGTAAGAATTTCATAATGAGCTAGTATGCAGTGCATACTAGCTCATTATGCCTTTTGCCTTACAGGTTTTTTTAAAAAAAATAATAATTTGCGAGGGTATACAACCGCTTTAAGTAGTAAGAATTTTTTTTTTCATTTCTTTTTTTTATTTCATAATTAAGGAGATCATATGTGCAAAACACATACAACCCCATACCACTTCATACTGCCTAATAATAATTGACTATATCTTGCTTACATGTATACTGCAAATACGTAAAGTTCTATTAATAAACTTTTCTGTTGAACCCGATGTTTGGATTTTGTGGTTAGTAATACCAAATACAGAGACAAGCTAGGACGTAATCATTGATTGGTGAACTGCTGAGCCCACCATGATATTTTCACCCAACTCACTACAGCATACATAAACAGTAAAAGGGCCATTTCTTTTTTAATAGAATAATTTTCTTTTGATCAGAGATATTTTCCAATACACCGGAAGATCTATGAGTGTAATGATATGCACCTGCTGCATTTTTGAATGCTTATTGTTAACCAGCTGACATACTGTAATCTAAGGCAGTAACCTAAGGCAGGCCATAGAGGATTTGATCTTATTTTCCACATATGGAAGGAAAGAACATCACACATTTTCCCCATCAACACAATTAGTGTTGATGGGGAAATCTCTCCTATGAAGCAATTGTTTTCTGCCAGCTGGGAGCCATCCCAGCCGGCAGAACACAATGTTTATTGCTAGCTGCTACAGCCGACAGCAGTAATCACATGTACAAAATCAGGCAGACTTGATCGACTTGGGTAGAATCAGCCTGCCCATACATGGATTAAATCTCGGCCTGTCCCTACTGAACCAACCAAGATTTGATCCATCTATGACCGGCTTAAAGAGGTTGTAAAGTCGCATAACACAATTACTTGTATCCTCTCTGTTTAAGCAAGATATAAAGTGCAGTGTGTGTTTCTTTTCAATTCTAATCCTCAATACCTTTTTGCACAGCTCCTCTCTGCAGTCACATGATTTCCCTCTGCTCTCATTCCTCGATCTAAGAAGAGCAGTGGGAGAGGCTGAGATTCCCCACTGATGTCAGCCAGCCAGCAGAGGGAGGTCATGTGACCGCAGAGAGGAATTTTCTTTTAAACTGACATACTGTACTAAATATCTTGCTAAAACAGTAATTGTGTTATGAATTATATCGGAATAGAGGTAGGAGGAGAGGGGAGGGGTGGGGAGGAGATCTGCTCTCACACACAGACTAGGAAATGACAGGCAGAGAGGGAGGGGGAGAGGGAGAGACTGTGTATACACAGTGGGATGACAGAGGCATGTAAACTGACCACGATATCTTGGATCAGCAGCCATGATTACAGTGGTCAGCACACACTGGGGGACACAGGAACAGGCAGGATCAATCAGGTATTTTAGATCAAAGAAAGGGACAAATTACATTGCAACATGATAATGCTTTAAAAGAATAGGAACATACAACCACTATAAGTATCAGCATGGCTTGTGAATATGGAGTGCACATGAGCAGCCATCAAGGTTAAAAAGGTTGGTAAATGGCAAATATGTATACACAGTGTTGCCAACCAGCAGTATTTTTACTGGCAGCCAGTAAAAAATGGGCACTTTTCTCCTGCCAGTAAATGCCAGTGACAGAAAAATGTTGCCAGTAAAAAATATGGCTGTGACACTTGGCCCGGCCAACACCATTTGAGTGCCTTCTACAGTGTGTTCGGGCATTGCTGGCGGGTGATGGGTTTGGTGGAATCAGTGGCTGAGCATTTTGTGTGATGTCATGGCGCAAGGGAGCTGAGCCGGGCGTCTGGAACCTTGTAAGAGCAAGGCAAGCTGGGAGTGGGACTGTCAGTGCTGTTTGGACTGGAGTGGACTGAAGGGACCATCTGGTGTGGAGAGAAACGGTCACTGTGACTCAGGAGGCAATGTGTCATGCCGGTGAGGTGTCATCATCATCTGTGCTGCTGCACACTACTGTCAGTGTCGCAGTGAGAGTCAATTTCACGTGTGTGTGTGTGCGCCTGCCCATTTTCACTTCTTGTCCTCCTGAGTCCTGTCCCTGAGCTACTTACTTACTAGTAAATCTATTGTATTTACTATTGTAAATAAAATGAGAACTTTTTTTTTTTTGCCTTAATATCTACCTTAAATCACATTGCTAATTGCGTTTTGTACTTGTTTGTAGCCTAAATACTAAAATGTGCGCTTAAAACTGTAATTTTGTACGTTTTGGAAATGCCAGGAAAAACGTGGCTGTGCCAGTAAATTTTGGGTGTTGTGTCAGTAAATTTCAATCTGGTAGGTTGACAACACTGTGTATACACAACATACAGACCTTCACTTATGTAGCTGGAGGAAGTAAACAATGGACTACAAGTACTGTAGTACCACTGCACTTGTGCCTCATTGTGAACTAGGAGTTCCTCTGCCGCGGTACAGAATTCTGTGACTGTATGACACAGCTGTGCAGGCAGAAACACATAAACACATAAAACAGCTACAAAATCAATACTGGGCAGAGGCCAGTAAGAAAAGCACCCTGCAATGGGGTAAATAGGGGAGATTTGGGGGTGGGGGGTTGGGAAATTTTATCATGTGTCATGTAACACCCTAAATATGGGTAACATGAAACATGACCCAAAAGGCGGAATTAGCCTTTAAAGTGGGAGTAAACTCCCATCTCTGACTTGTACCTACAGGTAAGCCTTATTATAGGCTTACCTATAGGTACTGTAAATATCTCCTAAACATGCACCGTTTAGGAGATATTTACTGTATATACAGCCGGTGACATCACCGGCACATGCGCTCTGCAGGAACGGCCGCTCAGGCTGTCCCTTCAGAGTCCTATGCCATAAACAACCCCTCCCCCACACATGCGCGGGAGTAACGTCGTTGGAACTCCGGCCAGTCACTCAGCAGGAGTCCATGGACCCGGAAGGAAGACCGGGCAAAGATGGACAGTGCACCCTACATGCGCGGGAGTGACGTCGTTGCAACTCCGGCCAATCACACAGCCAGAGTCCATGGACCCGGAAGGAATAAGGGGTGAAGATGGACAGCGCATCACTGGAATGCTTCATTTTCAGGTAAGTTTCACATAATGTACTTGTACAGCATGTGAAGCATACTAGTATATTATGGCAGCCCTCAAAAATTCCACTCGCCTGCTAGCATTTTGCGAGTGGATTTTGAAGGCTGGCGAGAAAGGGCTGCCTGGGAGGGGGGCGAGTTGTATGGGAGCCGCTCTCCCAGCGATCGGAGAGGAAGAAATAGGAGAGCGGCCGCCCAGATGATTAGAGCGCCGGGAACACAACAGCTTTCATTTCAATAGTTGTGTATTCCCTGACGCACACCGTCACATACATCCCCTCCCCCTTGTCCGAGGAACTTTGATAGACAGATCACCTGACCCAGGACTGGATGGGTGATCTGTCTATCAAAGTTCCTTGGACAAGGGGGAGGGGCTGTATGTGACAGTGCAAACATGGCTATTGAAAGGAAAGCTGTTGTGTTCCCGGTGCTCTGATCATCCGGGCGGCTGCTCTCCTCTCTCTTCCCTTGCACAGGTAGGCTGCATTGGGGACACAGCTGCATTGGTGGACACAGGCTACATTGGGGACACAGGCTGCATTGGTGGACACAGGCAACATTGGTGGACATAGGCTGCATTGGGGACACAGGCTGCATTGGTGGACACAGGCTACATTGGTGGACACAGGCTACATTGGTGGACACAGGCTGCATTGGTGGACACAGGCTGCATTGGTGGACACAGGCTGCATTGGTGGACACAGGCTGTATTGGCGACACAGGCTGCATTGGCGGGCACAGGCTGCATTGGCGGGCACAGGCTGCATTGGCGGGCACAGGCTGCATTGGAGAACACGGATAAAGTTGTTGTTAATATTTATTTTTATAACTTAATTCTGCATAAAACATTTAGGTGTCACTTCATGAGATAATTTATGAGGGCATGTTTAGGGGTGGGATTAGGGGCAGGGTAGTGGTTGGGCGGGGCAATTGGTGGCAAGTAACCCTTGAGGCCTGGCTAGTAGCTCAGAACTTGAAATTTTGAGCCCTGTTTTATGGAATTACCTTTCAGGTCAGAAAAAAAAATCACCTAGAGGTTTACTACCGCTTTAAGGGTATATACAACCTGATATCAGGCAGGGGTGGGTTTCTACTTCTTATCTCACAGTATCCCAATAAGCCTCTCCCCCATCAACCCAGTTTACCCCTGCTAAATTAGTGAACTATAAAAGTAACCCCACTTCTTGGGTGGGTGGTTGTCAGAGAAAAACCCATTTCCATGTGTAACTTAATTTGTCTCTCGGGTGGAGGGTGCAACAGGCACAATTCCAGCTTCTGATTGGTAAGTACTGGCCAATCAGAAGTCAGCTTCCGTTTTTCTTAAGAATGTGGGTTTTGTATTTTTTTTTTTAACAGATCTCTTTTAAAAGTAAATTTTGACAATTACCACTGCAATTTACATTAGTATAAGTAAGTATTTAAGGTGAACATAACACAATGCACATTTCATATGGGAAGGTGTGTCCTTATTTCCTTAATGCTTTATACTGTATCTTGAGTTAAAAAAAAAAAAGTGCTTCTTGTTTGCCATTATTAAAAGTGTGCAGCTTCTAAGCTCACTGTTATCACCTAAAGCAGAGGCAATGATCATATGTTCTCCAAGAGTGAAAATGTTTCACAACATTAGAAAGATTAAGCTGTTTATCAGGCCGATCCCACTATGTCTGCCCCCATGTTTATCAGTAACTACAAGGTATACATGGCAACGCAGTTATCATAATGAATCATTTTCCTTGGCTGATCCCTTTCGTATGTATATAAAAAAAATCATTAGGCTCCATTGACACCAGAGCGTATCGATTTACTGGTGTTTTTTGGGTGTTTTTTTAAAGCTTTTTACAAACTATTTTAAAGCATTTTATAAGCGTATTACAAGCATTTTACAGCTTTAAGCATTTTTGCTTAGCCAATAGAAAGCACTAGGGTGAGGAGAGGGAGCGGAAATTAGGGGTGAAGAGCTGCTGTTTGAGCAGAAAACGCTAGTGAAACGCTCAAGTCAGGGGTTTCTATTGAAGTCTATGGGGTCAAAAACGCTTGTAAACTGCCAAAAAGAAGCTCATGTACTTTTTTCAGCTTCAGTCGCTTTTCTTCAGGCGACAGAACAGAACACTCAGATGTGAGCAGGGGCCATTGAAATTAATGGGATTTGGCTTGCTGAGCATTTTAGAGCTACAAGCTTCAAACAGAAAGTCGCTCAGATGTGAACGGAGTCTTAAAGTGGAGTTCCCACTAAAAAAAAAAAAATTAAAAGTCAGCAGCTACAAATACTGCAGCTGCTGACTACTGCAGCTGCTGACTTAAGAATCGGACACTTACCTGTCCCCAGGATCCAGCGATGCGGGGGGGATCGAAGCCCTGCTCATCTCCCCCTCCGCTCCGTGGTCCCGGCATTTTAGCTGTGGGCACCCGGCTGTGGCCTCGCAGCAGGGCATCCACTGTGCATGCGCGAGCCGCGCACCGTGACTAGCCGCGCAGTCATTTGGGACCTGTGACGTGCCTCAGATGATTGCCTAGAGGGAGGGGGGAGGGCTGATCTCCCTTCCTGCGCCGAGGGAAGTGACGTCAGGAGCCCAGGTGTCGAAGGAGGAAGATTGCAAGGGACCCCTAGCAACAGGCATTAAAGAGGTGAGTAAAAAAAAAAAAAAAATGTTCTCCAAATGTTTTTTTTTTTTTTTTCATGCACATTAATGATTTTTTTTTTTTGGGTGGAACCACTTTAAGGCCAGCTTTGTTTTGAATCACACCTCCAACGCACCTTCTTTCCAGTGCACCTGAATGCACAGTAATATATTATCACATGTTGTGGTGAACTGCTTCAGCAAAAAGAGCCCTTGCACACTGGGGCGGGGGGGGGGGGGGGGGGGGGCGTCGGCGGTAAAACGCCGCTATTATTAGCGGCGTTTTACCGTCGGTATGCGGCCGCTAGCGGGGCGGTTTTACCCCCCGCTAGCGGCCGAGAAGGGGTTAAATACCACCGCAAAGCGCCTCTGCAGAGGCGCATTGCCGGCGGTATAGCCGCGCCGTCCCATTGATTTCAATGGGCAGGAGCGGTAAAGGAGCTCCTTCACCGCTCCGAAGATGCTGCTGGCAGGACTTTTTTTACCGTCCTGCCAGCGCATCGCTCCAGTGTGCAAGCCCTCGGGGCTTTCATACTGGGATGACAGCAGCGGCACTTTCGGGGCGGTTTGCAGGCGCTATTATTAGCGCAATAGCGCCTGCAAACCGCCCCAGTGTGCAAAGGCTCAAATGGAGGTATGCAACAAGTATTAATACCCCGCAGTGGCGCGGGCTAGCTGGCACCTCCCTCTTCCCCCTTCTCCTAACTACAACTTTCCCGCCTATACCCCCTCTTTACTACCCCCCTTTTTTTTTCATAACTTCACCTCTCCACTCCACCTTACCCTCTAAAACTGAAAATAGGTAATATACTCTGTTACAAGCAATACTTTTGTGGGCCCCCCCCACCACTGTTATTGGGGACTGGCCCAAATTTAGAATGTTTAAAAAAAGGGACCATTCTTCCCTTTAATCTCTCAAATATATGCGCATTTAGTTCCAACATGCCACACAATTTAGAAATTTATATGCTATCTTAACACTTAGTTTTCATTAAAACCAAAATTCTTTGGCATTATATTTATGTACACTGTCATATATTCAATTGAAACTATGTATGGAACTTAATGTAACAGTTGTATGTGAAATTACCAATAAAATATTTGAAAAGAATACCCCGCAGTGAACTGAACAAATGTGAATGGGGTCTATAGTTCTTCTTTAAAATAAACACTGTTTCATTTTGGAAGACTCCAATAGACATGTGCACAACAAAAAAAATTGTTTTGTTTCATTTCTTTACGTTTGGATTCGTAACGATTCGTAATTTCGTAAGACGCGAGTTTTCATATTCGGACTTGTTCGTATTTTCGTAACAGTTATATTTTCTTTGATACAAAATTATTTGTAATTCCATTAGTCGAATTTTCTTTGATTCGAAATTCGTAATTTTGTTAGATAATTTTCGTTTATTCGGTACACTACTCGTAATTTAGTAATTGTTACTTTTTTGAGATTGCCTTTTTCGCTGATTCGTACTTTCGTAGGAAATAAAGAATAATAATCCTATGCTTGCTTTTCTAATAAGTCCTGTACTTACTCCACGTCCACTCCCTCAGTCACCAGACCTGACTCAGTCTCCTCCTCAACTGAATCTAAAAAGATTCAGGAATGCAGTGTGACTCAGACACAAAAGGGATAAGCTGATTGGCTAAAGATATTAAGTAAGATACATCACTCACTAATACACCGTCCATTCAAAAGAACAAATTCAAGAACAAGAAATTACGAACATACGAAATTACAAACATACATATTAAGATACACTTACGCTGTCCATTCAAAAGAACGATTCGAGAACACGAACAAACGAAAATTACGAACAGACGAACAAACGAAATTACGAACACACAAATGAAAATCCAAACATACAAAATTACGAACAAAGGATTGAAAATACGAAATGTAAATCATTTGTTATAGATGTCATTTTCTTTCTTTAACTGTTTTGGAGTTTCGTATTTTCGTAAGTTTGTCCGTTCGTAAGTTCGTATTTTCGCATGTTCATTTTTTTGCTTATTCGTAATTTCGTAATTTTCGTATTTTGGTTCTTTCAGCTATTCGGATGTTCGAATACTAACAAATTCGTAGGAAAATCTATTCGATACGAACCGAATTGCACATGTCTAGACTCCAATCTTCAAGAAAAAGGGGGAGAAAGCTGCTTACTGTTCAATAACCAGTATTACAGTTAATTGAACAGACCGATGCACAGACTCATCCACCTGGTGTTACGAACTTACGCGTTTCACTCCAACATGGAGCTTATTTGTATGCGTATGGTTGGTAACACCAGGTGGTGAGTTTTTTCAATAAATCTGAATACTGGCTTTTGAGCAGCAAGCGACGTCCTCCGTTTTTTCTTTAAGATTGGGGTGTTGCACATAGTGTGGTTCAGGATCGTTGGGAGCCTGCATCTGGTGCCAGAGGAGTAGAGAGAGTGGGATATGTCTGTAGTAGAATATGACTGCTTTAATATACTGTTTTATATTTACCTATGAAAATGATAACTAGTGCAATATTCAGCATAATATTTATAAATTAGTTAATATTAAATAAATATAGGTAGCCTGTGCTACTTTACTCAACACCACTATATCAAAACAAAAAAGCGAAATAAAAAGCAACTACAACCTACAATATGTTATCATCACACTGTCAAATGCAATATATTATATCCAATTCCTCTAAACCTTATTAATATTTTAAATAGTGATCATTTATAAAATATCACTATTTAAGTACTAATAATAAGGTTTAGAGGAAGTGCTTCACCATTATATAATTAAATAATTTGTTAATATTGTAAGCAGATTTCTATTACAGACAAACGTTTTGATAAAGTAACGTTTATTATCCAAAAAGCTTTCCCTTCCCAGAATATGTAGCATTTATATTTTGGACAAAAAAATGGTCTAGAAAAAAT
Organism: Lithobates clamitans; assembly: GCA_037952925.1. NCBI lineage: Eukaryota > Metazoa > Chordata > Amphibia > Anura > Ranidae > Lithobates > Lithobates clamitans. The sequence goes on along the minus strand of JBBGZY010001345.1, from coordinate 1,640,072 downwards.
GCTGTCAAAAGGTTGTTATCTAGTCACATCTTCAAATAATGAAAAAATGATTTTTGTTTAGAGGACAGCCACTGCGCTAACCTCCAAGTGTGTGAAAATAAAATATTTCTTATATCAGCCATGTCATTTCAATTTTTCAGAAGATCTGAAGTGACAATTTGCCAGTTTAACATCTCCATAAAGTGAGAAGAAATCTGGATATCAATCTAACATCAGCAAAAGCAGTTATTTATTACGGAGACGACTCTTACTGCCAGAGAGACAGAGGACACATGGGGTGTAACAAGCTGATCATCACCTTCCAAGATGTGGAACAAATCACCAGCAGCAGCCGTTCTGTGTATGTGCAGAAGCGCACTGAGCAGTAGTTGGCCATCTCCAGGCACTGGGATTCAGTTTCATATACATTTTGCTTTTCCTAAACAAAAGGACAAATTGAGAAGACCAAATCACAAGAGAATGCCCAACAACATTTTAAAACCTAAAAAGCTAAAAATTATATATTCTAATATTCTAATTCCCATATTGTAAGACAACTGTTATCCTAAATTTGGCTTACATTTTTTATTATAATTGGGTCATAATTTAAAGGCAAAAATTGTGGATGGCAATATGACAGGCTAGCCAATCCTATTTCCCAGGGCTTTTTTTCTCAAAGAATGGATGCAGGAACTTCCCCTTCTGAGTTGCTTCCCTTGGTTCCACCTCCCAGTACCACATCTTTTGGAGAATACAGAACCAAGTATCATTTTGTGATAAATAATTCATATGAAATTTGTTAATAACAACAAAAAAAGCAAGAAAAGTAGATTCCCTGCACCCAGCAGCAATAGACCAGTCTAAGCAACAACAGATTCCCAGAGCAACAATGGACCCCAACAATATTAGACTCTGGCAGCAGCAACAGATTTTCCAGCAGCCAGCCCAGCATCAAAAGACTCTCCAGCAGCCAGCAACAATACACCCTTCCTTTAATAGTAAATCCCTTCCAGCAAAAATTCCCCAGCCCCCGGCAACATAAGCCCATCCAACAATAACAGATCCTTCACCAGCAACAATAGACCTCCCCAGTAACGATAGGCTGTCCTGCAAAAATGTATGCTCTCCAGCAATAATTCATCCCCCAGCAGCCAGCAACAATAGACCCCTCCCTCAACAGTGGATCTCTTCCAGCAACAATAGACCCCCCCCCCGCAACATAGCCCCTCTCCCTGCAGCAACAATAGATCCCCCACCAGCAGCAATAATAGACCTCCCTAGCAACAATAGACCACCATGAAAAAATAGATCTCCTCCAGGAAGAATAGATTAATGGCAGCATTAATGGACCCTTTAGCACACCCCAGCATCTTTTGCCATTACATACGTTCAGTGCTGGAGGTGCCAGAACTGCATTTCCCAATGTTCCCACTGAAAAAAAGCCCTGCTATGTCCAATGTAAATCACATAGCAGGAGTACAATTCAACATTCTTTATAGTAATAAAGCTAGATTGGTTTCTCATGGGGAGATCCTGCCTCAAGTTCTGAATTTAGCTGAATGCAGCATGCGCCACCATTGAGATAGTAAATGGCCTGGTGCTGAGTGAAACTAGGAGGGGGGCCAGCATGACTGGGGCCTGCAGAAGAGGCGGAGTATTAGTGGGTGATTTAGAATGATGCATTTTTCTTAGCAGACTGAAGAGTTCAAGGCTGAGGGTGTGTCCTGTAGTGGGTAAAGAGTAAGGAGGATCGTGTCAGGACTCAGTAGGAGCTCATCACAGCATCAGACAGTTTTCTCCCACTCTCCCTCCCTCGTTTGTTTTGGTTTGGGGGAGCCTAATACTTTCTCAAGGTGCTGGGGTATTTGTAGTGGGTTTTCGGTTCTTATGTTGTTAGCTTGCCATTCAATTTCTTGGTCATTTTTTTTTCTTGTCATGGCAGCAGGCAGGGGGTCTATTGGGTCTTTGAAGGCAGTGCTGGTTAAATATTTGTGGAAAATTGTGGGTTGGGCCCATCTGAGTTATGGGTGTCCCTTCTTAACAATACGATGGTAACATCGGAGTATTAATTAGGTTGTATCTGGTAGTACGTAAGTGGTTATTTGTCCCTGAGCCGGTGTAGTTGTGGCTGGGGGCCTTTGATTGGATGGTAGATACAACCAGTTAATCGTGAGTATATAGGCCTTCAAAGACCTTAGACTGGGCATATGGTGAGGTTGGTTTATTTGTTATGCATTGTCTGTATTATATGCATTAAACTTGCTTTCTTGTGAATGTTGTATTTAAAATGTTTGTTATCCCAAAAAGAAATAAAATTGGATCATGTTCTCTAAAAGCATGTTATACAGCACAGTGCTTGTGCTGTGTCATTTGGCCCCCTGTCCCACCTGAAATACCTGTCTGATCCTGCCATTTGGTCATTTGATTTCTGCCCTCACCTCTGTACGCTGACCATGATTTATCTGGGCTACTGAGCCCTGACACCGTGGTCAGAGTATGTGCCTCCGTTATCTGCAGCCCTGCTCTTCTGTGTTTGTGTGTCTCTCTCTGTCCACCCTCCCCCCCTCCCTGCCTGTTAGCTCCCTGATCCTCCCTTCCTGCTCTAAAAATAACCTTTTTTTTCTTCTATATTTACCTCTAATATACAACACTAAGCTCCCCAGTGGATGTAATTTAAAAAAATATGCCGTATAATAGCTTACTTCAGAGTGCCGTTCGGCGCTCACGTGACTGCCCGCCAGTGTCTTCCTCTCCTCTTCTCGGCTGACGTCAGCAGGGGTTTCCCAGCACCTCCCCCTGCAGCTCAGGAGAGGAGACCAGCGGACAGTCAGCAAATGGGAGCCCATTTGGCCCGAACGGCGCTCTGAAGTAAGCATATATATTTATAAAGCAAATTTTTATAAATGACATGCATTGGGGAGCTTAGTGTTATATATCAAAGGGAACTATAGAAGAAAACAATTTACCTTAACAAACACTTTAATGGTTTGTAATAAAAAGGCTGCTATGGCCATCCGACTCCAAATAAAATGTGTCGTCTGGTCATTTTGGAAGGGGGGATGGTCAAGTGTTTAATGTTTTAACCGCTATTCTATTCAAATCTATTGTATTCAAATCTATTGGTCTTCCTCCTGTCCCCCCCAGCAAACACCCGGCTTCCTATCATCCATGCTAACAGTGAGATGGACAATTTCCCCATTTATAAATGGGCTCTCACTTGCTAGTATACATAACAATTAAGCTCTAGCTCTTATTAAGGACTCACATAGACAGGTGTTTTCCCGTGTTTGAAATGCATGTCAAACTTAGGTCTCCGAATGTGTTTTTTCTTTGCATTTTTTTGCAACACCATTGGCACATTTTACAGATTACATGTATACTTTAGATGTAGAAGCATTCCAGAGCATGCACATGCAGACATTCAGCTGGATTCCTACAATCCATAATAAGATTGTACATGTTGATCAATCTAAAAAGGAGGTAGTCCATAAGTTTTTGGGACCCAAAATAAAGGAATCATGTTTGTCGATCATTACTTTGTATCTGTTTATGTCATATCTGGTGTTCTCTCTCATATTGCTTTTATCCTTATTGTTAACTTTGGTTTGATAAAGGACAGGGATATCTGAAACATTGCTAGATTATCTATGACCAAATGAGCAATAAATTACCAGGTTACGTGCATAGACTGGTGCTCACTCATATACATATAGTTATATATACAACTTGTTGTTAAAGTGGTATTAAACCTCAAACCAAAAATGTAATATATTTCAGCTTACCAATTATAGATGTGGTGGCTGCATCAGTTTTCTTTTTTTAGGCTTTTTTTTTTCTCTCTGTCCTCACCTGGTGATCTGGCCAGTAACACACCTCCTGTATTAGAGCACCCCCACTCTGGATGAATGAGCACAGAGGACACCTTCGGACAGCAGCATTGTCAGTAGGGAGGGTGGGAGGTTAGATGCACTAGCAGATTTAAATACACCAACAAATTAAAGCCAAATTCCCGCTAACCTTCTTTTTAGATTCATCAGCATGTACAAGCTTACCACAAATTGTAGGGTTGTACCTGAACTTCTGCATGTGCATACTTTGAAATGCTTCTACATTTATACATGCAATCTGTAAAATGTGCCAAAGGTGTTTAATACAAGTAAAAAACACATTCAGAGAAGCCATTATACTGGAATGCAAACAGAATCCTCTTTTTTGACTTAACATTGGGCCCTGACACATCTGTCATTTCAGCAGGTTTCTTCCATACTCTGTCTTAAAGTATAAGTATTAGAACCCTTGTCAGATCTTTATTGTTGTCTGTGACCCGTGTTAGGAATACCCTCCATTTATCCTGCTGATGACCGTCAATTTTTTTCAATGTGGTGTTTCTCACACACTGTTTTGCTGGTGGTGGTGCAATGATGATGATGTGTTCACACTGTGGCAGGATGAAATTTAATCCCTGCTGGCATTTGATTGGTTTTACTAATAAAGTTCACCCTCAGGTACCTTTTAACATGACATATGACAAAGAATGTATTTCCTTTTTGGACACTTCAATGATACGATTGGGGACCAAACTACGGATCTTTAATCATATTCACTTGTTGGCTTTTATTAGTTTTCATCCGTCTTCAGTCTTTGGGTCAGAAGTCAGTTCATTATGCTGAATAACATTGTGAAGCCCCTAATTTTATTAGAAAAAGGTGACTGGAAATTGAAGAGAAATTTATGGTTAGGGGTTACCTATTAATCCTTAGACAGAGTACAACAGAAACCTACTGACGGGAAAGATGGGTCCTAGACCAATGTTAAAAAATTATTATTCTGATTGTATGCCAATAACATGGCCTCTCCGTACGTGTTTCTTTATTGTATTAGTTGACAATGTCACATCTCGCAGACTGTATAAGAAGATGTGGAAGAGTTACAGATTATTCCCATATATTTGTTCAGGCAGAACCCGACATTCTATAATAAGATTGTACAAATACTGATCAAACCAAAAGAGAAGTTGTCTAAAGGTTTTTGGAACCCACAAGAAAGGGATGTTTTCCTTGTTGATTGTGCACTAAATGTGTTAATTTTATCCAAAGAGATTTAAGAGAGATTTGTGCTATAAAATGAGGAATGGGGTATGTCTACACGTCATTTCCTCTTTGGTCACATCCAGTCCGTGGAGTGCAGAAGCATTCCAAACAGAGCTTTCTTAAAGTCCCATTGCCCTTAATTTTTGGAAGTGAATTTTTAATGGTTTATTCTAATAAAAAAAAACAGTTTAACACTATGGAGAGTTGCCTCTATTAATCTGTTCCACATGGTCCTATTGAGAGGAGGAGGTAGAGAGAAGATTCAAGTGGGAGCCTGAAGGAGATTGTGACTATAGCCTGGAGTAAAAAGGAGGTGTCATCCACAAGCGCTTTTGACTCTCTTAGAGATAAGGCCTCAACAATTTTTGAGGAGTACAGACCTGGAGGGGGAGCACAACAGATTTGCATGAAGAGAGCACTTTCTTCCTGCAAGTTTATAAGGGTCTGACAACTGTTTATGGACCTTTAGAACATTATTTAATATATTTTTTAGTGTGGAAGGTGTTTAAAAAAAAAAACCCACGTGGATATACTGTAGTCTTATGAAGCACCTTTCTCCGGGATTCATTGATATTTGTGTAGCATTATTCTTGTGCATGCCTATAGTTTAAAAAGGTGTATATACAATGGGTAAAATAAGTATTGAACATGTCACCATTTTTCTTGGTAAATATACACAATATTACCTAAAGTTTTGGGACGCCTGCCTTTACACACAAATTACCCTTAATGGCATCCCAGTCTTAGTCCGTAGGGTTTAATATAGAGTTGGCCCACACTTTGCAACTATAACAGCTTCAACTCCTCTAGGAAGGCTGTCCACAAGGTTTAGGAGTGTGTCTATGGGAATGTTTGACCATTCTTCCAGAAGAGCATTTGTGAGGTCAGGCACTGATGTGGAAGAGAAGGCCTGGCTCGCAGTCTCCACTCTAATTTATCCCAAAGGTATTCTATCGGGTTGAGGTCAGGACTGTGCAGACCAGTCAAGTTCCTCGCTCATCCATGTCTTTATGGACCTTGCTTTGTGCATTGGTCCAAATCATTTGGTGAAGGGGGGATTATGGTGCGGGGTTGTTTTTCAGGGGTTGGGCTCCTTAGTTCCAGTGAAGGGAACTCTTACGGCGTCATCATACCAAGACATTTTGGACAATTTCAAGCTCCCACCTTTGTGGCAACAGTTTGAGGATGGCCCCTTCCTGTTCCAACATGACTGCGTGCCAGTGCACAAACAAGGTCCATGAAGACATGGCTGAGCGAGTTTGGGATGGAGGAACTTGACTGGCCTGCCCTCCTGACCTCAATCCAATAGAACACCTTTGGGTTTTGGTTTGGTTTTGATTTGCATTTATTTCTGAGATTTATGCCTTTCATTACAAATTCCTTTTTTGATTAGGATAGACTCGGCTGATTGTGTTGTTGGAAAAGTGTATACACTTGTTGTAGATGTATGTTGTTGCAATGGGGTGGATTTACTAAAGGCAAATAGACTGTGCACTTTGCAAGTGCAGTTGCGCTCATTTTCTCCAGAGCTTAGTAAATGTGCTCTACTGATTTCCATCATCCAATAATTTCCAAACAATTTTTTTTTCCTTGCACCTGATTGGGTATTCTTTACAAAGTGAAGCTTTAACACATTACATTTACTAAGGAAAATGCACAGTGCACAGTGTATTTGCCTTTAGTAAAAAGTTGCATCTTTTTGTGTTATCCAATAATTATTTAGTATCTGTTTACATCATATCCTGTGCTCTTTCCTATACTGCTTTTATCCTTATTGTTAACCTTTGATAAAAGACACAGTTTTTTGGGATGTTTTTTTACTGACCTGTATGCTGTTAACAGAAGATGAGAGGTCCCACACCTTTAGGTCACCAGAAGCTGATATTGCAACCAATGAATCTTCTAAACATAAAGTAAAAGGGTAAACTTTATTATATAATAGGTTTTAACTGTATTAATTCTGCTATACTAGTTATACTAGAGGTTGTTGTGTTTTGTACTTTGCCATCCAACTACAGTAAGGATGGATGGATGGATGGATGGATGGATGATGGGCACACTGACCACAGCTGGGCATTTCCCACCATTTAGGCAAACAGTAAAAGAATGTAAAATCCACGCTTGGTAAATAAGGAAAAAAAGGAAAGGAAAGAAAAGCCAAAGAAATATGGGCTTAAACTAAATGCTTGAGGTTCCACTGAGGCCGAGAGGCAAATCCTGAAGGTGGCTCAAAAGTTGATGTTCATAGGTGTATCTATTGATAGATGACATGAGAGTGAATCGGATCAAGTAGCTGTTCAGGCCGGTAACATCCTGCAGCATGTGCGGGATGTTACCGGCCTGAACAGCTACTTGATCCGATTCACTCTCATGTCATCTATCAATAGATACACCTATAAACATCAACTTTTGAGCCACATTCAGGATTTGCCTCTCGGCCTCAGTGGAGCCTCAAGCATTTAGTTTACGCCCATATTTCTTGGGCTTTTCTTTTCTTTTTGAAGAGAACAACATATATATACTCTTGGTGGAGTAAAAAAACCTACTTTTACCTGTTTACATCATCTCCAACACATAGATGTTTCTTCATATTGGAATCAAGAGCATACTGGGCACAGACAGACTTTGTCACTGTCGCTGCTTTTAATCGCAGATTTTATGGAATGTCAAATCAGCCAATACAGTGTTTATTAACCATTTAAAGCGTATACTACCCCTGAGGAAGGAGTTTAATTGACTCCGAAACGCATCGGGTGAAAAAGTACTGCTTCAAAACTCTGTATATACACGATTGTAATACTGATGGATTTACATTCCTAACAATAGATGTTACAGTTGTTGTCATATTTTATTATGTTAATTCAATAAAATATATTTGTACCAAGTATATCTCTTTTATGATTGATAATCTATATTTATGGACAAGCTCATCTTTTACTTTTCTAGCACTTCTGCTCCTATAGGCCTAAATAGCCTGCCCACACATTCAGGCCTGCCATTACCTATTACAAATGTCCCCTTAATATTTTCTATATAACTACAGAAAGTGAATTATTTAACCACTTTAATACTGGGCACTTTCACCTGCTTCCTGCCCAGGCCAATTTTGAACTTTCATCTCTATCACACTTTGAATGACAATTGCACGGTCATGCAACACTGTATCCATATGACATTTTTATCATTTTTTTCACACAAATAGAGATTTCTTTTGGGGGTATTTAATCACCACTGTGTGTTTTTTTTTTTTTTTTTTTTTTATTGCTAAATAAAATAAAAAAAAGACCGAAAAGTTTAAAAAAAAAGTTTTTTTTTTAGTTTCTGTTACAAAAATGTGCAAATAAATAATCTTTCTGCAAATATTTAGGCCAAACTGTATTCCGCTACATTTATTTGGTAAAAATACCCAAATCGGTGTATATTATTTAGTCTGTGGGAAAATTATAGAGTCCACAAACTATGGGATATATTTGAAAATTGATCATTACTGATGTACTGACGGCCTGTCTCATTTCTTGAGGCCAAAAACACCAGGACAGTACAAATTTCCCCCAAATGATCCCTTTTTGCAAAGTAGACAGTCCAAAGTATTTAGTAAGAGGCATGGTGAGTTTTTTGAAGCTGTCTTTTTTGTTACAATTTTGTGGAAAGCAAAGAAATAAAAAAATATTTTTTTTTTCACAATTTTGTTTTCACATACTGTTGCCAGTACAATACAGCATCATTATATGTCATCAATTTTAAATAATTTTTCTTTTACACATGATGATTGCTTATACTAGTGAATTTCACTGGTATAAGCAATCATTTTTACCTAATAAAACTGATTCATTCAGTGTGTATTGTTCTCTTTAGCTATGATTGGCCCTCTGTACAGCTAGAAACACAATTGTACACAATGAATGGCAAGCAAGGAATTAATTCATTTTTTACAACTGTCATGGGATCTGCTGTGATTGGTTGCAGCGATCCCATCATATGGACAGCGGGCCGGCACACTGATCAGTCATCGGCTGTGTCTGATGGGCACAGCTGGTGACAGATCATGTCGCAGTAAGACCCATGGGGCACGTAGGGGGCGCGTTAGTGGAGGACGTCATATGACATCCACCCAGAACGACGAATGTCCCACCCAGCCATCATTTGACAATAGGCTGGGTGGGAAGTGGTTAATGTTGTAGAAAAATTAGCTAGAAAGCTTATTAAATCCTCTCATTTAATTCTTTTTGCCATTCTGGCCTAAAAATGGCTCTCTTGCATCTTTCAGTTTGATTTCCTAAAAGGTGACAAACTATGGGAAAATATGTTCTCTTAGGGACAACATGTTATTTAAAATACAGTTCTAATAAGGATAAGAGACATACTCATGACATATATAGATATACAGTATATACATTATATTGTGACATATATAAACACATGCATATATTGTACATCCTGGCATTACTATGTATCATATTGATAAAGTAAAATGCCAATGAAAGTCATGTATCACACATATGTTTCCACCAAGTTGTACTTGTTCAAAATATAACACTCCAATTGCACACTGTTATGAGACCATACCCTGGGAGAGACTTAGGTCAAATGTTAATTATTCTCATATTCGGTACCTTGAATCCTGGTAGAGTGAACAATGCACATGCAACTAATCCAATCTGAAGACTGTGACTTGAAACTATGAAGGACTTGCAAGGTCTTTGCATCAACAATGAGGACATCTTGATAGTGACCACAGCAGAGCAGCCAGCCTTCCCCTGTCATTCGGAATGAGCAATGGTAGTACTGCCAGCCAACGAGAGCAAAAAAAAAATTAAATGTGTTTATTGAATAAAGAGCCATATTGTTAAAGACATGAACTTTCAGCATCAAAAACAGTAAGATTAGTATAAGAACAAAGCCTTTTCTACAAATTAAAATAAACAAGTACTATAAAACTATATTAACAATGTAAGAAAAAAATGAACGTCCATAAATGTTTTTTTTTACTAAAGATTGCTAATACAAGTACAAAGAGACGTCTGCCTTAATCTACTGAGCAGGGCACCCTTTATTGACAGATAGGCGCTGTGGCTATCTCTCAGCAGTAATTCAGCATGCAAATGTAATTTTTTATCCCTTTGTCAGCTGTGTTGTAATTAAAGCTTTGGCCAGCAAAGTGCACTCTGGTGTGTAACTACAGGTCTTTCTTGCTAAAGAAGCAATAGATGCATTGTCTTCATGATCTTTTCTCTGATTCAGTAAAGGCAAAATTACTGAGCTTGTGCCTTTCTGGGCTTTTTCTATGATCAAGTTTAAAATATGCAATGCAGTATTCTTGGAAATTGGACACATACTTATACTTTTTCTTTTCCAAATTAGAGTTAAAGTGGTACTGAAGTGAAATGTTTAACTTTGCCCTACAGATAAGGTTATAAAAAGTCTCACCTGTAGGTGCCTTGGAAACAGCCTGAACATAGGTGTGCGCCCCAAAGCTTAAGGGTGTATTAGGGTGCATTAGGGTGTGTGCCCCAAAGCTTAAACACACATGCCTTTCTCTGCAGTCTCAGCTGCACAGGGTAGTGAATGAATTTGAAGTGCTTTGTGCTGAGTGCCTTCCTGTTCATTCACAAAAATAAAGCATAGTAAATACAGTTTACTGTGCTTCAGTTATGAATGGACACAATAAGTGAGTGTGTTCACTATGCTCATTTAGAAAAGGACCTATTTAGTAGCAACTTCCCCCGGCTCTCCACCCTGAAACATCCCCCGCAGCAGCCAGGGGGAGAGGAGAAGAGGGAAGCCAGCTGGACTGTGGGGAAGCGGGGCAAACTAGTGTAGGAAGCCTGGGCAGTAGGGGGAATCGGCACTGCACATAGTGATTAGGGTGTGCCCAGGCACACCTGGCACACCCCCTGCGCACAAAATAAAAGGGGAGTGGGAACAGGACCCAACGTGTCCTTACCTTCAGTGACCACACTGAAGGTAAGGACACCTTGGGTCCTATTTCCACTCCCCTTTTATTTTGACTACTTTCTCCTGTTCTGATAAGGAACACCACCCTATTAGGTGAGCCAGTAACCTGTTACCTGAATTGACCAACGATACTGGTCATCAGGACCCCGCCCATTGCGTTTTTTACTACGATTTGTACACCCCCTGCGCACGCCTGAACTTGTGTGGTTTAGTAGATATTAAAGTGGTTCTAAAGGTACAAAGCTTTAAGGTAAAAAACCTTCTTCATGCAACCCCCCCCCCCCCCCTCATACCTACCTGAGCCCAATCTTGATCCAGCGATGTGCGCAAGAGCAGCATCTCTCCCTCTCTCCTCATTGGACAGAGAGGCAACAGCGGCTCTATGTATGGGCAGGCTGGTTGTACACAAGTCAATCTATTAAACGACTTATGTACAAACAGCCTGTCAGGTTTTTCCCAAAAGATCAGTGCCACCGGCTATAGCCAGCAACACTGATCATTATATTCTTCCGGCGGGCAAGGCTCCCTGCCAGCAGAATACAATAGCTCAGCATGAGTGATTCCCCCATCCACATCTAATGTGTAAATGGGGGAAGCTGTTCATTTTATGAATGAAAAAAATAAATCATGTAATCTAACCAAAATGTGCTAATAGATTTTTTTTTTGTATAGTTTGTAGATAAGTATGTAGATAGATGTTAAGTACGGTACATAAAAAGGGACTTGCAGCCTGCTTACCCTCTTACCTAATGATGTCAAATTTGCACAATGTACCTGATTGTCAGCGACTATACCCACTTTGCCTAGGCTGTAAGTGACATGATGGATTTCAGAGCTTTTTTTTAAGCAAAAAACAAGTATTTTTTTAAGCAATACAATGCTGATATGTGCCCTATTCGTTTGTGCTAAGTGTGACTTTTATTGTATGCTTAATTAACAGGCATTTTATTTTTTTAAAGCTCCTCTCTGGGATATCCCCCACCTTCCAATCTAATTGTTGGTATGATACGATAAAAAAGCTGGCAGTCACATGATGCCACCTACCCAAACTCCTTTACTGTTTTCTTTCTGTGGGGTCCTTCTTTACTGTCGCTATGATGTGGACACTTCCTATTGGTTGTCCAGTGGTGGTCCTCTCAGGACCCAGAAGTTCACTGACTTTAATTCCAGGGCACTGGTGGTCTCCAGCGGATTTGCATCACTAGATCAGCAGTCCCTCGCACCCGGAAACGGCGGTGTGGGACTTGTAAAGGGGACTTAGGTGAGTACTACATCTTGCTTTAATAGGTAAGCACAAAAAAAAGCCTGCCAGGACTGGTTAGGAGTTGGAAGAAGGGAGAAAAGGCAGAGAGGTCAAATTTAGCTCAGAGTGGGGCTTTAATTTGGATAAGTGCTTTATAAAGCAGTACTGGAGGTTATAGGTTGGGTTACCAGCTACATATGCTGGGGATGAAACTTAAGCTGGCCATACACCTATAGATTATCTGCAGATTTTCTATGGTTAGATAGAAAATGTGCAACAGATCTCTCCATGTTCGCTAAACTGTGTGGATGGAGGAATCTCCCACTTTTCCCATCTAACCATAGAAAATCTGCAGATAATCTATAGGTGTATGGCCAGCCTTAGATCTGCATATGTATCTAAAGCAGGGGTCTCAAACTGGTGGCCCTCCAGCTGTTGCGAAACTACAAGCCCCATGACGCATTGCAAGGCTGACAGTTACAAGCATGACTCCCACAGACAGAGGCATGATGGGACTTGTCGTTTCGCAACAGCTGGAGGGCCACCAGTTTGAGACCCCTGCTTTAAAGGCTCATGCACACAGGGCATCTGTTAAGCCCCTCTGAATGCCTTTTCTACTGGCAGGAGAAAAGCTACTTAAAAAATGTGCCTCCTATGTGCCATACTATATGCACGCATGTTTAGGCGCATTAAGCATTTGAGGGCTAATGAATTCCATAAATATAATTTTTTTTTCTGGCCATTGTAATGCATTAATACTCAAACACTTTAAAAGAACCTAAACGTATCTAGAGTTTATGTACGTTGCAAAGTGTTTTTGCTCTTCAGCTCCTCTCGTGGATGCGCTTTTGAAGCTTAATTATTTTTCAGCCTGTAGGTGCCTATGTGTGCATGCACATATAGGGTTTTTATATTGTAAAGCGCTGCGTAAACTGTTGGCGCTATATAAATCCTGTATAATAATAATAGGGTTTGTTTTACTGAAACTACAGAGTGCAAAATAATGTGCAGCTGTGCATGGTAGCCAATCAGCTTCTAACTGCAGCTTGTTCAATTAAGCTTTGACAGAAGAACCTGGAAGCTGATTGGTTTCCTCTACAGAGCTGCACCAGATTTTGCACTCTCCAGTTTTAGTAAATGAACCCCAGAGGCTTACATGGAGGTGCTTTTACAGACGGAAAAAGAAAAATACCAAACTTCTCGAAAAGCGTGCTTTTAAGTCCAGTGTGAATAAGGACTAATCCAGATTAATTACTGGTTTCACACTCAATTTTGAATCTCTTGATTTCCTTGACAAATGCATTGTTTTTTTTTTAACTTCTTATGACATATGGAGCACTAAAATGAACTTTTAATGTAGTGCTAACATTGCTATTTTTTATATTCTGAAGATGATGTCTCTCAGCAGTGTACGTAGTTCAGTTACATAGCTGGGGGTGAAAAGTGAGTATCTCGCAGTAGGGCCATAACTCCATCATGGATTCTTATACTTCACATTGTAATCTAAAGAAAGCCTCTGAAAGAGTGCACTGAGGATAGTGATTGTACTGATTTAAAATATCTCTTTTAGCCTGTGGGGTCACATGACAGCTAAATCCGAGAGCTGACAAACCCTCTTTGATTTTAGCTTATTTTCCTTTCCAAACTGCAACAAAAATAACAATAAAAAACTCCATTGCAGGTCTGTTCATCTTAAGTGAATCTGTAAGAATATATTGTTTAGAGTGGCTACTCATGATTTTAAAGGTGTAGACTTCAGGAGTGCCATTAGGGCTGTCACCTTATCCCTTTAAAACTGAACACATATAAATTATAAAGGTTCTGTGGCTGATTAAGGTGGTAATTAAATGCACATGGGGGGGGGGGGTTATTTACGAAAGGAAAATTCACTTTGCACTTGGAAGTGCAGTTGCTGTAGAGGGAAAGATCTGAAATGAGGGGAAGCTCTCCTGATTTTACCATCCAATCATGTGCAAGCTAAAATGCTGTTTTTTATTTTCCTTGCATGTCCCCCTCGGATCTACAGCGACTGCACTTCCAAGTGCACTTGTAGTGCAAAGTGGATTTGCCGTTTGTAAATAACCCCCTTAGGCTCGATTCACACCTATGCATGTTGCTTTTGAGCGTTTTTGGAGGTTTTTTTTTCATGCTTGTCACGTTTTTGAGCCTCGTTTTTGCCGCGATTTGCGTTTTGCGTTTTATTTTTTTTTTATTTATTTTTTTTTACATTTTTTTTTTTACAGTCTTAAAAAAAATTAAAAAAAAAACAAAAAAAACCCCGGCAAAAACGCATCAAAAACGCACCAAAAACGCATCAAAAACGCTGCAAAAACGGTGCACTTGCGTTTTTGATGCTTGTCCATTGAATTCTATTACATGCAAAACGCTGCATTTTGCATGAAAAAAAGTCCCTGACCCTTTCCAAAAATGCAGAGAAACAAAAAGGCATTGATGTGAACATGTTCCATAGGAACCCATGTTAAAAAATTCCCGTGCATTTCTGCAAAATGCAAAATGCATCAAAAAACGCGCTAGTGTGAATGGAGCCTTAGTGCCTTTTCTGCTTTAAATTCGCCTCAAAACCTGTGTAATTAATTTGTGTTTGGTTTTAAAGGGATGAGGTAGAAGCTGGAAAAGTATGAAAAGTCTCAGCTTGTTCCAGGTCAATGACTTACTCAGGGGTGAAGCCAGGATCAGGAGAACAACCCAGAAGCCTACAACTTTAAAGTCAGCAATAGCAGCCCCCCCATATTTCTATGCTTGCAGGTTTCCTTGAAGCGATCATTTGATTAAAATAAAGCTCCCTCATAAAAGTTTTAGTATCTTTTTAGTATACACAATACTGCAACTTCGAAGAATTCCAGGTATGGATAGTTTTACATAGTTACGTTGGTCCAACTTGGACCAGTGTAACAACAGTATGCATATACCATACCTGTGAGATCTCCCTAGAAGCTGGAAATCACTGTTATAAACACCGCTATTCCAGTGATCTCCACTTTCTTCCGGGTCCCATGGCAAGCAGCTGCCCTACTGCATTCAACACAGGAGGTTGCCTACTCAGCATAGAAGCCATTCAGAGAATGCTTTGCCTTTGCTCAATAAATGCAAAGGGTTCTCTAATTGGATGAGGGGGAGAGCATGATGTCACCAACCATTCTCTCTTGTGCAATCATAGGACACTTTGCATTCATTAGGAAAATGTAAAGCAATTTCTGAATAAGGGCCTGTGCCAAGCAGGTGGCCTCCTGTGTTCACAATGCTGCTTGTTGCAGGACCCGGAAGCAAGTGAAGATCACTGTAGCAGCGGTGTATACTTTAGTGATTTCCAGCTTCTAGAGGGATCCTAAAGCAGAGGGCTTTTTTTTTAGTGGGAACACAGGGGAATGCAGTGCATGGACCTCCAGCACTGAATGTATGTGCCGGCAAAGGGGGCTTGGGTGTGCTGGAGGGTCTATAGTCACTGTTGGGTGTAGTGTTGATGGGGTTGTCTATTGTTGCTAGGGGAATCTACTGTTATCGGGGGGTTCTATTGTTGCTGGGGGGTATTTTGTTCCTGGGGGAAACTATTGTTGTTGGGGGGGGGGGGCCCTAATGTTCCTGAGGAGGATCTATTGCTGCTGTGGGGATCTATTGTTGCTAGGCAGTCTATTTTTGCTGGGGAGGATCCATTGTTGCAGAAGGGTCTGTTGTTGGTGAGGAGGAAATATTGCTGTTAGATGGGATCAATTGCTGCTGGGGAAATCTATTGTTGCTGGAGGGTCTGTTGTTAAGGAGGATCTACTGTTGCTGAGGGAATCTATTGTTGATGGCAGGATCTATTGTTTCTGGGGGGTCCATGGTTGCTGGATACAGGGGTTCTATTTTACTGTCTTATTATCAAAAACACATTCCTACAAATTATATAGCACCACAAAATGATACTTGGTTCTGTAATCTCTAAAAGGGGCAGTACTGGGAGATGAGTCGGGGGGGGGGGGAGACAAAAGAGAGTGCTTGGAGGTGGGTAGTGAGTGGAGACAAGGGGTGACCCAGGGGAGAAGAGGGTGCCTGCACCTATTCTCTGAGAAAAAAAATCTCTGCCTACAGGTATGTTATACATGTATAGCTGGAACGATATACAGTAACTATGTTGAAATATTCATACCTGGAATTCTTCTTTAAAGTGATACTAAAAAAGTCAGTTTTTTTGGTTAAAAAGACAAAACATGATATACATAACTGCTCTGTTGCAGTGGTTTTGCCCAGATCAGCCCAGATCCTCCTCTTCTCGAGTCCCTCGCCATTGCTCCTGGCCCCTCCCTCCTGCCGAGTGCCCCCACAGCAAGCAGCTTGCTATGGGGGCACCCAAGCTAAGCTGCTGCTCTGTGTGTCCATACAGACCTGGAGCCGTGGCTCGGCCCCATCCCCTCTCTCTCTTCATCGGCTCACTAACTTTGATTGACAGCAGTGGGAGCCAATGGCGCCCCGCTGTTGTCTCAGCCAATGAGGAGGAAGAGTCCAGAACAGCTGAGACTCTTGTGTAACATCGCTGGATCAAGATGGGGCTCAGGTAAGTATTAGGGGGGCTGCTACACACAAAAGGTTTTTTATCTTAATGCATAACATGCATTAAGAAAAAAAATCTTTTGCATTTAGAACCACTTTAAGTGGGTAAGCTGGAGTTAATGACGATAATATTGTGCCATTGGTCTGAGATAGAAGAGCATGGTTCAAATGAGAACTCTTGCCATCCAATTGGTGCGTAGCAAGAGAAAATACAGCCTTGTCCACGTAAATTCCAAGCACAGCATGTTGCTTGTGGTGGAGTGTCAAAGCAACAGTATTTTTACCGGCTGTAAGGTTGCAGTGTTTTGGTGAAATGTGCCAGAAATCCTCCGGGGGGTGATGCCAAACACAGTTTAAGCTGTGGAAAGACTGTCACCAATTAAAAAGAATTTATCAAGCAGCTGTAGGACTGTCACTCTGAAGCTGCTGAATCTGTTTTGAGCAGGATGGAGCTGTCATTCTATGTGCAATCTGCATTGCCTGCGGTCTGTGCTCCTGTTACCACCTATGCAGTATACCATGGGGGACATTTATTAAAGAAGTTGCACAGATAATGTGCAATTGATGTGCAAAATTGTTATGCCCCGTACACACGGTCGGACTTTGTTCGGACATTTCGACAACAAAATCCTAGGATTTTTTCCGACAGATGTTGGCTCAACCTTGTCTTGCATACACACGGTCACACAAAGTTGTCGGAAAATCCGATCGTTCTGAACGCGGTGACGTAAAACACGTACGTCGGGACTATAAACGGGGCAGTGGCCAATAGCTTTCATCTCTTTATTTATTCTGAGCATGCGTGGCACTTTGTCCGTCGGATTTGTGTACACACGATCGGAATTTCCGACAATGGATTTTGTTGTTGGAAAATTTTATCTCCTGCTCTCAAACTTTGTGTGTCGGCAGGGGCGTCGCTGGGGGGTGGCTTTTGGGGCTATAGCCCCGAATCTGGGGCCAATAGCCCCGAGTCTCTGCAGGGGTCCCCAAAGGGGAGGGGAGGCTCTCTGGGGACCCTTATGTAAATGGGGGACTCTCTGGGGACCCCGATGCAAGGGAGAGGCTCTCTGGGGTCCCTGATTTTAAGGCAGAGGCTCTCTAAGGACCCAGATTTAAGGGGGAGGCTCTCTGGGGACCCTAATGTAAGGGGGGCTCTCTGGGAACCCTGATGTAAATGGGGGGCCCTCTGGGTACCCTGATGAAAGGGGGAGGCTCTCTGATGACTCTGATGTAAGGAGGAGGCTCTCTGGGGACCCTGATGTAAGGGGGGACTCTCTGGGGACCCTGATGTAAGGGGGGACTCTCTGAGGACCCTGATGTAAGTGGGGGGCTCTCTGGGGATATATATATACACACACACGTATATTACTGTATATACATGTGTATGCCCGCCCAAGCGTATGACTTTCTTTACTACGCTGCTATGGGCTCTAGCCCCAGATCTTTTGTAGACCTAGCAACGCCCCTGTGTGTCGGAAAAAATCCGATGGAGCCCACACATGGTCGGAATTTCCAACAACACGCTCCGATCGGACATTTTCCATCGGAAAATCCGACCGTGTGTACGGGGCATTAGTCTGTTTTGCAAACAATTTGGTCAATATTCCTATTGCACATGTTCCTGGCAAATATGGCTCATAAAATGGTGGGTGCTGCAGCAATTACCAGTTGGGTTCTGGAAACATCAAGCAAGTGTACATATTCACCAGAACCCCATGGATCGACAAATTCCATCCAAAGGTTTCTTTTAATGATAGAGATCACATCATAAGTGCAACGTTTCAGAGCCACGCAGGGCCCCTTCATCATGCCTGACGAAGAGACTCTGCGTGGCTCCGAAATGTTGCACTTATCTTTGTGATGTGATCTCTTTCACTAAAAGAAACCTTTGGATGGATGTTGTGATTCATGGTGTGCTGGCGAATATGTACACTTGTTTTGCAAACAAAACGACAAAATTAGTTCTGAGTGACCGTACAACTACATAGCATCTGTCTGTCTATTTTATCTCTTATGCTGCAATTAAGTTCATTTAGCTGCACATCTGCTGCAGACTTAAGAAGTGCAATTTTGAAACAGGTACAGATAGACTATGTATTATGCACCCTGCTTACGGATAATAAATCTGTCCCTATCTTGCGACAGATTAGCAACCACAATCATTAAGATAGTATTGATAAATGTCCCCCAGTGTGTATTACTAGCCTTAAAGAGGCAAGCGGCAGTAAAGATATATGGCGTCACAAGCTTCTGTCTGGGTATCACTCTCTTATATAGGAACTGCCCATCTGGAAGGCAGCAGGTCGGTGTGATTGCCCAAGCTGCTAGGAAGACTGCATAGCATTTATGTCCCATCCTCATAATGTATAGCTTGTACAAAGCAATATAGAAAAAGAAATGTATATAACTAATTAAAGACGGTCCATAAGAAATATATTTAGCATAACTGTCTCATATTGTGCAGTAAGCTACGCTGAATAAATCTATGAAAAAGTAAAAGATGAAATTAAAACCTTTGACTCATTGCAGTTTTGGTAGTCATTATAAAAGCACACATAAGGTTAACTGGAGCAGCAAGGCTTTAACTGCCATCCAAGCTCTCTTGTGTGGTGACCTCATCATCTCAGAAGGTGGTGATTGCTTCAAATGAGAAATATCATTTAGCTCTAGATTTAACATCTCTGACAGCTAATTCAGCTGAGCTAGAGGTAGTAAGATAGTCATATGTTAGTTCTAATTTCACCTATATAATGATTTCATTATCAGATACCCATCCTAAACATATTCTGCTCTGTAGGAAAAATCACATATTTCTCAGCTCTCATTTTATACTGAGGGGTTGATTTACTAAAGGGGGTAGAGAATTTATACTTTTCAGTGATTGCTTACTTACAATAATTTTTTATATGTGTGTCCAAATGGACTGCAGCATAAATTGAATTTATTGTAAATTCCCAAGTATTTTTTGTGAATTTGCAATAAATACATTTACAATATTTAAATAAAGTCAATTTATGCTGTGCTGCAACCCCATAGTTTGCAGGTGCCGATTACATTTCACAGATAGATTAGATAGATTAGATAGATAGATAGATAGATAGATAGATAGATAGATAGATAGATAGATAGATAGATATTAAGGTCAGTTCCTCCAACCCAAACTTGCTCATCCATGTCTTTATGGACCTTGCTTTGTGCACTGGTCCAAATCATTTGGTGAAAGGGGATTATGGTGTGAGGTTGCTTTTCAGGGGTTGGGCTTGGCCCCTTAGTTCCAGTGAAGGGAACTCTTAAGGCGTCAGCATACCAAGACATTTGGACAACTCAATATTGAACCCTACAAACTAAGACTAGGATGGCATTAAATTTCATGTGTGTGTAAAGGCAGGTATCCCAATGCTTTTGGTAATATAATATATATATATATATATATATATATATATATATATATATATATATATATATATACACACACATACACACAGTATATTTATCGGCTTCACCAGTGGGTGAGGCAACAGTTTGCTGACAGTTAATGAGCTTACAAAATAAATACACCAAGGTAATACATGGAAAATGTAGATGCACCACACTACATTTACAAAGGAATGAAAATAATACAAATATATATATATATATATATATATATATACTGCTCAAAAAATTAAAGGAACACTTTTTAATCAGAGTATAGCATCAAGTCAATTAAACTCCTGGTATATTGATCTGGTCGGTTAAGTAGCAGAGGGGGTTTGGTAATCAGTTTCAGGTGTACTAGATGGGCAACAACGAGACCACCTCCAAAACAGGAATGGTTTTACAGGTGGAGGCCACTGTTTTTTTTTTTCCTCTACTCATCTTTTCTGTTTTTCACTAGTGTTGCATTTTGGCTAGGGTCAGTGTCATTACTGGTAGCATTAGGCAATACCTGGACTCTATAGAGGTTACACAAGCAGTCCTATTCCTCCGGGATGGCACATTAATACATGCCTTTGCCAGAAGGTTTTCTGTGTCTCCCAGCACAGTCTCAAGAGCATGGAGGAAATTCTAGGAGACAGGCAGATACCCTAGGAGAGCTGGGCAGGGCCATAGAAGGTCCTTAACCCATCAGCCGGATCAGTATCTGCTCCTTTGTGCAAAGAGGAACAGGATGAGCATTGCCAGAGCCCTACAAAAAGACCTCCAACAGGCCACTGGTGTTAATGTCTCTGACCAAACAATCAGAAACAGACTTCATGAGGGTGGCCTGAGGCCCCGACGTCCTCTAGTGGGTCCTGTAATCACTCCCTGGCACCGTGGAGCTCGATTGGCATTTGCCATTGAACACCAGAATTGGCTGGTCCGCCACTGGTGCCCTGTGCTTTTCACAAATGAAAGCAGGGTCACCCAGAGCACATGTGACAGACGTGAAAGGGTCTGGAGAAGCCATGGAGAACATTATGCTGGCTGTAACATCATTCAGCGTGACCGGTTTGGTGGTGGATCAGTGATAATCACGGGAGGCATATCCATGGAGGGACGCATAGACCTCTACAGGCTAAAAATGGCTCCCTGACTGCCACTAGGTTTTGGGTTGAAATCCTTGGACCCATTGTCAGACCCTACGCTGGTGCAGTAGGTCCTGGGTTCCTCCTGGTGCACGGTCTCATGTGGCGCGAGTATGCAGCCAGTTCCTTGAGTATGAAGGAATTGATACCATTGAATGACCCCTATGCTTGTCTGACCTAAATGCAATAGAACACCTCTAGGACATTATGTTTCGGTCCATCCCACGCCGCCAGGTTGCATCTCAGTCTGTTCAGGAGCTCAGTGATGTCCTGGTCCAGGCCTGGGAGGAAATACCCAAGAACACCATCCGTTGTCTCATTAGGAGCATGCCCCTACATTGTCAGGCATGCATAAAAACACGCGAGGGCCATACAAACTACTGAGTACCATTTTGAGTTGCTGCCATGAAATTTCAGCAAAATGGACTAGCCTACTGCATAATTTTTTTCACTTTGATTTTCGGGGTGTCTTTGAATTCAGCCCTGTGTAGGTTGATAATTTTAATTTCCATCAACTGATGTGGCATCCTTTCGTTCCCAACAAATTACCCAGTCCATATCAGTATAGATATCCAGCATGATATTTTTCCCCATTGACATCTGATGTGTTTTAAAAGTGTTCCTTTACTTTTTTTTGAGCAGTGTATATATAATAAAGCTAATGCTGTGGTACAATATCAAATTTTAACAACATGTAGAATATTATTTTGAAATCCGGATTATATTTTAGTTAAACTGCCCCCTAGGCAGCTCCTATGGCGCCTTTACTTTGACTACTAATCTCTAAAGCTGCAGAGTTCTCAACTGCTTTCATTCAATAAATATGTATGTTTAACTTAATGGGAAGTAACTGCTTGCAAGATTCTATAGAGAAAAACTGTGCTTTGAAAATATATGAAGGGGCTGGCACTCATTGCCCATAGGCAAGGGGGGCTAACTGGCCTTTCTATAAAACTGAGCATTTAAAAAAAAAAAAAATACAAATAAAAATGCATCCATTGATTTTACACAATGCATCTGTTTTGCCTATATGTTACTGAAAGCTAAAGCTCCCACTAAAGGCTTACAGATTCAAAGAACAATTAAAATATGAATAGAACAAGATCTTCTTAAAGTGGTGCTTTGGCTTGATTCGAAATGAGGGTTAAAAGGTCTCCAATAAGCATTTTCACAGCAAATTTTGCAGTGACATGTCCATGCTGATACTTACACAGATTGCTGTGTGCCTATACGGGAGCTTGACATTCTCAATGCAGTGACCAGTGGTGACGTTCCATACGCACATCTCTCTGCAAGACATGACCCCGGGTTATTCATTGTTATTTCCACTCAGCTGGCTAGGACAATTGTGTGACACTATATTTTTTAAGAGTAAAAACTGTATTTAAGTCAATGCTTATCATTTATGTAGCTTTTTGTTAGAGATTACTGGTGAAGAAAATGTTTTTGCTCATAAAGGACGGGGGGGGGGGGGGGGGGGGGCATACTGAATGTATTTCCTTTTGTTTAGGTAATTACACCTTGCTGCCGAGCATCAAAATAAGTTTAAGGCCATGTCTGGAGTAAAACAAATTGTAGGTGTGCTGCCATTACGTCTCATCAGCGTGTCAACAGAAGTATCATTCTTCAGAACTACATCCTGCTGAAAATGGGTCATTTCACAGAACCTCAACCACACGTTTTAAAGCAGATGTGCATCTCCTGTGTTATTTTCATTCAAATCAAAGTGACGGGCACTGAAGATGAAACAGCACCACCATGAGGATTCCTTGGGATTTGCTGGAAAGATTTTGGACCTCAGAATACACAAATTTAACCAATTCAGCAATGTAACGAAACATTTAAATACACATTTTATATTATAAACATTCTTACTTTTGGCTTAATTAAACTTTAACATTTTAATCTAAACAGTATATGGTTCAGGAAGTAATTTCAAGTTTCAAAATGATAAAAAAAAGTGTTGGTATTTATTATTAACAATGACAACAGTAATATTACAAATAATGCCTGTAATACTACTGTCACTACTACTACTAATAAAAAAGCAGGACAATAGTGCATTTAAACATGAAATAGACAAAAAATTAGGCAGTTTAAAACCAAAGAAAAAAATAAAGACTCCTCCATTGATTTTCCCCCTTTTTTTTATTTTGCGATACTATAGATTCCACTAGAGGTTTACAAATTTACACAATTGATATATAAATGAAACAATGATTTCCTAAATTGGTACTTTAGTTGAATTTGAAGTAAAAGTATAAGCATTTTCACACTACTACTACTGGTAATAATATCATGTCCATTTTTAGGCAGTCCCTGCAAACCCTTCTCTTTAGAGAGTCCTATCCTGCCTCCACCTAACTACTGAACTTTTATTTACTCCATCAGCTCATCCCCCATAGTTATTAACTTTTCTGTCACTTGACCCTCCCTTTTAGATTGTAAGTTCTATTGTATTGTAACTGTACTGTCTGCACTCACGTTGTAAAGTACTATGCAAACTGTTGGTGCTGTATAAAGGAAAGGAGGAGGGTAGGCACCAACTAAGTGTAGCATTAACCACTAACCGACCAGCCACCACAGTTGTACTGCGGCAGAATGGCACGGCTGGGCGAAGCGGCGTTATGTTACGTCGCTTCGCTCTGTGGCCGCTGCTCGCCTCCAGAGCCGATGCAAGTGCCCGGCGGTCACGCTCACCGCCGGGCTCCCGTGATTGCGGCTGACACATGGGAAACCGGGATCTGTGTGTGTAAACACACAGTTTCCGGTTCTCTGAGGGGAGAAGAGACAGATCGTCTGAACAGCGATCTGTCATCTCCCCTACACAGTCCCCTCCCCCCTTCAGTTAGAATCGCCTCCCAGGGAATACAATTAACTTCTTCTCTAGTGTTAACCCCTTCCCTGCCAGTGACCTTTTTACAGTAATCAATGCATTTATATAGCACTGATCGCTGTATAAATGCCCATGGTCCCAAAAATGAGTCAAAATTGTCCGATGTGTCCATCATAATGTCGCAGTCCTGATAAAAATCGCAGATCGCCGCCATAAAAAAAAATTATAATAAAAATGCCAGAAAACTATCCCCTATTTTGTAGACGCTATAAAACTTTCGCGCAAACCAATCAATATGCGCTTATTGCAATTTTACCAAAAATATGTAGAAGAATACATATCGGCCTGAACTGAGGAAAAAAATTTTTTTTATATATTTTTGGGGGATATTTATTATAGCAAAAAGTAAAAAATATTGCATTTTTTTCAAAATTGTCGCTATTTTTTTGTTTATAGCACAAAAAATAAAAACCGCAGAGGTGATCAAATCCCACCAAAAGAAAGCTCTAGTTGTGGGAAAAAAAGGACGTCAATTTTGTTTGGGTGCAACGACGCATAACCGCGCAACTGTCAGTTAAAGCGACGCAGTGCCGAACCTCAAAAAGTGCTCTGGTCAGAAAGGGGGTAAAATCTGCCGGGGCTGAAGCGGTTAAAGTGAGATTTTAATATCGTAAGGTAAAAAACACACTTACAAGAGGAAGGTTTAAGAAGGGATGGAAGGAGACAGGAGACATCATTATTGTGCATACTATTGCAATAAGCGCTGGAAGCTTCTTGGATGCAGTACTACGGCTTTACTTTCTGGTTCAATATTTTTATTGAGTTTTTCAAAGAAGAAATATTAAAAGCAGTACATACAAGATATAACTCCTTGATGACTAAAACAGCCAAAGGAGTAACATGCAATAGATGAAAAACATATCACTTACAAGGGTAATGTGAACAAGGTAAAACAGAATTCCTGGTATGATTGCCCACAAAACAAAACGGTGCTAATTCCCGCCTGGGGGTCAGGTAATCTGGTAATCATTGTAGCTAGGGAGATCTCCCCCAGTGGACCCCCGAGGTCATCACTCCACCCCAATGGGGACACACTGTGGAGTGCGAGAGCTCCAGGACTCCACCCAGAAGAGATACCCCCCAATCATCCATCAGCTCCCCCGGGAAGGCGCCCCCGCCGAGAAGAAGCCCCAGCGGTGACGTCCCCCAGACGGAGCCAACGGTCACAACGTCTAGGGAGTAGACCAGGAACTAGCTAGCTGACTCCCATGCTGGGGCACCAAGTGAGTAAATTAGAATAGTTCAAGGAGTCTAATGACCAAGCTTTGGCCTTGTAATCCCATTTTCTGCTGTTAGAAGAAGTGAAGAAGTGGAGAATAGGAAAGGGATAGAGAAAGGGAAGAAGAGGGATGAGAAAGAGGAAAAGAAGCAAGATGAAGGGCAGAGGGAGGGAGGTGTGGTGGGGTGTATGATGGAGGATGGTAGACTCGCTGGACTCTCCCCTAGGGCATCGATTGACCCGGGTAAAGAGAGATGCCTACATACTTAGCCCAAGGTTCCCAGATCGCTTCAAAGCGTGGGACCGTGTCAAGCAGCTTAGCCGCTATTTGTTCCTGCGACATTATCCAGGAGATCTTCCGCTTGGTGGCCAAAATAGATACCGATGGAGTTTTCCAAGCTTTCGCTAGGGTAACTTTGGCTCCCAAACACATAAAAAAGATAAGCTGTTGTGTGGTTTTAGGCGTGTTGTGCAATTTACAGTTTAGAAGGATATAGGTGGGGTCTTGTGGAACATCTATCCCGGAGACTCTCCGTAGAATATGGAGGAATTTATTCCAGTAACTCCGTATACGGGGGCAGGTCCACCATATATGATGCATCGTGCCCAGGAGTCCACACCCCCTATAACATAGGGGGGAGGACTCTGGGAATATCCGGGAGAGCCTTGCTGGGACATAGTACCATCTAGTAAAAACTTTGATGTTGGCCTCTATCAGGGCAATATTCAAGATACCTTTGGATGATCTGCTGAAGGCTTGGAACCATTTAGCGGGGTCCCACTGGGTGTCCAGGTCCGATTCCCAAGATCGGGCGTACTCCGGGGTGTCCGTCCTATCTGCCAGGGAAGCGTAAATGATGGAAATCCCTCCCTTTTGGGGGTCTGTCGAGGAGCACCATCGCTCATACATCGTGGCTTTGGGAGTGTTCGACTTGTCCGTACAGAGAGAGTGGAGAAAGTGTTGTATTTGTGATAGTCGGAACATTTCCGATGAGGGCATTTCCAGTGTACTCAAACAGTGGCTCAACGAAACGGGGCCATTAGGAGTAAGGAAATGACCTATCCGGAAGAGGCCTTTGTTCAGCCACCAATGAAAAGCGTGTATGTTCATCCCGGGTGGGAAGTCAGGGTTGTGAAATAGGTGCGTGAGGGGTCTTAGAGGCGATATCAAGTTGGTGTTTTTGTGTACTTGGTCACAGAGAGCTAAGGAGTGAGACAAGGTGGGGGCTAGAACTGCCGGTCTATGTTTGGAGGGTCTCCATGTTAAGAAGTCGAGAGTGAAATGTGGAACAGCCTGTCTCTCGAGGGAAATCCAGTCGGGCCTGCAGTTCTTGGAATAGATGGCGGAGAACTGTGATAACTGTGCTGCCTGGTAGTATAGCCAAAAATTTGGGAGACCCAGGCCTCCCTGAGACCTAAGTCGGAACAAAATTTCTTTTGCGAAGCGGTGACCTCTGTCCCCCCAGACAAATCTTATCACCCTGGATTGAAATTTGGACAGGATAGGCTTTTTAACTGGGATGGGAAGTGAGCGGAATAGATATAAAAGTCGAGGCAGGAGATTCATTTTGACTGCGTTGAGCCTACCCAACCATGATAAGCCCTCCTTCATCCACTTCTGGAGATCTAGCTCCAAAGAGCGGAGCATGGGGGGGTAGTTGGCGGCATATAGGTCTCCTATATTTCTCGTCAGTTTGATACCTAAGTAGGGGATTGAACTACCTG
Source organism: Lithobates clamitans (assembly GCA_037952925.1). Lineage (NCBI taxonomy): Eukaryota > Metazoa > Chordata > Amphibia > Anura > Ranidae > Lithobates > Lithobates clamitans. The sequence goes on along the minus strand of JBBGZY010001345.1, from coordinate 1,612,870 downwards.
CCCACGTGAAAGGAAAGTGTGGTTGGAGTTGGTCTATTAATGGTGCCGGTACCGAGACATTGAGGGCCACCGATTTAGACACGTTCACTTGGAGACCGGAGATAGTGCCAAAATCTCGAAGGAGTCTGAAGACGTTTGGCGTAGTAATGAGAGGGGCTGTGAGGAACAGTAGCATGTCGTCAGCAAATAGAGCACATTTGTGAATGTCAGGGCCACACTGTACTCCCCTGATGTTCTCGTTCGATCTAATGGCAATAGCCAGAGTCTCGATCGCGATCGCGAATATCAAGGGAGAGAGAGGGCATCCCTGTCTAGTTCCCCTGCGGATATCGAAGGGATCCGAGTAGTGACCCATTAGACCAGTGGTTCTCAACTCCAGGCCTCAGGACCCACCAACAGGCCAGGTTTGCAAGATAGCTGAAATACATCACAGGTGATATCACTTGCTGCTCAGTGATTGCAGTATTCTAGTCTGCAACTCCCCAAGGTAATACTTAAAATCTGGCCTGTTGGTGGGTCCCGAGGACTGGAGTTGAGAACCACTGCATTAGACGCACCTGAGCCGATGGGGAGGAATACAGTGTGTGGATTATCGAGCGAAATCCTTCGCCAAAGCCCCAGCGTTCAAGAATGTCAAAAAGGTAGGGCCACGACACGGAGTCAAAGCCTTCTGCAGATCCAGTGACAACAAAAAGCCCCCCTGAGCAGGCCCACCGTCCCACTGGGTCTGCAGAAGGGAAATCAAATCAATAGCTCTGCGAACCTGAGCAGGACCCTGTCTCCCCGGGATGAAGCCCACTTGGTCCCTGTGTATGTAAAGCGCTATAAAGTCAGACATCCTGTTTGCTAGTATTTCAGTCATAATTTTGAGATCGTTATTGATTAACGAAATAGGGCGGTAGCTTCCCACTTCGCTGGGATCTTTACCCTGTTTCGGTATGACCGAGATAAAGGCTGAATTTGAGTCACTAGGGAGAGGGGCTCCATCCCGGAGAGAGTTAAAGAACCGGGCCATGTAAGGGGCCAGACGAGGGCCAAATTTCTTGTAATAACAAACCGAAAAACCATCCGGCCCCGGGGCAGAGTTCGTTTTCAAAGATTTAATGACATCTAATATTTCCTCTGTGGAGAAGGGGGCGTCTAGTATATCGCGATGTGTTTGCTGCAGGTGAGGTAGGTTAATGTCTCGGAGAAACAGTTCCCTGGTCTTGTGATGTGCGCACGGCAAATTCTCGTAGAGACGAGAATAGTAATTATGAAACGACTTCATAATAAGCGTTGGGTTTTGTGTCAAATTGCCCGATGATGCTCGAATTTTGGGGAATACCGAGTTACAGCTCCTAGGGCTAAGCTTGGTTGCCAACTTAGAACCTATCCTATCGGATTGGTAATAGAAACGGGCGCCTGACCACCACAAGTGTTTCTCCGCAGATGTGGTGAGAGAGAGGTTTAGTTGCACTCGAGCCGAGTCCAGCTTGGCCAGGCTATCTGCCGTGGGGTGTTGTTTATGACTTTTGCTTAGTAGGCGGAAGTCTGCCGTGAGTCGCAAAACTTCTGCCCTGCTCTCCTTTTTAAGTTGTGAGGAGAGTTGCAATATCCTACCCCTCAACACCGCCTTGTGTGCCGCCCACAGACAACCTGGCGAAACCGACCCCGTGTCGTTCTCGCTAAAGTATTCGGATAAAGCCTTGTCTATAATCGTGCAATGGACTGGATTGCTCAAGAGAGATTCATTGAGGCGCCATTTGAAGGGACCTCTAACACCCAACCCCCCCCGTAATGATAGTGACATTATCGAGTGGTCGGATAGTGGTGTGTCATATATTTTGGAGGTGATTACTCTCGGGATTACATGTGGAGGGACAAATATATGGTCAATCCTAGAGAAGGTTTGGTGGGGGGCCGAGTAGTGCGTGTAATCTCTAGTTTGGGGATTCATTTCCCTCCAAATATCTACCAGGCCAAAAGATTGAACTGTCTGCGCCACCCGAAGGCTACGTTTAGGGGGCCTTTTGGACTTGGGCCTCAGGGTATTGGATTTATCCAAGGAGAAGTCAAACGGGGTGTTAGAGTCTCCCCCCAATATTACAGTACCAATGAAATGCGGCTTTAGTGCCTTCAGTGTGGACTCGAAAAAAAGGTCTTGGTGTGTGTTCGGAGTATAGTATGAGACAAATGTGTAAGCGTCACCATTAATCGTTCCAGTCACTAGAATGTATCTTCCCTCAGGGTCTTTGATTGTGTGTGTATGAGCAAAGTGAGATTTGTTTGAAAAGCAAATCGCCACTCCTCTCGTTTTGTCGTTTGCGTTGGCTAGGTGAAAATTCATGAAGGTCTTGTGGAGGAATTTGGGCTGATATGAAGCTGGGAAGTGAGTCTCCTGGAGCAGAACTACATCCGCCTTCAGGGAGTGTAACTGTTGCAGTACCTTGCGTCTCTTCACAGGGGAGTTAAGGCCCTGTGCGTTATGTGAAAAAATCCTAAGCGTCCCTGTTGTCTGTGTGGAGTCAGTCATGAGGGGGAAAAGAATGCGGTGCTGAGTGTTTGTGAGTCTTACCTGACGTCGTTGATGTCCCTGGCAGATAGGGGACGATCCCGGTGGAAGTGAGAATTCGATCTGCGCTGCGGCCGAGGGGAGAACCAGCGGGAACCTGTAGCGGAAGATGAGGGGGATGGACGGGGGAGAGGAAAAGAGAGAGGGAAGAAAAGAGAAGTAAGGAGGGAAAGAGGAAGAGGAGGGTAGAGAAACAGAGCATTAGATAGTGCATCTTAAATTCATAACCCAAATCCCAACGGACCAGCAAAGGACCTTTCCCTGCCTGGACCGGTACCCAAAAAGAAAGGAGGTCTGCGACCCGAGGGTCGAGAGAGTCTGGGTCCGATAGAGGAAAAAACAGAGGTTCAACTATCGGAGCCAGAGGGGGGCGCACTACGACCCCTCCGGTCAACGCCGCCTCTGGATGAGACTATAGCAGTGTATGAACAATGCAGTGTAAGCCCTGCTAACAACTAATATTAATGAGAAAGAAAAAAAAAAAAAAAAAAAAAACCCCTGGATAGTGCAGGAGGAAAATAAGGTAATAACCAAAATGGGACAGAGGGACAACTGCCCGTGGAAGTTTTTAACCTGTGAGGAACTGAAAGGAAGGAAGTCCTGAGGAGAAAGTGACCAAGATACTAGCTGCAGGTCAAGCGCCGACAAAGGCCAAGGGGAGGGCCAAAAATAGAGTCATTTCAGCCTACAGGCCCGATCATGGGGGAAAGGATTCCTTGGAACGTTTGGGGAGCTGTTTCTGATAGACAGGTGATACCGGGCTGGTAGGAGATGTTCGCTTGACAGACGGTGCTCCTCGAGGGGCCGCCGGTTGTGGGACTTCCTGAGTGATCAGGCCCAGATGCAGGAGAAGTCGTTCCCCATCCTGGAATGTTGAGAAACTATATGGTTTGTTGCGATATGAGAAGTTCAGTCTCAGTGGGAAGGCCCACCTGTACGTGATCTCTTTGCCCGCCAGGACTTGAAGAAGCGGTTTCAGAGCCCGTCGTTTTTGTACTGTATATGGGGAAAGATCTGTGAAGATTTGGACCTGGTGACCTAGGATCATCAGCTTCTCCGCCGCCCTGGAGAGTTTCATCACTTCTTCTTTAACTGCATAAAAATGCGGTTTCACAATAATATCACGTGGCAGGCCATCAGAACGAGGCGGTTGTAGCGCCCTGTGGGCCCTATCGAGCTCCAGGCGGTGGGCTGGGATGGCCGGGATTAGACTTTTGATGAAGTCCTGAACTGCCGAGTGGGTGTCTTTGACGGTTTCAGGGAGCCCCCTGATACGGAAGTTGTAACGTCTCGACCTGTTCTCGAGGTCATCTATTTTGGATATGGCAGAATCCAGTTGGTCCTGGAGATCCTGGATTCTGGAAGAGTTTTGGTTAATTCTCAGGATGGCCTGGTCAGACTTTTGCTCGATCACTTCAATTCTAGCTCCAATCTGCTGCAGATCTGTGTGTATGGAAGCCGTGATCTGTGCAGCTGTGTGAGATAGGCCTTTTGAGAGCATCTGTGAAAAAGCAGCCATCATAGAGGGAAAGTCAGTAGGGGAGGGGGGGAGATCCCTGGCTTGTGCTTCCCAGGGGTCCGGGCTGTGAGGTGAATCCTGCTGAGGGGTGAGAGCAGCCCCCCCAAATGACCTCCTTAGCAGAGAGTCCGTGGATGCTGGTGAGGGGAGCCCTGGGAGAGAACTCACTGTGGCATCTGAAGCTTGTGGTGACGTGAGGGCCCCTTGATCCTGGTCAGCAATTGATTCAGATAGGCAGGGCAGGCCTCGTGAGGTGACGGGCGCCATCTTGGAGGGACCAGGCCGCTCCATGGAGTCGTTCAGCGCGGCTGTGAGGTTCCTCCGGGCGGGAATAAAAGACATCCGCTCGTGGCCGGGGGTGTCCCCTAGTAGCTGGTGCGGGTGGGGGGTCGGAACGAGGGCTTACACCGCCGCTGTGGCTGGCGTTAGGACGGAGAGGCGCGGAGCTCCCGGACTAAGCGGCCATCTTGGACGCTGCCGCGCATGCGCCTTACGGCTTTACTTTCATAGAGAATTATATTACATGTCTTACAGCATGGAGAAACATGAACAGGAAGCAGGAAGATACAAGTACATGCACTGAGATAGACAATACATCTTGTTATATCATAAAAAAACATGAACTATACACTATAGTACTACATCGCCACCTGCTGCATAGATAGGTATAATGCATACAGTATTGTCAGTTTATTAACAACTTTTACATGCTGATGATCTTTTCCAAAAATAATTAGGTACTCTGCCCAGCGTGTAATATCGTCCTGCAGGCTCTGCCGGCTGGGTCCTAGTCGCTGGCAGTGGATGGAAGGAGACAGGAACTCTCTGCAGCAGTGAAAGTCTCATGCTGACCAGCGTGGAATGCACGGGTGGAAGTGATGTCACCGGAGGGTCAGAAGTCGGGGCTGTACCATCAAAGGCTACGCACTCGGAGCTCACAGCTCCTTCTACTGGCCAGTGCCGTCACTTCTGCCCATGCGTTCCATGCTGGTCAGCATGAAATTTCCACTGCTGCAGAAAGTTCCTGTGTCCATCCACTACCAGTGACTAGGACCCAGCCGATGGAGCCTGCAGGACAATGATATACCCCGGGCAGAGTACCTAATTATGAGCTCCTTTTAACCCTTCATCTTCTAATGGCCCGTACACACGGTCGGATTTTCCGATGGAAAATGTCCGATCGGAGCGTGTTGTCGGAAATTCCGACCGTGTGTGGGCTCCATCGGACATTTTCCATCGGATTTTCCGACACACAAAGTTGGAGAGCAGGAGATAAAATTTTCCGACAACAAAATCCGTTGTCGGAAATTCCGATCGTGTGTACACAAATCCGAACGAACAAAGTGCCACGCATGCTCAGAATAAATAAAGAGATGAAAGCTATTGGCCACTGCCCCGTTTATAGTCCTGACGTACGTGTTTTACACCACCGCGTTTAGAACGATCGGATTTTCCGACAACTTTGTGTGACCGTGTGTATGCAAGACAAGTTTGAGCCAACATCCGTCGGAAAAAATCCTAGGATTTTGTTGTCGGAATGTCCGAACAAAGTCCGACCGTGTGTACGCCCTATAAGTGTGTTTTATACCTTGCAATATTAAAAAAACTCAATGTAATACTACACTTAGTTGAGCCCCCCCCCTCCTTTCCTTTATGTATTTTCAGAGTTGGACACACTCTTATGGATGCCCCCACTGCTACTCTAATGACTTTTTAATTGGGACTTTTTATTCACTGACTCATGGACTGAGTTTCCTTTGTTCCTCTCCTTTCTTAAACAATTACTCCAAGGCTACCTTGGATTTGGGACACACACCCTCTGTGTAGACATATGCGGTTTGTTTCATTCCGAATTAATATTTGGACACATTTTTTGTTATTTGGAGATTCGGCTTTATCCGAATACCCGAATTACAATATAAACAAATTTTACCGAATTTTGGAAATTCGGACTAAAATTCAAATCGAATTTTACATTGAACTCCAGTCGAATTTTAACTGTACACATAATGCTGAAATCAAAGACTGTGTGTGTTATTAGAGTACCATTTCAAAATAATGCTGTTTTTGTTAAGCCAAAGGTGATTTAAAGAGTCATTGTAATCATTTGATGAAGAATTTTCTTTTGTTTGTTCACTTTGCTGCATTTAAATCGATAACAATATAAGATTTTCCTTTCGACCGATTCAAAAATGTATCGATTTGAAGGTTTCGAATTGAAAAAGTCAGTAAATTCGAAGAAAATTCCGAATTCCGAATACGAATTGAAAGAATCAACGGACTTGAACTAAACGAAATAACTAGATTAACGAATCAAAACTAAACTAATTTTTTCGTCATGCACATGTCTACCTCTATGCACCAGAACTTTACGCTTTTTCTTCTTTTGCCACTATATAAATCCTGAACAACAATAATAATAATTATAATGTATTTAAAGGGTAACCCCACTTTTGTAGGGAACAAATAAATAAAATGAAAAAAAAAAAAAGAGCATATGCTACGCAAGCCATATCATAGTCGAATTATATTTAAAATTGCCTTTCTTTTTTAATCTGCAGCTGTTATTATTTTATGTAAAATTAAATGCAATATAGGAATCTGGATGTGTTCTGTACACAGTTTGTGTACAGAACATCCCCAGAAACGTAATTTCCTGCTTATATGATTGGCTCACTGATTTTCCCAGAAGACTGCACTAAGATGCAAATCAAACATCTTCTGTAATAAAAAAAAAAATAATTTTTGGGGAGATATCCCCAAAGGGTTATTTACTACTAAGTGGATGCTGACTCTGAAACGTTCCTCATTAGGACACTGCAAGTGCATCAGCTGATTAATAATGAAAATGTTACTCCCATTAAGATTTACTCTACACACAACAAACAGCTATTTCTTCAGAGCAGAAACAGATGGGAATCTTCATCAAAGTTTGTTAAAATCATTGCAATGTGCATTGATCACCCAAAGGGGATTGTTTTTTTCTCATCAAAAGTGGAGTTACTCTTTAAATATAGAATACATCATCAACTTCAATAGTGTCAAAAAAAGAGTTGGGCCCCCAAAAAACATAGTAGTTATATTCATTCACAAAAAATTAACTGTCACTAAAACTGTTTTTGGAAGCTCATTCCTACGAGCAATATGGCAGACTAAAGCCTCATACACACGATCGGACTTTATACAAACTTTCCTGTGGATTTCTGTACAAAGGGCGTTGGCCGTGAACTTGTTAAGCATACACACAGGCAGGACTTTTTAGGCAACAAACGCAAACACGAACATAGTGACGTTTCAACATACTGACGACACTTGAAAAGAGGACCTTCAATTCTCCGGCGCCACCCTTTGGTCAACTTCTGTATTGTTGTCTGATTTTTTGCATTGGTTCTGAGCATGCATGTTGGTACTTTGTACTAAAGTCCAATGGTTTTGTGTACACACGATCAGACTTTTGTTGCTGCCAAGTTTGTCTGTTCGCACAGCCAACATTTGTCCGATGAAAACCGAAAAAGTTTGTCCGATGGAGTGTACACACGGTCGGATGTTTCCTTAAAACAGCTAATTTGCATGTTTGTTGTCAAAAAGTCCGATTGTGTGTATGGGCCTTTAGTTATTAGTGATTAAGTCCATCATTGTTAGAAGCATCCACTGCAAGATGAATTTCAGTTTTGCTGAGATGCTTTCTATGTTATTCCCAGCTAGGGCAATCATAATTTTCATTACAATGAAGAAAGGTAAGCAATTAATTAAGCTAAAATAGATAATTGAATCAATTGTAATTCAATGTGCTGCATGCTAATGAGGTAAACTATTGAAAAATATATTTTTCTTATAACTAACGCTGTTATGCCACTGTCATAGATATAATTCTTGCTAAATAAAGGAAGACTATTACATTCTTATAACAAAACTTTCGTTTTATCTACAGTAGTAAATAAATACTGTAGGAAGGTATATTATATTTACTGGTTTTTAACTTTTTTGTTTTTATTTATTCAGTTATTTCCTGGTTTCCAGATCTAGGAAAATTATGTCATACATCCCAGAAGTGTTTAGGAGAGGAGGGAGGGCTCCCTCAGCTAAGCACACCCTCCTGCCTGCATGCCTGAGCTAAGGGCAGATGGACTGCAGGAAATAAATGCTAAACAAATCATCTGCCCCTACCCAAGACGGCCATGACCAGATATGCTAGGGGGTGTTTTTCAAAGTGATTTCTCAGCAAAATAAAGCATGAAGACATGGATGAATGTGCGAATTTGCTTTAAATTCTAAAAATGAATCAAATAGCATTTTTGGTTTGTGATGCTCAGATTAAGTGTAGTACAATAATGAAATTCACTTGGTACTCACCCATTTTCTGCTCCACTCACAATATATGGCTGTTTTTCAAAATCCCTTGCTTTTGCTAAGCAGGTGACAGCAGCAGTGTGACCAAAAAGAATTGCTTTGGAGGTAATCTAAAAAAAGAAGGATAATATGAAGGTAACAGGGAACAATGTGTGCCACCACTCCTTTGTTGAAAGCCTCATACACACGATCAGATTTGCGGCAGGGAATTGTGTGATGACAGACTGTTTGCCTAAAATCCGACCGTTAGTACACTCTCTCAGACAATTGTTGGCCAACTTTACGCCAACAAATGTTGGATGGCAGACTAGTAAATTTTCGGCAGACAACGATCTGTTGTCAGATTTTCCTATCGTGTGTACACAAGTCCATCACACAAAAGTCCAAAGTACAAACAGGCATGTTCGGAATCAACGCTCACCAAACAGGACATTAGCAAAAGGTGCCCAAAGGGTGGCGCTCAAAAGCTGAAATTGCTCGTAGTACGTCACTACGTTCGTGTTTGTTGGCCCACAATTGTGTATCGTTTGTATGCAAGACAAGTTCACGGCACATGCCTTTTGGACAAAAGTGTAAAGCTTTGTCTGCGGAAAATCCGATTGTGTATGCGAGGCTTAAGAGTTACATCATACTGAATGCAATAAATAATAGTGTGTGTTTTCTATATTCAAATTTTGTTTTAGAGAGATTAAAGTTTTGCCCAGCCTCATGTTTGCTAATATTCAGGACAAATTAAACTAAAAGAAGTGGTTACAACTGTAAAAAAAAAAAAAAAAAGAAGTGAAATGAAAATCATAAATTAAACACAACAAACTCGAGTCTAAGGAAGTGCCAAAAAGAAAGTCACACATTATTCCATGGGCCACACAATAGTAATTTAAAACATACTCATTAGAACTATCACATTAATTTATTGTATTTCATAATGCCTCTCTATTGTTTTATACCCTTGGTATAGTTTTGCAGCTATTGCACTTTAAATATTGGATTTTGTTGGATACCAATGAACAAACCTTTGCTGCTCCATTTATCCTGGAAAACTATGTTTGTCTTCAATCTGCCTTTTCACTTCCAAGGTGGAATAAAAAACGGATAGTGATGACCAAGAGAGAGGTGTTGGGAGCTTCTGGCCAAGGTAATCTACTATGGTTGCCCATCACTTTCTACTGTGATAAGTTAACTTCAGTGCTTTTTTTGCCCACCACCTTTAAAAAAGCCTTTCAGCCACTCTAGTGCCTTCCTGCCCTCCTACCACCTTCTGACAGTCTCTTTAGACTTAGTACTATGGCCTGCTTTAGCATCTTCCTGCCCACCCATCACCTCTAGGGGAGTTTACCTGTCACCCTGGAGCCATGGCCACCCTGCATCTCCTGTCCACCCACCACCATAAGTAAATACGCTCCTTTGCTGGTCATTCTAGAAATGCAACCATTGTATATGTTCTGAGACTGAGACAGACTTGTATGTTTGTAAAGGGTAGAAACAGAAGCAACCAAAGATGAGACTTTCTAAAACTCTCTAACAACCAACTTGGCCATTTTTTTAAATTGTTTTTAACTTGCTTTAACATGACAGCTTCCAATGCATCTCTAATAAGTAAGAACAGTACAGTTTATCATAATAAAATACATTACCATATATACTCAAGTATAAGCCGAGTTTTTCAGCCTATTTTTTAGACTGAAACCCCCCCTTGGCTTATACTCGAGTGAGAGCAGAGATACCGGACATTAGGCTGCTTGCCCTGGGGCCGCTTTTAACTGTGGCTGCAGGGCTCCCCTCTCATCTTCCCTTACACAGCGGGAGACCACTGTGTCTCGGAGCTCAGTGTGAAACTTTCAGCCGCGCTGTGTCAAAAGTCCCGCCCTCTCTCCCTCTATTACACAGCGGGAGACAGCTGTGTCTCAGAGCTGACTCTAAAACTTTCAGCCGTGCAAAAGTCCCGCCCTCCTCCTAGACCAGCTCGTGTGATAGACAGAACACTGCGTCTATCCCACGAGCTGGTCGAGGAGGAGGGCGGGACTTTTGTCACAGCGTGGCCGAAAGTTTCACACTGAGCTCTGAGATACAGTGGGAGATGCCCGCTGTGCAATCCAGGTACTGACTGCATGAATGGGCACATGGTCACTACTAGTGAGATTGCAATGACGGGCACATTGAGGAGACAATGATGGGCACGGTGAGGCTGCGGTGAGGGGCACGGTAAGGCTGCAATGATGGGCATGGTGAGGCTGCGGTGATGGGCACAGTGAGGCTACAATGATGGGCACGGTAAGGTTGCAATGATGGGCATGGTGAGGCTGCGGTAATGGGCACGGTAAGGCTGCAATGATGGGCAGTGAGGCTGCATTGATGGGCACAGTGACGCCGGCAGCCTCTGTGTTGTCCGTGCCACACTGCATCCTGAAAATTTACCAGTAGCTGCTGCATTTCCCACCCTACGCTTATACTCGAGTCAATAAGTTTTGCCTTTTTTTGTGGTAAAATTAGGTGCCTCGGCTTATATTTGGGTCAGCTTATACTCAAGTATATACGGTGCTTTTAATTAAAGAAACAGAGTCATGTGTCTACTGAAGGCAAAGTGATAGTGTTTCCTTACAGCCCCCCAGTTAGGTGTACTCACCAATCCACACTCCCATTCTATCCACCCTGAATAAGCTTAGGAGTCAGATGGTGTTGGAACATACCCAAGTGGATAACATTACTGACCCCCACAAGAAATGTTCAAGTCTGACTTGGCTGTTCATGTACAGTTACATAAAAAAGTCACATGTTTGTCTATGAAGTCCTGCTTCATTAAAGCAACAAAACCAGGACTCCAAGGGGGAAAGCGAAGGCATATGGAGAGAGATTTTGGTTCAGTGGGTATACCTTCCTGGGGATTTAGCAACCAAAACACACATTTTGTGCAGAATGGGCTAAGTGATGATGTATATTTCAGTAAGAATTTTAACTCAAAGCAGAACTCCAGACAAAGCACTAAATACACAATTGGCTTAACCTCTTATCAACCGTGTAATGCATATACCGTGGGGCAAAAAAGTATTTAGTCAGCCACCAATTGTGCAAGTTCTCCCACTTAAAAAGATGAGAGGGGCCTGTAATTGTCATCATAGATATACCTCAACTATGAGAGACAAAATGTGGAAACAAATCCAGACAATTACATTGTCTGATTTTTGAAAGAATTTATTTGCAAATTATGGTGGAAAATAAGTATTTGGTCAATATCAAAAGTTCATCTCAATACTTTGTTATATATCCTTTGTTGGCAATGACAGAGGTCAAATGTTTTCTGTAAGTCTTCACAAGGTTGTCACACACTGTTACTGGTATGTTGGCCCATTCCTCCATGCAGATCTCCTCTAGAGCAGTGATGTTTTGGGGCTGTCGCTGGGCAACACAGACTTTCAACTCCCTCCAAAGGTTTTCTATGGGGTTGAGATCTGGAGACTGGCTAGGCCACTCCAGGACCTTGAAATGTTTCTTACGAAGCCACTCCTTTGTTGCCCAGGCGGTGTGTTTGGGATCATTGTCATGCTGAAAGACCCAGCCACGTTTCATCTTCAATGCCCTTGCTGATGGGAGGAGGTTTGCACTCAAAATCTCATGATACATGGCCCCATTCATTCTTTCATGTACACGGATCAGTCATCCTGTTCCCTTTGCAGAGAAACAGCCGCAAAGCATGATGTTGCCACCCCCATGCTTCACAGTAGGTATGGTGTTCTTTGGTTGCAACTCAGCATTCTCTCTCCTCCAAACACAACGAGTTGTGTTTTTACCAAACGGTTCTACTTTGGTTTCATCTGACCATATGACATTCTCCCAATCCTCTTCTGGATCATCCAAATGCCTCTAGCAAACCTCAGATGGGCCCTTACATGTACTGGCTTAAGCAGGGGGACACGTCTGGCACGGCAGGATCTGAGTCCCTGGAAGCGTAGTGTGTTACTGATGGTAGCCTTTGTTACATTGGTCCCATCTCTGCAGGTCATTCACTAGGTCCCCCCGTGTGGTTTTGGGATTTTTGCTCACCGTTCTTGTGATAATTTTCACCCCACGTGGTGAGATCTTGCGTGGAGCCCCAGATCGAGGGAGATTATCAGTGGTCTTGTATGTCTTCCATTTTCTAATTATTGCTCCCACAGTTGATTTCTTCACACCAAGCTGCTTGCCTTTTGCAGATTCAGTCTTCCCAGCCTGGTGCAAGTCTACAATTTTGTTTCTGGTGTCCTTCGACAGCTCTTTGGTCTTCACCATAGTGGAGTTTGGAGTGTGACTGTTTGAGGTCATTAATACAAGTGATGAGTGGAGGACAGAGGAGCCTCTTAAAAAAGAAGATACAGGTCTGTGAGAGCCAGAAATCTTGCTTATTTGTAGGTGACCAAATACTTATTTTCCACCATAATTTGCAAATAAATTCTTTCAAAAATCAGACAATGTGATTGTCTGGATTTGTTTGCTCATTTTGTCTCTCATAGTTGAGGTATACCTATGATGACAATTACAGGCCTCTCTCATCTTTTTAAGTGGGAGAACTTGTACAATTGGTGGCTGACTAAATACTTTTTGCCCCACTGTATGTAGCAGGAGGTTGGGTGGGCTTTACCACCCAGCAGCAGGGCTGCTGTTAGAAATCATGGGACCCCATACAGCCTAACCGACAGGGCCCTCTTCCCCCAGCTGAAAGTGGCTGAGGACATAGATTTGTCAGTCCCTTTCTCTGTAGCCTCAGATGCACAGATGAATGAATAAGAAGAGCTCCGAGGCTTCCTGCTCATTCACAAACTGAAGCATAGTAAACACAGTTTACTATGGGGTCTGGGCCAAGTACAGGAGGGTTGGTGGTACTGCCTTATCACCAGGGCCGTCTTTAATGCAGGGCAAAAGCGGCAGCTGCATGGTGGGGGGCGGCAAAAAAATGTTTGCCCAGGGTCCAATCAATATTAAAGACGGCCCTGCTTATCAGCCCTGCTCAGCAGCTGCACACATGCAGCCATGGGGCTCCCGGTCACTGTTTTCTATCGGATGGTTTGCCAATCTTGTGACCACTATCACAGGAAATCAGAAAAGCTGCCTCTGCTCCTTGGAATTACCAACCACTTAAAGGGGCACTGAAAGACCATGGGAAGAGGTTAAACCACATATTTAGCTATTTGCCTTAATTTCACTTTAAGTATACTTCCTAAAATGGTTGTAAAGGCAGAAGGTTTTTTACCTTAATGCTTTATTTTCATTAAGGTAAAAAAAATTCTGTGATCAACTCCCCCCAGCCCTCCCTAAATATTTACCTGAGCCCGATCTCGATCCAGTGCTGTGCCCAAGAGCAGCAACGCTGTTCTATCTTGCCCCTCCCCACAGAACTCAGATGCAGCAGCGGGAGCCATTAGCTCCTGCTGCTGTCAATTAAATCCTGTGAGGAGGGAGCGGGGTCGAGCCATGCTGTGTGTGTCAATAGATGCACACAGCCTGGTTCAGGATTTAGCCCACATGAGTGCCCTATAGCAAGTGGCCTGCTATGGGGGCACTCGCAGGGGAGGAGGAGCCCAGAGCCCCAGCAGGGGACCCCAGAAAAGTAAGTTTGGTACTGTTCTGTGCAAAACCATTGTACAGAGCAACAGAGCAGGTAAATATAACATGTTTATTATTTTTTTTTAAAATGTAACCTTTACAATCACTTTTAGATGCACATTAGACAAGCAGATGCTTTTCAGTAGACATTCATCAGTCATTTCCATGATCACCAATGTCATAGAAGTAACTATTCTAGCAAGAAATGTTATTAAGGAATTCAAGGAAGTTTAGTTAAATGCTTTGGAAGAAGTAAGTACAATGTGTAATTTACACAAGCTGAAATACTATCACTGCCTACCACTCCCAGCTTCCGGAGCTGAAGTTTGGGGCTACAACACGCTACAGACAAGAAGTTATTCTTTATGCATTTGATTGTAGCAACTTAAACTGAATCAATGATTTTTCACCCATTCAGAAACTGTAAAACCTAGTAAACATGGGCTGAATGTAAGGCAACATAGGGCGGTTCACAAAAACCTGACTGACATTTGCCAGTGTATATGGCAGCTGGTCCATTCAGCCGGCTTCAGTGGGATGAGCATGCTGGAAAACCAGTGGCCGATCCATTTCCTATCAACTACTTTCACTTTGACCTGAGTGTTCTGGCCACCCCCTTACAGAACACAATATCTCAGCAGGGGAGATCGCTGTACTAACATCGGAGCTGTTATGCCCCGTACACATGATCAGACTTTCCGACAACAAAACCTTGGAATTTTGTTCGAAGGTTGTTGGCTCCAACTTGTCTTGCATACACACAGTCACACAAATGTTGGCCAACAATTACGAACGTAGTGACTTACAAGACGTACGGCAAGCCGATAAAAAGGAAGTTCAATAGTCATGTGATATCTCCACGGCTCATACTTGATTCCGAGCATGCGTGGACTTTTGTGCAACTGACTTGTGTACACACGATTGGAAAGTCTGACAACAAAAATTTGTTGGCGGAAAATTTGAGAACCTGCCAGCCAACATTTGTTGGCGGAAAGCCTGCCAACAAATGTATGATGAAGCATACACACGGTCGGACTTTCTGCCAACAAGCTCACATCCAACATTTGTTGTCGGAAAATTTGATCGTGTGTACGGGGCATTGGAGTTTTTGTTGTTGAATAAAAAAAAAATGAATGGTGTGTACTAGGCTTAACACAGGGTGTGTATTTGCAACAGATTTCACTTGTACCCCCCTTCCCCACTTATCAATAGGATGCTGTGTGGTTTTGCAAATGTTTACATCTCAGTGGTTCTATAGTGGAAATTACATTAATAAAGATTATTGCCATTCTGTCTATTACAAGAGAAATGTATTATATCCTATTATTATATCCACAGAGCTCTGCACATTACTGTCCTGAGCAGTGAAATATGTAGAAGACAAGTATTATTTAACCTGTACATAATTATTATTTAATCCAAAATAATACACACACACATGTCAAAATGCAGTTGTCCAGATAGTCTTGATTTAGGAGCTATGAAGCATAAAATTATGATTTTCAGTGTCTGGTTTTCTCATTCCTCTCAGAAATGTCAGAGATTTACAAATTATGCTGCTGCTGATCAAACGTGGGCACACGTCATTGAATTCCAGATCAATGATGCCAAAAACTTTTTAACAGGTAGCTATTACATATTTATGCAGTATGTCTTTAAAATAATAATAGGCAGTTTACAAGACACACTGGCAGGCACATACAGTATATGCAATGAGATAGATAGATAGATAGATAGATAGATAGATAGATAGATAGATAGATAGATAGATAGATAGATAGATAGATAGATAGATAGATAGATAGATAGATAGATTCTGTTTAAGGCAATCTTTGTCCACAAACCTTAATTTCCATTGACAAGTGCCAAAGACATATCTGTCCCTCTAGACTTCCCGTCACAATGGTCTTTTGATCCTCTGTTATCATCATGGCTGTGATACTATGTGCAGGGGCCCGGTTACCCCATAGGGCCACTGCTTGTGTATTGCTCTTCATTTCAAACTTTGTCTGAAATAAAGAAGAAATATTATACAGTATTATTATACAGTGAACATATATCAGAGATATACAGTAACTTCAGACATTTCAGAAATCCCTGCCCTTTTTGATTACTGACCTGCATTATACAGTGGACATGGAGCTGTGTCTTCAGGTCATAAAAAGCTACTTGTGATTATCTTCATACACAGTATCACTTTCAGTGAAGTCCAGGCTAGCTCTAATAAAGGCAAGCAGCCAGAGGAATCTAAGGACAAAAAGGCCAATCTACTGGGACTACAGTACTCTGATCGGAACTGGAGAGGGGTTCCCCGCAGTAGCTGGTCTTCTGGAGAAGCTGGTCTTCTGGAGAAGCTGTGTGCCATTAAGTCCCTGTCTGGCTGCCCACACACCTGCTCTGACAGTGGAGGGCCTCTTACCTGGTTGAAAATGACTTGCAAAGCTACCTTCACCTCATCAGGTTTGGCCTTTCTGAACTGATGAGGGAAGGAAGCTAAAGAAATGATCTGCACTGGGTTCCAGTTGTGGGGAATGGAGTTAATAAGGCCTGCATCTGTGTGTGATGAGTAAATGGGCACTCTGATCCAGTACCTAATACTGAATTAAAGGCAGACAGCTAAACACAGAGATGAAATGCATGTTACCTGCCAAAGGATTTCTGTTAATCTAGTTCTTAGCTTTACAAAGCATTTTCACACAGAAGAATACTGTCTGTTAGGAAAGAGGACTTGATTTACCTGTAGTTGAGCAAAAGTTACAGGACCTGTCCCTCCCACAGCCTGTGACTTGACAGTGAAGGAAAAAGCATCAGACAGAGAAGCAAATCTCTGTCACTTTGTTTTCTCCACCTATCAGCATGTCTCTTGTTAGCCCATGAGCATATTGTCCCCTGCTGTACACAGGCTTCAAAGAATCTGATACCAAGTCAAATCCAGGTACTTAAATGTGCTTATTACAGATATATTTAATTATTTAATTAGTACTAATAAATACAGAGTTGCAATAATTATTATATAATAAGGAACAGGTAGCAAGATTGTTTCCCAAATAGTCCTGCTACGTGTCACATTCTTTTAAAAGACAGCTCCATAAGCAGGCGAATGAAGAAGCCTTCTGGGAATTCTGGATGCTATGACCTGCCATGAAAATGCATAACAATATGTGCACTTGCTTGCCCTTGTCCTTGCATGTACAGAGCAGTTGTTGAGAAGTCTACTACAAAATTGTTATTTCTCAGTAGTACATTATTTTAGTAACACTCTGCATTAGGTGAAATTGTTTATCAATTAATAAAAAAAGTTGGCTAATATAAAATGTGTATATAGAACAAGATTGACCAAATGAACTGGTGAACATGTATGTGTGCAGTATACACCACCAATGTCTTTATCCAGAATATTCCAATATCAAAATGAATTCTCAGTGAGATTCACCACTGTGCGTACAGTGACATTCTATCTTTTTCAAAAGATGTAGAACAAAAATAGACATCCCCAGAGCAGTACAACATTTCTTGGCCAAGACCTGGTTCAATTTTTGTAATTTTTAAAATGTTATTCTGGCCACATACTAGAAGATACAGATAAGGGCATGTGATGACACACATACCCACAATAAGGCGCTTATCTTCTGGGTTTAGCATTTGGCCATTGAGTTTCTGATTGCTGCTGGGTACCATAGAATCAGTTTTTCCACATTCCAAGGGTTAGATCAGGTTGACTATAGATATGAGTTGGTGATTGTTGTCAAAAAAAGCAATCTGACGGATGTAGGATCTGTTTTCTTTTACAAACATTTAGATGTTTGGACCCTGTGGGTGTGCATATATGTGTGTGTCGGTGGGGCCTAAGCCAAGGGTACCCAATCAGGGAGAGACCGCCCACACAGTTCTGGAAGTTGTAATTTCTCATGTGTATTGCATATAGGATTAGTGATAGTGAAGATGACAGTTTTACAGGCAATGATATCGGGCAATAAAATAGTTGGTAGTTGTACAGCAGGCTTGGGCCTGTATTTTCCAGAAGACAGCTTCCACTGGAGGGGTGGCAGTCTCATGCTGCTAAGAAGACCCATACTTTACTGGTCCACATATCAGAATATTTCTTTAGAACTTTAGAACAAGTGTAGTCCCTGAGCTGACCCTATCCATCAGGAACCTCTCCCTGCACTATGCACTCTTCCTAACAAGCAGGGTCTCTGTCCTTGATCTACCACTCCCTCCAGGTGTCCCTGAATGACATGGGAACTTCATTTTATAAGGTCCTACACCAATATGGCTGCCAAATCTCCAGAGGTTGCAGCATCCAATCAGAAAGACGATTCCCCTGGGACAACAGCGAAGTCCATGAGGGGATAACTCCTCTAAAAGACTCCACTCCATCTGTATAATGGCACAAATGAAACAGTACCACCTACTGGACAGAGGGGGGGAACTGTAACTGTCTATAAGTTTAGCTTGGTGAGACCTGCTGTGCCATGCTTATCTAAATAATACATAAGGGAGAATGATGTAGGACTGTCCAAGAAATTCCAGTCCTGATTTTCCTACATGGTAGTAGCCAAGGAAGACCACAATGGTCTTGTCTCTAACAGACATCTGGGTTTTTTTTATGATCCACTCAATAGCATATTAATATTAGATCATGGGTATGTGATGGTTTTGGGACCTTATACAGTAAGATCTATGTAAAATAGAGATTTATATTGTCTATTGCAGGAACACCTATTATTTAGTTGTAAAGTGAGTGAGGAAACCCCTCCCTGAGACGTGGGTGCAAATGTGTTGGGGTTGGAGATGTGTAGAAAGTAAGGCCACACGATTGGGATAGGAGCAGTTTTCTGGTTGTGCACAGGTAGCCCACAGAGTTAACTGCAGCTTTGTTTGATGAATGCGGCAAAGTACTGTAGTCTCGGTCAGCGGTCACAGGTGAGGCCCTTACATCAGTCTGTATGTCATTTTGTAATTACTTCTCCACTACTATAGAGCAGCCTTTAGAAAAGGTTGACACAATAATATACAGTTGCACGATCTTGGAGAGTGTCTTTAATGGTGAGTATTCTAGAATTGCAGTAAATACGTGTACACACACCATGTGCCTCAATTGTGTTCAAAGCACTTACATTTTCAATCCTAATGTGTTCAGATCACACAGGCAATATTAGAGATGAGATCCATTGAAGATATAACTCTTCAATATTGAAAAGAACTTTAGCTCAGACTGCAAATGTCAAACAACTTTCCTCAGTACTATTGTTTCTATAATGCAAAATCTATTTTTTTTATTTACACATAAATACTAACATACCTTCGTTTTTAACTGTATAAAGTATGATAACTATTTCAGAACATTAGATAGCAATATATTTCCACCTTTCAGCATGTAAAAATAATGGAGACAGTACTGTAGTTTCTGTGAGCATTTAGTTTTAATATTTAACTTAAAAGAGAATTCCTGGGTTCCCAGCACTTTAAATAATTTGCTCTGGCCAGTTTGAACCAAACAAATTATTTTTTGCATGCTAGGATGGACTGCGGCTGCTTAGGCTGTCATATATTGTAGTAGCTTGTGCTATGTACAGTAGGTTGTGCTATATACAGTAAGTTGTGCTGTGTCCCAGCAGCTGTACCAGAGACTTCCTGGTTATACAGTAGTTAGAGTCAATACTCTCTGCCATTTAGGAGAAGCCTTGTACTTTTTCAATAAATATAAGTTTTCCTCTGATTGGTCGAGGTGGAGAGGTGGTCAGATGAAGTCACAATCTCCAGCAATGGTACATTGACATAAATTGACACAATTGACTATGAATGTACATCATGAGACCTTTTTTTTTAATTATTAACCAGTTCAGCTCTAGAGCAATTTTTTCATACATCTAAAAATTTTCATTTTTGGCAATACCATTACTTAAACCCCTAGAACATTATATATTTTCTGAAAGCAGAGGCCCTGTAGAATAAAAGATGCAAATTTTTATGTCACATGATATTTGTGCAACTGTTTATTAAACACACATTTTCAGGAAAAAACATAATATAATTAATTAATTAATTAATTATATAAACACACTAAAGATAATACCCATTTGGTAAAATATAAATTATGTGGTTGCGTCAAGTAAATAGATACCCAACATGCTGAGTCTTAAAATTGTGTACGCCTGGGATATTGCAAAAAAACTATGGTACCCAAAAATCTCCATAGGTGACATTTTAAAAGCTTTTATAGCTTATCAGTTTAGAAATAACCAGGAACTCTTGTGCTAGAATTGTTGCTCTCACTCTGACACTGGTAGCGATAGTCACACGTGTGGTGTAACCACAGTTTACATGTGTGTGGGGCAACAGGGGCTATGCCAAGTTTAAAAAAAAACGTTATTACAGTTTATTATAATTTTTTTTTTTAAAGCTTTTCCTTTAATTCATTTTTACTTGATTGCTATCACAAGACGTTAATGACCCCCCATTGTGATAGCATCAGGCAGGTGACAGACACTCTTTTTGGAGATATTAGGGGTCTAATAGACCCCAATGTCTCCCCTGCCCTTCCCACCATCTAACCAAGCTTGGTTTGATGTGTCCCCTTGCTGTACTGGCCAGGAATTGGTGGATCTGAAAAAGGAATTGACAAAATCATTGCCACTTCCAGTTTCATTGTTTATATGTGAGATTGAGACATGGATTTGCCTCTGTTTTACATTGCTCTCCCCCTGAAGCAAGCAGTTGTGGTCCCTGGCTCCCAGTAAGTGCAGGAGAGCCCAGGAACCACTGGTGGAGGGGGTCTGCCAGCGGGAGGGGGGGGGGGACACCACTCTACCACCTCTGTAAAAATAGAGAGTTGCTACATCACTTTCACTTTCAAGCCGGGAGGTGGCTGAAGAAAATCCGCACAAGCTGATGGCTGCTACTGCAGAGGTTCACTTTTTTAGCATACCTAGTACATACACAGAGCTGAACTAGTTAAAGGACTTGTTAAAAACTGTCTCCATCTTTATTTACACTTTATTTTTATTTTTTTTAGACTGAGTAGGGGTTAGATTCTGATAAGACCCACCCCTCAGACCCCTACAACTACTGTGCCAGGATTGTGGGAAGAGGCACTTTTCCTCATCAACATGTGTTTGTCAAGTTGGTCACCCCCTGGCAAGGTAACAACCCCCCCATGTTCAGGGCATGTGTGAATCTACTGGATACACTAGAAAGTGTTCAAGAAGTAAAATCCTTATTGTCAAGTATCAATGATATATATTTTAACAAATCCAACGCATTTTGAGGGCTCACACACTCCCTTTTTCTCAAGGATTGAGTCAGATATGTATTCAGCAATGGCTGTACTCAAATGTTCTCTTATGAAGAAATGGTGTCAGCAGATTTTGCAGTTTGAAAAATCAGTATCAGCATAATGGGCAGCATGAAACTTTTTGCTGAAGTCATATCTGACTCAAGCCCTGAGGAGGGGGGCGAGGTGTGCGTTTTTAAATATCCCTAATAATTCAAGAAATTATGAACTCACTGGTGTGGTATCTATACTGCATTCTGTATACCAGGATCTTCTTTGAGACCTCCTCTCCTGTTTGGAGGTTCTCTAGTTGTGCAGGAGCAGTCTCGCCAAAGCAATATTAAAACATATATCCTCTCAAAGCTTTAGACATTGGTTATTGAAGAACTAGTGCCTTTTATGCATGTATTGTCGCTTAGAAGGAGGACTGCTTGGTTGGTGAAAAAAGCTGAAGTATTCTGTCTCCCCCTCCCCTTAGGTCAGGAGCACTGAAGAATCAGAGTAAGGGGTATATTTATTTTAGAATTTTCCATGCAAACAAGATAGCAGTCCACGTGGAACAATCCCCCCATGTCTCTTTTGTGTTACTTCTGGAGGATGATTTTGGCTCAGTAAAGGAGTGCACCACGAGCAAGATTCCAGTGTGCTTTGTTGGGAACCTTCAACCTACTAAGAAATGTGAGTTTCTATTTGGTGTTATTTTTTACTTGGTAAAGATAGCCTGTTCTGTGGAAATTGTGGCCAAAAAAGGCAAGCAGAGGACAAAGAACTAATCACCAATATGGCTTCTAGGCTCACAGCAGCTAACCTTTTCCCTACTAGTGTCTTAATATGTTTTG
Organism: Lithobates clamitans; assembly: GCA_037952925.1. Lineage (NCBI taxonomy): Eukaryota > Metazoa > Chordata > Amphibia > Anura > Ranidae > Lithobates > Lithobates clamitans. The sequence continues at coordinate 1,590,758 of JBBGZY010001345.1, read as the reverse complement.
TCCCACACTGTGTGTCTGTGGGGAAGTGGTCCCCTTGGTCAAGGCAGGGCTTAGCTTCTTTATGTTAGTGCTGCCCCCTAAAAACTAGTGATCTGATGACTAGTGGGGAAGTATTGAGGAAACAACATGAGAAACGCACAAAACACAGATCCACAGAATGAACAAAACAGAAGAAGGGAAATCCTTGCACTTCAGTAACTCAATTACAACTTTCTGTTCAGCAATGAGAACAGTGAGCAGAACAGTGGTTGCATCACTAAATCTCACTCCAAATCTCATAAGGCAAGCAATAACAAGCACTGAGCAGGCTAAGACATTGGAGTGGCTCTCCCCCCAGCCTGCCACAGTGGATGGAGTTGGGATGGGAGTGGGATGGTGGATGGAGCAGGGATTGGATTGGGGTGGTGGATGGAGCCAGGATGGGATCAGCGGGAATGGATGGAGCCGGGATGGGATCAGGGGAAGGTTGGGCCTGGGATGGGATTGCGGTGGTGGATGGAGCTGGGATTGGATCAGGGGAATGGATGGAGCCGGGATGGGATCAGGGGGAAGGATGGAGCCAGGATGGGATCAGGGTGGTGGATGGAGCCGTGATGGGATCGGGGTGGTGGATGAAGCCGAGATGGGATCAGGGGATTGATGGAGCCGAGATGGGACCAGGGTGTTGAATAGAGCTGGGATGGGATCAGAGGAAAGGATGGAGTGGGGATGGGATCAGGGTGGTAGGTGGAGGTGGGATGGGATTGTTGGGAATGGATAGAGCCAGGATGGGATTGGGGTGGTGGATAGAGCTGGGATGGAATCAGGGTGGTGGATGGAGCTGGGATGGGATCGGGGGAATGAATGGAGCCGAGATGGGATTGGGGAAGGATGGAGCTGGGATGGGATCTTTGATTTGAGGGAAGTGGGGGTTAGAGAATGTGTTCTAGGGGGTGCTGGGGGGTCAAAATTAAAATCTTCCCCTCTCCTTCTAGCACAAGTCTGCTCTAACCCAAAACAAAGCACCCCCTAGCACATATCCTTTAACCCCCACCCCCTCCCTAAAATTACTATTGGCAGCACAATTGTTTCCTGTCCATCCCCCCCCTTCTCAATCACCATACCCCCCTCCTCTGCAAGACTCCTGTTATACAGACCTCAACTGTGGACAGGTGTCTCTCCTCCTCCCCGGTTGGTTCTTCCTCCTAGCTTATGTAGGTGAACGTCAGAGCCGAGGAGGAGGCGGCTATAGTCTAGTCCCTGCAGCCGAAGAGAGATGCGATTGTGGATTGTGGGGGTGTGTGGGATGATTGGACCCCGGGCACCCTGTCTGTCACTGCTTCAATCCCTCCTTCCCCACCCTCCCTGCACATTGCATGAAGCTGAGGGAATAGCAGAGATCTCAAAAGGGAAGGAAGGAGCCTCAGCACGTAGTATCAGTCCGGGCCTGGTGTCAACCTCTGGCGGGGGTCACCCAGGTGTGGTCCGCACCCCCCGTACCACCAAAGAGATGCCACTGGATCTCAGACTGCAGATATACACTAATGAGGCTACAGAACAGGTATATCCAGTCACCGTCGCGTATTATAAATTGCAATGCTATTTTCCTGGGGGAATTTTATTTAAAAGGTCGATCTTCAGGGCTCTACTTCCACACTACTAAAGTAGAATTCCTGAATAAACCTAACTAGTCCTTAAAATGGCTCCTCCCCTCCTAACAACTATGCTGGCCACCCTGTGTGAAAAATATGTATATAGTCACCTATTTTCAGCCTGCTCCAGTCCAGTCACTTGACCTAGCTCCCCTGTGTCAGCCATTGGCAGCTGTAGGGTAAAGGTAGTAGCGCAGACAGTGGCTGAGACATGGGAGCCTATGGGTAAAGTGTCACCACTCCTGGAATTCTTAGCCATTGTTGAGCACTCTCCCTTGCAGCTGTTGCTGGTTGACACAGGGTTCACGTGACTGGACTGAAGCAAGATGAAAATACGTAAGTATATATATATATATATATATATATATATATATATATATATATATATATATTATTTTTTTTACACAGATTAGTCAGGATAGGTGTAAGAATTGAGGATGGGACTTTTTTTTAAGACTAGTTAGGTTTCATTCGGAATTCTACTTTAACATTTCTAGTTGTTCCATATAAAATAGCAACACTTTACTTTTTTGAGTGCAGGTTCATTTGAAAGATTGTTTATACAAACTAATAATTACTTGCAATGCACGTTGTTACTTTACTTTACTATGATTATTTTCATATACTACTCTGAAGCTAAGTTAAGTGGTGTAATTGACAGTGTCCCAGTCATATACAACTAGTCAAAACAGTCTCATTCTGTAAGTTATACCATAAAGGGCATTAGCCAATTGTATAAAGGTTATATCATCTACAAGAGGAAAAAGGAAAAACAGTATACAGCCCTAAGAAATATCTTGTTTTATTATACTATTTGCCACATAAAACATCACAATAGCACCTTGATGAGCCTTGTGTTCTATCTTGTCACTTTTAGCCACAATGACAAAAAGCACTGTATGACACAGGAAAATATAAAGATGCTGAAATCTAAAGAAAACAAAAACACAATTTTGCTGTGGATGCTATCTGCCACTGTACCATTACAATTTATTGCTGAGGATGAGAGTGAACACTCTATCTTCTTAGAGCACACTCTATGCCTACAAACGAGTACATTCTACAGCTATTCAATTTACTGTATTAATGGCTCTGTATTCCCCTATCGTGTTCAGCTTTTAAAGAGGATAACAAATTGCTTACTCACTGTACCAGGTGCTTTTGATTTCCTAAATATATTCCTATCAACACTAATGCAGAAATCCATACAATTGTTCCATAGAATATTTGACCTACTATAAAATGGTAGTTTACTTCCTTTAAAAATAAAGTTTTACAGCATCTCTACATAATTCCCATGCTGAACTCTATCTATTCTTGTTGTTTGCCGTCAAATACAATTACTTTTCTTTGCATTCACACTTTTATTCAATAAAAAAGAGATACATAAACTGTGTGTTAACAGACCACCTTTTTCAACTGAACAAAGTGAATTGCAGATCTATAACATATATTGCATTCATATTTTCTTTATCACTTGTCCTGTATTGTTGGCTCATTCTATTTACTTTATAATTGGTATATTTTTTACTTAAAACTGGCAGATTGAAAGACACATATTGATATATCATGTGGAACATAGGTAAATCTTATGAAAGCGTGTATGAAGAAATGCACAAATAACTTCATGTACAAATAGGAAAGTCTAATAGCTACTTTTATATAATACAGAAAAATGATTCTTAGAAATAGAGGCATAACAACTAATATTACAGTTTATGAGACCTATGGAGCATGAAGACTCAATAAAGACCTCTTATTCCTAAATGCATACATTTAAGTTTGGTAACCCATTGTAACCAAGCAAAATTCACTCTGATGATTGGTGCTGATTAGTTTCTAGGGGTTACTACAATCAAGAATAGGAATTCTTTGTTAAAAAGGTTTGTGAATCCAGAGTTTAGCAAAGGCATAAGGTCTAGAAGAATAAAAGTCTGGAGAGTTTATAACTGAGCTGAAATGCAAGGGTTATTAAAGCGGAGATAAAAAATTGTTAGGAGGTAAGGAATTTTGCCAGAGAGATGTGAAGAGTCTTTTCTGCCAAAGAAAAATCTTCCTCTTGTCCCCTAGAATTCTTTTATTTTTTGTTTAGGCTGTATGGCGCATGAGTTTTTCAGTGTACACTCTCGGCTCATCGGACAATGGACCAGGTGCCGAGGACAATATAACGTTGTGTATGCGCGCAGGAGTTTCAGCATCACTGGCTGCCCAGGGCCATAGAGGATGCCTGCAAACCAGGAAGTAGCAGCAGTTGGGGAGAGATAGTCTGAATTAAGAATGAGCTTAAGGTTCTGATGAATGTGTATAATGGCAGTAATACTACCACTATTATACATGACAGCTTCCGGCTGTCCATGGTTGTTAAGGATGCTGGTGGATGCTGGCCTTGCCGAGTCCATACCAAACAGTAACGTCACTAGCCCCTGGGGAATTCCTGGCCATGTAAGCAAAGAAACCAGGGATAGCAAAAAAAAACTTATGGGTTCCCTCCACATTTATACCAGGCTGTATGGATCTGGTATGGATTTTAAGAGAAACACCACACAAAAATCAAGAAAAAAGAGCAAGGTGGAAAGGGGTGGATGAGCATGAGGTTTACCCCCTATCCTGATCCATGCTAGGTCAAAAGCCTTCAATATAGGGGATACTTTGCCAGAGAGGGACCCTCTTGGCAAAACACCTTGTCTTCATATTGATGAGGACAAGAGTTTCTTCCCCACAACTCTGGCCCATTGGTTAAGGAGGGCTGCAGGCAGGGACTTTTTGGAATATGGAAGCCCCTTTAACAATAAGGGGGCACCCAGGTTCCAGCCACTCCCTGTCCGAATGAGTAATCACTGGCTGTACAGAGAGCAGCGAAAAATCTGCGGTCACCAGCGATCTATCATTATAGTAAACAGGGCCGGCAGCCACACCTAGCCACTGAGGGCCTGCTGCTTCTATTCACACTGGCCCTAATTGCCGGTGTGAATGTAGCCTTATGCACAAAAAGTAAAGAGTTAAAAAAGAAAAACATAGGTTATATATATAATTTATAAAACCAAAAACAGGTCCCATGATGTACATCCATTGTCAATCATGCCATTCAGCTTTTTAGATATGCATTCATGATGCCTGACGGCTGCTGAAAAAGAAAACGCTTACTGCGGACACGTCTGGTCCTGTAGCTTCACTCCTGTCAAATGACAGGTCCGGCAGATGACAGTAGTCGACGTGGAGTCCCAGGTGTTGTCATTGACATTTGGGATCTCATATCCCAGATGTATGGGGGTCCCCCATTAACTTCTATATGAGACCCTCATCTAGGATATCCCTGTCCACTTTGTTTACAAACAGAACCAAGTGGCTGGAAGCTGCCATTTTGCCAGCATTTTATTTTTTGCTTTAGTACATGTCCCACAGATCAGTGCCCCCTTGCCATTTGTTTGACAATTCCTTTGACTATTATGGGAGTTATGCCTACCCATGATCACCCACAAGCACCCACAAGCGAGTTGGAAGATCCCAGCAAGTGGCACCTCCCTGTTCCATCTAATCGATTCGAGTATTCTGAATATGTTGTGCCGGTCGAGTATTCTGATTATGTTGTATAATGTACTGCTTGTTGTTATTGTGTTTCTATTGGCTGATTGTCAGTTTTTCTTGCCATGTTTTACTGTTTCATTGTTGTTGTGTGGATATCGATGCCGGGGACAGCATCTGTTAAAGGGGTTAGGGAGTGTAGGCAAGTGTAGTTTGATCTCCCTACCCAGGTGGCGCTGTTGCAACTACCATGCTGGGAAAGTGAAGTGCAAGGGGAATGCACATTCCTCTTAGGCCTCCATACATGTCATCAGGTGGGCTGCAGTTTGATTGGATGATAGCACCCGGATGACCCCCGCAGCCATCCTTAGTGAGTGCTTATAAAAAGCAAATGGTGTGCATTTTGCATGTGGTTAGGTGAAAGACAGAAGCCCACTGGATAGGAAGAGTATGCCTAGCGGTCGGGAGAAGCTCCAGGGGAGGGGGAACAGCATTGGGACTGTCATCAATGCTGCTTTGGGGATCCTTTTCGCTACTAATTCCTTGCTTCCTACTGCTTCTCAGCCACCCCCTGTGCTAGGTCCTGCCATTCTCTGTGCATCACTCTGTCTGCAAGTACTATGAAATTTTCTGTAAGTGTTGCCACCAGTTCCGAGTCTGCATGTACTCTGTTATTGCATGTTGGAACGCTTTACAATATATTTCCTGCAATTTCAACCAATGTGTGTGTCAGTTATTTCCCCCGGGTGGCCTACCACCGGGCCCCCTACAGCCTCCACTGGTACAGGCTGGGGTGGCACATACTGTAGTTGGCACTGGTATATACCATCTTGTCTAAATACCTGAGTTAGTACCAGCACACTTTAGCATGGCATCTGATTATCTCTTATCTGTCTCCTCATAGGTAATCATAGCTGCTCTTAACATCCACCTTTAACTAAAACTGACTTGTTGCTATCAGTTTTGCTTTATGGTCATCATTGCTTCTCCTAACATCCACCTTTAACTGAAGCTGACTTGTTGCTATCAATATCACCTGGTAATCATTGCTGCTCCTAAATATCTGTTAAGCTGGGTATACACATTGAGTATAGGACTGGCTTCTGTTGAACAGTGCAAGCCTAGAGTGGTGAAATGCCTCAAGAAAGCTTGGTTCCCAGAAGACAAAGAGAAGGAGACAAGCACCAACTAAGTGTGACAATTGGGTAACTTTAATAAGGATTAAAAATATCACTCACAAGATAAGTAAAAAATCAAGCATGTCACGCTGTATTTAAAGGTCCTAGGTGACACAGATCCTGGTCTCGATATGCCTGAGGGTAGAGATCCAAACTGATCTAAACTGTCAGGTGCACTGGAGGCTCTTAGGGCTTTCTGAGTCCATGGAACACAGAGTCCGGTGGATGTGATGTTACTACCCAACCCGACGCAAGGACGTGGCAACACGTTTGCAGAGCATGCGCTCCTTCCTCAGGCCTATGGGTGCCATGTTTGAGTGGGGCTTATATGGGCAGCTAAAGTGGCGCTGGACCACAAGACCCAGCGGCCACAGAACTATCATGTTTTAGACATTGATTTAAACATTAAAATGTACATAGTAATGAGAAATGGGACATTAAATCTAATAACAGATTAAAAAAATATAAAAATAAAAACGAAAAATTTACAAGTTTACAGATGCATTGGGCAAGTTACTCATTAACACCTTCCTGTCCACGCTATAGACAAAAGACGGCTACAGTGTAGGCTTAATTTGCCGGGGGGCTTACATTGACATCCTCCCATGCTTGCGCTGCCCGTGCACCCCCTGCAGTGGCATGCTCTGTGATTACTGAGTCCTTCGGTGGAAATAAACTTAAAAGATGGGTGTTGGGATCAAGGTTGGACTTCGGTTTGCTGGGAGCTACAGAGTTTTTGACATTCTGGGCCTTTCTGTAAGAAACTTTAGGCTTAGGAGGAATAGAGGATTTGAGATCTTCCAGGAGGATAGACCAATGTTTATTGAGTATATGTTCCATTTTTTTTTAACTTAGCGTGAAACTGGGTAGTAAATCTAGAGATCTTTGGAACCTACTGAATTACCAGAGAGATACTGGGAATATGCTTGCTCGATAAGGGAAATAGGATAACCCTTTTCGATACATTTTTGTTTGAGAAGATTACATTGACTTATGTAGTTGGCCTCTATATTACAATTTCTTTGCATGCGACAAAATTTACTTTTGGGAATGTATGATATCCACCTGGGGTGGTGGCAACTTTTAAAATGTAAAAATGAATTTCCTGTTATGGGTTTTATATATTTATTAGCAAAAATGTGGCCATTGTTGTGGTGGAGCTCGAGATTAAAGATGGCTAATTTAGTGGGATCTCGGACTGAAGTGAAAGACAGGTTATAGGGGTTAATATTGCAATTATTAACAAAGTCATCCAATAGGGGCTCTGGGCCACCCCAGATGACAATAATGTCATCTATGTACCGACCATAGAAAATAATATTGGAAATAAAGGAGTTGTTGCACCAGATGAAATTGGATTCCCAGAGCCCCTGGTAATATTAGCGTAACTGGGGGCAAAATTTGGTCCCATAGCAGTCCCAGTCACCTGTACAAAATAATCTCCATCAAACTCAAACTAATTATGAGTCAAACAAAACTCTGTGGCATCCACTATGAATTGAGCCTAATGTGGAATTAAGTAGGGGGTCTAAGAAATGTGTGGCCGCTCAGAGCCTTACTTTGTGTGGGATTGAGATGTAGAACGAATTTTCATCTAGGGACGCCCACATGTATGTGGGCTCCCAAGTGTAATCTCCAAAAGATGTACTCCATCTCTGATGTATGATAGTAGATTTTTGTGCAAGGGGCTGTAAAAATTGATCTTTATAGAAGGAAAATGAACAGGTGACACTGTCCATGGCTGGCCTGGAGCATTCTGAGAGTTTTTGTGAATTTTTGGTAGATGATAAAAAAGGGGCGTAGAGTAGAACTCCCTATCAATAAAAGCAGTTTCTTATTTGTTATTGACTCCTGCATCATGTGCTTTTTTTGCAAGATATTGGACTTCAACAGTAAATGTGGGTAGTGGGTCTTTGCATAATTTCTTATATGTATGAGAATCTGATAGTAGATGGAGGGCCTCTATAAGATAATCAGCCATCTTGGACCACTATGCCACCGCCTTTGTCAGCAGATTTTATAATTAACCACTTGCCAACTGGCCGCCGTTAATTGACGGCGGCAGAATGGTACTCCTGCGCAAATCGCCATAGCTGTACGGTGGGTGCTTTAAGGAGTATAGGCAGTGCGTGCGTCCACCGCATTCTAAGGAGCCGATGTGTGTGCCCGCGGCCGCAATGTCCGCTGGGCACCTGTGATCGCTCCTGCCCACACAAATCCACATCCTGTCAGGGGACAGGAGACAGATCGTGTGTTCCCAGTATATAGGAACAATGATCGGTCTCCTCCCCAAGTCAGTACCATCCCCCTACAGTTAGAACACACAGTCAGGGAACACATTGACCCCCCCAGTGTTAACCCCTTCCCAGCCAGTGACATTTACACAGTAATCAGTGCATTTTTATAGCACTGATCGCTGTATAAATGTCAATGGTCTCTAAAAATGTGTCAAAAGTGTCCGATCTGTCCGCCGCAATGTCACAGTCCTGATAAAAATTGCAGATTGCCACCATTACTAGTAAAAAAAAAAAAAAATAATAAAAATGCCATAAATCTATCCCCTATTTTGTAGACACTATAACTTTTGCGCAAACCAATCAATATATCCTTTATTGCAATTTTTTTTACCAAAAATATGTAGAAGAAGATATATCGGCCTAAACTGATGTGTGAAATGTGTTTTTTTTTTTATTTTGGGATATTTATTACAGCAAAAAGTAAAAAATATTGTGTTTTTTTTTCAAAATTGTCGCTCTTTTTTTGTTTATAGCGCAAAAAAAACAAAACTGCAGAGGTGATCAAATACCACCAAAAGAAAGCTCTATTTATGGGGAAAAAAAGGACATAAATTTTGTTTGGGTACAATTGTCAGTTAAAACGGCGCAGTGGCATATCGCAAAAAATGGCTTGGTCAGGAAGGAGGTAAATCCTTCCGGGCTGAAGTGGTTAAATGATGGTTATGAGAAAGATCTTTGAGGTCTTGCAATTCCTCTGGGGTTAAGTTTGAATGTTTATGGTGAACTGTTTTGGCCTTATTACACATATTTAGAATATCAGATTAAACAACCTGATATAATGTTTACAAATATGGACCTTTAGCATGTAAGCGAAGAAAACTGACTTGGGTTTGAAGGCTGTGTACTTTACAGGAGGAGAGGTAGATGGATGTTGTGTGAGAGCTAGATCCTTATCTTCATCATCTTTATTTAATTCTTCCAGTAATCCTAAACAAATACACTCAGGACCTCCTGAGATCACACTCTCTTCAGGAAGTGTGGTGAGATCAACTGAGTTATTAAGGGATTGATTATCTTTGGAAGGTTTTATACAATTTTGTCGTTTTAGAGTGAGATTCTGAATGAAACAATTAAGGTCCTTATAGAGTGTGAAGGTTTTGAGTTGTGTAGAGGGAGCAATGTTTAGACCACGATTCAGGAGGGAAGTCTCAGGTTTGGTCAGAAAGTGGGAAGATAAATTTTAAAATGTTTACTTTTTTTGGAGCCCCACCTATTTTCTTTCCTGGACGAACTCCCCCCACTTTCTTCTGCATCTAGCTTTCTTTTGGATTTCACAGTGTTTTGGACCAGTGGTGTGAGATCCCCTAAAAAAGACAGTCAACACAAGGACTGGGATGGACAGGGGATATAGAGTCATTAAGGGGACAGAACAAGGGCAGAGAAACATATGTTTTTTGAGGTAAGGTCCCAAGTGGGCTAGTAGGTGGGAAGGCCTGTGCAGCATCCGTGCGACCTCTGGGCGGCATGGCTGAAGCTGCATCTAGTTGTTGTAAACTGGTGGAAGTAATGGGACTAGGTGAGGTAGAAGAAACCAAAGGACATGTGATATTGGTGGGATTTGGAGCTAATGTGTTGTCTGTCATCCAGATCAAAATGGGTAGCAGCAGAGGATTCCTCGTTTGTATTGGTCATACAGTTAGTGGAATGCTGATTCCTTCCACGATTCTTCTTTTCTCTATTTGTGTTTTGTTTGTGTTTTTTGTAAAAATGTGGTTTCTGGTTGGTCAGGGGTCCTTACATATAAAGTGATTTGGGTGTGATGGAATGAGCAGGGTTTGGATAATCTGGAAACTTAGGTCTGGTAATACCAGCTGCAAACATTGTTGTAGGCAGTTACACACGGGTTGTTAAGGACATCGGCGGGCCACTGGCTAACAAAGAAAAAATGCTGAATCCCATGCTTAGTAGCGGTTAACAGTGTTTAGGAGCTTCTAGGAGCTGTCAGCCTTTTTTTCTGCTGGCAAATTGTAACCAAAAATGAAAAATACGTTTTTTTCTGCTCTTAGAAGCTGAAGCTTAAAACATTTCTAACCTAAAATAGTGTGCATGGACACATAGGATAGCACTATTTGCTTCTAGGGGCAGAAAAAAAAAAAACACTTAAAAAAAGCTAGTTTGCATGGAGTCTATAAGTGAAAAAAACATAAGCAGGTGAGATGAAGAGTGAAAAGGACAGCTTGGGGAATATTTACATGTGAGGTGAGAAATATATATGGGGGACTTCCTGTGAATACATTAAAGGCAAAGCATAATAATATTTGTTTCTCAAGTTGTTGTTCTAAGTTTTCCCTTAGTTTTGCAAAGCAACATATACAGATCCTGATAATTTAGTGGAAACATATGTGTTCCCTTTCCACTGACCACCGAATAAAAAAATTCTGTAAACAGGCAAGAAAAATGAATTAAACTTAATGTAACTGTTAGGGTTTACATACACTTTGTGAACTGGAAAAACTTTACATTGATGGCTTAAGTGCCATGGACCTAGATACTGCAACTTTAACTGAAGAGCTATTGCAGTACAATCACCAAACATGACAGGTGCAATGTCTCTAATGCTGCTACAATACCTATGTGGTGACATATCCACTGCTCTGTCATGGACAGATTGCTCACTAATAACAATTGTGGCATTCTGCCATCCTAACACATTCACATTTCTACTACTGGGCACCATTTCAGCTGCCTCATAAAAATGGCCTTCAGGTCACACCACTTCCCAAGTGACCTCACCAATTTAAGACATGAGGTGTGTTCAGGCTGAATAGTTAAGAAAATGTAGCTGTTCTTTTTGAGTCCGGTCAAAAAGAGTCAATCATTAGTTCTACAAAAGATTTAACAGTCATTCCCCATCATATCATTCAAATGAATTATGAAGCACATTTATTGTTTTTATTCATTGATACATCAGACCTTGCAAAACAAATTGGCCAACATATGTTCTTGTTCTTGTTCAAGTTCACCTAAACTTGTGAATCCATTGATCATGTTTTTTTCACAAAGGTAGAAACTGCTGCAAACTACATTTTAGCACAATTTACCACAAAAAAAATTCAAAATTTTTTAACAAGCAAACTTTAAATATACCGGTCAATTACAACTTTATAATCAGGCTCATAGTAATATATTATGTATAGGGATATGTTAATCAACCTAACAGAGATTAAAGCCTTAACATATAAAAAGTAAACTGTCTATATCTGATAAGAGGAAAAAAAAGAAGTCTTAATAAAATTATAGCGGTCTTAGAGTATCAGTTATATTTTAGGGTCTTTTATTGACTGACCTATTTAAACTTTCACCACATCATCCCTTGAGTAAAGAAAAACTTTCTTCTTGGCTATCCTGTTTGGTTTGGGAAACATTATCGCACATTTATTAAACTGCTTTAAGGTGCAAAAAGAAAATGCAAACTCATTTCACCCCATCAATTTTCCACAGGCAAGAGTGACTAAAGGAAAAATAAAGTATATCTAAGTTCTTAGAACTTCTCCTGTAAAGAAGCTTGGCATTGCATTGGCTTGCCAAGCCCCACCTGCTCAGTTGCATTAGACAATATTCACATCACCTGAATTACAGGAAAGATGGATCCAGAATAGCAATTAAGAGTGAAACTGAATATGTAATGCTGCATTTTACTTAAAGATCTACTTGTTATATATAATACAAATCATAAATTATACACATAATATTCAAGTATATTTCTTTCTCAATCATAGCAAGTGACTTAAGCGATCAGAGCTGTTACTTACATATAGCTTAACCGGCCAGTTTGTATCATTCATGGCAATAACTGAAGCAGTGCTGAAATTCCTGAAAACTTGATGGCTGGAGTTTTTGTATGTATTGTTAAATTGATATTAATACAAAAACTGCATGCACGACAATGTGCTGCAAAGTATAGGGGACAGAAATTCTACTACCCAATTCTACCAGACTACTGTTAAAAAAAAAAAAAAACGTGAACTGTGTCGTTACAAAGGCAAACAGTGCCAGAGGCATAATTGTGGCTAATGCAGTGGAGCTAATCATGACGTGGTTAAGAGAGTAAGGTCTGCTTGTTCAGGCATAACTTCTCCATGGATTTAACCTATTTATTCCTACAGGCTACACAGAAATACCTTTAAAGGAGAATTCCAGTCTTAAAATGAATTTTATGCAAAGGATTATATAGCTATTAGCCAACATAAATCCTATCTGCTAAGAGCTTGCGCTCCTCACCCAGTATTGCTGTTGTGTAGCAGACTACAATGCTGCCAAAAACTCGTGTTTGTTAGTAACATTTTTATATTTACAGTAATTTCCCTGTACTGTGGGTATTCTTGATTTATCCAATGCACTAAATGTACTTTTTAAGCGAATCTGTAACTAAGCTAAAAAAAAAAAAAGAATTAAAGCAGAGTTCAAGGCTCCTTTTAGAAAAAAATAGGAGTCAACAGCTACAAATACTGTAGCTTCTGACTTTTAATATTAGGACACTTACCTGTCCACAAATCCAGCAGTGTCTTCACCCGAGCCGATTTTTCAATTGGCTCTCGAGTGCTGTCGCCACCAACTCGGGTAAGGGAAACTGGATATGAGGGTATGACTTGGATGAGCTGAATAAGATCATCCAGGAAGTGGCACAAGTACCAAGGGAACAGTGCTTTAAGAAAAATACTTCTCAATCAAGTGATAACCAACACCAGATGGGGTTCATCTCAGGTTATCATTGTCAATATAAAGATATTGAAGGTATATTTAGGAAGCATTGGCACATTTTGTGCAAGGATAGACATTTAGGAGTAATACTGCCGAACCAACCCAAATTCATTTATAGGAAGGCCCCGAGTTTTGGTTATCATGTGGTCAAGAAGATTCTTGACACACCAGGGCAGAATGACCTGAGACTGGACTTTAGGGGTTTCTATTGCTGAAGGAGATGTATTTGTTGCAGAACTGTAAAAGTGAGTCACAGAGGGGTGACAAGTGTGACTAATAGAGAGGGAGAATCCTTTGAAATTAAGGAATTCAGCTCTTGTAACTCCTCCCATGTCGTATATTTGATGTGGTGCCCGTGTGGCCTACTTTATGTGGGGAGGACCAAAAGACTCTTAAGAAATCAGGATCTCAGAACACTTAACCAATATAAAAAAATGGCTATAAGTACCACAGTGTCTCCTTGCACTTTAAAGAAAAACATCAGAAGGACCCTTCCCTGTTACAGTTTTGTGGAATTGATGTTGTCCATCCTTCATGGAGAGGGTCCAATAGAGTCAGAGATTTATCCCAGAGGGAAACTCGTTGGATTTTTTTGTTGAAAAGTTTGACCCCTAGGGGGTTAAACATAGAGTTGGACTTGAACTGCTTTATAAATAACTTTTAATTTCAAATCTGTAACTATTAGAAGGTTTCCATTTGCTATTAATTTGTTATAGGGGGGATTTATATGCTTATACAAGTTGTTTGAATTATATTTGAGATGACCTTCTAACCTAGGGGAGGGGAGCCCCCAGGTGTAGGATGATTTTGCCACTATAATATTGCACCATAGGGAACTATGGGTAGAATATGTAGGTACACCTGAGTTAGACCTGAGAATAAAACTAGCTCTAAAGAGTGGGGGAGTAAATGAGTTTGTTCTTTTGGGGATACCGTAAATAAGTAGGCGAGTATAGGTTAGGAGATATTGAATAGGAGTGATGACACTCCCCTTTGTCACCTTGGGAAATTATGTTCCCCATACAGACAAAATCCCAGTAAATATATAATTTTGTATGATTCATAACTTTCAATAATTTTTAATAATTTAATAATTTTTAATAGATAATGTGAAGAGGCCATGTATGAAACGGAGTTGATATATATTAATAGAGATTCTAACCATGTATTTGCTGATCAAGTATTTTACCGTTTATTTTAGATTGATTATGTCAATTTTAATGCACTCACATTCTGGGGCGTGACATTGGAGGGATCTGTGATCCGATTTCACGAGTCAATATGTGATTTGATGCAGGAGATATTTGATGGTTATGTCATATGTAATTGCACGTTGGAATGAGCAGTTTCTGTATAGAGATATATGGGCTGATAGGGTCTGGTTTGTTTTTATTTATGAATGTGACCACATCATATGTGCAGATATGACAGAACCGCGCTTGAACCAGTTTACTGAGATGAATGTATAACTGTGCGTAAGCCAACTATTAGAGATGAGAGTTGAAATCAGTCCGAATTATTTTCAAGGGGGCCCTTATCCCTGATCGGCGGCGCTCCGTGTGTTCTGAGTAATGGAGAATCACTACAGCGGGGACACGAGTTGTGCGCATGCAGACTGATCCACCTATTATGTGTTAGATAGGAGGAAATATAAGGGATGAGTGGCAGCCCATACAGCCAATCCCATGATTAAGTCAATCTATGACGAAACATGTCGGGGGCGTGGCTGTGATGTGTGGTGTGTAACGCTGTAAGCCGCACCGTAGGAGAGGCTATTCGATTGCACGGAGGGCTAACCAGGAAGGGGTGAGATCGGAAGTTTAAGCACTAAACACACCTCGGATCCGCCGTGACCGATAGTGTCAATTGTTCATCCACTGAGTTCTGAAGTTGCTGTGAGCTGCACTGTATTTCTGCTGTTTTAAATCTTTTAAAATGTGAGTGATGTTCCTAAGATTGTAGTGGTTTTAATAAATTTGCTGTGCTGGTTTACACTATTGGAGCACTTCATTATTTTTCATGTGGACCGATTCTATCATACACTGTGGGATGTCAAATTGATCTGATTACCCTGGAGTGTGGTAAGCAAGCGATTTTTGCCTTGCATGAAAGTGCTGGCAATAGGAATCGGTGAGTGTGTTTCTATTGGGAGTGGATTCACTATCACGGTGGTGAGGTGGAAGATACGCGGAGTTACTCACTTATCAAGATTTCTATTTTCAATCGATTTTTTGTCATGATTTTTTGTCACATTTTTTGTCACACTACTTTGGACTGATTTTTTTGTTCACACTATATATGGACTATTTTCTTTACACCAATGTTAATACACACATTTAACACATGGTGGAAATAATTTGGATGTATATATTTGGTGTGTAATTTACTGTGGTTGTCACTGGGTTCACTTGTTTATGTTTGTAGCAGAACATATTCTGCAACACATAGTAGATTTTTTATTAAATTATATTTTTGTGTCATTAATTATTTTGCACTGGAAGGAGTAGAGCGCCTCCTATTTTTTCTTATATGTCTGTAAGAGGGATCGTTTGAGTGCACGGACATCTGAGATCAAATATTGTTTATATATATTTATTTTAAAGGGGGCAGCTCTACACATAGGCGAGCATTCACACAATCACAAGTGTGTAGATTTTTCACATTATTTGGTGGCGCAGTGGAGGTATTTTTGATTGAAAGGCGGTGCAGCACTCAGGATACCTATATAATTATCTTAAACTGGCAGTGAAGTCTTGCGGCTTCACAGCCGGTTCCCTAGTGCGCATGCACGAAATGCGCTGCACTTTGTGAATTGCCCGATGGCAGGGGAAGGAGGAGGGGGCTGAATTTTCAGATGAGTTTGCCGCAGCGAACTCAGCCGGCAGTGGGAGCGGGTACCTGTCAAAACCAGGTGCCCGCTCCCCTCTCCCCCTGAAAGGTGTCAAATGTGGCAGAAAACTGTTATCTGCAAAGAAGTTTCTGAATTTCCTAATCTATATGCCTGATTCATTGTTAAAACCAGAGACAGCCTTTAACTCCTTCCTTCCCTTCGCCCCTTAGATTGTTTTAATTATTATTATTTTTTTATATAAAAAAAAATTGTTTTCATTTCTTTTTTTTTTGCAGTGATACATTTAAATTTTTTAACCACTTCAGCCCTGGAAGATTTTCCTACTTAATGACCAGGCCATTTTTTGCGATACAGCACTGCTTCACTTTAACTGATAATTGCGTGGTCATGCGACGCTGTACCCAAACAAAATTGACGTCCTTTTTTTCCCACAAATAGAGCTTTCTTTTGGTGGTATTTGATCATCTCTGTGGTTTTTATTTTGAAAAAAAAAACACAATATTTTTTACTTTTTGCTACAATAAATAACCCAATTTAAAAAAAAAAAAGTCTTCCTCAGTTTAGACGGATAAATATTCTGCTACATATTTTTGGTAAAAAAAAAAAAAATATCGCAATAAGCGTATATTGATTGGTTTGCGTAAAAGTTATAGCGTTTACAAAATAGGGGATAGATTTATGGCATTTTTATTATTATTATATTTTTTACTAGTAATAGCGTTGATCAGTGATTTTTATTGGGACTGCAACATTGCGATGGACACATCGGACGCTTTTGACACTTTTTTGGGACCAGTGACATTTATACAGTGATCAGTGCTATAAAAATGCACTGATTACTGTATAAATGTCACTAGCAGGGAAGACGTTAACACTAGGGGGCGATCAAGGGGTTAACTGTGTACCTATGTGTGTTTTAACTGCGAGAGGGAATGTGGCTGACTAGAGGAGGAGAGAGATCGTTGTTCCTACTCAGTAGGAACAACAATCTATTTTCTCTCCCCTGACAGAACCGGGATTTGTGTGTATACACACACAGATCCCGGTTCTCATTCTGCCACGAGCAATCACGGCTGCCGGCAGTCATCGCGCCTGCCAGGCACTCGCATCAGCTTTGAGGACACGCTTCGGGTGCACGCGCCACCGGAGGCGTCTTAAAGAGCCGGCGTACAGCTATGATGGCTCGAGCAGGGGAGCCAACCGGCTGCAGTATAAGTGCGGCAGCTGGTCCGGAAGCAGTTAATCAAAACAAATGACCACTGCCCTCACCTACAACTGGCCTTTGCAGCAAGGAGCACATGAAAGGGCAACACATGCAAAACAAAACCAAAGAAATTCCCAGCTCAGCTTACCAACCAGCCTGCAACCAACCAAATGATCCTATCTAACAGCATGCGTTAAAAACAGGGGTTTAGTTTGCACACATTTGCAATATAGCCACATATCTATATACAAATACTTTCAAAAATCCTCTTGTCATGTGTTTGAGGTTTCCATTACCACATGTCCTGTGATATAGCTTGAGACATTACATGCCCTCTTCCAGGTCATTCAGAATGGAGTGTGCTGTCAATAAAGCATCTGATCCACCAAGAGGGCGGAGTACATGCCTGACTCACAACGCACTGCGCTCTGAAGGGAGGGCATGTAATAGCTAAGGCAACATCACATAACATGTGGCACACTGTGGTTTAGCTCCACCCCTCTCAGAATGTGCTGCAGGGATAGTGACCTCTATTACATGACGTAGGAAGAAAGCCATGTATACCAATATTTGGCCCACTTGTGCCGTGTACACACGGGCAGACTTTTCGGCATCAAAGGTCCAAAGGTCTTTCCTGACGGACTTTCGACAAACTTTTGATGGACTTCCGACGGACTTTTGAACAAATGGACTTGGCTACACACGATCACACCAAAGTCCGACGGATTCGTACGTGATGACGTACGACCGGACTAAAATAAGGAAGTTGATAGCCAGTAGCCAATAGCTGCCCTAGCGTCGGTTTTCGTCTGTTGGACTAGCATACAGACGAGCGGATTTTTCGACCGGACTCGAGTCCGTCGGAAAGATTTGAAACATGTTCCAAATCTAAAGTCCGTCTGATTTTCAACCGAAAAGGTCTGCTGCAGGTCCGATGAACCCCACACACGGTCGGATTGTCCGACAGATTCGTCCCATTGGACCAGTCCGGTTGAAAAGTCCGCCCATGTGTACACGGCATTACTAGGCTAAATGGGGAGCATGCACACTGTGGTGGCAACAATGCAGGATGGGATTTTTATTTTTAAAAAAGGGCACAAATAGATATTAAATTATTATTATTGTTATTAGGATGTTTTAAAAGTTAGTTCTTTTGGTGGGGGGGGGTACAAATCACTTTAGAGATCTTTGCTGAAACCTGTCATGTAGGACAGATCCTCCAACATGAACAACATTATCAGGTACAAAGTATTCTTCAAAGCCCAAACAAAAATTAAAAGCAGGCACCGCCTGAGTAGAACGCTCAATCACCTGCCAGCAGCAAATAAAGACCCTTGTTTTCTATGTGGAAGCAGTGGCCTCACTACAGAGGTTCAACATGCCCCCTGGTGAGTTAGACCTATAGCTATGAAATCAGCAGAGAGTATAATCTTTGCTGACTGCAGAGCTCTAACCCTAACTAAGCAGGTGGTATACTGGACCTTTTTCAGAATGATCACTGCTTCCACAAAGAAAGTATTCTGTAAGCTTGGCTGGCATCCACGGTGTCCTTCCCCTCAATCAAGAAATGTCCGTGGTGCTCTCCGGTGTTTCATAACATCTGCCACTGTGCCTCTCTCCCTCTAATGCCCCGTACACACGGTCGGATTTTCCGATGGAAAATGTCCGATCGGAGCGTGTTGTCGGAAATTCCGACCGTGTGTGGGCTCCATCGGACATTTTCCATCGGATTTTCCGACACACAAAGTTGGAGAGCAGGAGATAAAATTTTACGACAACAAAATCAGAAATTCCAATCGTGTGTACAAAAATCTGACGGACAAAGTGCCACGCACGCTCAGAATAAATAAAGAGATGAAAGCTATTGGCCACTGCCCCGTTTATAGTCCCGACGTACGTGTTTTACGTCATCGCGTTTAGAACGATCGGATTTTCCGACAACTTTGTGCGACCGTGTGTAGACAAAACAAGTTTGAGTCAACATCCATCAGAAAAAATCCTAGGATTTTGTTGTCGGAATGTCCGAACAAAGTCCGACCGAGTGTACGCCCTATAAGGTGTGGTGATGAGTAGTCTGCTGACAGCCTATAGCACATTCAGTCCCTCTGAATGTTCTCTACACTCTCCTTCTTAGCCTGGCAAAAGCAACAGGAATCTACTTCTTTTCTGAGCCCTGATGATTTGCGGGTTCTAAAGTTGTCTCCCCCAGCCTTCCAAGCTAGCTCAGTGTATGTGAAACTACATATCCCACAATCCTAGCAGTCCACCTTTTCTGTGTATTCCTATTGGGTAGATGGTGGGCTCAACATCAGCTGCCCACAGTTGCTCTTGCGGCTGTGCCCATGAATAGTCTCTGTCACTGATCAGACACAGAATTCCAGCAAAACTGACAGCCAGGTCCATATAGCTGCTCTTCTCCTGCCAGTGCTGCAGACCGGGCTACAAGTGTATTCTGACAGCGGTGGGTGCAGCTGTCAAAATACAATGTCCCGGCAGGTGAGATACCTCCATTTACCTTGTTTGTGTGGATGGAGGAATCTCAATTCATACCGCTGTCTGAACAAAAAAAAAAAAAAAAAAGATTAAGGCCAATTGCACACGGACATAAGAATTTACTGAAGTTTATACTCAGGATCCTGTTGACAGAAAGATCCTGAATAAAATGTGTAAAGACCTTGTGTAAATGCACATAAACTAGCATATGTGAATCTAAAAATTCTTCTTTGTTACCAATGTTGCAATATGCGTAAACATTCGTACAAACGTAAATTGCTGCACTGAAATGTAAATGTTCTATTTTTGTTTTATGGCTCTGCGCTCATCACTATATCACTGATTTACTGTATACCCAGCTGTGTGCATTGTTCCATAGACAACAATGTATCTATATTTAGATCAGTAAAAAATGTGGCATTTTTATTCCTGTGTGTAAAGGGGCCAAACAGTGTTTGCCTTAATAATAGCTACACATTTTAATTTCCATAGGCTCGCAACAGGTTTACTTTAAATTCCAAAGATACGAAGACCATATTGTATTTGAAGTTCTGCTATAAACACTGCTTCATTTTGAACCACATTGCACAATAAAGAAAAAACAGGCTAATACATTGTATATAGAAGTACTTACTAGTCTGGTGATAAATGCTTATCATATCATCCTCATGCCTCTTATAATTCTTTTGAAAGCTTTATATTGTGTTTTGTCTGACGACAAAAGGTCTTTGTGGAAACAAAGAACAAGTGTCCTTCCCTCTTCAAATATAAAAATACATTTCCACGTGGATTCGATTTGTTGATAAAATACTTAGATCACACAATATTCCAGTGTTCTACACACAGCAAAACACTTTATTCTGTATTGTTCTTGTTCACCTTAGACCAACCCACACTAACACTCCTGACTTGTAGAGAACAAACAAAGGTCAGAATGCGCTGCCTGTTGACTTTCCTGCATTTGTTCCATGTCACTACCTATTAAAAAAGAAAGTGTTTCATTTAAAAAATGCATACAATATCTACTATCTTGCTCTTAATCACAATGGTTATAAGCTCTACTATTTTTATAGAGCTGTTAAATTATTTATTTATATAGAAATGCCATATTCTGTAAGAGCAGTAACATCAAATCCATAGAAATACAATTTGCTGTTCTATGTAAGTGTATTCTTTAGGTAGAAACATTTTTGATAGCTTTTATGTTCTGTGTTACGTTTAGGCTGACAAAAAGCCAAGTATCTCAAAATATACTATGCACATATACAAGAAACAAAAATGCTTGGCTGTTCCAACTTCTCCAAATACTTCTTAGCACAACGGATCACCCCACTGACCTCCCTTTATACCTCTCAACATGCCCCCTTATGAGTCGATCTTCACTGCTCCCCAGTCTCCCTCCATTCACTACCATGGCTCCCTCCAAAATCTAGGCCTTCATCTATAAGCCGTTTAATGAACCATATGCTCTGAATCTGGGGTTCTACTAAGAATTCTAGCAAATTAATTTTGCCACACCTATCCCTCCTCCCTCTTTAAGGTAATCCACCATTAACCTCTGGCCTTGAGTCTCCCAGTGCTTTCACTGGTGGTCCTCCCATAAATTCCATTATGTGTACTCTTTTATCAGTGGTCGCTCTGCTTACACCTGGGTGGAAATCAGAGAAAATTAGCAGGCCCCTTCCTCTCAACGCTTGTGCTTTTACCAATTAAGCATTGGTTAACTACATTGCTTACCAACAAAGACCTGACTTTTCAACTTTCACTCTTTGAGCATATTTCTTATCGTGCACCTTTTATTCTAGACTTATCTCTATTGTCTAGTCGCAGTTGAACAATATCAATAGCCCTATTAGCCATCCTACATTTCAAGTGGGAAGAAGATCTTAACTGTACTAGGGCCAAGGAAGTTTGGCTGCAAATTTGGAATATAATAGCCTCCTGTTCCATCAATATTCTCACCCTCAAATCAGCCTTTAACTGCTTTGAGATGATATATGGTCCCATCTCACTTAGCGCACCTCCACCCATCCTCCCCCAGCATCTGTTTCTGTGGTTGTTCTGTTTCAGGGTATGTTCTTCACACATGGTGGGCATGCCCTATGCTCTCTAGGTTTTGGGCAAAATTTCTTAAACTCTTAAAATCCTTATTGAATTGTCCCTTCTCTAGAGATCCTTGGTTCAACCCTAATACAATTATAGCCCCCCTAGCCTCACAAGATCTCAATTTAACCTAGCCACGTATGTCTTACTAGCAGTAAAATAGACCATAGCAAAAGCTTAGAAAAAGCAGTTTATTCTCTTTACAGAAGTCTACCACCATATAGAGGAAGGAAGCAGAAAAAAAGGAAGCGCCAGCTAAGTGTAGTATTCCAGTTAAAGGTTTTAATAGAAAAAGATTAAAAACACTCACAAAAATAAATAGTACAAATGCTCATCTGGTGTCAGTATCTGTGGATGTGGATCCCCCTAAAACCATCCTGCAAGATTGCTGTCATCTGTTCCGGCTGCTGGGCAGGGAGATGGCTGACTCGGAAGCCAGGAGGAGCCCAAGGAAGCCACGCTGACGCTGAATGCACAACGGAAGTGACGTCACCCGAAGGATAGGAGGTACCAGACGAGAATGGAGGCATGGCTACGCACTTGGAGCATTTGGCTCCACCTACAGGCCTGGTCCGTAAAGCAAGGTCCATAAAGACATGGACGGGCAAGTTTGGGGTGGAGGAACTTGACTGGCCTGCACAGAGTCCTCACCTCAACCTGATAAAACATCTTTGGGATGACGTAGAGCGGAGGCTGCAAGCCAGGCCTTCTCGTCAAACATCAATGCCTGACCTCACAAATGCTCTTCTGGGAGAATAGTCAAACATTCCCATAGACACACTTCTACAGTAAACCTTGTGGGCAGCCTTCCCAGAAGAGTTGAAGCTGTTAGAGCTGCAACGGGTGGGCCAATAGTGAACCCTATGGACTAAGACTGGGATGCCATTAAAGTTCATGTGTGTGTGCAGGTGCCCCAATACTTTTGCAAGTATTGTGTATATATATATATATATATATATATATATATATATATATATATATATATATATATATATACTGTATATGAGATTGTCATTTTTTTGCCTCCTAGGATGCAGTGCACTCAAAAAATAAACATCATTTGTATAATGGTGATTATGGAACATATCAATTTTTTAATTAGTGAGTTCTAATGTTCCAAGGGCACATAAGAAGAATATATAAAGACATATTGTGATTGGGTTGATTTTATATCCTTTCGGTGTATAGACTTAAATTGTCACTTTAATTTGTGGCCTGGATCTGCAGCTGTATTGTGCATGGTGTCATAAAATAAGATTCTTTATTCCTGGAGAATTGGAGGGGTGTATAGCACGTTGGAAAGAAATATACTTCAGACTCTTTTAACATGTGATGGCTGCTCCATAGATTTAACTATAAATCTATTACTATATGAGATGTGCCGTCATAACCAAGAAGGAATCTAAATGCTGCCATAAAAAAATAACTGATGATCAACCATAGCATTGACCTCGACAGCTCATCCACCCACCTACAAAAAAATGTAATTTACTGGGCAATATTATGAGCTTTAGCAGTTTCCAGGAGATGTTAGAACTTGTGACAAAATAAATTATGTGTTTAGAATTCATACAACTATACCATTAAACAAACTTTTCACCATTTGAGTCAGTGCCCAGAGAAGGTGGTGTTGCTGATAGCAGCATGCAAAATATAGAATTCACCTTCCTACGGTAAATAGGAAAAAAAAAAGTCTTATTTTCATGTTCTTTTCTAATTAATGAAAAGAGCTGTGCAGTGAGGTGGACTGTCTTTTTTGATGGGCAGTTCACAGCTGCTGTGTAGCTCACAGTGAACCGAAGTACAAAAAAAGAAAAGGCGCCCTTTGACCCCACCTTGCTGTGGGTCACGGACCAGCTGGAGGGGGTCACAAAGAACATGCCACGTGCTATGTCATTTTCTAGTAGGGTCTACTTTTTATTTGAGCATAATGTTTTGTTTTATGGATTAGCAATCAGTGTACTTCAACTCCTCTCCCGATGCGTTGGTTAAACATGGATTTCAGCTCTGACACTGAAAAACCATATCAAAAATCAACTGAGGCTACCTGTCAATTAGCTTTGTCAATGTTTCATATTACTGTATTATATCAATATAAAAAAGAATGGAACATATCCATCTTATAGGCAATCAACCTTGATTCTATATTTAAATTAAAAAAAAAATAATAATTTTTATTATTTTAAATTAACCACTTAAGCCCCGGACCATTTGGCTGGCCAAAGACCAGAGCACTTTTTGAGATTCGGCACTGCGTTGCTTTAAATGACAATTGCGCGGTCGTGCGATGTGGCAACCAAACAAAATTGACGTCCTTTTTTCCCCACAAATAGAGCTTTCTTTTGGTGGTATTTGATCACCTCTGTGGTTTTTATTTTTTGCGCTATAAACAAAAAAAGAGCGACAATTTTGAAAGCAATATTTTTTACTTTTTGCTATAATAAATATCCCCAAAAAATATATAAAAGAACATTATTTTTCCTCAGTTTAGGCCGATACATATTTTTCTACATATTTTTGTTGAAAAAAAAAATCGCAATAAGCGTTTATTGATTGGTTTGCGCAAAAGTTATAGCATCTACAAAATAGAGGATAGTTTTATGGCATTTTTATTAATATTTCTTTTTTACTAGTAATGGTGGCAATCAGCGATTTTTATTGTAGCTGCGACATTGTGGCAGACAGATCGGACCATTCACATTTATACATCGATCAATGCGATTAAAAATGCATTGATTACTGTGTAAATGTGACTGGCAGTGAAGGGGTTAACCACTAGGGGGCGCTGCAGGGGTTAAGTGTGTCCTAGGGATGTGTTCTAACTGTGGGGGGATGGGCTACGTGTGACACGACACTGATCACCGCTCCCGATCACAGGGAGCTGTGATCAGTGTCCTGTCACTAGGGAGAATGGGGAAATGCTTGTTTACATCAGTTTACATTGTTTACATTTCCCTGTTCTTCCTCTCCGTGAGACGATCGCAGGTATCCCCGCGGACATCGAGTCCGCGGGACCCGCGATCACACTCACGGAGCTCGCGGCCAGCGGCGCGCATGCGACCACATGCCAGCAAATTTGAAGGGACGTACCTGTACACCCATTTGCCTGTCTGTGCAATTCTGTCGACGTATATGTACATGCGGCTGGCAAATGGTTAAAGAAATTAAAAATAAAGTTTTATTAATTTAACCTCATACTTCTTATATAATCAAACTTATTCTGTATACATAGACTATTAACGGATCTACTCTTGACTGAAACAAAGGAATATTACATGTATTGGGTATATCAAGTTAAAGTATATCTTAAGATTTTTTTTTTCATTTTAGGTGAAGCTTCTGTAAGTTGTTTGTTTCTTTATCTATTTAATTTATTTATTGCCATATGTGCCCCATTTGAGAGATTTCTGTTCACTTTCTGTCCTGCTAAAGTGAATGCAAATGTCTTCAAAGTGTGGTATATCACCTCTTACACAGCTGTTACCAGAACAAGTGTCAACGATTCCCCCGGTATTCTTGTTTTGGTGACAAATACAACTTTTTGCATTCTCCCTCAGTTATTTTCAAATAGAGAAGGTGAATGTCAGTGGGAGTGGGAGCATAGACAGCAATACATATCTGAAATGGGTTCTAACCCTTCACCAGCCTATCTAAAACTTAAAAGAGTTGGCTTTAGATATACTTAAAGTAAAACAAAAGGCAAAACTTTTTCTTTTTTTTTTGGATAGAGTGTAAATGGATTAGAACACCTGTCAAGTTTGTGTTGCTGTCTGTTTCCCCCATTAGGGAGATTCACCCACTCTATACTGTATGTCCTGTATACCGTTATCTTTGAAAGTAAAAGAAAATCCCAAATTTTGGGTTGTCCCCAGGTAATAGAGGGGAAATCTTTCAATGGGGACACCAGTTCTGGTGACCAAGAGATTCCCTTAATTTTCTGGGATTTCCTCTCACTTCCTATTTTGGCTATGGGACAGGAAGTGAAGGTAAATTTCCCCAATGGAACAAAGAAGGTAAAACGAAACCGCACAGGGGTCATAACCTTCCCTTGCTCTATCCAAAACGAAAATAAAAAGGTTTGCGTATAGCTCTATTTTAAAATAATGGCCTGTGCTACATTGAGCAATAAATCTGTTATGAGACACCTTTTGTAGTTAAAAAGGTGTAGAATTAAAAGACATACAGTATGTCAAAGTATTCTACTCAAGAACTGAACCAGGAGCTAAAATATAACAAAGCATTCTAGAAAAAAAACTCTTTATGAGCAAAACATGTCAGTCTGATAAATCCCTACGCAATAGTAAGACATGTGAACCAAAACTTCAGCTTACATAGTTTTTTTTGTTAGTACTAAGGGGTGCATTGTTAAAAAAAAAATACAAAGCTATTTATCCTACAAAACTGCATTTACAGTATCTCACAAACGTGAGTACACCCCTCTCATTTTTATGTAAATATTTTATGATATCTTTTCACGTGACAACACTGAAGAAATTACACTTTACTACAATGTAAAGTAGTGAGTGTACAGCTTGTATAACAGTGTAAATTTACTGTCCCCTCAAAATAACTCAACACACAGCCATTAATGTCTAAACCGCTGGCAACAAAAGTGAGTACACCCCTAAGTGAAAATGTTCAAATTGGGCCCAAAGTGTCAATATTTTTTGTGACAACCATTATTTTCCAGCACTGCCTTAACCCTTATGGGCATGGAGTTCACCAGAGCTTCACAGGTTGCCACTGGCGTCCTCTTCCACTCCTTCATGATGGCATCACGGAGCTGGTGGATGTTAGAGTCCTTGCGCTCCTCCACCTTCCATTGTAAGGATGCCCCACAGATGCTCAATAGGGTTTAGGTCTGGAGACATGCTTGGCCAGTCCATCACCTTTACCCTCAGCTTCTTTAGCAAGGCAGTGGTTGTCTTAGAGGTGTGTTTGGGGCCGTTATTATAGTGGAATTGTGCCCTGTGGCTCAGTCTCCGAAGGGAGGGGATCATGCCCTGTTTCAGTATGTCACAGTACATGTTGGCATTCATGGTTCCCTCAATGAACTGTAGCTCCCCAGTGCCGTCAGAACTCATGCAGCCCTAGACCATGACACTCCCACCACCATGCTTGACTGTAAGACACACTTGTCTTTGTACTCCTCACCTGGTTGCCGCCACACACGCTTGACACCATCTGAACCAAATAATTTATCTTGGTCTCATCAGACCACAGGACATGGTTCCAGTAATCCAGTCTGCTTATCTTCAGCAAATTGTTTGCTTGCTTTCTTGTGTATCTTTAGAAGAGGCTTCCTTCTGGAATGACAGCCATGCAGACCAATTTGATGCAGTGTGCGGCGTATGGTCTGAGCACTGACAGTCTGACCCCCCACCCCTTTAAACTCTGCAGCAATGCTGGCAGCACTCATACGTCTATTTCCCAAAGACAACCTCTGGATATGACTCTGAGCACGTGCACTCAACTTCTTTGGTCGACCATGGCGAGGCCTGTTCTAAGTGGAACCTGTCCTGTTAAAAAGCTGTATGGTCTTGGCCACTGTGCTGCATCTCAGTTTCAGGGTCTTGGCAATCTTCTTATAACCTAGGCCATCTTTATGTAGAGCAACAATTCTTTTTTTCAGATCCTCAGAGTGTTTTTTGCCATGAGGTGCCATGTTGAACTTCCGGTGACTGGTATGAGAAAGTGAGAGTGAGAACACCAAAATTAACACACCTGCTCCCCATTCACACCTGAGACCTTTTAACACTAATGAGTCACATAACACCAGGGAGGTAAAATGGCTAATTGGGCCCAATTTGGACATTTTCACTTAGAGGTGTACTCACTTTTGTTGCCAGCGGTTTAGACATTAATGGCTGTGTGTTGGGTTATTTTGAAGAGATACAGCAAATTTACACTGTTATACAAGCTGTACACTCACTACTTTACATTGTTGCAAAGTGTCATTTCTTCATAAAAAGATATAATAAAATATTTACAAAAATGTGAGGGGTGCACTCACTTTTGTGAGATACTGTACATTCTTGCTGTGAGTATGCTGAGAAAATTGAATGTTACCAGGCTATTTTCTCTCCAGGTCAGATGTTCTTCATTCATAGTAATAGTAAATATTTATTTCCTATGATCTGAAGGTAGAGCAGCAGTACAAATGATCTGAAAGGGACACGGCGCCTCCTCCCTCATTGAGAAAAGTTCTTTCATTTATTACACTGCTTATAACATGATCTGTGAATGGAGGAGTGTATCCTGAAGCCTGGTACACACTATAATGTCCAACATTAGTACAGCAATCTCCCCCCCCAGCCAGAACACCTCGATCTGTGCTCTCTGTCATTAGCTGACAGCACTGATCGGGAGCCGGTCAGCTGCTGATTTTCAAGCATGCTCATCCGACAGAAGCCAGGTAAAAAGGTCCAGCTTCTGTTGGACCGGCTGACATATACATGAGCCGAATGTTGGCCGGCTTTTTTTTAATCAGCGGATGTTGCCCAGCATTCGGCATTCAACGGGGCTTAAGAGGCACTGTGATGTAAGGGGCATTGTGACATGTTGGATAGTTTTTATTGAACTGGCCGATATCTCCCAACATTCGGTGCTTGTGTACTAGGCATAAGACTAATCAGATTCTCCCTCTTTCACACATTGTGTTACAGGCAATCGTTGAAAGTCTTTGCTCAATGAGGGAGGAGGGGGCATGTCCCTGTCAGATCATTTGTACTGCTGTTCTACCTGAAGACCAGAAACTGTTAACCAATGCAGCATCAGAAGTTCAGTGACAGGAAGAGGACAGGCATCTCTGCAGTGAGGGTTTCTCAAGGATCAAGTTGCCTGCACAATGTAGGATTCACTTCATTGCAGATAAGTGATGTGACGAAAACTGTAGAGATTTATTTTTTTCCTTTTTTTTAGCAAAACTTGAGCTTTAATATTAAAATGGGTGAAAATATCATTAAATTTCCCAGGGCAAGTAGTAATAACATTCTTACTGGCCCATGTTTTCTATGAAAAGATAATCATGTGGCAGCAATGCAGCTTCTTATCCTTATGCCTCTTACACCCTTAGCACAACGTATAATTTGTTCTAGAAACATGCTTGTAATCCAAAGCACTCTTATATCAAAGCAAATTTTCCCATAAGAAATAATGGAAACTCAAATGATTCGTTCCACAACCATTTATTCATAAGTCCTTCAGTTTATAGTCCATATAAAAAAGGATTATAGCAATGTGATAGGTTGTGTAACCACAAAATATCCATCCACAAATGGCAGCCTCTACGAAGGGGATTAGAAGCAAAATCCAGCAGGAGCTACAGAGTAAAAAGGAGATAAGAAGTGTAGCAATATGGTTACATTTAATGAAGGTAAAACATTTAGAATCTCCCATGGTTGATGATTATAAGAGGCTAATCTAAGTATGCAGGCATTCAGGGTACAGCTGTCCACATAGACCATCCCCCGCACCGCCGTCAGTCTGCAATCGTGACCGGGAAAACTACCCTGCAGTAGAGCGATCTGAAAGCGAGCCTTGAAGCACTTGTGGAACGCAGCATGGAAGAGATGACATTGATAGCGGTGTGGAGGATGGTCTATGTGGACAGCTTTACCCCAGATGCCTGCATACATTCATTCAAATGGTTACATTCATTAAATGTAACCATATTGCTACACTTAGAGGCGCCTCTCTTCTCTTTTTTACTCAGTTGTGACATGACGCTACTTGTATATCAAGTCAAAATTTGTTTACAAATGTTGCTTGTCTTGCAAAATGCTCTCAAACCAAGTTACTCTCAAACCAAGGTTTTAATGTACTAGGAGGTGCGCTGCTATTTTTCAGGAAGAAGTCCAGAAAACAAGAGGGTACTGCTTAGGCACAATATTAGTTCAGTCCAATGTTAAAGTGGAACAGTAACCATTTTATTGTTTCGTAATTGCTCTTGAATGGCATACCAGATACCTCTAGGTGCCTGTACATAGGCTCAGAGCCCAGGAGCTCTGGACTCTCAACTAGGAAGTTAGAAAATGGTTCTAACCCTTGCTGCACAACACTTTTTTTCCTCCACTGTGATTCAGGGCCTCATTAACTAATAGTAAAGGACTGAAGGTGGGCGATGGTACGGATAAAGTATAACTCAAGGCAAAACTTTTTTTTTAGTTGGAGATGGATTAGAACATCTGTCAGATTTTTATTGCTGTTCGTGCCCCCATTAGGGAGATTCACTCTATTTGTCCTGTTTACCCTTATCATTGAAGTGAGTAAAAGCATTTTTAAAAAATCCCAAATTTTGGGTTGTCTCAAGAAAAGTAATAAAGGGGAAATCTTCCAATAGGGACACTAGTTCTGGTGACCTGGGGCGTGCCAATGGATTCCCTTATTTTGCTGGGATTTCCACTTACTTCCTGTTTGGCTATGGGACAGGAAGTGTCAAATCTCCAAAATGGGACACAGATGGCGATAAAAATTCTGACAGGTGTCATAACTTTTCCTTACGCCAAAATAGTTATCTTTTAAAGAATAGTAAATAATAGACATTTCTCTTTAAAGCAAGTGGCTTGTGTATTCCTCCTTGAATCATGGTGTGTTTTGTGTATTTCTTCCAGTTTTGTGCAGTAATTTAGTGTGAATCTTTGCCTTTGTGCAGAAGCTTACTGTAATAAAGACCGGTGACCGCTGCTCTCTCTCCTTGTGCACAGTTAAGGGTCTTCTCTCCACCCGCACCTGTAGTTTGCTGCAGGCCATCTGTGATGATGTCACTGCTACCTTTACAAGGTCTTCTGCACTCATAGAATGACAGTCTACCTTGTGTACATAGGCAGGCTGTCATTCTGTCAGAGCACCGAACGATCGGCGGGTCCCGGCGGATATCGGATCTGTGGGACCCGCTGATCAGCTCCCGCTGTGTAAACAGCAGAAGCGAGCTGCTTTGGGGCACGCTCGTGCCCAAAACCTGGTAGTGCAGATTTATATATATATATATATATATATATATATATATATATATATATATATTATATATATATTATATATATATATGTGTGATTCTGCACAAAGCAGCCGCCCTGTAGCAGTAAATCTGCTATGGGGCGGTTGTAAAGTGGTTAACTGATCTGAGTTTGATAAACTGAAAATCCTAAAATTGGATTTAAGAGTAGACAACATTCTTTTTTTTTTCGGATAGAGTAGAGAAGGAATGGCACCTTCTGTCTTTGCTGTCTGAGCCCCCACTTGGGAGATTCCCCTTTCTGTTTGTACACCACTAGGACAGGAAGTGAAGGGAATGTCTGACAGGGGTTTTAACCCTTCCATACTCTATCCAATGCTACAAAAAAATGTATTTACTATACATACACTTTAAATACTCAATTTCTAGTATAGGAAATTATTTTAATATATATAGGTAAACCAGCAATTACATATTAGCACTAAATTGCTTACTGTATAGCAATACATGTTACAAACTTTTCACTGCATAATGTCTACTCCTATACATTTTCTTAAAATAAAAAATATCCACACTGCCAATACCATTATTATCATTGTGAGTTGTTCATTGCCTCTATAGAATATAACTCTGTTCTAACCTCAAAGCAAAATTGGGACACCTTATTTAGAAAGCTAGAGCACATATTAAGCTGGTTACAAGGGTTTTTCTACTGAGTTTTAGTATAAATGTTTAGCAGAATTAATATTTATCATGGTTTGCAGTTGTAATGGAACTTACAAATAAAGAATAAACAAGTTAAAGTAGGTAATAATTATCACAATATAAAAGACATTGGAAGGGCAGCAGCACCCCGCTGTGGAAGGTCCATGTCACTGAATCAGAAACTTAAAAGGAATATGAACTCATGATAAAACGGTGGATAGACGTTTATGAATAAATGATTCATACATGAATATGACATCATGTATAGCAAGAAGTATAATAGTTGTATTACAGAAGATTTATACAGAACTGTGTAATCATATTATATGGTACATTGACTGACAAGCAGCTCTGCTCAGCTCCTATGCAGACAAGGGGATAGATTAAAGCTTGGAGAAGAATCACAAACAATGTAGTCTGATGACTATGACATGGGGAAAATGTATAGATTCTTAAATTCTTTTTTATTGTTTATTTTCTAAGTGTCGCAAATACCTAATTTATGCATGGTTATTATTCTTTTAAATCTCAGCTCTCTGTATGATAGTATTCAGTGGAGCAAATACAATCGACCTGCGTACAAGACAACACAAATACATTTCACAGTGGACATGTATTTGTCCTTTACCTCCTTTAAAGAGGAGCTTCAGTCAGTTGTGAAAAAATTTAAATTCAGTAGCTATAAAAACTGTAGCTGCTGACTTTTAATAAACAGACACTCACCTGTCCCACAATCCTCACCTGGACCGGTTCTGCAACCGGCAACTAACTTTACTGCTGGCAGCCAGCTGTGACCTTTGTGCCTTCACACCTGACTGCCCACTGCGCATACGCTGCCGTTTTTCAATGGTCTTGCAGCCTTCTGCGACCTGTGATGTATCCCAAAAGGTTGTGGGTGGGGAGGAGGGGAGAACTTCTGCATGGATTGCCTGGGCAATCCAAGAGGAAGTGGGTATGGGTACCTGTTGAGAAGGCAGAGGGAGGGGGAGGGGGAGGAAGAGTGGAACTTCCCCTTTTGGGTGAGGTTCAACTTTAAGGCTTATACAATTTATCCATCTTTTGAAAAACAGGTTTTATAATGTGTGGTTAAAAGAAATCTGCACTAAGAGGAACATGAAGGTCGCCAATACTGACTTGTTTCTGAAAACTTTAGTTGCCTGGCAGTCGTTGGCTTTAAAATGTTTGAGACACTGATCTGACAGTAATGCAGCGTACACACGGTCTGACTTTTCGACCAGACTGGTCCGACGGACAATCCGATCATGTGTGGGCTTCATCGGACCTTCAGCTGACTTTTCCAGACTTGGAACATGCTTCAAATCTTTACGTTGTAACTCCGCCGGACCCAGAAATCTGCTCGTCTGTATGCTAGTCCGCCAGACAAACACCGACGCTAGGGCGGCTATTGGCTACTGGCTGTCAACCTCCTTATTTTAGTCCGGCGTACGTCATCACGTACAAATCCGTCGGACTTTGGTGTAATCGTGTGTAGGCAAGTCCATTCGCTAAAAAGTCTGTCGGAAGTCCGTCAAAAGTCCGTTGAAAGTCCGTCGGACCAGTCTGGTCGAAAAGTCCGCCCGTGTGTACGCGGCTTAACTAGTTTTTTTTTCTGACCTTCACTACTCAGCTCGTATGAAGCTTAGAAAAGCAAGAGACGCCTAATCATTGGCATTGCTAATGATGGGCACCCAGGGCATGTGCCTTGCATCTCTTGTGGGGTGCCCTATACCCAACACTGCAATCGTTTGACTTTTTATTTCTCTTGTATTTATTTTTTTTAGTTTTAGAGATGCAGTTGCACTTGCACTGCAGCTCTGGCCCGTCCCCCTGTCAGACCTCAGATACAGTACAGAGCCTAGGAAGGCTCCTCTTAAGCCATAATGCACAGTGTCATATGACACAACCAAAAGGAAAACGTCCACTCACTGAATGTGGGAGAGTTCTGTACAGGAGGAAGGGGGGATCTGTACTCGGAGAGGAAGGGGGGATCTGTACTGGGAGAGAGACAGAGAGAGAGAGAGAGAGAGATCTAGACTGGGGGGATATGGAAGGGGAGAAAGGTCTGTATTAAAGGGGGGAACTGTTCTTCAAGGATTTGGGGGGGAAATCTGTATTCAGGGGATTTAGGGGGACCTGTACTGGGGGATGTAGGAAGTTTTTCTTTGTATTAGGCTCTCTGGGTATTTTCATTGTGCACATAATTATATGCAAGGGAATAGTTTAATTCATTTGTTTTTGTTTAATGAAGGTGCCTCAGGTCTTTTGCAATCCGAGCGATGCTCCTGCTCCTAATTTGTATAGTTGTTCAGTAATTACAAAGAAAGTACCATAGGTACAGCATTAGCTTGACAGCCAGGGGAATAGTGTTTTGCAAAGGAAGAGATCAGGAAAGACAAGCTCCATACTTTCTTAAGTTGTTAACCCACTTATTCTTGTTGCTACCATCCCTCTGTTAGGCCCCTTTCACAGGGGCTGTCCATTTTGACGGACTCTGCTTGCTCAGCTGGGAATCGATCCGTTGACCTCCACTGAGCAGGCGGATGACAGGTCTATCTCTGCTCACTGTGCAGTGATGGACCTGTCAGATCCCTGCTGTTCTCTATGGGAGATCGGATAAAAACGGATCCACCTGTCCATTTTCATCTGATTCCATCCGATCTGATCTGCCAGACGGATGGAAAATTGTAGGGTTTCTATCTGTCTGAATTTGGCGAATCGGATAGTGCCAGATATCAGTGGAAATTTCACAGCTGACATCCGTCGCTCCATTGAGGTGCATTGAGTGTCCGATCAGGTCCGCCTGAAAAATGGACAGGCAGAACGGATCAGACAGCATGTGTGAAAGGGCCCTTATAATAAATGCTGTGCCCCACTGTATGTGTTTTCTAAAATATCCGCCGATAAATACCTAATTTTATAGCGTCGACTGGCCATCTCTCTGCTCTCTGGCTCTGACAGCAAAGTGGGCAGAGCCGAGAAACCCCCGCTGATGTCAGCCGGGAGGAGAGATACTGCCAGTCACATGACCGCTATAAAATAAGGTATTTATTGGCAAATTTTTTAGAAAACACATACAGTGGGGCACAGCATTTATTATAACAGAGAGGATATCAGCAACAACAATGTCTTATGATACCAGCAGGGGGGTGGGGGGTGGGCACTGGTATGAGCTGAGGCAGGGAGGGAAGGGGGAGGAGGACACTGGAGACACAAAGAAGAGCAGAGAGCAGGGCTGCGGATTACGGAGGCACGTAAACTGACCACGGTGTCAGGGCTCAGCAGCAATTTTTATTTTATTTTATTTTATTAGCTTAACAAACACTTTAAGGTTTTTTTTTTTCTTGAAAGTGGACCTAAGCTTAAAAAGTGAAGCTTTTCTGTCCTATATGGAACATTTTAAATATGTAAATTGTCTCTAAACTGTTATTACAGCAAGATTTAATCAAACAAATAGGGAGTCACTCATTGATAAGAATCTGCAGTTACACACATTTTAGTTTACCCAAAATGCAGAGGAACTGCATATCCCTCCAAGTATGTCTATGCTCTTTGGAATCGGATGTTGAATGAAAAATGCAAGCAAGTTTTTGGGTGAATTTCTCAGACCTCACGTAATACATTTCCCATCGTATGTTAGGGATACTACTGTGCAAAGTTTTAGGCAGGTGCAAAAAAATGCTGTACATTAAGGATGCTTTCAGAAATAGAAGTGTTAATAGTTTATTTCTTATCAATTAAGAAAATAGAAAGTAAAAGAACAGAAGAGAATTCCAAATCAAATAAATATTTGGTGTGACCACTCTTTGCCTTCAAAACAGCATCAGATCTTCTAGGTACACCTGCACACAGTTTTTGAAGGAACTCAGCAATTAGGTCATTCCAAACATCTTGGAGAACTAACTGCAGATTTTATGTGGATATAGGCTGCTTGATATCCTTCTGTTTCTTCATGTAATCCTGGACATACTCAATGATGTTGAGATTAGGGCTCTGTGGGGTCCAACCATCACTTTCAGGACTCTGTATTCTTCTTTACACTGAAGATAATTCTTGACATTGGCTGTATGTTTGGGATCCATGTCTTGATGTAGAATACATTTGGGGCCAATCACACGCCTCCCTGATGGTAGGGCATGATGGAAAATATCTGCCTGTATTTCTTAGCATTGAGGACACCACTGATCCTGACCAAATCTCCAACCACATTTGCAGAAATGCTCCACCAAGCTTCACTGTTGTGAAAAAAATGCCTCCTGCTACAGCCAAATATTTAAATTTTTTTCTGCATCCCAGTTCCTATGTTTTAGTGCATAGTTAAGTTGCTTAGCCTTGCTTTCACATCAGAGGTTTGTCTTTTTGGCCACAATTCTTCCATGAAGACCAACCACTGCATCTACAGTCCTCAACATTGCCCATTTCTTTGTGCTTCTTGAAAAGTGCTTGAACAGTACATCTTGAAACCCCAGTCTGCTTTGAAATCTTTGGCTGATGCAATATAACTATTGTTGCCAGCGGGATAGACATTAATGGCTCTGTGTTGAGTTATTTTGAGGGGACAGCAAATTTACACTGTTATACAAGCTGTACACTCACTACTTTACATTGTAGCAACGTGTCATTTCTTCAGTGTTGTCACATGAAAAGATATAACAGAATATTTACAAATATGTGAGGGGTATACTCACTTTTGTGAGATACTGTATTTCTGAAAGTATTCTTACTTTACAGTATTTCTTCACATCTGCCTGAAACTTTTGCACAGTACTGTACCTGTGACACATTCTTGTATGGTATAGCTACAGTGATGATGTCCTTGCCATTTGGAAAAACATGACTGAGGAACTCCATAAGGTTTTGGAAATGTTAGGGAACAACAAGCTAAACTTGAAAAGTATTATGAATTATAGCTCAACTTGGATGTTTCTGCTTACCACAAAACTGGACATGCTACACGAGACATGCTTTATTCATACCTAGAATACCAAAACAACCCAAGACAACCAGAATCATAATATGCTTTTCCCAACACCATATGTAAATATGTAAATTACCTATTGGAGCTACTGTATGTCTTTAGACATTGTGTCAGGAACCTGCCAACCTCTGTTTCACTTACTGGTGCCCCTGCACCCCTGCAATTTTTTTACTTTTATTCTCAATTTCCATCTTATCCATTTTCCCTGACTTGCTTCTACATTTTGTCTCCTATTGCCACGCTTGACCTCTTCCCAATCCAGTTCTGCCTAGTTCTGCTTGATCTTCTCACTTGCTTCCCCCTTTTAGTACTCTGCTCACATTTTGTATAGCCTGTACAATGTATCTCTCTTGTGTTCTAGTTTGTTTGTGTTTCATTTGCTTGCTTCACTATTTGTTGCACTGTGCATGTGTTTTACTTTCTACAATACACACTCACACTGTATATATGGTAGAGAGTGAGATCCTGCTGGTTAAACGCTTAGTTACCAGCTACAACAGGGTTCAAACACTTGTTTTATTATTTGATCTAACCTCCCTTGTCCCCTGCCTGCCCTGACATTGCTTGATCCCTGACTATATGCTTACTCTACACCTTCATTTATAATGCACTGCTTTGATTACCCCAGCAATACTCATTACCTAGTTGTGGAACTTTGGGAGTGCTACACACGCCTTAAAAAAGTAATCAAAGTACACAGGACATGTGTAGCACTCCCTGTCTTTCTGCCTTGCTGCAGCTCCCCCTTGTATTTCCTGGCCATTCCCATCTGATAATTTGAGTTTAATGATAGCATTTTAACCACTTGCCATCCGCCATATAGCAGAATGATGGCGGCAAAGTGGTTTCAATATCCTGACTGGGCGTCATATGACATCCGCAGAATATTGAGCCGCTGCGCGCCCCCGGGGATGCGCATCATGGCGATCGTTGTTGCGAGGGGTCAGTCTGACACACCACAACACTAGGTAAAGAGTCTCTGACGGAGACTCTTTACCACGTAATCAGCCGTGTCCAATCACGGCTGATCACGATGTAAATAGGAAGAGCCGGTGATCGGCTTTTCCTCACTCGCGTCTGACAGACGCGAGTAGAGGAGAGCCGATCGGCTGCTCTCCTGACAGGGGGGGGTCTGTGCTGATTGTTTATCAGCACAGTCCCCCCTTGGATCCCACCCAAGACCACTAGGGAAGCTGCCCAGGACCACCAGGGAAGCAATCCACAATGGACCACCAGGTATGCCCCCTAGACCCCCAGGGAAATACTAATCAGTGCCCAGACAGCTGCCAATCAATGTCCAGGCAGCTGCCAATCAGTGCCCACTCACAATGCTTACCACTGCCAGTGCCACCAGAGATGCCTATCAGTGCCGCGTATCAGTACCGTGTATCAGTGCCCATCAGTGCCATGTATCAGTGCCCATCAGTGCCGCCTATCAGTGCCCATCAGTGCCACCCATAAGAACCCATCTTTGCAGCCTTTCAGTGCCCATCAGTGTCGCCTATCAGTGCCCACCAGTGCCACCCATGAGTGCCCATCAGTGCCGCCTATCAATGCCTATCAGTGCTGCATATCAGTGCCACCCATCAGTGCTGCCTACCAGTGCCCATTAGTGCCACATATCAGTGCCCATCGTCAGTGCCCGCTCATTGGTGCCACCTCATCGGTGCCGCCTTATCAGTACCTGTCAGTGCCACCTTATCAGTGCCCATCAGTGAAAGAGAAAACTTACTTATTTACAAAAATTTTTAACAGAAACAAAAGCAAAACTTTTATTTTTTCAAAATTTTTGGTCTTTTTTTATTTGTTTCGCAAAAAATAAAAACCGCAGAGGTGATCAAATACCACCAAAAGAAAGCTCTATTTGTGGGAACAGAATTATAAAAATTTAGTTTTGGTACAGTGTTGGATGACTGCGCAATTGTCATTTAAACTGCGACAGCACTGAAAGCCTAAAATTGGTCTGGGCAGGAAGGTATATAAGTGCCCTGTATTGAAGTGGTTAATAACCTTTTTTTTATATTTAACATTTTTTTAAATCCTTGATTTACTCCTTCTTTTCTAAGTGCACTTTTTAGTTTAGTTACCTATTTATCTATGGATTGCATAAAAAATAAAATACCTTTTGAAATGCATTTATCGTTAGGAAAAAAAGCATTCCCCCCTGGGTGAACTATGTACATTGCGAGGATTTTAACAAAGTTTGTTACAGATTCCTACCTTTTGTTATTCTGTTTGTGTCCATGCAGGAAAGCAAATCTAATGGAGTGGTTTCATAATTATCAATCAGCTGTACACCTGCGGGGTACAAATGAGGAAAGACATGATTTCCTATTGGGAGTATTTCACCAAAAAGGAAATTTTTGTTGCAGGGAATGCCTGAAAACTGACTTGTGTCTTATTGCAGACTTCTGGGAAAGCTGGCCGCTTAGCTGTCGGCTAATTGCCAGCTCCTATCTCTCCACAGTGACTCACCTGTTGATGATATCCTTGCCTGTTGATGATGTCCTGCCTACTTAAGTTGTCCAGTCGATCTCTGCCTTCGCCTTGGTCACATCTCTAGAGACGCTGTCCTGTGTTCCTGTTAAAGACTTGCTTGGCTGCCATTCCTTCTGGCTCCAGATCCTGCTTGCTGTTCTACTACGCTACTCTCTGGCTCTCTGACGTTTTGGCTTGTGTGACTATCCGTCCTGCTTCCTGAACTCTGGCTGTGTTTTGACTACGTTTACTTTGTTTACCTTTTTGTTATTATTATTAAACAAGTGTGATTTAACTGTACTTCTTTCTCAGTCTGATTCTTGTTTTCTGACAGGAAGCGAAGGCCATGAATTCAGAAGATAGAGTCAATCCACTTGTTGGTATCAGTTTGCCATGGTGTTAAAAACGCTCCTGAGTCACATGGCTCACCTGGAATCTCCCACTGTGGCTGCTCTGGTACAACCTGTGTTGCAGGCCGTCCCTGTTGCTGTTCCAGTCTCTGTGCAGGCACCCACCTCGAAATTTACCTCTATAAGGAGGTATGTCTGGTTCCGCTCCGCTTCCCCAGCGATTTTGGGGTGATCCAGTCCAATACAGAGGGTTTCTCAACCAGGTTAAGATATACTTTGAGATGCTGCCCCAGGCGTTTCCAACAGACAGAAGCAAAGTAGGTTTTGTTAAATATTTGCTTTCTGAGAGAGCCTTGGTCTGGTCAAACCCTCTATGGGAGACGCAAAAACCTGTTGTCTTGAGTTACCCTGAGTTTGTGGCTTCTTTTAAAAGGGTATTTGACAGTCCTGCACGCTCTGCTTCTGCTGCCAAGTGCCTCATGTCCATTAAACAGAGTACGAGAACTGTTGCTGATTACGCCCTTGAATTCCATACTCTGGCAGCAGAGGTTGCTTGGAACAATGAGGCCGTGGCTGCTTTTTCTCATGGTCTCTTGGATACCATCAAGCATCAAGCATGCGATAGCAGCCCAAGATATACCCACTGAGCTGGAGAAGTTGATCACGTTTGCCATCCTCATTGACTCCAGATTCAGAGAAAGACTCCCTTTTAAGGAGCACTTGTGGAAGCCTCCTGTACATTTGTCTCCGAACTTTGCAGTCCTACCCTTGCCTCCCTCACCTCCCATGCCTCCTGGTACAGAGTCAGTCTGTGAAGATGAACCCATGCACTTGGGCTTCATGCATCTCGCTGTGGATGAGAGAACCCTTGGGAGAAGGGAGAGATTGTGCCTTTATTGTGGCCAGGCAGGTCACTTTTTGAAGTCTTGTCCTACCTGTCCAGGGAATGCCCGAACCTTGAGGTCCTGTCACAGACCGACCTTAGGTGGCTTTGTTTTGTCCCCAGTTATCCAGAAAGATAAGCCCCTGGTTTCAGTTACCCTTTCTTAGGCTAAGTCGTCCATGGAGATACAGGCTCTAATCGACTCTGGGGCTGCAGGCTAGTTCATTGATGCTGCCTTTGTATCGAAGCATTTGATTCCGCTGCAGCTGCGTGACACTCCACTTGCTATTGAGGCTTTTGACAGGAGACCTCTACAGCCTGCCCATGTGACTCATGAGACTGTTCCATTGTCCATGGACGCAGGGGCTCTTCACCATGAGATAATCCAATTCCAAGTTATTTCCTCACATAAGTTTCCGCTGGTTATTGGTTATCCTTGGTTATAGAGGCACAAACCCTCTTTTGATTGGCTCTGTGCTGAGGTTCTCTCCTGGTTGCCAAAATGCAGTAAGACATGCTTCCAGAAGGTAGCCAAGGTCTTGTACACCTCTTCAATCTCCTCCCTGCCAGAGGAGTACTGCGATTTTAGCAATGTCTTTGACAAAGATCAAGCTGGTAGTTTGCCTCCACACAGGTTGTATGATTGTGCAATTGACCATCAACCTGGTGCCATACCCCCTCGTGGTCGGGTTTACCCTTTGTTGGTCTTGGAGGATAAGGCCATGGAGGAGTATGTTTCATCCTCAAATCCTCGTATCCTGTTGTGCTGGTTTCTTCTTTGTGAAGAAGAAGAGTGGTGAACTGAGACTTGTATTGATTATAGGGATCTCAATCATTTCACAATTAAGAATGCCAATCCGATTACATTGATTACGGAGTTATTTGACCGCCTCAAGGGAGCAACGGTTTTCACGAAGCTTGATTTGAGAGGGGCATACAATCTCGTGAGGATTAAGAAGGGCGATGAGTATAAAACTGCGTTTAATACCAGAACAGGCCATTATGAGTACCTCATAATGCCTTTTTGCCTTTGTAACGCCCCGGCAGTCTTCCAGGAATTTATTAACGATGTCCTCCGAGATTTGTTGCAGTTATGTGTGGTGGTTTATCTCGACGATATCCTCATATTTTCCAAGTCCCTGGAGAGCCACACAGATGTCTGTCATGTGCTTCAGAAACTAAGAGAGAACAAGCTCTATTGTAAATTGGAGAAGTGCGAATTCCATCGTGAACAGGTTAAATTCCTGGGTTATGTCATTTCCACTGCTGGTTTTTCGATGGACCCAGAGAAACTTTCAGCAGTCCCACAGTTGCCCCGACCTGTGGGTTTACGTCCTCTGCAGCATTTTCTTGGCTTTGCCAACTATTATCGGAAGTTTATTCATAACTTCTCATCTCTGGTCAAGCCCCTGACTGATATGACCAGAAAGGATGGTAACCCACAGAGTTGGTCTCCGGAGTCTATTAAGGCCTTTGAGAGTCTCAAGGCTGCCTTTGTTTCTGCTCCTGTGTTGACACATCCTGATCCTATGTTACCTTTTATCCTTGAGGTTGATGCTTTTGAGACTGAAGTTGGCGCCCTTCTGTCTCAATGTCCTCCCTCAGAGAGCGCTTTGCAGCCTTGTGGCTACTTTTCCAAGAAACTGTCACCTGCGGAGTGCAGTTACGAGATTGGTGACAGAGAGTTGTTAGCGATCATTTTAGCCCTGAAAGAATGGAGACATCTCCTCGAAGGTACCCCTGCGCCAGTTCTTATTCTCACTGACCATAAGAATCTCACGTTCTTGTCTGAGGCTAAACGCCTCTTTCCCAGAAGGGCGCAATGGGCTCTTTTCTTGTTTAGTTTCAATTACATTGTCTCATTCTTACCCGGTACTAAGAATGTAAGGGCTGACGCTTTGTCACGACAATTTTCCTCCACTTCCAAGATGGAGTCGGTTAGTGCTTCCTGTAATTCCTCCTGATCATATTCTGGCTACGGTTCGCACCAGTCTCACTTCTCCTTTGAGTGCCAAAATTCTTGCTGCTCAGGTCCATGCTCTTCCTAAGAAACCTTGTGACCGCTGCTTTGTCCCAGAGAGTCTCCGTACTGCCGTGCTTCAGACTTACCATTCTCCCAAGGCTGCTGGCCACCCTGGGAAGAATCAACTCTTTTGGGCCAATTCTCAACAATTCTGGTGGCCTAGTCTACGTGCTGATGTAACCACCTTCATAGCTGCCTGTTCCGTGTGTGCTCAGAGTAAGACTCCACGACACCTTCCAGTGGGCCTCCTACAACCCATACCCAATGGAGAAAGGCCCTGGACCCACCTGTCTATGGATTTCATTGTGGAGTTACCCAGCTCCCAGGCCAACACAGTTATCCTTATGGTGGTTGGCTGGTTCTTGAAAATGTCCCATTGTATTCCACTTAAGAAGTTGCCCACTTCTAGGGAACTGGCTTCCATTTTTGCTTGGGAGATCTTTCGCTTACATGGGCTACCCAAGGTGATTGTCTCGGACAGGGGTAGTCAGTTTGTGTCCTGGTTCTGGCGAGCCTTTTGTGCACAGATGGGAATTCAGCTTGCTTTCTCCTCTGCGTATCACCTGCAGTCTAATGGGGCCGCAGAACGAGCCAATCAGTCCTTGGAGCAATTCCTGCGTTGCTATATTTCTGACCATCATAACAACTGGTCAGACCACTTACCGTGGGTGGAGTTTGCTCACAATAGTGCCTTGAATTCTGCTTCCCGATTTTCCCCGTTTATGGCGAACTATGGTTTCCAACCTTTCATGTTGCCTGACTCATTTGTTCCACAAAGTATTCCCTACATTAGAGGAGCATCTCCGTGGTCTTCGTTCCATTTGGGCACAAGTCCAGAAGGGTTTGTGATATACTAATGATAGGTACAGACTTAATGCTGACCACAGATGCCTACCTGTGCCTACCTATCAGGTTGGGGACAGTGTTGCAGGATTAACCCAATGGTTTACGCATAAGACCTTCCTTCTAATATGCGTATCTCAAATGTATTTCATGTCTCCTTATTAAAACCTTTCGTCTACAACCGCTTTACCACCTCGGTGCCTCGTCCTCACCCTGTACAGGTTGAGAACCATGAGAAGTATGAAGTACAGTCCATTGTTGACTCCTGTAGGTTCTGTGGGCGCATACAGTACCTGGTGCATTGGAAAGGGTACGGTCCGGAGGAACACTCTTGGGTCTATTCCTCAGATGTACATGCCCCTGTGCTCCTCCATGATTTCCTTCGATGTTTTCCCCTCAAGCCTGGTGGTCCTCTGAGGGGAAGGGGTCATTGAGGAGGGGGTGCTGTCAGTGCTGGGCTCAGCCCTTCCTTCTCAAAGCTGTCTGCTCAGCTGTCGGCTAATTGCCAGCTCCTATCTCTCCACAGTGACTCACCTGTTGATGATATCCTGCTCGTCAGTCATATCTACTTAAGTCGTCCAGTCCAGATGATCTCTGCTTTTGCCTTGGTCACATCTCTAGAGATGCTCTCCTGTGTTCCTGTTAAAGACTTGCTTGGCTGACATTCCTTCTGGCTCCAAATCCTACTTGCTGTTCTACTATGCTCCTCTCTGGCTCCCTGACATTTTGGCTTGTCTGACTATCCGTTCCGCTTCCTGAACTCTGGCTATGTTTTGACTACGTTTACTCTGTTTACCTTTTTTTTATTATTATTAAACAGGTGTAATTTAACTGTACTTCTGTCTCAGTCTGATTTATGGTTTCTGACAGAAAATCGGAGAGCCGATCTCACAAGCAGGAAATTATGTTTCTAGGGGGCATTCTGTACACATTCTGTGTACAGAACACCTTCAGGTAGCCATATTGCATTGCATTTTCAGAAAGCTACAGAGCTGCAGATTGAAAATGAAAAAGGTAATTTTTAATAACATTCAGTTACAATATCACCTGTATTGCAATTATATACACTATATAATTTTTTCTTTATGTGCTATTTTTTTCCCCCACAAAAGTGGACTTACCCTTTAAAAGAAATTATTATTGTCCTAAAAAAGATATATGTATTACTTTGTTATCCTTAGTAATTACACAGTTATTGCCAAATATATAGGCCCATAGCATAGATAAAAATTGCTCGCTCTTTAACCACTTCAGCTCGGGAAGGATTTACCCCCTTCCTGACCAAGCCCTTTTTTGTGATACGGCACTGCGTCAATTTAACTGACAATTGTGCGGTCGTGCGAAGTTGTACCCTAACAAAATTGATGTCC
Source organism: Lithobates clamitans (assembly GCA_037952925.1). Lineage (NCBI taxonomy): Eukaryota > Metazoa > Chordata > Amphibia > Anura > Ranidae > Lithobates > Lithobates clamitans. The sequence continues at coordinate 1,546,198 of JBBGZY010001345.1, read as the reverse complement.
TTTTTTTCCCACAAATAGAGCTTTCTTTTGGTGATATTTGATAACCTCTGCAGTTTTTATTTTTTGCTCTATAAACAAATAAAGAACGAACAAAAAAGCAGTATTTTTTACTTTTTGCTATAATAAATATCCCCAAAAAATATATAAAAAAACAAATTTCTTCCTCAATTTAGGCCGATGTGTATTCTTCTACATATTTTTGCTAATAAAAAATGCAATAAGCGTATTGATTGATTGGTTTGCGCAAAAGTTATCACGTCTACAAAATAGGGGATAGATTTATGGCATTTTTATTATTAATTTTTTTTATTAGTAATGGCGGTGAACTACGATTTTTATCATGCCTGCGACATTGCGGAGGACAGATCAGACACTTTTGCTTTCAAAATATTTTATTAAGTTTCTATTATATCAAAAACAAATATACATAACCATCGCTTTAAATGCAGGCGTACATAGTAGAATAAATGAAACCCCTTGGGGGCTACATATATACCTTATGACCTTAGATATGGCACTAACAAAACATATCAAAAAGAAAATTGCGTCCTTGCATGTGAACCTACATATGACAAAGTTAGTTCGCATAGATCTGGAGAACCATAGATAAGGATAAGTTTGGTGAGGCGGAGGTAGGAGAGACCGTCTGCACCCCAACTGGGAACACACTGTGCCTGAGCGGAATTCTCCCACCTGCCCCAGACACTCCCTTAGTTAATGCTTCATGTCTCTGGATACCAAAATAGAGAGTAACGATCTACCATCTATGCTGCCCTTGGGAACTGGGTTCCCTGAGATCTCTGCAATGGTCTTAAATAAGGCTGGAGATCATTTACTTGACAGATCAACCTGCAAAGAAACAAGATGAAGGGAAAAAAAAAAAAAAAAAAGGGAGAAGATAGAGAGGTGAGAGAGGGGAGATAGAAGAGGAGGAGAAGGAGAAGGTGGACGGAAGCCAAGCCACGGGAGGAGGTCCTCCAAACCCAGATACTGTTTGATTCTTCAGGGTTTAACCCCTGGGATCAAGGAGGTGCCCAAGAAATTAGCCCAAGGTTCCCAGATAGCTTCAAATTTCTCTGTGGTGTTATTCAGGGTACTGGCCACCTTCTCTTGGGCCATGATCCATGAAATCTTACGGATAGCCGCTTTGAAGGATACCTTGGGTTGTTTCCATGCCTTGGCTATAGATAACTTAGCTCCCAGCAAAATAAAGTGAATCAATCTGCGTGACATTTTTGGAGTTTTGGGTAAATGGTCGTTCAAGAGCGCTATAGCGGGGGTTCTTGGGACCTGTACTCCGGTGACTTTTTTAATCATTTGGAAAATCTTATGCCAGAAAGACCTCAGCCGTGGACATTCCCAAAAGATATGGGTCAATGAGCCCCTAAGAAGACAACCCCTAAAGCACCTGGAGTCCGTGGAGGGGAACATTCTGGCCAGTCTCTCCGGTGGGAGGTACCATCTCGTGATGACCTTTACGCTGGATTCCACCAGTGAGATGTTCAGGATGCTCTTGTACGCCCTATTATAGGTGACTCTCCATTTCTCCAGGTCCCACTCCAGGGCTAAGTCAGACTCCCAAGCTACCATGTATGGAGTCTTGGCTGTTTGATTAGAGAGTGACTGATAAATGATGGAGATTCCACCCCTCTGCTCCGTGGACCGACCGCACCATACCTCGTAGGGGGTGAATGAATGGTTAGAAGGATTGTCTTTACCTCTATTTGTGAGGAAGTGTCTGATCTGCTGAAAGCGGAAGTTCTCAGAGTCAGGCATCTCCAACTGACTCACACAGAAGGCCCTGGTTAAAGGTCCCATTGATGTGAAGTAGTGTCCAATCCGGTACATCCCCTTGTTCAGCCACCAACGGAATGCTTTAATGTCGGTTCCCGGGGGAAAGTCAGGATTATTGAATATATGGGCCAGTGGTTGTTTGCGGGAAGTTAAGTTTGGAAGGTTTCTTAGAGAATCCCACAACTGAAAGGATTGCGAGAGGATTGGGGATAGAATGGGGGGACGTTTCTTAGGGGGAACCCACAAAAGGAAATCGATAGTGAAAGAGGGGACTGCCTGTCTCTCAATCATTATCCAGTCCGGTCTCTCCGCTTTCGCGTATACCGTCGAAATCTGAGCTAATCTGGCCGATTGAAAATACCATAGTAGATGCGGAAGGCCTAAACCCCCTTGGGTTCTACTTAAGTATAAAGTGCTCTGTTGTAGTCTGTACCCTTTCCCTCCCCAAATGAATTTTACTATTTTCCGGTGGAGCGATTTCAAATGTTCCCTATGGATGTTGATTGGGATGGCTCTAAATAGGTAGAGAATTCTGGGGAGTAGGGTCATCTTGACGGCATGAATCCTCCCCAACCAGGATAAACCCCCCCTGGCCCATTTGGATAAGTCTGACTCTAGTTTGCGGTAAGTGTGAGGGAAGTTGGATGCATAAAGGAGTTCAGTTTTCGCTGTGAGCCTTATCCCTAAATAGTCAATGTAAGAATCACTCCATTTGAAATCAAAGGAACTCTGCAGGGATGCCACTAAGATAGGGTCCAGGGAGATATTCAAAGCTGAAGATTTGGCATAATTGACCTTAAGCCCAGAGACCCTTGAAAACTCTTTCAGGAGCCTGCAAAGGTTTGGAAGGGAGGTGGTTGGGGATGTGAGGAAAAGGAGCATATCGTCCGCAAACAGCCCGCATTTGTGGACCTGGTCACCGCAGGCGACTCCCTGAATGTTGGGGTCTGCTCTTATTGCTATCGCTATTGTTTCGATAGCTATGGCAAAAATTAGGGGGGAAAGTGGGCATCCCTGCCTAGTTCCTCTTGCAATGGTCAGAGTTTTAGAGTATTGACCTTGTAGGCGTATCACCGCTTTGGGAGAGGAATATAAAGATTTTAGAATTCCCAAAAAGTTGGGTCCGAAACCCCAATTTTCTAGTATGGAGAAGAGATAGGGCCATTCGATCGAGTCGAATGCTTTGTGGAGATCCAACGAGAGGATCATACCTTTCTGTTTCGGTCCCCCTTCCCAGTTAGATTGAAGGATGGATACTATATCTATAGCTCTTCTAATTTGGTCAGGCCCTTGCCTACCGGGTATAAAACCAACTTGGTCCTTGTGTATATAGTGATTGATAAAGGAGGAGAGGCGATTGGCAAGAATTTTAGTGAGAATTTTGAGGTCATTGTTAATTAAAGAAATGGGTCTGTAGTTCTCAACTTCCTCATGGTTTTTGTTGGGTTTGGGGATCACTGAGATGAATGCTGTGTTTAGTTGAGATTCCAGAGGGGATCCTGACTTTTTAGAATTAAAAAACTTTGCTAGATACGGGGCTAGGATAGCGCTGTATTCCTTATAGTAAGGGACTGAGAAGCCGTCTGGCCCTGGGGCTGAGCCGGTTTTAAGGCTTTTTATAACTTCCCTGATTTCATCTTCCGTGATGGGGGAATCCATTAAGTCTCTACAGTCCCTGGATAGAGATGGAAGTTCCAGCTGGGATAAGAAATCATTTACTCGGGAGCCTTTCTCAGATAGAGGAGGGCTGTAGAGTGAAGAGTAAAAATCGTGGAAAGCAGACATGATACTTTTTGGATTTGCTGTTGGGGGTTGACCAGCTATCCTCAATTTGGGGAAGGAATTAGAGCGAAATTTAGGTGAGAGTTTAGAAGCTAGCATAGAGCCGAATCTATCCCTGTGGCAATAAAATTTGGCTCCAGACCATCGAAGAGTCTTCTCTGCTTTAGCCGTTAAGGCGAGATTCAGCTCAAGTCTGGTGGCATCAAGTTTACCCAAAAGGGTCTTAGATGGGTGCTTTTTATGTTCTGCTTTTAGTTGAAGGAAGGACTGTTCAAGCTTCTGAATGTCGATCAATCGTTCCTTCTTAAATTTGGACGCTAGTCTAATTATGACTCCTCGAATGGTTGCCTTGTGGGCTGCCCACAGGGTCTCGGGGTTGATATTATCCACATCATTTAAGAGGAAATATTCTTTAATAGCTTTAGCAATTTCCTTAACCAAGCTAGGGTCGGCAAACAGGGATTCGTTTAGTCGCCAGTAGAAACCTCCTCGCCCAGACAGGACATTTTGTAGAGTAAGGGCAACCAAGGAATGATCGGACCATGCTGTGTCCAGAATTGCTGCTTTGGTTGACAGAGGAATAAGAGCTGTCTGGGTGAGGATGTGGTCAATCCTAGCGTACGATTGGTGAGGAGCGGAAAAGTGTGTGAAGTCCTTTTTGTTGGGGTTCAGTTCCCTCCAAACATCCACTAGACCCTGCGAATGGACCATTTTGGCGATCCTCGTGCTAAGTTTTGTGGGGCGTGTGAGTTGGTTTTTGAGGGGCCTGGTTTTGTCTAGACCCTGATCAAATGCAACATTTGAGTCCCCCCCCATAATTACTTTGCCTTCCAAGAGAGGTTTCAAGGTTGAGAAGAGGTCCTGGAAAAACGCCGCTTGGCCCTTATTAGGGGCATAGTATGAGACAAAAGAATATAGAACGCCTTCCAGGGTACCCTTTACCAAAATGAATCTGCCCTCTGGGTCCCTAAAGTCAGAGAGGAATGAGAATTTGCAGTTTTTAGAGAAAAGAATAGCAACCCCTTTCGTCTTATTGGTGGCGTTCGCTAGATAAAATGTCGGAAAGTGTGAGTGTAGGAACTTGGGGGTGTACCGGGACTGGAAATGTGTCTCCTGTAAGAGCATCACATCAAACCTCAGTGATTTATAATGATCAAAGGCTAATCTCCTTTTCCTTGGAGAATTAAGGCCCTGGACATTATGAGAACCAATCTTGAGGTCATTATCCTTCACGGTGAGGTCAGTCATAGGAGCAGAGGGAATGGAAGCTGGGAATCATGCAGTCACTTACCCTTGGAGGTCTTTTGACATTGTACGTCGGCCAGCTTGTGTTGAGCCGTCCTAGGCGCAAATCTGGTGCTTGGAGGGGTACCCCCCCCGGGTTGGCTAGGAGAGAAAAAAGGGGTGTGTAGAGGAAGAAAGAGATTAAATACTTACAAAGCAATAAAGAGAAAAACAAAGACATGGGTACTATAGAGATACCCTTGGGTTTATGCGGGTCCAAGTCCGCTCTAACCCCAATGAACTACTTCTGACTGCCCTGTAGGGCGTCAGAAGTTCCGATACCAGAGGACACCAACGGTTCTCTGGAATCGAGTAGAGGCACAAGTGGTCCACCCCGGACCCTTGGTGTGTCAAAATTGAACTATAAACTAAACACACAACAGTTGTTAAAAAAAAAACTGCAATTAAAGCCTAAATATCAGGGATCTCTATGCCTGTGGCATAAATCTTCACAGGTAGGAACAAAACAACAAGAACCTGAGGATCTCGCCCACTTCTAATCCCCTGGGTATCCCCCCCCCAACCGCCCATGTGAGGGGGAAAGCCTGGGGGTCCCCCCCCGACAAGAGAGACCTCCTCTATCTAGTCTATCTGACCTACACCTGCAAAAAGGGAAGGGTAAAGGGAACACAGGTATACCAAGTTTTCTGACTGAACTAAGAATTGGCCCAGCAAAACCTATGACCCCATTCTAGTCCAGTAAACTGCTCATTATGAGAGAGGTATCTTGGTTATCTTGTAGAAATGAATTTCTTGTAGATGTCTACTTCTCCTAGGGCAGCTGTCATCCATTTTAGCTGGTTTTTGCAGTCGGCGTGCTGAGGAAAAAGGAGGTGAGTGAATGGTGTAGGCCTTCTGTATCTGGAGGAGATGATAGACTTAGAAAATGGTGAAAATCACTGTGAGCATCTGAGAAATTGACGCAGTGGGGGATGTCATGTCCGTAAGACGTGGGAAGGTATTGGAGCTCCTGCTCCATCATCTGGGAGGAAGAACAGTCCCGAAAATGTCTCTGGAGAGACTGGGGAGAAGAGATGAGGTGGGTAAGTCAGTCTTAGGGTGGTTTCCCCTCTTTGCTCTTCTTGGAAGGGCCCTTCGACCATAGTGGGGATACCGGGCTGCCTGGTGGTGGTCGTTTAGTAGAGCCCGAAGAAGCAGGCGTAAAGTCCATTGGAGTTTCATGGGATATCAGCCTGAGGCCTAATAAAAGCCTCTCCCCTTCCTGTAGGGTAGCGAATGAGTGGGTTTTGCCCTGGATGGAGAACTTAACAGTGAAGGGGAAGGTCCAACGGTATTTGATGTCCCGTTGAGAGAGGACCGTGAGAAGGGGTTTAAGTGTCCTGCGTCTTTGAATAGTTGTAGGAGCGAGATCAGCGAAAATATGGATCTGGTGACCCTGGTGCTGCAGCGTAGCCTTCAGACGAGATTGGCGCATGACCTCTTCCTTAACCGCATAAAAGTGTGGCTTGACTATGATGTCCCTTGGGGAGCCATCTTGTCTGGGGGGTCCAAGAGACCTGTGTGCCCTGTCCAGTTCAAGACGTTGGGGGGGAATGTTGGGAATAAGGGCTGTTATGATGTCCTGGACCGTGGAGGGTATGTCCGAAAAGGTTTCCGGAAGGCCTCTTATTCGGAAGTTGTACCTCCTAGACCGGTTCTCGAGTTCGTCGATCCTGGAAAGGGCCATGTCTAATTGATCCTGAATGGTCCTGAGGTGAGCAGAGTTTTGGTTGGTTCTAGCGGTTGTGGATTCCACTTTGTCCTCAATGGCTTCAATTCTGGCGCCTAAATTGGACAGGTCCGCTTTAATAGTATTGGTGATCTGATTAGCTGTGTTTGCCAGTCCTTTCTCCAGAAGAGATGAGAATTTAACAAACATGGCTTCCTGTATTGCTGTGAGGTCTGATACTGAGAGTCCAGATTGGTACATAGTAGGAGCCGGTGTTGGGGCCTGTGCAGGGAGGGCCTGTGAGAGTATCTCTTGTTGGGAGAGGGACAGCGTCTCTGAGGGGGACTTTGCTGAGGCCTGGCTCTTTGTGTGGTCGTGCGGAGGGATATGTGGAGTTTGAGAGGGTCCCTGTGCTGCTTGAGCGTAAGTCAGGGTCGGAGGGGTTAATACTGGCCTGCACTCTGATGTCCTGGAGTGGATGCCTCCTGGATGCAGCAGTCCGTCCGTGCTGGCGGCCATCTTGGGATGCAGGTCCGCTCCCGCCGAGGCAAATTGGGGGCCAAGATCTCGTTTTGCCTGGGGCCCAGACATACCCCCTTGATCCCCGGCAGATCCCCTTCCTGGGGAGGGTGTTGTGTGGCTCGTTAGCGAGCTGTGGCGGCTATTGTGCGGCTCGGCGGTCCGGGGTGGAGCGGAGCTCTCGGCTCAGGCGGCCATGTCGGAGCTCTCGCGCATGCGCACTCCAGATCAGACACTTTTGACACTATTTTGGGACCATTGTCATTTATACAGCGAACTAGGCTATAAAAATGGATTGATTACTGTGTAAATGTCACTGCCAGGGAAGGGGTTAAACACTAGGGGATGATCAAGGGGTTCAGTGTGTTTCATGGGCGTGTTCTAACTGTAGGGGGGGTGGGCTCACTAGAACATGACAGAGCTCACTGCTCCTGATCACTGGGAGCAGTAGATCCCTGTCATGTTGCTAGGCAGAACAGGGAAATGCCTTGTTTACATAGTTCTGCCTCTCCGCGTCACGATCACGGGCCATCGGCGGACATCAAGTCCACGAGACCCGACGTACGGGTAGGTTGTTTTGCGCACCCATACCACTTTGCCGACATATATCGGCGTGAGGTGGTCAGCAAGTGGTTAAGGGGTTTATACTGTACACTAGGTGTAAGAGTTGAAGTGGTTAAAGGTATTGTACAATTTTAAAAGTTTTAAATGTTTTGCTAGGTATTATTGAAGTAATATTCCCCGTGTTGTTTGTTTGCCTTAACTTTCAATGATGGGCACACAAATTTGTTTTCGGACGAAATTCAGCATATTCTTTCATTTGGGAGCATCTGAATGAACGAGAGACTCTTTTGACCAATGCATCCGAAAACGAATTGTCAGAAAGAACGAAAATGTGAAAGAACGAAAAACAATTCAACCTATGAGTTTAACTAATTGATTGCATTAGGATAATTTCATTTTTCTTATTTTCGTTCTTTCCGACTATTCGTTATCGCTGAATATAAAGAAATAATTGATAATTGCATTTGTATTCATATTTCTTTTGGATATATTCAGATTCATTTGATTTTCGGATGGGCAGTGTTAGACCCCTTTTCACACTGAGGCAGTTTTCGGGCGGTTTAGCGCTAGAAATAGCGCCTGTAAAGCGCCTGAAAACTGCCTCCCATTCATTGCAATGTGTGCTTTCTCACCCGGGCGGTGTGCTTGTGGGACCTTAGAAAAAGTCCTGCAAGCAACATCTTTGGGGCAGTTTGGGAGCTCTGTATACAATGCTCCCAAAATGCCCCTGCCCAAGAGCTTCAAAAGCGCTGCAACACGGGAGTTTTTTCAACCCTTTTTGGGGGTTAAAGCGCCCCGCTAGCGCAAAAGCGCCACTTAAACCGCGGTAAAGCTTTACCGAGCGGCGCTTTACCGTGAACGCACCGGCAGCCCTAGTGTCCAGACAGGATGTGGGGGGCTGATTACGAATACAACCACCAATGTTGGAATGAACGAAGGGCTTGAGCCCGAAGTAACGAATGCCATATCTAAACGAATGGAACGTAACAAATACGAATGCATCCGAAGTTTCGAATTATCCGAAGTAACGAATGCCACATCTAAACGAATGGAACAAATACGAATGCATCCAAAGTTACGAATTATTCGAAGTAATGAGTGCCACATCTAAACAAATGGATTGGAACTAATATGAAGTTACGAATGATTTGAAGTAATGAATGCCAATCATAACGAATGATCCTATAAACGAAAAAAAAAAAGAAACAAATGAAATGAAATCTAAACAAATTTTTCGGTAGTGCACATGTCAAGGGCACACATGTTGTGACTGCAGTTTTTGGCATCATGGCTGAGCAATTCCCCATGTTCATTTATTGCTTCACCTAGCTGGTCCCTATGCACCAAAGGGACAGAGCACCCTCCTGTTCTGGGTCACACAGTATCCAATGTGTGCCCCACCATCCCCTCTGCGTTTCATCATAAATGTAGGATTGTCAATGTGATGACACAAATCCAGGGGAGTTCATAAAGCGAGTTGTAGACATGAATTTGTTTCCCTCTGTTTTCACCTGGTGATCTGGTCAGTGACACATCTGGAGACAGAACTCTTGAGGAATGAGCACAGGAGGCACAGCAGATCGCAGCACCTTCAGTCTGGGAGGGGGTAGTGTTAAATGCACTAGCAGATTTGAAGCCAAACTCCAGCTCACGCATTATAATCATAATTACATAGTGCATAGTAGGTGAGGTTGAAAAAAGACACGTCCAACCAAAGTCCATCAACTCCAACCTATGTGTGTGATTATATGTCATTATTACATTGTATATCCCTGAATGTTCTGGTCATTCAGGTGCTTATCTAATCCTTTTTTTGAAACTATCGATGCCTCCCCACTGAAACCACCGCCTGTGGAAGAGAATTCCACATCCTTGCCGCTCCTACAGTAAAGAACCCTCTACGTAGTTTAAGGTTAAACCTCTTTACTTCTAATTTTAATGAGTGGCCACATGTCTTGTTAAACTCCCTCCCACAAAAAGTTTTACCCCTATTGTGGGGTCACCAGTATGGTATTTGTAAATTGAAATCATATCCCCTCTCAAGCTTCTCTTCTCCAGAGAGAATAATTTCAGTGCTCGTAACCTTTCCCCACAACTAACATCCTCCAGACCCTTTATTAGCTTTGTTGCCCTTCTTTGTAAACAATATATAAAAAAACAAATACCACCCTATAATTAAAACTAATGCCGTGTACACACGGGAGGACTTTTCAGCAACAAAAGTCCGACAGCCTGTCCGACAGACTTTCAACGGACTTTTGGCGGATTTCCGACTGACTTTCTAATGAACGGACTTGCCTACACATGATCACACCAAAGTCCGACGGATTCATACGTGATGACGTACACAGGACTAAAAAAAGGAAGTTCATAGCCAGTAGCCAATAGCTGCCCTAGCGGTTTTTGTCCGTTGGACTAGCATACAGACGAGAGGATTTCTGGGTCCGACGGAGTTACGACGCAAAGATTTGAAGCATGTTCCAAATCTAAAGTCCGTCAGATTTTCGACTGGAAAAGTCAGCTGAAAGTCCAATGAAGCCCACACGTGATCGGATTGTCCGCCGGACTTGGTCCGTCGGACCAGTCCGGTCGAAAAGTCCGACCGCGTGTACGCTGCATAACACATGTGCTTTACTTCTGTGAATTAATTCTACTGAAAAATGGGTTATCCTTATAGACATAATATATGGGCGGGGCCAAGATCTGTAGTATCCAGGAGAGGGAGAGCACTCACATGCAATCCAATTGGTGGTATACGTTCTTGTATTTGAAAAAGTGGCATTGAAGAAAATTACAAGAATACTTTTAGTGATACTGGTGGTAACACTTGCAGAAACACTTGCAGTAACGAATACGCCACTTCTACACAGTGCAGATCCAGACAGTGCAATAGTCAAGGCATTAATGGCATATATAGCAGCATAAGACTTGTAACAGCATGTCACATACAGTAGCACGGACACAGGAATGCATTCCGGTAAAACTCACAGACTTACAGTAAAGCACTATTTCAGACAAGGCCTATTTTACCCAGGACATCATCTGTTGGAGGGGAGGCTGACTAGCTGACTGGTAGAACTCAACTAATGACTCTTCTAGGCTGACGGAGGGTTGCAGCAGCAGCTAACTCTGACCAGCACATAGAGGAAGCATACAGTGATCTTCCTATTTTGTCCCTCCTCAAGCAGGAAGCTCTCTCTATGCTCTTGCTCTCTCCTTAACAAGAGGGGAACCTGTCCCTATCTTCACCACTCACCAAAAGCAAGCCAAACTCAACAGGGCCCTGCTATATATTAACACTGCCCACCTAAGGTGGCTGCCGAAAGTCACCAGGGATTGCACCATCCAGTCAGATAGCTGCTTTTCGTAAGACACCTACAGAAGCTGTAGAGGACCAATGGTACTCTAGGCATTTATTTCCCCTGTACAATGGCACAGCTTCACTTCCTGGATGGAGGACAAACTGCACCTTCCTACCTTCCTACAAGCAGCTCATTCCACCGAGCTGTGAAGCCTGGTCACCACACACACACATTTAGGAACCTCTCTAGAAGGAAATAGACTATCTTGGTTCAGGAGAAAGTGGCATAATACTTTGTTGAAGGATCTACTAGGTAATTACACACCCACTAGTCCCCACAAAACCAGTCCACTGTGTGGAAGCTCTTACTACTTAATATTAGTAGGTCAAAACAACTATGGGTGGCACAGTGATGTAGTGGTTAGAGCTTTCACCTAGCAGCAAAAAGGGTTGCTGGTTTGAATCCCAACCATGACACTACCTGTCTGAAGTTTGCATGTTCTTCCTGTCCCTGCATGGGTTTCCTCCCATGCTCCAAAGACATGCTGTTAGGTTAATTGGATACTGTCTAAATTGGTCTGTGTATGTATGAATGCTAATTAGGGACTTTAGATTGTAAGCTCCTTGAGGGTAGGGACTGTTGTGAACATACAAATATATATGTAAAGCACTGTGTAAATTGATTGCGCTATATAAGTACCCAAAATAAATAAATAAATAATCTATGACAAGCAAACAGAAGGCAACATAGCACAAAAGTGGACATATTATTTCTTCTAGTAGAGATGGGTCGAATGTACCAGGGTTTAATTTACCAATAGTTTGCGAAACATATAAAAAATTTAGATGACAAATCTGAGTGCCACAGAAGTTCCTGGGTGCTGAATCTGTAAATCAATTATCCCCATTTTCTTTCCACTTTTTTTTTTTTAAACCAATTCATTGCTAACAAATCCAGTGCATTGCATACATATCAGACAACAGTAAAGCATTAAACTATAGTGATGTAATAATAATGTAATTCATGAGTTTTATAGTCATAGCTGGATAGTCTTAATATTGTACATTGCAAATAAATCAGAAATCAATATTTCCATGTTGGCTGCATGACAAAAAGTATTCACAAGAACCTTGTAGATCGACTCTCTGCACTACTTCACATAGATTATGGGCTATCGTCTGTTTCCATTTGTTCCTGATTGTCAGCCTTGCTGCAAATATGATATACAAAAGAACTGTTTGATAATGCTTTGATTATTGGTCTATAGATATACCAAGTAGTGCCAGCTGTGGAGATGGAGCAGTTAGGGTCCCATTAATAGTAGGTATTAAATACTAATTTCTTAAAGCTGGTAATACATTTACAATGCCAAAAAATATGAAGAATAGTACCCGTGTGGCCACAATTGTGTCAGTAACATGAAGATGCTAGAAGAAACATTTTGGACAATCTATACGGAATCATATACCACCTAAGTAAGATCTTCATAGAATTTTCTAAATGGGTGATACAATGGGGTTGATTTACTAAAGCTGAAGAGTGCAAACTCTAGTGCAGCTGTGTATGGTAGCCAATCAGCTTCTAACTTCAGCTTGTTCAGTTAAGCTTAGACAAGCTGTTCAGTTACCCACATAGAAAAAAAAAAAAAGGCCTGAAAGACAAAGGCATAATGAGCTAGTATGCATAGCATACTAGCTCATTATGAAATTCTAACCTTAGATTGAAGTCCCCACAGTGGTCCCCGTACACAGCACCAGCCGGCGACATTGCTCCCGGAGTTACTTCTGGGTATCGCGGGCTCCATCGCTGTGATTGGCCGGAGCCGCGAAGATGCCAAAGCACGCGGGAGCCGCTGGTAATGGCACACTCACCGAAGCAACGGCACGTATGTGCCATTGATTCAGTGCGCATGTGCTGATCACGTCAGCACATGCAGATACAGGGGATATCTCCTAAACTGTGCAGGTTTAGGAGATATCCGGGGTAGCTGCAGGTAAGCCTTATTATAGGCTTACCTGTAGCAAAAAGTGGATTGTAAGGGTTTACAGCCACTTTAAAGTGGTTCTAAAGGCAGAAGGTTTTTTATCTTAAAGTGGTTGTAAAGCCACTTTGTCATGTTCATACTATCCCCAGTGTTAGATTACGTTATGTGCCCCAGTGTATGTGCTTTATAAAAAATATGCCGATTTATAACTTATTTTAGAGCGTCTCTCAACACTCACGTGACTACTCACCGCACTCCTCTCTCGATCTGACAACTACAGTGGGAGGGGCCGAGAACCCCCACTGACGTCACCCGGGAGGAGAGGAAGAGAGCGGCTGGCGGTCACATGAGCACCGAGAGGAAATAAGGTACAAATCTGCCCTTTTTTTTATAAAGCACATACACTGGGGCATATAATGTTATCGAACACTGGGATTGTATGAATATAACAAAGTTATGATAGCAGCAGGATGGGAGGGGTGGGGAGCAGAATGGCACTGTCACTAGCTGACAGGGAGGGAGCGGGGGGGAGAGGGAGCAAGAAGAGACAGCAGGATGATGGAGACACGTAAACTGATCATGGTATCAGGGGCTCAGAAGCCATGATAAATGTAGTCAGTTAACAGAGGGGAGGGCAGCACCAGGCAGGATCAGCCAGGTGTTTTAGATAATACAAGGGGCCAAATTACACTGTACAAGCACTGTGCTGTTATTCATGCTTTAAGGGAACAGGATCATTTTTTTTTATTTTTTTTATTTTTTTAGGGGTACAAACACTTTAATGCATTCTATGCATTATGATAAAAAAAACCTTCTGTATGCAGCAGCCCCCCTCAGCCCCACTAATACTTGAGCCCCATCTTGATCCAGCAATGTTGCACGAGAGCCTCAGCTGGCTGGGACTCTCCCTCCTCATTGGCTCTTGCTGCTGAAAATCAAAGTCACTGAGCCAATGAGGAGAGAGAGGGTGCTCCATGTCTGAATAGACACACAGAGCAGTGATCGGCTCGGGTGCCCCCATAGCAAGCTGCTTGCTGTGGGGGCACTCGGCAGGAGGGAGTTGCCTGGCAAGGGACCTGAGAAGAGGAGGATCGGGGCTGCTCTGTGCAAAACCACTGCACAGAGCAGGTAACATGTTTCTTATTTTCAAGCAAAAAAAACACAAGACTTTAGTATCACTTTAAACTTTGCACGCTCATTCTTTATTCTGGAACGTTTGGCCTAAATCCTTCTCCAAATTTAAAATTGGAGGGACGTCTAAGGAATTGTAGATTACATTGGAAATAATTATAAAACCAGGAAATGTCCCCTTTTAATGGTCGAGTGGGTTTGAATATTTCGAAATCACGTCTGCAATTTTTGGTACCAAAATAAACTTTATTGCAACTGTAAGTCAAAAACATTATTAGACAGAAATGGGTGCAGAGCGTTAAAAAACTTAACAAGATAGAAATAACATCACACCCAAGCAGGGGATTTGCATTGTGTATTAAAAGAAATAGTAGGATAACATATACTGTATGGGGGTATGTCTGCATTAGTTAAAAGAGAAGTATGGGTTTCTCTTTTTTTGCAGAATCATACTTACCTAGGTGGATGCAGCATCGGATCGAACCAGCGCCTCTACACTGAAAACCGAGCGATCGAACATCGCCGATCACTCGGTTTTCAGAGCTCCCTGAGCAGAGAGCTGTAGACTGTCAGTCACAGCTCTCTGTTCTTCTCCTTCCTTGCTCATTGGAGTGCTAGAGCTGTGGAGGGGTATTGAGCGGCTGTCTCATGCTCTCAGTGGCTCGCTGAGAGGCTGAGACGAGTATCAGTCCAGGCACCTGGCGGATCCAGACTTTATTGCCATGATGGCGCGGTGCCTGGACTGATTTCTGTGACGTCAGCAGAGAGCGGACTTCAGCCCGCTCTCTGCTGAAAACGAGGCACAGGAGTGTAAAACGTACTGCACTCCTGTGATCCATAGGAGAAAGCCAGCCAAACAAGCTTTGTCTGGACTTCTCCCTTAAGAGTCTAAGTAATACAAAAACGCGGGTCCCCAATTTCAGTCTGAATTTGTGTTTTTTGATGAAAGTTGAGTTAATTTATAGACATTGTCATTCAACTCGCCTGAAAAATGATCTACTACAGTGGACTAGCCTCTATCTAACCATGAGGTAACTGAGAAGGAGGGAATAAAATACTTGTAGGCTCTCAAAGGGAGGGTAAGCAATGTTTAAGAAGTATTGCGGCAGCTCTTTGAAGCTGACATCCCCACACTGCCAAGTTTGCTCATTTTCAAAACTAATAAGCAAGGACTGGCAAAAAGGGTATGGAGGGTTGGACGTTGACCAGGGGGACATATATCAATGTAAACGTTTAGAAAAAAAATTACATTTTTTTTAGGGAGCCATAATTGTAATATTGCTGAAAATGAAACATTACAACTACTTAAGCTAAAAAGCCTGCAAGGAGAACGGGGGTGTTCTTGATCTTGGCTTCATATTGAAAATACTGAAACTTATCCCCCCTTGATTTACAGTTTTTAAATGTTTCAATCAAGTCTCCCCTTACCCTTCTTTCTGTTCCTGAAGTCTCTCTTAATATTTTTTTTCCCTCAGACCTTTCACCGTTTTTGGTTCCCATCTCTGGACCCATTCTATCTTATCAATATCTTCCTGTAAGTGAAGTCTCCAGAACTGGATACGCTATTCTAAATGAGGTTTAACTAAAGATCTACAGGACTTCACGAGGGAGGGGAAAGTAGGCCTCAACCAGATATTGCTTGAGTGATTTAAATGTTGAAGCAACTCATTAAAAAATCAAAAAATGTGGTATGTGAAATTCCACAGTGGGAGAAGCTTTGGTGAACTGGAGCAAGAAGAGTCACCGCCAAATCAATAGTGTTACTGATGTCACTACCCAACAATATGTTCTGCTTGAATTAAAAGGAAACCCAAGGGCTCTATAAGACAGAAATTTGACTACTTCTTTGTATATCGATGGGATAGTCAGGCACCATTTAGCGTTGCAGGAGCTGTGTTGCTCACATAATCAGAGCTTACCAACTGGCATGAGTAAGGAACTTTAACTGCTGCTATAAATCACTACATTCCTTAGTGTAATCCATCCATGGACCTTCCAATTCTCTCCATTCTTCTAATTTATCTCAGTCTTCCTTCTGCCACCACACATATAGTATGCACGTCATGGCAGAGACATGGTGGTAAAGGGCAACTACTAGGGAGCACTATTGTGTCCTGGTTATTGCGTATCATTATATGATTAATATCTGATATATCGCTTACAGTTTGACTCACTGCTTGTAGGAGTGTGATTGGCATGGATAATACACAATTATAGTTTAGTTAATCAATAACAGCAGTATTAATAGTGACATGAGCCAAATGTACACATACAGTGGCTGTTGCCAATACTGATTAAAGAAGTCTAGTTTATTAAACTGCTGCAACTGACATGTACTATTCTCCACGTTAAAAATAGTTACATGACATTTTCTTACCAATCAAAACTCCATGCTTGTTTCACCTTTCTATAAAGTGTTTCTCATTTTCTCTCAATTTCCCCCTCTTACTCTCTGCCTCTGAGATTTTTAGAAATTAGGCTAAAACTAGAGTTAAGACACTTTAATTCACAGATGAGTATAGTTTTATAAAACACTGAGCAAGTGTACAGTCAGTCTGAAAAAAAACAAGCACTCCTGCAATACAGAATAGCAAGGTCTGAGCTGTAACGAAAGCAGGACAGGAACAGGACACAAGACAAATGGAAATTAATTTTTCTGGTGAACCACATGCAATCTTGTACATTTAATCACCCTAAAAAAATGAATACCTACATTGTGACCAGCCAGTCAAAATAATTAAGGTTATAATTAAAGCAATAACCCTGACAGTAAATGAACAACAATAATAAATACAGAAGCTGCTTGTGCAGGCACCCTAAACCTCACTCTAAACTCTAAACTTTAGTCTATTTAGGGCATCTCCATGCAGGACCACCATTAGATATCATTGTTTACTGTTTTTTCCGGATCCCCCAAACAATCGAAAGATGATTAATTAGAGAAAATGACTTTACCCCAGTCCTCAACAGTCCAATGCCTGTACCTTTTGCAGAATAGAATAGAATAGAATAGAATGTTTTTCCTGGAGAGAAGTCGCTTCTTTACTGCCTTTCTTGACACCAGGCCATCCTCCAAAAGTGTTCTCACTGTGTATGCAGATGCACTCACACCTGCCTGTTGCCATTCCCGAGCAAGCTCTGCACTGGTGGTGCCCCGATCCCGCAGCTGAATCAACTGTAGGACACGGTCCTGATGCTTGCTGGACTTTCTTGGGCGCCCTAAAGCCTTCTTCAGAAATGCAGTGGAAATGTTTTTTTTTATGGGATTATGTTCATTTTCATGGCAAGGAAAGATTTTGCAATTAATTGCAATTAATCTGATCACTCTTCATAACATTCTGGAGTATATGCAAATTGCCATCATAAAAACTGAGCAGACTTTGTGAAAATTAATATTTGTGTCATTTTTAAAACTTGTAGACAGTACAATTACAATACACTTTAAAACAGTAGGAATCAGAGGGCCCTGCTTGTTTGAGCTTACAAACAAAGAGGGAGGATGAAGAGATACAAGATGTAATAACTGTGGGGAAATGTGCTGATGGAAAAAATAAATGTACAATTGTTAGGTGAGGGCCAGATAGGTTTCTGAGAAGAGGTGGGTTTGTAGGAATCGTCTGAAAGTGGACAAAGTAGAGGATAGACAGATAGATTTGGGTAGAGCATTCCAGAGAATGGACGTGGCTCAGGAGAAGTCCTGGAGGCGAGCAGGGGATGAGGTGACAAGAGAGCTAAAGAGCAGGAGTTCTTGGGAGGAACAAAGAGAACAATTTGCTTGGTATTTTGAGCTCAGGTAGGTGATGTAGCCAGGGGCAAGTTATAGATGGCTTCGTAAGTTATGGTTAGTATCTTGAATTTCATTCTTTGGTTGAGTTTCAGCCAATGGAGGGATTAGCAAAGAGGGGTAGCAGACGTTGAGTGGTTTGTAAGGTGGATACTCCCGGCAGCAGCATTCATGATGGACAGAAAGGGGCATAGCCTATTTAAAGGTAAGTCAATGAGGGGGAGTTGCAGTAGTTGAGATGAGAGATGACCAGGGAATAGATTAGAAGCTTTGTGGTGTTGTTGGTTAAGAAGGTGCATATTTTGGAGATGTTGTGGAGGTTTGAGGCGGCAAGCTTTGGACAGCGACTGGATGTGGGGCCGAAAGGATAGTTCCCATGTAAATACAGTAAGTGGCGGTAATCGGTTCTCATTGCCTCACACTGACAGAGTGTGCGGCGAGGAGAGCTGATCAACAGCATCTCCTCTCAGGGGAGAAGAGGGCATGTTATCAGGGCACTGATCATCAGTGCCCTGATTATATTAAAGCCCCAGAAGTGCCACCAATCAATGCCCATGAGTGCCCATCAGTGACACAAACCAGTGCCCATCAGTGACACAAATCAGTGCCCATTACTGGTGCCAGTCAGTGCTGCCTTTTAGTGCCCATCAGTGCCTGCTGTTCAGTGCTGCCCATCAATTCCCATCAGTGCTGCCCATTAGTTCCCATCCATGCTGCCCATCAGTGCCACCTATCCGTGCCCACCAGTGCCACCTATAAGTACCCATCAGTGCCACCTATCAGTGCTCATCAGTGTCGCATATCAGTGCCACCTGTCAGTGCCCATCTATGCGGCATAATAGTGCCTCCTCATCAGTGCCACTTGATCAGTGCCCATAAGTGCCGCCTTATCCGTGCTCATAAGTGCCACCTCATCAGTGCCCATCAGTGCAGCCTCTCAGTGCCCATCAGTGCCCCCTCCTCAGCGCACAAGAAAAACATATTTTTTTCCAAAATTTTGGTCTTTTTTTTGTAAGAAATAAAAAACCCAGCAGTGATTAAATACCACCAAAAGAAAATTACGGTATTAAAAATTAATTTGGGTACAGTGTTGTATGACCACACAATTGTCATTCAAAGTGCAACAGCTCTGAAAGCTGAAAAATGGCCAGGGCAGGAAGGGGGTGAGGAGAGGAGACTGATGGAGTGAGCTAAGGGGTGGAGAGATAGATTTGGGTGTCATCAGCATAGAGATGATATTGAAAGCCACAGGAGGCAATCAACTGACCCAAGGAGAAGGTGTAGATTGAGAAAAGGAGAGGTCCAAGAACAGAACCTTGGGCTTGGCTCCTTAGTTCCAGTGAAGGGAACTCTTAAGGCGTCAGCACACCAAGACATTTTGGACAATTTCATGCCCCTAACTTTGTGGGAACAGTTTGGGGAGGGCATTTCACACCAAAATATGGTGAGTGTTTCCTGCACTTTGCTCAAAATCCACTGCCTTTGTGATCTTTCGCAGGTGCCGATACATTGTTAATAGCACCCCGAATGCAAACCAAAAATGCAGTGCGTTTGCAGGCGCCAAATTGAATGGTACCGCAGTACCATGTAATTTGGTGTGGTGCCTTTTTTTAAACAATGCATGCACTACTTTTATTGCATTCTGGTGAGATTTGCAGCTGCAAAATCGCACCACATGGGAACACGCAGGAATCGCACAGGAACACAGAATACATTCCTGTGTGATTTAGGTATGAACTGGCCTTAAAAGATGTATGTCTTTTTCATGTCAGAAATACCAATAGGTAAAAATAAGTAGTCTGGACCTCATGCAACTGAAAAACGGCTGTTATATTCTACTAGACATCCACAGATGGAATTCCTATATAGAATTTCTTTTGAAAAGAGAAATTCTTCAACATCCAACGCCTTCAAATGCTGTTTAGTGGCGAATCACCCTTTCAGTGTCTATAGTACTTACTCTAATGCCGCGTACACACGGTCGGACTTTGCAGCTACAAAAGTCGGACAGCCTGCCCGACATACTTCCGGCGTACCTTCGGCGGACTTGGGGCAGACTTTCTTACGAACGGACTTGCCCACACACGACCACACAAAAGTACGCCAGTTTAGTACGCTGTGACGTACACCAAGTCCGACGAGACTATAAAACGGAAGTTCAATAGCCCGTACGACACCCTTTGGGCTCCTTCTGCTAATCTCGTGTTTATCTCGTGTTAGTAGAAGTTTGGTGAGAGACGATTCGCGCTTGTGAGACTCGTATTTTTCAGTTCGTTTTAACTGGTGTTCAGTCTGTGCTTGTGAGGTTTGTATCTGCTTTTCAGTGCGTTTGGTCAGTTGGCATTGAGAAATCTTTGTTTTATTGGCCGCTCGTTCCTGATTTTCAGGTCGTTCTTCACAGGCCTTGCTGTTCTTCAGTGCGTTCTGTTTAGTGCGTTCTGACCAGCCGACCGTTTTGAAGCCATGTTACCTGTACGTACTCGTCGTAGAGCTCGTGCATTGTATGTGCTTGGTGCTGTAGTTTATTCTTCAGCCCAAGACCAGTCCATGAACAGGGCGAGGAGGAGTTCATGGACCAAGAATTGGTTGCTTCAGCGTGACCAGTTCTGTCACATGCCTTTGCTCCGTGAGATCCGTGAGAATAATCCTGAGGATTTCAGGAACTTTCTCCGGATGACGGACCCCGTTTTTGATCGTTTGGTGGCTTTGCTGACCCCCTATATCAGCAGGCAGGATACCTGCATGAGGCAAGCCATCACTCCGGAGCAGAGGGTGGTCGCTACCTTGCGGTATTTGGCCACAGGGAGAAGCCTGCAGGACCTTAAGTTCTCGACAGGCATCTCCCCCCAGGCTCTGGGGATCATTATCCCAGAGACCTGTTCTGCCATCATACAGGTCCTGCAGAAGGACTATATTAAGGTAAGCTATTTTTAGTTTATTAGCATCACATGTTCTTTTATGTAATCTTTGATAAAGTAATGTATTTCTTGCTTCAAACACTACTTCCCATCATTGCAATATAGTGTGAATGTCCCCTTTTTATCCTCACACATGCTGGGATTTTTTCCTGTTATTTTTTGTCATGCATGTATAGTTTCCTTCAATAACCTTCCCAGCATGAAGTGATGGGAACATATCCACCTAGTCTACTCATTTTGAATGTATTTTGTTGGAGTGTATTTAGTGTGCTTAGAATTAGCAATTAGCTAGATTTCACAACCCCCCCCCCCCCCCACCTGAACTCACTCCAAATAGTGTGCTGCTAATTAGCAATTAGCTAGATTTCACAACCCCCCCCCCCCCCCACCTGAACTCACTCCAAATAGTGTGCTGTTAATTAGCAATTAGCTAGATTTCACAACCCCCCCCCCCCCACCTGAACTCACTCCAAATAGTGTGCTGCTAATTAGCAATTAGCTAGATTTCACAACCCCCCCCCCCCCACCTGAACTCACTCCAAATAGTGTGCTGTTAATTAGCAATTAGCTAGATTTCACAACCCCCCCCCCCCCACCTGAACTCACTCCAAATAGTGTGCTGTTAATTAGCAATTAGCTAGATTTCACAACCCCCCCCCACCTGAACTCACTCCAAATAGTGTGCTGCTAATTAGCAATTAGCTAGATTTCACAACCCCCCCACCCCCACCCTCGTTAAAATTTGCTTGAATGTTCTGTGGTGTTGATTTGTCTAAAGCAAATCTATGTTGCACTTTGCAAAATGCATGTGCACTCTACAAGTGCATTTGTTCCATTGCTTTAGTAAATGAGCAGAAGCTCTGCTGATTTCCATCATCAAATCATATGCAAGCCTCAAAGTGTTTTCATTAATTGCCCTTGCATGTGATTGTGTACTGTTTACAACATGAATGCCTTTTGACATTACCTCATTTACTGTAAGCTGGTTTGCAACTGCACCTGCAGAGTGCGACAACTGCAGTCTTGTAGCCTTTGTTATCCCTAAATTCCTGCGTGTTGTTAAAGTAATTTTTTTTGGGGATTTCACAACCCCCTAAAATGTAATCAATGTTCTATCAGAGGGGGTGAGCAATCTGATAAGTGTGCCTTTTTCCATATTAGTTATTCCAGAAGAATTAAATTATTGAATGTTATACTGATGCTGGGGAATAATGTTTTTAATTGTCTAATTTTCTTGCAATGTTAGCTTCCAAATTAATTGATTTTTGTTTTCTTGTTTGATTCCCCAGTTTCCTTCAACGCCACAGGAATGGCAGACTGTGGCATCCCATTTTGCAAGCCGTTGGGACTTTCCCAATTGTGGAGGGGCTATAGATGGGAAACATGTCCACATTGTGCCACCACCCCATTCGGGGTCATATTATTTTAATTATAAGGGGTTCCACAGTATTGTTTTAATGGCGGTGGTGTCGGCACACTATGATTTTTTATATGTGGACGTGGGGAAGAATGGCCGGATGTCGGATGGAGGAGTATTTGCCCAGACGGAGTTCTGCCAGCGTCTCCAGAGTGGTGGCCTGGGATTGCCACCTGATGAGGATAACGTGGAAGGACTCCCCTTTGTCTTCATTGCCGATGAAGCCTTCGCTCTGAGCAAGCACCTCATGAGGCCATTCCCCCAAAGAACCCTCACCCCGGAGAGGAGGGTTTTTAATTACCGGCTGGCCAGAGCTAGAAGAGTGGTTGAGAATGCGTTTGGAATTCTGGCCAGCCGGTTCCGCCTGTTTCAAACAGCCATTAATTTGGCGGAATACAAACTTAATTTTATAATTTTATCATGCTGCATTCTGCACAACTTTTTAAATAAGCATTCTGCCAATTATATAGGCACAGTTGGGCCTGAGGCCGGACAAATAGAAGCCAACCTTACAGGCCTGGATACTGTCCGTACTGGCTTGGCCCCCCAAAGTTCCCGTCAGGTTAGACAGCAATATGTTGATTATTTTATGGGTAGGGGGGCCATTGCAATGGGCCAGGATATATAATTTTTTTTACAATAAAAAAAATATTGCTGAAATCTGGCATTATATTTATTGCTTGCCTTTCTTTTGGGCTGTCTCCTAGGTTATGGTCGAGCAGTTGTAGTGCCAACTGTATTAGAATTTTAAAAATGTCTAAATAAGCTCCATTGCCACTGTAAACAACTTTTTGACAATTATAACCAAACTGATACTGAGCCTTGAAATAACAAACCACACATTTGTTAAAATCCTATAAAAGGAGATGTTTTTATTAATGGTTGGTATGCATTCAGTTCTGCATTTAGTATAAAATGTTCCGAGACAAAAATATAATGGTATCTTAATGATGTAGCAAAATATAATTATATTGAAATATTTCTACCTAATCCACAAAAAAATATTTTGGGCTTTTGGATTTTCAAAAACAGGCTTTGTTTTTGGAAAATCAAGTTTTGTTTTTTTTTAAAAGCAAGTTTTCTTTTTTTTTTTTTTTTTTTGTTTTTTAAAATCATTTTTTTTGTTTTTTTTGGGGTTTTTTAACATTAATTTTCTTAATTTTTTTGGTGTTTTCAAATCAATTTTTTTTACTTTTTTTGGTTTTTGAAAATTAATTTTTTTTTTTTTTTTGGGTTATTTAAAATCACTTTTTTTATTTTTTTTTGGGTTTTTTAAAATCACTTTTTTTTATTTTTTTTTGGGTTTTTTAAAATCACTTTTTTTTATTTTTTTTTGGGTTTTTTAAAATCACTTTTTTTTATTTTTTTTTGGGTTTTTTAAAATCACTTTTTTTTATTTTTTTTTGGGTTTTTTAAAATCACTTTTTTTTATTTTTTTTTGGGTTTTTTAAAATCACTTTTTTTTATTTTTTTGGGTTTTTTAAAATCAATTTTTATTTTTTTGTGGATTTTTGACAGCCCTCCTTTTTGACATTAGGTTAAACAGCCATTTATGTTAGGCCAAAAAAACAAAGAGAAGGCCCAGAATGGGGTCAGCAAAACAGGAAATGAAGGACATGATTGATGTTTTGGGGTTTAAAAAAGGGCATTTAGATTCGACCCAAAACATCAATCATGTCCTTCATTTCCTGCTGCATACGATCCAGCCTATTACGCATTTGATCCATGTCTTGATTCCAGCCCATTATTTGACCAATTAGACGTTGGGCACTTTCCGAGGTGAAATGGTCACTTCTTGTTGTTCCTAAAGTGGAATGAAACCAAAAAATGTCTTTACAAATATGCACACATACATAGTTTACCTTACCAGAACTAAAGCTGTTGTCTCAGACACTGACCTGGTGGGGTGGCCATGTAGCCTAATTCCTCCACATCCTCGGGGGTGTCACTGTTGCTTGAATGAAGCAGATCCCCTAAAATAGAGTAGACAAATTCAATTAAACAAAAGGCAGCCATGCATAGATTAACGTAAGCTGGTGTGTCAGACACTCACCTGGTGGGGTGCCCATGTCGCCCACCTCTCCTTCCTCCACATCGTCAATGGGACTTGGACTGATTGCCCAATCCTGTTTTGCTTGGGGTGGACTGTGTTCTTTTGGTTGGCTGAGTGATTTTTCCCCTATGTGAAACAAAAAATTAGTAATCTAATTAGCACACAGATATTTTAGGACATAATAATTTTCCAACATTTGTAGTGAAGTGGTTTGTGTAGAGTTCCTATTTTAGTTCAATATTTCAAATTATAAAGACATACCGGATAGATAGATATCAATATCTCAAAATATAGTTAATAATCTTTTGATCTCTCTCTATATCTGTAACAAAATCTCTAAATATCTAACTAAATGTAAATCCAAAAAATTAAGAGAATTTAAAATAGATATATAATATATATATATAGATATATATATATATAGATATATTATAGATATATATATAGATATATAATATATATATATATATAGATATATAATAGATATATATATATAGATATATTATAGATATATAGATATATATATATATATATATATATATAGATATATATATATATATATATATATATATATATATATATATATATATATATATATATATATATATTTATATATATATATATTTCTATATTTTTTTATATATTTATATTTTTATATTTTTATATATTTATATTGTTATCTATATAGATATAGATATAGAGAGAGAGATAGATATAGAGAGATAGATATAGAGAGATAGATAGAGAGATAGATAGAGAGATAGATAGAGAGATAGATATATAGATATGGATATGTAACGAGGTTTCTTCAAAGATCGTTTAGAACGATGAACAAAAATCGTATAGAAAGGAAAAGCACATGGAGCAGTATACAAGGTAATAAACACAAGAGAAAAACACGACAAGTACTTACTTTTTTTAAGAACTTTCCGGATACGTCGGTATTGATCCGGCTCCCTGATTTTCAGGTCAGACCATCTTTTGCGCAATTGATCCTTGGAGCGCTGGACCCCAAATGATGCCTGCAAAGTGTCCACGACCTTTGCCATGATTTTGGCCTTGCGCAAATTTGGCCGTGCGTACGGCCCATAATTGCCATCATAGTCGTCTTTGCGAAGAATGGCCACCATCTCCACCATCTCTTTGAAACTCATATTAGAGGCCTTAAATCTAGGCCTCACAGATTTGGTTGACGTTCCAGACGTTCCAGCCTGCGGGCTGTCTCCACTACCTGAGGTCGTCAACATTTCAGGTGTCTCCGCCATTCTTTAACTCCACTACGCGCCGTAACAAAAAAGGGGCGGAGAACATGAGTACATTTCGAACGTCAGGGGCGGGCGACGCAGGCGGAGTTTCACACATGCGTAGTGTATAAAGGAGGGCCTTTCGCGCGTGTCGTACGTACGTTCTGTGCGTCAAATTAGGGGGCGGAGAACATGAGTTCATTTCGAACGTCAGGGGCGGGCGACGCAGGCGGAGTTTCACACATGCGTAGTGTATAAAGGAGGGCCTTTCGCGCGTGTCGTACGTACGTTCTGTGCGTCAAATTAGGGGGCGGAGAACATGAGTTCATTTCGAACGTCAGGGGCGGGCGACGCAGGCGGAGTTTCACACATGCGTAGTGTATAAAGGAGGGCCTTTCGCGCGTGTCGTACGTACGTTCTGTGCGTAGGTGATAGTGGACCAGGACGTTCCAAAACGAAGGTAATTTGAGATATATATTTTTTTTGGGGGGGGTTTATGGTCATGACTTTGTAGCAAGCGGCCTATATGGCTTGATAGATTGATGAGGCCTACATAGGGAGAAGATGATGAGGGGTTAGCAGAAACATATAATAAGTTTTTTTGGTCTTGTGACTTTCTCTTTTCCAGATATAATGAATCCCCTATTGAAGGATCCAGAGTTCCTTACTTCTTTTATTTCAAAGTATCGAGAGATGAGGAATTTGTGGGAGGTGAAACACCCTCAGTATTATAACAAGCATGTGAGGAAGTCAACGCTGGAGAGACTTCTGTCCTTTGTCCAGGAGACCATCCCTGGAGCAACAATGGAGACAGTGTACAAGAAAATTGGGGTCTTGAGGAACATGTATAAAAGGGAGCATAGGAAGATCCAGGAATCAAGGAGATCAGGAGCATCAGCAGATGATGTTTATGTACCCAGGCTGTGGTACTACAAACAACTCCGTTTTCTTGATGACCAGAATGAAGCCAGGGCATCACTTTCAACCCTTCCCTCCACCCTTCCCTCCACCCTTCCCTCCACCCCAGCAGAGGCTGATGAGGAGCAAGCTGGGTCTTCCATCCTGGATGAACCGGATATGACCATCTGGAGTCAGGTAAATTATTTTAACAAAGATTTACTGTACTAATATTAATGATGTTAACTGGATGTTATAATTGTCTCAAATAATTTAGCACTCCAAATTGTGTATACATATCAAATGATAGTAGTGACTAAATATGTTTGGCACCTGCTTGAAATAATTAGGGTGTCTGATTAGACTCTTTTATTAAAGAGATGTATTCACATTGAATTTGCTAGTCATGAGAAGCAAACTGTGTGTCATTGATGAACCCAAAAAAAGAAACTAAAACTATTGTCCTTTTTTTATACACAGGATGAGTCCATCCAGGAGGAATGTGGGGAAAGTGGCAGGCAGGAGGAGACCGGGCCCATGGACAGCCTGGAGGAGGCCGGATTCACCATCATCCTGGAGGAGGCTGGGCCCAGTGTCAGGCAGGAGGTGGCTGCTCCCAGTGAGGTGGCTGGGCCAAGTGAGGTGGCTGGGCCAAGTGAGGTGGCTGGGCCAAGTGAGGTGGCTGGGCCCAGTAGGAGCCTCACCCAATCCCAAGTGCCTCCCCTCCACCTTCCCAAAAAAAGGGCCAAGAAGGGGATGGTCACACAGGACGCATCCCTGCGCCTCATGCAACAGGCCACCCGTTTTTTAACAAGC
Organism: Lithobates clamitans; assembly: GCA_037952925.1. Classification (NCBI taxonomy): domain Eukaryota; kingdom Metazoa; phylum Chordata; class Amphibia; order Anura; family Ranidae; genus Lithobates; species Lithobates clamitans. The sequence goes on along the minus strand of JBBGZY010001345.1, from coordinate 1,519,040 downwards.
CCCCCAGAAGCGGAAGAAGCCTATGGCTGCTACTTAGCCAGCAGGCTTCTTCAGATGGATTGGGAGCAGCGCCTCATTTGTGAGCGCCTATTTGGGGAAACAATCCATAAGGGGCTGCAGGGCACGCTAACCAAAAACACCCAACTACATGAGGCAGCCCCCCCCCCTCCTCCTCCTCCTCCTCCTCCTCCTCCTCCTCCTCCTCCTGCCACAACTGAAACACCAGAGCCACAGCCTCAAAAGAAGGCTACAGGGAAGGCTACAGGGAAGGCTGCAGGGAAGGCTGCAGGGCAGCGTGGAGGAAAGGCTGCAGGGAAGAGAAGAAAGTGATGACCTGGGTTCAGTCTGGTCTGACAGAAGACGCAGGCTGTTGTAGGACCACAGTCTGGGGACATCTAGATCATCTGCTGGTGCTGTTGATCTCTGGGATTCTTGGACCAGATTGTGCTCCCTCTTATATGGACTCCTCAAGATCCCAATTTTCTTGTACACCGACTTTTTCCAGCGTTGACTTCCTCTTTATTTTATTTTGACCATGAATAAATGGATCTTTTTTGAGTTTAGCAAAAGACTTTTATGTGTTTTCTTTTAAATCATTGATTTTACACACAATGTTAAATTAACAAGGGACAACAATCTCATTGAGTTTTAAAAAAACACACCAAAAATACATTACTAATGTTAAGAATGTTCAAGTGGTAAGTCTTGAAAAAAAAATATATACATAAACAAAAACGGTGCTTTGGGTTAACTTTATCTAAAAATTAAAAAATAATCACTAGAAAAAAAAAAAAAAAAGAATAATGGGTTCTTTGTGGTAACTTTACAAACATAAAAAAAAAAAAAAAGGGAAAAAGTATTATTAGTATGGAAACATTGTTTATAAAAAGCATACTATATCATTCATGAGATCAAAGAGAAAAAGAATTCAGAAATCAGTTTGGGAGAACTCTGATTATGAACAGCAAAACACCTTCGTTCTTTAGAGCATTCGTAAAGAAGAAATAAAATGCGCTGCATTCAACGATCACAGATTTTGCAGCGTGATGAATGTGCTACCTACAATACGAACACTAGTTTTACTAGACCGAGTGCTTCCGTTTAGTTTTTGCTTATGAGCATGCGTCGTTTTTTTGTCTCCGTAGGACTAGCATACAGACGAGCGGACTTCGGGGTCCGTCGTAGTTACGACGTAAAGATTTAAAGCATGTTTCAAATCTAAAGTACGTCGGATTTGAGGCTAAAAAAGTACGTTGAAAGTCCGAAGCAGCCCACACACGATCGGATTACCAGCCAACTTTAGTCCGTCAGCGTCCGTTGGACTTTTGTAGACGAAAAGTCCGACCGTGTGTACGCGGCATTAGTGTATATTCTTTCTTTAAGCCCATTTGAGACGGTGGAAAGTAAATTGTATTCAACTCATAATCATGACATTACAAGAGTTTAGAGAAAAGTACAATGATCTGAAATGATAAATGCAAGACAACCAATTTTATGTTTTATAAAAACAACTGTCTTGTAGCCCTTGGCTTTGTGTTTCTAGAAGGAATGACACAAGAAACATTTATTTCATTCCGCACAATAATTCACCGCAATCAAAGAGAGCACGGCAAGGGCAATACCATCTCCCAGCTGCTGATTACATCAAAGCTTTGCAGCACAAATTCAATTTTATGATGTTAATCTTAGCCTGCCACTCAGAAATTTTCTCTCAGGGATATGATTTTTCTCAGGATTTCATTTTAAGAATGATTTTCTTCTTCTGCAATCAATAAAGATATGTTTTCATCAAAAGACTCTATCTTGGCACAATTCAATTGGCTATTTCGATCTCTTTTGGTGACATAGTATTAATTAAAATGGTTTATGTAGCATCTAAAAGGGAAAATTGGGCAGTGGAGCACACAATCACTTCATACAAGAGCAAACTCTACAAGACTTACTTTGTAGTGTAGTGTGGATGATTATTTTCTGCTCTAACAACCTATACACAGCTTACCTTACTGTACGCATTCATTCAACCTCTCTATAGCGAAAGCATTTGAAGTAAGTGTACAGAATGCCAGTATGTCCAGTATATTAAAAAAAAAATATATATATATATATATAGCACCCTCCTATGTAGGTGCTAGAAGAGAGTATAGTTTTTGGTCTTTCTGCTTACCAGGAAGACGGTCAGGTAAAACTTTCTCTGCCTACCAGGGAGCAGGATCTATTGGTTAGGTCTGCTCATTGTGCTTAGGTGCAGCTCAGCTTGTTTAACTGTCCCTCACTGGTCCAATAGGGAGGCATATTGGACAATGGGAGGGGACCTGACAAGTGAGTGCACAGGCTTTGTTACAGTCCTGGCAATTGGCAGAGGAAAAGTGCTGCATTGCATGTTGGGAGGCTGTATAAAAGCCCAGGGTACATGTGTTCAGAGTGAGTTGAGCCGGGGAACAGAGTCCTCCGCGCAGGTGGTCGTTTGGCCTTGGGTGATCGACCCAAGGGCCTTGAGAGAGAGAAGCTGAACCAAGAGGTCCTGCAGAGCTGACTGGAAGGGAGACACCAGGAGGGATCTGATTCTGCCTATTGTGAGTACAGATCTGTGTCTTTGGGGCCTGTCGAGTGAGGGCCACCCCCTTCGGCTAGAAGAGTCAGTGGACGGGTGTCAGTAAAGGGGATGCTAGAGAGTGTCCTGAAGATAATGTAGTGCATTAAGTCTGCTGCTAGTGGGAGCAAGAAGACTTAATTCCTCCATACATGTGGCTGTATGGTTAAAGCATTGTGACTGCTTCCTCAAGTAGTCCGGTGAGGTCAAGTGAGAGTTGTCCTTATCCATTGTGAATAGTTCCAGTTGGAGTATCCCACTGATCCCTTCTCCCATCCAGTTTCCAAAATAGAATACAAAAAACCCAAACACCTTGGACTGGTTATTGATTGGAGAGCAAGGGGGAGTAAGGGTGGGACAAGTGGAAACCACTAGCAACAAAGTGGAAACCCTTGGCAATCAGCTACAGGTAACAAGAGAGAGGCCTATGAAGTCAACACACAGTAAGCCCTATGGGGACAGTGCTATATATATATAATGTAAAATACCAATTACAAGGCATAGGTTGACTGATGGATTAATTTGTCCTATTCAGTCAAGTTGGCTGCCAATCGTGGCCTCTGTTTGATCTGCAACTGCCATAATGCTGCACATGTGATTAGTTATGACTCCAGTCATTTGTTGGTTTGACAGTTTGGTTGAAAGCACAAGCAAATGTGACCGCATTCTCGGCATGCCAAGAATGTAATGCCGCATACACACTATCGGAATTTCCGTCAGAAAAAACTTGGATGGCTTTTCTGACAGAATTCCGCTCAAGCTTGCCTTGCATACACACGGTCACACAAAAGTTCTCTGAACTTTCGACCATTAAGAACACGGTGACGTACAACACTGCGTCGAGCCAAGAAAATGAAGTTCAATGCTTCCGAGCATGCATCGAATTGTTTCCGAGCATGCGTGATGTTTTGCGTGTCCTAATTGCATACAGACGAACGCATTTTCGGAGAGGAACTTTTCCCGACCGAAAAATAAAGAACATGCTCTCAATCTTTTGCTGGCTGGAATTCCGCCACAGTCGCATTTTCCGACAAAAAGCTCTCATCGGAGTTTTGCTGGCGGCATTTCCGATCGTGTGTACGCGGCATTACTCTTTTTTTGAAGCCGTCAAATTGATGGGTTTAGTTCCCCTTTAATTAATGTTTTTAAAAGCTTTAGAATTTTTACACTGTTTGTTGATACCATCATTTGTAAGCAACACCCAGCAAAGAAAAGAGGTTCTGACTAGGCATTTAGACCCCTTTGACACTGATGCATTTTTCAGACGGTAAAGGGCTAAAAAATAGCGCCTGTAAAGCACCTGAAAAACGCTACCCTGCAGTCCCAGTGTGAAAGCCCAAGTGATTTCACACTGGAGTGGTGCGCTTGCAGGACGTTAGAAAAACTCCTGCAAGCAGCATCTTCGGAGCGGTTTAGGAGCGGTGTATACACCTCTCCTCCACGCTTCGGCAGCTGCGCTTTTTGGGTGCATTTAACCCTTTAACCCGTTAAAAGCATCTCGCTAGCGGCCGAAAAGCGCTGCTAAAACGCCGGTAAAGCACCGCTTTACCGCTAGCGTGGAGTGGTGCCAGTGTGAAAGGGGTCTTACACAGGGATGATAACGGACTGTATCCCCTTATGTGACAGCACTGGGTACATAAGTAGCCAACTGCCAAGCGCCATATCTGACACGTGATACAAAGGGGAGTAACTAGTGTGTGTCCCAAATATATTATATAATATAAGAAGCTTTGAGGAGTGGGATTATTGTGAACCTGTTACTTTACTCCGCAAAAGCAAAGCACAAATTTACTATAAAATATATGTAAACCCCCACCTTGTTAAAAAAAAAAAAAAAAAACATTCAGTGTAAAATAGAAATGAAAGGCAAAACATTTGTGTAAAAAACATTATAAATACTTTTTCCCCCTTTTTATAAGTGATCACATAATCTCTGTTCTCAGCTGCATAAGGAGCTCAGAGAGCTAGGAGAGGAGAAACAGAAGCACACTGAATGTCCCAGTGAATTGCTGGGGGAGGGGGTCGTGTTGGCTCAAGTCTGATCATTGGAGAAGAGCAGGCTGAGTTCCCAGCACAGCTAGAGAACTGACCATGCTGTGCTCTCATGCTTAGTGTGGTCAGTTTTTAATAGGAAAGCAGAGGGACTGGTAGGAACGCCAGGGATTTCACAGAAAGGAAGAAATACAAAGAGAACAAGATACTTTTTCATAGAAGTACATGGCCCAGCGGGCACATATCAGGAATATGAAATGTTGGGTTTACATATTTTTAAACTATTTTTTGGAACTAAACCCTTCTATCCTTTACAGCTAAGGGAGCTACTATCGTATTCTGTGTTTGATCTGGAGTTGCCATGGTGCTGCACATATAATCACTAATGACACCAGCCATTTGATGGCTTAATAGTTTGGTTGAGGGCAAACATAAGTACGCTGGTAACTGTAACAGTAATCGTTTAAGTCATGCATTAAATTTAAAGCCGAACTAAACCCATCAATTTAAATGTTTCCCAAAACAGTTCCAATCAAGGCATGCCATGAATGCTAAGGCCCCTTTCACACGGGGGCGGTGCGGGCGCCGGCGGTAAAACGGCGCTATTTTTAGCGCCGCTTTACCGATGTTTTAGCAGCGGTATTCAGCCGCTAGCAGGGGGGTTTTACTGCCCTGCTAGCGGCAGAGAAAGGGTTAAAACCATTGCAAAGTGCTGCTGCAGCAGCGCTTTGCCGGTGTTATATCTACACATATATGCCAGGGCACAGAACCAATGATGTGCGCTGTGCATATAAAATGCATATATTGCGCTGTGCAATATAAAATGCAGTAGGATATACAGTGAGCTAAGGATAAAAATAAAGCTATAATTACTGGAGGTTATAAAAAGTCCATGACAATTAGTCACTGTGGTTAAAAAGCTGTGATTAAAAAAGCTGTGATAAAACTGGAATGTCTCTGTAGGAGAACCAGCGCTGAGGGCAAGCTTTCCAGGAGAGCGAAGTCAGCTCTCTGAGTAAACATGAGAAAAAAACAAAAAGAAAAGCGCCTCTGAGTGCAAGTATATATTAGTAACAATATGCAAGTTATCCACACTTACAGGAAAGTAAGGAAGGAACAGCTACGAAGGGGAACATCTCCTGGATCAGTCCTGGAGTCCATGGCGTGGATAGACAGCAGAGTAACTCCGAAGAGATGGCCGCGGTCCCACGCCGTGGTATAGCCACCCTGCCACATTCATTTAAATGGGCAGGAGCGGTGAAGGAGTGGTATACACACCGCTCCTTCACAGCTCCAAAGATGCTGCTAGCAGGACTTTTTTTACACACCGCTCCTTCACCGCTCCAAAGATGCTGCTAGCAGGACTTTTTTTACCGTCCTGCCAGCTCACCGCTCCAGTGTGAAAGCCCTCTGGGGCTCTGAGGAGCGGCTCTTTCAGGGCGCTTTGCAGGCGCTATTTTTAGTGCTGTAGTGCCTGCAAAGCGCCCCAGTGTGAAAGGGGTCTAACTGTCACAGTTTCATTTTCTTTCCACTGACTCAAATGGCTGGTGTAATAACTGATAATATATGCAGCACAATGACAAGTACGCATCAAGCAGAGGCTTCAAGTGGAACTAAACCCTCCTACCCTCTTCAGCCAGGGAAGCTGCCGTCTTGGCCTCTGTTTGATCTGCAACTGTCATGGTGCTACTCAAGTGATCAGTTATGATACCAGCTTTACGATGGTTTGACAGTTTGGTTGAGAGCACAAGCAAATGTAAGGGCCCTTTCACACGGATGTGTCCATGTACGGGCTCCGCTTTGCTCAGCAGGGGATCGCTCCGTCGATCCCCGCTGAGTAGGCAGATGACAGGCGTCTCTTCACACTGTGCAGGGACCGAGCTGTCAGAGTGCCGCTCTACTCTATGGGAGATCGGATGAAGACGGACCGTAGAGTCCGTTTTCATCCGATCCAATCCGCAGACAGATGGAAAAGTAGGGTTTTCCTCCATCACACTTTAGCGGATCGGAGTAGGTCGGATGTCAGCAGACATGTCACCGCTGACATCCGTCGCTCCATAGACCTGTATCGAGCGTCCGTTCAGGTCGGCCTAAAAAACTGACATGCGGACATCTCAAGGATGCAGATGAGCTACTTTTAGCCTATACTGGCCCTCATACCTGCTTCATATAATGTTTGGTGAATAGACAATATCCTTGTTTAGAACTATTTGTAAGCTTTAAATAGTCTTTTATTTTTGACTAGTCTATAACCTGATTTTAATTCATTTTACAGCCATACACAATTGCTAGGAATTAACGAATGAGAAAACCATTTTTTATGCAACATACAATACAGTGCGTTACATTGAACCCATAAAAGCGCTACGTAAACTGTTGGCGCTCTATAAATCCTGTATAATAAAGCACTGCTCCAAGCTTATCTCTATACTCTGTAGGTCAAATAACAGGAAAAAAATAAAAAACCCACCACGGATAAGAACCTTGTCATCTGCCCTCAGTGCTTTTTTAGACAGTTGGGCCCCGCATACAGTACATATTTTAGTTATCATTTAAACCTTTCAAATGGCTTGATTTACTAAAGGGACAGAGACTGTTCACTTTGCAAAATCACTGTTCACTGAGTAAATGATATGAAGCTGTATTCACTTCAAACACAAGCCTGTTTTTTTCCCCCTTACATGTGATTGGGTATTTGAACACATTGACACCCTATTTATTATCATTTATGTTCTCAAGTGAACATACACTTTTCACTGTGGCTAAGTGGTTAGCACTTCTGTCTGGCAGCACTAAAACCATCGATTTGAATCCCAACCACGGCACTCTCTCCCTTGAGTTTGCATGTTCTCCCTGTACCTGCAGGGTTTCCTCCGGGTACTCCAGTTTCCTCCCACACTCCAAAGACAAGCTGGTAGGTCAATTAGCTCCTGTCTAAATTGCTCCTAGTATGTGTATGTATGAATGTGAGTTGGGGACCTTAGATTGTAAGCTCCTTGAGGGCAGGGACTGATGTCAATGTGCAATAGACGTTTATGTTAGGTCCTGCATAAATTGTTGGCACTACATAAATACCTGTAATAAATAAATAAGTAAACTTAAATGCCTCTTCTTTCGTAAATCAGCCCCATTATCTCTAGAATCAGGTAATTAGACAAAAATATGAATATCTTAAAGTAGAATTAAGGTCTTGCTTTCAAAATTTGCAAGCAGACAGGCTCTTTATTGCAGAAGAGACTTGCAATGTCAATAAAATATCTGTGCTGCCATTTCTGAAGTTGTCATTTGCCTGTCTATCAATAAGGTCCTCTGACTCAGTAATTTAATGAGTAATTGAATATGCAGGTTGCAGGTTAGGCCTCGTGCACACTGCAGCTAAAAAAAACACCCATTTTAAAGGACATAGCTCCCAACGGTCCCTGATTTCGAGGGACTGTCCCTGATTTGGAGCAATGCCCCTCTGTCCCTCATTCCTCCTAATTTGTCCCTTATTGGTCTGATCTATATAGTTGTATATAAAATGCACTTTTTATCTTTCAAAAAGTGTTTCCCAGTGCTAAATCTTTTATTTAAATTCTAAATTGCTGCATTTGTAAATTTTAAAAGCCAATATAAAGGCATAGTAGTGGTAAAAAAAAGGTAAGGGGGTGTGGCAGCGGGCGTGTCCTATGCCTACATACATTTGCTAGTAGGTGTCCCTCATTCCCATCTCAAAATGTTGGGAGGTATGTTAAAGGGGTTTAACTTTTTTTTTCTGCCTGTGTTAGCCTATGTGTTAACTCACACATAGGTGTTTACAGGTGTTTAGAGGCAGGAGCATTTAGGGGTAGAAATCTGAATTGAGCAGGAAAAACCGCTGGACAAGGGAGTTTTGAATGCTGATTTTCTTCTGCCAGGAGAACAGTATTCAGAAGAGCTGGGCAAACGCTGCCTGCCGCTATAAGCCAGAAATCTTTATTTCTATATTTGAAGTCCAACAAGGAAACATAATTTCTAAAGTCTAAACTGGCAGCACAGATGTTCCTCTTATGATAGGTCCCTCTTAAAGTAGGGGGGTTATAACCCCTGCCTTTTTTTGTTGCCCTCTGTGTCCCATTTGGGGAGATTTACCTTCCTATTCGATAGCCAAAACAGGAATCAAGAGCAAATCCCCTGTTGTGACCAGAACTTGTGTTACTACTGGAGGATTTCTCTCTATTCATGTTCTGGTGACAACCCAAATTTGGGATTTTTTTCACTTTCACTCTGATAACAGTCATTAGAACAAATAGAGAGGGTGAATCTCAATAAAAACCTGGCAGGGGTTCTAATCCCTTTCCACTCTATCCAAAACTATATAAAATGTGTTGCCTTTAGTTAAAACAATCAAAATGACCTACATGAAAAGAATGTAATCCAGGTGAGCCAAAAGTATTTAAAGCCTCCTCAGCTTTACAAGTTCTGAAGTACAGGATGCCAAGATCTTTTGCAATCCTTTAATTCAGCCTTTCTGAAACCTTTATGTCCCAGGAACCCTTAAAATAATTTTCAGGTCTCGGCAAGGAACCTTTGCTAAAAATGACTATAAATACAGCTCAAGGCATAGCAGTGTGATCAATACATGATCAATAAGTTGCATAAGGTTTTACAATAAAGAGCAAATTGGCATAGCTAGAGTGTTTGATACCCAGGGCAAGTTATTTTTTAACATCCTCCTTTATACAACCAACTTATTATTTTTATTTTTTTGTAATAATGGTGAAATACAATTATATGAATGATATCAAATGAAATGAATGATAATAACAAAAAAGAAACACAGACAGTAAAATTGTGGTGTCAACATAACGTGACCCTTTACTTTGGTAGTAAGTAGAATATTGTCACCCCTTTCAATGGTGGTCAATGTAGTTGGGTTCAAGGAACCTGAGCATCCTCAAGAGGGACCCTGGAGTTCCACAGCTGCTATATTTCAAGCCAAACTACTTACATATTTTTAGTAACAGCTCAAATAAGACTACAAAAATACACCTGTACAACTGCAGTTACATTTAAAAAAAGCTAATTATGATGTGATGGGTGCAGTAGGATCTACAATGCCTGTCATGCAATTCATGCCCAGACCAAGCTAATGGTATAGATTGAAGAAGGAAAAGCTCAGCAATGTCAGCATACAATAGTCTAGATGGCTTACCTCATGAGATAAATCCCGGCTCTGCTCTCATATTGTCTGTGTCATTCTGAACGTCCTAAAAGTCAAAAACTCGCTGTTCAGGTTTGTATTGTTTTGGGTTGCATTAGAGGAGAGCAGCATGTTGAAACACTAAACACCATCGGATCAGACACACAACACACAGACAGAGGAACCTCAAATATTAACTCTTCATCATAGAGAACAAAGCTGTGATCTCTGTTCAGAACTTATCTGACAAAAGAGTAAAAAAAAGAAAAAAAAAGAATGGAAAACCAAATTTGTTTCTAATTATTCAGAAAGAAAACAAAAATAATAAATATGGAGAGCCATGCAGATCCACTACGTAATGGTCCTCTAATCTATTTTTCATAAAATAGTTTTTTACTGTGTTTTTCTGTCTCCTTGTAATGTCCTCTGTGAGGTCCAGAACCTCTCCTTTTTCCCCTCATTTCCTTTTGTTTGGAACAAACAGTGCATGTTAGTTGTGGTCTTGAGCGCCGTCCACTGCCCTATTGTCCCACTGACACTTCCACTGCTTTACTGACACCCTCCACTGCCCTATTTATACCATCCACTGCCCTACTGCCATGGCCACTGCTTTACTGACACCCTCCACTGCCCTACTGACATCGCCACTGCTTTTCTGACACTCTCCACTGCCCCATTAATACCATCCACTGCCCTACTGACATGGCCACTGCTTTACTGACACCGTTCACTGCCCTACTGACACCCTCCACTGCCTTACTGACACCCTCCACTGCCCTACTGATACCCTCCACTGCCCTATTAACACCCACAACTGCCCTACTGAAACCTTCCATTGCCCTATTAACACCCTCCATCCCTCCGTTGCCTTACTGACACCCTCCACTGCCCTATTAATACCATCCACTGCCCTACTGACATGTCCACTGCTTTACTGACACCATCCACTGCCCTATTAATACCCTTCACTGCCTTACTGACACTCTCCACTGCCCTATTAACACTCTCCACTGCCCTATTAACACCATCCATTGCCCTATTAACACCCTCCACTGCCCTATTAACACCATCCATTGCCCTATTAACACCCTCCACTGCCCTACTGACACCCTCCATTACCCTATTAACACTCTCCACTGCCCTACTGACACCCTCTATTGCCCTATTAACACTGGCCATTGCCCTACTGACACTCCCTATTGCCTTACTGACACCCTCCATTACAGTGACATTTGCTTTATTATATTTATCTTAGTTTTCCTTACTGTTTAGTTAGGACTTCATTTCTTTTTTTTTTTGTTTTAAAGGGCCACACCCCGGTGATCTTTGATCTCTTTTATGTTGTTCAGGTAGATCTCCACCTCTCAAATGTTGCCTACCCCTGCTCCAGGGTAATCAAAAGAATTGGAGAGATATGTCAAACTGTGGACAGTTTCCCCAATGTTTTTCAGTTACCCTCTCAATCTGTAAATAAAGATCTGAAATAACTCTTTGGGCTATTGGAGTAATTTGGTGTGCAGTGGAATCGACGGGTGGTAGTGGGGGGGGGGGGCCCCGGGTCAGCGTTTATACCGGGGTCCACAAGCTTCAAGTTAGACCTCTGTTCCTACATACGTTGTACCTGTTAATCTGCAGCACTCTCTCCTCTACAAACATTTTAATAGGTTCCCGACCAGCTCATGTACTTTTACTGCTGCAGAATGGTTCTCCTGGGCAAAATCCCATACAGGTAGGGCTTTGCCCAGGAGAGCCGCCAGAGGGCGCGCACGTGCCGCCGGAGGCGCATGCTGCACAGCATGGGACCCGATGCGCGTGACTGGGAGGCACAATCACCGCCAGCCACACGCGATCACGTGCGCGAGAGCCAGCACAGGGATTTGTGTGTGTATAGCACTAATCGTTGTATAAATGTCAATGGTCCCAAAAATGTGTCAAAAGTGTCCGATCTGTTCGTTGCAATGTCGCAATACTGTGCAAAATCGCAGATCACTGCCATTTTTAATAAAAAAAATTAAAATAAATAAAAATGCCATAAAAAAGCCATAAATCTTTCCCATAGTTTGTAGACGCTATAACTTTTGCGCAAACCAATCAATATACGCTTATTGCGGGTTTTTTTACCAAAAATATGCAGAAGAATACATATTGGCCTAAACTGGTGAAGAAATTTGTTTTGGGGATATTTATTATAGCAAAAAGTAAAAAATTATTTTTTTTTTCAAAATTGTCGCTCTGTTTTTGTTTATACAGGCATACCCCACTTATAAGTACTCAATGGAGTTTATTTACTAAAGCTGAAAAGTGCAAAATCAGACTCACTTCTGCATAGAAACCAATGAGCTTTCAGGTTTAATTACCAAAGCTTAAAGTGGAGTTCTACCCACTTTTACAACTGTTCAGCATCCCTCACTAAACTGTGCACTGTAAACAAATTGGATATTTTTTTATTTTTTTTTCTCAGCACCTACTGTATATCTGCTGTATTAATTTTTCACTTCCTCCTCCCTGGCCGCGGCCCATCGCATCATTTCCTGTTTGCAATGTCTTCTGGGAAGGGGCGGCAACTTCCTCTGAAACTGCCGTTGCTATGGAAACCTGACCTGAAACCTATTACACTGCTTGTGCTGCACTGAGCATGTGGGGCGGCAACTTCCTCTGAAACTGCTGTTACTATGGAAACCTGACCTGAAACCTATTACACTGCTTGTGCTGCACTGAGCATGTGGGGCGGCAACTTCCTCTGAAACTGCTGTTACTATGGAAACCTGACCTGAAACCTATTACACTGCTTGTGCTGCACTGAGCATGTGCGAGATCTGCAAGGATGAGATCCAGGAAGAAATACAGTCTGGCTTCAGATGCCCAGACTTAAGATGGCCACGGCCTGCTGTAAGTTTATAAAATAACAAACTACTGCTATAAACTAACAAAACAGACCTTAGTTTACAGACTAACTTTACTAGAATACATTAAGCTTGTGTATTATAGGGGTATTTTTATTTAAAAAGTATAATTTCGGCTGGAACACCACTTTAATTGAACGAGCCGAGGTTAGAAGCTCATTGGTTTCTATGCAGAAGTGAGCTTGATTTTGCACTTTCTAGCTTTAGTAAATAAACCCCATTGTGTACTTAAAAGTGGGGTATGCCTGTAGTGCAAAAAATAAAAACTGCAGAGGTGATCAAATAACACCAAAGGAAAGCTCTATTTGTGTGAAAAGAAGGACTCAAATTTTGTTTGGGTACAACGTCGCACGACCGTTCAATTGTCAGTTAAAACGACGCAATGCCAAACTGTAAAAAGTGCTCTGGTCAGGAAGGGGGTAAAATCTTCCAGGGCTGAAGCTGTTTTTGTGTCCCAAACACACAGAAGAAAGACTGGGGTTTATTTAGTAAAACTGGAGAGTGCAAAATCTGGGGCAGCTCTGCATAGAAACCAATCAGCCTCCAGTTTCTTTGTAAAAGCTGAAGTAAAGCTGGCCATACACCATACAATTTTCCTGTTCAATTTTCTTTAGATTTACCTTCAACTATGTAGTACAAGGGCCTGCCTGATTGCATCCAAATTGAAAGTGTTTAGGTTTGACCTCCTATTATATGGTTTTGGTAAATCTAAAGGAAAGTTGAACAGGAAAATTGAATAGTGTATGGCCAGCCTTAGAAACTGATCGGTTATTATACACAGCTGCACCAGATTTTGCACAATCCAGTATTGGTAAATCAACCCCATTGATGGAGGTTTAATTTCCTTCTGTATGCCAAAAGGATATGAATCAATAGGCATCATTCAGCGCGGCCTGTACAAAGCAATGACAGGCTGAGAGCGACCGCATCTGTCTGCTAGTGTTCGGATGTAATCGCCCATGGAGCAATGACCTGCGGTTGGGAACAGACCATTGCCTCCGGACAAAAGCTGTTTTTCCAGGAGTGATCTTCTGTCCCTAACCGAACACTGCGGACAGTTGGCGGCCTGTCATTGCTTTATATGGGCTGAACATCTGCAACTATTTCTTTAAACTATTTTTAATGTAATTTTTCATAAACGGTGCATATGAAAACCATACAATGTACACTGTATATTTCTTACTAAATAAAGATTTTGCTTGGAGTTCGTTTTTAAGAAGCAACAAAAATAGCAACAACAAAGAAAACAAAACTGACATTTTTTTAATACAATCTATAGTAATCCTTAGTTATAGAATATGATAACATAGCACATTGTAATCACTGATCACCTGCAGAGGACTAAGCCTAAAATTTGGCAAATCACTGAAGCATAGCTTTATTTTCCAGTAAATAACATTCTGCAACAAATAATGCAACATACTGGCTATATTTTAGCACACTTTCATAGGAGGCCCAATTAAGACATGCTATCCATTGAGATTTGGCTATCCTTTTTATATGTTTATATATGCTGTTACTTAAGAAATGCGTGCTGAAAAAATGAGTTACCTGTAAATACAGAGGGAGAAAGAACTGTGTTTACTGTAAACGTAGCCGGCATTTACCACTGCCACACACAGTGACAGCGCCTTGCGTGAGAACTGTGAGAGTACAGAGGCCACAATACTGAGTTTAAAAGTGAAACACTGAGAGTCGGTTCATACTAGAATCGCACAGGAACACAGTGCGAGCTTCTGTGTGATACCTGTGGATGTCTTCGGCTCTCCTTTCCTGTCAGAACAGCGCTCCTCCAGCACATTAGACAGGATCACTCTCACATTGCATCGGGCTGTATATATACACACACACACACACACACTGGGGGGGTTATTTATGAAAGGCAAATCCACTTTGCACTACAAGTGCAAACTAGAAGTACAAAATGCACTTGAAATTGCACTGAAAGTGCACCTGGAAGTGCAGTCGCTGTAGATCAGAGGGGGACATGCAAGGAAAATAAAAAACAGCATTTTAGCTTGCACATGATTGGATGATTAAATCAGCAAAGCTTCCCCTCATTTCAGATCTACCCCTCAGATTTACAACGACTGCACTTCCAAGTGTACTTTCAGTGCACTTTGCACTTGTAGTTTGCACTTGTAGTGCAAAGTGGATTTGCCTTTCGTAAATAACCCCCTGGGTGTTATTTACGAAAGGCAAATCCACTTTGCACTGGAAGTGCACTTGGAAGTGCAGTCGCATTAAATCTAAGGGGTAGATCTGAAATGAGGGGAAGCTCTGCTGATTTTATCATCCAATCAAGTGCAAGCTAAAATGCTGTTTTTTATTTTCCTTGCATGTCCCCTTTTGATCTACAGCGACTTTACTTCCAAGTGCACTTGCCGTGCACAGTGGATTTGCCTTTAGTAAATAACCCGCACAGTTTGATTACAGCCCCCCCACCCACATTTCCTGCTGCAATGAGCAGTCTTTGGAGGAGATAGGGGGCGGTAATCAAACTGTGTGTGTACAGGCATACCCCACTTTTAAGTACACAATGGGGCTTATTGTATACAGTCCAATGCGATGTAAGTGCGATCCTGTCTAATGTGCTGTAGGAACGCTGTTCTGACAGTAGAGGAGAGCCGGAGAGCACAACACAGTGCAGCTCCTCCCGGCTTTCTCCACTCCACCACTTCTCCTCTCACTGCCCCAGGATGCTTCTCCCTTGTCCTGGCTCTGAGTGCGGGCGGGGGTGGAGAGAGATTAGCGGTCACTCACATAGCATCCAAGGAAGGGCTGGATGGGACAATGTCTGTCAGGAGAGGAACCGGCTTTCAGCTGCTGAAGAGACCAGTACAGGGCATTGCGTCGCCCCACCGATCCCGCTGCTGTCTGAGCCCCTACAGGAGTACCCCCTGATGGTCTTCTCCCCTGCTGCTATCCTGTTGCCCCTTCACCCTCTTGCCAGGCAGTGCCTGAAGTCCGCCCCTGCTACAAGTTCAGACTCAAAAACAGCCTCAGGGGCGGCATCTGGCGGAGAATAGCAGAGGGAGAACGAATACAGTCTTCACCGCCTCTGGCTCTCTCCTCCTCGCTCCCAGTGCTGGGCTGACAGGAGAAATGTTACCGCTGTCACTACTCCTGTCAGCAGCGCCCCCTCAATGCATCGCCCGGGGCAGGTTCCCCCCTGCCACCTCCCCCCCCCAGTTTCGGCCCTGGCCGACCTGCACATGCTCAGTTGTGTCTTTTTATGCTGGAGAGAACATTTACTTGTTCTCAGAGCTAGCCAGGTCACATGATATTGACATCACACATGTGGGCGTGTATACAGGCTGTTGTTGAAATCTCCTCCCACCTGAACTCTCAGCACTGGAGAAACTGTGCAGTTTATCATGTAACCCTGGTATACAGATTATCCAACAAGGTATATAGTGGCGGTATTTTAATGTAAAAAGAAGATTTATAAGCTGTAGGCACTGTGGGGGGGGGGGGATGAACTATTTTCATATTACTTGGTTTATTAACACTTTAAGTAAAATCTGATCTCCTGCCAGTCTAAAAGTATTTAAATCACTGTCACAGGAGAAACTGTTGAGCTCCTTACTGGACACTTCTCACCAATTCCAGGAGACATGGGAACCCTGGGCCAACTACGTTTGAATCCACAAATGCCCTAGTTTCTCCCAATCCTAAGTGCTATTAATGGAGCTTCTTTTCTTTTTCCTTCTTTCCTCTTTCAAACCTTGTCATTTTTCCTCCCTATCGTCACCGTACTGGGTCCTCTTCCCCGTGTTGCAGTTCTGTCCTAAACACACAATGATATTACTTTCTCCATGAGATGTTTACACTACTATGTTACTCAAATCCTAGAACAGACTAGGGGCATAGGACAATCTCTTGTTTCCCATTTGGCTAGCTTTGCTTATTCTTTAGGCTGGCTGGTCTTCAGAGGATAGGGCTGATGGGGAAGCCCCTGCCACTCCCCTCCTGCACGGCTAGCTCCCTCTTGGGGTGCAGTTGGTGGACGAGTCTCAGTAACCCTCATCCTAAGCTAATACTATGTTCCACATTCCGGATCCTCAATACTCTCAGACCTATCGCTTCAGTTATTCTCTTTAAGTCTGTCTATATGGATGTTATCTTCATGTCATTGCATCAATATGCTCTGTTACTTTTATGAAAATCAATAAAAATCTTTGAAAGTAAAAAGTATTTGAATCACTGCTTGTTTTTAAATTTGTATTCATTTTAAAAAATTATAGGTGCATATCATCCCCCTCCCCCAGCCTACACTAGGTTCAGACAGCAGTTTTTGTAGAGTGTCTTTGACTTCTATCAGACACAGAATGGCTTGATGGGTATGTACATGGGTGCAGAAAGGCACAACAGCTTACAGGAGAGTACTGATGTAATGTTGTCCACACACCTATTGTTTTCTTAAACCAGTACAAGCAAGGCATTGTATGCTTTTTAAATGTCAGTTTATTTTTGCAGCTTGTTGATGATGAGGAAATTTGCAGCCATTATGAGCTCTTAATCTTAGTACAATTCATCCTCTGACAGCAGCATGTTAAAGAAAAGCTGACATGAGGGTCTGTCATTTCTGACCTCAGCTTCTAAAAATGCTAGTTGCCTGGCTGTGATGTTGGCCCTGAGAGTCACAAGAAACTTAGATAGGTAGATAAGGACTTCTGGCATCTCTCAAACTCCCTAGAGCTACTACGAAATTAGGGATCAGTGACTCTAAAAGTAATAAAGCCAGAGGGCCACCATGACAGCCAGACAACCAATATATTCATAACAAGTTCAATAATGGCAACTTAAGTATTTCTCTTATGATGTTACACTCAAAATGAAGCTGGATACTAAATTACAGCAAAACAGGGTGAGATTACATCAAGTGAGAGGTGTACTTCTCTAAATCCAAAAAAAAAAGTTTAACTCATGTAAAGGTAAAAAAAAAATATTTTTTGAAATAATAACATTTTTAGAATAATGTATGGAATGTATGGAAGGCCAATAAGGAACCTGCGCTAGGAAAATACGGAGATTTTCACTGAAATCCTCTTGTATTTTATTGTATTATAACTGTATTGTCTCCTTTTTATATTGTAAAGCACTGCGTAAATTGTTGGCGCTATATAAATCCTGTATAATAATAATAATAACATTCACATAACATCTGTGTAGCACTATTCCTGCAGTAGCTGCTGGATATAATGGGCTCTCCAACTGTTTCTAGGTGACCTATCCAGTAATTGGACCTGAAAATAAGCAATGAACACAATTGTGGGGCTCCCAAGTCAAGGTATTTGTAATCAACAAAAGTCAATGGGATTGATTTACTATAGGGGAAAATGACTGTGCATTTTGCAAAGTGCAGTTGCACTCTGCAAGAGCAGTTGCTCCGCAGCTTATTAACCACTTAAGCCCCGGACCATTTGGCTGCTCAAAGACCAGAGCACTTTTTGCGATTCGGCACTGCGTCGCTTTAACTGACAATTGCGCGGTCGTGCGACGTGGCTCTCAAACAAAATTGACGTCCTTTTTTTCCCACAAATAGAGCTTTCTTTTGGTGGTATTTGATCACCTCTGCGATTTTTATTTTTTGCGCTATAAACAAAATAAGAGCGACAATTTTGAAAAAAACGCATTATTTTTTACTTTTTGCTATATTAAATATCCCCCAAAAATATATAAAAAAACATTTTTTTTGCTCAGTTTAGGCCGATACATATTCTTCCACATATTTTTGGTAAAAAAAAATCGCAATAAACGTTTATTGATTGGTTTGCGCAAAAGTTATAGCGTATAAAAAATAGGGGATAGTTTTATGGCATTTTTATTAATTTTTTTTTACTAGTTTTGGCGGCGATCAGCGATTTTTATTGTGACTGCGACGTTATGGCGGACATGTCGGACATTTTTGACACATTTTTGGGACCATTGTCATTTATACAGCAATCAGTGCTATAAAAATGCATTGATTCCTGTGTAAATGACACTGGCAGTGAAGGGGTTAACCACTAGGGGGCGGGGAGGGGTTAAGTCAGTACTAGGGAGTGTTTTCTAACTGTAGGGGGGTTGGGCTGTGTCTGTCAGTACGCTGATCTCTGCTCCAATGACAGGGAGCAGAGATTGAGTGAAACTGTCACTAGCCAGAACGGGGAGATGCTGTTTACATCAGCATCTCCCCGTTCCTGCACTCAGTGAGACGATTGCGGGTATCCCCGCAGCGATCGGGTCCGCGGGCCCGTGACCCGACTCACGGAGCTCCCGGTGGCGCGCACGCAATGACACGGTGGGAAATTCAAATGGACGTATATATACGCCCATTTGCCCAGCCGTGCCATTGTGCCGATGTACATAGTCGTGCACCGGTCCTTAAATGGTTAAATGAGCAGAAGCTCTGCTGACTTCCATCATCCAATCATGTGCAAGCAAACATTCTGCTTTTTTTTTTCCTTGCACGCGATTGCGTATTTTTTGTAAAGTGAAGCTTTATCCCATTTACCATGTTCTGGAGCAACTGCACATGCAGAGTGCAACTACGCTTTGCAAACTGCACCGTCTATTTGCCTTTAGTAAATCAACCCCTATGCATCTTTGCAACGCGTCCCAAAACAGAAAAGGGTGAGGTAGTCACCTTTAGGGAAACTCTGTCAGAGGTTGTAGTGTCCCCAAACAAGTATAGGCACAGTTCAGTACAATAATGGAAGGCCAAGACCGCTCATCATTCCATTGTCCAACAAATGTACTCCTGGGCATAGCCAGTCCTCTGATGGTAGCCTCTGAAGGCTAGATTATGTTGGATGATTGGTAGGTCACACTGTCTCCAACAGGTTACATTCAGTTTAAGCTGACTGCTACCGAATGTCAAGGTAGAGGGGTATAGTGGGCAGCAAGGCTGGATCTCTTGCACTGATGGGTCTATTATTGGCAAGCAGGTCTGCCCTGCCTGCTGCTTGTTGAATACAGCAGCTGTCTCGTTGCACTAGGCTTTGAACTGTCTTTGGATAGAGCCTGGTGTATGCATCTTCAGTAAGAAGGCCATGCTGAACTGCTCTGAAAGTCAGCATCTCTACTCTTTTGCAAAGAGGGTCCCTCCCCCTCTCCCTGGTGGTACTGTGCTCCATCTTCCCGGTGTCCTTGTGGAGGTTTTTCTTGCCCATCTTGTTCCCTTCTGTGTTGTACACAGTTCTCTGTTCTTGCTTAATCCCCCCCATGGTGCGGTAATTGCATCTTCTTCTCATTTCCCTCTCCCTGTAGCTTGTCAATCAATGGCTGCTGGAGGAGAGACAATGCAGCCACAAGGCCCCGGCTGTACAGCTCCCACACTTTAAAAGGCCCACCAACCAAGGCTACACATATCAGGACGCAATGGCTTTAGTACTTTCTGAGTCACTGATATTGAACACATATTTACATTCCCTATATTTGATGTTATTTTTTTAAACTACCTTTTTCCATTTTTTTTAGGCAAATTATGTGATATCACAGGGTACTCTCTTTCTTCGAGCTTGGCAGACCTCAAAGATGCAGAGAATGTACAGTAGCTGGTGTGATGGTCTCCTCCAATCTCTGCACCACTACACACTACAATGAATGCAGGGTGCTGTGGAGAAAGCCCACGATGCCCTGTGCTTGCAGTATGTCCTCATTCTTCCGGGTTGAGTGATGTGGGGTGTCATTCAACCTTGAAAACTGAAAGTATCTAGGCTGCTATTTAAAAGATTAAAAAAAAAAAGAGCCCCAAGTTGAGCTTCTTGTATATGTGTATGTTTTCCAGTGTTGGCTGCACATCATTGCACAACATTTGTTTTCTTATGGTGACACAATCATGCCTACATAATGTTGTAATGTGAGACGATATATAGCCACTTGCAGTTTTCAGCGGGGGGTGCATGTGACGGATAACAACACAGTGACATGATAAGGAGAAAGTTGTCATTCCAAAACATGAAGTTAATAAATGAGGCAGAATCACCAGGTATTCTTTTGATGAAAATTGCAGGTTTAGAAAGATTGAAAATAATTTTTAAAATCACATTAAGACATTTAGGAGATTTTAAAGACTGTTTAGCTCTATGCTAATGATACACCTGAAAGAGAAAGGTACATTTCTTCCACATACCAAAAGTGCAAGTGAAAAATGCACATTTTAGAAGTACGATAAATATACAAAAAAAGTATTTCCTTATTGTATTAGCTTTGTTTAAGTATGGCAAATTCACTGCCAATAGCTCACCTTCCACTAGCAGCAGCTGACAAAAAAGAATATATACAGTATCTCACAAAAGTAAGTACACCCCTCACATTTTTGTAAATATTTTATTGTATCTTTTTATGTGACAACACTGAAGAAATTACACTTTGATACAATATAAAGTAGTGAGTGTACAGCTTTTATAACAGTGTAAATTTGCTGTCCCACCAAAATAACTAAATACACAGCCATTAATGTCTAAACCGCTGGCAACAAAAGTTAGTACACCCCTAAGTGAAAATGTCCAAATTGGGCCCAATTAGCCATTTTCCCTCCCCGCTGTCATGTGACTCGTTAGTGTTACAAGGTCTCAGGTGTGAATGGGGAGCAGGTATGTTAAATTTGGTGTTATCGCTTTCACTCTCTCATACTGGTCACTGGAAGTTCAACATGGAACTCGTGGCAAAGAACTCCCTGAGGATCTGAAAAAAATAATCGTTGCTCTACATGAAGATGGCCTAGGCTATAAGAAGATTGCCAAGACCTTGAAACTGAGCTGCAGCATGGTGGCCAAGACCATACAGTGGTTTAACAGGACAAGTTCCATTCAGAACAGGCCTCGCCATGGTCGTCCAAAGAAGTTGAGTGCACGTGCTCAGCGTCATATCCAGAGGTTTTTTTTGGAAAATAGATGTATGAGTGCTGCCAGCATTGCTGCAGAGGTTGAAGGGGTGGGGGGTCAGACTGTCAGTATTCAGACCATACACTGCACACTGCATCAAATTAGTCTGCATGGCTGTTATCCCAGAAGGAAGCCTCTTCTAAAGATGATGCACAAGAAAGCCCGCAAACAGTTTGCTGAAGACAAACAGACTAAGGACATGGATTACTGGAACCATGATTACTGAGACTAAGATAAACTTATTTGGTTCAGATGGTGTCAAGCGTGTGTCGCGGCAACCAGGTGAGGAGTACAAAGACAAGTGTGTCTTGCCTACAGTCAAGCATGGTGGTGGGAGTGTCATGGTCTGGGGCTGCATGAGTGCTGACGACACTGGGGAGCTACAGTTCATTGAGGGAACCATGAATGCCAATATGTACTGTGACATACTGAAGCAGAGCATGATCCCCTCCCTTCGGAGACTGGGCTGCAGGGCAATATTCCAACATGATAAAGACTGCAAATACACCTCCAAGATGACCACTGCCTTGCTAGAGAAGCTGAGGGTAAAGGTGATGGCCAAGCATGTCTCCAGACCTAAATCCTATTGAGCATCTGTGGGGCATTCTCAAACGGTAGGTGGAGGTCTCTAACATCCACCAGCTCCGTGATGTTGTCATGTAGGAGTGGAAAAGGATTCCAGTGGTAACCTGTGAAGTTTTGGTGAACTCCATGCCCAAGAGCGTTAAGGCACTGCTGGAAAATAATGGTGGCCACACAAAATTTTGACACTTTGGGCCCAATTCGGACATTTTCATATAAGGGTATACTCACTTTTGTTGCCAACAGTTTAGACACGAATGTCTATGTGTTGATATATTTTTAGGGGACAGCAAATTTACACTGTTATACAAGTTGTACATTCACTACTTTACATCGTAGCAAAGTGTAATTTCTTCAGTGTTGTCACGTGAAAAGATATAATAAAATACTTACAAAAATGTGATGAGTGTACTCACTTTTGTGTGATAATATATATATATATATATATATATATATATATATATAGTTGAATCCCTTCAACTGAGACAGATATAAACCCCATAAAGACGCCACAAGACCTGGTTGGCTGGACGGCATGCCAAAAAAGGAGGCATACCCAGGATAAGTGATGGATGATTGTGGAGAGAATGTGTTGAGAAGTGCCCTGAAAGGTAGAATGGGCGGGAGGGTACTGTGCACTGGAAACTGACAAGAACCACAGGTGAGTGGTCTGCTTATATAGCCCTCTGGGCTCCTCCCATAAATTCAGGCCACTATACTGGCCTTCTTATTTATGGTCGAAGCCCTTCAACCGAGACAGATATGAACCACATAAAGACACCATAAGACTTACAACCTAACATAGACCCGAGGTGTGCCCTGGTCAGCTGGACGGTATGCCAAAATAGGGGGCAGAAATACTCGGACAGGGAAGTAGCTCTTCATTGCTCTGATGTCCTTTGCTCGGCCAACCCCAGCAGGAGGGAAGAGCTGGACTTGTGCCTCCAAGCAGTGGTGGACCTAGGTTCCAAGTATGGGGGGTTTTCTTTTTATGACTATCACTGATCATTTTCTGCTAAAGCTGCAGCCAGGCTTATGCAGTTCCAGGCCAGAATCAACTGGAGGGTCATTGACACAGAACTATTCTGTCAGCACTTTGCAGGTCTACGTTCCCCACTCTGTGCCATTTTCCAGTCCTCCACGCATACTGCAAACTGGTGCTTCAGTACAGGTGCTAGACATCCCCTCAACTTCCCCTCCACCTCTGGTACCAGTTAGGGCCTGCCGACCCCCGCACAGCCACCCCAGGTGGACAAGTTGGGACAGCCTATCCGGTCAGTAGGGGGCGTATCCATCTGCAACAACTTCAATTATGGGACTTGCAACTTTAGCCAGTGACGGCTGCTCCACATTTGCGTCACATTCCACAGAGACAGAGGGAACCTGTGGACCTACAGTGACGGTAATTCTGAATAGGGAACATGACAAATCGAAACAAAAATGCTTGACACAAGAAAGGTTTGCGAATCCTACCTGCGACAGTGAGCAAGAAACTATCAACGAAAACCATGAATGAGAAACCGCAACACACTGGAATTCGAATACACAGACTCACCGAACAAGAGGTGAGCTGGCAGAGTCGGCCTGGTGACATAAAACCATGCACTGAAACCGACAAGTGCCACAGGTGAGTGGTCTGCTTATACAGCCCCCCGGACTCCTTCCATAAATTTTCTTCTTTTTTTTTTTCATTTTCTCTACCCTAATAGGAATGTTACTGTGGCTCGTCATTGTAAAACAGATTTGACTATATGTTCTGAGTCATCTGGAGTAGTAAAGGTTTGCACAGAAAATACTGTCACATGCATTTTAGCAAAGGAAAGCTTGCTGTCTTAAATGTAATTGCTTTTACTTCTTGAGAGGACTGGAAGGATGGCTTTAAGAACTGTATTAAAGCTACCTGAAAAATAAAATTAGTACCCTTTTGTGTACATAACAGCTAGCTTTGTATACATATTCAATTGTAATTATTATTATTATTATTATTTATATAGCGCCAACAGTTTGCACAGTGCTTTACATTATAGGCAGACAGTACAGTTCAGCCAGCCATAGACGGATCAAATCTCAATTGGTTCAGCAGGAGCCAGCCAAGAATCGAACCGTGTATGGGCAGGCTGAATGTACCCAAGTGGATCAATCGATCCACTTGGGTACAACCAGTCTGTCGCATTTTACATGCAATATCACTGTGTTCTCCCTGTCGGAACAGCTCCCCCACCCCCCACTGGAAGAACACAATGACTCAGCGGGAGGGAATTTCCCATTAACACTGACTGTGTTGATGGGGGAATTGAGCGTGGTTGACCCGTGAATGCAGGAAAGAAATTCACTCTGTCTATGGCTGGCCTTACAATACAATTTAATACAAGAGAGGAGGTCCCTGCTCCTAAGAGCTTACAATCTAATAGGGAGGGACAAGCGGAACTAAAGGTAATAACTGTGAGGGATGAGTTGATCAGAGAAATAAAAGATTCAGATGTTAGTTGAAGGCAGGATAGGCTTCCTTGAAGAGATAAGTTTTTAGGGATCGCCTAAAAGTAAGAACTAGCAGGGCAGGTTGGGGAATAGAGTTCCAGAAGATGTGAGAGGCTCACATGTGAGCAGAAGACAAGGGATTTAAAGAGCAGGAGGTCTTTGGAGGAGCAGAGAGGACTATCTAGGTGATCTTCTGAGACAGAATTGTTGAAGTAGCTTGGGGCAGAGTTGTATTCAAGCACTACCATGTCTAAAATTGCCAACTGTTCCCAACTTCCAGGTAATCTTTCCAAGAAAAAATTTCCATTTTTTTTAACAGGTCCATATTCCTATAGGGAGCATTACCTTTAATAAAGCTGAAGTTAAAAGCTGAACTCCGAGCACAAAATTTTAATTTTATTATTTTCCTTTATAGACCCAGAGAATATGAATCCACTTTGTATGCACCAAACACCTTTGCAAAACTGGTTATTGACATGTAAAAGTGGCAGTGACATGATAATTGTACTGCATATAATTTGTGCAGAGAGCTGACCTGTGGGAGAGATTCCCTACAGGCTGCCTGGGGAAGATACAAGAACAGTCTCCCTGAATATGGAGAAAGAGGCAGGGACCGGTCTGTTTTACAGGAAGCTCCTGCACAGGGGCAAAGTTTCACATTTCCTGCACAAATCTGGAAAAAATACACAGATTACACCAAGATTTAAGTAAGAATACACCTTCTTGTATTTAAACAATATTTGTTTATCCCAGAAATTAGCTTTATTCTTCTTAAAGTTTTTCTTTCCTGGTTCCTCCCTCACCGCTTCATCAACATGCTAATGATTTATTTAAATAAACATTTGCATTTATATAGTATTAGACCCGCTGACATCATCATGACTGGTGGGAGGGCCAAGCAGGAAGCTATACATAGTTTTCTGAAAACATCACAGCACCTTTCCTCGATACGCCTATTAAGAACCCTCAACTCCAATGCCAGCAGTGGGCTGGTTCCTGGGTGGGATCATACAAATATAAAAAAAATGTGATGGGTCGGTACATGTCTGGAAGAGTGGACTGGGCAGGCTGCATTTTCATGCAGACAACAGTAGAAAATGCCCACATGTAATACTGAGTCTCCATGACCTGAAATCCAAATGATAGGGGGAGGTGATTGACAGTAATGCCCCGTACACACGGTCGGACATTGATCGGACATTCCGACAACAAAATCCTAGGATTTTTTCCGACGGATGTTGGCTCAAACTTGTCTTGCATACACACAGTCACACAAAGTTGTCAGAAAATCCGATCATTCTAAACGCGGTGACGTAAAACACGTACGTCGGGGCTATAAACGGGGCAGTGGCCAATAGCTTTCATCTCTTTATTTATTCTGAGCATGCGTGGCACTTTGTCCGTCGGATTTGTGTACACACGATCGGAATTTCCGACAACGGATTTTGTTGTCGGAAAATTTTATATCCTGCTCTCAAACTTTGTGTATCAGAAAATCCGATGGAAAATGTCCGATGGAACCCACACATGGTCGGAATTTCCAACAACACGCTCTGATCGGACATTTTCCATCGGAAAATCCGACCGTGTGTACGGGGCATAAGACTGATGAGGAAAGGGCTAGAAGTTGCTCAACATTCTATAACCAGGAATGAGGCAGGCTCTATCTGACTAGCTTATGAGGCACACTATGATAAGCTCACAGTGTGCAGCAAAATAAGAGCAAGAAATTTCCGAACAGTAAACCAGTACAATACCAGTCAAAAATGAAGGACCCTATGGGGAGTGGGCTCAAGTACAGACCACCTAGGATAATACTTACCCTTTTCCCTAATCCAGGGATCATTTCTCCAACAAGGTCCTCGGATGGCTCCTCTTCATATTACACATGGGCACTACTGCTCTATTCTTTCGCGGGGGTAACCAAGGTACCACTGGAGGCCACCATGAATACGGCTTACCCATGGGATTTAAAAGGGCAATGGTGCGCATGCACAGTATTAAATAGAACTGTCTGGGACCTTGTTGAAAGAAGGTTCTCTGGATCAAAGATGAAGGCAAATGTTATCTCAGGTGGGCTGCATTTAGGGGGGTGGGGCGTTTATTAAAAAACAACTTCTCTAAACTAATCGACACACAACTGTTAAAGTGACCTGTCAGCACAAGATCACCTGTAGAGAATCATGTATCTGTAATAAGAGAGGTTCTATACTTACCTTCCAGGTGTGTGGATTACTTGCTCCCCCCACTGCATGCTCTGGTTTCTCCCATCGTTTCATACAGTACTACAGGATGTATGAGCCAACAGAAGAAACCATTGCGTGTGGTCAGAGCTGGTGCAAGGATTTTTGACACCCTAGGTGAAACCTAATTTTGCTGCCCCCTTGGCTCCGCGCTTGACTCCACCCACTTTGCCCTACCTATATAACCCATGTGACCTATCTAACCATTACACTGACCTACCTGACCTACACTGACCTACCTGACCCCTACACTGGCCTGCCTACACTGACCTACCTGACTGCTACACTGATCTACATGACACCTACACTAACCTACCTGACCACTACACTGACCTACCTGACCTGTATACTGACCTACCTGACACCGATACTGACCTACATGAACCCTACACTAACCTACCTGACCATTACACTGACCCACCTAACCATTACACTGACTGACCTACCTGACTCCTACACTGACCTACCTGATCCCTAACACAATGTCAGTGTTCTTCACTAACCGGGGCCCTGCATGCATCCGACCACCCTGCCAGTGCCAGGAGCAACCCCTGCCTTGGTGCCTCCAGGCTCCAGCTGTTACCAGCCCCGGAGTGCCCACTACTTAGACCCATTTAGGCTATAGCTCACGCTGCCGCTGTACAGGTCAGGCCGGGAGGGAAAGCAGCCTCTATGAATGGCGGTGATGCGGTGGGGAGCGGGGTCACATGACTCGGTATTGGAATCACGTATGGGCAGAGGCAGAGATTCAGAGAGGGAGAGACAGATAGGTCACTGACCGTGTGCTTCTGTTCTGTCGGAACACAGTCCTCCAGTGCTGCGCTGCACCTCTGACACTACTTACTTATGGACAGGGTGGCTGCCATCTGAGTTAGTTACATGCTGCAGACAGAGGCATCCCCTGCTTACAGTCACCACCGCACCAAAAACCTACATAGCGTCTAGGCCGCTGCATAGTTTACCTAGAGGTAGAACCGGCCCTGTGTTTGGTGGGGGAAAAGAAGATCTAGGGAGTTTGCTAAAGAGGGGAGAAGGTAATTAACACTGTCTCTTCTGCAACCCCCTAGACTTAACAGGCATTTAACCCTTGCAGTTTGGGAGGGCTCACTGTGTGGATATTTTACTTTTTTTTTGTTGCTGTGCCTGTAGTTGTAGTGCTTTAAAAGTACATGAAGCACATACAGAACACAAAAGCTACATAACTAAATCCATTTACAATACAATTATTACAGTAAATAAACCACACCATTCTTCTACATTATGTGTTCACTTTGTTAAAATGTAAACACCGTAAATGTTACTTATCAATGGGAAACCTGAGCCTGGGACAATACACACAACCACCTTAATAAAATTAACATCAGAAACCCCCCTTCACGTCAGAGTTCCCCCATCATGTCAGAGTCTGCTCATCTCAGAAACCTCCCTATACATCAGAGACCTCCCTGTACATCAGAGTATTCATTATATATGCAAGCCCCCCCATTACTTCAAAGTCCCCCTATCACCCCTATGAGTTTACTCATCACATTGGAGGCCGCCCAATTACACAGGCCTTCCACTATAGACCCTCCCCCCCAGTCACACAGTCCCCACTTCACATGTGCCTTACCTTTTGGCTCCAGCAGCATGGCAGAGGGCTGGAGGTGGAGCAGACCTGGGTGTGGTGGACTTCTGTCTTTTCCTAAATGCTAAGGGCAGGCCTGTACTACCTGCCTTAGATCAGCATTGTGCATGCAAATGGGAAGGGTGGCCACCAACACCATAGCAAAGAATGACATCTTGCATTGTGACCCTATAGCATCATTGGTTGTTATGGTGCTGGAAACCTGCCTGCGCTATGGCAACTCGTGATGCTAATCCAGGGCACACTGGGTCCTGTGCTTGCGACACACCAGGGGAACCTAAACGGCATTTTGGCTGAGAAACAATGCTTTAAAGCTGGGGTCAGCTACTCGTCGATCATGGGCAGGTGACGCGTAGATCGTGCCCCTTCCTTGCCGACACCAGAAACCCCTGGACAGGAGCAGGGACGGTATTTACTGGAATCGATCTCCCCTTCATGCAGCTAATAGCTAGCTTCTTCTCTTCTCCTGGCATTCAG
The DNA here is from genome assembly GCA_037952925.1 of Lithobates clamitans. NCBI lineage: Eukaryota > Metazoa > Chordata > Amphibia > Anura > Ranidae > Lithobates > Lithobates clamitans. The sequence continues at coordinate 1,490,114 of JBBGZY010001345.1, read as the reverse complement.
CTGCTGCAGGAGGAAAATACAGGGATTGGTTCAAGCAAATACCACCACTGTTGCCCTCCTGTCCAGGTCCCCCGTGCTTCTGCTGCCCAGTCCCTCCCTTGAGGCGATACCAGCTTCCCTTCCTCTCCTCTCCTTTCAGCTGCTGTGGGGGATCTTCAGGATGGTGAGCAGGGAAAGGGGCCAGTAATTATGTAAATTACCAGCTCCTTCCTTGTCTGAATGGATACTGTGAGTGATTGGCTTACTGTGTTCATTCAAAATTGAGGCATAGTAAACTATTTAAACTATATCCATCCACTACTCTACTGACTGAAACCATCCACTGCCCTCCTAACAACAACCTCTGCCCTACTGACACCAACCTCTGCCCTACTGACACCCTCCACTGCCCTGCTGACACCATCCACTGCCCAACTGACACCATGTCCACTGCTCTACTAGCACTGTCCAATGCCGTACTGACACTAACCTCTGCCTTACTGACACCATCTACTGCTCCGCTGACACAGTCCTCTGCCCTACTGACACTGTCCACTGCTCTACTGACTGACACCATCCACTGCCCTACTGACACCAACCTTTTCCCTACTGACATGCCCACTGCTCTACTGACAACATCCGCTTCTCTACTGACACCATCTTCTGCTCTACTGACACCATCCTCTGCCTTACTGCCATGTCCACTGCTTTACTGGCACTGTCCACTGCCGTACTGATACTAACCTCTGCCTTACTGACACCATCTACTGCTCCGCTGACACAGTCCTCTGCCGTACTGACACCGTCCACTGCTCTACTAATTGACACCCTCCACTGCCCTACTGACACCATCCACTGCCCTACTGACACCATGCACTGCCCTACTGACCTGCTCACTGCTCTACTGACACCATCCACTTCTCTACTGACACCATCTACTGCTCTGGTGACGCAGTCCTCTGCCCTACTGACACGCCCACTGCTCTACTGACACCATCCACTTCTCTACTGACACCATCTACTTCTCTACTGACACCATCCTCTGCCTTACTGACACCATCCTCTGCCCTACTGACACCATCCACTTCTCTACGGACACCATCCTCTGCCCTACTGACCTGCCCACTGCTCTACTGACACCATCCACTTCTCTACTGACACCATCTACTGCTCTGGTGACGCAGTCCTCTGCCCTACTGACATGCCCACTGCTCTACTGACACCATCCACTTCTCTAATGACACCATCTACTTCTCTACTGACACCATCCTCTGCCTTACTGACACCATCCTCTGCCCTACTGACACCATCCACTTCTCTACGGACACCATCCTCTGCCCTACTGACACCATCCTTTGCCCTACTCACATGTCCACTGCCCTACTGGCACTGTCCACAGCCGTACTGACATGCCCACTTCTCTACTGACACCATCCACTGATCTACTGACAGTGTCAACTGCCCTACTGACTATCCACTTTTAAGGTAGGCTTAGTTTATATTTTTACACTGACATTTGTTTTATTATATTTTTCTAAGTTTTCCTTACTATTTAGTTAGACCTTGTGGGTTAATTTTCTAAAATAAAAAAATTAAATAAAAAAAAGGGCCAAACCCTGGTGATCTTTTGACCTCTTTCATGTAGATCTCCACCTCTTAAAGGTTGCCTATCCCTGCTCTAAGGCAATAGTGTCGATTCACTAAACAGCAACGGTTGTTTTAATAAGGTGAACCTTGTTGGTTCACTATGTAACTATGTCACCTTGTTGGTTATTCATATTTGGTAAAATAGAAAAAAATAAATCAGATAGATTTCTTTCTAACACACTTAAAATCATGTGCTTTTCTATTACGATGTATGTTCTAGAGCGGTAGACTTTAAGCAGCACAATTAGTTGGTAACATCATGGTTGGCAGATGTCAGCACACTGAGAAATGAAACAACATTAACTCAGATTACCTCAACCCGAGCGTGTCAAGCAGCAAAAATTTATTGTATTATCTTATGTATAATGTTGTAAAATACTGACACCGGAAAGCTACATTTCATGTCAGAAAAGCTATTATTTTGTTAAGATAAACTACAGACTTGTAGCACCTCCGTATACACTTTCAGATATTTGGGAATTTGGCAGATTAAATCATTCTTCTGATCACAGCAGGTGTCATAGAACAAATTAGTGAAGGACGGACAGAATGAACTATGCGCTGCGCTCTTGTATTTAGGTAATATAGAAGAACTATTTATTTATGGCACAGTTTGATATGTTCGAGTGGCACAACCAGTAAATAACTTCCAGAGATTACACCAAACTAAACACCGCTGTCAAGGTGAAATATAAGACCGCTTGAGAACAGGGAAGGTTGAAATCATATAATAACTATAAGTACAAGAACATTTCGAAATTGGAATTAATACTGATTAGCTGAGTTATAACATATCATCCTCTTGATATATGAAGCATAGCCTAATGGATTGAATGTTCAGCAAAGAAGGATGGAAGAATGAAATAATTTGAAGCCAAAATTGGACATCATAATACAAGGTTTCATTACGGTTACTAAAACACACAACAGAGTGCTATAAAATGCAAAAACAATTTTGTCTTGGTTTCTTGACGCTGCCAATATGTATATTTACTACTAGCATTCCAGAATAGCTTCATGCCTGTGCTCACCCTGCCTATCAGGGAGTTACAAAATAATAATTGAAGTACCTTGTGAAGAAAGAAGAATAAGAGCTCATGCATGTGGCTAATTAGGGCTGTACACCACCCAGGTCAGCATATTTCTGCGGCAGGGTGTTTCAGATTAGCTGCAGAGAGGAAGCCTCTACTGTTATGGTAATGCTTACTGGGCACCAGGATAGCTATATGTGTAGCAGCCATTTTGTTTGCGTCACAGTCTCCCATGCCATTTTGTCATAAGAATGCATAGCCACAGTGACCTTCCCCTCCTCCTTGCTTCACTTTATACAATACACAAACTGTTAACTGATGCCAGGACCTTATCAATCCATTGATCGGACATACAGACCTTTCCATTACCTAATCCACAGCTTAATTCTGGAAACCCTGATAAAACTGTTACCGTGTGTAGGCTCCATCTGACATTTTGTGTCGGAATTTCCGACAACAAATGTTTGAGAGCTGGATCTCAAATTTTCCGGCAATCCGTTGTCGTAAATTCCGAGCGTGTGTACACAATTCCGACGCACAAATTTCCACGCATGCTCTGAATCAAGTACAAGATGGAAGCGCTTGGTCTGGTAAAACTAGCGTTCGTAATGGAGATAGCACATTTGTCACGCTGCAAATTTTAAAAATCTTTTAATGTAGTGCTTTCTCTTCTTCTTTATAATGCTAGAATAATGAAGTTGTTTTGCTGCTGATATTCACACAGAGTTCTGACAGACTGATTTCTTTATTATTTCTCGTGATCTCCAGAATAATGTTTAGAATATTTTTTTATAGTGATCGACTTTTTTTTTTTTTTAATCAATATCTTTTGATTTTTTTAATGTTTTTTTTCTAGTGATCTCCATATTATTTTTTGTCGATTTGTGTGTCAAGTTACCACAACACCATTATTATCTTATATTTTTTAACCTCAAGGAGGTTGGTTGATGTTGGTGTCCCTTGTTAATTTGACATTGTATTTTTGAAATGTACATGCCTACTCAGAAACAAACTGTCCTTTTTGAAGTAAAACACATAGCCAAGTATTTGTCAAAACAAAATAGAAATTTATTAGGGGTCATAACAAAATAAAGAGGAAGGCAATGCTGGATAAACTGTTGAAATTGGCGAAGCCTTTGTACCCCAGGGCAGACATCAACTATTTGACAGGCAAAATTGGTAGCCTGAGGAGTCCATTTAATAGGGAGCACAATCCGGTCCAGGACTCTGAGAGATCAGGAACAGCAGCAGATGACATATATGTCCCGAGGCTGTGGTCATACAATAGCCTGTGTCTTTTGTCAGACCAGACTGAACCCCGGCCATCACACTTTTTTCTTCCTTCCATGCTTGCTTCCAGGCTGTGGTGTTGAAGTTGTGGCAGGAGGAGGAGTATGGTCCAACTCACATACGTGACTTTTTTTGTGAGTTCGCCCATCACCCCCCTTATTTAGGACCCCCTTATAAATATGAGCTGCTCACTGATGAGGCGTTGGCCCACCTCCATTTCCTGCATCCTACTGGCTGTCATAAAGGCAAAGGCCTCTTGAACACTGGGGGTTGTTGTGAGGACCGCAGTAGCCTGCCGAATCAAACCAAGCGCAGACTCCTCCACATTCCTCCCCTACCTGGGCCTTTTTGTTGGAAGGCGGAGGGGAGGAAACTGCGATTTGGTCAGGCTACTTGGCCCAGCCACCTCCCGGTTGCAACTTACCCCCGCCACCTCCTGGCTGCCACTTACCCCCGCCACCTCCTGGCTGCCACTTTCCCCCGCCACCTCCTGGCTGCCACATTCCACAGCCTCCTCCTGGCTGAAACTTTCCTGTGTATGAAAATGGGACATAGTTTTAGTTTATTGTGCATCAATCCCATACAATTTTGAGAAATATGTTAAACAATGCTATACCTGACTCAAGCTGGGCTCCTCCACATCTTCTTCCTGGGTGGAAGGCCCAGGTTGGACATCGGAAGCCTCAGCTAAGGTGGAAGGAAGCATGGAAGGAAGGGTTGAGAGTGATGGCCTGATTTCAGTCTGGTCTGACAGAAATCGCAGTCTGTCATAGTACCATAGCCTGGGGACATAAATGTCATCTGCTGCTGCTCCTGATCTCTGGGAATCCTCTACCTTCTTGTGCTCCCTATTATTTGTGCTCCTCAGGCCACAAATTTTGCACTTCAAATAGGGGATGGTTGCCATGGGGATCTGCGGCTTCACCAATTCCATCAATTTATCCAGCGTTGCCTTCCTCTTTATTTTATTATTATAAAAGGGGTGTTTTACCTGCCACAGAAAAGGCAGCTCTCTGTACATATCAATGAATTAGGGGAGGAAGTAGTGATCATTGAATCGATCCATTTTATCTGCAAGACACAACACAAGACAAACCCTAATGTCAGGCTAAACTCTCATAATATTGTCCCAATATAGGCCTCAATCTATAAGCAGTATAGGTGTCAGAGAGGTTACCTGGTTGGGCGCCGGTGCGCGCCGGGGCGCGTTGGCGTTCGTGTCCCTGTGCGTGCTGGGGCGCGTGTCTCTGTGGGCACCGGCGTGCCTGGGCTCACCGGCCGTGGCGTGCGGGGTGGCGTCCGGGCGTTTGTGCGTACGCGCGTTCGCGCTAGCGCGCGTCCGCGTTAGCGCGCGTCCGCCTGTGGGCGCTGCCTTTGACATGTCTGGTGGTGTGGGCGTGCGTGCTGGTTCCGGGGGCGCGCTCGGGCGCGCGCGGGTGCGCGGCGCGCCTTGGCGAATCGGCGCGCGCACGTGCGCGGCGTTTTGGCGCCAATCAGCCTATTTGGATCCTGCCTCTGCACTGACCCAGTGCTGCCTGATCAAACAGCTCCGTGTCTTGTCCCGTGATCATCCCGTGTTCCTGTGCCTCCGTAGTGTTTACCTGTTGTGACCCGGCTACCTTTGGACCTCCCTTGATTGCTGCCTGTACCCGACCCCGGCTTGTCTGACCTCGCTTCTGCCTGCTCCCTTGTACCGTTGCTGCCAGCCCGTTGCCGACCTCTGCCTGTGTATGACCAAGTCTGACTAACTCCTGCTCAGCATCTGCTCCACCAAGTCTCAAGCTCTACCGGTTGCTTGCCAGACCACTGTGCTCCAGGACTTTACCTCAGGCTCTCATACCACTCCGCACTCGCGGGCCTCCTGTCTGCTCTACCAGGGGCCCCGAATCGGACACGTAAGGGAGCCTACCCTCTGCCCACGTGGACTCACCTGTCTGGTAAGTGTGGAACCTGACAGTATCAGGCAGCCATGACTGAGTCCGGGCAGGGGGCCTCCCCCATGGATGAACTGTGTAGGCACCTAGCGGGCCTTACTCAAGCCGTTAAAAGCCTACAGGAAGGCTATACCAGATTGGAAGGACAGGTCCAGGCCCTTTCAGCTTCTCCACCAGGGGCAGTCTCCGCCAACCCTGCCTCAGCACCTTCTGTAGTAATGCTACCACCAGAGCCCAGGGTGCCCACACCCGAAAAATTCTCCGGAGCACGCAGTAAGTTCCGAGCGTTTCGCAACGCATGCGAGCTCTACTTCGCTTTGCAGCCTCGAACATTCTCCCTGGAAGCTACTAAAGTGGGGTTCGTCATATCCCTTTTGATCGGAGAGCCTCAAACCTGGGCCCACCGCCTATTGGAGCAGAAGGCCCAATCTCTTGATTCCCTAGATGCCTTCTTCCTAGCTATGTCTCAGCTGTATGAGGACCCCCAGCTAACAACCACGGCAGAAGCCGCTTTACATGCCCTTCAACAAGGTCGCAGAGCTGCTGAAGATTACGCCGTGGAGTTTAGGCGTTGGAGCTCGGATACAGACTGGAACGACGCAGCCTTGCGTCACCAATACCGGCTGGGGTTGTCAGATCCGCTAAAAGACGAACTGGCACGAGTGGGGATACCGCAGACACTGGAAGAGTTAATTAATCTGTCCATCCAGATCGACCGTCGCCTCAGGGAGAGACGCTCTGAGAGGTCTGTTAGTCACCCACGCCTTACCTGGATGCTGCCTAGGGCTCCTTGTGCCCCAAACCAAGCTCCGCTGGTCTCTTCTACCCCGGGCCCGGAGGCCCCAGAGCCCATGCAGTTGGGACTGCTCCGTCCCTCTCTGACTTCTGAGGAGAAGACACGCAGGCGCACACTTAATCTGTGCCTGTACTGTGGGGAGTCTGGTCACTTTGCAAGAGTATGCCCAAACAAGAGACGTAAGTGTCTGCCATCTTCTTCTCTGTGTGCACCTGTCCTACCTAGTGCCGGTAACCATTTAACTTTCTCCATTGTATTGCAGTTACCTGGAAGGAGCATCCCAGTACCGGTCATCATTGACTCTGGAGCTTGTAGTGGTTTCATTGACCGGACCTTTGTCGAAACCCATCATATCCCCACTCAGACTAAAGCTCAAGGACTGGCAGTTTTCTTAGCGGATGGCTCCACCCTCCGCTCCGGACCCGTCACCCAAGAAACGGTTCCTCTGTTGGCCACCATTGGCCCGGAACATCAGGAACTTTTACGCCTAGATGTCATTTCCTCGCCTCTCTTCCCAGTCATCCTAGGAATACCTTGGCTACAGGCCCACAATCCCAGTATCAACTGGTCTACAGGCAAGATTCAGTTTTCCTCGGAATATTGCAGACAACATTGCTTACGGGGGACCCCATTAACTTCCTCCCAATGCCTGCGCATAGACTCTGAAGCTAAGCCCTGCCAAGATCTTCCCGAACCCTACCGGGATTTCCTGGACGTGTTCAGTAAAAAAGGAGCAGAAACCCTTCCAGTTCATAGGCCCTATGATTGCCCAATAGAACTCTTACCAGGTACCGAAGTCCCCTTTGGGAGGATCTTCCCTCTAACTGAGCAGGAGTTAGGCACCCTGAAGACTTATATAGACGAGAACCTGAAGAAAGGGTTCATCCGTCCTTCCACGTCTCCAGCTGGGGCAGGTATCTTCTTCGTGGAAAAGAAGGATCACTCCTTACGTCCTTGCATTGACTATCGGGAGCTCAATAAAATTACCATTAAAAACAGATACCCGCTACCCTTGGTTCCTGAACTATTCCAGAGACTGGGATCGGCTACCGTTTTTACCAAGCTTGACCTCCGTGGAGCCTATAATTTGATCCGCATAAGAGAAGGAGACGAGTGGAAGACGGCCTTTCGTACTCGATTCGGACATTACGAGTACCTCGTCATGCCTTTTGGTCTGTGCAATGCACCGGCGACATTCCAGCATTTCATCAACGATGTCTTTCACGACTTATTGGATCTTTATGTCATCGTCTACCTGGATGATATCTTGGTTTTCTCGGCCTCCCTGATGGAACACCGTAAGCATGTACGAAATGTACTTTCCCGGCTCAGACAGCATGGACTGTACGCCAAACTTGAGAAGTGTGAATTCGAGCTCCAATCTATCCAGTTCCTGGGCCTGATTATTTCCCCCGATGGCATAAAAATGGATCCACAGAAAGTATCCGCTATTCTGGATTGGCCTGCACCGACCGACAAAAAAGGAGTACAACGCTTTATTGGCTTCGCCAATTTCTATAGGAAATTTATTAAAGGATTTTCTGCAATCATAACTCCCATCACAGAGCTTACTAAACAAGGATGCCGATTCCGCTGGACACCTGAGGCACAAAAGGCCTTTGAAAAACTCAAGGCACTATTCACCTCAGCCACTATCCTTAAGCATCCCAACCCTGCCTTGCCCTTCGTCCTGGAGGTGGATGCGTCTGAGGTTGCAGTCGGAGCTGTGCTTTCACAGAGACAGGGTGCCAAATCACTGCTGTACCCTGTGGGATTCTTCTCACGCAAACTTTCTCTCTCCGAGAAAAACTACGACGTGGGTGATCGGGAGCTTTTGGCCATTAAAGCGGCTCTGGAGGAATGGCGTTACCTTCTGGAAGGCGCAGCACACCCCATATTGATCTACACAGATCATAAGAACTTGGAATATCTAAGGACAGCCAAAAGATTGAGACCCCGGCAGGCCAGATGGGCACTTTTTTTTTCCAGATTTATTTTCCACATTACGTTCAGGCCCGGATCCAAGAATGTTAAACCTGATGCTCTCTCCCGGATGTTCCTCGATTCCGAAAGAACCGTGTCCCCAGATACTATCCTTCCCTCTGGAAATTTCCTAATTCTTCAGGAGGATCTAATTTCCCGAATCAGACGCGCCTCCATGGGAATGTCTCCACCTGCCGAGTCTTGTACCAAGGATGGACTGTTCTGGTTCAAGAATAAGATTGTGGTCCCTGAGGAGTTAAAGGTACAGGTGTTAAGTTTATGTCATGATCATAAACTGGCTGGCCACTTCGGCACTCGAAAAACAACCAACCTCGTCCAACGCACCTTTTGGTGGCCATGTCTTACTAAGGATTGCAAGGACTATGTGGAGTCCTGTAACACGTGTGCCAGAAACAAGACTAGCCGGACAAGAGCATGGGGCCTGTTGAGGCTATTGCCAGTCCCAGAGAGGCCATGGACCATGATATCAATGGACTTCATTGTTGAGCTTCCACCATCAGAAGGTTTTTCGTCCATTTTTGTTGTGGTTGACAGGCTGTCTAAAATGGCCCACTTCCTCCCCATGAAGGGCACCCCTTCAGCCATGGAGACCGCTTCCATCTTCATAAAGGAGATCGTCAGGCTGCATGGAGTCCCGACCAACATAGTCTCGGACAGGGGCGTTCAGTTCACCTCCAGATTCTGGAAGGCCCTTTGTGGCGCGCTCGAGATCGAGCTGTCATTCTCTTCGGCTTACCACCCTCAGTCAAATGGGCAAACCGAGAGGACGAACCAGACTTTAGAGCAATACATCCGCTGTTTTTCTGCCTTTTCCCAGGACGATTGGGCCTCCCTGCTTCCCATCGCGGAGTTCTCCTACAATAACTCCCTACATTCAGCTACGAACCAGTCTCCGTTTTTTGCCAACTACGGTTTCCATCCATCCTTCTTGCCCGGATCAGTCCCTGAATGCCCTGTTCCTGCAGTATCCCAAACTTTGGACTTTTTCTCTAGCAACAATAAATTGCTGCAGGAGACCATGACCAAGGCTCAGGAAGATTATAAGAAAATCTTTGATAGGAAGAGACGGGGGGAACTTGTTCTTGAACCTGGCAATTCTGTCTGGCTGTCTACCGCTAATCTCAAGTTGGCCTGCCCATCCAAGAAACTGGGCCCCAAATACCTGGGTCCCTTCCGGATCAAAAGGAAGATCAACAACGTGGCCTACGAACTTGACCTTCCTAATTCTCTGAGGATACATCCAGTGTTCCACGTATCTCTCCTGAAGCCAGTCACTCCTAACTTCTTTTCTGGTCGCAACATTGGTCCACCCAAACCTATTGTGGTGAATGGCGAAGAGGAGTTCGAAGTGGAAGCAATTCTAGATTGTAGAAGAAGGCACAATCAGGTGCAATATCTAGTAAAATGGAAAGGCTATGGACCCGAAGATAATTCGTGGGAGCCGGAAAGCAATTTACACGCCAGAGAACTTCTGCAGTCCTTCAAAACCTCTCATGCCTCGAAGATGGCCCAGCTGGGCATCCGGAGTCTGCCCTTGAGGAGGGGGCACTGTCAGAGAGGTTACCTGGTTGGGCGCCGGTGCGCGCCGGGGTGCGTTGGCGTTCGTGTCCCTGTGCGTGCTGGGGCGCGTGTCCCTGTGGGCACCGGCGTGCCTGGGCTCACCGGCCGTGGTGTGCGGGGTGGCGTCCGGGCGTTTGTGCGTTCGCGCTAGCGCGCGTCCGCGTTAGCGCGCGTCCGCCTGTGGGCGCTGCCTTTGACATGTCTGGTGGTGTGGGCGTGCGTGCTGGTTCCGGGGGCGCGCTCGGGCGCGCGCGGGTGCGCGGCGCGCCTTGGCGAATCGGCGCGCGCACGTGCGCGGCGTTTTGGCGCCAATCAGCCTATTTGGATCCTGCCTCTGCACTGACCCAGTGCTGCCTGATCAAACAGCTCCGTGTCTTGTCCCGTGATCATCCCGTGTTCCTGTGCCTCCGTAGTGTTTACCTGTTGTGACCCGGCTACCTTTGGACCTCCCTTGATTGCTGCCTGTACCCGACCCCGGCTTGTCTGACCTCGCTTCTGCCTGCTTCCTTGTACCGTTGCTGCCAGCCCGTTGCCGACCTCTGCCTGTGTATGACCAAGTCTGACTAACTCCTGCTCAGCATCTGCTCCACCAAGTCTCAAGCTCTACCGGTTGCTTGCCAGACCACTGTGCTCCAGGACTTTACCTCAGGCTCTCATACCACTCCGCACTCGCGGGCCTCCTGTCTGCTCTACCAGGGGCCCCGAATCGGACACGTAAGGGAGCCTACCCTCTGCCCACGTGGACTCACCTGTCTGGTAAGTGTGGAACCTGACAATAGGCCACTGATGCCCCAGGTTAAAATTGTACCTTCGGCGCTTCCGATACTCCCCGCTCACAGATCATACGTACTCCGTACGCGTGTTACGCTTTATATACACTGCGCATGCAGTGTAGACCAGTTGATACTGGGATTGTGGGCCTGTAGCCAAGGTATTCCTAGGATGACTGGGAAGAGAGGCGAGGAAATGACATCTAGGCGTAAAAGTTCCTGATGTTCCGGGCCAATGGTGGCCAACAGAGGAACCGTTTCTTGGGTGACGGGTCCGGAGCGGAGGGTGGAGCCATCCGCTAAGAAAACTGCCAGTCCTTGAGTCCTGGTTGTTATGGTTGATGAAGTCTACCGTACTCTGTACTGCCGGGACTGAGGACTCTGGAAGGAAATCAGGTAAAAAGGTTAGATGGAACCCATAATTGGCAAAAAAGGGGGATTGACCGGTGGCTGAGTGTTTGGCATTGTTGTAAGCAAATTCTGCCAGCGGCAGCAAGGATACCCAATCGTCCTGTGAAAAAGAGGTAAAACATCTGATGTACTGCTCAAGAGTCTGATTGGTCCTCTCTGTCTGACCGTTGGTCTGAGGGTGTTAGGCCGAAGACAGAGCCAGTTTGATTTTTAAAGATTCACACAGAGCTCTCCAAAAACGTGAGGTAAATTGTACCCCCCTGTCAGAGGTTATGTTCACAGGAATTCCGTGGAGTCTAATGATTTCCTTAATGAAAATGTGAGCTGTTTCCATAGCTGACGGAGTTCCTTTTAATGGAAGAAAGTGGGCCATCTTGGTAAAACGGTCTACTATCACAAAAATAGCAGAACAACCTTCTGAACATGGGAGCTCCACAATAAAGTCCATGGATATCATCTTCCAGGGCCTATCGGGTACTGGCAAGGGTTTTAACAGACCCCAAGCTCTACTCCTGGATGTCTTATTCTGGGTACAGATAGGGCAAGATTTGACATATCTCTCACAAAAGTCCTTCAAATTGGGCCACCAGAAAGTACGCTGTACCAATTCCAGAGTTTTACGAACCCCAAAGTGACCTGCCAGTGGATGATCGTGAAGGAGTGCCAAGACCTTGACCCGAACCTCCTCAGGAACAAAAATTTGGCTACCTTTCCAGAACAGTCCGTCCTTGCTACTTAGGGTAAGGCCTGAGGGTCTGGTTGCTCCAGAAGATGCTTCCTTAATCTGAGAAAGAAGATCAGCTTGGATGAGCAAAAAATTGTTTGCAGGTAAAATGGTATCTGGAGCAGATAAATCCTTTGGGTTGTCATGCATTCGAGATAATGCGTCTGGTTTGACATTTCTTGAACCCGGCCGATACGTAATGTGGAAGGAAAAGCGTGAGAAAAACAGCGCCCAACGGGCTTGACGGGGTTTTAACCTTTTAGCGGATCGCAAATATTCTAAATTCTTGTGATCAGTATAAATTAGCACTGGATGCACAGCCCCCTCCAACAGGTACCTCCACTCCTCTAATGCAGTCTTGATGGCGAGAAGCTCCCGATCACCGACATCATAGTTTCTCTCCACAGGGGAGAGTTTTCGGGAGAAGAATCCTACGGGATGCATAACGTCCTTACTGCCTTTTCGTTGCGAGAGTATCGCACCGACCGCTATCTCAGAAGCGTCCACTTCTAGAATGAATGGCAAGGATGGTTCAGGGTGACTAAGAATAGGTGCTGAAGTAAAAAGTCTCTTAAGGTTCACAAAAGCCTCTTGGGCTAGGTGATTCCAGGAGAAACGGGTATTCTGCTTGGTCAGTTGTGTGATTGGTGCGATTATAGCAGAGAACCCCTTGATGAACTTTCTGTAAAAGTTTGCGAACCCGATGAATCGCTGAACCCCTTTTTTGTCCAGGGGTACCGGCCAGTCCAGAACGGCAGAAACCTTTTGTGGGTCCATCTTGATGCCAGTCGATGAGATAATCAAGCCCAGGAATTGGATGCTCTGATTCTCGAATTCGCATTTTTCCGCCTTTGCATACAGCCTGTGTAAGCGGAGACGACCCAATACTTGACAAACATGTTTCCGATGGAGATCTAGGGATTCCGAAAAGATCAAAATATCGTCTAGATATGCGATCACAAACAGGTCTAAAAAGTCTCTAAGCACATCATTAATTAGGTGTTGAAAGGTTGCAGGGGCATTACAGAGTCCAAAAGGCATGACTAGATATTCATAATGCCCGAATCGGGTCCGAAAAGCTGTTTTCCACTCATGCCCAGCCCGAATGCGGATCAGATTGTAGGCCCCTCTTAGATCAAGCTTAGAAAAAATGACAGCAGTCCTTAATTTTTGGAATAGTTCGGGTATCAAGGGTAGGGGATACCGATTTTTAACCGTGATCTTATTCAATTCCCGGTAGTCAATACACGGGCGGAGAGTTTTGTCCTTCTTGGTAACAAAGAATATTCCCGCTCCTGCTGGAGAAGTAGAATGACGAATAAATCCTTTGGCTAAGTTTTCATCAATGTATGCTTTCAACACTTCTTGTTCCTTTTCGGATAGGGGAAAGATGCGTCCAAAGGGGATTTCGGATCCTGGCAGCAACTCGATGGGGCAATCGTAGGGACGATGAGGTGGAAGAGAATCTGCCCCCTTTTTGCTGAAGACATCCATGTAGTCATGATAGTGTTTGGGAATGGCTTGACGATTTGTCTGGTCGGAGTCCACACAAAGTAGGGTAGCTTGGGGATCCGAGTCTTTCGCCAGACAGTGTTCCTGACAGTAGGATGACAGAAATTTTATTTCTCCAGATGCCCAATGGATGTGTGGATCGTGGGCCTGAAGCCAGGGAATGCCCAGGATAATGGGAAACATAGGGGAGGAGATGGCGTCAAGGGTCAGCAGTTCTTTGTGTTGAGAAGGAGTCGTAGCGGGTAATGGCAGGGTTTCTTGTGTCACTTGTCCGGATCTGATACGGGAGCCATCAGCAAGGAAGACAGAGAGTCCATGGGCTTTAGTCTGTAAAGGGATGTTGTGCAGGTTGGCAAAATTTAAGTCTATAAAGCAGCTGCATGCCCCGGAGTCAATAATTGCGTTGACTTGGAGTGTCTTTTCTTGAAGCTGTAATGAGAGAGGAATGGCAAGATGGGTAGAATTTGTGGATAAAGCAGAGAGACTGGTAGGTATAGAAGATGAACACTTACTCATTCTGATTGGGCAATTATGGACATAATGCCCGGTTCCTCCACAGTAAAGACACAGATTCAATTGTCGACGTCGGGCACGTTCTTCGGGGGTCAGGGCAGGTCGCATCAGACCTAGCTGCATTGGTTCGGAGGTATCTAATGTGGTATTGACTGGAGGTGGACTTGGCACAGGTAAGTAGCGGGATGCAGGAATCGGTGCACGTGGTGTCATCCAGGTCGGGCGGTTAGGTTGAACTGCCCGTTCAGATCGGCGTTCTCGGAGGCGACGATCGATCTGAATGGTTAGGGTGATCAAGGCCTCCAAGGTGTTTGGAATACCAACTCGAGCCAGTTCATCTTTTAGATTTTCAGACAGTCCAATGCGGAATTGATGACGCAGAGCCGCGTCGTTCCACTGGGTATCCGCGCTCCAACGTCTAAATTCAGCAACATAGTCCTCCGCAGGTTTGCGGCCTTGTTGGAGCGCGAGCAGAGCAGATTCAGCTGTGGCAGTCAGTTGAGGATCCTCATACAATTGTGCCATGGCTTCGAAGAAGGCAGATAAGGATTGGGTTGGAGCTGAGTCCCCTTCAAGTAAACGGTGTGCCCAGGTCTGTGGTTCCCCTTGGAGGAGGGAAATGACAAATCCAACTTTAGTGGCTTCCAATGAAAAGGTTCTGGGCTGTAAGGCAAAAAAGAGCTGGCAGGCATTGCGAAAACCTCGAAACTTAGACCGGTCACCGGAGAATCTTTCAGGAGTGGGGACTCGTGGTTCAGGAGGGAGCATTACCACTGAAGGCCCTGGAACAGTCTGTGTTGGGGTGGCCGGTGAAGAGGAGGTTGAAGGATTAACCCCTGCAAGGTTCTGGACTTGTCCCTCCAGTCTGTTATAATTGTCCTGAAGAGCTTGCACTGCTTGGGTGAGGGCTGCCAGGTGTGTGCATATCTCCTTCAATGGAGAGGTATCTCCTGCAGGCTCAGACATGGCTGCTTCGTACTGTTAGGTACCTGGTAGGAGAGCCTGACTTTGTAGGAGAAGACCTCTCATACAACGCTGGTTCAGGAGCCACTGGAGTGGGGACAGTGGTCTCCTGAGCGCAGTGGGGTAGGAGTGCCTGTTGAGCTGAGTCTCTGATGCAGAAGAGGTGAGAGGTCCCGCAGGGATGGCTGGACTGCAGATCAGGTGAGACTGGAAGCAGCAGACTGGAACACTTGAACGTGCAGAGGTCTCTGGAGCTGAAGCTGAAGGTGCAACAGCAAGGACAACAGGAACAAGCAGGGTCAGACGATCCGGGTCAGCGAGGATATGAGGCAGGCAAAGTACAGCAGGCAGAGGCAGAGTCGGTAGGCAGGCAGAGTTTGGCAACGGTATCAGGCAGGTAGCATAAGAATAGTCAAACAGGCCGGGTCGGATTGGAGCAGGACGGATGGTCAAACAAGCCGGGTCAGATAGGTAGCAAACAATCAGATAACTAATACTAGAATCACGAAGCAGCAATGTGTCAAAGCACAGGGGGGCTTTTAAGTGTACTTTGGCGCCAAACTGGCGCTATCGCGAACGCGCGCACGCCCGTCCGCGCCCACGTGCACACGCGCGCGCCCAAGCGCCGCGAACCCGCGCGCCCTAGCGCCGCGCCGATGCCCGGGAACAACAGGTATTTGCTGAGCAGCGCGCAACGGCGCGCGCCGGCGCATAGGCGTACGCCGACGCCCCGGTTCGGTGCCAATGGTGCCCTGACAATTTGTCCTGTGTTCCTATTATTATTATTATTATTACTTGCATGCCGCTCCATGTGCTTTTCTTTACTATTGTACAGTTTAAAATGGCAACTTTCAGGTTCGTGGGCACAGTAATCGTTCGTAGTAAACATCGTTTGTTCGCTCACTAATACAATGTTTTTGGCAGATGCAGGTTAACTACATTTGTTCATGCCTATTTGTATTAAAAGAAGTTTGTTGTCTAGATGGGTTTGTAACTAGAATGAAATGCAAACTTGATTCAGTGTAAGGTGAGGACTCTCAGCAGCTATTTACACTGTCACACTATCTGGACGCAGGAGCACTAGTGTGGGACACCAGAACACCCTTTTTAGGGTGTCCCACACAGGTGCTCCAGTGGATACTATGGGGTGTCTCCATGTGTGAAACTTTACCAAAAAAATTAAGTATTACAGCTTTAAGAACGGGAAAAAATCATGTCTTCAGCTTTGAACTCTGCCAAAACAGACAATTGTATGACATTTCCAAGCAATGTTTCATATTCCTATTTCTTGCCTCAAATATCTGTGTGCTAAGTATACCTTTTTGTTTTCACATAGGGAAGAAAAGAATCGGGACATATGAGGACATCAGGAACCCCACACCTCATAAAGAAGGGGAAGTCACCACACAACAACCTGAGGATGTGGATGCAGAACCTGAGGATGTGGAGGGAGAAGTTCAGGAAGTGGGCGAAATAGTGACCACAACAGGTCTGTGTCTGAGACCACAGCTTCAGGTAATAGATGTATGCCTGCATATTTATAATATATGTTTTTTTTTTAATTTTAGGTGATGTGGATGTTGTGGAAGAAGAAACTCATTTCACCATCAAGTCCTCATCAGGGAGATAATGGTGTGCAATCGGGATTTAGAGCTGATAAAGGAAAACATCAATGATGTTAAAAAAAAATGAAGAACATCATTGATGTTTTAGGCAGAATCTAAAACACAAAAAATTGTACCTTTTTTTGTGGAATTTTTTCTTTTAAATCAAGTTTTAAAGTATTTTAGAAGCCAAATTTTGAAGATGCACACAGTGTGTCAACATGTGCTATCTGCCATCACGGGATATCAATGTACGCGTTTTGTGGGTGCAACCCCTTCCTCGCAACTCAAGTAGGTAAGAGGAAGGGGTTGCACCCCCGAAACACGTCCATTGATCCCCCATGATGGAAGCTAGCACATGTTGACATTAGGCATGGGATCAGAAGGGAAATCCACATTTTGACTCCCAATTTGGGTGCATCTTCAAAATTTGGCTTTTACAGGGGTGACATCACCCCATCTGATGAAGGCAAGATCAACACAGTTTTGACATACTAATGTCTCATATTGCCTTCACTTTTTCAAAGTTGAACTTTGTAAGTTCCTGAGTTGTGTATGTTAAGGTTTGAAACATGCCTGTTTAACCAAAAAAATTATATTTCTAATGTCAAACATAAAAGCAAAGATTTGGTTGGTTTGTTCAAAAACCCTTTTCTAACGCACATGTGAATGTGCACGAAGTAAAATGTTTTATACTCAACAATGTGTGGCTTCTTCTTTCAATGCCAGTTTTTGGAGTAAGTTGGTGTTTACAGTGACAGCAGGGGTTATTTACTAAAGGTAAATCCACTTTGCACTACAAGTGTACTTTCAGTGCAAAGTGTATTTGCTTTTAGTAAATAACCCACACAGTGCTCTAAAATTGGCCCCAATCAGGCCATTTTAGGCACTCCAAACAATTAATTCATGGTGCTGAAAAGGATGATTATTTTTATCATTAATGCATTACATACATTAACAACAAAAACAATGTGTGTGTGTAGCAGACCCACAACATAATAGTTAGCTGAAGAAGAGATGGTCACCTCATGTATCAAATAAATTACGTTTGCACTATTTAAGAAAATGGCCAAAAAGAAAAGCTCATTGGAGAACCTAGGAGACAGCTAAAAGAAACACAAGCAGTAAATCAAATGAAATATTATTTCAGTTTAAAATAAAAATGTATTTACAAATGTTTCTCAAACATTTGCTGGCATATCAATGGCCCCCCTACCCTCAAAGTACTCCAGATATTTTTGTCTGACTTTGGGGGGGCAAGCCAGGACAGCCAGCTTCAAGTGCCGTTAGGGCTGATTGATCTGGAAAGCTGGCCTCAGGCCCAACTGAGGCCACATAGGTTGTAGCATTTTTCCTTAGAAAATTGTACATAATGCAGCAGGCAATCACTATACGGTTGAGTTTATATTCCGCCATGTGGATTGGCGTCAGGAATAGGTGGAACCGGCTGGCCATTATGCCAAAAGTATTTTCCACCACTCTTCTGGTTCTGGCCAGCCGGTGGTCCAGGGTAAGGGTCCTCATGGGAAATGGCCTCATCAGGTGTTCACCAAGCCCAAATGCTTCATCAGCGACGAACATGAATGGAAGACCAGCCACGTTGTCTTCCGGAGGTGGCAAGCCCAAGCCACCATTCTGGAGCCATCTGTAAAACTCCATCTGGGCGATGACTCCACCATCTGACAAGCGGCCATTCTTCCCCACGTCCACATACAAAAACTTGTAGGTCGCTGACACCACCGCCAACATCACAATACTATTAAACCCCTTGTAATTATAGTAGTATGACCCCAAGTTGGGGGTGGGACGATGTGGACGTGTTTCCCATTGGTTGCCCCTCCGCAGTTGGGAAAGTCCCACCACTGGGCAAAGTGGGATGCCACAGTCTGGCATTCCGGTGGGGTTGAAGGAAACTGTGGAGTCAAACACGAAAAAAAAAATAGTACTTTTGCACATAACATTGCAAGCAGATTAGACACAAACATTCTTGGTCAACATCAGTATAACATTTATTTTAAGGAGTATTTAAAGACAAAAGTATAAGGTCCACTTATCAGATTCCTCACCCCCTCTGATGGCCCATTGTAAAAATTTTAGGGGGGGTATGTTTTGGACAGGTAACCATCTCCACTTCATTTGTGTTCTCTTCCTGTTTTTTGTCTACATGATGTAAAGGCATAATCTAACATCCTCCATAAAAGTAAAGCTGTTTGATGTTTTCAAGAAGCTTCCAAAGCATAATTATTCAAAACCTGCTAATATCTACACTCAAACAGGATTTGGCCCATTTGAAGAAGACCATAAGTGCTGGTAGTGTGGTAGTGCTCCTCGGGCAGAGGGATGACCCCAGGAACTGGTAACACAAAGTCCCAGCCAACTACAGTCAATGGTTGCAAGCCCAGTGGTGACCGCCATTGTCAATGGACAGGAGGTCTGAAGTCACAATCATGGAGTATGACTACGTCTATTGTTTTAGAATGCGAGACCAGCTGGACCTCTCCTGGCTATCCCCTAAAGTGGCAAATAACTTGCCTATCCTAGTGAAAGGCATCACTTTGGCGAAGATCCAGATTGATGACCAAGTGGTGGATCGGGTAGGAGTATTGGTGGCTCAGTCAGCTCTTCTGTGCTCATTGTTTTGGGCATGAGCATGTTAAAGACTTGGACTTGCCCCTCTAGCTGGCCAAGTTTGAGCGTTCTGATCGTTAGGCACAAGGCTGCGGTCTGCGAGCTGTGTGGCTCAACATCATCAAGGCCTGTGGACGGGTTGTTCGGACACCCCCCAAGCAGAAGCTTTTACTGACACCCCTCCAAGAGGTAGTATTGTCCCCCCCATCAGGGCCACAAGAAGCTGCAAGGGCCTACTGTGATGTTAGAACCCCCGCAAGGACTCCCCGGTGGTGACGGGGCAGCGGCTGGTTGCACACACCCTCTCCAAGGTTCACAAAGGGAACCTGGTGCAGCTCATCAACCTGGGGACCACTCCAATTGCACTTCCCAACCATGGAACCCTAGCAATACATGACACAATAAAAGCTACTGCTGGAACATCTGGACATCCCTTTCCAGGACTATCCCCTACCCCAACAGAGGTTGCTACACCAACTGCTAGAGAAGCACCTGTTGCTCTTTGCCACCAGCTCAGAAGACTACGGGTACACAGAGACCATTTACCACCCAATACATACAGGGTATGTTCCACCAATCAGGAGCAGTACCACTACTGCAAGTTGAATGCTTGTACCCACTTGGATGCCTACCCATTTCCTCCAAGTGTAGAAATCACTAATGGTGTTGTGGCAGGAAAAGTATTTCTCTACCCTTGACCTGGTGAGCAGCTAAAGTCTCTGTAAAGGATCAGGATCCAAAAAAAGACTGCCTTTATCATGCCCCTGGAACTGTTTGAGTTTAATTATCTGTCCTTTTCCTGTCCCGCACTTTTCACCGCCTAATGGAGGGTTGCTTGGGAGACTAATTTTGAGAGTGTGCTAGTTTATCTGGATGATATCATCATTTTCTCCAAAATTTTTGAGGTCCAACACTTGATGCAGGTGTTGGTGAAAAAATACCAAGAATGAGAGAGGTAGTAAACTGGAACCTAAATGGGAGCATACTTCCTGTCAGGTGGAGAAGCAGCCCTTCCCTTCAAACTCCGGTGTATGATGTAGTCTCAGAAGGGCCAAATCTCATCAAGAGACGTCTCCACCGTAGCTTGCTGAGGTCTTGTGTGCTGAGTGGAGACTGTTCTTCCAGGCCAGCTGAAGACAGGGAGTCATTTAACTCCACGGATATTTAACCAGCTTAAGAAGTGCCTGAAGAATGATACCTACCCCCTCTCCTACTTGAGTCTCTGTTCCCTGACACTCCAGAGGCAGAGAACCCCAGCCCAGTGTTTTTGGAGAGTCCAACTACCCCAGAGGGTACCACAGACTGTCCGGATCTGTCTGAGGAATTGGTTCTGGGCCCAAAAGAAGAAGGTTTGGAGGATGCAGACAGCCCTCACCCTCCTGCAGTCCCGAAACCTCGACCTGAATCTGATCACTTGCAACCTGATTTCACAGAGGACACTGGGACTCGCTGTGCTTTGCAGTCTAACCATGGGCAGTTTCCTGTCAGATACTCTGATTAAAAAGTGCAGTGCAATCACATTAAAAAAAAAAGAGCACTACTTTCATGAGTTAATTTGCAAACCCATCTTCTAAACATTCAATCATTGTGACAATTAATTAAAGTGTTTGTTCACCAATGCCAGAAGTCTGCCAAGCAAAATAGGTGAGTTGGAAGCTCTGGTGCACGAGGAGAACTATGATTTAATGGATATTGCAGAATCTTAGCTTCATCCTGGGCTAATAATATTTCTGGCTATGCGCTCTTTCAGAAAGACAGGGTAAAACAGAGGGGTGGTGGTGTCTGTCTCCATGTGAGAAGTGATCTCAATGCGAGTGTAAAAGAGGACCTAGTTGATGGAGAGTGTGATGAGTCTGAAGCATTATGGGTGGAACTGTAAATGGGTGTGCATACTACAAAGAAAACAAACATCTGGGTAGCAGTGACCATAACATGATTTCATTTAATGTTAGCTGTAAGCAACAAGCTCAAGCAACAAGCTCATACGGGAACTATAAATACACCTACATTTAAGAGAGCAATTCCAAGGATGAGGGCTGCTCTCCAAGACTTAGACTGGGAGGGAATATTGGCACCAATGAACACAGAACCGAAATGTGAATTCTTCAAAAAGACTATGCAAACTCACTGCAAACTATATTTCCCATGGGTAATACATTTAAAAGGCTAAAATAAAACCTATGTAGCTCACAGCCACAGTTAACCACTTGCCAACCGGCTCATGCAGACATACATCTGCAAAGTGGCATGGGTGCGCAAAACAACATACCCGTACGTCGCTGCGTCATCCGCGGCTAGCTGGCATGGAGAGGCAGAACAGGGAGATGCCTAGGTAAACAAGGTATTTCCCTGTTCTGCCTAGCAACATGACAGGGATCTACTGCTCCCAGTGATTGGGAGCAGTGATCTCTGTCATGTTCTAGTGAGCCCATCCCCCCTACAGTTAGAACATGCTGAGGGAACACAGTTAACCCCTTGATCGCCCCCTAGTGTTTAACCCCTTCCCTGCCAGTGACATTTACACAGTAATTAGTGCATTTTTATAGCACTGATCGCTGTATAAATGCCAATGGTCCCAAAATAGTGTCAAAAGTGTCAGATCTGTCCGCTGCAGTCATGATAAAAATCGCAGATTGCCGCCATTACTAATAAAAAAAAATTATTACTAAAAATGCCATAAATCTATCCCCTAATTGTAGACGCATTAACTTTTGCGCAAACCAATCAATATACGCTTATTGCGATTTTTTTTACCAAAAATATGTAGAAGAATACATATTGGCCTAAACTGTGGAAGAAATTTGTTTTTTTATATATTTATATTATATTATAGAAAAAGGTAAAAAATATTGCTTTTTTTTCAAAACTGTCGCTCTTTTTTTGATTATAGCGCAAAAAATTTGGTGATCAAATACCACCAAAAGAAAGCTCTATTTGTGGGAAAAAGTGAGACGTCAATTTTGTGGGGGTACAACGTCGCACGACCGCGCAATTGTCAGTTAAAGCGAAGAAGTGCTGTATCGCAAAAAAGGACTTGGTCAGGAAGGGGGTAAATCCTTCCAGGGCTGAAGTGGTTAAAAAAGCTATAAATAATAAGAAAATAACTTTTAAAAAATATAAAAATGTTTAAATGTTACAAAGAATAAAAAAATATGTAAAAAGGAAGTCAAGGATGCAAAAGTTCAAAACGAATGACAGATTGCAAAAAATAGTAGGACAAACCCTAAACAAATTCTTCAACTATATTAATAGTAAAAAAGGTCAGGTCTGAGCATGTAGGCCCTTTACAAAATAATCCAGAGTGGGTGACTGGGGACAAAGAGAAGGCAAATTTATTAAATACTTTTTTCAGCTCTGTGTATACAAAGGAGAATGGGGGAGCTCATGTCCACAATGGGGATGGTATTGACACAGCCTTAAAATGATCCACAATGGTTCGAAAGTGGTATGGTCCAGAAATATTTAGACAGAATAAAGGTGAATAAAGCACCTGGACCAGATGGCATCCACCCAGGGATCCTAAAAGAACTGAGCTCTTTCATTTCAAAGCCATTGTTTCTAATTTTTAGTGACTCTTTAATGACTGGAAAAGTACCACTGGATTGGTGTGGGGCCAGTGTGGTGCCTATATTTAAGAAAGGATCAAAGTCTTTACCAAGTAACTATAGACTTGTTAGTTTAACTTCTATAGTCTGGAAGATACTGGAGAGTTTACTAAAAGAGCCCATGGAGGAGTTCTTGTTGTAAAAAAATATGTACAGTGCCTTGAAAAAGTATTCATACCCCTTGAAATTTTTGCACATTTTGTCATGTTACAACCAAAATAGTAAATGTATTTTATTGGGATTTTTTGTGATAGGCGAACACAAAGTGGCACATAATTGTGAAGTGGAAGGAAAATAATATATGTCTTTTTTTTACAAATAAATATCTGAAAAGTGTGGTGTGCATTTGTATTCAGCCCCCTTTACTCTGATACCCCTACATAAAATCTACTGGAACTAATTGCCTTCAGAAGTCACCTAATTATTAAATAGAATCCACCTGTTTGTAATTTAATCTCAGTATAAAAACAGCTATTCTGTGAAGCCCTCAGAGGTATGTTAGAGAACCTTAGTGAACAAACAGCATCATGAAGGCCAAGGAACACACCAGAAAGGTTAGGGATAAAGTTGTGGAGAAGTTTAAAGCAGGGTTAGGTTATAAAAAAATATCCCAAGCTTTGGACATCTCATGGAGTACTGTTCAATCCATCATTCCAAAATGGAAAGAATATGGCACAACTGCAAACTCGAGACATGGCCGTCCACCTAAACTGACAGGCCGGGCAAGGAGAGCATTAATCAGAGAAGCAGCCAAGAGGCCCATGGTAACTCAGGAGGAGTTGCAGAGATCCACAACTCAGGTGGAAGAATCTGTCCACTGGACAACTATTAGTCATGCACTCCACAAATCTGGACTTTATGGAAGAGTGGTAAGAAGAAATCCATTGTTGAAAGAAAGCCATAAAATTCCCATTTGCAGTTTGCAAGAAGCAATGTGTGGGACACAGCAAACATGTGGAAGAAGATGCTCTGGTCAGATGAGACCAATTTGAACTTTTCGGCCTAAAAGCAAATTGCTAGTGTGGTGGAAAACTAACACTGCACATCACCCTGAACGCAACATGGCGGTGGCAGCATTATGTTGTGGGGATGGAGGTTCACCTTCCAGCAGGACAACGACCTTAAACATATAGCCAGAGCTACAATGGAATGGTTTAGATCAAAGCATATTCATGTGTTAGAATGGCCCAATCAAAGTCCAGACCTAAATCCAATAAAGAATCTGTGGCAAGACTTGAAAATTGCTGTTCACAGACGTTTTCCATCCAATATGACAGAGCTTGAGCTATTTTGCAAAGAAGAATGGGCAAAAATGTCACTCTCTAGATGCACAAAGCTGGAAGAGACATACCCAAAAAGACTTGCAGCTGTAATTGCAGGTGGTTCTACAAAGTATTGACTCAGGGGGGCTGAATATAAATGCAAGCCACACTTTTTCAAATATTTAATTGTAAAACATGTGTAAAACCATTTATCATTTTCCTTCTACGTCACAATTATGTGCCACTTTGTGTCTATCACATAAAATCCCAATAAATTACATTTACTTTTTTGGTTCTAGCATGACAAAATGTGGAAAATTTCAAGGGGTATGAATACCATTTCAAGGCCCTGTAGTATACTTGGATTTTGCAAAAGCGTTTGACACAGTTCCCCACACATGGCTAATGTGCAAGGTTAGGTCTACAGGCTTGAAAAAATCAATTTGTAAATTGATAGAAAACTGGCTAAAAGACAAAATTCAGAGAGTAGTGGTTAATGATTTTTACTCTAAACGGTCTAAGGTTATTAGTGGTGTACCCCAAGGTTTAGTGTTGAGACCCTTACTTTTTAATACCTTTATTAATGATATAGGGTCTGGCATTAAAAGTACCATTTCAGCCTTTGCAGATGACACGAAACTATGTAGTGGAATAACGTCCTTACAGGATGTCTCCAACTTACAAGCTGACCTCAATGCACTGTTTAATTGGGCAACTATGTGGCAAATGAGGTTTAGACTGCGTTCACACATGCTGCGGCCGCGGCTTACAGCAGGGGGTCCCATACATTCCTGTTCACCAATTCAGATGTGAATCAGGTCTGAATTTTTGCCTGAATTCGCACCTGAATCAGAACCAAAGACGCACAGGACCCTTTCCAAATGAGGCCCGCTGCCGCATCGGAGTTGTGTGAACTGGCTCCATTGCAAGCCGGGCACACTCTCCTGTCATGCGAATCGGATGCAAAGAAACCGCATCCACTTCGCATAAGTGTGTACCCAGCCTTAATGTTGATAAATGTAAAGTTATGCACTTGGGGGCTAAGAATATGCATGCATCATAAGGGGTCCATATAGTGAATATGGTGTTGAGTTATTCACTTTAGGTCATCACAGAGGACAAGGGGGCACTCTTTAGGTCTACAGGAAAAGAGATTTTCATCTCCACATATGGAAATATTTCTTCACAGTAAGAGCTGTGAAAATGTGGAATAGACTCCCTTAAAAGGTGGTTCTGGATGGCTCAATAGATTACTTTTAAAAAGGCCTAGATTCTTTCCCAAATGTACAAAATGTACATAATATAACTGGGTACTAACATTTATAGGTAAAGTTGATCGATTGGGAGTGAAGATGGCCGAAAAGTTAGAGGGGTTTTTAAACTAGGTTACGGGGGGGGGGGGGTCCAGAGGTACAGATAGTCAGTATGGAACATATTCCAGAGGGTAGTATTGGGGGCATTAGTGGTAGGTTGACTAAAGCACATAAGCCAGAGTTAAGTATAGTAACAAGTCCTATTTGCAATCTCAGAACACCCAGTAAGAAGACAGTATGCGACCGGTCTAAACTACGTGGAATTTTCACCAATGCCAGGAGCCTGGCGGAAAAGATGGGTGAGATACTGTTGAACGAGGTGGATTTAGATTTTGTAGGAATTTCGGAGACCTGGTTCAACAGCTCTCATGATTGGCTGGCAACCATTCAAGGGTATTCCTAAATGTCTTGCAGGACAATTTCATGGGTCAGATGGTAGACGCACCAACTAGAAACAAGATGTTACTAAATCTACGGGTTACCAACAATCCAGACCTGATTACGGATGTGGAAGTACGGGGTAATTTTGGAAACAGCGATCACAGGTCAATTGGCTTCAGTATAAATGACACAAATAGGAAACACAAGGGCAACACAAAGACACTGAATTTCAAAAGAGCCAACTTCCCTAAACTACGAACCTTGCTAGAAGATATAAATTTGGATAAAAGCTTAGAAACAAAGAACATGGAGGAGAGATGGGTTTGCTTTAAGAGCATATTAAATAAAGGCATTAGCCAGTGCATCCTATTGGGAAATAAATTTAAAGGAGCGAACAAAAGTCCTGGATGGCTTAACTCTAATGTAAAAATGCATATAAAAGCAAAGGAGAAGGCCTTAAAAAAATACAAGGATGAGGGATCATCATCAGCATTTAGACTTTACAAAGAATGCAACAAGATATGTAAGGGTGCAATTAGGGTGGCTAAGATAGAACACGAAAGACACATAGTGGAGGAGAGCAAAAAAAATCCAAAAAAATTCTTTAAGTATATAAACAGTAAAAAAGGGAGGACAGACCATATTGGCCCCATAAAGAATGAGGAAGGACATCTGGTTACAAAGGATGGGGAGATGGTGAAGGTATTGAATTTCTTCTTCTCCTCAATCTTCACAAGTGAATCGGGGGGCTTCAGTAACCAAAACTGCAGTGTTTGTCCTCATGACACATCACAGGAAGCACCCTCATGGCTAACAGAGGACAGAATTAGAAATAGACTTGGGAAACGTAACATTAATAAATCACCGGGACCAGATGGCTTGCACCCAAGGGTACTTAGGGAACTCAGTCACGTAATTGACAAACCATTGCTCCTAATTTCTACTGACAGTCTACTGACTGGAATGGTACCAACTGATTGGAGAAAAGCCAATGTAGCACCAACATTTAAAAAAGGTCCAAAATACATCCCTGGGAATTACAGACCAGTTAGCCTAACATCAATAGTATGCAAGCTCTTGAAGGGGATGATAAGGGACTATATACAAAATTTTAGTAATGAAAACATTATCATTAGCAGTAATCAGCATGGATTCATGAAGAATCATTCTTGCCAAACCAATCTATTAACCTTCTATGAGGAGGTGAGCTACCATCTAGATAAAGGAAGGTCCGTAGACGTGGTGCATGTGGATTTTGCAAAAGCATTTGACACAGTTCCCCATAAACGTTTACTGTACAAAGTAAGGTCCATTGGCATGGACCATAGGGTGAGTACATGGATTGAAAATTGGCTACACGGACGAGTTCAGAGGGTGGTGATAAATAGGGAAAGCTTGGAATGGTCAGGGGTGGGAGGTGGGGTCCCCCAGGGTTCTGTGCTGGGACCAATCCTATTTAATTTGTTCATAAACGACCTGGAGGATGGGGTAAATGGGGTAAACGGCTCAATCTTACGGACTGTCACGTACCTGGTAGGTTGTGAGCCTGAAGTGCAGGAAAAGACCTCCCTTACAGCTCCCACTCCCGTTCCCCTGGAATGGAGACAGAGGGCCAGGAGTGAAGAGTGGTATGGGTGCCTGGCAGGATCAACAGTTGCTGAAAGTCCAGTAGTTGTGGCACCCTCTGGAGTCAGTAGCCTGAGGAGTAGACTGAGGACAGAGACTGGAATGCAGGACTGGAACCAGGAACAACAGCAGATAATAGCAGACTGGAAGCTGAAATGGAACAACAGCAGAAGATAGCCTGGAACACTGGACTGGAACACAGCAGAAGGTAGCCTGGAACGCCGGGCTGGAACACAGCAGAAGGTAGCCTGGAACGCTGGACTGGAACCAGGAACAACAGCAGGTAGTAGACTGGAACGCTGGACTGGAACACAGCAGAAGATAGCCTGGAACGCTGGGCTGGAACAGCAGAAGGTAGCCTGGAACGCTGGGCTGGAACACAGCAGAAGGTAGCCTGTAAAGCTGGGCTGGAACACAGCAGAAGGTAGCCTGGAACGCTGGACTGGAGCCAGGAACAACAGCAGGTAATAGCAGACTGGAAGCTGGACTGGAACCAGGAACAACAGCAGGTAATAGCAGACTGGAAGCTGATGAAACACAGCGGAGGGTCAACAAGCCGGTGGTCAGTAACATTCGGACAGCAGAGGTACCAGGGGTAATGCAGAGGGATGGTCAGGCAAGCCAAGAGAGTCTGGTGCAGGCAGATAGCAGGATCGTCAAACAGGAAGCCGGGTCAGGTAACAGGAAACACAGATCAGATCAGGTAACACTCACAGAACGCTGTAGAGCAGACAGCAGGGATGGAGTGTGACAGGCAGGTTTAAATAGCCCGCCGGACACCAGCGGGAGTGCGCGTGCCCGTGCGTGACCGCACCCGTGAACGCGCGCGCATGCGCAATGGGACCCGTGGCCGGGTTCCCGTGCGCCTGGGACGCCGGTTACTGGCAGGATCTTCGTGACACGGACGATACTAAGTTAAGCAGGGCAATAACTTCTCCACAGGATGTGGAAAATGTAAAATAATGCATTTGGATGGCAAAAATAAGAATTCAATCTACTCACTAGGGGGTGAACCTTTGGGGGGATCTAGGATGGAAAAGGACCTGGGGGTCCTAGTAGATCATAGGCTCAGCAATAGAATGCAATGCTAAGCTGCTGCTAACAAAGCAAACAGAATATTGGCATGCATAAAATAAAAAAAAAACAGAGTGCCCCCCCCAAGAGCCATACCAGACCCTTATCCAAGCATGCAGTCCAGCATGTCCAGAAAGGGGGGGGGCAAGGTCCTCTTCCTGGCAACCCTGGGCTGTGGTTGTGGGGGTTTGCGGGCAGGGGGCTTAAAGGATTCTGGAAGCATAAAAAGGAGATTAACTCCAGGGATAAAGCGATAATTCTCCCACTTTACAAGACTCTGGTCCGTCCTCACCTGGAGTATGCTGCCCAGTTCTGGGCACTAGTCCTCAGGAAGGATGTACTGGAAATGGAGCGAGTACAAAGAAGGGCAACAAAGCTAATAAAGGGTCTGGAGGATATTAGTTATGAGGAAAGGTTGTGAGCACTGAACTTATTCTCTCTGGAGAAGAGACGTTTGAGAGGGGATATGATTTCAATATACAAATATCATACTAGTGACCCCACAATAGGGATAAAACTTTTTCGCGAAAGGGAGTTTAATAAGACACATGGCCACTCACTAAAATTAGTAGAAAACAGGTTTAACCTTAAACTGCGTAGAGTGTTCTTTACTGTAAGAGTGGCAAGGATGTGGAATTCCCTTCCACAGGTAGTGGTTTAAGCGGGGAGCATCGATAGTTTCAAAAAACTATTAGATAAGCACCTGAACGTCTGCAACATACAGGAATATACAATGTAATAGTGACATATAATTACACACATAGGTTCGACTTGATGGACTTGTGTCTATTTTCAACCTCACTTACTATGTAACTATCGGGGGATCAGGAAGAATTTTTTTTCCTCTGCTGTAGCAAATTGGATCATGCTTTGCTGGGGTTTTTCACCTTCCTCTGGTCAACTGTGTGTATAGGATTGTGTATATGGGATTGTAAATGTATTTATTTATTTTATTTGTTGAACTAGATGGACATGTCTTTTTTTCCAACCTGACTAATTATGCAACTATGTAACATACATACAGTACATATGACCTAACAATATAGGGTGAAATTGCATAGGCAACAATGTGCAAACAAATGACATGCATTAGCATGCATCAAGAATCATACTAACTGGAAAAAACACCATGTAAAATGCATATATATAAATGAATAAAAAATAGTATGTGCAAAAGTCCAATCAGCAACATAGTTGATATATTCCAAATGTGCTCAGTGTCTAAAACAATCTTCCCTTATAGTGGTTCAGGATTAATGTCATCTACACCCAGTGTAATCCACCACCTATTACGCTAGCTGCTCACCTCAATCATGTATATAAGAGTGCCTTGCCCTTTAACCAGGCTGCAATAACTCTCCAGACCTCTCCAGATGTGCTCAGGATCTTAATCAACACCAGGGATCTCCACACTCTCCAGAAAGCAATTAACAGTACTTCCAATGAATAGTGGCATTACATTTGTTGTTCATCATCTATCTACGCTTCTTCACGCCTCTCTGATTATGTTGTTGAACTTTTTCCTGCTGTACTTTAATTATGTTCATTGCAGTTCTCTTGATATCCGTCACTGTGTTGTCATGCTGAGGACATCTGTCAAGGAGGAGGGGAGTGTAGGTAGGTGAAGTCTTTTTTCTCCACTGCAAGCCTCGCTTATCCACAGTGGCAAGGCAGAGAGAGTGGAAGTCAAGAAGAACATGGTTCCTCTATGGTTACCTAGTTCACTGGGGCAGCGATCTGGTTGGAGAGTGTATTTAAGACACAGGCTCCTGGGTTAGGCTCGCATTTAGCATGTGGGTAGTGTAGGGACAGGTCACCTGTCTGTCAGGGACAGTAATATTGGCAGGGAAAGGTTCCAGATGAGTAGGGAAAGACTAGGATTTTGCCACTTCTCCTGGAAATTTTCCTTAGCCTCATTCCACCCCTCAAGACAAGTGCTGTCAGTCTGGCAAAGATCTGCTCTGCTACCATCTGCTTTTCACCCATGAGTATTCCCGGTCGGGCTGCCTTCTGTTGGGTTTGTTGTGAATTGTTATATTCTGACTACATTGCACGTTGTTTCTACTGCAACTGGACCGTGTGCAAGTTACTGCTGCTGCACCATGCTGCACTATCCTACATGTGCATTACTCAAATGTTCCTTCTACTGCCAATCAGCTATTTTATGGTCAAATATTTCTGCAGACTCCTCTGTTGTGAAGCCATGGTGGGATTAGGGGAAGAAGAAGGTAAGAGGGTGCTTTAGTTACAGGGGCAGACAACTGGCTGTTGTCTGGAAGGTCTTAAAGTGTGGAAGGCTTTGTCACCCAGTCAACTATCTGCTGAGTGTTCTGTAACTTTATTGGTTATCAATGTAAGGGAAAAAAAAGGTACATGTGCCTACCTCCTGTGACTACCGTTATGACCCGCAGAACCTGCTCATCACCTATTATTGCCATTAAACAACATGTGTATGCTGCGCACCCCACATTTAAAGGCCTTATCAAGGAAAAAACAAAAGGAATATATCCACACCCAAAATTATAAAGAAAACACATAGTTAGGGGTGGTTTGTCCATTCTTTTAGATTATTGGCTCTCAGGGACAGGGACCCATCTGAGCAGAGAAAAAGTCTTTACAGTGCATTATGGATTCAGGCATCAATTTTGGCCATAGATTTGGAGTTATTCTAAACCTCAAAACCATGAGATCTGCCTCAAATACAAGGTAGCTCCAAATGTGAACCTCATCCCTAATTCTAAGAAGTTCATTGAAATTGGAGGTAATATTTATCAGCCTGTATAGGCCAACATCTTTGAGGTAAGTGAAAACAAAGTTTCCCTCTAAATGTGGGTCTTTAACCACTTCAGCCCTGGAAGATTTGGCTGCTCAATGACCAGGCCATTTTTTGCGATACGGCACTGCGTCGCTTTAACTGAAAATTGCGCCGTCGTGCGACTCTATACCCAAACAAAATTGACGTCCTTTTTTTCCCACAAATAGAGCTTTCTTTTGGTGGCATTTGGTCATGTCTGCGTTTTTTATTTTTTTGCACTATAAACAAAAAAAAAGAGTGACAATTTTGAAAAAAAAACAACAATATTTTGTACTTTTTGTTGTAATAAATATCCCCAATTTCTTTTAAAAAAGCTATTTTTTTTTTCTCAGTTTAGGCCAATATGTATTCTTCTAGATATTTTTGGTAATAAAAATCACATATGTATAAGAATATATTGATTGGTTTGCGCAAAAGTTATAGCGTTTACAAAATAGGAGATAGATTTATGGCATTTTTATTATTTTTTTCACTAGTAATGCGATTTTTATCAGGACTGCGATATTATGACGGACAGATCAGACACTTTTGACACATTTTCAGGACCATTGACAATTATACAGCGATCAGTGCTATAAAAATGCACTGTTTACTGTGTAAATGTCACTGGCAGGGAAGGGGTTAACACTAGGGGGCGATCAAGGGGTTTACTGTGTTCCCTAGTGTGTGCTTTAATTGTTAGGGGAGGGGACTGACTATAAGAGATGACAGATTGTGGTTCCTAGCTAATAGGAACTCACGATCTGCCTCTCCTCTCCTCACAGAACAGGGATTTGTGTGTTTACACACACACACATCCCTGTTCAGGCTCTTGTGCCTGCGATCACGCGTGGCCAGCGGTCATCGCAACCGCCGGCCACGCACATCGTCAGCCCTGCAATGCAGCGGCATGCACATGCCTGCTATCCCTCTTAAGGAAGCTGATGTACAGCTACGTGGCTTGCGGGATCGTGCCAACCTGCCACCGTATAATGACGGCGGCTGGTCGACAAGCGGTTAAAGGCATAAGAGCATCACAAAAAGTAGTTCTAAAATATCATTTTAATTGTATCAAAAATATAAAAAATAATTTGTATATATAGAAAATATAAAACAATACTGGGTTTAACAGATACAGGTTATTACACCACACTGGGAGTGGCTAAAAGGCATATAACTATATCATATAGAAGATTGCATAGACAGTTCCAACATGTTTCGGAGTAATCTTGACTCCTTCATCGGGGATAACCCTTTCTTTTTGCAATCCGTGTAGGTGTATTCTATAAAGTAAAAGATACATTTTACACAAAATGTTTATACAGAAATTATCTGTTTGTATGGCAAGGAATGATGCAATACTCACACTGCCTTGTACCCATAGCTCAACATCAGTCGTTAATTAAAAACAAAAGAGATTATGTAAGATGGCCATCAAGATGGAGGAGACACATATGGCCAGCCAAGCCAGTATAGATGTTAGATTGGAATCAAAGGATAGAGTAAAAGATCTCTGAAGACCAGACAGGCAGCCGAGGCTGTGCACACTGGGACCAAATGGCGTCCCTAGGGGGGAGGTAAAGAAATTATATATAGAAAAAATATTTATGTGTATAATAGAAATAAAAATAAAAAACATATGTGGCTGTATCGTCACAGCATATGTATACTGTACATACCTGGACTACGGTGAGTGGCTGCAAAAAGTGCTCAGCTATGTATTTTATAGACCTTTAATTAGTGTTTTTTGGGCCCATAGCAGGTCCCCAATAGATGTAGAGAGTCTAGTATAAGTAAATGTAAAATCATTGAATTTATGAGTCAAAACTCCAAAATAGCATTGCAATGGTTGATGTTACTGTATAGTATGTATATCAGCCTACCTCAAGGATCTCAATCCCTGATGTCCGCTGATGTGAACACCATCTCATCCCTATTTATATAGCCACTTGGAGCAGCGTAGACCTCCCCCAACTGGGGTGGAGCCGTAGCTCCACGTGTGGAGGCAAAGAAACTCCTTGCTTTGCCATATAAAAAGGTTCCCCGGGTGCGTGGTGTACGGCGCCACCCCACCCCCCGCAGCCGAAGTGGCGGTGTTGGCGGGATGACGTCATGCGTCACGCTCCTGATGACACGCACGCGCAATTCCCTCTGCTTATATTAGCAATGCTGGGAGGGGAAAGCCAGATGACGTATGGAGAGGACCCAAGAAGGTCTGCCCCTCCCCTGCGAGAGCCAGCACATGTATGTGACATCGCAACGGCGCTGGTGTCTTGCCGAAAGACACAGCATCAGACACACCCGAGTGGCCCAAGCACAGAAAAAAAGTACATAGTGAACAGTATGAAAGATAAAAGAAAAAAAAAAACGAAAGGTGTTGGGATAAAATTACCAGAAATGACCGATCGATGGGAACATGGGTGCAGGCATAATGATGGATGGTAAAAGTGATATCAGATGTTCATCTAGAATTGAAGTACCCCTTAAATGATGCTCAAAATGGGGGAGGGAAGGAAGAAGGAGGGGGGGAAGTGATCCCTAAACGTGTATGAGAGGAGCCTGGGAGACGTATAAACCCCAAACAGGACTTTTCCCAGCTCTCTCTGGGACGCTCTGCTACATAATATATACTAGACTGTATATATATATATATATATATATATATATATATATATATATATATATTAATACACTGCCTGCACCATGTGTGTATGTGTATATATATATATATATATATAAAAATCCAAAAACAAGGGATTGCTGCACAAACCGTATTTATTTTGCAAATCTTCAAAAGGACATCACCACGACATTCATAAAATCAGGCATACATAATAAACGTTTTCGGGCTATTGTAGATAACGCCCTTCATCAGGTCGCAGGTACGGATCAGGTCGCAGGTACGGATCAGGGCACGAGGAAGATACCAGGGCGATGAGAGCAATAATCAGCCAGGTATTTATATGAATGCCTGTAATTAGCCTCAGGTGACACCTGAATGCAGGAGGTGCTGTCTGCTCCACAGTGCCGGAAAACACCCGCTGGTGGACACCGGTATTACAGCTAAAGGATCCAACAGTGTCACCAACAGGCGAATCCCTCCACTATAGATCCAGAGTGTTGGAAGACACCCGCTGGTGGACACTGGTACTGCGATCCAAGAGACTGATATAACGTCTTTGGTGATTTGATGAATTTAGACAGGTTTAAATGAGTAATCCCCAGTAGGGATGAGCCGAACACCCCCCTGTTCGGTTCGCACCAGAACATGCGAACAGGAAAAAAGTTTGTTCAAACACGCGAACACCGTTAAAGTCTATGGGACATGAACATGAATAATCAAAAGTGCTAGTTTTAAAGGCTTATAGGCAAGTTATTGTCATAAAAAGTTTTTGGGGACCTGGGTCCTGCCCCAGGGGACATGGATCAATGCAAAAAAAAGTTTTAAAAACGTCAGTTTTTCCAGGAGCAGTGAATTTAATAATGCTTAAAGTCAAACAATAAAAGTGTAATATCCCTTTAAATGTCATAGCTGGGGGGTGTCTATAGTATGCCTGTAAAGGGGCGCATGTTTCCCGTGTTTAGAACAGTCTGACAGCAAAATGACATTTCGAAGGAAAAAACCCATTTAAAACTACTCGCCGCTATTGCATTGCCGACAATACACATAGACGTTCATTGATAAAAACGGCATGGGAATTCCCCACAGGGGAACCCCGAACCAAAATTTTAAAAAAAAATGACGTGGGAGTCCCCCTAAATTCCATACCAGGCCCTTCAGGTCTGGTATGGATATAAAGGGGAACCCCGGCCAAAATTTAAAAAAAAACCTGGCAGGCCACAGGAAAAGAGGGGGGACGAGAGTGCGCCCCCCTCCTTAACCGTACCAGGCCACATGCCCTCAACATTGGGAGGGTGCTTTGGGGTAGCCCCCAAAACACCTTGTCCCCATGTTGATGAGGACAAGGGCCTCATTCCCACAACCCTGGCCGGTGGTTGTGGGGGTCTGCGGGCGGGGCTTATTGGAATCTGGAAGCCCCCTTTAACAAGGGGACCCCCAGATCCCGCCCCCCCTGTGTGAAATGGTAAGGGGGTACTTACCCCTACCATTTCACTAAAAAACTGTCAAAAATGTTAAAAATGACAAGAGACACTTTTTGACAATTCCTTTATTTAAATGCTTCTTTTTTCTTCTATCTTCCTTCAGCTTCTGGTTCTTCTGGTTCTTCCTCCGGCGTTCTCATCCAGCATCTCTTCCTCGGCGTCTTCTATCTTCTTCTCCTCGGGCCACTCCACATCCATGGCATGGGGGGAGGCTCCCGCTCTTCTCCCAAAGCACCCTCCCAATGTTGAGGGCATGTGGCCTGGTACGGTTTAGGAGGGGGGGCCGCACTCTCATCCCCCCTTTTCCTGTGGCCTGCCAGGTTGTGTGCTCGCATAAGGGTCTGGTATGGATTTTTGGGGGGACCCCACGCCTTTTTTTTTTTTTTAGTGCGGGGTTTCCCTTAAAATCCATACCAGACCTGAAGGGTCTGGTATGGAATTTAGGGGGAACCCCACGTCATTTTTTTTTTAAATTTTGGCCGGGGTTCCCCTTAATATCCATACCAGACCTGAAGGGCCTGGTATAGAATTAAGGGGGACTCCCACATCATTTTTTTTTTAAATTTTGGTTCGGGGTCCCCCTGTGGGGAATTCCCATGCCGTTTTTATCAATGAACTTCTATGTGTATTGTCGGCAATGCAATAGCCACGAGTAGTTTTAAATGGGTTTTTTCCTTCGAAATGTCATTTTGCTGTCAGACTGTTCTAAACACGGGAAACATGCGCCCCTTTACAGGCATACTATAGACACCCCCCAGCTACGAAATTTAAAGGGATATTACACTTTTATTTTTTGACTTTAAGCATTATTAAAATCACTGCTCCTGAAAAAACGGCCGTTTTTAAAACTTTTTTTGCATTGATCCATGTCCCCTGGGGCAGGATGCGGGTCCCCAAACACTTTTTATGACAATAACTTGCATATAAGCCTTTAAAATTAGCACTTTTGATTTCTCCCATAGACTTTTAAAGGGTGTTCCGCGGCATTCGAATTTGCCGCGAACACCCCAAATTGTTCGCTGTTCGGCGAACTTGCAAACAGCCAATGTTCGAGTCGAACATGAGTTCGACTCGAACTTGAAGCTCATCCCTAATCCCCAGTGATAGCTGGCTTGCTAATATATTCAGCGGCTCATTAGCGTGGGCTGGCTTCTGGCTTTCAAAGAACTTCCGCAGTATGAAACAACAAAAAAAGAAAAACCATTGCGCAGGCAGTGTGATATGTAATCCCTATATAATAAGGGTAAAAATTCACTCACACTTTTCAGCAGAATAAATCGCATATGGTAAGGTCAGTTGCATACAGCTAACAGCTGGGATCTCCTCACACGCCAGTGACGAGCAGTGCTGTGTGTACACTGTTGGCTTGTGAGGAGATCCCAACTGTTAGCTGTATGCAACTGACCTTACCATATGCGATTTATTCTGCTGAAAAGTGTGAGTGAATTTTTACCCTTATTATATAGGGATTGCATATCACACTGCCTACGCAATGGTCTTTCTTTTTTTGTTATTTAGCTGTTAGCTAATGAGCAGCTGAATATATGAGCAAGCCAGCTATCACTGGGGATTACTCATTGAAACCTGTCTATATTCATCAAATCACCAGAGACGTTATATTTTTTCACAGCAGTATGCTGTCCTATTGAGATACCTGTGCACTGTGGTTCATCACATTAATATATCTCATCTTTATTTTTCTCTTTTTAATTGTGTTCAATAATTTATTATCACATTGATATTTAGTTATAGGATTTTGTTATGGTGAAGGGTGTTATGTTATTTATAATAGGCTTCATTTGATTATTTTGCACATGATTCACTGATTAATCATTAAGAGATCACACCGTGTTATATTGGGAGGTTAATATTAGCGCATTATACAATTTGAATATATACAGCACTTTTTGTGTGATATCAGTTCACATACACAATAATTGCAGCTATATTATTTGGTCATCTTCTAGTATTTGTCACTTATTTATTTATTTACTAGTTCATATCAGAGCTTTAGTACACTTTTTACTTGCCTTGCTATATATCATCATGGGCGCTCACTCAGCATTGGCAATATTTGCACGTACTTGGCTGGGGGGGAGTGACTGCCGCCCCGATAAAACGCACTATGACTCAGTGTCGGTGTCAGTATCACTGGCCAATGGCCATACGGTGGTGCACACACATAGCACTGGCGGAGGCAGAGCCTAATGCTAATTGCATGCTTTCCAGCTCGGGGCGGGGAGTCGGGACGGGCCTCTCCGACCAGAGGAGGAGGAGCGAGAGAGAGGAGGACGACGGCGGCAGGAACAGGTCAGTGGTGTATTTAGGTTTTGTACTGCCCTAGGCCTGACTAAACTCATGCACCCCTAATTTAAATATGACCCACCCTTCCTGTCAAGGCCACGCCCTGTCATCTGTAAACCACACCCCTTCCTCTTTAGGCTCCACCTTTTCTTTTTAGAGCTCCACCTCTTCCTCTCTGTATTAGCACACACAATCACACACCATTCACTCCATACTTGCATCAACAACTCCATCATGAAACTGAGATGATGATGTTTTTAATAAGTTAGATAACTTTAATTAACCTAAAATATAGATATAAACTGAAATAAGTGCAAATTGCAATCAATCCATCATGAAACTGACATGATGATATTTTTAATAACTTGTGTAACTTCAAGCTAACATAGAAGTGTTTTAAACTGAAATAAGTGCAAATTGTTGAATTAGAGGATGCCAAAATCAAACTAAAGTGGCTTTCGCCGAACTCTCTGTGTGGCAAAGCTGTTGATAAGCTCATCGTAGTCCAAAGGTTTTCTCAGTTCTGACTCAATTGCCAACACAGCCAGTGAGTTCAATCTTCCCATTCTGGATCGCAAGTAGTTCTTTACACATTTCAAAGTTGAGAAAGAACGCTCAGCTGAGCAGTTAGTTGCTGCTGTGCATAATAACATTCTGAGAGCAATGTCCACATTTGGATAAATACTTTGCAATTCTCTCTCTCTTATCACTTGGGACATAGCTAGAACAGAGGTATGTTCTGCAGAAGAACTTAGGAGATAGAAACGAAAGTGGAGGCACTGATCAAAAAAACACTCATGTTCCAAGTCCTTGCTGTAGGAAGTACAAAGCTTTGTAGCATGTTGTGATATTGCTGATGGCTCAATTTTTGTGAGGTCCGTAATAAATTTCAACTTTCCAAAGAAAGAGTCATATGCAGTTTTTCTCCTTTCAAGTTCAGCAACCAAGTTGTCACAAATTACGTAAAAGGTGTTAAACCGGAACTTTTCTTGAGCTTCCTCTTGCATCTAGCTGGAAGTTGCTGAGCTTTTCCTCGCTTGAATACCTTTCCTCTTAATTTCATAATCCTTGACACTTGATTTTTCTATTGCTGTAAGTAAGGAATATTTCTCTGGTGTCTTGAGTCTTGAACAAACTGGATCAGTGACTCATATAGCTCCACCACAGTTTCATCATCAATGGCAATGCTTTGCATTTTTTTGCTAACTGCACCAAACCTTTATAGGATAGTACCCCACAAACCACTCATAGGTGCAGTCTCCAGATGTTGCAGCTTATTAAGTAGACCTTCTGCTTCCTTGCACGTTCCTGGCGACACTGCTGTATTTTCCTTAATTGTTGTTAAAGCTTGGATTACTTGAGTCCAGTTCCGATTTAAGCTCCGACAGGCATCTTTCCTGGCTGACCACCGTGTGTCAGATAGTCTCTCTCTTTAATGCTAGAGTGTTGGGCACAGGTGACAAGTGTTCTTGTAAAATCTCCCATCTGTGAAGAAGTAAAAAAGGTATAAAGGTACTGTAGGAGACAAAAGAATGCACAGGCTTCTTTGCAACTTAAAACAGCATGCTTTCCTACTAGGTTTAAATTGTGTGCTGAGCATGGAATGTACACAGCAAGTGGGTTTCTTTCACAAATTCTGGCTTGCAAGCCTCTATAATGACCAGACATATTGCTTGCGTTGTCATATGACTGACCACGACAGTTGGCAAAATCAAGGCCATATGACTTAAGAGTGGCAAGCACCACTTCAGCCAGTTTCGATTTATGTCCAGGATTTGGATTGAAGCATAGAAAGCTCTCAATTGGTAAACCATCTTCCTTGACATACCTTAGGATGAAGGCCAGCTGATCCGTGTGGGAGCAATGAGGTGTTGAATCGACACTCATAGAAAAATACTTTGCAGCCTTTGCCTCCTGAACTATATGCTTTGTAACATTATCAGCCATTAGCTGAATGAACTGCTCGCATGTAGCAAATGAGAGGTAACATGTGACTCCTTTTCCTGCATTGCCATAACGGGCAATATGTTTGGCTATAAATGGGTCGAATTCTGAAAGAATTTCAAACATCATCATATAGTTTCCATTGTGTGTGGAACCAAAACGGTCATCTTTTCCTGTGAAAGCAAGCCCTTGAGTGCCAAGTGCCTTAACGGCAGCAACAACCCTTTTTAAACACTTCTCCAATATTGGATTTCATCGGAAAGCTGTTTTGTAAGTCTCTCATCAATTCTCCCCGATATACATGTTCTTGATTTTAAAGCGAGCACGCAGGATTCGTGTTCAGCTGAATGCTCACGTTTATTTAAACTCACTGTGCCATTTTTCCAGTCATTGAAACCACTCTGCCACCTGGGATTTGCCACCAAACAAGCGGCATGGAGCACAAAACACTACTCCTTGGCTTTGGGAGTAAACCAAATAGCTCCTTTGTTGTTTCTCTCCATTAAAATAGTTTTTTTGAAACAGGTGTTTAGTTAGCACCCTAGCTTTGTCAGCATAGAGCCTTCTAGACTGTGTGAAGTCCAGATTGTCATTTTGGAATATTCCATGTTTAGCCACATGGTCTCGGGTAGAATCATTTAGAACCCATTCAGCAGGGTCAGAGCTCACTCCTAATAGTACAACAGGATCATCAAATTCTTTTGAACCTGAAGGTCGTTCTGCACCAGATTCATAATCATAAGCCTCAGTTTCACTGATAATACTGCTTGTAGCTGTGCAGTGGTTTTGCACAGAGCAGCCTGGATCCTCCTCTTCTCGAGTCCTTCTTCTGTGCTCCTGGCCCCTCCCTCCTGCTGAGTGCCCCCAACCAGCTTGCTATGGGAGCACTCGAGCCGAGTCACAGCTCCTTATGTCCATTCAGACATGGAGCCATGGCCCGGCCCTGCCCCCTATCGCTCTTGATTGGCTGACTGACTTTATTTGACAGCAGCAGGAGCCAATGGCACCACTACTTTGTCTCAGCCAATCAGGAGGGAGAGCCTTGGACAGCTGAGACACTCGTGGACATTGCGAGATGGGGTATAGTATGCATACCTGCATAGTATACAAAATATGCATTAAGATAAAAAAAATCTGCCTTTTCAATCCCTTGAAGTGTTAGCTGACGCCAGTGCATGCTGGGATCAGCTATCTCTGGGCTAACTGCCTATTACCTGGATGCCCCTGCAGTGGGACAGCCAGTAATAGCCATAGATCAGATGGCCATTATGACATTTAATCACTTCACTATCTAATATGCATGGAAAGCCAATTTTAAACTTTGGCTTGCCATGTCCACTTCTGACAGAAAAGTTGGTAGCGCTCCACATTTTAGCGGCGCTATACGGCTGATAGGGGGGCGCTTTTAACCCCCTGTGTTGTGGGTAAACTCTGTGCCAATTACTAAAAATATGATAACTATGTTGTACTAAATAAATAAAGTGCTGCTCCCCTTATAGATCAATGTGCTCAAAATGACATAGAAAGTGAGGCCGCTAGCGGCCGAAGAAAGGGTTAAATGCGCCTGAAAAGCGATGCTGCCCATTGATTTCAATGGGCAGGGTGGTTAAGGAGTGGTGTATACACTGCTCCTCCACCGCCCCAAAGATGCTGCTTGCAAGACTTTTTCTAACGTCCTGCAAGCGCACCGCCCCAGTGTGAAAGCACTCAGGCTCTCACACTGGGGCTGCAGGGGAGGCATTTTTCAGGAGCTTTACAGGCGATATTTTTAGCCCTTTGGCACCTGAAAAACGTCCCAGTGTGAAAGGGGTCTTAATGAAAAAAATCAAGTAAAAATAAATATATATTTTTGCTGTTACCGCTGTAAAAATGAATACCTTATGGCCATTATCTGCAGCTGAGCTGCAGTTAAATTCAACTAAAAAACAATCAAGAATGAATATATATATATATATATATATATATATATATATATATATATATATATATATATATACATACACACACACACACACACACACAATAAAAATATGCATATTATAAAACATTTAGTAATTTAATAACTACAAGAATTAACAATGAGAAATTCAGTTTTGAGATCATACCGAGTTTTCGCATTATAATATGCATTTCATATTGTACAGTATGTTGTAGAGAAGAAATATACTACTGATTTTAGCTAATACATAAGATATTATGTGGGAATTTGTTTTAGTTAACTGCTTGCCGACAGATACTGTACATAAATGGCGTCAAGGCAGAATCATGTACCTGTACGTGATTCTGCACTTCCGGGTCTGGGGCGCAGACACGCACGCGCCTGGCAACCCACTCCCACTGTGATTGAACACAACGGGAGCCAATCAGCGGGTCTGCCAAACTCAGGGTCCGCTGGGCCCACCGATCGCTCAGGAGAGATGCAGAACAATGGACTGCCTATGTATTCAAGTCAGATCGCTGTTCTGTCAGTAAGGAAGGCATACCTCCCAACGTTTTAAGATAGGAATGAGGGATACCTATCAGCACTGGGAAACACTTTCTGAATGATAAAAAGTGCATTTTATGTACAATTACTGTATACAGATCAGACTAAAATGAGGGACAAATGAGGAGGACAGAGAGACATTGCTCCAAATCAGGGACAGTTGGGAGTTATGGGAAAGCAGGAACACAAGCACTTCCCACACAGTGAGCAAGCACATTTTAGGTACACATTTAACCCTTTGATCACTCCTGATGTTAACCTCTTACCTACACAGTGGTGTAGTGACTGGTTAGCACTTTGGCCTAGCAGCAAAAGGGTCGCTGGTTCCAATCCCAACCATGATGTTATGATTTGCATGCCTGGAGTTTGCATGTTCTCCCTGTGCCTGCCTGGGTTTCCTCCCACACTCCAAAGACACGCTGGTAGGTAAATTGGCTCCTGTCTAAATTTTCCCTATTATGTATATGTATGAATGTGAGTTAGGGACCCTAGATTGTAAGCTCCTTGAGGGCAGGGACTGATGTGACTGCACAATGCAGGAAATTTCAAGTCCTGAGCCACTAACCAGGCCTTAAGAGTTACTCGCCACCACTTGGCCCACCCAACCCCTACCCTGCCCTGCCACTAAACATGCCCTCGTAAATTATCTTATTAAATGACACCGTTAAATGTTTTACACAGAATTAAGTTCCAAAAATAAATATTAACAACTTTAACAATATCAACATAAAGCATATCAGTACCCATCAGTGCAGCCTCATCAGTGACCATCAGTGCAGCCTGTCAGCGTGGCCTCATCATTGCACCTCAACCACT
Organism: Lithobates clamitans; assembly: GCA_037952925.1. Classification (NCBI taxonomy): domain Eukaryota; kingdom Metazoa; phylum Chordata; class Amphibia; order Anura; family Ranidae; genus Lithobates; species Lithobates clamitans. The sequence goes on along the minus strand of JBBGZY010001345.1, from coordinate 1,447,040 downwards.
TGCTTACAGGGCACTTAAACCCCCCTCCTATCCAGACTAATTTTCAGCTTTCAGCGCTGACGCACTTTGAATGACAATTGCGTGATCATACAACACTGTACCCAAATGAAATTTTTATCATTTTTTCCCCACAAATAGAGCTTTCTTTTGGTATTTTATCAGCTCTGCGGTTTTTATTTTTTGTTAAAAAAATTTAACAAGACCGAATTTAAAAAAATATATATATTTTTTTTAAATATTTTGTTATAAAATTTTAAAAAGGGTAATTTTTCTCCTTCATTTATGTACGCTGATGAGGCGGCACCAATGGGCACTGATAGGTAATAGCTGGCAGTGATGGGCACTGATGGGTGGCAGTTATGGGCACTGATTGGTGGCAATAATGGGCACTGATCTGGTACATTGATCTGCAACACTGCTAGGTGGCACTGATTGGCACCACTGGTGGGCATTGTTAGGTGGCAATGGTGGGCATTGATAAGTGGCACTTGTAGGCATTAATAGGTGGCACTCATGGGCATTGATAAGTGGCACTGGTGGGCACTGTGGGCACTGTGATGTGGCAATGTCAGATGGCACTGGCAGGGGGTTCTGGTGGCACAATTGAGGCATTATTGCCTCCTCCTCTTCGGGACCGCTGTCCCTTGCTGGTGAGCAGGTGATCAGCTTTTTTTTCTCCTCGCACTGTCAGCGCGAGGAGAAAAAAAAAACGATCACAGAGCTTTTGTTTTGATCATGTGATCAGCTGTCATTATATGATCAGCTATATCATATGACGGCCTCCCGGGAATTCAGGTCCGCGCTGTAGCCGTCATTCGGCTATAGCGCGGATATCAAGTGGTTAAGAGTGCTGCCATATCAGTGGCATGCAGTGCAGCCTCATCAGTTTCATAATATCACAGCTTATTAGTGTATATGAATTATGTACAGATTATAGCATGGAGCACTTTGCAGTACAGGAACTGCCTCTGCCAATTAAATTATGTGCACCCGGTCTAGCCAGTCACTGGCCATTTTTTTGCCTTCCCCCACAAAGTGTCGACCTAGGCCTGGGCCCTGTTGTCCTAGGCCAGTGATAGCGAACCTTGGCACCCCAGATGTCTATTGGAACTACATTTCCCATGATGCTCATGCACTCTGCAATGTAGTGGAGCATCATGGGAAATGTAGTTCCAAAACATCTGTGCCAAGGTTCGCCATCACTGACCTAGGCCAAGAGACAGCACCGTCCACAGTACCACCCTGTGAGGACAGAACAAAAGTACTTGTATTATGCACATACATTGGACATGAAGGCAGTTACATATTCATAAGAAGCAATAAAAAACATGCACTCCACAACTTCTGGAGCTGTAGATACTGCAATGAAATTGACCTTCAGCCTAGGTTCAGACTGATGCGGTGCGTGGGGAACCACAAGAGATTTGGAGAGGAATCGCACCGCATTCCTGTTCAAATCACATGCCGTTCTTTGCAGTGAAATTTGAGCCCATTCATTTTGTATGGTTCAAATCACACCGCACCCGCACAAAACAGGTACATGCACCTTTTTTTGCCATACTGGAATGAGACTGCATAGGAGTGAACACCCATGAAATCCAATTCAGCAAGTCGCACTGCGTTTTGTAAACGGCTTTTGTGGTGTCATTATTTTAACATAGATGCCTGCAGCGGTTTGCATGAGCGGAGTGCGACACTGATGCGGTGTGGAAAATGCACAGGAATTGCTGCGAATCCTACACTGCATCATAATGTAAACAGCTGTTAGAATCAACTAAAACCCAGCTTCAGTGTCTGTTGTGATCTTAAGCCCAGGTTCACACTGAGCTGCGGGAATTAAGCCATGTGAGTTCAGCTGAACTTGCACAATTTCACTCCCACATATCAGTCCCGATTTCTGCAGCGATTTCACTGAGGTTTGGGGTTTCTGGGTCTGGGTTTCTATACAGAAACTACTCTTTGAAATTTATGCGGCGTTGCACCGATTAGGACGGTGCTGCCAATTTGACATGTGATTTGACATGTCAAATCTCGCCAGTGTGAACCAGGGCTCAAGCTGCTCCTCTTCACAGACTGTGTGGCTGTGCCCCTCACAAATGTCATCATTTACAAAGCAGGAACAGCAGTCCTGAGCTATACTTGAGGAAGCTGAAAACCCACCCACAATCCAGAACTGGATTGGAGGAGAGCATCAGCTGTAAATCAGTATTCCTCTCTGCTAACCCCCTAAAAGGCCATTAGAGATTTACTATGTCCTGAACTGGAGTTCTTACTTGCTTGTTAAGAAAATGTAAAAACAGAAATGTGGTGCTTAGTCCCTAGGTTAATCACTGGAAATCAGTGGCGGTGCGTCCGTAAAGGCACATGGGCGCCACCCTCTCTCTCCTGCCACCCCCTCTAGCACCAATAGATAGATTCATGCATTGCCATAGGCTCTAATTGGCGTCAAAAAAGGTGACCTGCGAGTGCCATGCTAGGCGCTCGCTGGTCACTTAGCTGTGTTAGAAACACTAACACTAAACTGCCTCTCCGTCAGGTGCTCAGGTCTGTTATCCGTCACCTGATTTGCTGAAACGACAGGCGTTGTGATTGGACGATTATCAGGCGTCCAATCATAGCAGAGGATGGGAAGAGAGGATGGGAGAAGACATCAAGGAGCATCGAAGAGCTGTCCCACCGAGACAGGAAAGTGAAGATGGTGGGCGGGGGGCACAGTGGCAGCATTTGATATGGCACAGTGGGAGCATTTGATGGGGCACAGTGGCTGCGTTTGATGGCACAGTGGCTGCGTTTAATGGGCACAGTGGCTGCGTTTGATGGCACAGTGGCGGAAATTAATGGGCACAGTGGCTGCGTTTGATGACACAGTGGCTGCTTTGATGCCACAGTGGATGCGTTTGATGGCACAGTGGCTGGGTTTGATGGCACAGTGGCAGCAATTGATGGGCACAGTGACTGCATTTGATGGCATAGTGGCGGCAATTAATGGGCACAATGGCTGCATTTGATGGCACAGTGGCTGCGTTTGATGGGCACAGTGGTAGCGATTGATGGGCACGGTGGCTGCGTTTGATGGCACAGTGGCAGCAATTGATGGGCATAGTGGCTGCGTTTGATGACTCAGTGGCGATGATTGATGGGCACAGTCTCTGCATTTGATGGCACAGTGGCTGCGTTTCATGGGCACAGTGGCTGCGTTTGATGGCACAGTGGCAGCGATTGATGAGTAGACATGTGCACACTGAAATATTTTGTTTCGGAATTTCGTTTTCGTCCGAAAAATAAATTTATTAAGTTACTCCTGAAATTCGTTTTTATTTATTTCATTTTTCGTTAAAAATTGCATTCTTCCGAAAATCCAAATTAAGGTCGAATCTGTCATTGAAGGCTTATGGTGTCTGTCGAATATTCAAAGAAGATTCGACGGAGCAGCTAAACTGTACGGCGCGGTATAGTTTACCTGCTCCGTCGAATCTTCTTAGAACTTTCAACAGACACCATAAGCCAAAGTACGTGTGTACTTAGTTCTAGCTATTTTACTGCTCCTCCTCTTTGGTTACAATCAGCCAATAACATTCATCATCATCATTATTTTTAATCATCTTTTCTCCCCTACGTCGAATCTTTCCTCTCTATGTCGAATCTTTTCTCTCCATGTAGAATAATCTTGGACTAATAGAGTTAAGGTTAGGCACATTCGACCACAGGTTTGATGGACACAGATTGTTATTGTCATCATCATGTCGAATCTCCTATCTATATCGAACTGTTGTAGCAACGAAAATGAAAATAAAGCATTTGTTTATGTCGGATCTTTAGTTTTTCGGATTCTTCACTTTCGTTATCGTTTGTTAAAACGATAACGAAAATACCTGAAATTCGAACGAAAATGCATTCGGACGAAAACGAATGCACATGTCTATGATGAGCACAGTGGCTGCATTTGATGGGCACAGTGGCGCCAATTGATGGGCACAGTGGCTGCGTTTGGGCACAGTGGCTGTGTTTGATGGGCACAGTGGCTGCGTTTGATGGGGAAAGTGGCTGCGTTTTCTGGGCACAGTGGCTGCGTTTGATGGGCACAGTGGAGTCTATTGATGGGAACAGGGGCAGCAATTGATGGGCACAGTGGCTGTGTTTGATGGGGAAAGTGGCTGCGTTTGCTGGGCACAGTGGCTGTGTTTGATGGGCACAGTGGCTGTGTTTGATGGGAACAGTGGCGGCAATTGATGGGCACAGTGGTTGCGTTTTATGGGCACAGTGGCGGCAATTGATGGGCACAGTGGCGGCAATTGATGGCACAGTGGCTGCGTTTGATGGGCACAGTGGCTGCGTTTGATGGGCACAGTGGCGGCTATTGATGGGCACAGTGGTGGCAATTGATGGGCACAGTGGCTGCTTTGATGGGCACAGTGGCTGCGTTTGATGGGCACAGTGGCAGCATTACTAAAGCTGCCTGGGTAAACAAGTTTTTAAATTGGTCCTGACTCCTGGCTCGCTGTTTCAATATATATGGTATCTATTTTGCTCTCATCAATTTGTGTACCTGTTATAGATTATGCCATAGAGATGAGGATCAGCAAAATATTCTGAAGTCCTTACACATTATCAGAGAAGCCCGGAGCAAAATGAAATAAAATGACATAAGTGAAGGGCGGGCATGACAGGGTTAAGCAGGGCACAGGAAGAATAGAGTTTCTGTAAAAGATTAGGAGATTGATGGGTTAGGCAAGGGGGAGGAGTTAGCTGTATGAAGCAGCACGTGGGTCCCTACCCAGCTCACACTGGGTAGGGACACACTGTATTGACTACACTGGAACACGTTGCCGCTCGTTTTGGCATCCCTTTGGACCAAGAGAAGATGGAAGGACCGACTACAGTGCTGGGTTTCTTGGGCATTGTCCTGGACTCGGACGCCATGGAGTGCAGACTACCAAAAGATATGCTGTTGGTGCTACAGGCCGAGATTCGGGGGATAATGGGACTACGCAAGGTGCAACTTCGGATATTGCAGTCACTGTTGGGTAAGTTGAATTTTGTGTGTTGCTTCCTCCCGATAGGGAGAGTGTTCTGCAGACAGCTGACGACAAGTACAGCGGGCATTACGCCCCCCACTCATTATATGCGACTGAGACGGGAACATAGGGATGATTTAAGGATTTGGCACGTGTTTTTGGACGATTTCAATGGAAAGGCACTATGGATGTCAGGGCCGGTTAGCAATTTTGATCTGGAACTGTACACACATATGTGGCTGGATCGGCAGGTTTCGGGGCCTCCTTTCAAGGTAAGTGGTGTGCGGGGCCCTGGACGGATTTGTGGAAACATGCAGGTTTGTTGAAGAACATGTTGTTGCTGGAGCTGTTTCCAGGAGTTTTGGCAGTCGAGTTATGGGGGGAATCATTCAGGAACTTGAAGGTACGTTTTCACGGGGATAATCTGGGGGTGGTGCAGGTCATCAACAAAGTGTCGGCTGCATCCCCACCAATTATCCGTCTACTCAGACACTTAGTTTTGAGATGTCTACAGCTGAATGTTTTTATCTATGCGGTGCACCTCCCGGGAGTGGAAAACGCCATTGCTGACGCTTTGTCTCGCTTTCAGTGGGACAAGTTCTGGGATTTGTCACTGAAAGCGGAGCAACGAGGAGTTCCTTGTCACGAAGGGCTGTGGAGAGTTGCCTTGGAAGAGTATCCGGATGGATAAGGCAGTCGGTGAGCTCGGCGACATGGGTGGCTTATAATAGGGTATGGTGAGAATGGTTGTCCCTGTTGCAGGAAGTCACGAGTGATTGGGAGGAGCAGGACTTGAGATTGGTGGTACTGTACTTTGTTTTGCGTAATTTAGAAGATGGAGTGTCGGTATCGGGGTTGGAAAAGAAGTTGGCGGGGCTGGCCTTTTGGTTTAAATTTCAGGGTTCCCCAGACTTTACTAAAGATTTTTGGGTAAGGCAGGCAATGAAGGGATACAGGCGATCCATGCCAAGTAGGGACTCCCGGCGACCCATTTCTTTTGCGCTATTAGGGAGGTTATTGGGGCAGTTGGTTCATACGTGTTCTTCGCAATATGAGGTGGTGTTTAAAGTGGCATTTTCTCTGGCGGTTTTTGGGGCTTTTCGAATTAGTGAGTTGGTTAGCTCTTCCAAGAAGTTAAAGGGGGGTTTGGGGTCGACCCAGGTCATCTGTGGTGATGATCGGTTGTCTATATGGGTGAGCAGATCCAAAAAAGTTTAGCGGGGCAAGGGACAAATTGCGCAGGTATTTTCAATACCGGATTTGTCCTTGTGCCCAGTGGGGTTGGTGAAGGGATTCCTTGCAGTACATCCGGACGTGACGGGGTCATTCTTGGTACATAGGGATGGCAGTTCGTTATCAGGATTTCAGTTTATTGCAGTCTTTAAGAAATGTTTGGCGGCCCTGGGGTTGGGTGATCAAAAATTTTCATCCCATTCGTTTCATATTGGGGCTGCTACGGAGGCAGTCAGATTGGGGTTGGACGAGGCAGCGGTAAAACGCATTCGGAGATGGGAGTCTAGGTAGTTTAAGTCATATGTTAGACCCCACTTGTTGACAGTTTAGCTGGGTACATGGAGTGTGTGGTCTTTGATATATACCTGCTCAGGTGAGCAATTATTGTTATATGGGTTGTTTTTCTTCTCTTTCAGGAGGAACCCAAGGACTGGTCTGGATATTGGGCCATTCATATGGCTTTTGGGGGGCAAGGAGGGCAGATGTGCGGCCTGAGGGTAGACAATTGGGCATTCCAAGAAGTGAGGCTTGTATTAGGTGGCTGGGGGTTCCTGGGATGCTATGGAATAAGACCATTCCAGAAGTGCACAGATTTGCACGTTTGGACAGGCCTCCTGACATTCTTGTTTTGCATGTGGGGGGCAATGACTTGGGGCTAAGGCTAATGTTGGATATTGTGCGAGATTTTAAAATTGATTTCTTGCGGCTCTGCATGGCCTTTCCAGAGATGTTAAAAGTGTGGTCCGACATTGTGGTACGGACGCCTTGAAGATTAGCAAGGTCAGTAGAGCGGATAAATAAGGCCAGGAAAAAAGTAAACTGGGAAGTCAGCAGATTTGTTGTTCGGAACACTTGGAGCTGGAAGTCGATACATGGTGTTACCTTCGTGGAGATGGGGTGCACCTCAATGCTGTGGGGATTGATATGTGGGCTCTAGGTTTGCAGGTTGGGATACAGAGAGCGTTGAGGGTGTGGCGGCGCACATAAGGGTAAAGTTTTCCCCTTTTGTGCTGTGGCGGGTTGTTGGTCTTTGCGGGTGAAGAAAGTAACCTTGGATACAGAAGAGTTCGGGACCCATCGGTGGTATGGGTCCCGTTGGTGGTATTCCAGCTAAATGTGGTTTAGCTGGAATTTGGTTAATGGATAATCAGGGGCAAAGCCTGAAAAAAAAAAAAAAAATGTTGCCACCACATTTAAGGACTGGTAAGCTGCAGCACATCATACTTTTGTTTTTGGGTTTAAATACACCTTAATTTCTTTTCCAACAAATTGGATGTGTAAGGATTGCTGTCAGACAGTGATAGCAATAGTCTTTGAAGGATCACTGCTTTCATTTGCTGTTAGTATGGACATGAATCAGTCTCTATCTCTCCTGTCTATCTTACCAAGGTAACAAGACAAGCATATTCAGTAAATCATATCATAGGAAATACAATGGGAAACAAGACATTAAAAGAGGTTTAAAATAAACAGATTTGTGTTTTTTTTTCCCAAATAACATTTTATTATTGTTTGTAATTGCGAAACAGTACAAAGAAGCATGTAATTTCACAGGTGTAAATTGTAGTATATATTGTTGCTTTCAGGTGTTTACTCAGGAATACTGATGTTATGCTTAATGACAGTAGTATACTATTATCTAGCTTTTATCAATTTTTGTCACGTACGTGTTGCTGATTCATTTATTAGACTGTAACATTTTGTGTGTGGCTGTAAGAGTCACAAGAATACTCTATATAAGAGGAAGGAGGGGGGAAAAGAAAAGAAGGGGGGTAAAGAAGTCATCATAGTGAGTTTAGTACCTGGTCACGGTGGGTCCTCCCGAAGGTGCCACAGCTCCTAGACCTTGTTATGAGCCTCCAGTCTTTCCTGCATCCTAGCCGTTATCTTCTCCATCAGTTCAACATCCTTAATTCTGGAGTAAAGGGCTTCAGGAGAGGGGGGGGGGGCGCTACGCTTCCAATTTAGGGCTATGAGGCAGCATACTGCTGTAACGACATGTCGTACTAGTTTCTTAGATGATGTGGGAAGCTTCAACGGTGATAAGCCTAGTAAGAAGAATTTTGGGGTCGCCGGGACCTGTATCTCTAGAAGGTGGGTTAGAAGCTGCTGGACCGTGGTCCAGTAAGGGTCGATTAGTGGGCAGATCCAATAGATATGGAGGAGGGTGCCCTTCGCCCCCTGGCATCGCCAGCATCTGTCTGAGCTAGTGGGAAAAATGGCGTGGGGTATATCTGGGGTCAAGTACCAGAATAGGAGAATTTTATAGGAGTTTTCTTTATAAAGTGTGCATATTGAACTCTTTGCTGCTTGGGACCATATCGTCTGCCACTGTTCTATGGGGATTTCCTCATTGAGAGCTTTCTCCCATCTAATCATATAGGAATGTTTACCTTGTTCTTCTAGGGGACAGGTATTTAGTATCTTGTAAATGCCTGACATTAGACCCTTCTGTGCTGTACCCGCCAGGATTATATTTTCAAATGAGAATGGGGGGAGAACTGCAAGTTAGGTGGGCTATAGTGAGTGAATAATGTCGGATTTGCAGATACCTATAGAACACCTGTCGTGGTAGATCGTGTTTGGTCTGAAGTTCGGAAAAGGGTAATAGTTTGCGTGTCCTGGGGTCCACTAGGTTCCCGAAGTGAAATTTTTTTTGTGATTTTGATTGATGAGGTTTTGTGATGTCCAGGGATGCGACATCAGATGTGTGAGGCTATCTGGCACCTTGGGATTACAGATGAAAGAGGTCAGTAGTGATTTCTCTGATGACAGCCCGTAAGGTCGTGATAGTTTACGCCATAGTCGCCTCAGTTGGGACATGGAGCCCAGCAGGCGTTCGGGAGCTACCACCGCATTCGCACTCCATAGTAGGTTATTCAGGTGTATCGGGGCTAGCCATATTTTTCGATTTCTGGCCATTTGTTGCATGATCTGTGGGTGAACCATGAGGCAACTGCTTGTAGCTGGGTTGCCTGATAGTATTTGATAAGGTTGGGAAACGCGAGGCCCCCCCTCACCGCGCGCCGCCATCAGCACCGACCTAGGTATTCTATGTTTTTTGTAGTTCCAGATGTAATGGAATAGATCGGATTGAAGCTTTTTCAGGTGTTTGTATGGAACTGGTATGGGTAATGTTTGGAAAAGATATAGAAGCTTCGGAAGGATGGTCATTTTAACTGAAGCTATCCGCTCTAGGAGTGAAATATGGTGTTTTTTCCACTGAAGCAGTAGGGATCTGATTGAGCGGAAAAGGGGGGGGAATTTTCTTGGTATAGGGTAGTGAATCTTGGGGTGATTTGAGTCCCCAAATGCTTCAGGGCGGTTGTATTCCAACTGTAAGAAAAATTGATTTTTAAAAGTGTGACCTCTGCTTCGGGTACATTAATAGGCAAGGCCTCTGATCTCGACGTGTTGATTTTATATCCCGAGAGGGCTCGGTAATGGTCTAGTTCCGTATGCAGGATCGGAAGAGATATATGTGGTTGAGTCAGTGTGAGAATGACGTCGTCGGCGAAAAGGGAGATTTTGAACTCTTTGTCCCTGACCGATATGCCCCGTATGTCTGGGTTGTCCCGAGTAGAGGCAGCTAGAGGTTCAACACAGAGTGTGAATAACAGGGGTGAGAGTGGGCACCCCTCTCTAGTGCCGTTTGCCACCGAGAAAGAGGTGGAGAGAGCAAAAGGGGTCCTGACTTGAGAGGAGAGGTTGGAGTAGAGATGTCTGATCGCCTGCATGAAGGGCCCCCGGAATCCTATGTGGCGTAGTGTGGCGAACAGGAAGGGCCACCCTAAATGGTCAAAGGCCTTTTTGGCATCCAGGCTGAGTAGCAAGGCTGACGAATTCTCCCTGTTCGCCACGTCCACCAGGTCTATCACCTTTCTAATGTTTTCGCCAGCTTGTCTATGTGGGACAAAACCTACTTGATCCTTATGGATCAGAGAGGGGAGGACCATATTCAGGAGGATTGAGAGTAGTTTTGTGAAGATTTTAAGGTCAGAATTTAATAGTGCAATGGGTCTGTAGTTAGCGCATATGGAAGGGTCTTTGTCCAGCTTAGGAATTAGGGTGATAAAGGAGCGCTGCATGTCCGGTGGAATGGGGGTGTCCTGGAGGAAGGCGTTGAATAGTTTGCGCATATGGGGGAGCAGTAAGGGGAAGAAGCTATTCAACAATTAATTGTTGAATAGCTTCCTCCCTCTTAACTTCCTTACATAGATGTTTGTACTTTAGCGCTACACTGTTTATATTTAGGTATTTTGCACAATTTGGTCTTATTGTAGTGTTGGCTGCTGTTCAACTTTTCTGATTGGCGCGGTATTTTCTATCCATTTGGCAGTAAGGGGAGAAATACAAACGATAGGCTGTGCTGCTAATAAATGAACGTGATCATAATTGATTAATGCGACCGCCCCTGTAACACTCATGCATAAATGAAATACACATAAACAAGAAATGAATAGAACAATAATTACTAGGAAACTTGGATGACACAAATTGAAACATTCAGGTGAAAAAATTGAATGATGGTGAATAAGAATTCAGTAACCAGAAAAATTATAATGAGTCCATATAATCGGGAAAAAAAGTCTTTGGAGGTACAAAAACTTTTCTGATAGAGGGGGAAAGACACCTTCCTTCAAGTAGTGTGAGGCATGCAAAGATTAACTCCCTAGGGTGTGTGATGTTGTAGGGAGTTCCTCCACCTCAGATAAATCAGCCCCTTACCAGATCCATAGATCTCCTGTCACAGAGATCATGCACGCAAGTGGCTGTGTCCCCCAGCCACTGGGTCTCTGTTGGGATGTATCTCACAGGTCACCGCTCCAGGAAATCAACTCAGTAGAGGTGTTACCGCTCACATTCCACAAATATGCATGAAAAGAAAATGCTCCATAGCATGATACAGTAAAACGTTTTATTAAAATAAGATAAGAAATGCACTTACAGTGTGTGCAGGTACAAATTCGCCTTTAAAATCAATATGCGCCGGCCGGCTCTCAGCTGCTGCCCGCTCCTTCCGGGATCAGCGTGGTGTGGTGGTGACGTCAGCACGCCGCTCCTCCCTACGCCGTTTCAACAAATCTGTCATCTTGGGGTACAGGCGGCGTGCTGACGTCACCACCACCATCTCAGCAATGCCTGCCGTGGAGTCTTTCCATTAACAGCACGCCGCCGGTACCCGTACAAAATTGATTCATCTGCAGTGTCTAAGTGTTTAAGTCTTGTGGTGTATTGAGGATGCAGTATATACATCTCAGCTGCTTTTGTGCTTGGCGGATCTGCGAGGATTGTCCGGGTTCCGGGGATGATTAGAGATGGGTACTTTCTGCCAGACTCTGGGTGGTGTTGGTGGCATGGTCACTAAGTCCCAATTTGTTAAATGTGGGAGTTGTATCCCCAAGGTATCGCAGAAGGCGTGTAGGTCTTCTGGGTATCTTAGGATGGCAGATTTGCCTTGAAGTTTGGCGGTGAGACTAAAGGGGAATCCCCATCGGTAGGGAATGGTAGGGAATGGTTTCTTCTTGCAATGTGTGTAGTAAAGGTTGGAGAAGTCTACGTTTTTGCAAGGTGATCTAGGATAGGTCGGGATATAATTGTATCTGGACTCCGTCAAAAGTCACTTTGCGTGCCAGGCGGGTCTGCCTCATGATTTCCTCTTTGAGGGGGTAGGAGCTAATTCTGCAGATGATATCTCTTGGTTTAGAGGTGGCTCCTTTGGGTTGTAGGGCTCAGTGGGCTCTATCCATTTCTATGTGTTTTGTAGGCGGTTCGCCTAGTAGATTATTGAAAACGGTCTGCAGGGTTGATTGCAGGTCTTCGGAGCCCTCCAGCTCGAGTATACCCCTTACACAGGTGTTGTTTCAGCGCCCCCTGTTGTCCAGGACCTCTACGTGTCGCTGCATGTCTCTAAGCAGGGAATGGTGGTCTGCCCCCTGGGGTTGGGCCCTATGAACAGCCAATTTTGTTTCCTGGATTTTTTCTTCTGCCATTTCCACTCTATCTGCCAAATGTTTGAGGCCTGTTTGGAGTACCTGGATTTCAGAGTGGCAGGTGGACTTCACATCCTCTATTAGTTGCCTAAAGTCCTCTTTAGTTGGCATTGCTTGCAAATAAGCGTGCCATTGGGGGGGTACAGGGGGTACCTGTGCAGGCCCGTATTGCTGGTGGGTTGATGGTGGGCCGAATGGTAGAGGCTCGGGGTAGCCATGTCAGAGGTTAGGTGTGATCTTGTTGGGGGGTCCCATGGGTCAGACCATGTTGAGTCCTGCAGTTGTTGGGGGAGCCTTTCAGTGTGGGTCCCTGGTGGGAGGAGGGCCGGGGGGCTGGCCTTTTGGTCATAAGTGGGTTTTTGAGGTTTCTGCGGCCTGAATGTACTGGGGTCCCTTGAGCGGGATAGTCTCTGTGCTTTAGGAGGGGGTGAGGTAGCAGCCATGGCCCAGGAGCTCCCATGAATGTCCGCAGGCTCTTGAGGTGTCCGGCTAGAGGGGTATGCAGGGGCTGGCAGGGCCGGGTAGTCCTGGAAAAAATATGATGCAGTAGGGGATGCAGGTTCTGTCCCATGGACACAGGGGTCCGAGGCTGTCCTTAGCAGCCTCGGAAATGCCTAAGAGCACTGTGTGTAGTGCTGGCTGGGGAGATCAGACATGGCGGACTGCAGCCCACGTGGCGGGGCCTTTGGGAAATTAGGGTAGTTCGGGTGACTCACTGCTCTGTTTTGTGAGGGGGGGCTCCATGGGGTCCGTGGCAGCCAGCGGGGGACCTGTGGAGGTCCGATGCATGAGGGGAGCTGATAGTGAGAGCTGCATGGAAATCCGGGAGCCGGATGCAGAGGCGTCCAGCGCCATCTTGTCCTCCCCGCCTAGCGGCATGTCCGGCAGGATAAAAGAAGGTGCGGACGTCCGTGGAAGTGCCCGGAGGGGGTTGCGATGTGCCCCGGGCTTTAGATGAGAGAGAGCTGGCAGATCAGGCACCCATCCAGGTCGGCTTCTGGTCACGCCCCTCATTTGTGGTTTACTGATGTGAGCTAACAGTAAGGGAGAAAAAGGTGGAAAATCAGGTACCCTCTGTAGGCATCTGAATTACTGTTTAAAATACATAATGATTTTGAAGAACAATCAGATTGTAGAAGATCTTTTTGCACTCTGTCCCTTTTTTTTTTTCCGGCGAACAATTCGACCATGTGTGGGCTTCTTCGGACCTTTAGCGGACTTTTTCGGTCAAAAATCTGACGGACTTTAGATTTGGAACATGTTTCAAATCTTTCCGACGGACTTGAGTCCGGTCGAAAAGTCCTCTCGTCTGTATGCTAGTCCGACGGACGAAAACCGACGATAGGGCAGCTATTGGCTACTGGCTATCAACTTCCTTATTTTAGTCCGGTCGTACGTCAACAGGTATGAATCCATCGGACTTTGGTGTGATCGTGTGTAGGCAAGTCTGTTTGTTCGGAAAGTCCGTCGGAAGTCCGCCGAAAGTCCGTCGGATAGACCGTCGGACCAGTCTGGTCAAAAAGTCCGCTCGTGTGTACACGACTTTAGTTGTAAAACAGACAGGGTTAGCACAAGGTCCATTACATATTTCTTTTTTGCTGAAAGAACTTACATTAAAATGTATTTCTGTCCTCTGCATGTTCTGGATTATTTTTGCTGAGGAAGTCAAAAGCTCATTTCAGAAAGCTTCATTGTCTATGCAATTTTTTTGTCTGTTGCATTCAAATAGGCTCATCTCTTGCATTAAATTTGGTTAAACTAGTAAATCGAGTTGCTGATGTTTTATTTATTCTCTGAAAGGTAGTCAGAATAGTTTACTGTAAGTAAAAATTAAGTATACAGTGAAAAAAGTTTATACACGAGGAAAGGTTATAAAAAAGGAAATTAGGCAGCCTATACATGAGTCATGTTTTTTTCATTCAACCAGTGAGTTGAATGAAAAAACTGACCCGATTCCTTGATCCGAACACTTGGGGTGAATGGGGGAATCGCCCCCCTGAGCTATTGTATTCTGACAGTGGGGAGATTTCTTCACTGTCAGAACACACTGATCATCGGTGCAAATCAAAGCAAAACACATTCCAGAACAACCATACAGTAGCTCAGTGCTCAGCACCTATAGAGTGTGGATACTTGGAATCTACAATGCCATGCGTATAAAGATAGAATGTAGCAAGGGGCACAGCGATTCCCACAGGACTGTCCACAAGGTTTAGGAGTGTGTCTATGGGAATGTTTGACCATTCTTCCAGAAGCGCATTTGTGAGGTCAGGCACTGATGTTGGACGAGAAGGCCTGGCTCGCAGTCTCCGCTCAAATTCATCCCAAAGGTGTTCTATGGCGTTAAGGTCAGGACTCTGTGCAGGCCAGTCAAGTTCCTCTACCTCAAACCCGCTCATCCATGTCTTTATGGACCTTGCTTTGTGCACTGGTGTGCAGTCATGTTGGAACAGGAAAGGGCCATCCTCAAACTGCTCTGACAAAGTTGGGACCATGAAATTGTCCAAAATGTCTTGGTATACTGACGCCTTAAGAGTCCACTTCACTGGAACTAAGGGACCAAGCCCAATCCCTGAAAAGCAAGCCCACACCATAATCTCTTCTTCACCAAATGATTTGGACCAATGCACAAAGCAAGGTCCATAAAGACAAGGATGAGCGAGTTTGGGGTGGAGGAACTTGACTGGTCTGCACAGAGTCCTGACCTCAAAAAAACATTCCCATAGACACACTCCTAAACCTTGTGGACAGCCTTCCCAGAAGAGTTGAAGCTGTTATAGCTGCAAAGGATTGACCAACTCAGTATTGATCCCTACGGACTAAGACTGGGATGCTATTAAAGTTCTTGTGCGTGTAAAGGCAGGCGTCCCAATACTTTTGGTAATATAGTGTATGTTAACGGTGCACCCACCTCTACCACATCGAATTAGACTAATCTAAAAGATGAGTGGTTCAAGCAGCGGTAGTGTCTGAGTCCAGCCAAATGTCCCAAACTTTGTGGAATTTTTTTGGGCAACCACAAGATAAACAATGATTACCAGTACACCAGAGCCTATACATGGATTTTAATCTATGTATAGTTAGTCTTATGTTCTAAAGTGCCCTGTAAATATAATAATGTTGGTAATCAAGTGAGCCAAAGGAAACATTGTTTTCCAAATTGGATTGGCTGTTTCATGAAAGTTAAAAAACGCAATTAGGATACATTCACACAGTAGTTTTTCCCCATATAGTTTACTGTGTTCACAGACAGCTAAACACTTTGTACTATGGCCGCATGCTAATTTCTTGATTAGCCGTGGCCAGTTTGTCTGCAGGCAAATTTCTGCAGAAACGCAATCCTGGATGCACACTGGCTGCATCCTGGGATCCCCTTAACAACGTTATACAAATGTAGATACTTATATATAGGGGGCTTCAAAAATTATATAAACTGCTTTTGAAGCATCCCAGGGAATGTTGTATTATTAGAAAGGCCTATTCAGTTACATTTTTCCTGCTATATGTACATTTGTACAGAATTTGGCATAAATTATCCATAATTACCTTTCATAAGTTTCCTTCAACAACTGTACCTTCCAATTGCCCTTAGGTAGGAATCTCCAGGTTTTCAGACAATTAAAGAGATTGAATAGCTGAAAACCCTACGTAAATGGCATTTAGTTTGTTAATGCGTAACTTGTTTTCATCTTTTTTCTTTTTTGTTTTTAATCCTCTGTTGTATTATAGTGCTGTTGATCTCTTGCAGTATCTTTGCAGCTACTTCCTGTCTACATGCATTGTAGCAATGACTACATTACATTTCTCAATTTCCTTAAGCACTTTACTACCGGGGCAATTTTTACATTTTTCACATAGTAAAATCTGCATTTTTTGGTAGAAAATTACTTTAAACATTATTTTCTGACAGTTGAGGAAATTTTTTATGACACAGATATTTGTGTAACCGTTAATCAAACACAGATTTTTAGGAAAAAATATACTATACTGACATTTAGTGCAAACAAACACAATATAATACCCACTTTTTTGGTAAATATAAAAAATAGGGGTGAGTCGAGTAAATAGATACCAAACATGTCAAGCCTTAGAATTGTGTGCACCCATGAAAATTATGGTACCCCAAATTGTTGAGTGCAAAATATATAGATAAATAAGTAAATAACTGTTGATCTTGTCATAAGGCTGATGGACAGTGCAGGAAGCAATGGTGTCTATATATAGTGTCTAAAGGTTGGGCTATTGCTCGCTCACCACACTGGAAGAAGAGATAACGATGATGATGGCTGTCTCTCAGGAATGTAGCTCAGGGGATGGTGTCCGGCCTCTGCCGCACAGCACTACGGCTCATCCGAATCTGATGTCACTGCAGGATAGATAGAATGGAAGTGGCCTCCAGGCTGCCGCCGAAAAGCTAAGGGGCGCTGCCCGCAGATGTCCCTCCAAATATCCGCTGGATGGTTCTGCTGGTGAAGGCCGCTACTCAGCTGCAGCACACACCATCACAGAATCCCTGCACTCCGATCCAAACCGGATCCCAAGAGAGAGCACCAGGCCTCAATCCTTTCCTCTTATAGCCTTTCCCAGCGGTCTGTTCTTCCCCATCAGCCATCTGGTAGTTGTAGTTCCCGATGATTCAGCAAGAGGGCAAAGCCATCCATTCGGATTACATGTTCAAAGATGTTTTGCTCTGCCTTGTCTCTGTATCAAAGAAGTAACAGGTCAGCGTCAAACTCAGCACTAGAGGGAAACGTCTCCCCCCGCAGCAAAGCCACACAGTGTGTCCTGATTGCAGGAATATATACCACTCTCATTAGCAACTTATCATCCTGTCCCTGTCAACTCTTCTCCACCTTCAACTCTCTACTTCGTCCTCCACCGCCTCCACCCGCCAACTCACTCACTGCCCAGGAGATCGCCAATCACTTCAAACAGAAGATTGATACTATTCGCGCTGAGATCTCTACTGTGCCAGCACCCTCCACGCTTTACACTTCATGCCCACAGGCACAATCATTATTTCCCTCTTTCAACCCCACCACTACAGATAAAGTTGCTAAACTACTTGCTAATGTCCACCTTACCACCTGCCCTCTGGATCCTGTTCCCTCACAAATGCTACGTTCACTCTCTGGCCCTATGCTACATTCTCTAACCCACATCTTCAATCTCTCCCTCTCTTCTGGCATCTTCCCTAACTCTCTAAAACATGCACTTGTCAGACCCATACTTAAAAAGCCCTCACTGGACCCATCCAATCTTAACAACCTACGCCCCATCTCCTTGCTCCTCTTCTTATCCAAACTCCTCGAACGTCTGGTCTACAACCGACTGAGTGTCCACCTCGCTGATAATGGCCTTGTCATGAAGATCCTGCCAGTAACCGGCGTCCCAGGCGCACGGGAACCCGGCCACGGGTCCCATTGCGCATGCGTGCGCGTTCACGGGTGCGGTCACGCACGGGCACGCGCGCGCGCACTCCCGCTGGTGTCAGGCGGGCTATTTAGACCTGCCTGTCACACTCCATCCCCGCTGTCTGCTCTACAGCGTTCTGTGAGTGTTACCTGATCTGATCTGTGTTTCCTGTTATCTAACCCGGCTTCCTGTTTGACGATCCTGCTATCTGCCTGCACCAGACCCTCTTGGCTTGCCTGACCATCCCTCTGCATTGCCCCTGGTACCTCTGCTGTCCGAACGTTACTGACCACCGGCTTGTTGACCCTCCGCTGTGTTCATCAGCTTCCAGTCTGCTATTACCTGCTGTTGTTCCTGGTTCCAGTCCAGCTTCCAGTCTGCTATTACCTGCTTTTGTTCCTGGTTCCAGTCCAGCGTTCCAGGCTACCTTCTGCTGTGTTCCAGCCCAGCGTTCCAGGCTATCTTCTGCTGTGTTCCAGCCCAGCGTTCCAGGCTATCTTCTGCTGTGTTCCAGTCCAGCATTCCAGTCTATTACCTGCTGTTGTTCCTGGTTCCAGTCCAGCGTTCCAGGCTACCTTCTGCTGTGTTCCAGGCCAG
Organism: Lithobates clamitans; assembly: GCA_037952925.1. Taxonomy (NCBI): domain Eukaryota; kingdom Metazoa; phylum Chordata; class Amphibia; order Anura; family Ranidae; genus Lithobates; species Lithobates clamitans. Next base: position 1,428,787 of record JBBGZY010001345.1, on the reverse strand, counting down.
CATTCCAGGCTATCTTCTGCTGTGTTCCAGTCCAGTGTTCCAGGCTATCTTCTGCTGTTGTTCCAGTCCAGCTTCCAGTCTGCTATTACCTGCTGTTGTTCCTGGTTCCAGTCCCGCATTCCAGTCTCTGTCCTCAGTCTACTCCTCAGACTACTGACTCCAAAGGGTGCCACCACTACTGGACTTTCAGCAACTGTTGATCCTGCCAGGCACCCATACCACTCTTCACTCCTGGCCCTCTGTCTCCATTCCAGGGGAACGGGAGTGGGAGCTGTAAGGGAGGTCTTTTCCTGCACTTCAGCCTCACAACCTACCAGGTACATGACAGGCCTTCTTGATCCCCTTCAGTCTGGATTTCGTCCTCAACACTCCACAGAAACTACTCTCCTAAAACTAACAAACGATCTACTAACGGCCAAAACCAATCGACACTATTCTGTACTCCTACTCCTGGACCTCTCTGCTGCCTTTGATACGGTTGACCACCCCCTCCTCCTCAAAAAACTACACGCCTTTGGTCTCCGTGACTGTACACTTCGCTGGTTCTCTTCCTACTTATCCAACCGCACCTTTAGCGTTTCTTATAACTCTACTTCCTCCTCTCCTCTTCCTTTCTCTGTTGGGGTCCATCAGGGTTCTGTTCTTGGACCTCTACTATTTTCAATCTACACCGCCTCCCTGGGTCAACTGATAGCCTCCCATGGCTTCCAATACCACCTCTACGCTGACGACACCCAAATCTATTTCTCTACCCCTCAGTTCACTCCCTCTGTCTCCTCATGTATCACTAATTTACTCTCAGATATATCAGTCTGGATGTCACACCACTTCCTCAGAGAAGCCTATCCTATCCACACCTAACAACTGTATTTTCATTTTTTCCATCAGCTCATCCCCCACAGTTATTACCTTTTGTTTCCACTTGACCCTCCCTTCTAGATTGTAAGCTCTAACGAGCAGGGCCCTCTGATCCCTCCTGTATTGATTTGTATTGTAAGTGTACTGTCTGCCCCCATGTTGTAAAGCGCTGCGCAAACTGTTGGCGCTATATAAATCCTGTATAATAATAATAATAATAATAATAATAATAATAATAATAATAATATATCTATATCCAGCTCCTGGCTACATCTAGTAACAGCCTACAACACACCCCAATGCAGCAACATTTCAGTATTTTGATTTTGTGGTATGGTTGAGATAGAGCGGGGGTCGGCAACCTGTAGATCGAGATCTACCAGTACATCGTGGCCAGGTGACTGCTATATGTCTTCCTTTTCCATAGAGCCCCACTTTAATTAATTCGTTAAGTGAGTGGATAATTGAGCCAAGGGTATAATTTGTGGTACCCATTGATGGTATTATCCCTCTGTATATACAGTATTTTTTATGTTGTGCAGTGTACCTGCAGGTTTCCTGCTGGTTTGCTGCACTTAGCCATAGACTTCTATTATATCCTGCTGTTTTACCACCCCCAACTCTACGTGTGAACGAGCCCTAAGGGTGTCGCTGCTGAATGCAACTAAGGGCTCCTTCACAAGTGCAGCACAAGTGCTGCACCTCTGTAAAGCGATTTGAGTGTGTGCTGACAGGTGGTGAGGAGGCAATATGTTGGTGGCAATTGATGGGCACAGTGGCTGCATTTTATGGGGCACGGTGGCTGCATTTTATGAGACACATTGGCTGCATTTGATGGCACAGTGGCTGCGTTTGATGGGCACAGTGGCTGCGTTTGATGGGCACAGTGGCTGCGTTTGATGGGCACAGTGGCGGCAATTGATGGGCACAGTGGCGGCAATTGATGGGCACAGTGGCTGTGTTTGATGGCACAGTGGTGGCATTGATGGGCACAGTGGTTGCGGTTGATGGCACAGTGGCTGCGTTTGATGGCACAGTGGCGGCAATTGATGGGCACAATGGCGGAAATTGATAGGCACAGTGGTGGCAATTGATGGGCACAGTGGCTGCGGTTGATGGCACAGTGGCTGCATTTGATGGCACAGTGGCGGCAATTGATGGGCACAGTGGCTACGGATGATGGCACAGTGGCACCAATTGATGGGCACAGTGGCTGCAATTGATGGGGTTTTTTTTCAGAATTTTTCAGTTTGTTTGCTCCCACCCAAAAATTTTGAGCACCAACCACCACTGATCTGATGCCTCCTCTGTAGTGCTGGCTCCTGTCCCATACGGAGTGATACCAACTGCACTACCCTTCATATCCGGGCTAGCGGTCTCCAGAGTGGTGCCAGCAGCAGAATAGAAGAGATCTTCAGGTCAGTGTGAAGCAATACACTGGACATAATAGTATAGGGCTGCTTTCACACTGATGTGCTGTGGTTTCCCCACACCGCGGGTGCAGTGCAGTGTACCTGCAGCTTTCCTGGGTTTCCTGCACTTAGCCATAGACTCCTATTATATTCTGCGGGTTTGGTGCATATTCTGAATGAAGGAGTTTTGGTGAGCTTTCAGAAATTGCCCCACACCTGCAGGTATAATAGAAGTCTATGGTGAAGCACAGCTAACCCAAGAAAGTCACAGGTGCACTGTGCTGCATTTGGGGTGCAGATAAACTGCAGCACATCAGTGTAAAATCAACCTTATAGGGGGCTCAGAACACTAATGCCGCGTACACACAAGCGGACTTTACGGCAGACTTTGCCTGGTGGACTTTTCGACAGACTTTACGACGGACTTTCCGAATGAACGGACTTGCCTACACACAATCCACCAAAGTCCATTGAATTCGCACGTGATGACGTACGACCGGACTAAAACAAGGAAGTTTATAGCCAGTAGCCAATAGCTGCCCTAACGTGGCTTTTTGTCTGTCGAACTAGCATACAGACGAGCGGACTTTTCGACTGGACTCGATTTCGACGGATTGATTTAAAACATGTTTCAAATCTAAGTCCGTCCAACTTTTGAGAAAACAAAGTCCGCTGGAGCCCACACACGATCGAATTGTCTGAAGAAATCCCATCCGCCGGGCAAAGTCTGCCATAAAGTCTGCTCGTGTGTAGGCGGCATTAGGGTTTATTTTCATTTGTAGTTTGAGGGTGGTAAAACCCCATAGTAAAGACTTGTTTTTACCACCCCTGCCCCAACTGCACCCCCTTTAACTACAGTGGCCATGTACACATGTTGGGTGTAGCACCTGCCAAGGATGATCCATTTAAGTGAAAAGGTCACTCTGCAAACTCTCTGCAATCTTGTGCAGTACAGCAAAGGATTACAGCAGGAAGTGTTGTGTTGCTTTCTCACCACCTGCTTTAACCTCTTGGACCCCGCAGAGGCATTCAGTTGCTGGGCGCCTGCAGAGTGGCCCCATTTACATGAATGGGTCACGTTTGGCAGGCGGCACCACCCACCAAAAGCAACAGGAGGTTCATTCCTGCTGCAGCATGAGTACAACTTTGGCTGCTGCCTCAGCAGCTAAAGGGGGTAGGAATGGGGGTGATAAAACTGTGGCTCAACCGCAGGTTTGTACCACCCCCCCCCCAACTTTATGTGTGAACGAGCGCTAAGAATGCCACTGATGAATGCAACTAAGGGCTCATTCACAACTGCAGCAGGCACTGTTGCTCCTCTGAAAAGTGATCAGAGTGTGTTTGACAGGTGGTGAAGAGGTGATATGTTGTCACCTCACAACCTAATATAATCCTATTATTTCTGAGCAATGCATGTGATTGTGACACTGCAGTATGGCAATTAGAGGTTTAAATAGGTGTGAGGAAGCGACACTGGGTGACACTGTGCTTGGTGATCTTTGACTTCCCCCATGTTGTTCGGGTAGATCTCCACCTCTTTATGGTTGCCTACCCCTGTTTTAGGCTCGGTTCACACTGCCCTATGCGAACCGCTGGAAGTGTCAATACAAAGTTATTGACACCCCCAGATGGGTTCGCATATCACAGTGCGAACTGTCAGTTCAGGCAGAAATTGGCTCGCACCCATGCGATCCACTTCTGGTGCGGACCAAAAAAAGGGTCCTGTGCACGTTTGGTCTGAATGCGATGCGAATTCAGCCATACAAGCTGTATGGCTGAATTCGCATCGCACAGACATTGCATGTGATTTGCACAGCAGTACGGTGCAAATCGCATGCGATGTCTGACATCGCAGTAGTGGGAACTCACCCCTAGGCCCCTTTCACTTGTACGACCTGAAAGTTGACAACTTTAAAATGACTTTGCTGCATGACTTTGACGTGACTTTGATGCGACTTGAAGCAATGCCTGTGTAATCTTGAGGTATATGGACCTCAAGTTGCATCAAAGTCAGACCAAAGTAGTGCAGGGACTACGTTGAAGTTGTCGGTACTCATTGGAAATCATGAGGTACTTTGCAGTCCCAAGTCGCAGGACAAATCGCACAAGTGTGAAAGGTGCCTTAAAGCAACTCAGAAGCAAGTTAAAGTAACTAGAAATGAGCCTTTCTTGTTCTTTATTTCTTCTGTTCAGTCACCCCAGACACACACACCTAGGGCTAGTAGTGTACACAGCTTTAGATCAGGAGCAAAGCAAACCTAGAAGCACATTACTGTAATGCATGCCAAAAGCAACAATAAAAGCAAGTGCTCACAGTTTACAACATTCTATTCACAACTGAAACACAGCATTCCATATCTGTCACAGACTAATATCAAAGGTCATACCTGCCCCATCTAAAGTCAATACAACAGGTGTTCTTGATCGCCTTTGGTGAAGAACTGTAGTTAGCATTGTGACCACAAGGTGGAAACATCAGCACAATAAATGGTAATAATGAAAACTGTAATAACCATAAGAGAATATTTCCTTACAGCCCAGGGGATCTGTAGTATCAGTTCATTTACCGTAAGGTTTGTTTTACATTACTATTTGCAGATGGTTACAATTTACTTAGGAAAAAAGGTCTTTGCATGTAAAGTAGATTTCATTAAGCTTTTACTGTATCTATGTGAATTCCAAAAAAACTGTAAGCAGTGACCTAAGAAGATAAACATTGTATAACATAATCATTAATCAACCCTTATATCCCGTGTTGTACTGTTTGGATTGTGCTGTTGAAAAAGAGGGTGTGTTATTGATTTTCAGACAAACCACACCATGTGCATGCAGCTGGACACACTGAAGAAACAAGCAATTAACAGTAGCAAGCTTTACTGATGTGCTCTACTGTTATATTGTAATAACATAACGATAAAAAAACAGCTCAAACAGTTATTGGTTGTAACATATTATTGAAGTGTATCTAAACCCAAAAACAAAAAATATAATATATTGCAGCTTACCAATAAGTGGTGGCTGCATTTGTTTTCTCTTATGCCTCGTACATACGATTGGACTTTCCGCCAACAAAAACTGTGGAATTTTGTCCAAAGGACGTTGGCTCAAACTTGTCCTGCATACACACGGCCGCACAAATGTTGGCCAACAATTACGAACGTAGTGACATACTAGACGTACTATGTGTTTTTTCAGCTCTTTAGCACCACCCTTCGGGCTCCTTCTGCTAATTTCGTGTTAGTAGAAGTTTGGTGAGCGTTGATTCGCGCTTTTCTTTTCGCATTTTTCATTTAGCGATTTTCAGTTTGCGCTTTTCATTTTGTGCTTTTCAGTTCTTTTCTGAACAGCCGTTCGTCAACCAGCCATTTTGCGGAATCGGAGGAGATAACGTGCTATTTATTATTGGCCCTGGAGTTATTGCTTTGACATAATTTTTTTGGTTGAATAATGATCTGATTTGGTATATTTTCTATATTTTTGGATGCATAGAATGCACTTTTTGGTTAAGTTCTATTGGCAGATAGCATGTCTAATTTAAAAAAAAAAATTTTTAATGCATAATAAAAACATTGTGTAGAATAATACTTGGCTATGTGTTTTACTTCAAATGACAGTTTGGGAGTAGGCAGTTACATTTTAAAAATACAATGTAAAATTGACAAGGGACACCAACATAGTTGTATCTTTGATCTTATAAACTACGGGATAATGGTGTTGTGGTAACTTGCCCAAAAAAAAAAAAAAAACATAATAATATTAATCTTGATATCACTAGAAAGAAAAAGCCTTTGAAAATTAGTTTGCAATAACTCCATCAGTATCACCAGCAAAGCAGCTTCATTATTATCCCATTAAAGAAGAAGAGAATTGTGCGCTGCATTTGGAGATTTCATAATTTGCCACGTCACGAATGTTAATTCTCCATTACGAGCGCTAGTTTACAAGACCGACCGCTTCTGGCTCGTCATTGCTTCTGAGCATGCGTGTTTGTACTTTGGACTTTTGTCTGACGGACTTGTGTACACAGGATCGGAAAATCCGACAACAGACATTTGTTGGCAGAAAATTTGAATACCTGCTAGCCAACTTTTGTTGGCGGAAAGTCTGAAGCATACACACGGTCGGATTTACTGCCAACAGCCTGACATCCAACACGTGGACATGTCTGGGTATTTTGGTTTATGTTTGGTTATATGTCTGTTATGTGTAATTGCATTCAAATGCTGAATAAACAGGTCTTATAAAAGGTTTTTTAAAAAACACAAAATATAACCTGAATATTTTTTATTTGCAAATTGTTTTTGAAATGCCCCGTACACACGGTCGGATTTTCCGATGGAAAATGTCCGATCGGAGCGTGTTGTCGGAAATTCTGACCGTGTGTGGGCTCCATCAGACATTTTCCATCGGATTTTCCGACACACAAAGTTGGAGAGCAGGAGATAAAATTTTCCAACAACAAAATCCGTTGTCGGAAATTCCGATCGTGTGTACACAAATCCGACGGACAAAGTGCCACGCATGCTCAGAATAAATAAAGAGATGAAAGCTATTGGCCACTGCCCCGTTTATAGTCCTGACGTACGTGTTTTACGTCACCGCGTTTAGAACGATCGGATTTTCCGACAATTGTGTGCGACCATGTGTAGACAAAACAAGTTTGAGCCAACATCCGTCGGAAGAAATCCTAGGATTTTGTTGTCGGAATGTCCGAACAAAGTCCGACCGTGTGTACGCCCTATAAGAGTGCACAAAAAATAAAGTTGTTTTTCCGTGAACTACACCATTTTTTGGTTGTTTTTTTGGCAACCACAACAAATAAACATAAATTAACAGGTATCAAAACAACACCAATTGCTGGTATGTTTTTGGTTCAGTGGGGGCAGAATTTGGATGTAACATGGGTGGCCTTGAGGGATTCAGCATATTACCATACTCATCACAGTATGGGCGGTTTATTGGTGGGGCATACTGTGTACTTGGAAAGTGAGGGTACTGGTGATAAATGGGATATGGGGTGGGTGGGGGGGGGTTGCATACATGTTGAGGATGTTGTTGGCTCCTCACCCACAAGGCATTGAGCAGTTGACATCAAAGCCATCCTGAGTGCATATTTTTTCTCTCGGGGGGGGGGACCTGTTTACATATGCCTAAAATTGCAGCGAGAAATGTTGTGTCTTCACACTGGTTTTCGGCCATTTTAGTGGACATCTTACTGACCACATGTAAGATTTAATCTTTCATCTACAAACTGTCCCTGGTCAACAGTGTCTTGGAATTCTGCTTCCTCCTCCACAGCCTCCTCTGACTCATCTTCAGGTGGCAAATCCTGTGTGCTATCTTCCCAGCTTGCTTGGGTTCTAAAATACGAATAACAAATTGTTAAAGGAAGCATTATTATACAATTTTATATACTGCAAATATGCCTGCTGATAACTTCCTCTCACATTTCCAACACCTGTTTTAAAAATTTGAGATCCCCGGCATGGGCATATGGAGCTAATCTTTTAGAGCTGGAACCACTCCTTCCTTCTCACAGTTTCCATAGGTACCAGTTGTAACAGTCTTTGAGACTTCTCCATCGTGTTTGTAACGAGTGCACTGCAAAACATAAAGACAATACCAAGTTCAAAAAATGTTTCTTTACCTAGCCATAGGTCAATCATTTGTTAGGTTGCATAATTAGTTGATGGTGGGAAAACAACCGCAAGCTATATTATCCATGACACCTGCAGGATAATCTGATGTGCTGAAGGACAGGGCCGATCCTAGGGTCACAGACGCCTGGGTGCAGAAATATTTCTGGCGCCCTCACATGGGCGTGGTTATCTTACTAACTCCTCCCCTTTACAAAAGTTTCTATGGCAACGACTCAAACACAGAGATGCTCCCTTAAGGAGTCTTCGCTACCCTGGGATCCTCCCATGATCTCTTAACAATAAACAAAATACAGAAAGAGAAGCGAAGTACTCTAATGGGACTTGGAGGAGGAGTCTCTCTAATGTACACAGAGCCACCAGACATACTACAATAGATGGTCAGAGACTGCAGACATGATACAATAGATGGTCAGAGACTGTAGACATGATACAATAGATGGCCAGAGACTGCAGACATGATACAATAGATGGCCAGAGACTGCAGACATGATACAATAGATGGTCAGAGACTGCAGACATGATACAATAGATGGTCAGAGACTGTAGACATGATACAATAGATGGTCAGAGACTGCAGACATGATACAATAGATGGTCAGAGACTGCAGACATGATACAATAGATGGTCAGAGACTGCAGACATGATACAATAGATGGTCAGAGACTGCAGACATGATACAATAGATGGTCAGAGACTGTAGACATGATACAATAGATGGCCAGAGACTGCAGACATGATACAATAGATGGCCAGAGACTGCAGACATGATACAATAGATGGCCAGAGACTGCAGACATGATACAATAGATGGCCAAAGACTGAAGGCATGATACAATGGATGGCCAGAGACTGCAGACATGATACAATGGATGGTCAGAGACTGCAGACATGATACAATGGATGGTCAGAGACTGCAGACATGATACAGGAGATGGTCAGAGACTGCAGACATGATACAGGAGATGGTCAGAGACTGCAGACATGATACAATAGATGGTCAGAGACTGTAGACATGATACAATAGATGGCCAGAGACTGCAGACATGATACAGGAGATGGTCAGAGACTGCAGACATGATACAGTAGATGGTCAGAGACTGCAGACATGATACAATGGATGGTCAGAGACTGCAGACATGATACAATGGATGGCCAGAGACTGCAGACATGATACAATGGATGGTCAGAGACTGCAGACATGATACAATGGATGGTCAGAGACTGCAGACATGATACAATAGATGGCCAGAGACTGCAGACATGATACAATGGATGGTCAGAGACTGCAGACATGATACAATGGATGGTCAGAGACTGCAGACATGATACAGGAGATAGTCAGAGACTGCAGACATGATACAATAGATGGTCAGAGACTGTAGACATGATACAATAGATGGCCAGAGACTGCAGACATGATACAATGGATGGTCAGAGACTGCAGACATGATACAGTAGATGGTCAGAGACTGCAGACATGATACAGGAGATGGTCAGAGACTGCAGACATGATACAATAGATGGTCAGAGACTGCAGACATGATACAATAGATGGTCAGAGACTGTAGACATGATACAGTAGATGGTCAGAGACTGCAGACATGATACAATGGATGGTCAGAGACTGCAGACATGATACAATGGATGGTCAGAGACTGCAGACATGATACAGGAGATGGTCAGAGACTGCAGACATGATACAATAGATGGTCAGAGACTGTAGACATGATACAATAGATGGCCAGAGACTGCAGACATGATACAATGGATGGTCAGAGACTGCAGACATGATACAGTAGATGGTCAGAGACTGCAGACATGATACAGGAGATGGTCAGAGACTGCAGACATGATACAGTAGATGGTCAGAGACTGCAGACATGATACAGGAGATGGTCAGAGACTGCAGACATGATACAATAGATGGCCAGAGACTGCAGACATGATACAATGGATGGTCAGAGACTGCAGACATGATACAATAGATGGTCAGAGACTGCAGACATGATACAGGAGATGGTCAGAGACTGCAGACATGATACAGGAGATGGTCAAAGATTGCAGACATGATACAGGAGATGGTCAAAGATTGCAGACATGATACAAGAGTTCAATGAAGCCTCATTAGTGCCCACCAATTGCAGCCTTATCGGTGCCCACCAATTGCAGCCTACCAGTGCCCACCAATTGTAGCCTACCAGTACCCATCAAATGCAGCCTCACCAGTGCCCATCAATTGCAGCCTACCAGTGCCCACCAATTGTAGCCTACCTGTGCCCACCAAATGCAGACTTGAAGGCAGGAAGGAAGGATCACTATGGAAGAAAGGAAGGAGGAATCACTATGGTACATGGAAGGCAGGAAGGAGGGATCACTATGGCACATGGTAGAAAGGAAGGAGGGATCACTATGGTACATGGAAGGCAGGAAGGAGGGATAACTATGGTACATGAAAGAAAGAAAGGGGGGTCACTATGGTACATGGAAGAAAGGAAGGAGGGATCACTATGGTACATGGAAGAAAGGAAGGAGGGATCACTATGGTACATGGAAGACAGGAAGGAAGAGTCCCTATGGTACATGGAAGAAAGGAAAGAGGGATCACTATGGTGCATGGAAGGAGGGGTCACTATGGTACATGGAAGGAAGGATCACTTTGGTACATGGAAGAAAGGAGGGATCACTATGGTATATGGAAGAAAGGAAGGGGGAACACTATGCTTTATGGAAGGCAGGAAGGAAGAAACACTATGGTACCCAGAAGGCAGGAAGGATTACTATGGTACATGGAAGGCAGGAAAGAGGGATGACTATGGCACATGGAAGGCAGGAAGGAAGGACCACTATGGCACACAGAAGGCAGGAAGGATCACTATGACACCTGGAAGGCAGGAAGGATTACTATGGTACATGGAAGGCAGGAAAGAGGGATCACTATGGCACATGGAAGGCAGGAAGGAAGGATCACTATGGCACACAGAAGACAGGAAGGATCACCATGACACCTGGAAGGCAGGAAGGATTACTATGGTACATGGAAGGCAGGAAAGAGGGATCACTATAGCACATGGAAGGCAGGAAGGAAGGACCACTATGGCACACAGAAGGCAGGAAGGATCACTATGGTACATGGAAGAAAGGGAGGAGGGATCACTATGGTACATAGAAGGCAGGAAGGATCACAATGGTACATGGAAGGATCACTATGGCACATAGAAGGCAGGAAGGATTACTATGGTACATGGAAGGCAGGAAAGAGGGATCACTATGGCACATGGAAGGCAGGAAGGAAGGACCACTATGGCACACAGAAGGCAGGTAGGATCACTATGGTACATGGAAGAAAGGAAAGAGGACTCACTATGGTACATGGAAGGCAGGAAGGATCACTATGATACATGGAAGAAAGGAAGGAGGGATCACTATGGTACATGGAAGGATCACTATGGCACATAGAAGGCAGGAAGGATTACTATGGTACATGGAAGGCAGGAAAGAGGGATCACTATGGCACATGGAAGGCAGGAAGTAAGAACCACTATGGTACGCAGAAGGCAGGAAGGATCACTATGACATCTGGAAGGCAGGAAGGATTATTATGGTACATGGAAGGCAGGAAAGAGGGATCACTATGGCACATGGAAGGCAGGAAGGAAGAACCACTATGGTATATGGAAGGCAGGAAGGATCACTATGATACATGGAAGGCTGGAAGACTGACACATGGAAGGCTATGGGACATCGAAGGCTGGAAGACTATGGGACATGGAAGGCTATGGCACATGGAAGGCTATGGCACATGGAAGGCTGGAAGACTATGGCACATGGAAGGCTGGAAGACTATGGAACATGAAAGGCTGGAAGGCTATGGAACATGGAAGGCTGGAAGGCTATGGAACATGGAAGGCTGGAAGGCTATGGAACATGGAAGGCTATGGCACATGGAAGGCTGGAAGACTATGGAACATGAAAGGCTGGAAGGCTATGGAACATGGAAGGCTGGAAGGCTATGGAACATGGAAGGCTGGAAGGCTATGGAACATGGAAGGCTGGAAGGCTATGGAACATGGAAGGCTGGAAGGCTATGGAACATGGAAGGCTATGGCACATGGAAGGCTGGAAGACTATGGAACATGAAAGGCTGGAAGGCTATGGAACATGGAAGGCTGGAAGACTATGGAACATGGAAGGCTGGAAGGCTATGGAACATGGAAGGCTGGAAGACTATGGAACATGGAAGGCTGGAAGGCTATGGAACATGGAAGGCTATGGCACATGGAAGACTATACATGGAAGCTTGGAACACTATGGCACATTTAGAAAAAAGAGAGAGGGGAGAGATCACTCACCCAGACTGCACTGTCTTCAGAGGCACAGGCACTCAGGCAGCGACATCAGGCAGGATCGCTGGCTCACTGGCTGATTTGAAACCTCCCGCCCACACTCCTTTCCCAGGCACAGATTGGCTGCATGAAGGGGTTGTGGGCGGGCACAGGGGGGACATGGGGAGGAGGTTGGGCAGACCTAGCCTACCTCCTCCTCGTACTGAATATACAGCGGGCGCCGGGCGAGGGATGTGCAGCGGGCGGGGAGCGCGGGTGGGAATATGCTATATGCACACTGCCGTTGGGCGGGGATTCGGGGAATATGCTATCTGAACACTCCCCGTGGGGCAGGGAATATGCTAATTTATACACAGTGCTGCGGGCGCGCCGGGGGGGCAGGGAATATGCACACTGCTGCGGGCGCGAGACAGCACACTCGGGACGGGACTGACGATACCCTGGCACTTTGGCGCCCCCCCGCTCTGCGGCGCCGGGGTGCAGTGCACCCCGTGCACCCGCCCAGGACCGGCCCTGCTGAAGGATGTGGTCAGGGCCATCTTTAATATTGTTTGGACCCTGGGCAAATATTATTTGGGGGCCCCCGACACACACAGACGGAGCGATTTTCTTTACTGCAGCCACAGGTTGCAGGAAAGAAACTAGCTAGATTCCCCCATAAAACAGACAGTGTTGGCAGGGGATTCCCTCCTGCAAAACCATTGTGATTTTCTGGCAGGGGAAGCAGTCCCCACCAGGAGAACACAGTGCACATTATTACCACACACCCATTGGTTGCTAGAGGTTACTGCACATTATTACTATTCACAGATTGCCAGCAACTCACCCCATGTCCTCGTCTACAAGCTGCTTTGGTCCTGCCCCCGCTATAGGAATAAATAGGTGCAAGCTGCAAAGTGCCAAGCAGCATATATCAACCACTTACTTTTTGCTGACCGTTCTGCAGCTGATAAAGAGTCCCAGGTTTCATAATAGATGTGAGCCACTTCCAACCATGTTCTCTCCTTCTTTACATGATCTTTGTAAAATGGATCTCTGAGGTCATATATTGCTGGACGTTGTCTGATAAGCCAAATGATTTCTTCTTTGTCATGAATCTTATCTAAGAATTTTAGTTCGAATTTCGCACTATTAGTGGGCTGCAGCAAAAGCCGATTTTTCATGCGGCCATCGAATTTGAGTAATTGGGCATGTTGGAAATTTTTGAAAAATTAATGATTTTCTAATCAATGATGGGAGAATCGTGCGAGAAATGTAATCGAAAAAGAAATGCGCATGTGCAAGAAAAGAAAATTCCCAGAAAGAAAAGAAGATTCCCAGCCACGGAAATTCTTTTTCTGTAGCAACATGAGGTGAAATTGAAGGCTTGGTTGGATGAATTTCTAAATAAATGTTGGCACCATCAGATCACAAATTCGCACAAAATTTCTGATTTTCAAAAGAAAATTCTTTCGAAATTCGACCATGTATGGCCAGCCTAACGTATCTCTGGCTCCATAGACCAGAAGATTGCTGAGTGGTGGTCAGCTTCTACCGTCTGTAACTTGATCCTGTGCTTGCTCCTGTGTATACCCAGCCTGTTTGACTCTGCTCCTTCCTGATACCTTATTGCTGACCCGGGTTGTGACCTGACTCTGTCTTTTGCCTACTATTCTGGTGCCTTCTCTGCTCGCCTGATACCGACCCTGGCTTAGCCCTGACTGTTCTCTGCATCCGATTCTGTACCTCTGCTGCTTGGCCATTACCATCCGAGACCCCGCCTGCTCAGCAACTTGGTTGCTGTCTGCTGTGCTGCACCTGTTGGCGTGTATCCGCATCTGCCAGTCCACTAACCTGCCCACTGCTTGGCACCTGGTGCACTCCTGCATAGGGGGTGCACACAAGCCCCCCCACCGTTCCCGGCTGTACTGTGATCAGTCACAGCAGAAGCCGATCAGTGGGTACTGGCCAATTGACCCCTGGCACCCACTGAACGACTCCGTCTATCAGGCAAAGGAAGCTCTGTGTTGTAAACAATACAGAGTTGCAAACAATGACAGGCAATCTTGCTGTTTTTTTTTTTATTCCCTCAAAGCAGGGAAAAAAACAGCAAGATCGCTTAGCAAGCCTCCATTTATACCTGGGCGATTTGAATCATGGGAAGAATTGCAGCAATTTTGGCCACAGTTCAGAATCACAGCAAAACACGGGATGTGTTTGAGATGTCATTATTTTCCAATGGCACCCTAAACGTGACAAATCGCAGCAAAATCAAGCAAATTCCGGAACCCTAGAAAGTTCTGGAACTTCTTTTGGGCAACACACGTCCTGTGATTTTGTTTGTGCAATTTTGCCGCAAAAAGTGTGACAAAATCACACCGTGTTGGGCTGTCATTGAGAAATAATGGCATCGCAAACGCGTCCCACGTTTTGCCGCAATTCTGAATCGCAGACAGAATTGCGGCGATTCTGCCTGCGATTCAAATCGCCCAGGTGTGAATGGAACATAAAAGCACCATATAAAACTTACACATTACACATAGATAGGCACATATTGAACCCCTTGATTGCCCCTAGATGTTAACCCCTTCCCAGCCAGTGTCTTTAGTACAGTGATAGTGTATAGTATTAGCACTGATCCCTGGTGTCACTACTGATGTCAGTGTCAGTCAGTTGGTGATCCCCCCCCCCCCCCAGCCAGCGTCAGATTTCCCACCACACTATCACAGTCCCGCTATAAGTTGCTGAACACCACCATTGCTAGTATATATATTAAAAAAAAAAAATTCCAGTATCTATACCAGACGCTATAACTCACACAAACCAAATAATATACACTTATTGGCACATGAAGAAGAATACGTTTGGGTTAAATTTATGAAAAAATTTGATTTTTTAAAAATTTTTATTGGATATGTTCTATAGCAGAAAATAAAAAAATATTGGGTCTATTTGTGTGAAAAAAATATTGCAAAAACGTCATTTGTGTACAGTGTTGCATGACCACACAGTTAAATGAGCTCAGTGCTATATACAGTAGCACAAAATGCTGTGGTCATGAAGGGGGTAAAATCTTCCGGAGTTGTTAAGGTTAATATGGTGTTTTCTTTTCTTTTTTCTTTTTTTTTTTTTTTAAACATATATTCAATGAATTACTGTTTCTATGGCACCATGTTAAAAATGGTTGAACAAATCTTTCTAAACACATGCTTTGATAATAATAAATCCTTAACTATTGCCCAGTTTAGTCAGTAAAAGTGCTTTTATCATTCATACACAGATAATGGAGCTGTTATTTCATCTTCTGCTCCATTAGAATAGGGTTGATGTGTTGATATATTTTGCATTTATAGAAGGATTTTTTTTTTTTTTTTAGATTTGATTTAAAACTCTGAAGCTGTAGCAAAACAAAAGCGTTAATGGGATTGGAGCTCAAGGCTATAATCTCTGTGTCGACAAAGCCATTTTTAATAAAGGTTGAACCTAGCATTGTAATATGGATTACCAGATAGAAAATGCCGTATTTTGATAAGTGAACTTTACGTCAGATCCTGATTTATAAAGCAATAGACAGCACATTGGCTTAAAGTGGTACTAAACCCAGGACCCTGCATTCACTATATCTGGTCTCCAACAGTAAACAGAACATGGAAATGCAATCATTTTAGTAAATATAAACTGCTTGTGATTTCTATCAGTTCCTGGTAAAACTTGTAGGAGTTTTCATACTGCACTGAGCTGTCCTTTCAGGATCCAGGACACCCGACCCTCTGTCTGGATCGTGCAGATTGGCCCTGTGCTGATCAAATGTACTCTGCCAAGAAAAAAAAAACCTCTCTAGCAATACACACCAAACTGAGCATGTGCAGCCTGACTCCAAAGGCTCTGTCTTGTCCAGATATGTTCTGGAGTCAGTGGAAGAAGGGGGGGGGGGGGGATCTGTGCATACAGAATCAAACGGCCTTTTTACACAATGTAGAAGATTAACCCCTTAGGTTCCATAGTGAGTATAACAAGCATGCTCTACTGCATATACAGACTGATCTTACTGTTGTGGGTTTAGTAACACTTTAACCACTTCAATACCGGGCACTTTCCCTCCTTCCTGCCCAGGCCAATTTTCAGCTTTCAGCGCTGTCACATTTTAAATGACAATTGTGCGGTCATGCAACACTGTACCCAAACAAAATTATTTTATTCCCACAAATAAAGCTTTCTTTTGGTGGTATTTGATCACCACTGGGGTTTTTATTTTTTGCTAAACAAATAAAAAAGACCTAACATTTTGAAAAAAAAAGTTTTTCTTTGTTTCTGTTTTTTAAATCAGTAAGATTTCTACTTCACTGATGGGCACTGATGAGGCTGCACTGATGGGCACTGTTAAGGTGGCACTGATGGGTACTGAGGTGGCACTGATGATGGGCACTAATATGCAGCACTGATGGGCACTGATAGGTGACACTGATATGCAGCACTGATTTGCATTAATAGGCAGCACTGATGGGCACTCATAGGTGGCACTAAAAGGCAACACTGATGGGCACTGAAAGGCCGCACTGATGGGTACTTATAGGTTGCACTGATGGGCACTGATAGGTGGCACTGATAGGAAGCACTGATAAGGAGGCACTGGCAGGTATTACTAAAGAGCACTGATTGGCATCTATAATGGGCACTGATTTGCACCTCAAATGGGCACTGTTTGGCATCCCTGGTGGTCATGGGTGTGCATACCTGGTGGTCATGGGTGGGTATCCCTGGTGAGCATCCCTGGTGGGCATCCTCAAGGGGGCTGCACTGATAATCAATCAGAGCAGACCCCACGTCAGGAGAGCAGCCGACCGGCTCTCCTCTACTCGCGTTTGTCAGTGCTAGTGGAGGAAAAGCCACTTCCTGTTTACACTGTGATCAGCTGTGATTGGACAAGCTGATCGCATGGTAAAGAGCCTATGTCAGAGGCTCGTTACCTAGATCAGAGATGCAGTGTGTCAGACTGACACATCACACCAACGCGGGCGCGGCTTATCCTACTCGACGTCTTATGACGCCCAGTCAGGATAATGAAACCACTTGCCTGCGCAGTAGGATCCGGCGGAAATAGCCGAAGCGGAACAGCTGAAAATCAGCTGTACACGGCGCTTGTAAGAGGGTCCCTCGCGGGCTCCCTTCGCTCGCCACACTTCGGGCACGGCCTCGCTGCGCTCGGCACTTTTAGATTCCCCCTCTAAGTCTACTTGGATGGTGGGGAAGGAACCTGGACCTAGGGCGCAGGTACCGTGTACAGCTGATTGAAGCGCTTGAGCTTCGGCTATCTCCGGCGGCTGACAGTAGTACGTATTGCGCAGGCGCTGCAGCTGCGCAGTACAGGGAGGGGAACTTATCTACCGAGGGAGCTTTCTCGGCAAGACACCGGTTCAGCAGGGACAGGGGTGCTGTACAGATCAAATTCTGTAAAACCGTCCCATTGGATTTTCTCTGCTCGATCAGCACTTACCGCTATAGCCTGCAATGGGGATCAGTGTATGCATTCTGATTGTGGAGAAGTCTTCCATTTGTCATAATACTATAGCTCAGTGGGGAGGATTCTCCTATCCACAACGGATATGTGGATGGGGGAATCAAGTCAGTTTTTTTTATTCAACATGATTTACTAGAGGCAATTAAGCTGTGCACTTTAGTATAGTTGCAATCCTTTTCCCCAGAGATTAGTAAATGTTGTAAAGCTCTGCTAATTTCCATCATCTAATCAGGTGCAAGCAAAAATGTACTTTTTTTTCCCCTGCACCTGATTGGGTATTCTTTACAAAGTGAAGCTTCACCACATTTACATTTACTCAGGAAAATGATTGCAACTGCAGTGCATCAGTCTATTTTCCTTTAGTAATCAACCCAGTGGCGGCCCGTCTATTAGGGGTGCCCAGGCGCCGCCTCCCCATCCATACGTCCGGCTCCCTGATCTACATACAGGTCGCCGGACTATGGACTCCAATGGGGGGGTGTTTTCTTGAAGCACGTGATTGGAGCTGGATGCTCCAATAGGCTTAAAAAAAGGGTGGGCTTGGGGTGCAGAGCACTGCGCTCCGATCCCACCTAGTTGTGCGCCGATAGCGAATGAATATTCGCTATTTTCACATTAAATCTGCTCCCCGCCAATCAGAAAATGGATCATGAGGCCAAAACGTTGTCATAATCCTATTGGACGCCTAGGACGAGGAGAGAGGAGAGGGAGATTATACTGGAGATTCTGCTTGCCACCCCGCCGTGCTGGAGGAGTGGAGCTGCAGGAGGACAGAGGAGATAGAGAGGAGCCACCGCCCGCCACCGTCCGCCATGCTAGAGGACACCAGAGCCACAGGAGGAGAGGGGGAGAAGGAGAGGAGCCACAGCCCGCCACCGTCCGCCATGCTGGAGGACACCGGAGTCACAGGAGGAGAGAGGAGACGGAGAGGAGCCGCAGCCCGCCACCATCTGCTGTGCTGGAGGACACCGGAGCCTCAGGAGGAGAGAGGAGACGGAGAGGAACTGCAGTCCGCCACCATCCGCCGTGCTGGAGGAGAGAGGAGCCCCAGCGCACCCCCATGCCACCTAGAAGGGGTAAATGCCGGACCGACCGTCAGACAGCTACGGGGGGTTGCGGTGGTTAGTGCTGCCGCCGCTAGACACCTCAGGAGGGGGGGTGGGCGGTTGTTTGACACCCCCCCCAAAAAAAAACCACCAACCGCCACTAGGGATGAGCCGAACAGCCCAAAGATCAGTTTGTGGCAGAACATGCGAACTGACTAAAAGTTTGTGCGAACACACGAACACCATTAAAGTCTATGGGACCTGAATATGAAAAATCAAAAGTGCTAATTTTAAAGGCTAATATGCAAGTTATTGTCATAAAAAGTGTTTGGGGACCCGGGTCCTGCCCCAGGGGACATGTATCAAAGCAAAAAAATGCTTAAAGTGAAACAATAAAAGTGAAATATTCCTTTAAATATCGTGCCTGCGGGGTGACTATAGTATGCCTGTAAAGTGGCACATTTTTCCCGTGTTTAGAACAGTACCACAGCAAAATGACATTTCTAAAGGAATAAAAGTCATTTAAAACTGCTTGCGGCTGTAATGTATTGTCGGGTCCCGGCAATATAGATGAAAATCATTTAGAAAAACGGCATGGGTCCCCCCCCTCCCAGCCCATTACCAGGCCTTTTGGGTCTGGTATGGATATTAAGGGGAACCTCGCACCCAAATTTAAAAAAAAAAAGTGTGGTGCCCCCAGGCCCTATATAGTCTGAATAGCAGTATACAGGCGGTTACATACAAGATAGGGACTGTAGGTTTGTTCTTAAGTTTAATCTGTTTGTAATTTGGAACAGGTACATTTTTTAATTGTAGTTCCAGCCAAAAAATCTATTTTTAAGATTTTTGGATAACATAGGGAAGGGTTATAACCCCTGTAACATTTGTTTTGCTGTCTGTGCCACTGTTCAGAAGATTTCACCTCACTTTCTATCCCAATGACAATTGGATTTTGAAAATGTTGGGTTATTAGGGAAACCAGGATTGGTGATAAAGCATCAACACCTTTTTCCCATATTAACTCTTACAGGAGAGAATTTTCCTCCCTAGGGGTAGATTTCCTCTCACTTTTTGTTGTCTCCCTCCATTTTTTTACTATACGGCCTGCCCTATATACGCTGCGGAAAATTGGGCCTTAGGTGTTGGTGGTACCAGAACACTGTAAGCCCTCACAGTTACTCTTGGTGGGCGCAGGAACGGGCCCTGCTGTGAAATATTAGATCAAAAATTGTAATTACAGCAGCACTGAATGTGTGTTCAGAAAAAATGCTGGATGCAGGACAGGCCAGTAGCTCAATTGCATATTGAGCAAGTTCTGGCCAGTGGTCCATCCTCAAGACCCAGTAACCCAGTGGATGTTCTGTTGGAAAGGTCTCCAAGTCTGATCTTGCCCCTAGATATTCCTGCACCATGTAATTCAGACGCTGGCGATGGTTGCTGGAACTGATCAGACCTTGGAGCTGAGGACTGAAGAATTGTCTGAAGGCATCGGTCAGCCAGCCACCTTCTCCACTGCTCTTTCTGTGACTGAATGAAGCCTCAGCAACACGTAGTCCAACACTAGGAAATTGTAACCTCCCAGGCTCTGGAAACGCATTGCACAAACCTTTCTGCAAGGCCTCCCGAAGATGTTTCATCCTCTGCTCCCTCTGCGAAGGCTGGATAAGTTCTGCAACCTTACCCTTGTAACGTGGATCAAGAAGGGTTGCCAGCCAATAATGATCCCTCTCCTTGATACCACGAATCCTAGGGTCCTTTTGCAGGCTTTGCAGGATCAGAGAGGCCATGCAGCGTAAGTTTGCAGAGGCATTCGATCCTGAGTCTTCTGGGTCACTAAGGATCACATGATCTGCAACCACCTCCTCCCAGCCACGTACAACTCCATGGGTTTCTGGGGACTGAAAACGAACCCTTGAAGACTGCTGCTGATGCTGAGTGTTATCCTCCACCTCCATGCTGACACAATCCTCCTCCTCCTCCTCTTCTTCTTCCTGTGTGCAGCAGGAATACTATCTAGATAAAGGGGGCCTTAAGAGGTAAGGACGTCCTCCTCTTCCTCCCGCTGTTCTGCCTCAAGTGCCCTGTCCATTATTCCCCAAAGCGTGTGCTCCAACAGGAAGACAAGAGGGACAGTATCACTGATGCATGCACTGTCACTGCTCACCATCCTCATTGCCTCCTCAAATGGTGACAGGACAGTGCATGCATCCTTGATCAGTAGCCACTCGTGTGGCGAAAAAAACCCAAGATCCCCTGACCCTGTCCTGGTGCCATACTCACACAGGTACTCATTGATGGCCCTCTGCTGTGTGTGCAGCCACTGCAGCATTGCCAACGTTGAGTTTCACCTGGTGGGCATGTCATAAATGAGGCAGTTCTTGGGCAGGTTGCATTCCCTTTGAAGGCCAGCCAGCCGAGCACTGGCATATATGACTGGTGGAAATGACCACAGACTTTCCTGGCCTGCCTC